>CM035121.1:15647239-17002239 GCA_020205555.1 Panax stipuleanatus | reverse complement strand
GAGATATCCACGTGGTGAGAGAAGAATTAATAGTTGCACCCGACCTAGTCGCAGAGGTAGCAACTGAGAGTGAGGAAGAACAGGAACCTGAGGAAGAAGATTTATTAGGGGAATTTTATGATCGAAATGTAGAACTGCAAAATCATATTCATGAGTTAGAAGTGCAGGGTGAAGAACGACAGACAGTCGTGGAACAAAGGGATATAATAATTCAAGATTTTGTTACTCGATATGCGAGGCTTGAACAGAAGCTCTCTCTGGCAGAGCATATGATATTAGAGTTAGAATCTGAAAATGCAAATGTCAACGATCAGCTGAAAGAAGAAGCAACTGAACGACTGAGAATTGAAGATGCATGGGTAAAAGCCGCACGACGAGTTGATATTTTAGAAAGAGATGTCCGATCTAAGAAGGCCAAAATAGATGATATGGATTTTACTTTTTGGACAGTAATTGGGAGAATCCAACATCGAGTTTGGAATTACCCTGTGCATAGCTGTCAACCCCAATTCGATATGGATCGAAGAGTAATGATTCAAATCATGGATCAGGAGTGCGACGAAGCAATTGAGGGTGGAATGTGCTTTATAGCAAAGTCAAATCCAGCTGGGATGGTAACACCAAAGATTGTTCCGGACAAGTCAAAGTCGGTGGTTCCTGAAAGAGCTTTTGTCGTGACTACTCAAGAAGTGAGGAACCCGAACGAAGTTACTACAGGTAAGCTAATCGCAAACTCTTGCGAAGTCTATACCTTGTTAGATACCGGTGCTACCCATTCTTTTATTTCACCTACTTGTGCTCAACGTTTGAACTTGACTCCTAAGAAGTTAGACTTTGACTTATCTGTTGAAACTCTGTTGGGTGAAACTTTCGTTACATCTACAGTTTATAAAATCTTGCTTGATTCAAGTTGGCACCCTCACATTAGCTGTGGATCTTATATCTTTGAAAATACTTGTATTTGTTGTGATTTTTTTAATCGACTAGTTAACCACTCATCATGCCAAAATTAATTATTTCATGAGGTTGTTAGCTTTCATTCAAACAACCAGACCACTAAAATCAATTAATGTCATTTCAAGTCATAAAGCTTTTCGTTTATTGAAAAATGGATGTCAAGCATTCTTAGCCTATGTCACTGATTTAAATCAGAATACATCAGATTTGAATGATATTTCTGTTGTTAATGTGTTTCCTGATGTATTTCTCGAAGAACTTCCTGGCTTACCCCCAGAACGTGAAGTTGAATTCTTTATTGACCTTGAACCTGGTACAAAACCCATTTCTAAAACCCCATATCGAATGGCTCCTATTGAACTTCAGGAGTTAAAGGTCCAACTACAGGAGTTGCAAGACATCAGTTTTATTCGTCCTAGTACGTCTCCTTGGGGTGCTCCAGTTTTATTCGTAAAGAAGAAAGACGGTAGTGTACGACTTTGTATTGACTATCGGGAGTTGAACCATGTCACCATCAAGAATAGGTATCCGCTACCTCGCATTGATGACCTGTTCGACCTGTTGCAAGATGCGCAATTCTTTTCAAAGTTCGATCTCCGTTCTAGATATCATCAGTTAGAGATTAGAACAGAGGATATTCCAAAGACTGCCTTTAGAACTCGATACGCGCATTATGAATTTTTAGTTATATCGTTCGGATTGACCAATGTCCATGCTGCATTCATGGACATGATGAATCAAATATTTGAGAAATATTTGGATCATTTCGTGGTTGTCATTATTGATGACATCCTAATATTTTTTTACTTAGAACGAACTCAACATGCGACAACGACGTTGGCTTGAGCTGTTAAAAGATTATGATCGTACCATTCAATATCATCCTGGAAAAGCGAACATGGTAGTTGACGCGTTAAGTAGAAGATCATATGCAGGAACGAGTGCGATATTATAAACGTGAAGCCCCATTTTGTATGACGTACAAAGGATGGAGATAGAGTTAAAGACTCCAGGGACCCACGTGATGATATACGCGTGGAGCTGATGTAAGAAGACGGTTCCAGAAGCAAGAATCGATGAAGAAGGAATACTTCGAGTCAACTTTAGACTTTGTGTTCCTAACAATTCTGATTTGAAGCATAGAATCATGATGGAAGCACATAACACACCGTTTGCAATCCATCCTGGGAGTACAAAAATGTATCGTGATCCTCGACATACATTTTGGTGGAACAATATGAAGAGAGAGATCGCGAAGGTTATCTCGAGGTGTTTAACTTGTCAACGTGTAAAGGAGGAGCATCAAGTGCCAAAGGGTCCATTACAACCTCTTGAGATTCCAAAATGGAAGTGGGAACACATTACCATGGATTTCGTTACGGGTCTTCCCAAGGTTTCTCAAGGCATAGATGCGATTTAGGTTATTATCGATAAATTAACCAAGTCTGCTCATTTCTTGCCTATACGAGAGACTTATTCCCTTAAACGTCTTGCTCGTATGTATGTGAATGAGATTGTGAGATTGCATGTCATGCCAGTATCCATAGTTTCGTATTGTGACCCAAGATTTACTTCATGATTTTGGGTTAGTTTGCAGAAAGCTATGGGCACGGATTTACGATTCAGTTCGGCATATGATCCTCAAACGGACGGGCAATCGGAAAGGACTATTTAAACTCTTGAAGATCTATTGAGACTTTGTGTTCTAGACTTCAAAGGGAGTTGGGATAAGTACCTACCATTGGTGAAATTCTCCTACAACAACAGTTATCAGGAAAGTATAGGCGTGGCTCCATTCGAGGCATTGTATGGACGAAAGTGTCGTTCTCTAGTATGCTGGGATTAGGTGGGTGAAGCAACATTGTTGGGAGCAGAGTTGGTCCGTATGACTACGAAAAAGATCCAAATGATTCGACAACGTATACAAAAGGCACAGGATCAACAAAAGAGTTATGCGGATCTTCATCGAAAGGACGTGAAATTTAATGTTGGGGATTATGTAATGTTATGTGTTGCTCCGGGGAAAGGGGTTACGAGGTTTGGGAAGAGAGGAAAGCTCAATCCACGATTCATTGGTCCATTTGAGATTCTTGACCGAGTAGGAAATGTGGCCTATAGACTCGTTTTACCTCTAAGTATGTCTCGTGTTCATAATGTGTTTCACATATCCGTGCTACGTAAATATGTAAAAGATTCAAACCACATTATTGAGTTAGAACCAGACGAGATAGTCGAAGATTTAACGTACGAGGAGATGCCTATCAAGATCTTGGATAGGAAGGAGCATGTCCTACCCACAAAAGTTATACCACAAGTCAAAGTTTTGTGGAGGAACCATGCTATTGAGGAAATGACCTGGGAGTTAGAATCAAAAATGAAAGCGAGGTATCCTCACCTTTTCGAAACACCAGGTACGTACGTAAATTTCGAAGACAAAATTTCATAAGGAGGGGAGAATGTAAGACCCCGAATTTTATGAAATAGAAGTATTCAATTTTCTTATATTTATTATTCAGTAAATGGTTAAATTGATAAAAGGTTAATGTTGAGGGTGATATATGTAATTTTTTCAAGATAAGCAAGTGGTTATAAAATATTCATTGTTGTCGGAGAATATTCTCTTGGTCATGAAATATTCTTTTTGTCTGGGAATATTCGTACGACGGCGCAGCCATTTATGGGCCCCATAACGAAAAACTGTCGAATGAAGAAAATGACACGAATGAGTTTTCTAAAAATAACGGCGTAGTTGTTACCGTTAACACTGTTGGAATACCCAGTGGGTAAAATTAAGTAATACGCGTTGTTGCACAGTAGCATACGGTATGGCACAGTATTTTTATATTATTATTAATTGAATAATTATCACTATACAGTATTTCCCATTATCAGATCAATAATTTATATTATTTGAATAATATTATTAGATAGCATTATTGACAATGTCTAAGGAAGTTCTGTTTAGGAGGGGTTATTTAATTGCGCGCCAGTAGGGAGAAATCCTTATCGGAAGGCCCCTCTTTCCTGGGAACGACCTGGTTGTCAATATTGTGGTTCTGTAATATTATTTGTGAATAATTAATTATTGAAAAAAAAATTGATAAGGAAATATTTATTTGTTGGAGGAATTTTTAAAGTGACAATTGTTGAAAATTGATATTTTATCTTTTCTGATAAAATAATTTATTCAAATATATTATTATAATATTACATTATAAGTGTATAATGCGATAATATAATAATATAATAATGGTGATATTTTTTTTACAAGAAATTCATGGTTTATGAATAAATGAAGTGGAAAAGAGATAATGGAATTTTAATTTTTAATAATTATAAATATTTTACTTTATTATATATATATATATATATATATATATATATATATATATATATATATATATATATATATATATACGTGTGTGTGTATATGTGTGTGTGTGTGTGTAAGAAATGATGGGGGTGAGAAAAGAAGAAAAGGAGGAGAGAGAGAGAGTTGGTGGAAGAATATAGAAAAGAAAGAAAGAGAAAGGGAAGAAAAGAAAATTGAAAAATCATCCGTATATAGATTTCGATCATTTTCGTTTGGAATTTGGAAAAACTTTCTTCTGCAAAGTTGTAGAGAATTAAATTTTCTATGGAATGGACATAGAATTCGTATTTTTCTGATAAATGGGTTATTTATTATGAATTATTGAAGTTTTAGAATAAATATTTTTTTAACATATGGTGGGCCCCACTCTTGTTTGTTGTAAAATGCTTCTAGAAGGTGGGCCCCACTTGTGTGTAAAATGCTAAAAATTGAGATTCCATGAGATGGTGCGTAGGAATTTTTTTTAAATAATATTATTTTATTAAATTTTCTACTTTGGCGTTCTAAGCATTTTCCTATAAATAGGCTGCTGAATTAGAATTTAAAAATCACACCAGAATCAGAAGTTTTCTCTCTCTATAATATCGAGCGTATTTTTTTGAGTAATTAGATACTTTGAGTGTTCCTATTCAGTGCAAGTTTCCTTCAGTATTATATCCGATATTCTAATCAGAAGTACTGTTCTTTTGAGGTAAGGGATATTTTTTTCTCGTAAATGATGTTATTGCTTTCAATATCATTTTACCAAAATATTGGTATGAATTTTTTTATAAAATTTTTACCCTTTTTCGTTGGGGTTACTATTCACGTATATGACACTATTCACGTATACGACACTATTCACGAATACGGTACTATTCACGAGTACTATTCACGAAGTATGATTTTTTTATGAAACCTTTACCTTTTCATGTCGGAGTTACTATTCACGTATACGGCACTATTCTTGAATACGGTACTATTTACCGAAAAAAATAATTTTCTTTTCTTTGTCTAAGTTGGCTATTATGGGTCTTATCTTTGATTGGATCCAAGTTTTGATCTTTATTCTTGAATTTTGCTCCACAATTGATTATTATGGAGTATTCTTGAACTTGGATAAATTGATTTACGAATCCTTAATCTTTGTCCTTTATCTCACTTGATTCGTTCTTTAAAATATTTTTCACCATCTTCAGTCCTAAATGGTGATACAAATGAATATCTTTGCCCTGTAGTGCAAAGATGGATGATTATTTGACGAATATCTTTGGCCTGTAATGCAAAGATGAATGATTACCTGATGAATATCTTTGGTCGTAGTGCAAAGATTGACAGGTGTTGAGATGAACATGACCAACTGGTGATATAAATGAATATCTTTTGCCTGTAGTGCAAAGATAAATATTTGATTCGAGATATATATATTGATTGATGTTACAGGTATAAAATATTGATTATGGACTTTCAAATCATAGAAGATAGTAAACATTATTTCCTACTTAACTCTTCTGATGCATTGTTATTTTCGCTGCAGTTGTTGATCTAAAACTTGTTGTCCATAATATTTTATCTGATTTGTTGAAGACTAACAATAAATTATTCTTTATTATCTTAGTCATAATATTCTTTACTGGGCTAGTTGATCTCACCCTTTTCATCTATTGTCCTCTTCAGGAAATGAAAATGTCGTAGGGATTAGTCGGGGGACAGAGTGATGGTCCGAGTTAGAGAAGTAGTAATCCTCACTATTTTTATAAAATAGTGTGATAATAATTGTAATGAGGACTTAGTTTGAATGTTTATATTTTTTACATATTTGTATTGACACTCACAGTTGTGTGGTTGTATTTTGCATGATCGTGTGATATAAAAGTTTGTATTTGGATTCTGTACAATGTATTTGGCGACCCAGAATGGGTTGGGTGGAATGGACCTATTCTGGGGGCGTCATAAACATCCTTCCTTACTATTATTATTATTTGGAAGAAAATCAAACATATATTTCGAAATTTCCCTTTGTTGGGAATAAAATCAAATATTTTCTATATTTAAAAATAATATCTTTATATATTTCTATTTAGAAGCAAGATCAAATCTACTTATCTTTTGGAAACCAGATTGCATCATTCTCTTAATAGGAACATGGCGACTGCTTCCTTTTCTGGTGCAAGCATACTTAAGAACATATACATGTATATATACATCTCCCAAGCTATTCACGCTTCACTTTTCATCTTTCTTCATTTTGGATTTTTTGTCCTCTTACGAGCCAGGAAGATCATCAGGAAGGCAACAAAGAAACATTTTTAATTTCGAGCAAGAGGTAACAAGGAGAATTCCTCCCTATAGGGCCGAACCCTAGGGGTTGAACCCTATAGTGCCGAACCCTGGGGGGGGGGGGACCCGAACCCTTGGGGTTCCATCCCTTCTTCTCGTTTTCGATTTTTAATTTTCTTTGTTTATTTGCATGCTTTTTTTTGAATTTTTCTTAATTTGCTTCATCTATTTCCTTTTTCAGGTAATTGTAGTATTTCTTTTGTTTTTCGAGCCCCATTACCTTGATCATATCTTGGTCTTTTCCCTCGGATATTATCAAAAGAAAAGCTATAAATTTTCGTGGCAAAGAAGCATTCGTTCCGGGCAATTGATTTGTGGAGCAACAAGACCTCAAAGGTATAAAAGGGGGAAACCCCCCTAAGTGGTCGAACCCTATAGGGGGCCGAACCCTATAGGGCGGGGTGGGGGGCGGGTGGGGGGGAAACCCTATAGAAGCTGAACCCTAGGGGTTTTGGCCCTTTTCTTTTTCGTTCTTCCTTTATTCTTTTGTTCGAATGGCTTTTTTTTGTTTGTGTGTGTTTTTCTTCTTGCTTCTTTTTCAAGTAACTCCAATCTTTGTTTTGTCTTTTGAGCCCCATTACCTTGATTATATCTTGGTTTTTTTCCTTCGGATCATAAAGAAAGATTGGCGTTTTTGGACAAAAAACATGTAACGCCCTAGAAAATTGAGCGATTATGTAAATGAATTTTATTTGATTTATTGAATAAAATTTGATTATTTGTTTGCTAAACTGAGTAAGCAAATTAAAGGTCATTTTTCGACCTAAAGATGTCTGAAATGGATAGTATTCTGGCTATGTGCTAGAAGTAAATGATGTGAATTTCTAAGACAAGAAGAAAATCTTTTTGAAAAAAAGACGAAATAGGCACTATTTATAGAACCCTAAGGGTTAGGGTTTGACTCTAAGGGTTAGAGCTGAGACCCTAAGCCTGTTTGAGAGTTCAGAATGTCGGAATGACGTTCTGTCGAAAGATTTGAAGGTAATATACCGTGAAAAGTTATGTTAGCCACGAAAAAGTTTTGTCGAAAAAAAGTACGGAAATCACTATTCATCCGTTTCTGCTCGGGAATTATTATTGAAATTCTGAGAAACGCGTAATGATAGAATTTCAAGACGATGTGAAATATGTAATAATATTTTACTTATGGCTCACGAAATTTTTGCGTGGGGACTTCAAATCCTATGCGTTAGGGAAAGTAAACTCAATGATTAATTAATTACGTATAATAATAAATGATTATTATATGGAAGGAATACACGTATAATAAAAGGCATTATACGAGAATAATACAGAAAGATTACGAGAATTAATACGACGTATAATATAAATTTTATACGGAGTAAATACATTAAATTTGAATTAAAGTTAATACTTTTACCCATGGGTCGAACCGTTGGGTAAGCTTGTGGGTTAACCTATGGGGCAACCCATGGCCACATGGGGGCATGTGGGAGCACAAGGGGGCCATGTTCTAGCACATGGGGAGAAATAGGTTGCATAAGGGGAGGAGGTGGCCTGGCTAAGGAGGTTTGGTCCTAATGACCAAACTACCCTAAGCTTGCCAACTTCTATAAATTGAAGACCTTGCTCTCCATTTGTTGGTTGTTTGAGCAATTTCCACCAACTTCTAGAGAGAGAAAGAAGAAACTAGCTTGAGCTTTGTGAAGAACACACATCAACCAAGAAGAAAGAAAGCTTTTGAGTCTCTACACTCAATCAAACAAAGAACCTTAAAGGTATTAACCTAAGAAAAATATGTAAAATTCTCTTTTCGTTCAATAGTAAAGTTGATAGAGAAGTGATTATGGGAGTATGACTATAAAGAAGTTATAAGGATGGCTTAATGGTGAATTAAAAATCCCAACAAGCCATGCATGATGGAATATTAAGAATTGATTAAGAACTTAATGAATTCATGAGCAATTGAATAATAAAAATGTTAAACCATGAAAACTTAATGTTTTGAATGGTTAGAATCAATAATGATCAACCATTGGATTGATTCCAATTGGTTCGAAGTAAAAATAACGAAGAACGAAGATTCGGCGAAAGTTACGCGATTAGACGATAATCGTCGAAAACGTAAATTTCCCAAAATAGGGGTCAAAAGTCGGTGTGTGATTCAAAAACATTGGTTTTCGATTGTAACACGTGTAATTAGGTAAATAAGACTTGCGGGAGCAAGAACGAATGAATTCTAACTTAAAACGAAGAATTGAGCGTCGAACGTTCACGAACGTTTAACGAACGCGTAAAAATAGACTAATTAGCTAAATTATCACCAACGGATTCAAAAATGAATTCCAACTTGATAGAATGATAGAACATAATGTTTATGAACTTTTGGCGTTGGAACGAGCCAATTCCAAGTTATAACGATCACATTACGGACTCGGGAATCTGAAAAATTTTCATAACTTAGAAAAAATTTCTGAGGTGCAGGGCCAGCGTTATCGCGCCGCCCAAGAGGCATAAACTGGCACCGCCGCGCTAGTCCGGGGAGGAAGATCCCTGCAGGGTGGGCGCCACAGCGCGGCTCAGCAAGGGAAAGCTGGCGCTGCCGCGCCAGCAAGGGAAAAATGTTGACCGAATTTGTAATTACTTAACCTTTTTCATACCGATTAACGGGTTAGTAAGTGATGAATGTACACCCTTTAAACAACATGTTTAACCAAGGGTTTATAAGAATTAAACGTTAATCAAACGTAATTAAACTTGAGATCTGGAAATATATACCGTAAACCAAGATCAAGTTAAGTAACAAGTGGAGTCTCGATTATCATGCTTAGTGATGATCGATGAGAATTTGGTTTATAACATAGGAATGTTAATAAGCCGTAATAAACGTTAAATAATTTGAACGAATGTTATTAGTTTAACTATTCGGTTAAGTTTTACAAGAAGGAGAAGTTAAGCTATGCATTGTATATCGAAAGTGATTTCTCATTGTATACTATATGTTATGCTTTGTAGAAGTTGTAAAGACCAAGTAGTGTACCTTAAAGGTTTGAGAGACGTGAAGGCAAGTTTTCTAACTTCGTTCATACTTTATGATGAATGCGAGTTTTCTAACTTCGTTCATACTTTATGATGAATGTAAATTTTCTAACCTTGTTCAAGTTCTACTTGATGCAAGTTTCCTAACTCTTGCATTACCATTGTGTCGTGCAACGATTGTTAAGCTCTTGTTCATACCTTATGGTTGGACAAGATGTCATTATGCATAACTGCTTATGCATAAACGATTATTGAATAGTCGATGCCATTTGATTCGGCTAGACTAAGATTAAATATATCTTGGTAGATTTTTCCACAAATCTTTTCGGATATATATATGTAATGTGATAATCCTACGCCAAGTGCTTGGTAAGGATTCTCAGGTAAGCCTAAGCATGGAAAAGACAAATATTTTTACGTCGTTAATTCGACGGGCACTTGAAGTTGCCAACGATTTAACGTAAACACATTTAAGAAATGAGTGTTGATCAATATAGAGTACTACAGGCTGATCACCTGGATGTGCTCGAAAGAGATATCGAACTTACGGCCTTAGTGCCGGGTTATTCCTTTCAAAAATAAGAACCAAGTGATGGTTCGTGGTCATTGACCAGTAAAGATTCTGAAGAGACTATAAGTCCTTGGGAATGGTTTTAAAGAAATCAAAACAATATTTTGATAGTTCATGACTACTTCATAGCTATTGTACAGCTATTGAAGCAGAAGAGATATGATTCTTGATTTTGTGGTTTCAAGATAGAATGTTAAACTTGCTGAGCTGTTTATGCTCACTCTTACTTAAAACTAAATATTTTCAACTAAGAACAGACGGACTGAAGGATCCGGGAAAGATAAAGTCAAGTCCAAGATGGACAAGTAGTGGCCTTTGTAATAGTATAGTATTAGTATTGTAATTACTGGTATTATGACTCAGAACAATGTAATGGCTATCGAGAACCTGGGAAGGAATGAATAGAATGTAATGTTTAGTAAACTCATACGTGATATTGAAGTCTTTCAGTTGAATGTATGATTAGATAGTAGCACCATATCCAGGGTTTGAGGGTACCCAAATTTGGGGGCGTCACAGGTTGGTATCAGAACCTTAGGTTATAAAACTTAAGGGGTAAAAACCTTAGGTGATAACCTGGAGAAGAGGAATAGAAGTTAGAAGTAAACAAACTCGGGTAGAGTTTTGAAAGAAGAAAGTAACCTTAAACATATTAAATGTGATATATGTTGTTAATATTTTGATTGTATACTAATCCAGTTATTTATGTCTTATTGTAGATAACAGGAATAATGAAGATATATAATGAAGTACATGAGGTTAGCGAGGATTCAATCAACTTTGTAGAGGTTGTACCAATGCCGGTAGCAGAGGTACCCATGATAATTATAGAGGAGACTGATATAGAAGAAGAGGATCCGTCCGAGTACTCTGACAACTTTAACTTCGCATCATTGTTCGATGGTATGTCGGAGGAAGAAGTGGAGACAGTGTCGATTAATATGGTACTGCCTACTGAGGAGGTGGAGGATTCTACACCTGAGGAATCCATGAAAATGCTATTTATGGAAATATTGGACATAAATGTCCAACTAAGCAAGGAGGTCCGTGACCTCAAGAAAGTAGTCAACGACGTGGTAGAGGACAGAGAAGATATGGAGGTCTTCTGGAGGCCGACCATGACGAAAAAGTGTTGGCCAAAGATAAAGTCCGAGACTTGAAACTAGAAGTCCAGGAATTAAAAGCTGAGCTTTTGAATAAGAAGCAAAGAATAAGTAGGATGTCCTATATCCATAGGTGTTCGCACGAGGATTACCAGCAGCAGATTGTTGAGTATCCTGTGGAAGAGGGACAGACTCGGCATACGATTAGCCGGGACATTGTGGACGGTATGGTCGATGCGAATTACATGAATGCTGTGAAGCAAATGTAGTCCAGTAATATGTATAGAAGAATTAGCTATGTAAATATTTTTGTAGCTAGTAATGACGTAAAACCCTCTTTTGCATAGACAAGGGTAGTCTTTTATAAATTCCAACTTTTGAAAGTAAATGCGGGATGGTATTGTAAATGGCTGAAGCCATGTAATGAACAATGTAGTATTATACTACGAAGAAGCATTTTAATAAAAGAGTTTATTAAAGTGCTTGTTAATGTGATTGAGTTATTATTTGATTGGTAATAATAACCAAAGAAAGAAGTAAGCAATAACAAAAATGTTTTCGCATTAACAAAAAATGCCGCCAAGAAGACGACAAAGAAACCGAGAAGAAGAACCTCGTAATTGAGGAGGAGCATGGGAATAATAACCCGATGCAAGAATTCGTGAATTTACTAGCTACAGCTCTCAATCGGACGAGACATATCGTACGCACTAATCCTGGGGTAGGTCGTGGGACTACCTTTAAGGAGTTCAAAGTAATAGGTCCGCATGAGTTCTATGGAACTACGGACCCTATAGCTGCCCAAGATTGGGTGAAAGAGATTGAAAAGGCATTTGTTATTGCAAATGTCGGTGAGGCACATAATACTTCTTTTGCGACCTACATGATGAAGGGGGAGGCCAACTATTGGTGGGAAGCCAACCAAAGTAGGGCCGAAACGAACGTGGTTATGTGGGAACGGTTTAAGGTGTTGTTCTTCAAAAACTACTTTCCCCCGAGTGTGCAGGGGAGGATGGAGATTTAATTCTTAGAACTGAAGCAAGGGGACATGATGGTTCCCTAATATGCTGCCAGGTTCAATGAACTGGCAAGGTTTGCTCCACACCAAGTGGACACAGAATTGCAGAAGGCACGAAGGTTCGAGCAGGGACTAAAAACCCAGCTCTATAACCAGATCTCGGTTCTCCAAAGTGTTACCTTCGGAGCTGTGTTGGAGAAGGTTATTATAGCCGAGGGTGGTAGTGAGGCGTTGACCTTATACCACAAAGAGAGGAAGAATAAGGCTAACACTGAAGTGTCAGTCAGAAACAAAGGAGATAGCGTGAGTGGCCAGAAAAGGAAGGGTTTTAGCTCTGGAAATATCGGAGTAAAGCAGGAATTTCCTAAGAGGAAGATGGAGGTGTGTAAGACTTGCGGTAAGACTCATCTGGGAGTTTGCCTCAAAGGTAAGGCGGTTTGTTATAACTGTGGACAGGAAGGGCATATTTCGCCTAACTGTCCCAGTCCTAAGAAGAGCCGCGGTTGTTTTGTGTGTGGGTCTATGGACCACATGGCACAGAACTGTCTAAAGAAAGGTTCAGATGGTGGCAAAGGTGCTAGCACTGGTAAGCTAGCAATTGGTGGCGTAGTACCACAGGGTAGACCGATTGCCCGTACGTTTAATATGACGGTCCAGGATGTGGTATCATCAAGCGACGTCGTAGTAGGTATTATCCCGGTCAACGACATAAATGCGTATGTACTGTTTGATTCGGGTTCAACGTGTTCGTTCATAGCATGCGAGTTTGCTAAACGATTAGAATTACTTCCCGAGAAACTGGTAATACCTTTGAACATTAAGGTAGTAAATGAGGAGGTAATTCCTAGTGATTCAGTTCAAAAGAGGTGTTGTGTAGATATTAGAGGTAACAAGTTATCGGTAGACTTGATACCGATAAAGTTGGGAGAATTCGATGTAATTCTCGGAATGGATTGGTTAGTTAACCATGGGGCGATGATAGATTTCAAAAATAAAAGTGTGAACCTTTGGATTTCTAAGAAACCCAAGGTGGTGTTCTACGGTAGTAAATCACCAGGACGCTCTTGTTGTCTAACCATGACACAAACTAGGAAATTGTTAAAGAAGGGATGCGAAGGTTACCTGTGCTATATTGTTGATACCCAAGGATTGGGAGCAACTTTGGAGAATATACCTATAGTCAATAAGTACGCAGACGTCTTTCTGAGCGATTTACCAGGTCTTCCACCCGATAGGGAGACCGAGTTCGTTATAGACCTTGCGCCAGGGACGACACCAGTTTCGAAGGCACCTTATCGTATGGCACCAGTCGAATTGAAAGAGCTGATGATTCAGTTACAAGAACTGTTGGATAATAAATACATTCAACCGAGTGTCTCTCCATGGGAAGCACCAGTACTATTTGTAAAGAAGAAGGATGGATTGTTGAGGCTTTGTATCGATTATCGAGAGTTGAACAAGCTAACGATAAAGAATAGATACCCATTGCCCAGGATCAATGATCTCTTTGATCAGTTGAAAGGGGCGAAATATTTCTCAAAGATAGATTTACAGATTGGGTATCACCAGTTGAAGGTTAAAGCAGAGGATGTACCTAAGACAGCATTTAGGACTCGTTACGGCCATAACGAGTTCTTAGTTATGTCATTTGGGTTAACAAATGCGCCAGCCGCATTCATGGACATGATGAACCGGGTGTTCAAACAATACTTGGACAAGTTCGTCATGGTGTTCATTGATGATATCCTAGTCTATTTCAAGACAAAGGAGGATCACGCTGAATATTTGAGATTAGTGTTGGAAACACTAAGAAAGGAGAGGTTGTATGTGAAATTCACTAAGTGTGAATTTTGGTTGGAAAGAGTGCAGTTTTTAGGGCACGTTATCGACAAGGGAGGGCTTTTAGTGGATCCTGCAAAAGTGGAATTAGTTATTAACTGGGAGCAGCCAAAAACGCCGACGGAGGTGCGGAGTTTCCTAGGCTTAGCGGGATACTATCGGAGGTTCATTCAGGACTTCTCGAAGATAGCTACTCCGTTAACAAATCTGACCAGAAAGATGGTAAAGTATGTATGGACAGAGAAATGTGAAGACAGCTTTCAAGAGCTGAATGAAAAGGTTGAATCTAGCACCGGTATTATCGTTACCGGATGAGACGGGGAATTTTGTAGTATATAGTGACGCTTGGCATAAAGGATTGGGTTGCGTGCTCATACAGCATGGCAAGGTCATTGCGTATGCGTCTAGGCAGTTGAAGGAGTATGAGGGGAATTATCCTACTCATGACCTTGAACTTGCCGCAGTGGTTTTCGCCTTAAAAATTTGGAGGCATTACCTATATGGGGAGAAATGTGAGATCTACACAGACCATAAAAGTCTGAAGTATATCTTCACTTAGAAGGATTTGAACATGAGGCAGAAAAGATGGTTGGAGTTGATAAAGGATTACGATTGCAAAATCCTGTATCACCCAGGGAAGGCGAATGTGGTGGTAGACGCTTTAAGTCAAAAGGGTCGGGAGAAGCTGTCGATGTTAACAGCTTAGGATGAGTTGATAACAGAGATGGCCAGAAGGGAACTAGAAATTCAATGTCCTAGTGAGGAAGGGGAGAAACTATTTATGATGGAAGTTCAACCTACTATCGTGGAGAAGATGAAGGAAGTGCAACTCAAAACTGAGGAGTACGGACGAATAAGAAAGAAGATTGCAGACGGTACCGAGAATACGTACAGTCTTGATAACTGATAAGTAGGTTTTATACCTACTTATTGCCTATCAACTTGCTAGAATTATAGCTTAAACTCAAGTGTTTTTGTGTCTTTTTATGTTTTTTTATCTTTATTTTGTAGGTTGCATGAAGGAAACTCGAATGGTAAGCAATGGCATAGAAAGGGCATGGACTTGGCAAGATGGTGAGCATGTGGGGAGCTGAAGATGGAGCATAGCTTATGGCATGTGGAAATGGCATCTGAGCAGGTACAAGTGAAGGCAAAAGAAGAGTTAAAGCAGCAGCTAAGCAGCAGCAAAGATCAGCATGGCATCAGCAAATTCTGCAGGAAATACAGCATGGCTCGGCCGCGCTGCCTTGAAGAGTAAACCTGGCGCGCCTGCGCTAGGAAGCAGCCGAACTGAGGAACAGAGCGCCCGCGCCCAAAAAGGCCTACGTACTGGCGCGGCCGCGTTAGTCAACTTCTGATAAATTGTTGATTTTTCACTTAAACAGTTGCTGTATCATATTTTTCATATATGGGTGTATTTGCAAGTTACAAGACTAAGTTTTAAATTTTTATTTTCTATTTCTAGGGTTTTTGAAGAGCTAGAGAGAGTTCTTAGCTATAGTTTCTCATTTTTGGCTTCTCTCTTTGCTCTTAGTAGATTTCCATTATTAAGGTTTTAGATTTGGATGATTGTGATCTTGAACTCAGCTTGAAGGGTTATTTTGGACATAGATTTATCAGATTTGCAATTTCATCTCTCTTAATTCTATTTGCTTTCATTTCATACTTTCAATGTTTAGATCAAATCCCATAATGGTTATTGATTTAGAGATGAACTAATCACCATTATGGGATTCTAATGGAACTTATTGTTTAATTCAGATCTAAATGCCTCTTTGTTATGTGCGATTGGTTATGTATGGATTGCCTAGCATGGTTATGTTTATTGTTTAGATGTTTGATCACCATCTACCTTAATAGTTTATATGGAATTGAAAGAGGAAGTATAAACTCATATTTGGCCATGCTAGCATATGTTCATAAAATTTACATGTGATAGATTTTGTGATTCGTAATTCGGATAGACATATACCGACTTACCATGTGTAGTCAATTGAGAGCTTGCATTTAAATCAATTTTGCTTGTAAGTCACATAGACATATAGTGATTTAGGTAATATTGATGTTCATATGAATTCTATCTCTTTTGTGGATTTTATGTGATATGGATTTGGTATATTGAAAGATAGCCAATTCTCACCTTCGTGCTCTCGACTAGCAATCTTAAGTAATTAATTATGCTTAACAAGAGGGGTATAATCTGGATGATGCATTAAGTGACATTAGGATCCCATACCTTTCCATTTTAAATCCGTCGTTTGTTAATTAGTTAATTTTAGTTAATAATCATTTTAGTTATTAATTCACATCTTATTCACTTGTTTAAGTAGCCAGAAATAGCTATAAAGTTGTTGCATGATAGTTTAGAAGTAATTGCTTTTCTCCGTGGGAACGATCTTTACTTATTATATATTACTTGCTGACTGTGTATACTTGCACGCGTTTGTGTTTGTTTTGTTAACTCCGAAACAAGCCAACAATTTTTTGGCGCAGTTGCCGGGGAACAGTTGTTATTTTTATTACTATTGACATCAATTTAAGTTATATTTGTCTGACTTGAACAATTCACATCTTATCTCATTTCTATTTTATTTTTATTTGTGTTTCAGGTACTTGTGGTTAGTATATGCACACTCGATCTTCAAATTCTGTGTTGGTACCTAGACAGGATAATATCAACGAGAAAGCTTGGAGAGCGAATACACGTACTACTAACACACAAAAAGACACTAAACTGCCGGTACAAATAGCAGCCGAGGAATATAAAGCATTGAAGGATTACTCTATGCCAACCATCAATGAATTACAGCCGAGTATAGTCCGGCCAGCGATAGCTGCGAACACCTTTGAAATCAAACCAGGGACAATTCAGATGGTTCAGAACACAGTCCAATTTGGGTGTTCAGCTACCGATGATCCGAACGAACATCTTCTGAGTTTCATTAAAATTTGCTACACATTCAAGTACAATAACGTGTCGGATGATGCGGTGAAGCTTCGTCTCTTTCCATTTACTTTGAGGGATAAAGTAAGGAGCTGGCTTCATTCGTTACCATCAGGATCAATTACTACGTGGGAGGATTTAGCTCAATTCTTTTTAGCAAAGTTCTTCCCTATGGCCAAAACAACGAAGATAAGGAGTGCTCTATCTCAGTTAGAGCAACAATAGCAAGAATCTTTGTATGAGGCCTGGGAACGCTATAAGGAGATGCTAAGAAAATGTCCTCACCACGGGATGCCAGATTGGATGGTGATCAATACTTTTTATAATGGTTTAGGATGGCAATCTAGGCCGATCATTGATGCCACAGCAGGTGGATCTTTCTGGGCTAAGAGCTTTGAGGAAGCTTATGCATTGATTGAGACCATGGCGGCTAATGACTTCCAGAATCCAACAGCTAGAATGCCTCAACCAAAAGTTGTCGGATTATTGTGATTGGATGCCATCACGGCACTACCAGCTCAAATGGTGGCGATGGCAAAGAAAATTGACTCTATTAATGAAAATAAAGTTTAACAAATTGCATTTGTATGTGAATTATGTGCGGGATCACACCCGACAGAACAATGTACTATCACTATAGAGTCAGTGCAATTAGACAGCAACTACCAAAAGCCATAGAGTCAATTTCAGAACTCATACCATCCAAGCAACAAAAACCAACCAAATTTCAGCTGGAGTAATAATCAAAGTGCTCAACAACACCAAACTCAACAATATCAACAATACCGGCCACAACAGCCTCAACCACAACAGTCTCATGCACATTATGCCCCTAGACCGTCACATCCTCCCGGATTTCATCAACAACAACATCAACACCATCCAGCTCCTGCTCCACAAACAGAGAAGAAAACTGAAATGGAAGAGCTTATGTTGATGTTGAAGAGTCAAGTGGTGGCGGTCAAAACATTAGAGAATCAAATGGGCCAGATGGCTAATTTGTTGACCAACAGACCATAAGGGGCTTTACCAAGCAATACTGAAGCAAATACAGGAAAAGGGGATGGAAAAGAACAATGTCAAGCAATTACATTAAGGTCTGGGAAGCAGACTGCAGGTCTGTGGAGCCTGGCACTGCCGCGCCCTAGGATGAAGAGAACCTGGCGCGGGCGCGCCCATCAGTAGAAAAATCTGATGCAATTTTGAATGGTGGAAAAGATAGGGAGCATGTAGTGGAGTCAGAGAAGCATGATAAAGATGAGAAAACCAATGCTACACCACAAGTGGTCTACCCTCCAGCACCATACCCTCAGAGGCTTTAGAAATAAAAATTAGACAAACAGTTCGCCAAGTTTTTGGAGGTGTTTAAGAAACTGTAGATTCACATTCCTTTCGCAGAAGCTTTGGAACAAATGCCAAGCTATGCTAAGTTTATGAAAGGCATACTATCGAGGAAGAAGAAGCTAGAGGATTATGAAACAGTTGCCCTGATAGAGGAATGCAGTGCAGTATTGCAATGAAAACTACCTCCAAAGCTCAAGGATCCAGGCAGCTTTACGATACCTTGCTCCATTGGAAAATTATCTTTCAGTAAGTGCTTATGCGACTTGGGGGCCAGTATAAATTTGATGCCTCTATCGGTATTCACACAGTTGGGATTGTTAGCTCCTAAGCCGACAAAATATTATTGCAGCTTGTCGATAGGTCCATCACATACCCGAGGGGTATCGTAGAAGATGTCTTGGTGAAAGTGAACAAGTTTATCTTCCCTGCCGAATTTATTATTCTGGACTACGAGGAGGACAAAGACATACCGATCATTCTTGGGAGACCTTTTCTAGCTACTGGGCAAACACTCATAGATGTACAGAAGGGAGAACTGACAATGAAGGTTCAGGTCCAAGAGGTCACGTTTAATTTCTTCAAAGCTATAAAGTTCCCCACTGATGTAGTCGACAGGGTACTGGATGAAGAAGCTGAGCAAGTGATGAACATAGATCCTGCGACGCCCCCAAATTCGGGTACCTTCAAACCCAGGATATGGTGCTACACGGTGCTACTATCTACTTATACATTCAATTGAAGATATCAATAACAATGTATAAGTTTACTAATCATTACATTCTATTAATTCCTTCCCAAGTATTCGTAACCAATACATTATTTTGTGTCATAATATCAGTAATTACAATACTAATACTAAGGTTATTACAAAATGTCACTACTTGTCTAGATTGGACTTGCCTTTGTCTTTACCGGATCCTTCGGTCCGTTCTCTCTTAGCTGAAATCATTTAGTTTTAAGCAAGAATGAGCATAAACAGCTCAGCAAGTTAAACAGTATATCTTGAAACCATAAAATCAGGAATCATATCTTTTGGTCTTCAATAGTTGTATAATAGTTATGAAGTACTTAAGAATAATCAAAATATCGTTTTAATTCCTTTAAAACCATCCCAAGGACTTTATAGCCTCTTCGAAATCCATCTTGGTCAACGACCATGAACCATATTTTAGTTCTCATTCATGAAAGGAACAACCCAACACAAAGGCCGTAAGTTCGATATAGCTTACAAGCACATCTAGGTGATTAGCCGTAGTACTCTATATTGATCAACACTCATACATTAAACGTGTTTACGTTTAATTAGTGGCAACCTCACGTTCCTGTTGAATTAACGACATTTAAAACCTTTGTTTTATTCATACTCAGGTTTACCTGAGAATCCGTAACAAGCAATTGGCATAGGATCACAACATTATATATATTTTGGAAAGATTTGTGGAAAAATCCACCAAAATATGCTAAGTTCCAGTCTAGCAGAATCAAATGGCATCGACTATCCAATAATAATTCATGCATAAGATATCATGCACAATGACAACTTGTCCAACCATAACGTATAGACAAGAGTTTAGGAAAACTTGCATAACACAACGTTAATGCAAGAGTTAAAAAACTTGCCTTTGCGTCTTCTATACCTCTATGTAGTCTACTCAGTCTTTAGCACGTCTACAAAGCATAATACATAGTATATCAATTAGTAATCATAGTTGATATATACTGTATTTACCTAATTCCTCCTTCTTACATAACTTAAGCGAATTGTTATCTAATTAACATTCATTAAAGTTATTTAATGTTTATTAACTCATCTTGGTTAACGTTTCTAAAACTTAAATTGAATTATGTTTGTTCAACGTTTAACTCTCATAAACATTGATTAAACATGTTGTTTAAAGCTTACATTACATCACTTGCTAGCCCCTTAACTGATATGCAAAAGGTTAAGTACTTACTAGCAATGTCAGAATTTTCTGCCATTCTGGCGCTGCAGCGCCAGATTTTTCTCTTGGAGTGGCGCTGCGGCGCTACCCCTCCAGAGATATCTCCCAGGAGTGGCGCTGCGATGCCGGATTAAGCCTATTGGGTGGCGCTGCGGCGCTAGCTCTGTAACTCAGAAAAATTTCTAAGTCTTTGAAAATTCTGAAATTCCCTAGCTCATAACGTAACCGTTACAACTCAGAATTGGCTCGTTCCAAAGCCAAAAGTCCACAATTAACATGATCTACCATCCTATCAAGTCGGAATTCATTTCTGAATCCGTTGACGAGAAATTCGTTGATTAGTCCATTTTTACGTTTTCGTTAAACGTTCGTGAACGTTCGACGCTCAATTCTTCTTTTTAAGTCGGAATTGATCCGTTCTTGTTCTCGCAAGTCTTATTTACCTAAATACACGTGTTGCAATAGAAAACCATCAGTTTTGACTTCTAATCCGAGAAATTTACGTTCTCGACGATTATCGTCTAATCACGTAACTTTCGCCGAATCTTCGTTCTTCGTTATTTTTAGCTCAAATCAATGGGAATCAATCCCATAGTTGATTATTACTAATTTTTATCATTCAAAACATTTAAGTTTTAATGGTTTAAAAAGTTCATTAGTCCATTTCATATGAATTCATTAAGTTCTTCCTTTATACTTAATGAGTTCTTATTAGCTTAACATGCATGGTTTATTAGGGTTCATACCTCACCATCATAACATCCTTATAACTTCCTCATAGTTCAAGCTTTCTCCTACACTTCTCTATCAAAATTATTAATAAAAGAAGAAATAATGTTTATATACTTTCCTATGGTTATACCTTTTGTGTTATTTTGTGAGTGAGTATAGAGACTCAATCCTCTTCTTAGCTTCTTGGTTAATGGAATTATTAAGCAAACCAAAGCTATCTTCTCTCTTTTCTCTCTCTATGTTGATAGGATTTCTCAAACAACAAAATATGAAGACAAGGCCTCTCTATTTATAGACGTGGCAAGGCTTAGGGTAGAAGAGTCATTTAGGCCCAACCTCCTCTACTATTCCCACCTCCTCTCCTTTCTTTCCCACCAAGTTAAGGCCCATGTGCTAGCACATGGCCAACCATGTCTCCCATTGTGCTCTCCCATGTCCCCCCATGTGTCAACATGGGTAGTGGGTTGAACCATGGGTTAAACCCACCAGTTTTCCCAACGGTTCGACCTATGGGTTAAACTTATTAACTTTTAATTCCAATTTAATTCGTTTTAATGTATTTACGCCGTATAAAATTTGTATTATACGTTGTATAATTTTCGTATTCTCTCCGTATCATTCTTGTATAATACCTCGTATTATATGCCTATTATTTTCGTATAATAATCATATATTATTATACGTAAACAATTATTCTTTGATTTTTCACTTTCCCTGGCGCTTAGGCTCTAAGTCCCTATGCAAAAACTTCGTGAGTCATAAGTGAATTATTATTACATAATCCACCTCGCCATGAAATCCTATCATTATGCGTTTCTCGAAATTTTAAAATAAATTCATGAGCAGAAATGGATGAATAGTGATTCCCGCACTTTTTCTCCCGAGAAAACTTTTCTCAACTAACTTAACTTTTCACGGTATATTACCGTCAAATCTTTCGACAGAACGTCATTATAACATTATGAAACTCTCGAAATGGCATAGGGTCTCAAACCCTAACCCTTAGGGTTAAATAGTGTCTATTTCGTCTTTTCCTCAAAATATTTATATTCTCAAAAATCTTTTATTATCGTCTTATAAATTCATATCAATCATTCTTAGCACGTAGCCAGAATCCTACTCATTTCTGCATTCTCTAGGTCATAAAATGACCTACAATTAGCTTACTCAGTTTAATAAACAAATAATCCAAATTTTATTCAATAAATCTAATAAAATTCATTTACATAAACGTTCAATTTTCTCGGGCGTTATATTCTCCCCTTCTTATTATAATTCTGTCCCCATAATTACAATACAAGTTAATCAAACAAATGAGGATGAGCCTTCCTCATCTTGTCCTCGAGTTCCCACGTTGCTTCTTCGGCATTGTGGTTCCTCCATATCACCTTCACCAAAGGTATAATTTTGCTTCTTAACGCTTGTTCCTTCCTATCAACAATTTGAATAGGAATCTCCTCATAAGTTAAGTCTTTCTCAGCTTAAATTGGTTCATACTCGATTACGTGCTTGTAATTCGGCTTATAAGGACGTAATACCGAAACGTGAAACACGTTATGGATATGCCCCAACTCTAAAGGTAATGCTATCTCATATGCTACCTCTCCTACCCTTCTCAAAATTTCAAACGGTCCTATGAACCTTGTAACGCCCCCAATTTCGGACCGCCACAGGGTCACTCGAATTTGGTTCGTCACGTTCAACTCTAACACCATGATAATATTATTACGACTAATTATCGCATAGCATAGTGGAATAATTCACAATACTACTACCGAATAGATTACATTTAATTAATATAATTTATTCACGTCCCAAGGTCTCGTAACTTAAACACTGATTACATGACTTAAGCATACATAACCTTAACTAGTACATAACAGAATAAGTTCTTATTACCATCATAAGTCCTACATAATATTAAGCTATTCAGTAGCCTTTCCCTTGCCCTTGTCAGTTCCCGAGGGTCCGCACTGCTCTGCCTTAACTAAAATATTTTAGGGAAAGCAAGAATAAGCAACAAGTTTGCTCAGCAAGTAATATAACAATAAGGGTGAGTAATATAGTTCTCGAATCCCAAAAAGGGTATAGCAAGGTATGATAGTTCAAGGATAACAAGAATATCAACAGTTCTCAATAACAGTCGCTAAGGACAGAATAATATCAATATTATTCAATGCTAAATCAATTTAAGATTTTAAGATAACTGAATACTGAGCAGTCACTAAGGACTATGAACTTCTACTAGAATTAACAGAAATATACTGATAATCCAATAAAACAAGTACAACAGGTGATCAACCTAAAGTACTCTACGGTATGCATATCGTTCAATCGTACTAAAGTGCGCACGTCGGTCTCCCGACAAATATATTTTTCCTTCAAAGAAGGTTGTTCATCTCAGTCAAATACAAGATCCCGCACCAATCAATTGGTTTGGGTTTCCTTTTAACAATATAAGTCTAGCCAAATCAAATGGCATAGATCGCAATAATTTTAAGTTCAAATCTCAAGATTTAAAGTTCGAAGATTATAAATCAACTTTTATCTTATCCATGAAGTATATAATTTATATTATCTGAATTGCAAATCTCAAAAGTTTACTTGTACGACAATAATAGCACAAGCTTAATGAACGCTCAATAAAGAGTAGGGTTAGGAACTTGCTTACAACGTTCCTTGAATAAAGTAAACACAAGGATAGGATACTTGCACCGTAAAAGAGTGTAAGTTAGAGAACTTGCCTTAAGCGTAGTCTATCCGCGTTAAATAAATCAACACTTTCGAATCCCTATAGTAATATAGTTACGTATATATATAATATCCATTAGTCATATATTTTAACATCATATCTTATCTTGGATACACGATCAACACATAAGCTAAGTTTTAACCTAGCTACACATTTATACCATATATAGTATCATATTTAATTCACAAGTCTCGACTAATATAACCTTTATTGTCTTTTATCCTTAACGTTCCTCTTTTCAAGTTAATTATCTTCATATATCTCCATTATCACATAAGACCATAATCAATTCCAAACATATTTTATTTAGTAAGTTATAGCATTGTTATAAGTTAACCGTCAAAATTGGATTCAAGTATCAACGTATGATATCACATAGCATTTATACATATTAAAGGTTACTCTCATGTTTGTATAACCTTTCTAGGTTCAATCATACATGATATAGTTTCTAAGTTAATACCTTTAATAACTTAAGGCCATTCAAGGTCACGAACTCACAAAGTCTAACATGCTCGCCTTTTAAACACATAAGGTACTCATGTAACTCGTGTTAGGCAAGCTCATGAGTATTCACATCGCATACATGTAGCTAGCATCGTTATTAGTTTGAAAACATGCTTCATTTAGGCTTAACTTGATTTCACGACATCTAATCATGGTAGGCATACATGTATGATACATTAGCGAGTCTACGAGTACTATCAAACATGTTCATAAATATCGGAATCCAAGTCTCAATGTAACATGTTAACGTTCACGTTCAAAGCTCATATTTTGTTAGTATTGTTCACTATTGAGGTCCACATGATCATGGTACATTATGAAACCCATATATATAAGTCAACATGCCTTTCATGCATTCTCAAACCATACTAATATGCTTGCAAGATCAGAACATCAATATGGATATAACATGTCAAGGTTTTTTTTCAAAACTTACACTTTCGTTAGGAATGTGCACTAGTGAGGTTTGCATGTTCATATTACATTATGGAACCTATATACATAAGTTAATGTCTCTCGTGTATCTCTAAGTCATACTAGCATGCCCACAAAAATTAGAATGTTAACATGGCATGCATACATATCGAGTTCGTTTCCAAAATTCTAAGTTTATCTTGAAGTCTATAACTTTATCATTCATGCATGCAATCTTAGTAAAACATGTTCTCTTTTAGGTCTAGGTATACTCATACATATGTTACTCATGCTAGCAAGATGGTTCAAGTAGTAATCTAACTATCTAGCACTCACAGCCTTAACAAAAATCAGAATCTGGTGCAGGGTACCGGCGCAGCTGCGCTGCGCCTCAGTTCACAACCGGCGCAGCTGTGCCGTTGCTTGAACCGAAATGATATCTTCTGCTTCGGAAGAGAGAAAATCCAATTTCCAAACCAATTCGATTATAATCAGTCATATTACATTTTAAACATGTATATAAGCTAATATATCAACTATGTAATAACTAACAAGCATTACTTGATTGCATAATCATGAATTCCATACTCAATTCAAGAATCAAAGTTTTGACAGAAAATAAAATGAAGAACAAGACGTTATACCACTGCTATACGAATTGAACTTGCTAAAATTCCCAACTCACAATGCTGCAATGTTACTACTGTACTCTCACTTTCTATATGCTATCAAGCCTCAAGACAAATTTCTCAGCAAAAGAATTAGAAGGAAATGGGTTATATTTATAGAGAAATTAATATCCAGACAATGCTAACTTCCACCAATTCCAACCAATAGATTGTAGAATCGTTTGAAGGTTAAGGAGAAGTTGGTGGTGGTTAGTTGAGATTCACTATTGAGGCCAATCACTTGTGATGATTTGCTAGAGAGCTATGGAGGTTTGCTGAGTTTAAGGAGAAGCAATAGGCTTAGGCCATAATAGCTATGCACGTGAAGGGGAAATGGGTCTATCATTTAGGAACAAACCATACAACTAAACATTGCTAATAACTAATGTCAGCACTTAATTTATACACATATGTATTATTTACTTAGGCTATCATATATATATATACATACTATATATTTAGATTACAATTAGAGTTACAATGTAATCCCAATAATTAAATAATACTACCATGTAATTCACATAATGTAGTAAATATAATTTGCACACATATAATCCATGTACATTTCACTATTATCGAATGTAATTCAATTGGGTATTATCCTACTACATTATTCCAATTATATTAAATATTGAAGTAATTATCAATTTGTAATTGTTTATAATATATTCATGATGTACTATTTTAATGTATGCTCACACACAATTGTCACATGAGGCTCATGATGTATTCATTAGTCATAACATATAGTTTCAATATGTATAGTCACATTGCATTATATAATATAGTTTATATATAATTGTATGATCACACTCAAGTGTTGCACTACACTTTATATAACACATTTGTCATTACTATATGTTATACTTTTAATTATCACATCCTTTGCACAAATCAACTAGTTGAGCAAATATAATTTACTCGTTTATATTTTATTATTCTCAATGGTAATTAATTAATTACTTATCTTATTAATTAATTAATACTAATATTAATTAATCCCAATGTAATTATTAATCTCCATAACAATTGATTAACATTTATATGATTAATTATCACATTAAATAAATATAAATCTTAGTATATTCCTCATAATAACAATTATCAATTAATATAGATTAATTGTTCACTTAATAATTCATTCGTTAATTAATATAATCATTATTATTTCTCATCACTGTGCCACACAAGGCATTCAACGAGCTTATCGCAAACTCCATATTTTCTCAATTATTATAATTATTCAATTTAATATAATTGAGTTAACTCATCTCATAACACTTACATATTTATATTCAAATAAATATTCATTTCCATTAATATATTCATTTAATAATATTCAGAAATTCTCGGGTATTACTTCCTCCCTCCCTTATAAAAATTCCGTCCTCGAAATTGCTATATGGTTACACAAATAGATGGGGATAATCCCTCATCATCCTATCTTCTAATTCCCACGTAGCCTCCTCGACATCGTGGTTATGCCAAAGTATTTTTACAGACGAAATAACTTTATTTCTTAAGGTTTGCTCTTTCCTATCTAATATCTGGATAGGAATTTCTTCATATGCTAGGTTCTTCTCCACTTGAATGGGCTCATAAGAAATCACGTGCTTGTAGTCAGCCTTGTACGGTCATAACACGAAAATGTGGAACAAGTTGTGGATGTGCTCCAACTCGGGTGGTAATGCAACTTTGTATGCCACTTCGCCCACTTTCTTCAATATCTCAAAAAAGGTCCAATGAATCTTGGACTCAACTTTCCTTTCTTGCCGAAATTGATCGTTCCCTTCCATGGAGATACCTTCAAGAATACGAAACTGACGATTTTAAAGTCTCGGTCCTGCCGATGCAAATCTGCGTACTTTTTCTGGCAGTCTTGAGCTGCTACTAGTCTGGCTCTTATCACTGTCACCACGTCTGCGGTTTGTTGTACTAACTCTGGTTCGAGTATTCGTCGCTCTCCAACTTCGTCCGAACATAATGGAGTTCTACACTTTTTTCCATAAAGAGCTTCATAAGGTGGCATGCCGATACTCACATGATAACTGTTGTTATACGCAAATTCTACTAAGGGTAGGTAGTCATCCCAATTTCCCTTGAAGTCCATCACGCAAGTCCTAAGCATGTCTTCCAGCGTTTGTATTGTTCGCTCACTCTATCCGTCTGTTTGAGGATGATAAGCGGTACTCAACCTCAACTGTGTTCCCATTCTCTCTTGCAAGCTTTTCCAAAATTTTGACGTGAAGCGCAGATCTCGATTAGAGATAATTAACACCGGCACTCCATGTCGTGAAATAATCTCCTTTACGTACAAACTCGCTAGCTGATTCAAACTATAACGGATCTTGATCGGTAGAAAATGTGTGGTCTTCGTTAGTCGGTCCACGATAACCCAAATGGCATCATAACCCTTCTGTGTGACTGGAAGTCCTACCACGAAGTCCATCGTAATGTGCTCCCATTTCCACTCCGATATTTCCAATAGTTGTAATAAACCACTCGACCGCTGGTGCTCTGCTTTGACGCGTTGGCAAGTCAGACATCTACTAACGCACTCTGCGACTTACCATTTCAAATTGGGCCACCAAAAATATTACCTCAAATCTCGGTACATTTTCGTGCCTCCCGGATGAACGGAATACATCTTATTGTGTGCCTCGTGCAAAATCTCTTCCCTTAACTCAATTACCGCTGGTACCCACACTTTCCCTTCGAGTCTTAAGATACCGCCTTTATCCATTCAAAATTTCTCTTCTACATTATCTGCGATCCACTTTTTGATTTTCTCGCACTCTTCATCCTTCTCTTGTGATTCCTTCACTCTATCCAACAATGTCGGACGAGCTTCTATTACGAACAACTTTTCTTCAGACCTCTCTGGTCCCTTTACCTCTATTTCCAATTTCTCCATCTGTCTTATTAACTCGTCCTGAGTCGTCAAGTGAAATAATTTCTCCCTTCCTTTCCTGCTCAGAGCGTCGACAACCACGTTTTCCTTACCCGAGTAATAAAGAATATCACAGTCATAGTCTTTGATTAATTCTAACCACCTTCTCTGTCGTATATTCAATTCCTTCTGTGTGAAGATATATTTCAGAGTCTTGTGGTCCGTGTATATCTCAAATTTCTCTCTGTACAAATAATTCCTCCATATTTTCAACGCAAAAACTACTGTCGCTAACTCTAAGTTGTGAGTAGGGTATCGTTTTTTATAATCCTTCAATTGTCGTGATCCATACGCAATGAGTTTGTCGTGTTGCATGAGCACACAACCAAGTCCCTTGTGCGATGTGTCACTATACACCACAAAATTTGCCACATCATCTGGTAGTGATAACACAGGCGCTTCACTTAATCTCTTCTTCAACTCTTGAAAACTCTCTTCACATTTGTCTGTCCACACAAACTTCACCGTCTTCCTCGTCAGATTGGTCAACAGGGTTGCTATCTTAGAAAAATCTTTGATGAATCTTCGATAGTACCCAGCTAACCCTAAGAAACTTCTCACCTCTGTTGGTGTTCTCGGCTACTCCCAATTACTCATTGCTTCGACCTTGGTAGGGTCTACTGAGATTCTATTCTTATCCACTACGTGACATAAGAATTGAACCTTTTCTATCCAAAATTCACATTTACAAAATTTTGCATACATCTTCTCCTTCCTCAGTGCCTCCAAAACAATCTTCAGATGTTCGGTGTGTTCTTCCTCTGTCTTTGAGTAGATCAAAATGTCGTCGATAAAAACCACTACAAATTTATCCAAGTATGGCTTGAAAACTCGGTTCATCAAGTCCATAAATGCTGTCGGAGCATTAGTTAATCCGAATGACATTACCAAAAATTCGTAGTGTCTGTAACGGGTTCAAAACGCAGTCTTTGGTATGTCCTCATCCTGTACCTTCAGTTGGTGATACCCTATTCGTAGGTCGATTTTCAAGAAACACTTTGCTCCCTTCAGTTGATCAAACAGGTCGTCTATCCTCGGTAGCGGATATCGGTTCTTGATCGTTACTCTGTTCAATTCTCGATAATTGATACAAAGCCTCATCGATCCGTCCTTTTTCTTAACGAATAACACTACTGCTCCCCAAGGAGACACACTCAGTCGAATGTAACCCTTATCTAATAACTCTTGCAGTTGTATCATTAACTCCTTCATTTCTACCGGCGCTATACGGTATGGGGCTTTCGAAATCGATGCCGTTCCCGGTGCTAGGTCTATTATGAATTCGATCTCTCTGTCTGGCGGAAGACCAGGCAGATCGTCCGAAAATACATCTCAAAATTCATTCACTACGGATATATCCTTAATTTCGACTCCCTTTTTTCGATTATCTACAATGTAAACTAAGTAACCTACACATCCTTTCCTTAACAATTTCTTGGCCTGCATCATTGTAACGCAACACAATTGTTTAAGCGATGAGCTACCATAAAACACTACCTTAGACTTACTCAGAGTCTGAAGGTTCACACATTTATTCTGACAATCAATTATCGCAGCATGGTTATACAACCAATCCATCCCCAGTATTACGTCAAATTCTCTCAATCTAATAGGAATCAAGTCTACGCTCAGTTCATGTTCTCTAATGTTTGCGTGATAATTTCGATAAACGTATTCTACAGGGATTATTTCCTTATTCGCAACTTCTATGTTCCAGGGATTTTCTAATCTTTCTCGGGGTGTATTAAGTCTACTAGCAAATTCTTCAAATACAAAAGAACAGGTGGCACTCGAATCAAATAATACTTAAGCATTTATATCATTGATTGGGATTATACCTGACACCACGTCCTTCGCAGCTACTGTGTCTTAGACGTTCATGTTAAAGGTCCTAGCGGTTGGGCTGTTGGATTGTGTCGGTCCGCCGATCATCAGTTTATTTCCACCTTGTTGGCTACCTCCGCCACTTCCCTTCTTTGGGTAGTCCTTAATTCGGTGCTCCGTCGAGCCACATGCAAAACATCCTTGAATCTTTTTCGGTTTCGGGCAGTTTGGCAAAATGTGTCCCTCCTGGCCGCAGTTGTAGCAAGTGCCACATCCCTTCCAGCACTCGCCCTCATAATTCTTTCCACATTTTGGGCATCCCTCAGCCCTCTTCTTAAAACCTCCACGAAAATTCCCCGATTGATTATTGTTGTTATTGTTGTTTTCCCACTTCCTTTTTCCCAAATTACTTCCTCCACTGCTGCTACCTCCTCCATTGTTTTTTCCTCTAGTATTCTTACCCTTCCTCTCCTTATTATAAAGACTTAAGGCCTCACTGCCACCTTCCACAATGATCGCCTTCTCCAGCAATGTCGTAAAGGAATCAATATGAAGAACTGACACCTTATTAAATAGCCAAGGCTTCAGTCCTTGTTCAAAATATCTCGCCTTCCTCTCTTCATCTCCTACTTAGTGTTCTGCAAACCGCGCTAGTTCGTTGAACTTAGCCGCGTACTACGCCACCTTCATATCACCTTGCTTCAGTTCTAAGAACTTCACCTCCATCCTATTCTTCATGCTTTTCGAGAAGTAGTTCTCGAAAAATAGAGTCTTGAATTTATCCCAAGCTATTATCCCTTCTCCAGCTCTTTGTTGATTAGCCTCCCACCAGTAGTTGGCTTCACCTCTCATTATATATGTAGCAAATACAGTCTTTTGGTCTTCAACCACACGAGCGATAGTGAAGGCCTTCTCGATATCTTTAACCCATGCCTGAGCAATGATTGGGTCGGTAGTGCCCAAGAACTCTGGGGGTCCTACACTCCTAAAGTCTTTAAAGTTTGTGACTGGTACTCCTAGAGGATTGGGGTGAACGATTTCGTTGTTCCTTCCCCTAAGGGCCTCTCCTAACAGATTTACTAACTTTTGGATCAGGTCTACTTGTTCCCTCTTATTGTTCACTGACTCCTCAGATGCAGTCAATCTACGTCTGAGCGGCATTATCTGCATCACAAATTTTCATTTTATTATTACTCAGTTATATTACTTAAGTATTTCTTTTAATACTAAAGGCATAAAATTTTATAACATATTTCTGAAATAAGCTTCATTTATATTCATATGCCAAATCGTTTCATTACATGATTATCCTATCATATTGCTATAAATGTTATCACATATATCCCCTAATATCACAAAAGACGGGGAATACACTTCGAGGCACCTATAGAGGCTGTGCCAGTACAGGCAGTTGTACCGTTCTAGACCGGTACAACTGCCGGTCTCCTCTACAGCAAGGTTTCCATGTTCCAGCTGAATACCTTTGCAGCGGTGCTGGAGAAGGCCATACTTGCTGAGGGAGGAAGTGAAGCGGTGACGAAGTTCAACCAAGATAAGAAGAAGAAGAATGAGGTAGAAACCAAGACTGGGGGTTTCACAGGCAGCGCTGTGAACCAGAAGAGGAAGTGGTCTGATAATATCTCTGCTGGGAGTCAGCAAGGAAGTCAGCAGAAGAGGAAGTTCGAAGCATGTGCTACATGCGGTAAGAATCACACTGGCGTGTGCATGAAGGGGAAGCGGGTGTGCTTCAACTGTGGTTAGGAAGGCCACATCGCGCCTAATTGCCCAAAACCGAAGAAAGGAGCTTGCTTTACATGTGGATCCAAAGATCACATGGCTCGCAACTGCCCGAAGAAGCTGACGGCAGGGTCAACAGGGAGCGGAGGGAATGGAAGCGGCAGTACCGTTACTATTGCTGCACCATTGCAAGCTGTTCGACCCACTGCACGGACATTCAACATGACGGTGCAAGATGCTGTGCAATCAAAAGACGTGGTGTCAGGTATTATTCCGGTCAATAGTATAAATGCATATGTATTATTTTGCTAAAACCTTAGACTTACCTGTAGAGGAATTAGGTTACCCTTTGAACATAGAGATTGCGAATAGGGAGGTTATTCCTGTTAGGAGCGTTTATAAGAACTGTAGATTGGACATTAAAGGTCAGGAACTTAGAGTAGATTTGATTCCGATTAAACTTGGGGAATTCGATGTTATACTAGGTATGGATTGGTTGTTCAACCATGGGGCGATAATCGACTGTCAGAAGAAGTCGATGAACCTTACGACTCCGTCGAAGTTGGTGTTCTATGGTAGCAAATCGCCTAGGCAAGTGAGTTTTCTGACGATTATGCAAGCCAAGAAACTTCTGACGCAAGGCTGTGTAGGATATCTAGCCTACATAGTAGATTCGCGTAAGGAAAGCCTGAAGGTGGAGGAGATATCGATAGTTAAGGAATTTGTGGACGTTTTTTCGAGCGATTTACCAGGACTTCCGCCAGATAGGGAGACAGAGTTCGTGATCGATCTAGCGCCGGGAACTGCTCCGATTTCGAAGGCTCCGTACCGAATGGCTCCAGTCGAGATGAAAGAACTGATGATTCAACTGCAAGAATTACTGGACAAGAAGTATATTCAACCAAGCGTTTCGACGTGGGGAGCGCCTGTCTTATTCGTGAAGAAGAAGGATGGGTCGATGCGTCTTTGCATTGATTATAGAGAGTTGAATAAAGTTACGATCAAGAATAGGTATACTTTACCTAGGATCGATGACTTGTTTGATCAACTGAAGGGTGCGAGGTACTTCTCAAAAATTAATTTGAGAAGCGGGTATCATCAATTGAAGGTGAGAAAGGAAGATATACCGAAAACGGCTTTTAGAACTCGGTATGGTCATTACGAGTTCTTGGTGATGTCATTTGGTCTCACGAATGCCCCAGCTGCATTTATGGACCTAATGAATAGGGTGTTCAAGCCATTTCTAGACAAGTTCGTGGTAGTGTTCATAGATGACATCCTGGTTTATTCCAAGACCGAGGAGGAGCATGCTGAACACTTACGACTAACCTTAGAAGCCCTGAGACGAGAGAGGCTTTACGCTAAATTCTCGAAATGCGAATTTTAGTTGGAACGTATGCAATTTCTTGGCCACGTGATCGACAAGGATGGTATTTCGGTAGATCCGTCGAAGGTTGAAGCTGTTATAAATTGGGAACAGTCGAAGACGCCGTCCGAAGTGAGGAGTTTCTTGGGATTGGCAGGTTATTACAGGAGATTTATCCAAGACTTTTCTAGAATCGCAACTCCGTTGACGAATCTGACTCGTAAAACAGTTAAGTTTGTTTGGACGGAGAAGTGTGAGGAGAGTTTTCAAGAGCTGAAGAAGAGGCTGAGTACTGCGCCTGTATTGTCTTTACCAGATAGTTCCGGAAATTTCGTAGTATATAGCGATGCCTCACATAAAGGATTAGGCTGTGTATTGATGTAGAGGTGAGAAGTTTCTTAGGGTTAGCTGGATACTATCGAAGATTCATCAAAGATTTTTCTAAGATAGCAACCCCGTTGACCAATCTGACGAGGAAGACGGTGAAGTTTGTGTGGACAGACAAATGTGAAGAGAGTTTTCAAGAGTAGAAGAAGAGATTAAGTGAAGCGCCTGTGTTATCACTACCAGATGATGCGGCAAATTTTGTGGTGTATAGTGACACATCGCACAAGGGACTTGGTTGTGTGCTCATGCATGTAACGATTGTGATTTTATATTTAATTTTAAATATTTATTGAATTAAATAAATATTTTATGTGATTTATTTATTGAGTTAAATAAATAAATTATGTGATTGATGGAGTGATTTAATTAAGTGTATATATTAATTAAATGAGTGTGCAATATTTAATTTAATTAATGTATATTAATTTTATATTATAGTTCTAATTTAATTGAGATAATTAAATTAGATGAGATATGTGATGAAGTGTTACATGGATTATAATTAGCGAGTAATTATAATTAGGTGACAATTTTATGTGATTTATTGATGTTAGATTTTAATTGATTAAATTATTATTGATATTTAATTAATTAAAATGTGACATTAAAGTATGTGTTAAATAATTTATTAAAATAAAGAAAAGGATTTTTTAAATTTACTTTAACCAAACAAGGCCCTTATAATTGTTTTAAACCTATTTCTACCAAACGGGGCCCTAACTATTAAAAAGCTATTTAAATAAACTGTTTACCAAACATGGCCTTAGCATTAATAATCTGTTTTTAAAAATAACCTTGTTTTTCCAAACAAGGCATTGTGGCTTTTTAAAATTTGTAACTGACATTATACTATATATATTTGTCAGTTATATTATATAATTAAGCCTATATCTATTACTACGTATTATATTATACGTTAGTCTAAACTACGTTAGAAAGAATATCAGTGTAAGAGAGAAAAGAAAGAACAGAGGAAGAGTTAGAGAAGAGAGAAGAAGAAGAAAAGGAAGAGCTTAAGCATCATCATCTTCTTCATTAACGATTAGCAAAAAGGTTATAATCTATAATTTTACTCTTACAATTATAGAACTCAATTCATATGTTTCATGTATTTTATTCTCTGTCAAAAGTTGAGTTTTCATGGAAGTTATGAAATCATGAATTTTATATGTATGTATTGTATCCATGTGTTGATTGTGGTAATTGTATGTCATAAGAGGATTTTTAGGAATTAAATTACTGTTAAACAAGTTTCATGGAAAAAGTTTTGTTCATATTGTTTTATGTATATTGATTGGTTTTAGAATGGAAAATTTAGGAATTTGTATGTGTTAGTATGTCTAATTAGAATTGGTTATGATGTTATATTCAATTATGAAGAGATTTCATGTGTTATAAGTTGAATTACTTGAGAAATTTTATTACAGTATATTATTTTATGGAAAAATATGAGTTTTCATGAAAATGGCCAAATTGGATTTTTAAAACTATTGATTCTCGTTGTTTAAATGAGTTTATGTTTTGAGTGCATGTTAGATATATGTATTACAGCGTATATATGATTTACAGTGTCTATGTTACTGTATTTTTGGCTTGTATGGGTTGTCCGGTAAAGCAGGGAGCCGTGGCTGTCTGCGTCTGGCCGAGCTTCTGCGCAGCTGCGCCGGCAGCAAGGCCAGGAGCAGCGCAGCTGCGCCGCTTGCTTTTACCAGAGCCTTTACCTGCGCAGCTGCGCCGGGTTTAAGGCAGCTGGCTGCGCAGCTGCGCCGGGTTTGGTGCAGTGGCAGTGTGTTTTAAACAATTGTGCAGATTATTTTCATGCCTAAGTTACATTATTGCTAAGATAATGAGCATATATCTAGCTTCTATAACATGTGTTAACACGAAGTTGGTAATTTCATAATTTGAGAAAAAAGGAAGTTTTGAAAACCTAATATAATATTTAAATTATAAGCTATAATTGTTTAATTGTAAAATAAGTTACTTAATTATAATTTGATTAATTATAATTAAGAGTAAATGTTTAATTTAAATTATAATTCTGTGGAATTATAATGTATAGAAGTTGATTTATTTTAATCAATTAGATGTTAATTTAAATTATAATTTAATAAATGCATGTTTAATTGTGGATTTTAAATTGATAATTACATGATTTATTATAAATTGTGTAATTGTAATACATGTTATAGTTTAATTAATTATTGATTATAATTGATAAATACATGATTAATTATAAATTGTGTAATTATAAATGCATGAATGTGGTTTAATTAATTTTAAATTATAAATTGTTTATAATTTAAAATGTAATGATAATTTAAGTAATTATAATTTGATTAAGTGTTTGAATTATAATTGTTTAATTATAATTGAGTTAAATACATAATTAATTTAATTATGTGAATATGTAGGTGATGTAATTAACTATGTGATGGTTGATTATTATTACTATTTAATCAGAATGTGAGTTAACCATGAGGGTTAACCACTTATGTGAATTAGTTACGTGTTAACTAATTTAGGTTATTGTGATTGAATATATATGTGTAGGAAGTATTAAAGTACGTGAATTGTGTTAAGTAGCTTGCGCTTGAGGCAAGTCTTCTAAACCCTAAACTCGTTAATTTTACGTAATTTTTCTAAACCCTAATCTTGTATTGATTTTATATGATCTCTTGAATTCATATAATGTCCTTTCCATTTCAGTATTGGACAATTGTTTATTTAATTGAAATGGTCTTAACTTATTGTTCAAGTAAGATCCAATTATTATTTTAAATGCTTTAGGTTTACTTCTAAAGCATATGATTATTCATAATTCTTTTATTTTGAATTATTGGAAGTCGATTCAACTAATCCTTAGTTGATGAACGTGAATTCTAAATTACCCTTGTAAGCTTATCCAAACCAAACTTTCTTTGGTGCGGACTTGAATCAAATTACTGAGTTGAACAACCCTATTTACTAGGGGAGGTTACTACGCATAGCGTTAAGATGGTTGTGCACAATACATGGTACGAAGGGCTGATCCCCCTAACTACGAGTTAAGGTCCATAGTCTTATTGACTGTTAAAGGTTTAAATAGAAATATTTATAACCTAGGACAAGAGTTCAAAGGTCTTATGACCCTCAGATAAATTCTATATCCAAATTTTAATATTGATAGAGAATTATTATTCAATTCTTTATTATTGAAGCAAGCTAAGTTGTTCAGATTTTCTTAAAGATATTCTTTCATGTCTATATTATTGTTAAACTCCAGTGAGCTGTGGTTTGCTCACTCTTGCATTAAATAACAATTTCAGTTAAGGTTGATAACGCTGATGCTCCGTCTACGAGTAAGGGCAAGGGAAAGCAAAGCAAGTGAAGACTTGCTTTTATTTAATTGAGAATGATTGTAATAATTGAATGTTATGTTTTATTTCCGCACTTTATTGTATTCATTTCAAGGTTAGAGTAACCCTGGGATTGATATGGAGAAGGTTGTAACCCTTGTTTTAAGGGAGATTTAGTTATTTTAATTTAAGTTGTAGTTTATTTTGCATTATTCATTGGGTAGATATATGTTATATTAGAAAGTGAACACCAAATCATGTGGAAACGAAGTACCTGGATTTGGGGGTGTCACAATGCAACACGGCAAACTCATTGCGTATGGAACACGACAATTGAAGGATTATGAAAAACGATACCCTACTCACAACTTAGAGTTAGCGACAGTAGTTTTTGCGTTGAAAATATGGAGGAATTATTTGTACGGAGAGAAATTTGAGATATACACGGACCACAAGACTCTGAAATATATCTTCACACAGAAGGAATTGAATATACGACAGAGAAGGTGGTTAGAATTAATCAAAGACTATGATTGAGATATTCTTTATTACTCGGGTAAGGCAAACGTGGTTGTCGACGCTCTGAGCAGGAAAGGAAGGGAGAAATTATTTCACTCACGACTCAGGAAAGAGAAGATGTATGCGAAGTTTTCAAAATGTGAATTTTTGATGGAGAAGGTTCAATTCTTAGGTCACGTGGTGGATAAGATGGAATCTCAGTAGACCCCACAAAGATCGAAGCAGTAAGTAACTGGGAATAACCGAGAACACCGACGGAGGTGAGAAGCTTTTTAGGGTTAGCTGGGTACTATCGAAGATTCATCCAAGATTTTTCTAAGATAGCAACCCCGTTGACCAATTTGACTAGGAAGACGGTGAAGTTTGTATGGACCGAAAAGTGCGAAGAGAGTTTTCAAGAACTGAAAAGGAGATTGAGCGAAGCACCTGTGTTATCATTACCAGATGATGCGGGAAATTTTGTGGTGTATAGTGATGCATCGCACAAGGGACTTGGCTGTGTACTTATGCAGCACGGCAAAGTCATTGCTTATGCATCACGACAATTGAAGGATTACGGAAAACGATACCCTACTCACGACTTAGAGTTAGCGACATTAGTTTTTGCATTAAAGATTTGGAGGCATTATCTATACGGGGAGAAATGTGAGATATACACGGACCACAAAAGTCTGAAATATATCTTCACACAAAAGGAGTTGAATATGCGTCAGAGGAGGTGGTTAGAATTAATCAAGGATTATGACTGCGATATTCTTTATCACCCGAGTAAGGCAAACGTGGTTGCCGACGCTCTGAGCAGGAAAGGAAGGGAGAAGTTGTTTAATTTGACGACTCAGGAAGAGTTGATAAAAGAGATGGAGAAATTGGAGATAGAAGTGAAAGGACCAGAAAAGTCTGGTGAGAAGTTAATTGTAATGGAAGCTTGTCCGACGTCGTTGGATAGAGTGAAGGAAGCCCAAGAAAAAGGATGAAGAGTGTGAGAAAATCCGAAAGAGGATCACAGAAAATGAGGAAGAAAAATTTCGAATGGATAAAGATGGTATTTTGAGATTTGAAGAAAGAGTATGGGTACCAGCGGTAACCGAGTTGAGGGAAGAGATTTTGCACGAGGCACACAATACGACATATTTCGTTCATCCGGGAGGCAAGAAGATGTACCGAGATCTAAGGCAATATTTTTGGTGGTCCAATTTGAAAAGGGAAGTGGCAGAGTGCGTCAGTAGATGTTTGACTTGCCAACTCGTTAAAGCAGAGCATCAACGGCCGAGTGGTTTACTACAACCGTTAGAAATACCAAAGTGGAAATGGGAGCATATTACGATGGACTTCGTGGTAGGACTTCCAGTTACACAGAAAGGTTATGATGCTATTTGGGTTATCGTGGATCGACTTACCAAGATCGCACATTTTCTACCGATCAAGATCCGCTACAGTTTGAATCAGTTAGCGAGTCTATACGTAAAGGATATTGTTTCACGACATGGAGTACCGGTGTCACTTGTTTCCGATCGAGATATGCGCTTCACGTCAAATTTTTAGAAGAGTTTGCAAGTAAGAATGGGAACGCAGTTGAGGTTGAGTACCGCTTATCATCTTCAGACAGACGGGCAAAGTGAGCGAACTATACAAACGCTGGAGGACATGCTTAGGACTTGCGTGATGGACTTCAAGGGAAATTGGGACGACCACCTACCCTTAGTCAAATTTGCGTATAATAATAGTTACCATGCGAGTATCGGCATGCCATCGTACGAAGCTCTCTATGGGAGAAAGTGCAGAACGCCATTATGTTGGGACGAAGTCAGAGAACGACGAATACTCGGACCAGAATTAGTTCAACAAACCGCAAACGTGGTGACAATGATAAGAGCCAGATTAGTAGCAGCTCAAGACCGCCAGAAAAAGTATGCAGATTTGCATCGGCAGGACCAAGACTTCAAAGTCGGCAGTTTCGTATTCTTGAAGGTATCTCCATGGAAGGGAAAAATTCGTTTTGGCAAGAAAGAAAAATTGAGTCCAAGATTCGTAGGACCGTTAGAGATACTGAAGCGAGTGGGCGAAGTGGCATACAAAGTTGCGTTACCACCCGAGTTGGAGCACATCCACAACGTGTTCCACATTTCTGTGTTGCGACCGTACAAGGCCGACTACAAGCACGTGATTTCTTACGAACCCATTCAAGTGGAGAAGAACTTGGCGTATGAAGAAATTCCTGTCCAGATATTAGATAGGAAAGAACAAACTTTGAGAAATAAAATTATATCTTCTGTAAAAGTACTTTGGCGTAACCACGACGTCGAGGAGGCTACGTGGGAGTTAGAAGATAGGATAATGAGGGACTATCCCCATTTATTTGTGTAACCTTGTAGCAATTCCGGGACGAAATTTTTATAAGGGGGGAGGATGTAATACCCGAGAATTTCCTAATATTATTAAATAAATATATTAATGGAAATGAGAATTTATTTGAATATAAATAATTTTGTGTTGTGAGAAGGATTGATTCAATTATATAAAATTGAATAATTATAATAATTGAGAAATTGATGGAGTTTGCGATAAACTCGTTGATAGCCTTAGTGAGGCACAGTGTTGAGGAATATTAATGATTATAGTAATTAACGAAAGAATTACTAAAGTGAACAATTAATCTATATTAATTGTTAATTGTAGAATATTAATTGATGGTTATGGAATATTAACTGTGATTGATTAATAATACGTGATTATTATTATTGCAAGAAATATAATAATAATAATAATAAGCAATGTGTTTATAAATATAATAAGATTTATATTCATTTAATGTGATATTTAATCATACAAGTGTTAATCGATTATTATGGAAATTAATAATCAATGAGCAATCGATTAATTAATATTATTGTTAATTAATCAATGAGATAAATAATTTATTTATTTAACATTATGAATAATAAAATAAATAAGTAAGTTATTAATATAATAAGATTATATTAATTGATATGTGCAAATGTGCAATACTTGAATATATAAAGTATATGGAATACAACTATATTATATAGTGTAGTGAGACACTTAAGTGTGACCATGCATGTATATATAAACTATAGTGCAATGTGATTATACTACACATAGAAACCATATATTATATGAAGCATAATGTGATGTACATAAACTATATAGTAAAGTTATTAAATTATGAGAGTTACATGAAATGCCTATGTAACAATGTGAATATACATTAAAGTGAGACATCATGAGTATGTGGTAGATAATTTAATAATACATGAAATAATGTGATATGATTATATCCGAGTAAATTATATACATGGATTATATTTGTGTGAATTATACTTACTACATTATGTGAATAACATGATTATTGGGATTACATTGTAATTGTAACGACCCCAAATTTCATACAATAATATTCTCCTTCTCGATCGTTAACAATACAACTTTAATCTCTCATTACATCATTATTCGATATTAAAAATCACTAAAAATGCGGAATATTTAAAACTTTTATAAACTTTCTTTCTATATTGCCTTGAATCGCAACCTTTACATTACATCTCTTCGATTCAAATCTATATCATGAATCGTTACAATAAAATAACTATACAAAGTCTTTCATAACAAAACAATATACATCTACATTGGATAACTCTACTTATAACTCAGCGACATATTTCATTCAAAATATTAACTACAATTTGAAATTGAACATAACTAATATTCTTGAACATTGATCTCTATAAATCACTTAACACGTATCTTTACCTTGCATCCTTGACCTGCAAAAATGGTTATTTGCAAGAGTGAGCTCGACAGCTCAGCAAGTTCTAACAGTTTTCATGCATCACGTATCACATAATAAACATGCTCAACATAAATCTCATAATAATACATTCACATAACAAATATAAAGATTGAGTTCCTTACTCAATCAACATTATTTAACCAAAACAGTGTAGTCATAAATTGACTTTAACATTTCATGATTACAACATGTATAATATATCATGCAATTTAAAACAGTTCATCAAATTCACGTAGACAAGTAGGAACCGAAAGACTTACCTGGCTCGTGGATTACCAATTACCGAAAAACTTCTTAATATAATCTGCTTCAGGATCTTACATAATGTATCACCATAGCATCAATTATTAGTCACTTAGCAACGCTTATCAAATGTCTAAGTAAATTCTAATCTACACTTTCTGATTTACACTTCGTAATTCCCTTCCATTCACTCGTTTGACACTCGCTGTCAAAACATATGTATAATTATTACATAGCTGATCTTCATCGTTAGTTAACCAATTAAGATTAACTCATACCTCAATAACTAATAAGTTAATAATTAATCACCACGTAATTTAATCACCTCACATAATCATATTACATTTCACATAATTAATCAATTATAATTACATCTTACGTCAATCAAATTACACTTCAAGTTAAACATCATTATATTTACTAACATTCATGTTTTATAACTTAGAACAACATCTATTATCGTCGACAGCACTATACTTGCGTATGTGCATGTCTGACGCCCTCCGATTGCCTCCAAATACGCATCAGTCACAAAGATGACCATTTTGACCCTTGCTAATGACCTCAAATCAAAAAGGTTAAAAAACAAAAGTTGTAGGACTACTCGTACTCGTTCCGGATCATCTTGAATCTCTTCAATCGGAGTTCTTATGAAAACGTTATGGCCATTTTACTAATGGAGGTCAAAATAGTTTTATATTACAACAACTAAACTACCCCGGACAGCCAGGGTACCCGCTGGGGCGGGTCCCCCAAGGCACAAACACCCGCTGGGGCGGGTCCAAGGGCTGGTGGAGGGGCTGGTTTGCGAACTGGTGGAGAAATAAGCCAATTTGGCTTATTCCGTCACACCGAATTCGAATTTTTCCAACATGACAAACATGAAACATGTGACAAACAATATTTTAAGCTTATTAACATGCTCATAACATAAAATTTTCATATAAACACTTAATCACAACCAAGATTTCATGGAATTCGAAGAAAAACATAATTTTAAGCGTTCTTGACGAAAATTGCTGCTACGAATTAATTTTTCATCCAATTCAATTGATTCCAATTGTAATCACTTCTATTCTTAACATACTAACATAATACTTGATCAATTTTAACAATAACTCATAATCAACATTAATTTTGATAGTTTCAAAAGCAATTTTTAAAAAATTAGTTCCCATAAAATCACTATAAACCCCGTTCTTCTTATTTATCAAAATTTTATGAATTAAATTGTTAAAACAACCATATAACTCATATATAATCATGTTATATCACATATTACATATAACTTCATGTTTTCATCAATTCCTTTGATAATTTAAGAACTATTTTCAAGATAACTTCATGATAAAACACTATGAACATGATTTCTCCATGTTCATCCCATCTTTGTGAATTAAAACACTTATACAACTATAAAAATCATATATAAACATATATGTACACATATATAGGTACACACCCCATACATATATCAAAATCAAGAGCTTTCACACCAAGACTTTACAAGAGAACTCTAAAACCATGAAAACATAGAAGAACATAGTTTAAAACTTGTTTTAACAACAATTGATTTCTGAAAATCTTTCATGGTATACAATAAATATGAATACCACATATACATATAAGATTCATGATTATACAAGTTCATGAAAACCTAATTTAACAAAAACTAAATACAAAATATCTTAATTGAGTATAAGAGTTAGTATGATACCTTTCTAGGTTAAATTAGGAGAAAAGATGGAGATGATGAAAGCTTTTCTTTTAGTTTCTCAAGGTTTCCCTTCTTCTTCTTCTTCCTCTTCTTCTTCTCTTAGACTTAGGCTTTTTAGAAAAACTAACGTATTAACTCTTTTAACTTAATGTATATTGTATATACATATGATATATAACTTATATTACATATTGACTCTATAATAATTATAATAAATACAATTATTACAATTAAAATATAGGTTACAACATTTAGAATTTAAAAAGCCCTAAGGCTTGTCTGGCAAAACAACATTAATTTTAAAAAAAGGTTTTTAGTAGTTAAGGCCTTGTTTGGGTAAAACAGGTTTAAAACAAAAGTAAGGGCCTTGTTTGGGATTAGTAGTTAAGGCCTTGTTTGGGAAAACGATTTTAAAAACTCTTTTAACTCTTTTAATAGATCCTTTAACACACATTCTTAATGTTATCTTTTAATTAATTAAATCGTAACATTAATTTAATTAATTAAAAGTTTAACATCAATTAATCACATAAAATTATCACATTATAATTACTTGCTAATTATAACTTCATGTAATACTTACCAGCATCACTACATCTAATTTAATTATCTCAATTAAATTAGAACAATAACATAAAATTATTACATATTAATTAAATTAAATATTAAATAATCATTTAATTAATATACTACACTTAATTATATTACTCCATATTAATCACATAATCTCAATAAATAATTCAATTAAAATATTTATTTACTTCAATAAATATTAAAATTAACATTTAAATTCTCTTCACACCAAATCATATATTTCACAATATATAACACATATACACATACTCGTACTTAAACATCTTAAAATAAGAATTTTATTTATTAAATTCTCATTTATTAATTCTTAAAAATTCGGGATGTCACATCCTTCCCTCCTTATAAGGATTCCGTCCTCGGAATCAACGAAACCTCCCTTACTCAGTTTTCGCAAAATCTCTTTCACAATTATTGTTGAATAACTTCAACACGTTAACTTAGCAAAAAGTTTTACATATATATATACTTCATTCATTTCTTCAACAACTATTAGGTTTTATTACACAACCTTCAATCAAACATAATCACATATCAAATATTATATATCTTTAACTCGTTCATTCCTTTCTAAGGATCATTACCGAATACTCTACTTGTCGAATTAATATACTACGTAATTCACCATCTATAATTATTCGGGTTATCACATTCACCCCTTCTTCTAAGAAATTCGTCCTCGAAATTTTAGTCTATCAATCTTTATATATCAATCTATCAAAATAGATTTTACGTTAATCTCTATTCACTTGATTAAAGCGTTCTACAACTACTTCTTTCTAAGGGCTATCCTTCTCGCTACATTCTTCTTCAGAACAATAAGAATCTTCCACAATTGCTCAATAATTGGGAAGCGATATAAATAACTCAGGAATTTAAAAGATTCCAATAATGCTGAGTGGTCGCAAGACCTTGAACTTTTTTCTAGGTTTAATAGTGCTTCACCCCCGGTACTTCACACTATAAACCGCATTGGTACTTTAGGTGGCCAGCCTATCATACCCCTACGTCGGGCCCAAACGTAGTACATCGTAACGACTATATGCATTACACTCGGAACTATTGTCTCCGATAACATGTCCTCTTTTATAGGATTGTTCACCTCAGCTTCTTAACATCTGAATCCGCACCAAAATAATTTGGTTTGGCATAGTTTGACCAAGAACACTCGAATTCATAAACATCTTTCAATAATTGTCTAGCTGAATCAAGTAGCATAGACTTCTAGCAACAATTCGGACATCAATCGAAATATATATATATATATATATATATGTATATATATTTTTAACCAACTCAATAAAATAATATATATTTTTTTATAGTCTAAGGAAACTAAAAATACTAAGTAAATCTTTCCATAATACCCTGATACCGTACCGTAGAAATGATACGTTGAGGATTTCGTCATTACATGACGTCGTCATACTACATCATACCATAGTGGGCTGACGATCATACGATCACATCCAACACTAGGTTTAACTGCATTGATAACTTCCTCGATTACTGTTTGTACATCATATCAAATGATGTATAGAAAATATATTTTAGGAATTTAAAATCATTTTTGTCTAGCTGAAGCAATTAGCATAGACATGTGAATAATAGCACTATTTTTTAAAAAAAAATCAATTGGTTCCACCATGTGATCCAATATTTTTCAAGAAAATAGAAGTACAACATTAGCACAAAGTCAATAATTTTGAAAATCTAGCAAAGCTAAGAGATTTAGAATATAACAACTTTCTCCATCAATATAACTCTTTACTCCACCATTACTTAATTATTCTATCAATCTTAAATAACCTCAATGCTTTCTATACCATAACCTTTCTATACCCAGTATAGTTCATCGAACTTACCACACTTTGGAAGTTCAGAAACTTGCCACAATAATATGAGTTTAGGAACTTGTCCTAGCAATACGTAGTCAAAGAACTGATCAGGGACTGTCCATATGCTTAGGGGTTCAAAAACATACATACGATTATGCGTCACGAACTCACCATAAGTATGAGTTTTAAGAACTCGCCTAATCTTAAGATCTTCTAATGTAATCTTAATATCATCTAATCTAATCTTTATTGACTCTAACTATCAAATATAATATGAGAAAAAAATCACCTTCTCGTCATATATATATCGATAGCGCTACACCAACCTTCCAACGATTATCAATATGATAAGCCAAGTGTAAGCACAAAATCCTGCCCATACAAAGATTTGTACAACTCAGCCACAACATGAGTCCTCAGTTGAAATTCCACTTACCTCTATCTTACTTATAACTTCTTGCTCTATACTCGATACAGACTTATGTATCTCATCATTTATAACTCCTCGTGAGTTAATCTCGTACTATCTCATAGTACATTCTCGTTATAGTCTCAAACTATAACTATTCAATCATTACAGATCATCTGTCTTTCAACTTAAAAGATATCACGTCGTGATCTTATTCTATAATCATCTCCCTTATGATTCTTCCTTATCTCATTATCATTTTGTTTTAAAACTTCTTATCTCTACCTATCATCATGTCATAACATAATTTCATTATGCTTTTAATCTTATAGACTTCGTCTATTCATCGTTATTCGTCATCTAGATCATTGGAGTTAGGCAACTCTTGGTTTTTATCTCTACATCTCTTCAAGATTCTTCTTTGAATCTTCTTGTTTATTAATCAATTCTCATTCTTTAAGAATTTCTAATTCCATTCCTGTTGCTCAATATTTTATTCGAGTTTCATTCCCTGTTATTCTAATCTTCTTCTTATAATATTTCTAGGACTAAACTCATCCTATACTTCTACGTATGTGAAAAGAATCACCTTTTCATTATACGTAACTTAACTTAACTTCTCATTCTCTAAGGTCATAGCCTAAGGTACTCTTACCTAAGGTGTATAACCTACAGCTCTGATACCAACTGTAACGACCCCAAATTTCATACAATAATATTCTCCTTCTCGATCGTTAACAATACAACTTTAATCTCTCATTACATCATTATTCGATATTAAAAATTACTAAAAATGCGGAATATTTAAAACTTTTATAAACTTTCTTTCTATATTGCCCTGAATCGCAACCTTTACATTACATCTCTTCGATTCAAATCTATATCATGAATCGTTACAATAAAATGACTATACAAAGTCTTTCATAACAAAATAATATCCATCTACATTGGATAACTCTACTTATAACTCAGCGAAATATTTCATTCAAAACATTAACTACAATTTGAAATTGAACACAACTAATATTCTTGAACATTAATCTTTATAAATCACTTAACACGTATCTTTACCTTGCATCCTTGACCTGCAAAAATGGTTATTTGCAAGAGTGAGCTCGACAGCTCAGCAAGTTCTAACAGTTTTCATGCATCACGTATCACATAATAAACATGCTCAACATAAATCTCATAATAATACATTCACATAACAAATATAAAGATTGAGTTCCTTACTCAATCAACATTATTTAACCAAAACAGTGTAGTCATAAATTGACTTTAACATTTCATGATTACAACATGTATAATATATCATGCAATTTAAAACAGTTCATCAAATTCACGTAGACAAGTAGGAACCGAAAGACTTACCTGGCTCGTGGATTACCAATTATCGAAAAACTTCTTAATATAATCTGCTTCATGATCCTACATAACGTATCACCATAAGCATCAATTATTAGTCACTTAGCAACGCTTATCAAACGTCTAAGTAAATTCTAATCTACACTTTCTGATTTACACTTCGTAATTCTCCTCCATTCACTCGTTTGACACTCGTTGTCAAAACATATGTATAATTATTACATAGCTAATATTCATCGTTTGTTAACCAATTAAGATTAACTCATACCTCAATAACTAATAAGTTAATAATTAATCACCACGTAATTTTATCACCTCACATAATTATATTACATTTCACATAATTAATCAATTATAATTACATCTTACGTCAATCAAATTACACTTCAAGTTAAACATCATTATATTTACTAACATTCATGTTTTATAACTTAGAACAACATCTATTATCGTCGACAGCACTATACTTGCGTATGTGCATGTCCCGACGCCCTCCGATTGTCTCCGAATACGCATCAGTCACAAAGATGACCATTTTGACCCTTGCTAACGACCTCAAATCAAAAAGGTTAAAAAACAAAAGTTGTAGGTCTACTCGTGTTCGTTCCGGATCATCTTGAATCTCCTCAATCGGAGTGCATATGAAAACGTTATGGCCATTTTACTAACGGAGGTCAAAATAGTGTTGCATTACAACAACTAAACTACCCCGAACAGTAAGGGTACCCGCTGGGGCAGGTCCCCCAAGGCACAAACACCCGCTGGGGCGGGTCCAAGGGCTGGTGGAGGGGCTGGTTTGCGAACTGGTGGAGAAATAAGCCAATTTGACTTATTCCGTCACACCGAATTCGAATTTTTCCAACATGACAAACATGAAACATGTGACAAACAATATTTTAAGCTTATTAACATGCTCATAACATAAAAATTTCATATAAACACATAATCACAACCAAGATTTCATGGAATTCGAAGAAAAACATAATTTTAAGCGTTCTTGACGAAAATTGCTACTACGAATTAATTTTTCATCCAATTCAAGTGATTCCGATTGTAATCACTTCTATTTTTAACATACTAACATAATACTTAATCAATTTTAACAATAACTCATAATCAACATCAATTTTGATAGTTTCAAAAGTAATTTTTTAGAAATTAGTTCACATAAAATCACTATGAACACCATTCTTCTTGTTTATCAAAATTTCATGAATTAAATTGTTAAAACAACCATATAACTCATACATAATCATGTTATATCACATATTACATATAACTTCATGTTTTGATCAATTCCTTTGATAATTTAAGAACTATTTTCAAGATAACTTCATGATAAAACACTATGAACATGATTTCTCCATGTTCATCCCATCTTTATGAATTAAAACACTTATACAACTATAAAAATCATATGTAAACATATATATACACATATATATATATATGTACACACCCCATAAATATATCAAAATCAAGAGCTTTCACACCAAGACTTTACAAGAGAACTCTAAAACCATGAAAACATAGAAGAACATAGTTTAAAACTTGTCTTAACAACAATTGATTTCTGAAAATCTTTCATGGTATACAATTACATATGAATACCATATATACATATTAGGTTCATGATTATACAAGTTCATGAAAACCTAATTTGACAAAAATTAAATATAAAACATCTTAATTGAGTATAAGAGTTAGTATGATACCATTCTAGGTTAAATTAGGAGAAAAGATGGAGATGATGAAAACTTTTCTTTTGGTTTCTCAAGGTTTCCCTTCTTCTTCTTCCTCTTCTTCCTCTTCTTCTTCTCTGTATTCTCTCTTCTTCTCTTAGACTTAGGCCTTTTAGAAAAACTAACGTATTAACTCTTTTAACTTAATGTATATTGTATATACATATGATATATAACTTATATTACATAATGACTCTATAATAATTATAATAAATACAATTATTACAATTAAAATATAGGTTACAACATTTAGAATTTAAAAAGCCCTAAGGTTTGTTTGGCAAAACAACATTAATTTTAAAAAAAGGTTTTTAGTAGTTAAGGCCTTGTTTGGGTAAAACAGGTTTAAAACAAAAGTAAGGGCCTTATTTGGGATTAGTTGTTAAGGCCTTGTTTGGGAAAACGATTTTAAAAACTCTTTTAACTCTTTTAATAGATCCTTTAACACACATTCTTAATGTTATCTTTTAATTAATTAAATCTTAACATTAATTTAATTAATTAAAAGTTTAACATCAATTAATCACATAAAATTATCACATTATAATTACTTGCTAATTATAACTTCATGTAATACTTACCACATCACTACATCTAATTTAATTATCTCAATTAAATTAGAACTATAACATAAAATTATTACATATTAATTAAATTAAATATTAAATAATCATTTAATTAATATAATACACTTAATTATATTACTCCATATTAATCACATAATCTCAATAAATAATTTAATTAAAATATTTATTTACTTCAATAAATATTAAAATTAACATTTAAATTCTCTTCACACCAAATCACATATTTCACAATATATAACACATATACACATACTCGTACTTAAACATCTTAAAATAAGAATTTTATTTATTAAATTCTCATTTATTAATTCTTAAAAATCCGGGATGTCACAATAATTCTAATTGTAATCTAAATATATAGTATGTATATATATATTTATATGATAACTCAAGTATACATATATGCCTAAGTGTATATAAAATGTGTATGTATTGGGTTATTTTATTTTACTGCAGTATTTCATATTGATGAGCCTTACTTGTTCCTAAATGATAGACTCATTTTGCCCTTCACGTGAAAACCTCAAAGGCTAGTCTAGTTCCTCATTCTTCTCCCAAGCTCAATCCTAGCTCATAATTATATGGGAAGTGGGCACAATGATTTGATTCAACAACCCTTACCAACTCTCCATTAACCTCTATACAATTCAAATTTACGTTGGTTTGATTTGTGGTATAATCTCATTGCCTGTGTAAGGATTTCTCTATAAATAGGAACTCTTCTCCTTCATATTTCTAATTGCTGAGAATTGCTTGAGTTTTATAAATTGAGAGCATATATAATATCAGTCTAGAGTTGTAAGAATTGAATATCAGCAATCTCAATCACTTACAGATGTATAATATACATTTCTTGTTCTTCATTCTCCATTTCTGTTTCTGCAAATTCTTGAATTCTTGATATTGTGGAAATTGGTGACAATTGAAGTATGAATTGCTTAGTTAGTTGATATATAGACTTACAAACATGTTTAAACCACAATGTAACTGTTTAGAAAAGTTTTCGTGAAGTAATTTTGTGATTTGGGATAATGTTTGCCGAAGCTAGCTGCTCTCTGGACTGGAACAGGAGCCACGCGGCCACGCGTCTCCCTAGTACAATTTGGGCTCGGCCGCGCTCCACTGCAAAAATTGTGGATAATTTCTATTATATCTTCTAATGTATGGAACATGTTGTACTAGTAGAGTATGCTTATAACTCACATTAACATATAGAATAAGGTTACTATGTTATAGCAATCCATGCTAGTTGTTTTAGTTGAGTATTTCAAAGAAAACTTAAAGATATGAAAAGAGAAACTTTGATATGTTGGCCCTATATTGATGTTTGACTTTGAGACATGTTTGTATGACCTAGGAACACATGATATGAATGTCGACTTGCGTATCTAAGCTCCATAATGTAACTTGAGCATGTGAACCTCAATAGTGAACCTTTCCAACGAAAACACAAGCGTTGAACATGGACTCTAACATGTTATATTAGGATTCTAGGTTCTAATTTTTTGAGCATGTTATATGGCCTTAAAATGCGTGTCAAATATGTTAACATATGAATCTAGATAGAATGAGCATGTTAGGCCTTATTAGTGAGCTTTGCTAATGAGAATACAAGTTTTAAACGTGCACCTTGACATGTTAACTTGAAGTTTAAACTCTGAAGTTTATGAACGTGTTGGATAATACTATTGACTTCATTAACCTCATGCATGTATACATACCATGCTAGATGTCATGATTAAAATTTAGCGTAAACGAAGCATGTTTTCAACTAATAACTGTAATAGTTACATGTATGAAATGTGAATACTCATAAGTATGCCTAATGCAAAGTATATGAATACCTTATGTGTTTAAAGAGCGAGCATGATAGGCCTTGTGAATTCCATGACCTTGAATGACCGTAAATTATTGAAAGGGTTAACTTAGAAGCTATATCACATATGTTTGAAAAGAGGGAAGGTTATACAAACATAAAAGTATTCTTTAAAATGTATACATGCTACGTGATATTATATGATGTTACTTGAACCCGATTTTAACGGTTAACTTATAACAAGACTATAACTTGCTAAAAGAAAATATATTTAGTATTGATTGTGGTCTTATGTGATATTAATAATTGTGTAGCTAGGTTAAAACTTAGCTTGTGTGTTGATCGTATATTCGAAGATATAATGTGAAGTTAAATTATATGACTAATGAATATCATATATATACGTAACTGTATTACGATAGGAATTCGAAAGTGTTGATTTGCTTTTCGTAGATAAACTACGCTAAAGGCAAGTTCTCTAACTTACACTCTTTTAAAGTGCAAGTTTCCTTACTTACACTCATTTATAAGTGCAAGTATCTTAGACCTTCGTGTTTTACTTTATTCAAGGAACGTTGTAAGCAAGTTTCTAACTCTACTCTTTATTGAACATTCAATTGGCTTATGCTATTATTGTCGTACGAGTAAACTCTTGAGATTAAATTCAAATATTATGAATCATATACTTCATGAATAGGATAAAAGTCGAACTATATTCTTCGAACTTTAAATCTTGAAATTGAATTATATTTGTTGAGATCTATGCCATTTGATTCGGCTAGACTTATATTATTGAAAGGCGACCCAAACCGATTGATTGGTGCGGGATCTTGTATTTGACTGAGAGGAGCAAAATATAACTGTCGGAGAACCGACGCGCGCACATTAGTATGATTGAGTGTTATGCATAACATAGGGTACTTTAGGCTGATCACCTGTTGTACTCGTTTTTGTTGGATTTTTAGTTTATTACTGTCAATTTCTGTGGAAGTTCATAGTCCTTAGTGACTGCTCAGTATTCGGTTATCTTGAAATCTTGAATTGATTTATTATTGAATCACATTGATATTATTCTGTCCTTAGCGACTGTTATTGAAAATTGTTGATATTCTTGTTATCCTTGAACTATCAAACCTTGCTATACCTTTTCGAGAATTGAGAATTATATTACGAACCCTTATTGTATATTACTTGCTGGGAAATTTGTGCTCGTTCTTGCTTTTCCTAAAAATATTTCAGTTAAGGCCGAGCAGTGCGGACCCTCGAGTACCGACAAGGGCAAGGGAAAGGCTACTGAGTAGCTTTGATTATGTAGGACTTTATGATTGTAATAAAGAACTTATGATATTATGTACTAGTTAAGGTTATTATTGCTTAAGATATGTCTAAGCTATGTAATCACTGTTTAAGTTACGAGACCTTGGGACGTGAATAAATTATATTATTTAAATATAATCTATTCGGTATTAGTTGTGTATTATTCCGCTGTGCGATGCGATATTTAGTCGTATTATTATTGTGATGTATTATTATGAGCACGTGACGAACCGAATTCGAGCGACCCCCGTGACGGTCCTGGAATTTGGGGGCGTCACATTCGCCTTCCCTGGGTGATACAAGATTTCACAATCGTAATCCTTTATCAACTCCAGCCATCTCCGCTGTCTCATATTCAACTCCTTCTGTATGAAGATATACTTCAGACTTTTACGGTCTATGTAGATCTCACACTTCTCCACATATAGGTAATGCCTCCAAATCTTTAAAGCGAAAACCACTGCGGCGAGTTCAAGGTCATGGGTAGGATAATTCCCCTCATACTCCTTCAACTGCCTAGACGCATACGCAATGACCTTGCCATGCTGCATGAGCCCCGTCTTTTCTGCGAAGCATTGCTATACACTACGAAATTCCTCGTCTCTTCCGGTGACGATAATACAGGGGCTTGACTCAACCTCTTCTTCAGCTCATGGGTGAGCCCGGTGCAATGCGTTCTGAAGAAGGGGGTATGACAGTAGTGTCCAATGAAAACAATGAACTTATACCTACAAGAACAGTTATAGGGTGGAGGGTCTGCATGGACTATAGCAGATTGAACAAAGCTACAAGAAAGGACCATTTCCCTCTCTCGTTCATCGACCAAATGTTGGATAGGTTAGCGGGACATGACTATTAATGCCTCTTGGATGGTTATTCGGGGTATAACTAGATTGTTATAGCTCTAGAAGACTAGGACAAGACTACCTTCACGTGCCCATACAGTACTTTTGCATTCAGGAGGATGTCTTTCTGATTATGCAACGCTCCAGCCACATTCCAGAGATGTATGATGGAAATATTCTCCGATATGGTCGAGCAAAATATGGAAGTTTTCATGGACGACTTCTCAGTCTTTGGAGACTCTTTCGACATATGCCTGGAGAATTTGGTTCTGGTATTAAAGAGGTGTGTTGAGACCAATTTAGTACTAAATTGGGAAAAGTGCCGTTTTATGGTACAGGAAGGCATTATATTGGGGCACAAAGTTTCAGGGAAAGGATTAAAGGTGGACATAGCAAAGTTGGAGACTATTGAGAGCTTACCTCCACCAACTTCTGTGAAAGGGGTTCGTAGCTTCCTTGGGTACGCAGGATTCTATCGCCATTTCATAAAGGACTTCTCAAAGATCACTAAGCCAATATGCAGTTTACTTGAGAAAGATGTCCCATTTAGATTCGACGATGAATGTTTAGCAGCCTTTGAGCACTTAAAGAAGAAATTGACTACGGCACCCATTATCACAGTACCTGACTGGTCTCTTCCATTTGAACTGATGTGTGATGCGAGTGATTTTGCTGTGGGAGTCGTCTTGGGGCAACGCATGGATAAGGTTTTTCATGTTATCTACTATACCAGTAAAACCCTGACGGATGCCCAACTGAACTACACTACTACAGAGAAGGAGCTTCTAGCGGTGGTATATGCATTTGATAAATTTTGGTCTTATCTGATTGGCACAAGAGTAGTCGTATACACCGATTATGCTGCAATCCGATACTTGATTTCTAAGAAAGATGCAAAGCCCCATCTCATTCGGTGGATTCTTCTTCTACAAGAGTTTGATTTGGAAATCAAAGATAGAAAGGGGACCAAAAACCAAGTGGCTGACCACTTATCCTGATTGGAGAACCTGGGAAAGGACACAAATGACAAAGTGATGATTAATTAGTCCTTCCCGGACGAACAGTTATTTGTGGTGCAAGGAGAAATGCCATGGTTTGTGGATTTTGTGAACTTTTTAGTGAGCAACATTATCCCTTCTTAATTGACTAGACCCCAGAAGAAGAAGTTTCTACATGATGTTAAATGGCATATTTGGGATGAGCCTTACCTGTTTAATCAGTGTGCCAGATCAGACGGTGCATCCTAGAAAGTGAGACGGACAGCATACTTCAGAATTGCCATTCATCAGTCTATGGAGGACACTACGGGGGCAAGAGGATAGCTGCCAAGGTACTTTAGGCAGGTTTTTATTGGCCGATTTTGTTTAAAGATGCTTACAACTTCGTGCAAAAATGTGACCGGTGCCAACGAGTTGGTAATATATCCAAATGGAATGAAATGCCTTTGAATATGATCCTAGAAGTTGAGATATTTGACGTCTAGGGGATAGACTTTATGGGGCCTTTTGTTCTGTCGTGTGGAAATTTGTATATTTTGCTGGCAGTGGATTACGTGTCCAAGTGGCCTTGCCGACTAATGATTCTACGGTGGTCTTGTGATTTCTTCAAAAGAGTATTTTTCACATGATTCGGGACTCCTCGAGATATCATAAGTGATGAGGGCACCCATTTCTGCAATCGACAATTTACTACACTATTTCCCAAGTATGGGGTGAATCATTGTATCTCTACAGCGTACCATCCCCAAACGAACGGCCAGGATGAGGTGTCCAATCGTGAGGTGAAAAGGATATTAGAGAAAATTATAAATCCCACGAGGAAGGATTGGTCCCTTAAGCTCGATGATGCAATTTGGGCATACAGGAATGCGTACAAGACACCATTGGGTATGTCACCGTATCAGCTAGTTTATGGGAAAGCCTACCATCTTCCCATGGAACTTGAGCACAAGGCCTACTGGGCTATAAAAAAGATGAACTTTGACTTGACAGCTACAGGGGAGAAGCGCCTTCTCCAACTAAATGAGCTAGATGAATTCAGACTGGAGGCTTACGAAAACTCAAAACTGTATAAGGAAAAAGTGAAAAGGTGGCACGACCGCAAAATCATGGAAAGGAAATTCGAGCCGGGGCAAGCAGTGTTTTTGTATAACTCTCGTCTTAGACTCTTTCCTGGAAATCTCAAATCGCGGTGGTCGGGCCCTTTCACGGTGAAAACTGTGTTTCCACATGGTGCAGTAGAGATTTTTGATCAATACCCAAATAAACCGTTTAAAGTGAATGGACAAAGGTTGAAGCACTACTATGGAGGCGAAGTCGATCGACAGAAAGTTGCCTCGATCCTTTCTACTACTTAACCATTTCAGACAGAGTCGAGCTAATTGACTATAAACAAGCGCTCGATGGGAGGCACCCCATCATCTCTCTTCTTCCTTTCATATAATTTTTGTTACATTTCTCTATTATTTTTCCTCCCTCTATTTAATTCTAAGAATCATGAAAATTTTGAACATTTTGGAGTTTAGGAGCTTATTGCATATATTCTTGGAGTTAGGATGCTTATTGCATATATTTTTGGAGTTATGAACATATTGCATATACACACATATAGCATTTTTTTGAAGATTCAAACGTACATACATCTTTTATAGTCCAATTTTGATGTTGGAAACATTTACATATCTTTTTTCAGTGCTATGTGTGCAGGAAATAATTGCATGTTGGTTTATATTGTATGTTGGTTTATATTGCTGTTGAATATATTGTATATTGGTTATGTTGTGTTTAATATTGCTTGTTAGTATGTTTTGTTGGTTTGCTATGTTGGTCTGATGTTGGTTTGCATGTTGGTTGCTGCAGAAAACTTCACTGTTGAAGATAACAAATTCACAGCTGGGGTTAGGGCAGCGCGGCCGCGCCAACCTCAAGGCAAAAAGCCAGGCGGTCGCACCAATATGCAGACCAAATAGATACTATGACCGGCGCTCCTGCGCCAACCTCAAGGCACAACTCTGCGCGCCCGTGCCAATTCTCAGAAATTCCAGAAGTGTATCTTGACCCGCGCGACCGCGCCCTCATCACAGCAAAACTCCGCGCGCCCGCACCCTACCTTAGCAAACTGCCGACTTAAATTCTTAAAACATTTGTCCCTTCCTTTAAAACCTAGTCCTATTTGGTCAAGGCATTATCAGAATATAACCAACCCTCTCATATACGAACTCCCTTTCTTCTAAACACCTCTCCTATTCGAATTTCATCTCCTTCTCACAAACCTAGCCCAAATCACATTATAACATACAAACACCTCCTTCAAATTCCAAACCATCTACAAACTCTTAGCCCTATACAAACTCTATCTCTCCACATATAAATCCCAAACCCTAGCCTAGCCACTACCATCTCATCATTCTATTCACATAATAGGGTTTGCAGTAAGGATTTTTAGAGGAAATTTGGGGGGGTTTGTAGCAGTATTAGGGTTTATGCATTCAGATTTTAGAGGGTTCTAAGGCACAAGTTTGGGGGTGTTCTTCTGCATTACAAACTAGGGGCTCTACAGAATTCAGAGGCACAAGTTTGGGGGTTGTTCTTCAAGTTTATAAGTTAGGGTTTGCAAAAGAATTGCCTACAAGAGATTATGGGTCCTAAGAGAGCTAGATCCGCCACGCTTGATTCACCTTCGCAAAGCAGCCAAGCTGAGGATACTGTGGACTTGACCAGGTTCATCAGTCTCGCGGCACAGACTGAATATTATCGAATTATTGCTAAGACATTTGTGAAAGAGCGGGGATTGAAATCGGGCAAAGAAGATGGCGAAATACTTGCCATGATCTGAGATAGGGCTTAGTTTGGAGTTGTGACAATGCCTGTGCTTGCTCCGATGGCCATAGTTCGCGAATTCTATGAGAACGCCAAGGAGACAATGAGCGGCTTCTCGTTCGTTCAGGGCTTTCAAGTTGACTACCGTCCGCTGGCGATCCGTGAGGTTTTTAATTTGCCTTCAATCCCGGCTGGTCGAGTAAATTGGGTGAAGGCAGAGCGTTTTGAGACTGACTTGGACAGGGTGATCACAAATTTATGTGTGCCGGGCACGAAGTGGAACTATAAGGCGGGCACCGATACACCCACCAATTTCCCAAGCTCAGCCCGGAACCGATATGCAAAGGTGTGGAACCTATTTATCTGCGCCAAACTGATGTCGTCTACTCACCAGCATGACATTCTGGTCGAGAGGGCAATTATTCTATGGGGAATCTTTACTGGGAAGTATATAGATATTGGCCATTTACTCCATCAGAATATGCTGCATTACATGCGAGGCAGCACCACTGGCAGTATTCCACATGTGTCAGTCGTGACGCATCTGTGTGCCCAGGCTGGGCTTGACTGGGATGACGAGCAGGTTCAGATGCCGAGCCAGTACATCACGCACGCCACCATTAAGAAGTTTAAAGATTGGGCTGGTGGCAAGGCACATCCGCAGGGCAAAGGATTCATTCTGCCAACTCCTCCACCAGTGTCTCCACCACAGCTAGCAGAGGCAGCCGCTCCTCCTCCAGCCAGTGAAGTGAATTAGGATGGCAGGATGAGGCGATTGGAGAGGAGGATGGACGCATTGCATGGCAACTTCCCAGCGTTTACTAATGGGCTATCTAGTTCCTTGGCTGAGGCCTTTGCGCAGCAGGGATCGATGATGGAGTGGCCAGTCTTCGATTCTGCCATGCCATACCCACCATCTGATTCACCACCCGGGGAGGGTGGCCATGCCGATATATAGGGGAGTTTCCTTACCCTTTATCTCCAATGAGGACATTATAGTTTTTATGTTTGGGGCTATTAGGTTATAGTTAGTAGTAGTGCATATAGCTAGTTGCATGTAATTTAATTGCATGTTTAGTTTATGTTTAGTTTGCATGGTAGTATTTATTAGTTAAATATTTGTTAGCACGACATTGTTATTATTTGCGTGTTGGTTAGATTAGGACATGCTTGTCTTCTGAGGGGAAAAATTTATTTTTAATGATAGAATTGTGTAGAAAAATGATTAATGGCCATAATGACACGGAAATACAAGTTTGGGGGAAAACATTGGGTATGCATGCTAAAAAGAAAAAGAAACAGAAAATGAAAAGAAAAGAAAATGAAAAAAAGAATAAACGTCTTGGCTAGCTAAGTCTTGTGGCCTTTGATACTCGAGCAAGTACGCCCTAGGAGATTATCTTTACACCCAGCGCCCTAAAGCCTTATGATTTGGGAGTCATTGGTCAAAAGCTCGTTAAATGGGTATCATTGAAAAGCCTAAGAAGGCTTAGCATTGCACAGTCGGGTGTAACCACGAGAAAGTGCGAATATCGCCCTCGTGTGGAATAAAAGCATAATAACCCTTTTGTTAAACTTTAGCTTGTATTGATGTGTTAGACTGGTTGTTATTTCATATATGTGAAAACTTCTTGGATTAAAACCTCAGTTTTCTTCCTTAGAAGTATAGCATGTGGAATCTTCACCTCTATCAAGCTTATTTGTGATATAGCACACACACACTACATCTTAGCAATAGGTTGTGATTTTTGGATTGTATGTCTTTATGACTTTAGCTTGAGTTGATACCTTGTTCATGGATCTTGTTATTTCTCTGAGGCATATCTTATTGGAATTCATATCATGGCTGAAATTTTGGGATTCATTTTCATAGTAGTATAGTTTACATAGCATGTAATTGCATCTGTGTTGTGGCTTGAGGGCAAGCAATAGTTCAAGTTTGGGGATATTTGATAAGTAGGTTTTATACCTACTTATTGGCTATCAACTTGCTAGAATTATGGCTTAAACTCAAGTGTTTTAGTGTCTTTTTATATTTTTTTATCTTTGTTTTGTAGGTTGCATGAAGGAAACTCGAATGGCAAGCAATGGCATGGAAAGGGCATGGACTTGGCAATATGGTGAGCATGTGGGGAGCTGAAGATGGGGCATAGCTTATGGCATGTGGAAATGGCATCTGAGTAGGTATAAGTGAAGGCAAAAGAAGAGCTAAAGCAGCAACTAAGCAGCAGCAAAGATCATCATTGCACCAGCAAATTCTGCAGGAAATACAGCATGGCGCGGCCGCGCGGCCTTGAAGAGTAAACCTGGCTCGCCCACGCCATGAAGCAGCCAAACTGAAGAGCAGAGTGCTCGCGCCCAAAAAAGCTTACGTACTGACGCGGCCGCGCCAGTCAACTTCTGATAAATTGTTGACTTTTCACTTAAACAGTTGTTGTATCGTATTTTCCATATATGGGAGTATTTGCAAGTTACAAGACTAAGTTTTAAATTTTTATTTTCTATTTCTAGGGTTTTTGAAGAGCTAGAGAGAGTTCTTAGCTATAGTTTCTCATTTTTGGCTTCTCTCTTTCCTCTTAGTAGATTTCCATTATTAGGGTTTTAGATTTAGATGATTGTGATCTTGAACTCAGCTTGAAGGGTTGTTTTGGACAGAGATTTATCAGATTTGCAATTTCATCTCTCTTAATTCTCTTTGCTTTCATTTCATACTTTCAATGCTTAGATCAAATCCCATAATAGTTATTGATTCAGAGATGAACTAATCACCATTATGGGATTCTAATGGAGCTTATTGTTTAATTTAGATCTATATGTCTCTTTGTTATATGTGATTGGTTATGTATGGATTGCCTAGCATAGTTGTGTTTATTATTTAGATGCTTGATCACCATCTACCTTAATAGTCTATATGGAATTGAAAGAGGAAGTATAAACTCAGATTTGGCCATGCTAGCATATGTTCATAAAATTTGCATGTGATAGATTTTGTGATTCGTAATTCGGATAGACATATACCGACTTACCATGTGTAGTCAATTGAGAGCTTGCATTTAAATCAATTTTTCTTGTAAGTCACATAGACATATAGTGATTTAGGTAATATTGATGTTCATATGAATTCTATCTCTTTTGTGGATTTTATGTGATATGGATTTGGTATATTGAAAGATAGCCAATTCTCACCTTCGTGCTCTCGACTAGCAATCTTAAGTAATTAATTAGGCTTAACAAGAGGGGTATAATCTGGATGATGCATAAGTGACATTAGGATCCCATACCTTTCCATTTTAAATCCGTTGTTTGTTAATTAGTTAATTTTAGTTGATAATCATTTTAGTCATTAATTCACATCTTATTCACTTTTTTGAGCAGCCAGAAATAGCTATAAAGTTATTGCATGATAGTTTAGAAGTAATTGCTTTTCTCCATGGGAACGATCTTTACTTATCATATATTACTTGTTGACCGTGTATACTTGCACGCGTTTGTGTTTATTTTGTTAACACGGAAACAAGCCAACAATAACGAAGGGTTATTGAGATTTGAAGGAAGAATTTGGGTTCCATGTGAGCCGAAATTGAAAGAGGAGATAATGGATGAAGCTCATCACTCGAGGTACTCGATTCATCCTGGTAGTACCAAGATGTATCAAGACCTTCGAATAAATTTTTGGTGGTCTAATATGAAGAGGGAGATAGCAGAGTACGTCAGTAGGTGCTTAACTTGTCAAAAAATTTAGGCCGAACATCAAAGATCCAGTGGTTTGTTACAATCATTGGAGATTTCGGAATGGGAGCATATCACGATGGATTTTGCGGTGGGACTTCCAACGACACAGAAAGGATACGACACTATTTGGGTAATAGTGGATCGTTTGACTAAGTCGGCTCACTTTTTGCCGATAAGGGTCAGGTACAACCTAGACTAGCTAGCCAAACTTTATGTCAAGGAGATTGTCTCCCGACATGGAGTTCCAGTTTCAATTGTGTCAGATCGCGACCTGCGATTCACTTCGAATTTCTGGAAGAGTTTACAAGAACAGATGGGAACGCAACTGAGGTTGAGTTCGGCATATCATCCACAGACGGATGGGCAAAGCGAAAGGACAATTCAAATGCTAGAAGACATGTTAAGGTCTTACGTTATGGATTTCAAGGGTAGTTGGGACGATCATCTACCGTTAGTAGAGTTCGCCTACAACAACAGTTATCACGCTAGTATAGGCATGCCGGACGGAAGTGTAGAACGCCACTTTGTTGGGATGAAGTGGGAGAACGTCGAATGTTGGGACCTGAAATGGTACAACAAACGGCAGAAGTGGTTAAGTTGATACGAACGCGACTAGTAGTAGCTCAAGAAAGACAAAAAAAGTATGCCGATCCACATCGGAAGAACAGAGAGTTTGAAGTCGGTTCGTATGCGTTCCTGAAGGTGTCACCCTGGAAGGGGAAGATACGTTTCGGGAAAAAAGGAAAGTTAAACCCTAGGTTCATAGGACCTTTTGAGATTTTGAAAAGGGTAGGAGAGGTAGCCTATGCAATAGCATTACCTCTAGAGTTGGGACATATCCATAACGTGTTTCACGTTTCGGTATTACGTCCCTATAAGCCGGATTACAAGCATGTAATTGAGTCTGAACCTATCCAAGTCGAGAAAGACTTGACGTACGAAGAGATTCCTGTTCAAGTCATTGATAAGAAAGAACAAGTGTTGAGAAGCAAAGTTATACCTTCGGTGAAGGTGATATGGAGGAACCACAATGTCGAAAAAGCAACGTGGGAACTCGAAGATAAGATGAGGAAAGCTTATCCTCATTTGTTTGAGTAACTTATATTAAAATTCTAGGGGCAGAATTCTTTTAAGGGGGGAGAATGTAACGCCCGAGAAAATTGAGTGATTATGTAAATGAATTTTATTTGATTTATTGAATAAAATTTGATTATTTGTTTACTAAAATGAGTAAGCAAATTAAAGGTCATTTTATGACCTAAAGATGTCTGAAATGGTTAGTATTTTGGCTATGTACTAGAAGTAAATGATGTGATTTCTAAGACGGAAAGAAAATCTTTTCGAGAAAAAGACGAAATATACATTATTCACAAAACCTTAAGGGTTAGGGTTTGACCCTAGGGGTTAGAGTTGAGACCCTAAGCCTGTTTGAGAGTTCGAAATGTCAGAAAGACGTTCTGTCGAAAGATTTGACAGTAATATACCATGAAAAGTTATGTTAGCCACGAAGAAGTTTTCTCGAAAGAAAAGTATGAAAATCACTATTCATCGTTTCTGCTCGAGAATTATTATTGAAATTCTGAGAAACGAGTAATGATAGGATTTCAAGGCGAGGTGAAATATGTAATAATATTTTACTTATGGCTCACGAAGTTTTCACGTGGGGACTTAAAATTCAAAGCATTAGGGAAAGTAAAATCAATGATTAATTGATTACGTATAATAATAAATGATTATTATACGGAAGGAATACGCGTATAATACGAGACATTATACGAGAATAATACAAAGGGAATACGAGAATTAATATGACGTATAATACGAATTTTATACGGAGTAAATACGTTAAATTTGAATTAAAGTTAATACTTTTACCCGTGGGTCGAACCGTTGGGTAAGCGGGTGGGTTAACCCATGAGGCAACCCATGGCCACATGGGGGCATGTGGGAGCACAAGGGAGCCATGTGCTAGCATATGCTAGCATATAGGGAGACATAGGTTGCATGAGGGGAGGAGGTGGGCTAAGGAGGTTTGGTCCTAATGACCAAACTACCCTAAGCTTGCCAACTTCTATAAATAGAAGAGTCTGCTCTCCATTTGTTGGTTGTTTGAGCAATTTCCACCAACTTCTAGAGAGAGAGAGAGATAAGAAACTAGCTTGAGCTTTGTGAAGAACACACATCAACCAAGAAGAAAGAAAGCCTTTGAGTCTCTACACTCAATCAAACAAAGAACCTTAAAGGTATTAACCTAAGAAAAATATGTAAAATTCTCTTTTCTTTCAATAGTAAAGTTGATAGAGAAGTGATTAAGGAGTATGACTATAAAGAAGTTATAAGGATGGTTTAATGGTGAATTAAGAATCCTAACAAGCCATGCATGATGGAATAGTAAGAATTGATTAAGAACTTAATGAATTCATGAGCAATTGAATAATGAAAATGTTAAACCATGAAAACTTAATGTTTTGAATGGTTAGAATCAATAATGATCAACCATTGGTTTGATTCCAATTGGTTCGAAGTAAAAATAACGAAGAACGAAGATTCGGCGAAAGTTACGCGATTAGACGATAATCGTCGAAAACGTAAATTTCTTGGAATAGGGGTCAAAAGTCACCGTGTGATTCAAAAACATTGGTTTTCGATTGTAACACTTGTAATTAGGTAAATAAGACTTGCGGGAGCAAGAACGAACGAATTTCGACTTAAAACGAAGAATTGAGCGTCGAACGTTCACGAACGTTTAACGAACGCATAAAAATGGACTAATTAGCTAAATTATCGCCGACGGATTCAAAAATGAATTCTGACTTGATAGAATGATAGAACATAATGTTTATGAACTTTTGGCGTTGGAACGAGCCAATTCTGAGTTATAACGATCACGTTACGGACTCGGGAATCTTAGAAATTTTCATAACTTAGAAAAAATTTCTAAGGTGCAGGGTCGGCGCTGCCGCACCGCCCAAGAAGCATAAACCAGCGCCGCCGCGCTAGTTCGGGGAGGAAGATCCCTGCAGGGTGGGCGCCGCAGCGCGACTCAGCAAGGGAAAGGTGGCGCTGCCGCCCCAGCAAGGGAAAAATGTTGACCGAATTTGTAATTACTTAACCTTTTTCATACCGATTAAGGGGTTAGTAAGTGATGAATGTACACCCTTTAAACAATATGTTTAACCAAGGGTTTATAAGAATTAAACGTTAATCAAACGTAATTAAACTTGAGATCTGAAAACATAAACCGTAAACCAATATCAAGTTAAGTAACAAGTGGAGTCTCGATTATCATGCTTAGTGATGATCGATGAGAATTCGGTTTATAACATAGGAATGTTAATAAGCTGTAATAAACGTTAAATAACTTGAACGAATGTTACTAGTTTAACTATTCGGTTAAGTTATACAAGAAAGAGAGGTTAAGCTATGCATTGTATATCGAAAGTGATTTCTCATTGGTATACTATGTGTTATGCTTTGTACAAGTTGCAAAGACCAAGTAGCGTACCTTAAAGGTTTGAGAGATGCGAAGGAAAGTTTTCTAACTTCTTTCATACTTTATGATGAATGCAAGTTTTCTAACCTTGTTCAAGTTCTACTTGATGCAAGTTTCCTAACTCTTACATTACCATTGTGTCATCCAACGGTTGTTAAGCTCATATTCATCCCTTATGGTTGGACAAGATGTCATTATGCATAACTGCTTATGCATAAACGATTATTGAATAGTAGATGCCATTTAATTCGGCTAGACTAAGATTAAATATATCTTGGTGGGTTTTTTCATAAATCTTTTCGGATATATATATGTAATGTGATAATCCTACGCTAAGTGCTTGGTAAGGATTCTCAGGTAAGCCTGAGTATGGAAAAGACAAATGTTTTTACGTCGTTAATTTGACGGGCACTTGAAGTTGCCAGTGATTAAATGTAAACACGTTTAAAAAATGAGTGTTGATCAACATAGAGTAATATATACTGATCACCTGGATGCGCTCGTAAGAGATATCGAACTTACGGCCTTAGTGCCGGGTTATTTCTTTCAAAAATAAGAACCAAGTGATGGTTCATGGTCATTGACCAGTAAAGTTTTCGAAGAGACTATTAGTCCTTGGGAATGGTTTTAAAGAAATCAAAACGATATTTTGATTGTTTATGAGTACTTCATAGCTATTGTACAGCTATTGAAGCAGAAGAGATATGATTCTTGATTTTGTAGTTTCAAAATAGAATGTTAAACTTGCTGAGCTATTTATGCTCACTCTCGCTTAAAACTAAATCTTTTCAGCTAAGAACGGACGTACCGAAGGATCCAGGGAAGACAAAGGCAAGTCCAAGATGGACAAGTAGTGACCTTTGTAATAGTATAGTATTAGTATTGTAATTACTGGTATTATGACTCAGAATAATGTAATGATTATCGAGAACCTGGGAAGGAATGAATAGAATGTAATGTTTAGTAAACTCATACGTGATATTGAATTCTTTCAGTTGAATGTATAAGTAGACAGTAGCACCGTGTAGCACCATATCCAAGGTTTGAAGGTACCCTGATTTGGGGGCGTCACAAAACACGAAGGAAAAAATGTTCTGCAGCGGGACCATCCTAGGTGGCCGAACCCTAGGGAGCCAAACCCTGGGGGGAAATCATCAATTAAATGGAATAAATGAAGTCTAGGAGGAGCAATCACTATTTTGATCATAATTTTTGACTCGTTTAGAATTTTGGGGCCCATAATATATCAAAATGAAGCTAACAGCGAGCCATACAAAGATTATTTCCTTAGGCCATGATAAATACCAGAATTTGTCCAAAAAAGTCTTTGAAGAATGATTTTTAGCTGTCCAAAGTTTTTTCAAAAATTTTCAGAAACTTTTTTACTTGCGTTATTGTGATTTCTAACTTTTCCTGACATTGTTTCTTCTTCGTTTTAGACGTCTTTCAGCTTAAATCTCAGACTTTCTTCTTTACTATGGTAAGCCTTTTGAGTTTAAATGATTACCTTGACATCATTTCCTTGCTATTTAAGATCCTTATGTTGAACTTTCCTTGCTTACAGGCCCTTTCAACTGAATGTTCTATAGACCCGAAAACTACCCAGGAGTCCCCCTTCATCACTGATTGGGGAAGGGCTCCTTTCTTTGGTCCTTCTGACATCTTCTGGGAGAAATTCAAGAGCTATAACTATAAAGCTTTTCCTCCGCCAAAGAAAGAAGGCTTGTTTCTATATACCGCTACTTACGGAGGTTGGGATGACTTCCCCCATACCGATCTTATTCCTTGCATATGCATAGAGAAACAAGAGTACCCTTTTAGTCCTCTTCGCTTTCTGTCCATTTCATCCGGTCGCATTCAGGGATGGCAGGATTAGACCAACGAGATCCTTGGGAATGCTGATTATGTGGACATACTCAAGAGTGCAGGCATCCTTCGTTATTTTTAGCTATGTAGAGACCTACGTATCCAACAGGACCATAACTGAAAGTAGTATGTATACAAGCCAGTCATGTATAATGATAAAGCATATACTTTGGAGACAATCTTATTTATTTATTAATAAAAATATTCATTTATTAAAGGCATTTAATTATCTACATTGTGCTGTTTTTATAATATGTAAATAATCCATAGTTTTAAGCAATGCTTTTAGAATCATGATGATGATCATGCTAATGAGATCTAAATTCTTACAAAGCTTTAAAACTAAAATAGTTCCCAATCGTGGGATTACAAAAAAGGGGATTAGTAAATCCGGATAGATTGGTACATATGTTGCTTGCTCATTGGATGAGGATGATTGATCTCATGATCATTTGTGTGGAGACACTAAAGCAAGTATGTAGGTGCTTATTGGAGAATAAGTTCACTGAACATGACTCGCTATGGAATACATAATGGAGTTTTACTCGCCTGCCAATAGGAATTCCTAATGTGATAGTAGTATAAGTGATCCTTGGACTTGAGATCATCATAGTATCTTGTGTGTAATGAATTATACTTTGATTTATTTCTTAAGGCCTTTAGGGTATATAAAAGGGTATGCTTGGGTATAATGAGTTACATATGAAGATAATGAATGATCAATAAAGAATCTACCACCTCTAGTAAAAGAGGAGATATGTCCAATGTTATTCGTTAAATAACAACCCATGAATCCTTGGCCAAGGTGTAATGAAATTAGAAAGGAGTTTCTAATTTGCATTAAATGGAGTTGTGCATTTTTTTAATCGAAATACATATAATTGAATAAAAAAAGACTTGACAGTAAATTCATATCTTATATTTAATTGGGACATTGTATAGTGGAAGGATTGAATTGTACGGTAACTATTTACTCACGGGTTCTTTTATGATTAATGTTGAAATCTATATTATCTGAAAAGTCGTTAATCGCTAGGGAGGCTTATCCCTATTGTAGAATAAATATTATTTATTTAAATAGATTATTAGTTTAATTTATTTATTTAAATAAGATTAGAATTGTTCTAATTAATTTATTCACAACCGGTTTAATATGGAGAACCTAAAGGGTCACACCATAAAAAGAAGAATAATTATTTAAAAAAGTAATGGCATAATCGTAATAATGCATTAAGTGTAATTAATTTAATCTATGTGATAGAATAAATTAAATAGCTTAATGTTTATTATTTAATATTTTGAAAATATTAAATATAAATTAATAAGAGGAGTCTTATTAATATTATTATAATTATTATTATTTTAATTTTTAAAGGAGTTTAGTAATTAATTTAATATTAGTACTCTCAATTATTTCTAATAAGATTAGGAGACAAATTAATTAAATGAATTTAATTAATTATTCCCAATGTGGTGGGAAGCCTAAATTAATTAAAAAGAGTTTATAATTAAATAAAATTTCATGTCTAATAGGATTAGAAGGATTAACCAATATCTATATAAGAGGAGTTTTATAATAGATATCAGTTGTTGAAATTTCAATTGTTGGAGAGTACTCCTTTTCTATAGAGATAGAAAACTAGGTTTAGCCAATCACCCTCCTTCTTGATAATTCCTCTTCCTTGGTGGATCACCTCTAGAGGCCAAACACTTGGGTGACTAACGTTGATTAAAGGAAGGAATCTAACCCAAAAATTCAAGGAGATCACGAAAACAAGGAGTTGAACTCGTACCTGTGGAAGCTTCGTTCTACAAGGATATGATTCCCTAACTTCTTATTTATCGTTTTAAATTAATAATTTGCATAAAGGATGATCCGGGTGATGGTTTTGTAGAAATTGTTTAAACTCTGATATACCATGCTTCCGCTAATTTTGCAATTTGATTGCGTCACGATTTCGTAAAAACCCAACTGTGGCATCAGAGCCAAACTTTTATGCAATTATTAATTGTTTTGATTTCATATACATATGGGTGTGTCTTTAGAATAATTTATTGGGCATAATTAGTTGTATAAAATTATTATTTTTACGGAAGAAAGAAAAAAAAACGGAAACAAAATTTTTTTTCCTCTCTTTTCGTGTGCTGCTGATCCGATCCGTGGCTGTTGTGATAACCCGAATACTTATAAGATAGTGAATTATGAAGTATATGTCTTCGACGAGTAAAGTATATGGTAATGATCCTTAGAAAGGAAATGAACGAGTTAGAGAATATATAATACTCAAAATATAATTGAGTTCAAGTGAAAGTTATGAAATAAAACCTAGAATTTGTTGAAGAAATGAATGTAGTAGGAAATATAAAACCTATAATAAGGTACTGTGCTGAAGTTATTCAACGATAAATATTTTTAAAGAGATTTGATGAAAACCTGAGTAAGGTAGGGTTTCGGTGATTCCGAGGACGGAATCCTTATAAGGAGAGAAGGATGTGACAACCCGGATTTTCAAAAATTATTATAATAAGAATTTAATAAATAAAATTCTTATTACGAGATGTTTTGAGTTTGGATATGTGTATATATGTGTTATATGTGGTGAAGTATATGATGTGGTGTGAATATAGAATATATATATATATATATATATATATATATCATATGTTGGAGGAATAAGGTTTAGTAGTTAATTTATTTTAATTATTAAAGAAGGAAAATAAAATTGTTTGAAAAGAAAATTAAGTTAATTTAATTAAGTTGGAAGTTATATTATTGAATAATATAATTTGATTATATGTCTTGTGGCAATGAGTTTATTATGAATTAAATCTCATAAATAATGTGAGTAATTCACTTAATTAAAATAGTGAATTAATGTAAGTATATTATTTTAATAAGATGAGAAAGTAATACATATTACCTATAGACGTAAAATGTTAATGTATTACAATTGTGAATCTCGTGAATAGTTAAAATATTTATCGAATAAAATAAATATTTTAGTTAGAATAGTTATGAAATTAAAATGAATATTTGATAGAAATTGTTGCGGAATAATTTAATGAAAGTGTGATAATATTGATGGAAGGGAATATCCTAATTTAATTAAGTAATTACATTAGAGATTTAGTAATTTGTTATATTGGCAAAATGGAAGTTATAATTATATTGAGGATTAATTTAATAATGGTTGTGACAAATAAACTATACGATAAGGAATGAATTAAAATAAATTAAAAGGAGATTTGAATGGGCTAGCCAAACATGGCCTTGTGGCTTTTGAATTTCCATAACCCCTAATTTAATTATATATTAAGTAATATAATAAGTATTAGTTGATATACGTATTATATGTCAGTGTAATTTTACGTTGAGTCCTATTCTATGCCTAAACTAAGAGAAGAAAAGAGAAAGGGAGAAAACAGAGAAGAGAATGGGAAAAAAAAGAGAAGAAACTCTCTGTGAGAAGGATTGGAGATTCAAAGAAGGAAGAAGAAGAAGATTTCTCATCCTTTAATTAAGTTTGAGAAGAATCGAAGGTATTACTCTAGTGTTAAAACTCTAATTTATAGTTTCTCCAGTTCTTCATTTTGAAAGCTATTTTGGTTGGGTGAATTCAAGAGATGTTGTGTATATATATGTATATATATATATATACATGGGTCTGTATAATCTGATATATAGCTTCTATAATTGTTTGTAAGTAATCAAATTCATGTATTTATGTTAAAGAAGAGGAATTTGGGTTTTGATGGTAATGTGTATGTTTTGGTCTACTTTGAGGCTAAAATTGGCTAAGAAAGCATGTAGTAATCTGCAAATTGATGATGTATTATGATAGTACTCGAAAAAAATGAAAACAAACCAAGTTGAACGAGTCAAAACGGATGTAAAACAAATTCGTAGTGATTGAATTCGCTAATTATGTGTAAAACATGAAAAATTAGCATAAACACTGAATTGTAGACCTTAAAATGAATTATTAATATTTTGAAGTGTTATAATTATTATGTAGATGAGTAGTTCAGTGTTTCACGAATTCATAGAGTCGAAAATGGACTCAATCGGATGTGTATAGCTTGATTTATGAAGATTAGAAGGAGGAAAGGGTTAGAAAATTCGCCAAAACAACAAATTGGAGAAGAAAATCGCGTAATAGGATGCCAGTGGTGCAGTTGTGCTGCCCCCAAGGCTATTTGGGGCGCAGCTGCGTCGGGAGAAAAGTCAGTCCGGGACTATTTTGACCTCCTGTGGTAAAATAGCCATAACATTTTCATACAAACTCCGATTGAGACAATTCAAGATGATCCGAAACGAGCACGAGTAGACCTACAACTTTTGTTTTTTAAGTTTTTTAATTTGAGGTTAGTATCAGGGGTCAAAATGGTCATTTCTGGGACTAATGTATTTTTGGAGGCAATCGGGGGGCGTCAGGCATGCACGTATGCACATGTAATGCTTCCGACCATGTAAAATAATGTTCTAACTTCCATAACATGACTATTATGTATTATAATAATACTTAGCATTAACCTTGAGTATAAGACAATTCATATGGGCGTGCTAAGCGTGCGCAAATGCGTGTCGTTTGGGCGTTCAAATAGGCAAGTTTGATGTACGGACATGCAAGCGTCGTAGCGCTGTAACGAGTGTGTATGACCTTGTTTAATATTATATTTTTAATAAGAATGAAACATTATAGAGTAATGTAACCCAATATAGGAGCATGCAAAGCACATGCAAAAGAGGCGAGTTAGGCGTGTGACGTATAAACGTCGAAACGCCGTGTAATGTGATAATACACTTAAATAGTATTTCGATTCTAATGTAATAAACATTATTATATATGAAATGTGATTAATATAAAACCAATAGGTAGTCCTAGCAGGACTTAAATACTTGAATGAATTTCGAATATTACTAAAAAAAGAAATATAGTGAGATATAAGTCGAAAGTTAACACAATCAAATTGAATGTTGTGTATTGATAATAGGAAGGGTTATGAGATGTAGAGTAAAGTTTACATTACAACTAATATGCATTGCTATATGACTAATAATTGATGTGCATGATTATATAATTGTGTAGGGCACGTGAAGTGAAGATATCTGTAAGCTGTTAAACTGTTATTGGTAAACAACGATCAAGACAAGTCTTTTAGTTCCTATTTTCTACGTGAACTTGATGATGAACTGTTTTAAATTGTTTTGCAAAGAGCATGATATGTTGTATATATGTTGTAACATGAAATGTTAAAGTCAATTTATAACTACATTAATTAATTAAAGAATGTTGATTGAGTAAGGAACTCAATCTCTAGATTTGTTATGTGAAGTAAAGCATGTATGCCATGTTACTTTAATTATTATGAGATGTATGTTGAGCATGTATTTATGTGCTATGTGATGCATGAAAGCTGTTAGATCTTGCTGAGCTGTTGAGCTCATTCTTGCAAATAATCACTTTTGCAGGTTAAGGATTCAAGGTAACGCTATGTGCTACTTGAAAGAAATGAATCAGATGTAATGCATGAAGATTTATATACTTTGGCTGAATTGTTATTATTTTGGACCTTGTTTAAGGTTTCATATAATGTATTTGATAATGTATGATGGTTAACAGATGTTGAGTTGTAAAGTTTAAATTTTACCCGATGTATAAGGGTTATTGAACGTGGTTGTAGGTTTTAGTTTATAATAACTCTGACGAAGTGATTCATGAAATGAAGTTGAATCAAAGTTATGTAATGATAAATGTTGAGATTCAGGGATAATAAAGATGGAATAATATAAAAGTTTTAAATATTCTGTATTTTTTGTGATTGTATCATTGATTAATGATGTAAAGTCTGAACAAGGATGTATTGTTAACGACCGATGTCGAGAGTTGTAGTGTATGAATCTTGGGGTCGTTATGTGACAACCCGAATTTTTAAAAATTATTATAATAAGAATTTAATAAATAAAACTCTTATTACGAGATGTTTTGAGTTTGGATATGTGTATATATGTGTTATATGTGGTGAAGTATATGATGTGGTGTGAATATAGAGGATATATATATATATATATATATATTCATATGTTGGAGGAATGAGGTTTAGTAGTTAATTTATTTTAATTATTAAAGAAGGGAAATGAAATTGTTTGAAAAGGGAATTAAGTTAATTTAATTAAGTTGGAAGTTATATTATTGAATAATATAATTTGATTATATGCCTTGTGGCAATGAGTTTATTATGAATTAAATCTCAAAAATAATGTGAGTAATTCACTTAATTAAAATAGTGAATTAATGTAAATATATTGTTTTAATAAGATGGGAAAGTAATACATATTACCTATAGACGTAAAATGTTAATGTATTACAATTGTGAATCTCGTGAATATTTAAAATATTTATCGAATAAAATAAATATTTTAGTTGAAATAGTTATGAAATTAAAATGAATATTTGATAGAAATCGTTACGGAATAATTTAATGAAAGTGTGATAATATTGATGGAAGGGAATATCCTAATTTAATTAAGTAATTAAATTAGAGATTTAGTAATTTGTTATATTGGTAAAATGGAAGTTATAATTATATTGAGGATTAATTTAATAATGGTTGTGACAAATAAACTATACGATAGGGAAGGAATTAAAATAAATTAAAAGGAGATTTGAAGGGGCTAGCCAAACATGGCCTTGTGGCTTTTGGATGTTCATAACCCCTAATTTAATTATATATTAAGTAATATAATAAATATTAGTTAATATACGTATTATATGTCAGTGTAATTTTACGTTGAGTCCTATTCTAAGCCTAAACTAAGAGAAGAAAAGAGAAAGGGAGAAAACAGAGAAGAGAATGGGAAAAAAAACATAGAAGAAACTCTCTGTGAGAAATATTGGAGATTCAAAGAAGGAAGAAGAAGAAGATTTCTCATCCTCTAATCAAGTTTGAGAAGAATCGAAGGTATTACTCTAGTGTTAAAACTCTAATTTATAGTTTCTCAAGTTCTTCATTTAGAAAGCTATTTTGGTTGGGTGAATTCAAGAGATGTTGTGTATATATATGTATATGTATATTCATGGGTCTGTATAATCTGATATATAGCTTCTATAATTGTTTGTAAGTAATCAAATTCATGTATTTATGTTAAAGAAGAGGAATTTGGGTTTTGATGATAATGTGTATGTTTTGGTCTACTTTGAGGCTAAAATTGGCTAAGAAAGCATGTAGTAATCTGTAAATTGATGATGTATTATGATAGTACTCGAAAAAAAATGAAAACAACCCAAGTTGAACGAGTCAAAACGGAAGTAAAACGAATTTGTAGTGATTAAATTCGCTAAATATGTGTAAAACATGAAAAATTAGGATGAACACTGAATTGTAGCCCTTAAAATGAATTATTAATATTTTGATGTGTTATAATTATTATGTAGATGAGTAGTTCAGTGTTTCACGAATCTATAGAGTCGAAAACGGACTCAATCAGATGTGTATAGCTTGATTTATGAAGATTGGAAGGAGGAAAGGGTTAGAAAATTCGCCAGAACAACAAACTGGAGAAGAAAATCGCGTAACAGGATGCCAGTGGCACAGCTGCGCTGCCCCCAAGGCTGTTTGGGGTGCAGCTACGCAGGGAGAAAAGTCAGTCCGGGACTATTTTGACCTCTTGTGGTAAAACAGCCATAACTTTTTCATACGAACTCTGATTGAGGCGATTCAAGATGATCCGGAACGAGAACGAGTAGACCTACCACTTTTGTTTTTTAAGTTTTTAATTTGAGGTCAGTATCAGGGGTCAAAATGGTTATTTTTGAGACTGATATATTTTTAGAGGCAATCGGGGGGAGTCGGGAATGCACGTATGCACATGTAATGCTCCCGACCATGTAAAATGATGTTCTAACTTCCATAACATGACTATTATGTATTATAATGATACTTAGCATTAACCTTGAGTATAAGACAATTCGTATGGGCGTGCTAAGTGTGCGTAAATGCGTGTCGTTTGGGCGTTCGAATAGGCAAGTTTGACGTACGGACGTGCAAGCGTCGCAGCGCCATAACGAGTGTGTATGACCTTGTTTAATATTATATTTTCTATAAGAATTAAACATTATAGAGTAATGTAACCCAATATAGGAGCATGCAAAGCACATGCAAAAGAGGCGAGTTTGGCGTGCGACGTATAAACAGTCGAAACGCCGTGTAATATGGTAATACACTTAAATAGTGTTTCAATTCTAATGTAACGAACATTATTACATATGAAATGTGGTTAATATAAAACCAATAGGTAGTCCTAGAAGGACTTAAATACTTGAATGAATTTCGAATATTACTAAAAAAAGAAATATAGTGAGATATAAGTCGAATGTTAACACAATCAAATTGATTGTTATGTATTGATAATAGGAAGGGTTATGAGATGTAGAGTAAAGTTTACATTACAACTAATATGCATTGCTATATGACTAATAATTGATGTGCATGATTATATAATTGTGTAGGGCACGTGAAGTGCATATATCTGTAAGCTGTTAAACTGTTATTGGTAAACAACGATCAAGGCAAGTCTTTCAGTTCCTATTTTCTACGTGAACTTGATGATGAACTGTTTTAAATTGTTTTGCAAAGAGCATGATATGTTGTATATATGTTGTAAGCATGAAATGTTAAAGTCAATTTATGACTACATTGATTGATTAAAGAATGTTGATTGAGTAAGGAACTCAATCTCTAGATTTGTTATGTGAAGTAAAGCATGTATGCCATGTTACTTTAATTATTATGAGATGTATGTTGAGCATGTATTTATGTGCTATGTGATGCATGAAAGCTGTTAGATCTTGCTGAGCTGTCGAGCTCATTCTTGCAAATAATCACTTTTGCAGGTTAAGGATTCAAGGTAACGCTATGTGCTACTTGAAAGAAATGAATCAGATGTAATGCATGAAGATTTATATACTTTGACTGAATTGTTATTATTTTGAACCCTGTTTAAGGTTTCAGATAAAGTATTTGTTAATGTATGATGGTTAACAGATGTTGAGTTGTAAAGTTTAAATTTTACCCGATGTATAAGGGTTATTGAACGTGGTTGTAAGTTTTAGTTCATAATAACTCTGACGAAGCGATTCATGAAATAAAATTGAATCAAAGTTATATAATGATAAAGGTTGAGATTCAGGGATAATAAAGAAGGAATAATATAAAAAATTTAAATATTCCATATTTTTAGTGATTGTATCATTGATTAATGATGTAAAGTCTGAATAAGGATGTATTGTTAATGACCGATGTCGAGAGTTGTATTGTATGAATCTTGGGGTCGTTACAGTTAGTATCAAAGCTGATAGGTTATACACCTTAGGTAAGAGTACCTTAGGCTATGACCTTAGAGAATGAGAAGTTAAGTTACATATAACGAAAAGGTGATTCCTTTCACATACGTAAAAGTATAGGATGAGTTAAGTCCTAGAAATGTTATAAGAAGTAGATGATAATAACGAGGAATAAAACTCGAATAAAATGATGACTTTATGAACGAAGTTAGAAGTTCTTAAAAGAAGAGTTGTTAAATAAACAAGAAGATTCAAAGAAGAATCTTGAAGAGATATGAAGATGAGAATCAGGAGTTACCTAACTCCAATAATAAAGATGCCGAATAACGATGAATAGACAAGGTCTATAATATTAAAAGCATAAAGGAAATCATGATATGACATGATGATAGGTAGAGATAAGAAGTTTTTAAAACAAAACGATAATGAGATAAGAAAAAATTATAAGGGAGATGATTATAGAATAAGGTCACGGCGTGATCTTTTAAAGTTGAAAGACAGATGGTCAGTAATGATTGAATAGTTATAGTTTGATACTATAACGAGAATGTACTATGATATAGTACGAGGTTAACTCACGAGGAGTTAAAAATGATGAGATGCGGAAAATTCGTATCGAGTAAAGAGCAAGTTATGAGCAAGATAGAGTTAGGTGAGATTTCAATTGAAGAATCATGTGATGGCTGAGTTGTACAAACCTTTGTATGGGCAAGGATTTTGTGCTTGCACTTAGTTTATAACATTGATAATCATAGAATGTTGGTGTCGCGCTATCAATGTATATGTGGTGAAAAGGTGATTCTTTTCTCATGTGTATATTTGATAGTTAGAGACTATTAAGATTAGTAAGATGTTATTAGGATTAAGTGGTTCTTAAAACTCATGCTTATGGTAAGGTCATGACTCATAATCGTATGGTATGTTTGGAACTCCTCAGTCCAATGGACGCCTATGGTCTGACTAGGAAGTTCTTAAACTCATATTATTGTGGAAAGTTCCTGACTTCCAAAGTATGGAAAGTTTGATGAACTATACTGGGAATAAAAAAGTTATGGTGTAGGAAGCATTGATGTTGTTTAATGTTGATAGAATGATTAAGTAATGATGGAGTAAAGATTTAATTGATGGAGAAACTTTTATAGTCTAAATCTCCTAGCTTTGCTAGATTTTCAAAATTTATTGACTTCGTGCTGATGTTGCACTTCTGTTTTCTTGAAAAAAATATTGGATCAAATGATGGAACCAATGAATTTTTTAAAATAGTGCTATTATTCACATGTCTATACTAATTGCTTCAGCTAGACAAAAATAATTTTAAATTTTCAAAATGTATTTTATGTGTTCTATGCATCATTTGTTATGGTGTAGAGACAATAATCGAGGAAGTTATCAATGCAGTTAAACCTAGTGTTGGATGTGATCATATGATCGTCAGCCCACTATGGTATGATATAGTATGACGACGTCATGTAATGACGAAATCCTTAACATACCATTATTACGGTACGGTATCAGGATAGTATGAAAAGATTCATTTATTTTTAGTTTCCTTAAACTATAAAAAAAAGGGGGAGATTTATTTACTTTTAGTTTCTTTAAATGAAAAAAAAATATTTTGAGTTGGTTAAAGATATATATATATATATATATATATATATATATCTCGATTGATGTCCGAGTTATTGCTAGAAGTCTATGCTACTTGATTCAGCTAGACGAATATTGAAAGATGTTCATGAAATTCAAGCGTTCTTTGTCAAACTATACCAAACCAAATTGTTTTGGTGTGGATTCAAATGTTAAGAAGCTGAGGTGAACAACCCTGTAAAAGGGGACATGTTATCGGAGACAATGGTTTCAAGAGTAACGCATATAGTCTTTACGATGTTAAGATGTAATACGTTATGCACGACGTAGGGGTACGATAGGCTGATCACCTAGAGTACTTGCATTGAGTGTTTTCAGTCTGTGTGATTGCTAAACATTCAGTTAAAGATGGTTTACAGTGGTGATGCACTATTAAACCTGGAGAAGAGCTCAAGGTCTTATGACCCCTCAGCATGAGTTGGAATCTTTTAAATTCCTGTTATTCATATCGCTTCCCAATTATTGAATAATTGTGGAAGATTCTAATTATTCTGAAGGTGAAGGTGGCAAGAATGATATTCCTTAGAAAGAAATAGTTGTAGAACATAACAAGTTAGTGAATAAGATTAACGTAAAATTTACTTTGATAGATTGAATGAATGAAGATTAATAAAAATTTCGAGGACGAAATTCTTAGAAGAATGGGTGAATGTGATAACCCGGATACTTATAAGATAGTGAATTATGAAGTATATGTCTTCAACGAGTAAAGTATATGGTAATGATCCTTAGAAAGAAAATGAACGAGTTAGAGAATATATAATACTCAAAATATAATTGAGTTCAAGTGAAAGTTATGACATAAAACCTAAAATTTGTTGAAGAAATAAATGTAGTAGGAAATATAAAACCTATACTAAGGTAATGTGTTGAAGTTATTCAACGATAAATATTTTTAAAGAGATTTGATGAAAACCTGAGTAAGGTAGGGTTTCGGTGATTCCGAGGACGGAATCTTTATAAGGAGGGAAGGATGTGACAACCCGAATTTTTAAAAATTATTATAATAAGAATTTAATAAATAAAATTCTTATTACGAGATGTTTTGAGTTTGGATGTGTATATATGTGTTATATGTGGTGAAGTATATGATGTGGTGTGAATATAAAAAATATATATATATATATATTCATATATTGGAGGAATGAGGTTTAGTAGTTAATTTATTTTACTTATTAAAGAAGGGAAACGAAATTGTTTGAAAAGAGAATTAAGTTAATTTAATTAAGTTGGAAGTTATATTATTGAATAATATAATTTGATTATATACCTTGTGGCAATGAGTTTATTATGAATTAAATCTCATAAATAATGTGAGTAATTCACTTAATTAAAATAGTGAATTAATGTAAATATATTGTTTTAATAAGATGAGAAAGTAATACATATTACCTATAGACGTAAAATATTAATGTATTACAATTGTGAATCTCATGAATAGTTAAAATATTTATCGAATAAAATAAATATTTTAGTTGGAATAGTTATGAAACTAAAATGAATATTTGATGAAAATCGTTACTGAATAATTTAATGAAAGTGTGATAATATTGATGAAAGGGAATATCCTAATTTAATTAAGTAATTAAATTAGAGAATTAGTAATTTGTTATATTGGCAAAATGGAAGTTATAATTATATTGAGGATTAATTTAATAATGGTTGTGACAAATAAACTATACGATAGGGAAGGAATTAAAATAAATTAAAAGGAGATTTGAAGGGGCTAGCCAAACATGGCCTTGTGGCTTTTGGATTTTCATAACCGCTAATTTAATTATATATTAAGTAATATAATAAGTATTAGTTGATATACGTATTATATGTCAATGTAATTTTACGTTGAGTCCTATTCTAAGCCTAAACTAAGAGAAGAAAAGAGAAAGGGAGAAAACATAGAAGAGAATGGGAAAAAAAACATAGAAGAAACTCTCTGTGAGAAAGATTGGAGATTCAAAGACGGTGTAATATCCGAGATTATTATGTCTTTTAACAATTATCAATAAACGAATTTATGTGAAATTTTGGTGTGTTTTCTGTTATTTAGATGTATATGCGTTATACATGCATGTGTTATTTTATGATATGTGATGAGGAGTATTTAAATGGTTGGTTTAGTTTAATTCAACTATTTAAATAGGTTAAGTATGGAATTAATTCTATTAATTTCGTGGGATGGCTTTAAAGCATAATTTTGAGATCAGAGTGGAATTTAGAGACGCGGACTGCGTATTTGAGTCCGGGACGTCGAATTTAGTCAGGTTAGACTGTAACCACGAAAATGTGTCACGGTTGACTTTTTGGTCAAAGTCAACCGGTTGACTTTTTCGGGTAAAAAGTCAACCACGAATTTCGGAGAGGATTTTGACGAAACAGATAGTTCCATGACGTCCGGGACGTCGACTTTAGTAGGAATCGATATAAGTATCGCAACGTTTTGCTACGAGGGGCAAAATGGTCAAAATAATTATTTAATTGATTTAATTGATTATAATAATATTTTATGTGGTACAAGTCAGCAGCTGGTGGGACCCTTGTGACTCACGAATTGGGACAAGGGAAGGAGTATACGTATATTACATATAGCTAAGGAGGGAGTACTTCATTTTACTCCTTAAAACCAAAAATCCTTTCATTTTCTCTAACTCCCACATTCTTCTTATTTAATTTGCTAAACTAATGTTCTAACTTAATGTTGTAACTGCTGAATTGAGAATGGAAGAGGCAAGGGAAGCTTATACTAATGATTTCTATATATACTCTCCACCTAAAATTCTATTTCTTTCTTTTGTAAAATATCCTACCGTGAGTGAAGTTGAGAGTGAGAGAGGAAAGAGCTTGAGAGGGTGGCGAATTCTGGAGTTTGCAGAGACTAACCAAGCAAAGAGAGTCATTAGAGGAATTCGAACAAAAAGAATTCATCAAAGAGGTAGCCATGAACTCTCTTTTTTATGTTCTTAAGTAAAAATGAGAAAATATGCATATGAGACCTTGCAAATGATTTGTTTTGATTTTGTGAGGCTATGTTCATGTTGGTTACTGATGTGGGTGTAGAGAACGAAAGTTCTGGTTTAATTCATGTCTCTTACACATTGAATCGTATGAATTTATGCCATGCATGCTAAGTGTTTGCTAAAATGCCTCTTAGATGTCAAATTGTTCAAATCATGGTAATTTAGAGAAGTTAAAGGTTGGGTTACGTGTATATATGTTAGTATGTGTGGTCTGGACAGTAGGAATCAACCCCATGCATGCAAAATCACAAAATTTGTCAAAGATGGTTTAACATAGAATCTGTGACTTTTCGGGTTTTTCGGAGCCTTGGAATCATGGTTTCTATGACCCGATTAGTGGGTGTAATAATTTTGTAAAATACTGTGTAGTATGATGTATAACCTGACCAAATTTCATAAGAAACGGAGTTAAATTGAGCAAGTTATGATTTTCGAGAGCAAGCATGTTGGAAATAAAAATCTGCAAATTTCTGGGTTTTCCAGAATTTTTCTAAGTGTTAGAACCTGTTCTGGCACGCTTTTCAAGGTAGCCGGTTCGTGGTCTTAATTTGCTATTTTCTAGAATGTGATATTTTTGTAAAGTAGTATGCTAGATGAAGTATGTTGTGTCCAAGTTTCATGGTCATATCATGTATGGTTTAATCGGAATTAATTCGCTAAGATAGCTGCTCAAAAACTGCAAAAATTTTCTGGGCATAAAGAGCAGCGCAGCTGCGCCGTTCATACGGCTTAACGCTACGCCACTCAAAGATGGGTTCCTGGTTTTCCAGGCAGCGCAGCTACGCCGGTAACACGGCTTGAGGCTGCGCAGCTGCGCCGGTCCGGGTCGGGTCTGATCCGGGTCGGGTCGGGTCGGACCGGGAAAAACTCCAGAGACTTATTTTTACTCAGATTCTCATATTGAACCACTTTATCTATATGACGCAACATGTTATATGATTAAATTAGTTTGATGATAGCATACGTGGTAGTTGATTAATGAAATTATAATGAAAGAAAATCATTTTCTTTCGAATTAGAGTTCAAGAACCTAATGGCTTAATGTGACACACATGATTAGGTTACGTGAAGGTTAATTGCTAGCTTTAACGATAGCAGACGTATCAGGCAAGTTTCCTAGCCCTAATTTCTATTGGGTATTTATTCAATCCTTACTTATTTTTATCTCAGTGAGGGTATGTATTGGACTTGTGCTAGCTATTTATTCGTGCAAGTTCCTTTGTTGTGAAGTTATACAACTTCAATTATCTTGCAAGCTTATCGATGATTACTCAGTTATTATTCTAACAACTATGCTTATAAGTTTCATGTCATAATCGAAATGTTTCTAAGTATGTTTCCTGGCCTTTGTTTTCGGCTAGTTATTATTGATGAAAAATGATTTAATTCAAATCTTTCGAAGCTATTTAATGTTTACCAATCCAAATTGCTTTGGTGCGGTCTCGCATGAATACTAAGATGAACAACCCGAATAAACGGGCAAATAGATGTCTGGCATATAGTCTCACTTATGCTTATGCAGTTTAAACTTTATACTTGTGCACAATGTAGGGTACAATAGGCTGATCACCTGGAGTACTTGCAGAGACCGTTTACAATCTATTTGATTGTTAAATTGTCTGATGGTTTTCGATGAAACAAAGTAACGTTCAGGGTATTTAACACCCCTTAGTATGCTATGAAGAATTCTAAACTCTTATCTTTGATATTCTTGTTTAACACTTGATAATTCTTTCAACTGTTGAGATATTGTCATACAGATGTTTTTACTCCTGATGTATGTTTCCAAACTTCTTTATATACTTGCTGGGCAATTTGTGCTCATTCTTGCTTAAACCTTTCAGTTAAGGATGAGAAGGCTGAGGGCTCGGGCAAGGACAAGGGGAAGACTAAGATGAAATGATGCTAGTTACCATATAAAATAAGTTTATATTTTCGCATATGATGTAATGTAGCGATAAACGCTAAGTTTAAGTTTTGGTTTATTAAAGGTTGTAAAGACTTGGGATTTTATTTTGAGTAAGTACGTAGTAGTTATAATATTACTATTATTATTGCTGGAGTTTACTTAGATAGATGATGATGTATGTTGTATCGTGAGCACCATGTCCTGTAATCGATGTTACACGGATTTGGGGGTGTCACAGGTTGGTATCAAAGCCGTAGGTTATAAACCTTAGGTGGGGAACCTTAGACTATAACCTTAGGGAAGTTAGTGGAGGTAATAAGGAGATGAACTCACATAGAGTTCTAAGTGTAGCGTCGAATCTATTTTTCTAAAAACAAAAATCAATATCTATTTTAAAAATACTAATCGAGTTCTTTGTCTTGATCGTAGGATGTCAGGAGAAGAGGAGGTTAGAAATATTCACGTTGTGAGTGAGCAGTTGGTGACAGCTGGAGCCTATAGCTGAGGCAGCAGCTGAGTCAGACCCAGAGGAATATCCTGAAGAGGAAGAGGAGCCCGAGGAGGACTCCGAGGAAGCACCTGAGGATGGTCTACTAGATGAGTTGATGGATAGGATTACAGATTTGGACGACAAGGTCCATGAGTTGGAGGAACTGTATCAGGGGGAGCAGCAGGCTGCAGCATTGCTTGAGGCATTGGTGCACCACCTGATAATTAGGAACGGGGATCTGGCTGACAAGTTGCGAACAGCAGGTCAGAAGGCGGACAGGCTGAAAGACGAGAAAGAAGCTATCAGGACCCACTTGGGACATACCATTAATGGGCTAGAGTCAAGGATTCAGAGTCTCCAAACTGACAAGCAGATCATTACCACATTCTGGGGAGATGAGAGAAGAGGCCGTGCTCAGGCCGAGAAGCTAACAGGCGAGTTAGAAGGAGAAGTAAGAGATAAGAAGGTTAGGATGGATAGAATGAAGTACGCGTTTAAGTCAGCACATGGGAGGTTCCAGCATAGGGTGTATCACTTTCCACGTGAGGAGTACCGGTCTAGACATGCCATAAGCCATGGGCTGGTGCTGGAGATAGCGGATGAAGAGCATGAAGACGCCATTAGGCGGGGTCTTTAGTTTGTTGGTGTTAGACTTTTACTACTAACGTGTAGAACGCTTATCTATGAAATAAAACTTGGTTTCCAGTTTCACTAAATAGGATGGTTTAAGTGATGTAAATGGCTTGATGCCATAAGACGATGAAATACTTTGGGTATTATGTTTATAAATAAATATGCTGTTATTTAAATATGTGGTGTGATGATTAAGTTTTATATGAATTATATATGCTGTAGGAATAAGTTATGAGATGATGACATTAAGTTTATTTAAACAGAAAGATGGCTAGAGGAAGACGTCGTCAAGTACCAGAAGGGTCAGGCGGTAATGCTGGGGGTCCACCGAACCCCATGCAACAATTTGTCGACATGTTAGCTGGGGCACTTCAGAATCGAACTCCGAATACCAATAACCCTCCAGCGGGTCAGGTGGCACACTTTAAAGACTTCAAGAGCGCGGGACCACCGAACCTATCGAAGCCCAAACTTGGGTTAAGGAAATCGAAAAGGTGTTCGCTATCGCCCGAGTAGGAGATGATCAGAAAACAATCTTCGCCACGTATATGCTGAAGGGTGAAGCCAACTACTGGTGGGAGGCAAACCAGACCAGGGCTGGAGAAGGTGTGATACCTTGGGAAGGGTTTAAGAAAATATTTTTTTAGAATTACTTTTCTGCGAGTATGCAGAGTCAGATGGAGATGCGATTCCTAGAGCTGAAGCAAGAAGACATGACGGTACCCCAATATGCAGCAAAGTTTAACGAACTGGCGAGGTTCGCACCTCATCAGGTCGACACTGAGGAGAGGAAAACGAGGAGGTTTGAGCAGGGTCTCAAACCATGGTTATACAGTAAACTTTCGGTGTTGCAGACGAACAGCTTCGCGACTCTCCTGGAGAAGGCTATAATTGCGGAGGGCGGAAGTGAAGCCCTAATGAAGTTTAATAAGGAGAAAAAGAAGAAGAATGAAGGAGGGAATCGAGGGGAAGGTAGCAGCAGCAGTGGTGTAAACAAGAGGAAGTGGAATAACAACAACAGCAATAACAATTTCAACTCGGGAAACTCTGGGGGAAAACCAGGGGAAACAAAGAAGAGGACTGAGGCATGCAAGGAGTGTGGGAGGAATCATTCGGGTGCATGTCTAAAGGGGAAGAATGTCTGTTTCAATTGTGGGCAAGAGGGGCACATTTCTCCCAATTGCTCTGCACCAAAGAGGAATGGATGCTTCAACTGTGGAGCATTAGATCATCAGGCAAGGAATTGCCCAAAGAAGAATTCAGCAGGAGGAAATGGAGGAAGGGGACCAAGCGGTGGAAATCTCCAAATTACTGGACCACCAACTCAAAATCGACCAACAGCAAGGACTTTCAACATGACGGTTCAGGATGCAGACGCATCCAAGGACGTGGTTTCAGGTATCATTCCGGTCAATGATATATCTGCTTACATATTATTTGATTTGGGTGCTACTTGTTCATTCATGTCGTATGAATTCTCCCAACGATTAAACTTACCCCAGGAAGAATTAGAATATCCTATGAACATAGAAGTCGCTAATAAGGAAGTCATTCCCGTTAACCATGTCTATAGGAATTGTGTTGTAGATATCAGGGGGTATAAGTTACCAGTGGATTTAATTCCAATTCAATTAGGAGAATTTGATGTAATTCTAGGAATGGATTGGTTATTTAACCATGGAGCGATGATAGATTGCCAGAATAAGTGTATAAACCTTATGACTCCAAATAAGTCTAAGGTAGTGTTCTACGGGAGTAAGTTGCCGAGACACTCGAGTTGTCTGACGGTGATGCAAGCGAGGAAGTTACTAAGGAGGGGATGTGTAGGATATTTGGCCCATATCATCGATACACAGAAAGAAGGGAAAGGGATGGGACAGATACCAGTAGTAAATAAATTTTTGGATGTATTTTCGAAAAAATTACCAGGACTTCCACCTGATAGAGAGATCGAATTCGTTATAGATTTAGTATCGGGAACGGCCCCTATTTCGAAAGCCCCATACAGAATGGCACCGGCAGAGATGAAAGAGCTGATGGTACAGTTACAGGAATTATTGGATAGAAAGTATATTCAACCGAGTGTGTCTCCTTGGGGAGCACCAGTTTTATTTGTGAAAAAGAAGGACGGATCGATGAGACTTTGTATCGACTATCGAGAGTTGAACAAAGTGACGATCAAGAACAAGTATCCGTTACCTAGAATAGATGATCTGTTCGATCAGTTGAAGGGAGCGAAATATTTTTCCAAGATTGACTTGAGGACGGGATATCACCAGTTGAGGGTGAGGAAGGAAGATGTTCCTAAGACAGCATTCAGGACTCGTTACGGTCACTACGAGTTCCTGGTGATGTCATTTGGGTTAACAAACGCGCCGGCTGAATTTATGGATATGATGAATCGGGTATTCAAGCAATACTTAGATAAATTCGTAGTTGTGTTCATAGATGATATCCTGATCTATTCCAAGACTCCAGAGGAGCATGCTGAACACTTAAGGTTGGTATTGGAGGCATTGAGGAAGGATAAGTTATACGTAAAATTTTCAAAGTGTGAGTTTTGGTTGGAGAAAGTTCAATTTCTGGGTCACGTGATCGACAAGGATGGAATCTCCGTGGATCCAGCAAAGGTGGAAGCGGTACAAAATTGGGAACAACCAAAGACGCCGACTGAAGTAAGAAGTTTCTTAGGATTGGCAGGCTATTATAGACGGTTTATCCAAGATTTTTCGAAGATAGCAGGAACGTTGACGAATTTAACGAAGAAGTCTGTAAAATTTATCTGGACAGAGATGTGTGAAGAAAGTTTCCAGGAGCTTAAGAAAAGATTGAGTGAGGCACCGATTTTATCTTTACCAGACGATACTGGTGATTTCGTAATTTTTAGTGATGCGTCTCACAAAGGACTTGGTTGTGTGCTTATGCAACATGGTAAAGTTATTGCGTATGCATCGCGTCAGTTAAAGGATTATGAGAAGGGATATCCTACCCATGACCTGGAATTGGCAGCGGTAGTATTTGCCCTGAAGATTTGGAGGCACTATTTATATGGTGTAAAGTGTGAAATATACACGGACCATAAAAGTCTGAAGTATATCTTCACGTAGAAGGAGTTGAATATGAGACAGAGAAGATGGTTGGAACTAATAAAGGATTACGATTGCGACATCTTATATCATCCGGGGAAAGCTAACGTGGTCGCAGATGCGCTAAGCAGAAAGGGCAGTGGCAGGTTGGCAATGCTAACGGCTCAAGAGCAGTTGATTAAGGAAAAGGCCGGTTTGGAACTCGAGGTAAAGAGTCCAAGTGAGTCGGATGAGAAGTTGTTTGCAATGGAGGTTCGACCGACTCTATTGGACAAAATCAAGAAAGAACAAAGCAGCGATGAAGAATGTGAAAAGGTGAGGAAAAGAATTTCAGAAGAGGAGGAGCTTAAGTTCAATGTGGGTGGTGATGGACTATTAAGATTTGAGAGGAGAATTTGGGTGCCTGCGGTATCTGAGTTAAAGGAGGAAATCTTGCAGGGAGCTCATAGCTCAAGTTACTCAATTCACCAGGGAAGCACAAAGATGTATCAGGATCTTCGCCAACATTATTGGTGGCCTAATATGAAGAGAGAAGTGGCAGAGTGCGTCAGCAGATGTTTGATATGCCAGAGAGTTAAGGCGGAACATCAGAGACCGAGCGGGTTACTTCAACCATTAGAAATTCCGAAATGGAAATGGGAGCATATCATGATGGACTTCGTGGTAGGACTTCCAAATACACAAAAAGGTTACGACGCAATTTGGGTAATCGTTGATCGATTGACCAAGTCAGCGCATTTCTTACCAATTAAGATCAGATATACCTTGGATCAGTTGGCAAAGCTCTATATCAAGGAGATTATTTCCAGGCACGGCATACCTGTATCAATTGTGTCAGATCGCGATTCGCGGTTCACAGCTAATTTCTGGAAAAGCTTTCAAGAACGCATGGGAACGCAACTGAGGTTGAGCACCATGTCCTGTAATCGATGTTACACGGATTTGGGGGTGTCACAGACGGGCAGAGCGAAAGAACTATTCAAACATTGGAGGACATGCTGAGAGCATGTATTATGGACTTCAAAGGAAGCTGGGATGACCACCTACCATTGGTGGAATTTGCATACAACAACAGTTACCACGCGAGCATCGGGATGCCACCTTATGAAACTTTATATGGAAGGAAATGCAGAACGCCATTGTGCTGGGATGAAGTGGGAGAACGTCAATTGCTAGGGCCAGAATTAGTGCAGCAAACTGCAGATGTGATCAAAACGATACGAGCGAGATTAGTGACAACTCAGGATCGACAGAAGAAATATGCTGATCAACATCGGCAACAACGAGACTTCAACGTCGGCACTTATGTGTTTCTGAAAGTGTCACCTTGGAAAGGGAAAATGAGGTTTGGGAAGAAGGGAAAACTTAGCCCCAGATTCATAGGACCCTTTGAAGTGTTAAGGCAAGTCGGTGAGGTAGCTTATGAAATAGCTTTACCTCCGGAGTTAGAACATATACACAACGTGTTCCACGTATCAGTTTTACGACCCTATAAACGGGATTACAAGCATGTCATAGAGTATGAACCCATCCAATTTGAAAAGGACCTAACCTATGAAGAGGTTCCAGTACAGATAATTGATAGAAAAGAACAAGTGTTGAGAAATAAGATAATACCTTCTGTTAAGGTAGTATGGAGGAACCACAACGCCGAAGAGGCTACGTGGGAACTCGAGGAGAAAATGATAAAAAAAACTACCCTAGTCTTTTTGTTTGATATGTAATGATTCTGGGGACGGAATCCTTATAAGGGAGGGTGAATGTAATATCCGAGATTATTATGTCTTTTAACAATTATCAATAAACGAATTTATGTGAAATTTTGGTGTGTTTTCTGTTATTTAGATGTATATGCGTTATACATACATGTGTTATTTTATGATATGTGATGAGGAGTATTTAAATGGTTGGTTTAGTTTAATTCAACTATTTAAATAGGTTAAGTATGGAATTAATTCTATTAATTTCGTGGGATGGCTTTAAAGCATGATTTTGAGATCAGAGTGGAATTTAGAGACGCGGACTGCGTATTTGAGTCCGGGACGTCGAATTTAGTCAGGTTAGACTGTAACCACGAAAATGTGTCACGGTTGACTTTTTGGTCAAAGTCAACTGGTTGACTTTTTTGGGTAAAAAGTCAACCACGAATTTCGGAGAGGATTTTGACGAAACAGATAGTTCCATGACGTCCGGGACGTCGACTTTAGTAGGAATCGATATAAGTATCGCAACGTTTTGCTACGAGGGGCAAAATGGTCAAAATAATTATTTAATTGATTTAATTGATTATAATAATATTTTTTGTGGTACAAGTTAGCAGCTGGTGGGACCCTTGTGACTCACGAATTGGGACAAGGGAAGGAGTATACGTATATTACATATAGCTAAGGAGGGAGTACTTCATTTTACTCCTTAAAACCAAAAATCCTTTCATTTTCTCTAACCCCCACATTCTTCTTATTTAATTTGCTAAACTAATGTTCTAACTTAATGTTGTAACTGCTGAATTGAGAATGGAAGAGGCAAGGGAAGCTTATACTAATGATTTCTATATATACTCTCCACCTAAAATTCTATTTCTTTCTTTTGTAAAATATCCTACCGTGAGTGAAGTTGAGAGTGAGAGAGGAAAGAGCTTGAGAGGGTGGCGAATTCTGGAGTTTGCAGAGACTAACCAAGCAAAGAGAGTCATTAGAGGAATTCGAACAAAAAGAATTCATCAAAGAGGTAGCCATGAACTCTCTTTTTCATGTTCTTAAGTAAAAATGAGAAAATATGCATATGAGACCTTGCAAATGATTTGTTTTGATTTTGTGAGGCTATGTTCATGTTGGGTACTGATATGTGGGTGTAGAGAACGAAAGTTCTGGTTTAATTCATGTCTCTTACACATTGAATCGTATGAATTTATGCCATGCATGCTAAGTGTTTGCTAAAATGCCTCTTAGATGTCAAATTGTTCAAATCATGGTAATTTAGTGAAGTTAAAGGTTGGGTTACGTGTATATATGTTAGTATGTGTGGTCTGGACAGTAGGAATCAACCCCATGCATGCTAGAATCAAAATCACAAAATTTGTCAAAGATGGTTTAATATAGAATCTATGACTTTTCGGGTTTTTCGGAGCCTTGGAATCATGGTTTCTATGACCCGATTAATGGGTGTAATAATTTTGTAAAATACAGTGTAGTATGATGTATAACCTGACCAAATTTCATAAGAAACGAAGTTAAATTGAGCAAGTTATGATTTTCGAGAGCAAGCATGTTGGAAATAAAAATATGCAAATTTCTGGGTTTTCCAGAATTTTTCTAAGTGTTAGAACCTGTTCTAGCACGCTTTTCAAGGTAGTCGGTTCGTGGTCTTAATTTGCTATTTTCTAGAATGTGATATTTTTGTAAAGTAGTATGCTAGATGAAGTATGTTGTGTCCAAGTTTCATGGTCATATCATGTATGGTTTAATCGGAATTAATTCGCTAAGATAGCTGCTCAAAAACTGCAAAAAAATTCTGGGCATGAAGAGCAGCGCGGCTGCGCCGTTCATACGGCTTAACGCTGCGCAGCTACGCCACTCAAAGATGGGTTCCGGGTTTTCCAGGCAGTGCAGTTGCGCCAGTAACACGGCTTGAGGCTGCGCAGCTGCGCCGGTCCGGGTCTGATCCGGGTCGGGTCGGCTCGGACCGGGAAAAACTCCAGAGACTTATTTTTACTCAGATTCTCATATTGAACCACTTTATCTATATGACGCAACATGTTATATGATTAAATTAGTTTGATGATAGCATACGTGGTAGTTGATTAATGAAATTATAATGAAAGAAAATCATTTTGTTTCGAATTAGAGTTCAAGAACCTAATGGCTTAATGTGACACATATGATTAGGTTACGTGAAGGTTAATTGCTAGCTTTAACGATAGCAGACGTATCAGGCAAGTTTTCTAGCCCTAATTTCTATTGGGTATTTATTCAATCCTTACTTATTTTTATCTCAGTGAGTGTAAGTATTGGACTTGTGCTAGCTATTTATTCGTGCAAGTTCCTTTGTTGTGAAGTTATACAACTTCAATTATCTTGCAAGCTTATCGATGATTACTCAGTTATTATTCTAACAACTATGCTTATAAGTTTCATGTCATTATCGAAATGTTTCTAAGTATGTTTCCTGGCCTTTGTTTTCGGCTAGTTATTATTGATGAAAAATGATTTAATTCAAATCTTTCGAAGCTATTTAATGTTTACCAATCCAAATTGCTTTGGTGCGGTCTCGCATGAATACTAAGATGAACAACCCGAATAAACGGGCAAACAGATGTCTGGCATATAGTCTCACTTATGCTTATGCAGTTTAAACTTTATACTTGTGCACAATGTAGGGTACAATAGGCTGATCACCTGGAGTACTTGCAGAGACCGTTTACAATCTATTTGATTGTTAAATTGTCTGATGGTTTTCGATGAAACAAAGTAACGTTCAGGGTATTTAACACCCCTTAGTATGCTATGAAGAATTCTAAACTCTTATCTTTGATATTCTTGTTTAACACTTGATAATTCTTTCAACTGTTGAGATATTGTCATACAGATGTTTTTACTCCTGATGTATGTTTCCAAACTTCTTTATATACTTGCTGGGCAATTTGTGCTCATTCTTGCTTAAACCTTTCAGTTAAGGATGAGAAGGCTGAGGGCTCGGGCAAGGACAAGGGGAAGACTAAGATGAAATGATGCCAGTTACCTTATAAAATAAGTTTATATTTCCGCATATGATGTAATGTAGCGATAAACGCTAAGTTTAAGTTTTGGTTTATTAAAGGTTGTAAAGACTTGGGATTTTATTTTGAGTAAGTACGTAATTGTTATAATATTACTATTATTATTGCTGGAGTTTACTTAGATAGATGATGATGTATGTTGTATCGTGAGCACCATGTCCTGTAATCGATGTTACACGGATTTGGGGGTGTCACAGAAGGAAGAAGAAGAAGATTTCTCATCCTTTAATCAAGTTTGAGAAGAATCGAAGGTATTACTCTAGTGTTAAAACTCTAATTTATAGTTTCTCAAGTTCTTCATTTAGAAAGCTATTTTGCTTGGGTGAATTCAAGAGATGTTGTGTATATATATGCATATGTATATATATGGGTCTGTATAGTCTGATATAGAGCTTCTATAATTGTTTGTAAGTAATCAAATTCATGTATTTATGTTAAAGAAGAGGAATTTGGGTTTTGATGGTAATGTGTATGTTTTGGTCTACTTTGAGCCTAAAATTGGCTAAGAAAGCATGTAGTAATCTGTAAATTGATGATGTATTATGATAGTACTCAAAAAAAATGAAAACAACCCAAGTTGAAAGAGTCAAAACGGATGTAAAACGAATTCGTAGTGATTGAATTCGCTAAATATGTGTAAAACATGAAAAATTAGCATGAACACTGAATTATATCCCTTAAAATGAATTATTAATATTTTAAAGTGTTATAATTATTATGTAGATGAGTAGTTCAGTGTTTCACGAATCCATAGAGTCGAAAACGGACTCAATCGGATGTGTATAGCTTGATTTATGAAGATTGGAAGAAGGAAAGGGTTAAAAATTCGCCAGAACAACAAACTGGAGAAGAAAATCGCATAACAGGCTACCAGTGGCCCAGCTGCGCTGCCCCCAAGGTTGTTTGGGGCGCAGCTGCGCCGGGAGGAAAGTCAGTCCGGGACTGTTTTGACCTCCTGTGGTAAAACAGCCATAACTTTTTCATACGAACTTCAATTGAGGCAATTTAAGATGATCCGGAACGAGAACGAGTAGACCTACAACTTTTGTTCTTTAAGTGTTTTAATTTGAGGTCAGTATCAGGGGTCAAAATTGTCATTTTTGGGACTGATGTGTTTTGGAGTTAATCGGGGCGCGTCGGGCATGTACATATGCACATGTAATGCTCCCAACCATGTAAAATGATGTTCTAACTTCCATAACATGAATATTATGTATTATAATGATACTTAGCATTAACCTTGAGTATAAGACAATTCGTATGGGCGTGCTAAGCGTGCGCAAATGCGTGTCGTTTGGGCGTTCGAATAGGCAAGTTTGACGTAAAGACGTGCAAGCGTCGCAGCGCCGTAACGAGTGTGTATAACCTTGTTTAATATTATATTTTCAATAAGAATAAAATATTATAGAGTAATGTAACCCAATATAGGAGCATGCAAAGCACATGCAAAAGAGGCGAGTTAGGCGTGTGACGTATAAACGTCGAAACGCCGTGTAATGTGGTAATACACTTAAATAGTGTTTCGATTCTAATGTAATGAACATTATTATATATGAAATGTGGTTAATATATAACTAATAGGTAGTTATAGCAGGACTTAAATACTTGAATGAATTTTGAATATTACTAAAAAAAAATATAGTGAGATATAAGTCGAAAGTTAACACAATCAAATTGAATGTTGTGTATTGATAATAGGAAGGGTTATAAGATGTAGAGTAAAGTTTATATTATAACTAATATACATTGCTATATGACTAGTAATTGATGTGCATGATTATATAATTGTGTAGGGCACGTGAAGTGCAGATATCTGTAAGCTATTAAACTGTTATTGGTAAACAACGATCAAGGCAAGTCTTTCAGTTCCTATTTTCTACGTGAACTTGATGATGAACTGTTTTAAATTATTTTGCAAAGAGCATGATATGTTGTATATATGTTGTAAGCATGAAATGTTAAAGTCAATTTATGACTACATTGATTGATTAAAGAATATTGATTGAGTAAGAAACTCAATCTCTAGATTTGTTATATGAAGTAAAGCATGTATGCCATGTTACTTTAATTATTATGAGATGTATGTTGAACATGTATTTATGTGCTATGTGATACATGAAAGCTGTTAAATCTTGCTGAGCTGTCGAGCTCATTCTTGCAAATAATCACATTTGTAGGTTAAGGATTCAAGGTAACGCTATGTAACGATTGAGATTTTATATTTAATTTTAAATATTTATTGAGTTAAATAAATATTTTATGTGATTTATTTATTGAGTTAAATAAATAAATTATGTGGTTTATGGAGTAATTTAATTAAGTGTTATATATTGATTAAATGAATGTGTAATATTTATTTAATTAGTGTATATTAATTTTATATTATAGTTCTAATTTAATTGAGAGAATTAAATTAGATGAATTATGTGGTAAGTGTTACATGGATTATAATTAGCGAGTAATTATAATTATGTGGCAAAATTTTATGTGATTAATTGATGTTAGATTTTAATTGATTAAATTATTTGATTAATATTTAATTAATTAAAATATGACATTAAAGTAGGTGTTAAAATAAAAGGAAAAGAATTTTTAAATGATTTTAACCAAACAAGGCCCTTGTAATTGTTTTAAACCTATTTCTACCAAACGGGGCCCTAACTATCAAAAAGCTGTTTTAAATAAACTTGTTACCAAACAATACCATAGCATTAATAATCTGTTTTTGAAAATAACTTTGTTTTGCCAAACAAGGCATTGTGTCTTTTGAAATTTGTAACTGACATTATACTTAATATATTTTGTCAGTTATATTATATATAATTAATCCTATATCTATTACTACGTATTATATTATACGTTAGTTTACTTTACGCTAAGTTAGTCTAAGCTAAAGAACATAGAGAGAAAAAGAAGAGCAGATAAGTTGAGAGAAAGAAGGAGAATTTGGTGAGAAAGCAAGAGAAGCTTAAGGGAATTCATCTTCTTCACTAACAACTAGCTTAAAGGTAATTTATAATCTCTACTTTTAAATTTTTAGAACTCAGCTATATGTTATTCGTATTTTATTCTCTATTAAAAATAAGTTTTCATGAAATTACGTAAACATAGATTATATATATAATTGTATTCATGTGTTGTTCATAGTAGGTTAATTGCTATCAATGGTTTCAGAAAAACAAATTGGTGGTTTAATATGTTTTAATAAGAATTTATGTTCTTATGTGTTCATACGGTTTTGACCAATTTTAGAATGAAAAATAACAAAATCGATATATGTTAATATGCTTACTAGGTATTTACTTGATGCTATCTTCAATTTCAAGTATAATGCATACATAAAGGGTTGAATTGCTTGAGAGAAATAGTTACAGTGGATTATTTTGGAAAATATATGAGTTTTCATGAAAATGGCCAAATTGGATTTTTAAAACTTGTGATTATCATTGTTTAGATGGTTTTGTGTTTTAGAAGCATGTTATATATATGTATTATTGCATAGGTATGATTTACAATGTTTAAGTTACTGTGAATTGCAGTTTGTTGGCTTGTATGGGTTAATCGGTGAAGCAGAGTATCGTGGATGTCTGTGTCTGGCCGAGTTGCTGCGCAGCTACGCCGGCAGCAAGGCCAGGAGCAGCGCAGTTGCGCCTCTTGCCCATTTCTGATCCGACCCCTGCGCAGCTGCGCCGGTGCCCAGGCTGCTGGCTGCGCAGCTGCGCCGTGCACAGTGCTTGGGCAATTATTTTAGTTTATTTGTGCAGATTATTTTTGAGCCTTAGTTTAATTATTCATTGATACTGGAATGATATAACATGTTGTTATATGATTGTGATAAATTCATATTTGAGAAACAGGAAGTTTTAAAAATCTAATATAGTATTTAAATTATAAACTATAATTGTTTTATTGTAAATGAATTACTTAATTATAATTTGATTAATTATAATTAAGAGTAAGTGTTTAATTTAAAGTATAATATTGTGAAATTGTAATGTTTAAAAATTGATTATTTTAATAAATTAGATGTTAATTCAAATTATAATTTAAGTAATTATAATTTAATAAATGCATGTTTAATTGTGGATTTTAAATTGATAATTACATGATTAATTATAAATTGTGTAATTATAATGCATGTTTAATTATTGATTATAATTGATAAATACATGATTAAATTGTGTTATTATAAATGCATGATGTAGTTTAATTGATTTTAAATTATAATTATTTATAATTTAAATGGTTATTATAATTTAAGTAATTATAATTTGATTAAGTGTTTGAATTATAATTGTTTAATTATAATTTAGTTAAATACATAATTAATTTAATTATGTGAGTATATGTAAGTGATGTGATTATCTATGTGATGGTTGATTATTATTATTTATTTAACTGAAATGAGTTAACCATGAGAGTTAACCAATTATGTGAATTAGTTATGTGTTAACTAATTTAGGTTATTATGATTGGATGTATATAGGAAGTATTAAAGTACGTGAATTGTGTTGAGTAGCTTGCGCTTGAGGCAAGTTTTCTAAACCCTGATCTTGTATTAATTTTATGCAAGCCTTCTAACCTTAAACTTGTTAATTATATACAATTTCTTGAATTCATATATTCATTGTTGAGAATGTCCTTTCCATTTCTGTATTGGACAATTGTGTATTTAATTGAAATGATCTTAACTTATTGTTCAAGTAAGATTCAGTTATTATTTTAAATGCTTTAAGTTGATTCTAAAGCATATGTTAGTTCATAATTCTATTATTTATGAATGGTTGAAAGTCGATTCAACTAATCCTTAGTTGATGAACGTGAATTCTAAATTACCCTTGTAAGCTTATCCAAACCAAACTTTCTTTGGTGTGGACTTGAATTCAAATTACTGAGTTGAACAACCCTATTTACTAGGGGAGGTTACTACGCATAGCGTTAAGATGTTTGTGCACAATACATGGTACAAAGGGCTGATCCCCCTAAGTACGAGTTAAGGTCCATAGTCTTATTGACTGTTAAAGGTTTAAATAGAAGTATTTATAACTTAGAACAAGAGTTCAAAGGTCTTATAACCCTCAGATAAATTCTATATTCGAATTTTAATGTTGATAGAGAATTATTATTCAATTCTTTATTGTTGTAGTAAGCTAAGTTATTCAGATCTTTTTAAAAATATCCTTTCATGTATATATTATTGTTAAACTCCAGTGAGCTGTGGTTTGCTCACTCTTGCATTAAATAACAATTTCAGTTAAGGTTGATAACGCTGATGCTCCGTCTACGAGTAAGGCAAGGGAAAGCAAAGCAAGTGAAAACTTATTTTTATTTAATTGAGAATGATTGTAATAAGACTTGAATGTTATGTTTTTATTTCCGCACTTTATTATATTCATGTCAGGGTTAGAGTAACCCGGGATTATTTTAAAAAGGTTGTAACCCTTGTTGCAAGGGAGATTTATTTATTTTAAGTTGTAGTTTATTTTGCATTATTTATTGGGTAGATGTATGTTATATTAGAAAGTGAACACCAAATCATGTGGAAACGAAGTACCCGAATTTGGGGGTGTCACAGGTTGGTATCAAAGCTATAGGTTATGAAACCTTAGGTGGGAGAAAACCTTAGGTAGTAGCCTTATAGGTAAGATCGAAAAGATAGATGTGATAGGTAAAAGATAATAAACTACCTTATGTGCTATGTGTTTACATTATAGTATTCGAAGAGTGACGACTCAATATCACGTAATAATGAACTTTAAAATTCTTTTGTCATGATGTCGAACGTTGAAGAACCTAGTCAGGCTAGAGAGGATGTACCTCAGGTGCCTAGAGATGAGGAGCCCCGTGACATACATGTTGTCTGGGAGAAGCTGGTTAGGAGAAAGCCATCTCCAGTGATCACCGTAGCTGGTCGGGAGCGTGAGCTGACACCTATTCCAGAGGATGAGGACGAGGACAAGTCTAAAGAGGAGAAAGAGGAGGAAGAGGATCCCGAAGAGGAATTCCCACCTCACTCTACTAGTGTTGAGATGTACGAGGCAGTCTACGATAGCAACGTGGAGCTTCATGGACGAGTAGCAGATCTCGAGAAGACTATCCAGCAGCGAGACGAGACGATCGAGGAAATGGCAAGTGACCTAGGAGATGCACAGTGGAATCTGATACATATGGAGGTTGATAGAGATGCTACTTGATTTGAACTAGCAAAACTGAAGCAAGACATCCAGGAGGAGTCGAGGAAGCGCGCCAGAGCGGAAGAGTCAAGCTTGAGGGCTAATCAACGAGCCGATCGAGCTGAAGGTGAAGCTGAAGCCAAGAGGGCCAAGCTGAGAGAAACGGAATATTCTTTTCATACAGTGATAGAGAAAGCTCAGGACCGTATTTTCTACTACCCAACTCAGTTCCAAGGTTTACCGTGGTATGTGGTGGACCAAAGAACGGCGTTTCGGGTAATGAAAGAGGAACGCAGAGAGGCTGTGCGACGTATTAATATGCCTAGACAGTAGCAACAGTAGCAGCAGAGAAGTAGTAGCAGTAGTAGAGTTTTGTTTATGTATTGTTTTTTTGAATTAAATAATGTAAATCCCATAATTTGAGATAAGAATGGGGTGAGTTAAAAATGTAATCCTGTAACTTTTCCAGTTCAGGAAGGATGATAGAAATAGCAGAAGTGCTATCTTTTTGATGTTTTTAAACTACGAGTAATGAAAAAAAGAAGTTTATGGACGTGCTATGTGTTATATGTGAACTGAGCCATTTAAACGTTTAAGTATAACCCCGAGGGTTCGACGAACAATAATAACGATGGGACGAACCCCAACTCGGTTCAGCAGTTGGTGTACCTGTTGACCGGAGCTCTTGCGAATCAGCCGCAAGTACAGGGAACAACGTTCAAGGAATTCAAGGCAGTAGGACCGCCTGAGTTCAAAGGATTGACTAAACCTATCGAGGCTCAGACGTGGGTTATGGAAATGGAGAAGGTATTTGACATGGCTAGTGTAGGGGAAGACCAGAAGACAGCGTTCGTGGCTTTCATGTTGAAGTCGAATGCTAGCTTTTGGTGGCAGGTTAACAAGACCCGAGAGGGAGAGGGAGTCATCACGTGGGAGCGTTTCAAGGAAATGTTCTACGAGATATACTTTCCAGTGAGTTTGCAGGACCAGACGGAGGTCCAGTTCTTAGAACTTAAGCAAGGAGGGATGACGGTGTTCGAGTACGCCGCTAAGTTTAACAAGTTGGCCAAGTTCGCTACTTACCAGGTCAGCACTGACGCTAGGAAAGCGAAAAGGTTTGAGCGGGGACTGAAGCCCTAGCACTACAACAAGGTTTCCATGTTTCAGCTGAATACCTTTGCAGCGGTGCTGGAGAAAGCCATACTTACTGAGGGAGGAAGCGAAGCGGTGACGAAGTTCAACCAAGATAAGAAGAAGAAGAATGAGGTAGAAACCAAGATTGGGGGTAGCAGCGCTGTGAACCAGAAGAAGAAGTGGTCTGATAATACCTCTGCTGGGAGTCAGCAGGGAAGCCAGCAGAAAAGGAAGTTTAAAGCATGTACTACATACGGTAAGAATCACACTGGCGTGTGCATGAAGGGGAAGCGAGTGTGCTTTAACTGTGGTAAGGAAGGCCACATTGCGCCTAATTGCCCAAACCCGAAGAAGGGAGCTTGTTTTACATGTGGATCCAAAGATCACATGGCTCACAACTGCCCGAAGAAGCTGACGGCAGGGTCAACACGGAGCGGAGGGAATGGAAGCGGCAGTACCGTTACTATTGTTGCACCATTGCAAGCTGTTCGACCCACTGCACGGACATTCAATATGACGGTGCAAGATGATGTGCAATCAAAAGACGTGGTGTCATGTATTATTTCGGTCAATAGTATAAATGCATATGTATTATTTGATTCGGGTGCTACTTGTTCATTCATATCTAATGATTTTGCTAAAACCCTAGACTTACCTGTAGAGGAGTTAGTTTACCCTTTGAACATAAAGATTGCGAATAGGGAGGATATTCCTATTAGGAGCGTTTATAAGAACTATAGATTGGACATTAAGGGTCAGGAACTTAGAGTAGATTTGATTCCGATTAAACTTGGGGAATTCGACGTCATACTAGGTATGGATTGGTTGTTCAACCATGGGGCTGTAATCGACTGTCAGAAGAAGTCGGTGAACCTTACGACTCCATCGAAGTTGGTGTTCTATGGTAGCAAATTGCCTAGACAAACGAGTTATCTGACGGTTATGCAAGCAAAGAAACTTCTGACAAGGCTATGTAGGATATCTAGCCTACATAGTAGATACGCGTAAGGAAAGCCCGAAGGTGGAGGAAATATCGGTAGTTAAGGAGTTTGTGGACGTTTTTTCGAGCGATTTTCCAGGACTTCCGCCAGATAGGGAGAAAGAATTCGTGATCAATTTAGCACCGGGAACTGCTCCGATTTCGAAGGCTCCGTACCGAATGGCTCCAGTCGAGATGAAGGAACTAATGGTTCAACTGCAAGAACTAGTTAGACAAGAAGTATATCCAACCGAGCTTTTCGCCGTGGGGAGCGCCTGTTTCGTTTGTTAGGAAGAAAGATGGATCGATGCGTCTTTGCATTGATTATAGGGAGTTGAATAAAGTTACGATCAAGAATAGGTATCCTTTACCTAGGATCGATGACTTGTTTGATCAACTGAAGGGTGCGAGGTACATCTCAAAAATTGATTTGAGAAGCGGGTATAATCAGTTGAAGGTGAGGAAGGAAGATATACCAAAAATTGCTTTTAGGACTCGATATGGTCATTACGAGTTCTTGGTGATGTCATTTGGTCTTACGAATGCCCCAGCTGCATTTATGGACCTAATGAACAGGGTGTTCAAGCCATTTCTAGATAAGTTCATAGTAGTGTTCATAGATGACATCCTGGTTTATTCCAAGACCGAGGAGGAGCATGTTGAACACTTATGACTAACCTTAGAAGCCCTGAGACGAAAGAAGCTTTACGCTAAATTCTTGAAATGCGAATTTTGGTTAGAACGTGTGTAATTTCTTGGCCACGTGATGGACAAGGATGGTATTTCGGTGGATCTGTCGAAGGTTGAGGCCGTAATGAGTTGGGATTAGCCGAAGACGCCGTCTGAAGTGAGGAGTTTCTTAGGATTGGCAGGTTATTACCGTAGATTTATCCAAGACTTTTCTAGAATCGCAACTCCATTGACGAATTTAACTCATAAAATGGTTAAATTTGTTTGGACGGAGAAATGTGAGGAGAGTTTTCAAGAGCTGAAGAAGAGGCTGAGTACTGCGCCTGTATTGTCTTTACCAGATAGTTCGGGGAATTTCGTGGTATATAGTGATGCCTCACATAAAGGATTAGGCTGTGTGTTGCTGTAGAGCGGCAAAGTCATTGCCTATGCGTCACGTCAGCTGAAGGATTACGAGAAAGGGTATCCGACCCATGATCTAGAATTGGCAGCAGTAGTGTTTGCCCTAAAGATTTGGATGCACTACTTATATGGAGAGAAGTGTGAAATATACACAGATCACAAGAGTCTGAAGTATATATTTACCCAGAAGGATTTGAACATGCGCCAAAGAAGATGGTTGGAACTAATTAAAGACTACGATTGCGAGATACTTTACCATCCGGGTAAAGCTAACGTTGTTGCCGACGCTTTGAGCAGAAAAGGTCGGGAGAAGCTGAACATGTTAACTGATCAGGATCAGTTAATAGAACAGATGGCTAGATTGGAGTTGGAAGTGAAGTTTTCGAAGGAATCGGATGAGATATTGTTTCAAGTAACCACTGGTTCTACTCTAGTAGACAAGGTGAAAGAAGCACAACTTCACGATGAAGAATGTAAGAAGATTCGGAGGAGGATAACCGATGGTGAAAAGTTCAAGTTCAAGATTGATAATGAAGGTCTGTTACGATTTGAAGGTAAAATATGGGTACCGCCAGTACCAGAGGTCAAAAAGGAGATTCTGAGCGAAGCTCATAGTTCTAGATATTCTATTCACCCTGGGAGTACGAAGATGTACCAGGATCTCAGGCATCATTTCTGGTGGCCGAATATGAAGAGGGACGTTGCTGAATGTGTTGCGAAGTGCTTAACGTGCCAGAAAGTCAAAGCAGAACACCAGAGACCAAGTGGACTGCTGCAACCGTTAGAAATTCTAAAGTATAAGTGGGAGCACATCACGATAGACTTCGTGGTGGGTCTTCCAGCGACTCAGAAGGGATTTGATGCGATATGGGTTATAGTGGATCGACTGACAAAGTCAGCCCACTTTCTGTCGATCAGGGTTAAGTACAACCTAGATAAGCTAGCAAAGCTATATGTCAAGGAAATTATTTCTTGACATGGTGTTCCGATGTCGATTGTGTCTGACAGAGATCCGCGTTTCACGTCTAATTTCTGGAAGCGATTGCAAGAATGTATGGGAACGCAACTGCGAATGAGTATAGCGTATCATCCTCAGACCGATGGCAAGAGCGAAAGAACGATTCAAACGCTTGAGGATATGCTGAGAGCTTGTGTGATGGACTTCAAAGGAAGCTGGGAGGATCATCTACCATTGATGGAGTTCGCCTACAACAATAGTCGCCATGCGAGTATAGGCATGCCGCCTTACGAAGCATTATACGGCAGAAAATGCAGAACTCCTTTGTGCTGGGTTGAAGTCGGTGAACGTCAATTGTTGGGACCAGAATTGGTTCAACAAACCGTCGAAATTGTGAAGCTGATCAGAACGAGATTAGTTGCTGCTCAAGACAGACAGAAGAAGTATGCCGATTTACATCGACAGAACCAAAAATTCTTACCAAGAAGTTTTGTATTCCTGAAAGTATCTCCCTGGAAGGGGAAGATTCGATTTGGTAAGAAGGTAAAACTAAGTCCCCGATTTATTGGACCTTTTGAGGTACTACAAAAGGTGGGCGAGGTTGCTTACGAGATTGCATTTCCTCCGGAGCTCGAGAATATACATAATGTCTTTCATATTTCTGTGTTAAGACCTTACAAGCACGATTATAAACATGTAATAGAATATGAACCTTTGCTATTTGATAAAGACTTAACATATGAAGAAGTGCCTGTTCAAATAGTTGATAGAAAGGAACAAGTACTTAGGAATAAAGTGATACCTTCTGTTAAGGTAATCTGGAGGAACCACAGTGCTGAAGAAGCTACGTGGGAACTCGAAGATGTTATGATAAAATTTTATCCGCATTTATTTGCTTAGTTGTGTGTAACCCCTTATATACTGATTCTGGGGACAAAATTCTTTTAAGAAAGGAAGAATGTAATAGACGAGAATTTTTTATGTGTGATTCTGGGGACAAAATCCTTTTAAGGAGGGAAGATTATAACGGTTGAGATTTTATATTTAATTTTAAATATTTATTGAGTTAAATAAATATTTTATGTGATTTATTTATTAAGTTAAATAAATAAATTATATGATTTATGGAGTAATTTAATTAAGTGTTATATATTGATTAAATGAATGTATAATATTTATTTAATTAATGTATATTAATTTTATATTATAGTTCTAATTTAATTGAGAGAATTAAATTAGATGAATTATGTGGTAAGTGTTACATGGATTATAATTAGCGAGTAATTATAATTATGTGGCAAAATTTTATGTGATTAATTGATGTTAGATTTTAATTGATTAAATTATTTGATTAATATTTAATTGATTAAAATATGACATTAAAGTATGTGTTAAAATAATTTGTTAAAATAAAAGGAAAAGAATTTTTAAATGATTTTAACCAAACAAGGCCCTTGTAATTGTTTTAAACCTATTTCTACCAAACGGGGCCCTAACTATCAAAAAGCTGTTATAAATAAACTTGTTACCAAACAATACCATAGCATTAATAATCTTTGTTTTGTCAAACAAGGCATTGTGTCTTTTGAAATTTGTAACTGACATTATACTTAATATATTTTGTCAATTATATTATATATAATTAATCCTATATCCATTACTACGTATTATATTATACGTTAGTTTACTTTACGCTAAGTTAGTCTAAGTTAAAGAACATAGAGAGAAAAAGAAGAGCATATAAGTTGAGAGAAAGAAGAAGGAGAATTTGGTCAGAAAGCAAGAAGAGCTTAAGGGAATTCATCTTCTTCACTAACAACTAGCTTAAAGGTAATTTATAATCTCTACTTTTATATTTTCAGAACTCAACTATATGTTATTCGTATTTTATTCTCTATTAAAAATAAGTTTTCAAGAAATTACGTAAACATGGATTATATATATAATTGTATTCATGTGTTGTTCATAGTAGGTTAATTGCTATCAATGGTTTCAGAAAAACAAATTGGTGATTTAATATGTTTTAATAAGAATTTATGTTCTTATGTGTTCATACGGTTTTGACCAATTTTAGAATGAAAAATAACGAAATTGATATATGTTAATATGCTTATTAGGTATTTACTTGATGCTATCTTCAATTTCAAGTATAATGCATACATAAAGGGTTGAATTGCTTGAGAGAAATAGTTACAGTGGATTATTTTGGAAAATATATGAGTTTTCATGAAAATGGCCAAATTGGATTTTTAAAACTTGTGATTATCATTGTTTAGATGGTTTTGTATTTTAGAAGCATGTTATATATATGTATTATTGCATAGGTATGATTTACAATGTTTAAGTTACTGTGAATTGCAGTTTGTTGGCTTGTATGGGTTAATCGGTGAAGTAGAGTATCGTGGATGTCTGTGTCTGGCCGAGTTGCTGCGCAGCTACGCCGGCAGCAAGGCCAGGAGCAGCGCAGTTGCGCCTCTTGTCCATTTCTGATCCGACCCCTGCGCAGCTGCGCCGGTGCCCAGGCTGCTGGCTGCGCAGCTGCGCCGTGCACAGTGCTTGGGCAGTTATTTTAGTTTATTTGTGCAGATTATTTTTGAGCCTTAGTTTAATTATTCATTGATACTGGAATGATATAACATGTTGTTATATGATTGTGATAAATTCATATTTGAGAAAAAAGAAGTTTTGATAACCTAATATAGTATTTAAATTATAAACTATAATTGTTTTATTATAAATGAGTTACTTAATTATAATTTGATTAATTATAATTAAGAGAAAGTGTTTAATTTAAAGTATAATATTGTGAAATTGTAATGTATAGAAATTGATTATTTTAATCAATTAGATGTTAATTCAAATTATAATTTAAGTAATTATAATTTAATAAATGCATGTTTAATTGTGGATTTTAAATTGATAATTACATAATTAATTATAAATTGTGTAATTATAATGCATGTTTAATTATTCATTATAATTGATAAATACATGATTAAATTGTGTTATGATAAATGCATAATGTAGTTTAATTGATTTTAAATTATAATTATTTATAATTTAAATGGTTATTATAATTTAAGTAATTATAATTTGATTAAGTGTTTGAATTATAATTTAGTTACATACATAATTAATTTAATTATGTGAGTATATGTAAGTGATATGATTATCTATGTGATGGTTGATTATTATTATTTATTTAACTGAAATGAGTTAACCATAAGAGTTAACCAATTATGTGAATTAGTTATGTATTAACTAATTTAGGTTATTATGATTGGATGACTATAGGAAGTATTAAAGTACGTGAATTATGTTAAGTAGCTTGCGCTTGAGACAAGTTTTCTAAACCCTGATCTTGTATTAATTTTATGCATGTCTTATAACCTTAAATTTGTTAATTATATACAATTTCTTGAATTCATATATTCATTGTTGAGAATGTCCTTTCCATTTCTGTATTGGACAATTGTGTATTTAATTGAAATGATCTTAACTTATTGTTCAAGTAAGATTCAGTTATTATTTTAAATGCTTTAAGTTGATTCTAAAGCATATGTTAGTTCATAATTCTATTATTTATGAATGGTTGAAAGTCGATTCAACTAATCCTTAGTTGATGAACGTGAATTCTAAATTACCCTTGTAAGCTTATCCAAACCAAACTTTCTTTGGTACGGACTTGAATTCAAATTACTGAGTTGAACAACCCTATTTACTAGGGGAGGTTACTACGCATAGCGTTAAGATGTTTGTGCACAATACATGGTACAAAGGGCTGATCCCCCTAAGTACGAGTTAAGGTCCATAGTCTTATTGACTGTTAAAGGTTTAAATAAAAATATTTATAACCTAGGACAAGAGTTCAAAGGTCTTATGACCCTCAGATAAATTCTATATTCGAATTTTAATGTTGATAGAGAATTATTATTCAATTCTTTATTGTTGAAGTAAGCTAAGTTATTCAGATCTTTTTAAAGATATCCTTTTATGTATATATTATTGTTAAACTCCAGTGAGCTGTGGTTTGCTCACTCTTGCATTAAATAACAATTTCAGTTAAGGTTGATAACGTTGATGCTCCGTCTAGGAGTAAGGGCAAGGGAAAGCAAAGCAAGTGAAGACTTGTTTTTATTTAATTGAGAATGATTGTAATAAGACTTGAATGTTATGTTTTTATTTCCGCACTTTATTATATTCATGTCAGGGTTAGAGTAACCCGGGATTATTTTAAAAAGGTTGTAACCCTTGTTGTAAGGGAGATTTATTTATATTAAGTTGTAGTTTATTTTGCATTATTCATTGGATAGATGTATGTTATATTAGAAAGTGAACACCAAATCATGTGGAAACGAAGTACCCGGATTTGGGGGTGTCACGCTATGTGCTACTTGAAAGAAAGGAATCAGATATAATGCATGAAGATTTATATACTTTGGCTGAATTGTTATTATTTTGGACCATGTTTAAGGTTTCAGATAATGTATGATGGTTAATAGATGTTGAGTTGTAAAGTTTAAATTTTACCCGATGTATAAGGGTTATTGAACGTGGTTGTAAGTTTTAGTTTATAATAACTCTGACGAAGCGATTCATGAAATAAAGTTGAATCAAAGTTATGTAATGATAAAGGTTGAGATTTAGGGATAATAAAGAAGAAATAATATAAAAGTTTTAAAAATTCTGTATTTTTAGTGATTGTATCATTGATTAATGGTGTAAAGTTTGAATAAGGATGTATTGTTAACGACCGATGTTGAGAGTTGTATTGTATGAATCTTGGGGTCGTTACAGCTGTAACCATTTTTCAAAAGCAGGAATCACATTTTTGGTATCTATATAAAACGTGATGCAGACTTCTTTCAAAAGTGATTCAGTTTTTAAAAAAAAAGGTGGTGTGAATGTGATTCAGCATAAAGGATTCTAAAAAGTTAGATTACCTTTATATATATATATATATATATATATATATATATATAATATTCTTAATAATTTTATAATTAAAATAAAGAGTTTATTTTAATCTTGAAATTGGATTTCATGTAATTTAAAATTTCCCATTAAATGATACTCATATATATATGGAATATTTTAATTCATGAGATGGATATTTATTTATTGATATATATGATGATATGTATGATAATAAATAGGGATTGATTATGGACTATTTGACCAATGTGATTGGATTTTATTTTAGTTGAATGCTTGAATGAATGAGTTTTATTAAATAGAATCTACGTACCTCGTCTTCTCTAATTTATTCTTGATGTAAATTCTATCTCTCTCCTATGTACTTTCCCTTAACTGCTGATCAAGATTTCTATTTAAATTTAAAATAGTTTATGTAATATTATTAGTTAGAATTATCTTGAAGAAATTGGAGACCAAGGAGCAAGGAGCGCGTGAAGACCCGTTTGTATGGAGCCCGGGTTTAAATATAATAGTTACGTTTAAATTTAAATTCTTGCACTCCTAGGTTTGACCTTTTGGTTCACTTGGTGGCTCTAGTGAACCAAACTAGAATAAAAGTTCATAATTAATCCGGGTAGAATATAGTGTTCTATATGTGCATGCTAAGTATTATATATATTATATTTTATGCAAACATGTTTCGCATGTTTAATAAAATAACGCGTATTTTATATGTATATGTGCATGCGAGCTAAACAAGATGAGACAAATAATAACAAACCCCTCAAGAAAATTATATTAAGTCGAAAGCGTTCAAGTGATATTTGGAATATCGAACGTCGCCTTCTAGCATGATAAATTAATAGAGTAATAAATATTTAATATGAGCTTGTTGTGCTATCCACAAGGCGAGTATTGCGTATTTAAGATATTAATTAATCACATTTGATGCTTATCAAAAAAATTGAACGATCTAGTCTTGTTGTGCTATCCACAAGGACGAACATTTTTCTTTTTGAATTTATGGAAGTGCTAGGCTGGACTTAACTTAAATTATTTTAGTTCGGATGTGCACACACTTGACTATGATGATTTAAAAGGCAAAATAAAAGGAGTTACATGGTGATGTAATTGACAAGAGTTGTTTACTTATTTATTTGTATATCGCTTGTTGTGCTATCCACAAGGTTATATACATTTGAAATGGGATCCTTATTCTCACTAGCAAATCTTTAATTAGATATTGCCGAACTATATAAGTGAAGGTAATATAGTTTGATAAAAATAGTGGGAGATACCAATTTAAAATAAAGACCTAAATTTATTTTGGTATGCAAAATTAATAAAATGAATGTTTGCTAAAAATATTATTTTTCACATGCAGAATTTTAAAAATGTCAAAATCACTAATTTTACTGCGAAACATACTTGATACTAATAAGCTTACCGGGCCGAATTATACGGGCTGGCTAAGAAATCTGAGAATAGTTCTCACTGCTGAAAAGATTTTTTACGTCCTAAACTCACATGTCCTTGGAACTGTTCCAGAAACAGCCTCTGAGGAAGAGATTTCCACCATTGTAAAGTGACAAGATGATGCATCTGTGGCTCAATGCATCATGCTCGCATCCATGAATAACGAGCTTCAGCGTCAGCATGAAAACATGGATGCTCCTACTATGTTGATTCATCTCAAGGAGTTGAATGGTGAACAAAGTAGGACTGCTAGATATGAGATATCTAAGGAGCTCTTCCAATCTCGGATGACCAAGGGTAAGGTGAACATAAAGGAATAAATGAAACATGATCCAACTAGCAAAAGAATGTGCTTCCATTACAACGAGCTGGGTCATTGGAAGAGGAACTGCAAGAAGTTTCTGGCAGAGAAGAAGCTTGGAGAAGCTTCGACTTCTAATCAAGGTTTGTTCATGATTGAAATTAATTTTTTAGAAAGTCAAAATTCTACTTGAGTATTGGATACCGGTTGTGGTTCTCACATATGTAATAATGTGAAGGGACTGGTCAGAAGTAGAAAGCTGAACAAGGATGAGGTTGTCCTATGAGTGAGAAATGGAGCAAAGGTTGCTGCATTAGCTGTAGGCAATTATTGTTTAGCACAGCCTACAGGCAAGTCCATTTATTTAAATAATTGTTATTTTGTTCCGAATATCATTAGAAATATTATTTCTATTTTCGTATTAGATATGGATGGATTTGACATTATAATAAAGAACAACAGTTGTTCTATTTATAAAAGCAATATTTTATATGGTGTTGGTAATTTGCAAAATGGACTTTATATACTTGACTTGCATGAAAATATACTTCAAATATAACAAACTAAGAAAAGGAAAAGAGATGATATTAATTATACCTATATGTGGCACTGTAGACTCGGTCATATTAATGAAACAAAATTATCCAAGTTGCATAAGGATGGGCTCTTAGAGCTATCCGATTATGAATCATATCCAACTTGTGAATCTTGTCTCATGGGTAAAATGACTAAATATCCTTTTAGTGGAAAAGGAGAAAAAGTTACAGAGTTGTTAGCGTTGGTTCACACAGACGTTTGTGGACCTATGACAACGAATGCACAGGGTGGGTATTAATATTTTATTACTTTCACTGATGATCACTCAAGATTTGGATATGTGTATTTAATGAAATACAAATCAGAATCATTTGAAAAGTTCAAAGAGTTCAGAAGTGAAGTAGAGAAACAAACGGGCAAGAGTATTAATATTCTTCGATCAGATCGAGGTGGTGAATACTTAAGCGGTGAGTTTCTCGATTGTCTCAAAGAAAATGGTATAATTTCACAATGGACTCCACTAGGTACACCACAGTTAAATGGAGTATCTAAAAGGAGAAATCGAACATTGTTGGACATGGTTCGTTCTATGATGAGTTTTACTGATCTTTCAATTTTATTCTAGGTCATGCCCTAGAAACGGCTACATATATACTAAATAAGGTCTCCACCAAATTCGTCCCCAAGACTCCATATGAGATGTGGACAGGGAGGAAACCTAGTCTTAAGCATGTTAAGATTTGGGGATGTCCAGCTTATGTGAAAAGGTTTCAAAATGATAAGCTTGGGACAAAATCTGATAAGTGCACGTTTGTGGATATCCTAAAGAATGTTTGGGATACTATTTCTACAATCCTACTGAACAAAATGTGTTTGTTGCGAAACACGTTGCCTTCTTGGAAAATGAGTTTATCCTTGAAGGGGCTAATGGGAGAAAAATAGATCTTGAAGAAATTCAAGAACCACAAACCACTACAGATCAAGTGGATGAACCTGTCTAAGTAGAGACACCTACTGTACAACACCCTATTCGTAAATCTGGAAAGGTACCGAAGATACCTGAAAGGTATGGATTCGTCATAGAGGATGACTATGAGGTACACATCATAGATGATGATGATCCATTGAATTACGAACAGACTATGAGTAATAAAGACTCAGAGAAATGGTAGATGACCATAAAATTTAAAATAAATTTTGAAGCTATGTTCAAGTCCATTTGAATTTTACTTGAGATTGCAGCTTATTATTGCTTAATCTAGCAAAATGGGCGTGGAGACGTCCTTCCTCAAATATACATTATCAGAGGAGAATGTATGTATGATACAACCAGATAGTTTTTGTTTCAATGGTTGAAGCAAATCATGTATATGAGCTACAACAATCCATTCATGGATTGAAGTAAGATTCTCGTAGATGGAACATTCGTTTTGATGAGACAATCAAATAGTTTGATTTTATTAAAAACAAGGATGAGCCATGTGTGTACAAGAAGGTTAGTGGGAGCGCTATTTCATTCCTTGTATTATTTGTTGATGATATATTACTGATAGGGAATGAAATTCCTATGCTAAAATCGATCAAAACAAAGTTGTTTAAACATTCCTCCATGAATGATTTGGGTAGAACATCCCACATTGGGGATATAAATCTTTATTGATATATTTAAAAGGATGTTCGGCTAAACCCAAGAAAATGTATATTCATTAGATGCTAAAGGCGTTTAGCATGGCAAACTCCAAAAGGTGTCTCATGATGATGAGCCATGGAGTGAATCTCTCTAAAATTATCCTCAGTAAAAGAGAGATCGCATGAGCTACTATCATGTATGCAATGAAATATACGAGACTTGATGTTGATCAGTCATATTCTGGAGAAGATCACTGTGAGATAGTGATAAACATCTTAAAGTACTTAACTGACACTAAGGATGTCATCATATCACATGATGAGTCTGAATTAAACTAGAGTGCTAAACAGACTCAAGTTTTCAGACTGACCTAGACGACAGTAAATCCACTATAGGGTAAGTCATTACCTTGAAAGGTGGTGTAGTGAATTGGAAAGGTTTCAAACAGCAAAAGTTGATGGGTTAGTGACAAAGACAAAGTATATTACTGTAAGTGAAGCTGCAAGTTGATGTTTCGGATGAAAAGTTCATTTCAGAACTAGGAATATCCTATGTCTCATCTTGAATCTAAACATGTGTTGCGGAACTTTGATTAAAAAAATCATTGAAATAAGAGCATATATACTCTCAAGATAACATTGCAGATCCATTTACTAAAGCTTTAACATAACAGCAGTTTGAACGTCACTTAGAGAAGAAGGGTAGTGAGATACCATGGCGATTGGCTTTAGTGCAAGTGGGAGATTGAAAGTAGTATGCATACAAGCCAATCATGTATGATGATAAAGCATATACTTTAGAGACAATCTTATTTATTTATTAATAAAAATATTCATTTATTAAAGACATTTAATTATCTACATGGTGCTGTTTTTATAATATATAAATAACCCATAGTTTTAAGCAATGCTTTTAGAATCATGATGATGATCATGCTAATGAGATCTAAATTCTTAGAGAGCTTTAAAACTAAAATAGTTCCCAATCGTGGGATTACTAAAAAGGGGATTAGTAAATCCGGATAGATTAGTACATATGTTACTTGCTCATTGGATGAGGATGATTGATCTCATGATCATTTGTGTAAAGACACTAAAGCAAGTATGTAGGTGCTTATTGGAGAATAAGTTCACTGAACGTGACTCGCTATGGAATACCTAATGGAGTTTTACTCGCCTGTCAATAGGAATTCCTAATGTGATAGTAGTACAAGTGATCCTTGGACTTGAGATCATCATAGTATCTTGTGTATAATGAATTATACTTTGACTTATTCCTTAAGGCCCTTACGGTATATAAAAGGGTATGCTTGGGTATAATGAGTTACATATGAAGATAATGAATGATCAATAAAGAATCTACCACCTCTAGTAAAAGAGGAGATATGTCCTATGTGATTCGTTAAATGACAACCCAGGAATCCTTGGCCAAGGTGGAATGAAATTAGAAAGGAGTTTCTAATTTGTATTAAATGGAGTTGTGCATTTTCTAATCGAAATACATATAATTGAATAAAATAAGACTTGACAGTAAATTCATGTCTTATATTTAATTGGGACATTGTATGGTGGAAGGATTGAATTGTACGATAACTATTTACTCACAAGTTCTTTTATGATTAATGTTGAAATCTATATTATCTAGAAAGTCGTTGATCGCTAGGGAGGCTTATCCCTATTGTAGAATAAATATTATTTATTTAAATAGATTATTAGTTTAATTTATTTATTTAAATAAGATTAGAATTATTCTAATTGATTTATTAACAACCGGTTTAATATGGAGAACCTAATGGGTCACACCATAAAAGGAAGAATAATTATTTAAGAAGGTAATGGCATAATCGTAATAATACATTAAGTGTAATTAATTTAATATATGGTGATAGAATAAATTAAATAGCTTAATATTTATTATTTAATATTTTGGAAATATTAAATATAAATTAATAAGAGGAGTCTTATTAATATTATTATAATTATTATTATTTTAATTTCTAAAGGAGTTTAGTAATTAATTTAATATTAGTACTCTCATTTATTTCTAATAAGATTAGGAGGCAAATTAATTAAATGAATTTAATTAATTATTCCCAATGTGGTGGGAAGCCTAAATTAATTAAAAGAGTTTAATTAATTAAATGAAACTCCATGTCTAATAGGATTGGAAGGGTTAACCAATATCTATATAAGAGGAGTTTTATAATAGATATCAGTTGATGAAATTTCAATTGTTGGGGAGTACTCATTTTCTATAGAGATAAAAAACTAAGTTTATCCAATCACCCTCCTTCTTGATCTTCCTTGGTGGATCACCTCTAGAGGCCAAACACTTGGGTGGCTAACGTTGATCAAAGGAAGGAATCTAACCCGAAAATTCAAGGAGATCACGAAGAACAAGGAGTTGAACTCGTACCTGTGGAAGCTTCGTTCTACAACGGTATGATTCTATAACTTCTTATTTATCATTTTAAATTAATAATTTGCATAAAGGATGATACGGGTTATAGTTTTGTAAAAAAAATTTAAACTCTGATATACCATGCTTCCGTTAATTTTGCAATTTAATTGCGTCACGATTTCGTACAAACCCAACAATAACACCTTTACTGTATTGATCTCACGATAGTGCTCCTCTACTTGCACATTCATCATTGCCTGGGGGGAATTCACCCCTACTCTAGAGGATGTCTATGCCCTCAATCAGTAAGTTCTCTTCTTTTTTTCTATTCCTTTCATTCATTCTCATTTTTTTAAAATATATATTTATTCTGAGTTACATCTTATAGCCTTTCTGTTGTTGCTTTGACCTCTTGTGGCCCTTCTAGTATGTCCACTAGAGATAACGACTGTGTTATATACTTGATGGAAGCCTTCAAGCAATCTTCCCACTGCATCTCCCAATTCTAGGGCGATACACTCCTTCAAAACTTCGAGACCTCACATCGGCAGAAAAATTCTTGGTTATCTTGGGTCCGCTACTTTTTCCTTGACTACAAGACTAACTAGTGGGATAGTTCTGCTCACAACAAATCTGTTCTTGCTCTCCATGAAGAGACTTGTCCTTTTCTACTGACAGCTTATCTAGCTATGTGGTTGTCCCACTTCCTCTTCCCCAGGTCTCCCGTAGACGGTCCTTCAGCCCGTATGTTTAGTTTGGCAGCTTTATTATCTCAGGGCTTGGAGATTCCCCTTGCTTCTCTCTTCTTGGGGATATTATATCGTCGTTTGGACGAAACAAACTTTGCCTTGAGAGAATCTGTTTGGAGGTACTCAGTTTAATATATATATATATATATATATATATATATATTAATTGTCTTTCAAACTGCACTTTTTCTCTTTTTTTTCTTATCAACCTTTTTCTCATTTACTCATTTATGACGTCAATTGCTTCGCTCCATGCTCCTTTCTTCATATCTTTCTTTTCGAGCGCTTTTTGGGCTATTCCACTCTTGAACATCTTTCTAAGAAGAAGAAGAAGTCTCCACCTCCTTTTTCATCACCCAACATTATCCCCCACACAGCACGTTGGATTGATCATCGATTTAGTCCAGATAGTACAGATTTGTGGCCTTTCCTCGATAACTTTTCATGCTTCACCGCTCGTCCCTATATATACCATTACTTTAGGAAGTTGCGGTAATCTGCCTCACTTTTATAAGCCTAAATTTCGCACTTACTTAAGCACCAACAGATTGAGTGGTTCTGCACTGTCTTCGTTCGTCTTCCTTCGGACCATGAAGCTTCCCTATTTCGTTGAAAATAATGGTTTTGGCACTGTACTTTATTGTCCTCACAAAGTCATGAGGCAATTCGTGTGACACCCCTAAATCCGGGTACTTCATTTTCACACAATTTGGTGTTCACTTTCTAAATATAACACACATCTACCCAATAATATATAATTGCAAAATAAATTACAACATTTATAAATACTTAAAATCTTCCTTATCAAAAGGATTACAACTTTTCAAAATAAATCACAGGGTTTAATCTAACCTTAACATAAACATTCAATGTGAAAAATAAAAACATCATATAAAGTCTTATTACAATTTCAAAATAAAACAAGTCTTCACTTGTTCAGCTTTCTTTTGCCTTTACTAGTTGACGGGGCGTCAACGCTTTCAACCTTAGCTGCAATGGTTATTTAATGCAAGAGTGAGCAAACAACAGCTCACTGGAATACAACAATAATAAAGGCATAAACGAATATCTTTAAACAGGTTTGAATAACTTTACTTCATCAACGATAAAGAATTGAATAATGATTCTTTCATCAATGTTTATAATTCGAATGTAGAATTTATCTGAGGGTCATAAGACCTTGAACTTTTGTCCTAGGTTATAAACATTTCTATTTAAAACATTTAACAGTCATTAAGACTATGGACCTTAACTCGTACTTAGGGGGATCAGCCCTTCGTACCATGTATGTGCATAACATTTAATGCTTCTGCGTAGTAACCTCCCCTAATAAATAGGGTTGTTCATCTCAATATTTGAATACAAGTCCGCACCAAAGAAAGTTTGGTTTGGATAAGCTTAAAGGGTAATTTAGAATTCAACGTTCATCAACTAAGGAATAGTTGAATCGACTTACAATAATCAAGAACAATTCATAATTAAAAGATTATGAATGAAAGCATGTTACAAGGTAGACGAACTCTTTGCCCCTTACCCTTTTTGACTGAGACAAGGGACGCTGCTCTAGTTATCCAGGGTTTGATTCTCATGAACAGAGATTGTGCTCAAGGAATTGTGCTCGTCTGCCTCGTCTCGGATAATGACTGAGACATCCTTTATAATAAGGTCGGAGTTTTTCTTTGAACTGCCCTTTTTTCCCTTCTTGATGTGAGAAATTTGAATCTGATCATCATCGTCACTGTATGGGATCTCATCATTCATACCCTCGTAGTTTATGATAACCAACATGTTGGAAAATGGGTCTCGTTCTTCGTACAGGATCTTTTTTTTCCTTTTTGCTATCACCCTTAGGCTGTGGGAATTTCCTTTCCTTGACCGAAATGATTGGAGAAAACAGCATTGCTGATATCACAGTAGGAATCTTCCTCATTGGCTTTACAAAGCCAGCATCAGTGAGGTTTGGCAGTAGTATAGTTGATCTGCAGTGGTTTGTGGTTTATGAATTTCTTCAAAATCTATTTTCCTCCCACTAGCCCCTTCAAGAATAAACTTATATTCTTCAGTGGTTTGTGGTTCATGAATTTCATCAAAATCTATTTTCCTCCCACTAACCCCTTCAAGAATAAATTTATAATCAAAGAATACAGCGTGTTTTGCAACAAACACCTTTTGCTTAGTAGGATTGTAGAAATAGTATCCCAAACTTTCTCTAGGATATCCCACAAACGTGCACTTATCAGATTTTGTCCTAAGCTTATCATTTTGAAACCTTTTCACATAAGCTGGACATCTCAAAATCTTAACATGCTTAAGACCAAATTTTCTCCCTATCCACATCTCATATGGAGTATTGGAGACGAATTTCAAAGGGACCTTATTTAGTAGATATGCAGCCGCCTCTAGGGCATAATCCCAGAATGATACTGGAAGATCGATAAAATTCATCATGGAACGAACCATGTCCAACAATGTTCGATTTCTCCTTTCAGATACTCCATTTAACTATGGTGTACCTGATGGAGTTCATTGTGAGATTATACCATTTTCTTTGAGATAATCGAGAAACTCACCGCTTAAGTATTCACCACCTCGATCTGATAGAAGAATCTTAATATTTTTGTCAGTTTGTTTCTCTACTTCACTTCTGAACTCTTTGAACTTTTCAAATGATTCAGATTTGTATTTCATATAATACATATATCCAAATCTTGAGTGATCATCAGTGAAGGTAATAAAATAAGAATGCACACCCCGTGCATTCGTTGTCATAGGTCCACAAAACATGTATGTGAACCAACGCTAATAACTCTGTAACTCTCTCTTCTTTTTCACTAAAAGGAGATTTAGTCATTTTACCCATGAGACAAGATTCACAAGTTGAATATGATTCATAATCGGATAGCTCTAAGAGCTCATCCATATGCAACTTGGATAATTTTGTTTCATTGATATGACCGAGTCTGCAGTGCCACATATAAGTATAATTAACATCATGTATTTTTTTTTCTTAGTTTGTTCTATTTGATGTATATTTTTATGCAAGTCAAGTATATATAAAATCCATTTTACAAATTACCAACACCATATAAAATATTACTTTTATAAATAGAACAACTGTTGTTCTTTATTATAATGTCAAATCCATCCATATCTAATACGGAAACAGAAATAATGTTTCTAATGATATGTGAAAAATAACAATTATTTAAATAAATGGACTTGTCCGTAGACAGTGCTAAACAATAAGTGCCTACAGCCAATGGAACAATCTTTGCTACATTTTTCACTCGTAGGACAACCTCATCCTTGTTCAGTTTTCTACTTCTGACCAGTCCCTGCACAGTATTACATATGTGAGAACCACAGCCGGTATCCAATACCCAAGTAGAATTTTGACTTTCAGAAAAATTAATTTCAATCATGAACAAATCTTGATTGCAAGTCGAAGCTTCTCCAAGCTTCTTCTCTGCCAGAAACTTCTTGCAGTTCCTCTTCCAATGACCCCGCTCGTTGCAATGGAAGCACATTCCTTTGCTAGCTGGATCATGTTTCTTTTGTTCCTTCATGTTTACCTTGCCCTTAGCCTTCTTAGATTTTTTCTTTTCAGAAGATACATTGGGCCTCTTCCTATTCTTGGAAGAATCATCCACCATTAAGACATGGTTTTTTTTAGATTGGAAGTGACCTTCTGCAGTTTTCAACATGTTAAGTAATTCAGACAAGCTGACATCTAACTTATTCATGTGAAAATTAACAACAAACTACGAGAAAGTCTCAGGGAGTGACTGCAAGACCAAGTCTAGACTCAACTCCCCATCCATGACGAATTCAAGTTGTCCAAAGTGTTCGATCACATTGATCACCCTTAGGACATGAATCTCTACGGCAGTGCCCTCTGATATCCGAGATCGGAAGAGCTCCTTAGATATCTCATATCTAGCAATCCTACTTTGTTCACCATACAACTCCTTGAGATGAAGCAACATAGTAGGAGCATCCATATTTTCATGCTGACGCTGAAGCTCGTTATTCATGGATGCGAACATGATGCATTGAGCCACAGATGCATCATCTTGCCACTTTACAATGGTGGCAATCTCTTCCTCAGAGGCTATTTCTAGAACAGTTCCAGGGACAGGTAAATTTAGGACATAAGAAATCTTTTCAGCAGTGAGAATTATTCTCAGATTCTTTAACCAGTCCGTGTAATTCGGCCCGGTTAGTTAGTTAGCATCAAGTATGCTACACAGTGAAATTAGTGATTTTGACATTTTTTAAATTTCTGCAAGTGAAATGACAATATTTTAGCAAACATTCATTTAATTAATTTTATATATCAAAATAAATTAGGCCTTTTTTTAAATTGGTATCTCCCACTATTTTTTTAAAACTATATTACTCTCACTTATATAGTTCTATAACATCTAATTAAAAACTTGCTATACTACTACAAAATATTAAATAGATGATACTTAATAGACAATGCTTTTATAAAAAATATTGTGATTTAATTTTTCATAATATTTTTTTGAAAAAATGTTATGATTTGATATACAAAAGCTATGTGTATTTAAAAGGGATAATTTTTTGTTTATAAGTGATAACGTTTTTTAAAGAAAACGTCGTCTTTTAAAAAAATACGGAGGTTTGAGTTGTATACGCTAGAAAAATCTTTCTTCTTTTTCTCTCTACTGTCTCCTCTGGAACTCCCAAAACGCCTCTCCTTCCCCGTTTCCGACCTCTGCTTCTCTCGTGACGAACTGCCATGCCCTCTCTCATCGAACTGCCACAACAATCCAATACTCAGACCTCATTCCCTCTCTCAATCGAACTGCCAAACCTTATCATACCTCTCAATCGAAGCCCTAGCTATTGATCTGAAGAAGTTTTTGACGCACTGAAGAATCAAACTATTGATACCATTTGAATCTCGATAATGAAGTGAATCAGCCATCCCGTATCTCAAAACTATGCTTCATTGGTGTTTCAGGCCCTGCGGCTGGACTACACATCCTACTCAATCAGAAGCGTCAAAGTCCACCATCCAATCATCAGGAGACGACGACGCCGCCGCCTCCTTCATTTGCATCATTTTTCACGCAGCAGCTGAATAATCTCTCTTCGTCTTGTTATATCATACAAATGAGTGCAGGTATGTTTCGTTAGGGTTCAAGTTAAATTCTGTTAATTTATTATTACACCGTTGGTTTTAGTTGAGTTGATCGAAGATTAGTGAAAAATAGGCTTTCGGTATCATGTTAAAATTTTTATTACTCCTCCTATTTAGTATTTATATACTCTGTCTATGATTCAATCCGTATCCATAGATTAGCAGTAGTAGCTATCTGGAGACGGATTAATCAGATAGATTAACCACAAGTCAACAATTCAGCTCTGAAATTTCATAAAAATACGAAATTTCTTCAACAGCTGTCCTGCTATATATCATGTACGTACACACAGTCACAGATATACAAATAGATAGAGAGAGAACACTTCATCCCCAATTTCTGCTCTTATTTTGGATTCCTGAAACCCTAGCACTATTCGCTTGTAAGAATCATCTCTCTCTATCTCTTAATCTCGTAGACCGCAGTAGCTCCCAGTTAGAAATCTCTGCACTTTTCCTTTCAGCTAAGAATCATATTTGAGTTTATCTGTTTATGTTAGGGTTTATTTTAGACAATTGTGATTTGTGCACGTATAAATGTTATGTACTCCATTTACTTGCCTATAGTACTTAACAGATAAACTATTTACTTCATTATTTGACCAATTAGTATTTCTTTTCATTTATATGTTTAATTCCCAGTTTAGTACTGGCATTAGATTTGATAAACTCCAATTTTTTAAAAACTGATCGTCTTACTAGAAAAGGGTAGGATGTTTTATGCTGAACATTTTCATGGAATCCAAAAGGCTTTATGAAGATCAGAGTTACGTTTTACTTTTTTACATTTTCTTTTTGCAACGAGTTTCTGTCAATATTAATAAGACTAAAACTGGTTATTCGGAAACTGTATTTAAAAAAATTATGTTTAAAGATGTCCTAGGCAAACCTTAATGGTGTAAACAACAATGTGATAAATTGAATATCTCACATTTGGGACAGAGAGAGGGAGTGTATTCTTATATGTGCGGTTATATATATAAGTGGGCTGTTTTTGCTTTGAGATAAGATAAGAGATGGGTATAATTGAATTGTATAATTTAACTTCACCTGATAATGTATACATCTCAGCTTTTCTTTGTGGCAATTTATGGTTACTGGTTATGGTTATCTGAATCTTTTTTTCTGTACTCCTTTTAAATTGTTCTAATATATCTGTTGTTGACTGTTGAGTTGTTTATTCCACTTCGTTGCTTGTTCTTGTAACTATTCTGGGCAGTTTTTGTTCTGCCAATATGGATGGACAAAGTAGTCAGAACGAATTGCAGTTGAAGTCATTGGATTTTGGTGGGAATGACTATGGTGTGTCTCAGTTAGCTGAAAACCATCCATACCAGAACTACTTTTTGGCAGATGGAAGTGATGGGTTCCATTACATGAGTCCACCCTTACCCCAGTGGATTCGATGCCAGCAAAACACTCCCAAGTATGTCGAGTTTCTTGCAGAAAATGGGGCCTCTGAACTCCAAGGTGACATATCTCACAGCGATATTTCTTCCATGACATGTAGTTTTCAACACGCTGTTCCTTTCCTTGACATGGATGTTAAGCAGGTAAAGTAACCTTTCCACATGATTGATGGCTACATTGTGAAGATTTTATAAATGTAGCAGTATTTCGTGTTTGCTAATATGATCTAATTAAAGAAGAGTAGAGATGCTATTGACCCTAAAGAGAGGAATTATTTTCTGGCTCCAAACTAGATCAATACCGTATAATTTCAGTGATCCCAGACTGCACATCTGAATGAATATTTCTCAAATGAATTCTGGAGTTTTTCAGCATTGTGTTTTCAACAGGCAATACAATTAAGGCTGCACAATGAATCACCCATAAACAACTTCACTGGTGCACAACATCAGATCAGTGTTCAGGTCATAACTCTTACATTTTCCTCTGTCTTCTACTTGAAACCAAGTGTTTTATGAGATCTTATTTACTCAAAGATCATTTTATCTTCATCTTCAGTTAAGAAAATTTATCATGATTAAGTAAAATAATGTCGTGCTTTCATCCGGCTTTACAGACAGAAAATTCAAATGAAGGTCATTGTAATGCTTCTCGACCACATTCGAGTGCATTCCCACCCAAACCACGTAGAAGAGTATCAAGAAAAAGAGCATCTGCCTCTGACCGTGTAAGTGTGTCATATACGACATATACTTAATATGGTATGAATATAACTTTCAGGTTTTGTGATCTCATAATATTTGTTGTAGAAATGATTGTCATGCAATGCTAATGTGTTCAAAATCTGGACTTCTTTCAATTGGATTTCATCACTCCCTTGCCTGGATTCTTTTAGTTTCAACTGACTGCTTGTTTCTTCAGCTTCGCAGACTGAGGATTGCTGAAAGGCTTAATGCATTGCAGGAACTGCTTCCGCAATCCAAAGAGGTGACATATACCTTCTATTTTTGAATTACAACTCGACAAGATAGAGGTGGCATGCATGTGAAGTGTATATCTCATCCTTACTACAATAATTTTAACAAATAAATTTTTGTCGCACATTTTAATTAGTTGATTCAACATTGGAATAATCTCTGCTGGTGACTTAGCCTTCAGCTAATGTCACTAGGAAAAATGGAGATATACAAAGTTTAGCTAAGAAAATGATTTAAACTTTGAGTAGTGTTGTGTGACTTATTAAAAGAAAAATAAAACTTTTTTCAGTAGTATAGTGGCTCAAGGTATAGATTCTATAACAGTAGAAACTGTAATCCTGATTGTAGAGACAGCAACGTACTCATCAGAAAAAGAGTAAAAAAGAAAGAGATAACGCAATGAAGAGTAAAAAAGAAAGAGATAACGCAATGTACAACTGGTTGTGCCTTTTTCAAATGTCACAAACTTTGGCTAATGGAGAACAGGTACTCATTTTATTTTTCTAAGATCATCTTGCTGATCGCTAAATCCCAGTTCTAACATCCAGACAACGATGTTACATAGGAACCTCTGTCTTAAGGTATATAGTTCTTAGAAGCAAAAGAATAACCAGTTTTGGTTTGAATGACCATCCCATGGTTTTTCCTGAATTATTTATGACATACTGAGTTTACTAGACTTGATATCTGTATGTACAAATATTTATTGTATTGGAAAATTAAATAATTATCATAATAATATTTGAATTTGAAAATGTCTGAAATTGACATGATTTTTTATTTTGGGATTCACAGGGATATGGCCACTCTTCTTCACTATGAACAGATGCTAAAACAACCTCTGGAAGAGATGATGGGAAAGTTAATGGAAATGAATCCATTGGCAGCAGGCCAGCTGTTCCAGAGCTGAATTGTTGTTTTCATAAAAACAACCTCTGTCTATGTTAAATATGTTTTCATAAAAATACGGAATTTCTTCAGTTACTTTCTTTCTTTGAGTATTCTTGTCAGTTTCTAGTTGATCTTTTTATACCTTTGTTTTGCAATTTTGTTTAACTTTTTCATGTTTTAGTTATAACCTAAATCTTTATTTCTTTTTACAGGTGATGATGATACTAATGGTCACGTGGACAATATGTGCTGCTTTGTGAAGCCTGGCGTAGTTTTGTTATCCCTGACTAATGATAAATCAGACCCTCATTATGAACGTGCTGAGGAAGCCTTTCTTTATTACCTATCAAAAAAAAAGTTTTCTTGTTCTATACTCTTACATTTTTGTTAATCATGGCCACTTTTCTTTATCTTTTTGAACTCTTTTCAAATATGTTATTATTTCCATGTTATCCTTTTTGACTGTTCTGTTTGAGCAGAATTTACGTTTAAATCCTAGAACTTTGTAATTCTGTAAAGCAAGTGAGGTATGCATGCACTTTTCTTTATTGTATTTTCATCTGTTTGATGTCTTTAAACTTGTGTATGATATTATCCATTGTTACATTTATATGTAGCAAGATAAAATTATAGTATTAAGTTGCAAATTTTTCCCAAGCGACTTTCTTGGGTTGCTAATATGTTTAAAACAGGATGGGAATGGTAAACCAAGACTTCCTGGTACAAGGCTTGCTGCTTCCTACGTGAATTTCTACATTGCCAATGGAGCTATAATCACACCGCAATATGGGGACCAAAAGTGGGACGATGAAGCCGTTCGTGTCCTGTCTCTAGCCTTTCCAGAACGTGAAGTAACCAATTGTTTTTATACCTTTCTGATTAGTTCACCTACTTATTCACATGAACGGGATAAATGTTAGAGGATCACAGTTTGTCAGTTGAAACTTACAAATTCTAGTTGATCCATAGAACTCATTTCTTACCCAAGTTAATTCAAAGACCCAGAACCCAATTTCAGCTAAAGATAAAATAATAAACGAAAGGAAACAGTTTGGAAAAGGGCTGCCGGGCATTGTTCAACAAGTATACATCTTGAATCAGTTAGTTATTAATGTATGTATTCAGCTTTTAACAGACTTATGTGTGTATAAACGCTTAGTCTAATGCTTTCACACAAACAAATCAGCGAAGAACTTTCCATTTGTTGTTGAAGATGCATCGTTACGATTCCTTCATCTTGTTTGCCAAACTTCTTTTGAAAAGAAAAGAATCGCCTTGGAAATCGGAACATGTCCCATTCCAATTCTGTTCCATATAAAGCCTATTCCTGCCTTTTATAATGCATGTGGTACCGAGATATTTTATTACTACTTTTCTTTACTATAATAAATATAGCGAGAACATGTCGTACTGTGATTATTTCTGCATACTCGATAATGCCAAGTTCTGGATGTGTGTGTGAGTCGAACATAAATCAGTACGAGTAGTATAATGATGTCTTACTGTATGTATGGGTGGATGCAGAGTTGATGCTTTTGGGGTTTATTTCACTACTTCTAACTGTCTTCCAAGGCACCATTGTTAAGATTTGTGTGCCACATGATATAACAGAACACCTCCTTCCCTGTTCTTTATCATTAAAATCTTCTGGTGAAGAGAATTCATCCCATGCCAAACCAGAAACAACCTCCTATCTTCGGCGCTTGCTTTCTGAAGGATCAGCTACTCAGGGTTACTGTGCTGCAAAAGTAACCACACTTATCTTCTTTTTTCGGGTTTCTTATAAATTGACTGATTTTCTAGTTTTATATGGACTAGTATTTGGCAGAAATATAATTATGATTATATTTACTTTATGGTTGTGTTGGGGCATGCTTATAGCATATTTGAAATAGACTAGTTGAACGGTCCTGTAACCTTTCTGCTGTCCCAGCTGTTATGTCTTCTTCTGACTAAATTATAGCTCTTCCTAGTACTAGAAGTAGTGGGTCATTGGAGGACTAGACTGAGTGGACAGCTGCAGAAAGCATTTGTAACAGGTAGTTTTTCCACATCTAACTTGTACAAATGTTCTACACATATTTAGCAAAAAAAAAAACTTAAATATTCTACGTCATTTTTTGAATTGTCAAACGGTACCTTTCCTAAAGATTGATACAACCCTAAGTCTTTCTGCACTTAAAAGCTGGACTCGTCAATCTTTAAGAGATGGTTCAATTAATCTTTAAATGATACTCAGGTTAATACTTGTTCTTTCTTGTGTCAGAATTTCTTATATTTGTTATTTCTTGAGTCAGAATTTCTTATATTCTTAAGTAGTGCAACTTTAAAAGTTATGTTTGATAGCTTGTAAATTTTGGTGGCACATGTTCTTGCGCTTTTGTTTAGTTGGTTGTTAAGAGAACTGTGTTCATAAAGCTGTAGATATTCAAAATTTTCATGTAGGGATTGACTTTTGTGCAGGGTAAGAGTGTTGAACAAGACAAATAAGAAGAATGAAATGCTGAGAGAGAAGCTGACTACAATGGAGCTAGCACAAGAAGATGTCAACATCTTAATTTTATGGATAATTTGGTATATTTTGTGGATGTAGTCAAATTCACAATTCATTGTATGTAGTGGTAATTATATTGAAAAATAAATTTAAAATTATAAATAAATGGTATTATTGAGATGTATGGTATTTTGAAACATAGAATGCATGTATTTTGGCTTTAAATGAGAATTTAAAATTTTTTTAGCTACATATCATGACATTAGTTGTCCTTGTTTGGTACTGACACAACATTGTAGGTAATGTGTAGTAATTATATATATGCATGTATTATATCTTATGAAAAATAAATAGACAACGCTTTTTAGAAGAAAAAAAACGTTGTGGATTGTGTCAAAAGACAACGTTTTTTAAACGTTGTCTATTTATCTAAAAACGTTGTCTATTTGAACGTTTTTTAAAAAAATATTGTCTAATATGTCAAAAGACAACGTTTAAACTATTTGTGTCTAAAAACGTTGTCTATTTGACAAATAGACAACGCTTTTTTAAAAAAACGTTGTCTAATGTGTCAAAAGACAACCTGTAAAAAACGTTGTCTATTTGACAAATAGACAACGTTTTTTTGAAAAAAAATTGTCTAATGTGTCAAAAGACAACGTTTTTAAACGTTGTCTATTTGTGTCTAATAGGTGGCACTGCTAACCACGACGCTTTTGGAGGACCTATTACAACGCTTTTTAAATGTTGTCTATTTATTTTTTTCTACTAGTGCTAGTGATAATAAAGATCTCATTTCAAATGTATATAGCCTTGTGGATAGTACAACAAATGATATATAAATAAATAGGTAGACAACCCTTTGTCAATTACATCAACATGTAACTCCTTTTTATTTTTGTCTCTTAAATCATAATAGTCAAGTGTGTGCACATCCGAAGTAAAATAATTTAAGTTAAGTCCAACCTAGCACTTTCATAAATTCAAAAAAGAAAAATATTGTCCTTGTGGATAGCACGACAAAATAATATTATTTAATTTTCTTGATAAGTATCAAATGTGATTAAATTAATATATTAAATACGCAATACTTGCCTTGTGGATAGCACAATAAAATCGTATTAAATATTTATTACTCTATTAATTTATAATGCTAGAAGGTGACGTTCGATATTCCGAATATCTTTGAACGCTTTAGAATTAATATAATTTCTTTGAGAGGTTTGTTATTATTAGTCTCATCTTGTTTAGCGCGCATGCACATATATATATAAAATACGCGTCATTTTATTAAAACATGCGAAGCATGTTTGCATAAAATATAATATATATAATACTTAACATGCACATATAAAATAATATACTCTACCTGGATTGATTATGGATTTTTATTTTAGTTTAGTTCACTCGAGCCACCAAGTGAACCAAAAGGTCAAACCTAAGGGTGCAAGATTTTAAATTTAAACGTAACTATGACATTTAAACCCGGGCTCCATACAAACGGGTCTTCACGCGCTCCTTATTCCTTGGTCTCCAATTTTTTAAAGATAATTCTAACTATCTCTATTACATAAACTATTTAATTTAAATAAAAACTTTGATCAGCAATCAAGGGGAAGTACATAAGAGGGAGATCGAATTTTACACCACCAAAAAAACAGAGAAGACGAGGTACGCAGACCCCATTTAATAAAACTCATTCATTCAATTATTCAATTAAAATAAAATCCAATCACATTGGTCATTAGTCCATAATCAACCTCATTTATTATCATACATATTACTATATGCATCAATAAATAAATATTTATCTCATAAATTAAAACATTCCATATATATATGAGTATCATTTAATGGACAATTTTAAATTGCATAAAATCTAATTTCAAAATTAAAATAAACTCTTTATTTTAATTATAAAATTATTAAGAATAATATATAATTATAAATATATGTAATATATATATATATATATATTACTAACATTCACATGACTTTCGTAAACCAGCAAGATCTCTTTTTTCAAAAGTAACATGATTTCCCTTTTTAAAAACTTACAGGTTATTACTTTTCATGAAATCACCTTAGCACCTTAGCACCTTAGCAGGAAAAAGCATTAACAAAATAAATTATTAACGTGATAATCACCTTAGCCATTTTCATAACGTGATATAGTAACGTGATGGTGAATCTGCAAAAAGGAAGCCTTTTCATGAAATCACCTTATAACGTATCTCCTGATTCGTCCAAAAAAAAAAAAAAACCCGCCATTTTTTTCTTTTTCTTCACAGTTGCGAATTGGCTTTTTTTTTCCCATAAAAAATAATTTTATACAATAAAATTATGCCCAATAAATTATTCTAAATACATACTCATATGTATACGAAATTAAAATAATTAATAATTGCATAAAGGTTTGGCTCTGATACCACTGTTGGGTTTGTACGAAATCGTGGGCGCAATCAAATTGTAAAATTAGCGAAAACATGGTATATCAGAGTTTAAAAAAATTTCTACAAAATTATTACCCGGATCATCCTTTATGCAAATTATTAATTTAAAACGATAAATAAGAAGTTATGGAATCATACCCTTGTAGAACGAAACTTCTACAGGTACGAGTTCAACTCCTTGTTTTTCGTGATCTCCTTGAATTTTCGGATTAGATTCCTTCCTTTGATCAACGTTAGTCACCCAAGTGTTTGACCTCCAGAGGTGATCCACCAAGTAAGAAAAATTATCAAGGAGGTTGGTTGGCTAAACCCTAATTTTTTATCCTCTATAGAAAAAAAATACTCTTCAATAATTGAAATTGCATCAACTGATATCTATTATAAAACTCCTCTTATATAGATATTGGTCAACCCTTCTAATCCTATTAGACATGGGTTTCATTTGATTAATTAAACTTCTTTAATTAATTTAGGCTTCTCATTACATTGGAAATAATTAATTAAATTCATTTAATTAATTTACCTCCTAATCTTATTAGAAATAAATGAGAGTACTAATATTAAAATAATTTATAAACTCCTTTAGAAATTATAATAATAATAATTGTAATAATATTAATAAGACTCCTCTTATTAATTTATATTTAATATTTCTAAAATATTAAATAATAAACATTAAGCTATTTAATTTATTCTATCACCATAGATTAAATTAACTACACTTAATACATTATTACGATTATGTCATTACCTTCTTAAATAATTATTTTTTCTTTTATAGTTTGACCTTTTAGGTTCTCCATATTAAACCGGTTGTGAATAAATCAATTAGAACAATTCTAATCTTATTTAAATAAATAAATTAAACTAATAATCTATTTAAATAAATAATATTTATTCTACAATAGGGATAAGCCTCCCTAGCGATCAACGACTTTTCAGATAATATATATTTCAACATTAATCATAAAAGAACCTGTGAGTAAATAGTTACCGTACAATTCAATCCTTTCACCATACAATGTCCCAATTAAATATAAGAAATAAAATTACTGTCAAATCTTATTTTATGTAATCATATATTTTTCGATTGAAAAATGCACAACTCCAAATAATGCAAATTAAAAATTCTTTTCTAATTTCATTCTGCCTTGGCCAAAGACTACTATGTTGTCATTTAACGAAGCACATAAGACATATCTCTTCTTTTACTAGAAGTAGTAGATTTTTTATTGACCATTCGTTATTTTCATATGTAATTTATTATACCCAAGCACACCCTTTGATATACCCTAAGGGTCTTAAAGAATAAGTCAAAGTATAATTCATTACATACAAGATATTATAATAATCTCAAGTCCGAGGATCACTTGTACTACTATCACATTAGGAATTACTATTGACAGACAAGTAAAACTCCATTAAGTATTCCATAGCGAGTCACGTTCAGTGAACTTATTCTCCAATAAGCACATACATACTTGCTTTAGTGTCTTCACACAAATGATCATGAGATCAATCATCCTCATCCAATGTGCAAACAACATATGTACCAATCTATCCAGATTTACTAATCCCCTTTTTAGTAATCCAACGATTGAGAACTATTTTAGTTTTAAGCTTTCTAAGAATTTGGATCTCATTAGCATGATCAACATCATGATTATAAAAGCATTGCTTAAAATTATGGGTTATTTACATATTATAAAAACAGCATCATGTAGATAATTAAATGCCTTTAATAAATAAATTTTTTTATTAATAAATAAATAAGATTGTTTATAAAGTATGTATTTTATCATCATACATGATTGGCTTGTATGCACCCTACTATCAATATTGGCATGTGATTATGATTTGTCTACTTGATTAGACTGCATAATTTGTGTATAGGAGAGGAATATACCTGTGAGCCATGTGTGACCTGATTGAGAACCTATGTTTTAATTCTTTATATTGGGTTAATTCATATAGGAATGTGTTAGATTATCACCTAGCTTGGATGTTCTTTTCTGTTCTATTCTCTTTAGGGTGGATCTTGAAAGGATAGGTTTATACATACCTCGAAAGAGGTGTATGAGCACTTGTGTGTTCTCGGTCGACACTCTGTCATGACCACTAAGACTAGAGAGAGAAAGTTAGGATGTTTGATGAAATATAGCACACCAAGTGTTTGACAAAATGCTAATGTAGGGTGAAGTTATGATCTTAGCTTGTAGTGCCTTAGATACCAATCGTTATCCATTTACTTGCTTTGATAATTAAAATTAACTAGATTAATTACACATCTTTTATTTAACTGTTTGAATAAGACTTAAGCGATACAAAGTTGGTACTTGATAAATATTAGCAATAGTTCCTTGTGGGTTCGACAACTCTTTTATCATTATATTACTTGTTAGAACGCGTGTAACGAATGAGAATTTGTATATTTAATTATAAATATTTATTGAATTAAATAAATATTTTAATTGATTTATTGAGTTAAATAAATAATTTTTGTGATTATGTTGTGGAGTAATTTAATTAAGTGCAATATGATTAATTAAATTGACGTGTAAGTAATTGTGTAGTATAATTCTAATTTAATTGAGAATAAATAAATTAGAGGAATATTATGTGCTAAGTGTTTATAAAGATTTACTAATTTGTTACATGAATTATGATTAATAAGTGAATTACAGTTGTGTAATAATTTAGTATTATGTGGTAATTTAATTAATTAATTAATGTTAGCTTATATTTAATTAAATTAGAAGGTTGAGATTTAATTAAATAAAGTGTAACATTTAAACTATGTGTTAAAGTAATTTATCAAAATAAATTAAAAGAGTTTTAAAGAGTTTTGCCAAACAAGGCCCTTACTTCTGTTTTAACCCTGTTTTACCAAACAAAGCCTTAACTACAAAAAAATCTATTTTTAAACTTAAAGAGATTTTGCCAAACAAAGCCTTATGACTTTTGATTTTCAAAACTTAGTAACTGGTATATTTATTAAGAGAAATTAAGTATATCAGTTATATATTATATACTTATATCCTATATCTATCAGTTATATGTATATAGTTTATACGTTATGTTAGTCTGAGTAGAAGAAGAACAGAGTACGAAAACTAGAGAGAAAAGAGAGAAGAAGAGAGAAAGAGAGAAAGAAGAAAAGCTTATGAATTCATAAAGATAATCATCATCACAAGAGTCACCATCTTCATCTCCTTCATCTAATCAACAAAGGTATAATTTAGTTTAAAGTTTTGTTCTTCATTGTTTTCATAGTATAAGTTCTCTATAACTTAATTTTTATGAGAATTTGTGTAATATGGTTCATATATGTTTAATATGTGTTATAACATGATTATAAATGATTCATATGGTTGTTTATATAGTTCATTTCATGTAAATATGATGAACATGAAGAAATCATGTTCATAGCAATTTACAGTGAACTAACTTTGAAAAATAGTCTTTAATTATCAAAATTCGTGTTTGATTGTGATATATTATGTAAATTGATTATAGATTATGATAATATATCAAGAAACAAAATTAACATGCTTTGAATTATTTGATTTGGTTTAAAAATAAAGTCACAGTGTTACTTTTCTTCAAGAACGCTTAAAAATGGTGTTTTCTTCAAAAACATGAAATTAGGTGTTTTGATTATGTGTTGTGGTATTTATGTATGTTAAAAACATGTTATAAGTTTAAAATTTTATTTTTATAAAGTTTCATATGCATTGTGTTAGTTAAAATCGGACTTTGGTGCAAAGAAATAAGTCAAATTGGCTTTTTTCTTGCACAGTTCGCGAGCTGGGGAACCCACCAGCAGGGGGACCCTCCCCAGCGGGGATTTTGGCCTAGAAACACCCGCCCCAGTGGGTGTTGTTGCTGTACAAAAATTTTAATTGCGCTTCGTGTAGTTTTTGTGCAGTACATGATAAGCTAACTTAATGTGATGACATGTTAAGTGTATTAAACAATAAAATAACATATTTTTGATATGTTTAAGGTAATTTGAAGTCTCATATTAATATGTTGTGTGTGTACATAGATATATTATTATCATAGGGTATGATTTTGATAGTTTAAAGTGTTATACACGTATGATGTGCATGTTGTGAGTGCAGACTCACGTGTGTGGTTAGTTAAGCGAGTTAAGTTTACAAACTATGTTATTAAGTTGAACTTAAGTAAGAAGTTCAACGGTTTAACGTAGTGGTTATAAAACTAATTGGTATTGTAAACGTAATGTAATGTGTAGGACGATTGAGAAAGTGATTTGTAAATTGTAAAGTGTAGCTTGCGCTTGAGGCAAGTTTTTTAAACTCAAACTTTACTTGAGTAAGTTTTCCTAAACCTTTCTTGTTACATTATGCAAGTTATTGTATTCTCTATAATTTTCATATTGAGCAAATAACTTATTAAAGTTCATTATTGAATTGTGGTGACCTTTACTTAATTGTTCAAACAAGGCCTATATTGTCTTTCAAATGCTTTAAATTTATTTCTAAAGCATGATTATTAAATATGATGTCTATTATTATGACTCATAGTTATTTCTTAATTCTTTTATTATCGAATTCTAAATTAGTGTAAGTCGATTCAACTACTCCTTAGTTGATGATAGTTGAACTCTAAATTTCCCTTAAAACTTATCCAAACCAAATTTTCTTTGGTGCGGACTTGTTATTAAAATACTGAAATGAACAACCCTATTTAATAGGGGATTACCATGCGAAAGCGTTAAGATGTTTGTACACAATACATGGTACGAATGGCTGATCTCCCTAAGTACGAGTTAAGAGTCCATATAGTCTAAAAGACTGTTAAAGATTTTAAATAAAAATGTTTATAACCTAGGACATAGTTCAAGGTCTTATGACCCTCAGATGATTTCAATATTCGAATTCTAAATATTGATGAAAGAATTATTATTCAATTCTTTATTATTGATGAAAGAAAAGTTATTCAAATCTTTTCAAGTTATTCAGTTTATGTCATCACTATTATTGTTATTATTTCAAGTGAGCTTTGTTTGCTCACTCTTGCAATTAAATAACCCTTGCAGCTAAGGTTGAAAGCGTTGACGTACCGTCAATAAAGGCAAAAGCAAGATGAACAAGTGAAGACTTGTTATATTTGTGATATGATTGTAATAAGACATAAGACTTTTTATGTGATGTTTATTTCCGCACTTATTGTTTATGTTAAGGTTAGATAAACCCTGGGATGTTTTGAGCAAAATTGTAATCCTTTTATGAGGAAGATTATTATATTTATTTAAGGTTGTAATTTATTTTACATTCCTTATTATGTGCAATAGTTTTATTTTAGTTATACAGTGAACATCGAATCCCGAGAAAACGAAGTACCCGAATTTGGGGGTGTCACACCGCGTATACTTGTGCGTGTTTTATTGATTGTGAAATTGATCAACAAGTTTTTGGCGCTATTGCCGGAGAACTATTTCTTCTAATATTGTCCAATATTGATTTCAATCAATTTTATCTTAATTTGAACGTGTATATTTGTATTTAATATGTTTTAGGTTTATGTTGTTTTTAAGTTCTTTCAGATATGGATGAGCATAACTATTTATGGTCTTGTGAGAGGACGACACAACCGAGTTCGGAAGGAATACTTGTGCGATTGTAAGAACAAGTTGAAAATCTCTCAAGATTCTCTGATAATCTTGAGTGTCAATCTACTCAGAATGCCTACTGTTAGGATCAAGGTGACTACGGCTCCACCTACTATCATCCGTAGAGCTATTCGAGCTTTTCATGGGACGACAACCAAGAGCAAGCCAGTGCTCCAACTTTTTCATACCCGTCAAAATATTCATAGCAACCGCTGCCGTAATATGAGGAAGCCTCCAGATTGGAGGAGACTCTTGACCAGTACTTAAAGCATGAAGAAGAAAGACGACTGGAGGAGCTCCTTACCAAATTCATAGAGCAGAATGAGGTTCGGATGACAAACTAGGATGCCTCATTGCAGAACCTCAAGAGATAAATGCGACAACTTGCTAATGCCATCATGAATCCACTGCGAAGCAATCAACATGGAGTTACTGATCATAACAAAGGGGGTGAAGAGCATTGCACTGTAGATATGTAAGAAATTGGCGAGGAGTTACACAAGGTTGTTGAGGGAAATGTAGAAATGCATCATATGCAAACTATGGATTTTGAAGATGGAGAAATTAGGAGCATGAGTGGTTGTACTGTCAAGAATGAAGATCTGGAAACCACTCTAAAGGTTGTTGAAACCCAAGTTGACCTAAAAGAGCATGAAGAACGGTTTCAAATTTTGAAAAGCGAATTAGTGGATAATTCGACCAAGGAAAGTTTCTTCATGCCAATGGATAAAGTAGAGTTTAAGGCTCGCCAATAGTCCATGTTCGCCCTGCAAATCGAAGAAAAGACGAAGAAGCGGCATGAAATGGTTGTCTTCGCATATGAGCCGAACTGAAAGTAACTGCGTAGAGTCTGGCCATCGGCTTTAAAACAAGCGCTCGATGGGGAGGCTACCCCATCTCAGTATCACTCTTCTAACTTCTTTTCTTTATGTTATGATAATAGTACATTTCCTCTATTCTATAGTAATTTCATAGTATCGTAGTCTATCCCATTGCTTTTGAGAGTTTCATGCTATGTAAATATGCTTTTTGTAGGATTTTACCTTAGAAATTGTCAGTGGGAAAGTTCTGACGTTTGGTATCCTAGCGCTATCACTTGCAAAAATTTTGAAAGCCATTCGTTTTTAAGTTTAGATAAGTTGTTGATGATATTTCAAGTTGTTATGCATTTATCTAAGAAAGTAGTTATTAGTTTTGTAATAGGAAGTTTTTAGCTTATATAATTTTTTTTGTAGAATTTTGGCTATGTGTGCTAATAGGTATTTTTGCTGGTGCAGGAAAATCTAAAAATTTTTCCAAGGTGCAGGCCGGTGCTGCAGCGCTTCAGTTTGCACTGGAAGGGGCGCTGCAGCGCCTACTTCAAAGCCTTGATTTCATAGTCAGCGCTGCAGCGCCCCATAAAGCCTATCAAGTGGTGCCACAGCGCCAAGAGCTTTCCAATTCTCTGTATGCCAAGCGCTGCAGTGCCTATTAACAAAGAAAGATTGAAGCTGCAGCGCTAACAGCAACTCAACTCCCTGTTGACCAGACACCGCAGCGCCTCATAGTGAAGGAAATCTGGCGTCGTAGCGCCATTAGCAATCCAAGTCCCTGTCGACCAGGCGCCGCAGCGCCTCCTGAGGAAGAAAATGTGGTGCCGCAGTGCCGGTAGCGAAGTTTTGTTTTTTTTAAAATAAATAGAACTCGGCAGCTTCGACCATTTCATCCCTCTCTCTCAACAGTAGCAACCCAGCCGAGTCCCCAAAAGTCCCCCAAACCCACAGCTTCGACCAAAACACAGACTTAGCCAAATCAAAGCCTCTTTTCAAGTCCTCAATCCAAAGATTTCACTGCAAGTTCCTCAAATCAAAGGTTTCCAATAAATATTTCAGGTAATTTGGAATATTCTCTCTCTAAGGCAATTGATCCCTAATTGGTTAGAATATTAGGGTTTGTGTTAGCTTTCATCCGGGTTTGCATTCTTTCTCCTGAATTGGTGGATTTCCACTGAGGGAAATCTGGTTAGAGAAGTTTCAAATAAGGGTTGGCACAGTTGGGTTAGGGCAGCGCACGCCAGGTATTCAATAATTTGCCTTTGTGAGCATTTGGGTTGGTTTTAGCTTTCTTTGGCCCATCTTGACTTGGAAATTGCTTGGGCATTGATTGGGGTTTGCTTTGGCAATGGATTGGCCCTTCTATTACATAGTTTTGATTGGACCATTCGTTGGATTGTAATTTGCAACTACTTTGGCTCTGTTTTGACATTGGCTTGGCAACAACGAAGTTTTAGTTAGGATATATATTTGGTTTTGATTTTGCTTGATCTGGGATTCAATTTTGGCCTGTAAGCTAAGTACTTGCTAAAAATTTGAAAATGCCTCTAAAGAGACAAAGGCTTACTGTTAGCGGATCTTCTTCGTCGGCACCACAATGGGACCACACCAAGTTTGTCAGTGAGGAGGCGTTTGCGCGATAAAATCAAAATTTTGCTAAGAAGAGCTTTGTGCCTGAGCGGGGCTTGAGGCCAGACGATAAGAAAGGCGGGAAATTGATGACTATGATATTTGAGCAGAAATGGTTGCATTTCACAAAGCAGCTAGGGTCTGCAAATTTTAATTTGGTCCGTGAATTCTATGCTAATGCCAGTTCTGAAGGCCCAACAGTAGTTCAAGTTGAGGCCAGGCAGTAACTTATGACAGAGAAACTATTAATGCACTTTTTGACATGCCTAACCACAACTTGGAGAATGGGGATCGAAATGACTATATAAAGGATGGGATTAGCAAATATGATTTAGATGACGTCATTAAGCGACTCTGCAAGCCCGACACTACATGGAAGACGAATGAATCCACTGGGGAGAAGACTAATTTCCCTTATAGCGCGCTCAGCTGCTATAGCAAGGCATGGTACAATTTCATCCTTGCCAGTATCATGCCTACTCGCTACCAGAGCGATGTTACAAAGGAGCGAGCGGCCCTACTATTTGCTATTGTCAACGGACTCGACATCGATACTGGCACCTGCATCAAAGAGTCCATTCTGAAGGCAATCAAGGGCACTACATCTGGTAGACTTCCACATCCATCGCTAATTACCAGATTGCGCAAGCGGGCGAAGGTGCAGTGGCAAGAGGATGAGGTCATACAGCTACCCATGGCAGTCATTGACCACACCACCATTTCACGGTACAATTTGTGAGATGGTGCATATTCGCATCCACGTGGGTAGGGCTATCTTCCTTCTACTCGACCTCCACATCCTTCTTCATAGGCCGGGACATCTACACTGTGACGCCCCCAAATTCTCTACATTGCCTGTAGCAGATTCGGTGCTCACGTAAATATTCTATAAGATAATAACTTCTATAAATCCAGAATTCACTTTATCCCAATCAGTTAAGAGTTCTCGTCAGAACAATTACCATAACTGGATACCCTCACTTGGATGTATAGATTTATAATCTTACAGATATTTCTTGCATATCAATAATTCCTATCTATCTGACATTCACAGTACAAATGATAAGATTATTCTTGAAACTGAGGAGCGACCTCAGTGCTTACAGAACTCCCAAGATCATTAAATACCCTCATTCAGATGTATAGTTCATATAGATACTGTACTTGATACTATTCACTATGAATAAGGTAACACCATTCAACTAATAACTTAACCACATAATAATATCTGATTACATATTGTTCAACTATTACATCAGAGTTATACCAAATCACATTCTTTGTAATTAATATAATAAACATTCGTTCTTATAAACAGACTTCTACCCACAAGTATTATTTCCTGAACTTCCTGGGATATTCAACGCAGCTGCAAAGGAAAAGAATATTTGCAAGAATGAGCTTTAAAATGCTCAGCAAGTTTTAAACAATTATAGTTTATACTCACACAATATCTAAAATGAACTAACATAAAGTTTAGAGTATTTTCCACATATATATACTGAGGTTTGATCTGCCAAACCCCACATTTTACGAGTTTCTGTCAGTCATGTAGACTTAGTAACCCGAGTTGATTTGGCCAACCACACCATCTAGGAGTATGCATATCATCCTACTACAACCAACCGATCAATGTAAAATTGCCAGTCATTATTAAACACCCGGTCAGTGTAACACTGCCGGTCATAGATAGTATCAGTATATATATTTGTACCAAATAATATTAATTTCACCACAGTCTATACTTTGATATCAAATCAAAAATAATTTACGCAAATAATAGTTCATATGTCTTGGTTATGCTTGAACAATAAGTCATAATCTTTTTCAAATCACAGATATCACGAACAATGGCTATAACAATTTCGTATATCAATTTACAGGACTTACATTTAATATTAAAATTAAATAAAGTTAGAAAAACTTGTCTTTTATCACGATCGGCTACTTAGGTTATTTGAAAGTATATTCACAACCTATATATATTATAACAGTTATTAGAAAGGATAATAATTAATTTTTAATTAAAATATTAGTATCTGGGTTGATCTTGGAGTCCGTTCGGTACTTTACAGTTTTATTGAATAGCTATCGAATTAGTTTTTCGATAAACTTTATTTAAAAGTTTTAATATCCTATTGAGATATTTTAGTTATTATTTATAATAATTTTCAAATGCTCAAAATAATTTTTAAATAATTTAATATCATTAAAAATGATTTTTAATTTATTAATATTATTTTTAAATATTTAATAACCATTTAAAATGATTTTTAGATCATCAATATTATTTTTAAATAATTTATTTTATTTAATAATGATTTTTAAATCATTATTATCATTTTTAAATAATTTATTATTATTTTAATTTTTTTTAAATCATTAATATTATTTTTAATTAAAATTATTATTAATTACTCTTATTATTATTAATATTTAAATATATTAGATATTAATAAAATTGTATGTCAAAATATTGAAAATTATTTATTCTAATAAAAAATGATTTTTCAGAATTTATTTATATTTATTCTAATTATTTTAATTAATAAAATTAATTACCAAATATTGCATGTCGCTAAAGACTTTAGCGACAGAAGTGTTGCTATAGGTGTTCTTGGCCTAGCCAAGAACACGTTAGTCAACATGCTAGACCCTTGTTTGACCTGCTCTAATTATCAACTGGATTGGTTTCTGGGTAATCTAATCCGATGAAAATGTAGTATTGATGTAGTAGTACACTTCTATGGTCACTTTACTACTTAAAAATATCTTTACAAGTTCACACAGCCGGTCAAACCAACCCCTCTCAAGGCTGTTCATCCTTTCTGGGCTGCCCAGAAAGGCTCAGTCAATGCCGGTCAACGACCTTTATGGTCTTATATCTTGCCGGCCGGTTAATGTTTAAGTGTTTCAGTCGTCGGGCTCTATAGAAGAACTACAAGGGTACATGGTTTGAGCAGTCATAGAGTCTATATCTCAACAAGTAACAAGATCCAATCTCAAACAACCTATCAGACCGTTGCTCGAAATTTCTGGGTTACCCAGAAATCGAACCTGGACGGTCAACGGGTTTTGACCGTTTATATTTTCCGGCCAGTGATTTTATAGGGTTTGAGAGTGCTCTATTTATATAGTACACATGTCAAGGTACAACTTCTACTAACTTCTAACATCTAACAAGACTGACAAGTGAACGATCTAGGCGGTCAAACCACCTGTCAGGTCATGTTCTTAAGCTTTCTAGGTTACCCAGAAAACAGCTGGTCATGGTTGGTCAATAACCTTTGAGGGCTTATAACTCTCGATCCTTTGTTTCGATTGTCCTTTTATCACTTCTAGGCTATTAACAACACTACATACTACAACTAACAACCTTGAACACACCTAAACAACAAACAGTTAGTGAGATAAGAGGGCTGACATCCGTTGTCAGACCTTATTTTGCAACTTTGACAGTTTGGCTTAAATTTCATTTTGATGCTTTTAAATGTTATGGATTCGTGTTTTAGTAACCCAGATCACTTAATAACTTACTAATGAACATATCTAAACAATAACAACAACAATTAAAACTTCAAAATTCAAAAATTGAGTTAGGGTTAAGTTTTTATCCTTTTTGATCACTTTTTCTTTTTTTCCTTTCTGAGTCTGATCTTGGCTTGTTAAGTGTGGTTTCTGGACTAATATATGATGTATATTTGGTGTAATATTCGTGGGTTTAAAGAACTAACACTTATGTTTATGTACAAAGTTCAAGTAGGGGTTACCTTAAGTTTTCTTTCTTATTTTGACAACTAAGCCTAGATAATTAATGTGCTAGGATGTGTTGTCATGCCAAGAGGTTGTAGAGCCATGGGACAAATCTTTTGCTTGCAAGCAAAAGATTTGTTCCTATCTTGTTTTAATAAGAGGACAAAATAAGGGTATTTTAGTCTTTTTGCATATACTAAGGATAGTTTGGTAATTTCCCAATTAAAACCAAGAGTAATTTAGTCATTTCATATTATTCTTAGAAAATTTAAAATAATAATGAACAATTAGGGTTTATAATCTATAATTAGGGTTTTATAATTAGGGTTAGGGTTTCCTAATTCTTAATTAGGGTTTTCTAGAAATATTTTGCAATTAATTCCTTAATTCCTCATATATTAATATATATATATATATATATATATATATATATATTCAAAATCCTATATAACATTATCAATGTATATTATAATTCTCATTTATTATAATAATTAGGGTTAAGATTTCTTATTTAAATAAAATCTTAATTCAGGGTTTACCTATAAACTTTTTATATAATGTTACATGGTTATATCTTATGTGTGAATATGTACTTGTATATACAAATAATAAAATTAATACACATTACACCAAGTATAAAACATATTTATATTTACTGTTTAAATTAATATTCCTATTTAAAGTTTGGAATATTACATACACAGCCGTCAGAGTTAGGCTCTTCATCGCTAGGGACCTTTGGCTGAGATTCTTGCATCTCTTAGCCTCCTGCATTAGAACCAGAATGAAGTGGCTCAGAGGTAGGCGAGGCACACAACAGCGATTGCTCAGAGACAGGATATTATAATTCAGTATCAGGCTGAGCTCATGAACATTAAGCGGAACATCTACTCATCTTTTATTGGCGAGGATGCTGATTTCATGCCTTTACAGTCTTTGGAGCCTCATGTCTTTCTGCCATATCCACCACCATCACCTACTGCAAAGTAGGGCAACGAAGAGGGCGACGATGAGACTCATGACGGCGATGGCACAGACCGATTTCTCTTTTTCATATCTCCAGCCAATGAGGGCATTGGCCATCTGAAGTTTGGGGGTGTTTAGCAGCTTTTCATATCTGTTTTTTCTTATTATAGCTATCATGTGTTAGGATGCCATTAGTACATTATGTTTACTGTTTTGTTAGTATTTTGGGCTGCAAAGTATTGTATTAGTTGCAGTCACAAATTATTCTATTTTTGGATGCATGGATCACGTATGAATGTTTATTGCTTATTTCTATCCATGTTACAACTTTATTAGTATGAATGGATGTTTATCTATCTTTTTGTGCCATGTTAGTATTAGACCCTATTTTGAGCTTTTATTACTGCAATGGTTTATATATTTATTTAGATCTACCTAGTTGAGCCATGCTATGGTTTTTAACCTTATCTTGAACTGTTTATATGATTGGTGGGTTATTTTTAGTCAAATTTTTAATTGTGGCCAATGATATGCGCGTGTTATGGCTTTGTCAAAGAGGTCAAACAATTATGAATGAGATTCTTAGATTAATTATTAGTTAAGACTGTTGTTGATCCTGTCTAGCCTATCGAGCACGTACCAACTATTATAACTAGTTATGCTTCTAATAGACTTAATTGGTAATTTTTACGAAAAAAAAATTTCGTTAGCTCTTACGAACTTAAGTGAGTTGATGATAGTAAGATTTAGACTTTTATGCAAGTTCGGATACATTCGTGTTCTTATAGCATATATATATATATATATATATATAAAGAATAAATCGATATCCTTAGTTGACCAAGTTTGACTACGTGGCTTTTGTTACTCGAGTTAATAGATCCTTAGGGGTGTTCTACACCTAGTGCCCTAAAGCCACCTGGCTTGGGAGTCATTGATCAAAAGCTCGTTACACAGGTAACTCTGAATAGCCTAATGTGATTAGACTTTGCACGGTCAAGCTTGAGGTTGCATTAGTTAAAATATAACAGATAAAATTCTAGTTTGACTTAAGTTTGGCTGCCGGGCTAGTGTTACTTGAGTTATTAGATCCTTAGGGGTGTTTTACGCCTAATGCCCTAAAGCTATCTGGCTTGGGAGTCATTGATCGAAAACTTGATACATGGGTAACTCAGCCTAAGATAGCCGAATTTTGCACAAGTCAAATATAGCCATTCTCATGCTAATACTGAGTGGTCTGTTCTTGCATTTATTGTCGTGTTCCAAATACTTGATGTAGCTAGAGCGTATAGAGTCAACATTTTCCTTATTGCAATTGTCTATGCTTGCTAATTATAATTAGTTAGAATAGTTGGTTGTCACACACACGCAGATTTGGATCAGTAGCAGTCTAAGCTAGAAGTTTGATCGAAGCCTTATTTATGAGTTTGCTTCTACTTTGAAATTGTTATTCTTATCCTTGAGGCCGCAATGCAGGTATATAGTAGTTTGGTGTGATTCGCAGTTATACTTACTTTTGATATTTTTGTTATGACATGTTTGCATGAGGACAAGCAAAGGCTTAAGTTTGGGAGTATTTGTTGAGTGAAATTTATACCCGCAAATCGAGTACTTTTATACTTAAGAAGTTGCATGTTATTAATTATTTTATATTGATTTTATAATTTTTTGTAATTATTTTGCTTAATATATATTTTGCAGGAGTTTATAGGTCATTTTTCAGCTTTAAGGGGCAAAAAGGTCACTTTTGCAGCACTAGTGCTGCAGTGCCGGTTCTTAGTACAAAATTGGCACCACAACGCTCCTTCCTTGCTAGCTCACCAGCCTTCAGCGCTGCAGCGCCTCAGTTCTTTCACAAAGTTGGAGCCGTAGCGCCACTTATTGACCTGAGCCCTTGACTAGGCACTGCAGAGCCGTTCTAAGGCTTAATATTGGCGCTGCAGCGCCACCTCCTGTTTTCATGCAGACAGTAATAAGTTGGAATAACCTAGAGAAAAGGGAGGAAGATTATATATCATTTTCTCAGCCTCGTTTTGGGGGATCTCTCTCCATCTCTACACAACTCCTCTCCATATCTTTTTACTCTCTCAACTCCTTAGCTTAGTTATTTTCTCTTTAGCTTGTATATAGCTTTTGATATCAACATAGTGTAGGGAGAGGATTGGGATTCTTTGGAGCTCAAGAGCATTTAGCAACATGGATTGGAAAGCTTGAATTGATTGGAATTTGTGGAGATTGAAGAAGGCTTGACATGGTTTATTCTTCTCTAATTAGTTCCCTTGATTTTGTAATCTATAAATGTTGTATATATTGCTACTTATGTTTAGTTTAAGAGCTATGAACTATTATTGGCTCTAAGATTATAAAGGAACCCTTTGTTATATTAAATTGAGTTTCTTATCTCTTTGGTTGGCACCATATGGTTTGGTTCAATATATTTATGCTTAATGATTCTTGCTAAGGAATTAGTGATGATTTTGGTAATCTATATGAAATTGGGAAATGGATTGTAGATTTATACCTTGATATATTGGCATGTGATTATGATTTGTCTACTTGATTAGACTGCATAATTTATGTATAGGATAGGAATATACATGTGTGCCATGTGTGACCTGATTGAGAACCTATGCTTTAATTCTTTATCTTTGGTTAATTCACATAGGAATGTGTCTGATTTTCACCTAGTTTGGAGGTTCTTTTCTGTTCTATTCTCTTTAGGGTGGATCTAGAAAGGATAGGTTTATACATACCTCGAAAGAGGTGTATGAGCATTTGTGTGTTCTCGGTCGACACTTCGTCGTGACCACTAAGACTAGAGAGAGAAAGTTAGGATGTTTGACGAAACATAACACACCGAGTGTTTGACAAAATACTAGTGTGGGGTGAAGTTATGATCTTAGCTTGTAGTGCCTTACATACCAATCGTTATCCATTTACTTGCTTTGATAATTATAATTAACTAGATTAATTACACATCTTTTATTTAACTGTTTGAATAAGACTTAAGCGATACAAAGTCGGTACTTGGTAAATATTAGCAATAGTTCCTCGTGGGGTCGACAACTCTCTTATCATTATATTACTTGTTAGACCGCGTATACTTGTGTGTGTTTTATTGATTGCGAAATCGATTAACAATACCCAGCAACCTGATGTTGGTAATCCAAATGTGAACTCCTATGAATATAAAGCATTCTCCTGATCTTTTGCTTCTTGTTCAGAAGCTCTACCTTAAGTTCCTGGACCTCATATTTCATATCCCGGACCTTGTCCTTAGCTAGCACTTTCTCATCGTGCTCCACCTCCCAAAAGGTCTCCATGTCCTCCTTCTCTTCTTAGATGTCGTGAACTTCCTCCTTCAGATCACAAACCTCCTTGCTCAACTGGACATTCCTATCTAACACTGACATGAACAATGCTTTCATTGACTCTGCCGGTGTCAGCTCCTCCTCCTCAGTAGGTAATACCGTGTTAAACGATACCATCTCCACTTCCTCCTCAGACATACCATCGAACAACGATGTAAATCCAAGGTCATTAGAATGCTCGGACGAATCCTCCTTTTCTGGATCAGTCTCCTCAGCTTACTATATGTATGTCCCTATACGTGGAAATATCTCCTAACATCTACAATAAGACACAATATCTTGATTAGTACACAACCTCAAAATATTATACACACATATCACATTTAATATGTTTAAGGTTACTTTCTTCTTTGAAACTCTACTCGAGTTTATTTACTTCTAACTTATACTTCTCTTCTCAAGGTTATAGCCTAAAATTTCCCCCCCTTAAGTTTTATAACCTACAGCTTTGATACCAACATGTGACGCCCCCGAATCCGGGTACTTTCAACCAACAGATATAGTACCGCACGGTGCTACTCTCTCCTCATATATTCAATTAAAGACTTCAATGACAAACATAAGTTTACTAAATATTAAATCATAGTAATCCCTTCCCAAGTTCTTAGTAACCATTACATTCGTTCTGTATTATAATATCATTAATTACAAAAATAATATTATGCTATTACAAGGATAATCTATTTATCCATCTTGGCTTTTCCTTTATCCTTATCGGATCCTTCGATCCGTTCATTCTTAGCTGCAATCATATAATTTAAGCAAGAGTGAGAATAACTAGCTCAGCAAGTTTAAATATGATATACCGCAACCACAAAATCAAGAATCATATGATTGAATCTTCAATAACTGTACAATAGTTATGAAGTACTATGAATAATCAAAATAGCACTTTCCATTCTTTTAAAACCATTTCAAAGGACATATAGTCACTTAAGAAATATGAGTTGGTCAAAGACCATGACCATTCTCTTTAGTTTCATTCATAAAAAGAACAACCTGGCACTAAGACCGCATGTTCGATATAACTTACGAGCACATCTAGGTGATCAGCCTATAGTACTCTATGTTGATCAACATTCATTTATTAACCGTATTTACGTTTACGTTTTGGCAACCTCATGTGCCCGTCGATTTAACGACGTTAAAACCTTTGGGTATTTATACTCAGGCTTATCTTTGAATCCGGTCTACTTTACTTGGGTCTTTATAGATTCTACATGATATAAACACATAGCATACCAATTAGGTTACCACAATTGATACACATTATGTAAACTATCTTCTCATTCTTACATAGTTTAGCAAAATTGTTAAACTAATAACATTCTTTAAGCTATTTAACATTAGTTATGTCTTATTAATAACATTTATATGTCATAAACCGACACTCGTCTGTCATTGTTTAACACAACGACTGAAAAAACCCTAATTGGTTCTCTAACTCAGACACATTTCCCCCGGATTACCGTTATCGGACTCCATATAAAAATTACATAAGTTTTATCTTCATTTCTTATCATTCTCATACCACGCACCTCTATTACATACCATATAACCTTAAAGGCGCTTGTTAAACTCGAATACGACTTACAGTTTATGTTTTTGGATTTCGAGTTTTAAGTTTAAATACTTTTAATCAACGTTTAATTCCTAAAATCATTGTTATACATGTTGTTTAGGAATTCTCTCTTCATGTATATTAAGTATATACTTGCCCCATAATTACCACGCGAAAAGTTGGGCTAACAACTGTCCGCGTCGAAAAAAATTAAGTTAAGGGCGTTGCGGCGCTAAACTCAGTTCAAACAGCCGCGCTGCAGCACCAGCTGGCAGGGGCCAACTCCCAGGGTAGGCGCTGCGGCGCTGCCTTGAGCCTTTGAAATTCTTTTAAGTTTTTCAAATTATGAATCTCCCTAGCTCGTAACTCAATCGTTATAAGTTGGAATTGGCTCGTTCAAAAGCCGTCATCTCACATATCTCATATACTATGATTCCATCTGGACAGAATAAGTTTCTGAATCCGTTAGCGATAAATTAACCGTTTAAAATTTTATTACGCGTTCGTTAAACGTTTGGGAACGTTCATAGCTCGTTTCTTCGTTTTAAGTCCGAATTTGACCATTCTTGAGTCCACGTCTCTTAATTACCTTATTCTACGATACACCACCGAAAACCTAGTTTTTGAGTTAAACGGCGACTTTTGACTATCATTCCAGGAATTTTACTATTTCGACGATTAACGTCTATTCTCGTAAATTTCGCCATAACTTCGTTACTCGAGATTTTTACGCCAAACCAAATGGAATCAATCCATTGGTTATTTATCTATGATCCTTATAAACATTAAGCATCTAACTTATATGTGATGGTTTTCAATTTGTCCATCAACAACAAGCTCTAAGTTTTGATGGTTTTTCTTCATTAAGTGCTTAATCAATCAATTATGATTTCACTTGTTCATGGTTATTAATGTTTTAAAGTCCACTAATATCCATCTTATTACTTCGGGTGAGACATGCTCCACCAATTCACTTCTCTATCAACTTTACAAGAAAAAAAATAGGCGAAAGTTTGGTTTTACCTCTTGTGTTCTTCGTGTTCTTGAGTTTTGTTCTTAACAAAAGACTTAGCTAGCTTCCTTTCTCTTTGATTTCTTGTTAATAGCTCTCTTCTCTCTCAAGTATAAGTTTTCAATGTTTGATAAACAAACTAATGAAAACCTAAGCTAGTTTATATAGAAAATATAAAGTGGGGGCAAAATGGTCATCATGCCCCACCTCCTCTACTATTCACACCTCCACAACTTTGCTTCCTCACCAAGCCATGGCCATGTGCCTGCCATGTGCTACCATGTGCCCCACATAGGTTACCCCATGGGTTTTACCCACCTGTTGACCCATCGGTTCGACGGGTTTGGTTCTTGGTTTGGGCGTAGAATTAATTCAAATTGGGCCTATTCTTGTGCTTGATTTAATTTATCATTGGGCCATGATATAAATCCTCATTGGGCCTCACTCGTTGGTCCAATTGGCTTGACCAAGTCTAAGTCCATTGGTTAAAGTCCACTAAGACTTATCGTATTCTTATCATATAATTCTCGTATTCTCTTCGTATATACTACGTATGACATTCATATTATATATCATATTACCTTTGTATTATACTCGTATAATAACTAGTATTATACGAGTATTCATTATATGTAATTTCTTCATTGATTTCACTTTTTCTAACCCATAGGGTTTTAAGCCCTCAGGCAAAAAATTCATTTGCCATAACTGAAATATTATTAGGTATTCCATCTCGTCTTAGAATCCTATCATTACGCGTTTCTCAGAAATTCAAAAATAATTCCCGAGCAGTTTTGGATGAAAAGTAATTTTTCAGAAATTTCTAAAAAAACTTTTATTTTCGTCTTGAAAATTCAAATCATTTAATTCTAGCATACAACCAGAATCCTAACCACATTCGCACATTCTAGGTCCTAAAACGACCTTCATACAGCTTACTAAATTTAATAAACATATATTTGCATTGTATTCAATAAACTCAAATAAAATTTATTTACATAAAAGTCCGATTTTCTCGGTCGTTACAAATAAACCCTAACTATCATATAACCTAGAACTATTAGTCTAGATTTAATATAATAGCAGCATGAAGAATGAGAATTAGGTTATTTCAATTAACAATTATACAATCAGGAATTATTTAACTTGCATTCTAATAATCTTAGCAATACCTAAAAGCTTGTCCACAATCATGCATCACTAGTTGCTACTTTTGATCAAATATAATATTGTTTGCTTAATACTATATTTTAATCTAGCAGATGATATTTATCAGATCAATCTAAATGGCCAAATCAAATCAATCAGATAGAATAACATTCAATCAATTAACACAGATTATTAGAATAAATCTCATGTAAAAAGAATAAATAAAATAAACTTGATCAAACCGTTAATTATGAATAAGGTTCAACATTCCTGAGAACTGAAATAGAGAATTTAGCTTGACATGCCTTCAAGTCTGAACTCCAATGTTATATAAGATAGATGATTGAATGAATAATAAATCCTAGCTATTACAATGTATTTATATGCTAAACGAGGTTCTAATCCTATGGGAACTAGCAATTCAAATCCTAGAAGGAATTATAAACCATAACTAGTTTCCATAAAATAGGAATCAATATGGAAAGTAAATCTCTGAATAAATAATCCTAAGTCTGATATAAGTATTAATCCATGTTCATGTAGAAGTCTGCTAAAACCTGCCTTTAGAAACATTTCAAAAATCCAACGATTCTCAGATTTCCCATGACACCCGTCGGGGTGGGTGTTTCTTTTTTCACAAGCCCGCCGAGGCTGGCTGTCTTTTTCTTGAGCCCAGAGTGACCCCCGTCGAGGTGAGTATTTTGTTCTTTACAAGGCCGCAGGGGCAGGCTTTGGCAGAAAGGAGCTGGCCGGGGCGGCATCCAAGCACACTGGGGTGCCTTCCAACAGAGAGGTACCCGTCGGGGCGGGCTTTCCTAGGCAAGAGCAGGGCTGCTGCCCATTTGGCAGCAGCAGATGGCAACGGAAGCCATGTAGCCTTTTTGGGACTTCCTTGAGCTCTGAGTTAAGTACAATAAGACTACTAAATTTACTTAAGTAATACCTCTCTGCAATAAGAATAAATACTAGCTCATAAGGGTCAAGAATGAGGGAGATATAGTGCAGCAGATGACAGCAGCAAGTAGCTGCTGTAGCGACTTTGAACCAGCCATTTTGGTCTTATATCATACTTCAAAAGCTTACCTATCAAGTATAATTCCTAACTCCTAAAATGAACATGTATATAGACTTTTCAATGAGCTTGTAAGCACGAAATTGAAAAGAGAAGAGGGGACAGGGCTGCTGCTTCGGTAGCAGCAGTGATCATGAGAGTCTTTGGACTGGGAGCTCCTTTAGAGTTTTCAGTCAATGCACTTTTAATATTATCTTCAGACTAGTAAAGGATCGTGATATAGGATGTTGTTAGCATGAGAAATCAATAGTGGACTGTTTCAGTAAACAAGCTATGCTATTGAATTATCAAGCAACAAAGAGGGCTGCTAGGCACATTTAGCCACAAAAGGCTGTTTTGATATTATTAAGTAAAACAAGAATATTGAACACTTTTGTATACAAGAGTGAAGCTACAAAGTGTTATGAGAACTATAAATTACTCAAACACGTGGTAGATATTCCAAAATATAAAAGATCATGGAAAGGGGCTGTTTGGATATAAGTGTTAAAACATGTTAGCTTTAACACACTAGTTGATATAAATGAACTAGTAAACTCCAAAATAGAAACTAGCATGAGTGGGCATCTAATATGGAAGGTATTAAACCAAGTTGGGACTGTTTAAGCCTCAAAGGGCGGTTTTGACATTACAAAGGAAAACAAGATTATGAAAAGCTATGGCATTCAAACATAAAACTATAAATCATAAGGAAGACTATAAGTAATCATACATGTAAGAAATACTTTTCCAAACAGATAATAAGTTATGGAATCACATTGGATACTAGAACTTAACTAAAGAAAACATGAAATGCTTATGTTCTAAGTATTGAATAGGATGTAAATGATAGTTGTAGTATGATTACCTATTACAAACATGTTGAACTCTATTAGTTATTTTAAAAGCATGGATGAGTTATTTGAAAAATGTATAGAAATATCTCGAAATTTGAATTGTGAACTAAAAATATAATCAATGTGATTATATGATTATGTGATATGTGAACATACGTGCAAACAATATGATTTGGTTAAGTGGCTAATATGCTTATAAATGCATATATATAACTGTGTAGGGTTTGTGAGAACACACAAGTTAATCTGAATTGTATTCCTAGTCTACAAACCAGGCAAGTTTCTAAATCTTACTCTTTACTGAGTAAGTATTCTAAATTTATTCATATATGGACAGGTTCTCTAAATTCTGAACTGTCTCTCATTATTTATGAATAATACAAGGTTAAATAACCTTTTTATTCCAATCAGCTTCAAGAAAATAGTTAGTATGTTATAAAGTATATCGAACTGTTCTCTCTTAAATAAGTTATTATGGTAGTATTTAACTCAAAAGCTATCTTTTTGGAATTATTCAACTTATTTATACTTTAATGCTTCAAATTCAGTTACTTTGATAATATTGAGAGAATGTCAAATGCCATTATTTGGGCTAGACAACTGTTGAGATATATTGACGTTATTTATTTATGAAAATCTTATTTAATATTTTTCAAACCATTTTGTGGTGGTGAGGACTCTTATATAGTGCTGTGAACGAACAACCCTTTTATAGGGGCATATTGTACCGGACATATGATTCCGAAGGATATGTAATGTGTCATTAGACCGTTATGTTGTGCACAATATAGGGTACTTAGGCCGATCCCCTAAAGTACAAGTCTAGGATATAGAACAGTTTTAATAACTGTTTGTATCCACAGATTGCAGTGTTAGTACTGTCAATTCTAGTACAGAGTTCACTGGTCATTTGACCTTACAGCATGCTAAAGCCTGATTTTCAGACTCAAAACTTTAAAAGAACTGTTTTGTTCAGTACCTATTGATTCATATCCTCTTTATTATAAATATTTATGTTCCATTATATTCTACTGTTTATTTCTTTGCTGAGCAAGCTTTTGCTTACCCTTGCGATAAATATAATGCTTTCAGTTAAAACCGAGAACACTGGTACGTCTGGGAAAGATAAAGGAAAAGACAAAGTTGCAGAACAAATATTTATTAAGCGTCTGTGCTTACATGAACTCAAGTAGTTGATGTAATAAATACTTTTAGTATTATGTTTTGTAATATTATTTGGTATTTAAGTCATGTAAAGGTCTATAGAACCTAGGATATAAGTAAGATAATTATGTAATCTAAGACAGGTTTAAGTTAGTATTTTGATGAAATGAATGGGTATAGTAGTATCTTGAGCACCAAACCCGAGGTAAAAGTAACCCGGATTTGGGGGCGTCACACTTTCTACAATCATATGTGTTTAAGAACTTATCTTCGCAATATGTAATCCAAGAACAAATCAAAGACTTTTCATACGCTCAGGGCTCAAAAATATAGCATATAACTACGAGTCACAAACTTTTCATAAGTATGAGTTTTTAAGAACTCGCACTTATCTTAATACATTCTACTATCAAATATATACATGAGAAAAGATTCACCTTCTCGTCATATACATATTGATAGCGCAATATTACAATTCCAATGACTATCAATGTAATAAACTGAGTGATTGTTACATCAAAGCACAAACTTTCGCCCATACAAAAGTTCATGTAACTCAGCTATCACATGAGTCCTCAATTGAAATTTTACAACCTTCTAACTTTCTCTTAACTTAATACGAATTTTTTTTAACTCGTATTTCATCCTCTACCACTCGATCTGAGTTCTTCTTCCCGTACTATTAATAGTACCGTTTCATTATAGCCGTAAGTTATAATTCATCCATCGTTTAACAGAAATTCTATTATTACGATTTAATATGATCACGTCGTGGTCTTCTTTCTTAATCGTTTAACTCAACGATATTTTTATCCTTCTCTCTCAGATTATAGCCTTAGGTAATCATATATAAGGTTTATAACCTATCAAGTTAGTCTCGATTTTACGGTCATTACATAAGGTAAGTACAATATTATATTTTCTGGGTATGAATAAATTATTCTAATACCAGAAAATTATTGTATTTCAGATACTGCCTCATTTTGAATTGGAAATAAAGAGATAGAAATGGAAAAGGTTAAAATAATTTAATAAAGGAATTATTTTAATATTAAGGGAAAATTTTATTGGTTTATAATTATTTCCATGTGTATGGTAATTGGGATATAATATATATATCTTATATTTTTGAATAATGAGTAGATTATATTGATATGTTATTTTGTATGTGTGCGGGTTAATACTCTGAACCAAGGAAGAAAAGTATAGTTAGTATAGAAGGAAATAGTTGAGTTGTAAACTTCATTAAAAGGAAAGCTGGAGCTGGCTAAATAAACCGTGAATAAGTAGGAGTTGTCTTATAGTATGGTGGATTTAGACCATCAACTAGGCTAAGCTATGTAGGGCTGGACATATATTGTATGAGCTTTTGGAAAATTAAAAACCCAACTCAGGCTCCTTCTATCTTTCATCTCCACCCACCACCTTCCTTTCTTCCTTCCTTCCCTAAATCTTCAGTCCTTGAATTCTACCTGAAGCATAAATTTCCTCTGTCCATATAAGTTATTCGTGTTAGGTTTGTTTGAAATTATGGGCGCAATTAAATTGCAAAAATAGCTATAGAATGATATATCAAAGTTTAAAATTTTTCTTACAAATCAATTACACGGATCATCCTTTATGCATAGTTTTTAATTAAAACAAAATAAAAGAAGATTAGATTCATACCCTTGTCGAACGAAACTTTCACAAGTACGAGTTCAACTCCTTGTTCTTCGCGATCTCCTTGAATCTCCGGGATTGATTATTTCTTTAGATCAACGTTAGCCACCCAACTGTTTGGCCTCTAGAGGTGATCCACTAAGGAAGATGAATTATTCAAGAAAGAGGGTGGTTAGTTAAATCCTAATTTTTTATTCTCTATAGAAAAAGAGTACTTTTCAACAATTAGAATTGCTCAACTGATATCTGACATAAGATTCCTCTTATATAGATATTGGTCAAACCTTATAATCCTATTAGAAGTAGGGTGTCATTTATTTAATTAAACTCCTTTAATTAATTTGGCTTCCCAACATATTGAAAATAATTAATTAAACTTCTTTAATTAATTTGTCTCCTAATCTCATTAGAAATAAATGAGAGTACTAATATTAAATTAATTCATAAATTCTTTTAAAAATTAAAATAATAAGAATTGTAATAATATTAATAAGACTCCTCTTATTAATTTATATTTAATATTTTTAAAATATTAAATAATAATTATTAAGCTATTTAATTTATTCTATCACCATAGATTAAATTAATTACACTTAACTTATTACGATTATGTTATTACCTTCTTAAATAATTATTCTTTCTTTTATGGTGTGACCATATAGCTTCTCCATTTTAAACCGGTTATGAATAAATCAATTAGAACAATTCTAATCTTATTTAAATAAATAAATTAAACTAATAATCTATTTAAATGAATAATATTTATTCTACAATAGAGATAAGCCTCTCTAGCGATCAACAACTTTTCAAATAATATAGATTTCAACATTAATCATAAAAGAACCTTTGAGTTAATAGTTACTGTACAATTCAATCCTTCCACCATTCAATGCCCCAATTATATATAAGATATGTAATTACTATCAAGTCTTATTTTATTTAATTATATGTATTTCAATCATAAAATGCACAATTCCAAATAAGCAAATTAAAAACTCCTTTCTAATTTCATTTTTCCTTGGCCAAGGACTACTGAGTTGTCATTTAACTAATCACATAAAATATATCTCTTCTTTTACTAGAAGTGGTAGATTCTTTATTGATCATTCATTATCTTCATATGTTACTTATTACACCCCAAGCATATCCTTTGATATACCTTAAGGTTCCTAAGGAGTAAGTCAAAGTACAATTCATTACATACAAGATACTACGATGATCTTAAGTCCGAGGATCACTTGTACTACTATCACATTAGGAATTCCTATTGACTGGCGAGTAAAATTTCATTAGGTATTCCTTAGCGAGTCACGTTCAGTGTATTTATTCTCCAATAAGCACCTACATACTTGCTTTAGTGTCTCCACACAAATGATCATGAGATCAATCATTCTCATCCAATGAGCAAGCAACATATGTACCAATCTATTCGGATTCACTAATCCCCTTTTTAGTAATCCATCGATTGGAAATTATTTTAGTTTTAAGCTTTCTAAGAATTTAGATCTCATTAGCATGATCAACATCATGATTCTAAAAGCAATGTTTAAAACTATGGGTTATTTACATATTATAAAAATAACAAAATGTAAATAATTAAGTGTATTTAATAAATGAATACTTTTATTAATAAATAAATAAGATCGTTTATAAAGTATATGCTTTATCATCATACATGATTGGCTTGTATGCATACTACTTTCAATCTCCCACTTCCATTAAAGTCAATCGCTATTGTATCTCATATCCATCTTCTCTAAGTGACGATCAAACTGTTGTTGTGTTAAAGCTTTAGTAAATGAATCTGCAATGTTGTCTTGAGTGTCTACACGCTCCAAGGTGACGCTTCCTCTTTCAATGATCTCCCTGATCAAGTGAAATCGTCGCAACACGTGTTTGAATTTCTGATGAGACCTGGGTTCCTTAGCCTATGCAACAGCTCCGGTGTTGTCACAATATAAGGGGACTGCTCCTCCAATGCTAGGAACCATACCAAGTTCTGTTATGAACTTCTTCATTCAAACAGTCTCCTTTACAGCTTCACTTGTAGTTATGTACTCTTCCTTTGTCACTGAATCAACAACTGTTTGCTGTTTAGAACTCTTTCAACTCACTGCACCTCCGTTCAAGGTAAATACAAACCACAAAACAGATTTACTGTCATCTTGGTCTGTTTAAAAATTTGAGTCTGTGAAGCTCTCGAGTTTTAATTTAGACCCACCGTAGACAAAAAATACATCATTAGTCATTTGCAAATATTTTATGATATTTTCACTGTCTTCCAATGCTATTCTCCTAGATTCGACTGATATCTGATTGTTACACTAAGTGCATAAGCGACATCCGGTCTAGTACATATCATACCGTACATGATAGATCCTATCGCTGAAGCATAAAGAATCTTACTCATACGGTTTCTCTCCTCAAGTGTCTTTGGGGCCTGTTTCTTGGAGAGATGTATTCCATGGCTCATCGCCATGAGACCTCTTTTGGAATCTTCCATGCTAAACCTCTTTAGCATCGAGTCAATATACGTTCTTTGGGATAAACTAAGCATCCTTTTATATCTATCTCTATAGATCTTTATCACCAAAATATAAGATGTTTCTCCCAAGTCCTTCATGGAGAAGTGTTTAGATAATCAGATTTTAATCGATTGTAGCATATGAATGTCATTCCCTATCAGTAATATATCATCAACATATAATACAAGGAATGAAACAGCGCTCCCACTAACCTTCTTGTACACACATAGTTCATCCTCGTTTTTAATAAAATCAAACTCTTTGATTGTTTCATCAAAACGGATGTTCCAATCTACGAGAAGCTTGCTTAAATTCATAAATGGATCGTTGCAGCTTATAGACTTGATTTGTTCCAACCTTTGAAACAAATTCCTTTGGCTGTGTCATATACACATCCTTCTCAAATTTTTCATTGAGGAAGGCCGTTTTCACGTCCATCTGCCAGATCTCATAGTCATAATAAGCTGCAATCGCAAGAAAAATTCGAGTGGAATTGAGCATAGCTACTGGTGAGAAGGTTTTATCGTAGTCAACTCTGTCTTTGTTTAAAATCTTTTGCAACGAGTCAAGCCTTATAGGTCTTTACCTTATCGTCTACTCCAGTCTTTCTTTTAAAGACCCATTTACACCCAATAGGCTTAATGCCTTCAGATGGTGAAATCAAATTCTATACTTGGTTCTTTTTCATGGAGTCCATCTCAGATTTCATGGCTTCAAGCTATTTTTCTGAGTCTTTATTACTCATTGCATGTTCGTAATTCAATGGATTATCATCATTCATGATGCGTACCTCATCGTCAACTTCTCTGATGAATTCATACATATCAGGTATTTTCGGTACTCTTCCAGATTTACGAATAGGGTGTTGTACAGAAGGTGTCTCTTCTTGGACAGGTTCATCCAATTGATCTGTAGTGGTTTGTGGTTCTTGAATTTCTTCAAGATCTATTTTTCTCCCACTAGCCCTTTAAGGATAAACTCCTTTTTCAAGAAGGCAGCGTGTTTCGCAACAAACATCTTTTGCTCAGTAGGATTGTAGAAATAGTATCCTAAACTTTCTTTAGGATATCTCACAAACGTGCACTTATCAGATCTTGTTCCAAGCTTATCATTTTGAAACCTTTTCACATAAGCTGGAAATTCTCAAATCTTAACATGCTTAAGAACAGGTTTTCTCCATGTTCATATCTCATATGGAGTCTTGGGGACGGATTTCGAGGGGACATTATTTTGTAGATATGCAGTCGCTTCTAAGGCATAACCCCAGAATGATACTGGAAGATCGGTAAAACTCATCATGGAATGAACCATGTCCAACAATATTTGATTTCTCCTTTCAGATACACCATTTAATTGTGGTGTTCCTGGTGGATTCCATTGTGAGATTATACTATTTTATTTGAGACAATCGAGAAATTTACCGCTTAAGTATTCACCACCTCGATCTGATCAAAGAATCTTAATACTTTTGTCAGTTTGTTTCTCTACTTCACTTCTGAACTCTTTGAACTTTTCAAATGATTCAGATTTGTATTTCATTAAATACACATCCAAATCTTGACTGATCATCAGTGAAAGTAATAAAATAAGAATACCCTTCACGTGCATTCGTTGTCATAGGTCCACATACGTCTGTGTTCGTTGTCATAGGTCCACATACGTCTGTGTTCGTTGTCATAGGTCCACATACGTCTGTGTGAACCAACGCTAACAACTATGTAACTCTTTTTTCTTTTCCACTAAAAAGAGATTTAGTTATTTTACCTATGAGACAAGATTCACAAGTTGGATATGATTCATAATCAGATATCTCTAAGAGTCCATCTTTATGCAACTTGGATAATTTTATTTCATTGATATGACCGAGTTTACAGTGCACATATAGGTATAATTAACATTATCTTTTTTTCTTTTCTTAGTTTATTTTATTTGAAATATATTTTCATTCAAGTCAAGTATATAAAGTCCATTTCGTAAATTACTAACACCATATAAAATATTGTTATTATAAATAGAACAAATATTGTTCTTTATTATAATGTCAAATCTATATATATCTAATACGGAAATAGAAATAATGTTTCTAATGATATTCATAAAAAAATAAAAGTTATTTAAATAAATGGACTTGCCCGTAGATAGTGTGCTAAACAATAAGTGCATACAGCTAATGCAGCAACCTTTGCTCTATTTTTCACTTATAGGACAACCTCATCCTTGTTCAGCTTTCTATTTTTGACCAGTCCCTGTATAGTATTACATATGTGAGAACCACAGCCGGTATCCAATACCCAAGTAGAATTTTGACTTTCTGAAAAATTAATTTCAATCATAAACAAACCTTGATTAGGATTTGAAGCTTTTCCAAGCTTCTTTTGCTTTTGTTTTGTAAGAAATTCTTGCAGTTCCTCTTCCAGTGACCTGACTTATTGCAATGAAAGCACATTCTTTTGCTATCTGGATCAAGTTTTTTTTGTTCCTTCCTATTCACCTTGCCCTTAGCTTTCTTATATTTCTTTTTTTTAGAAGATACCTTGGGCTTCTTCATTTTCTTGGAAGAATCATCTATCATTAAGACATGGTTCTTCTTGGATGGAAAGTGACCTTCTACAGTTTTTAACATGTTAAGTAATTCAGGCAAGCTTACATTTAACTTATTCATGTGAAAATTTATAACAAATTATGAGAAGGTCTTAAGGAGTGACTGCAAGACTAAGTCTTGACTCAACTCCCCATCCATGACAAACTCAAGATGTCTAACGCGTTCAATCAGATTGATCACCTTTAGGACATGAGTCTCAACGGCAATGCCCTCGGTCATCCGAGATTGGAAGAGCTCCTTACATATCTCATATCTAGCAGTCCTACTTTGTTCACCATACAACTCCTTGAGGTGAAGCAACATAGTAGGAGCATCTATATTTTTATGCTGACGCTGAAGCTCGTTATTCATGGATGCGAGCATGATGCATTGAGCCACATATGAATCTTGCCACTTAACAATAGTGGAAATCTCTTCCTCAGAAGCTGTTTTTGGAACAGTTCTAAGGACAGATGAATTTAAGACATAAATTTTTTTTTCAACAGTGAGAATTATTTTTAGATTCCTTAACCAGTCCGTATAATTCGTTCCGATCAGTTTGTTAGCATCAAATATGTTACAAAGTGAAATTAGTTATTTCGATACTTTTAAATTTCTGCATGTGAAGACAATATTTTAGCAAACATTCTTTTAATTAATTATTTACATACCAAGATAAATTAGATCTTATTTTAAATTGGTATCTCCCCTTATTTTCTTCAAACTATATTACCCTCACTTATAAAGTTCGACAAAATCTAATTAAAGATTTGTTAGTAAGAATAAGGATCATATTTCAAATATATATAGCCTTGTGTGTGCACAACAAACTATATATTAGTAATAAATAGGTAGACAACTCTTGTCAATTACATCATCATGTAACTCCTTGTATTTTGACTCTTAGATTATAATGGTCAAGTGTGTGCACATTCGAACTAAAATGATTTAAGTTAAGTCCAACCTAGCACTTCTATATATTCAAAAAAAAAAATTGTCCTTGTGTGTGCACAATAAAATAATATTGTTTAATTTTTTTTATAAGCATCAAATGTGATTAAATTAACATCCTAAATACTTAATACTTGCCTTGTGTGTGCACAATAAACTCATATTAAATATTTAATACTCTATTAATTTTATTATGTTAGAAGGCGACGTTCGATATTTCAAATATATTTGAACGTTTTAGACTTTAAATAATTTCTTTGAGGGATTTGTTATTATTAGTCTTATCTTGTTTAGCGCGCATGCACATATATATAAATACGCGTCATTTTATTAAAACATGCGAAGCATGCTTGCATAAAATATAATATATATATATATATATATAATACTTAGCGTTCATATATAGAATACTATATTCTACCCAAATTGATTATGGACTTTTATTCTAGTTTGGTTCACTAGAGCCATCAAGTGAACCAAAAGGTCAAATTTAGGAGTGCAAGAATTAAATTTAAACGTAACTATTACATTTAAACTCGGGCTCCATTACAAACGGGTCTTCACGCGCTCTTTGCTCTTTGGTCTCCAATTCTTTAAGATGATTCTAATTAGTCCTATTATATAAATTATTTAATTTAAATACAAACATTGATCAGTAGTCGAGGGGAAGTACATAAGAGGGAGATAAAATTTTACATCAAGAAAAACTTAGAGAAGACGAGGTACGAAGATCCCATTTAATAAAATTCATTCATTCAAGCATTCAACTAAAATAAAATTCAATCACATTGGTCAATAATAAATAATCAATCTCATTTATTTTCATACATATCACCATATGCATCAATAAATTAAATATTTAATATATACATTGATATCGATTTAATGAGCAATCCTAGTTAGTTTCGGAAATCAATTTTAACTCTAATTAGTTATCATGGAATTCAATTTCAACTCTAATTAGTTAGCATAAAATTTAACTCTAATTAAAATAAACATCTTTATTTTAACCCCATTCCAAATATAATAAACTCTTTTATTAATCTAGAATTATAGAAAAATTTTAATTTTAATTTTTAATTAAAATAAATATTTTATCTAAAAAAAATAAATTAAAATTTTTTTCTGATGGGGTGGCACTGCAGCGCTGCTAGTGTACTAGCATCCGGCGCTGTCGCGCCACGTCATCATCAACTGGGACACGGAGTTGGCGCTGCAGCGCTGCTAATGAACTAGCACCCGGCGATGCAACGCCACGTCACCTTCAGCAACACGGAGCCAGCGCTGCTGCTGCAAGACTTGTGACCGGCGCTGCAGCGCTGCTGGGCAGTATCTGTTTTCCTGGTTCACGAATTGTGTAATTTTTTCCAAAAAACATAATTTCTAGCTAACTATTATGCCCAATTAAATTGTTCAAAACACATATCAGTATATATATCAAATCTAGACAATTAATAACTCGCATAAAGGTTTGACTCTGATGCCACTGTTAGGTTTATTTGAAATCATAGGCGCAATTAAATTGCAAAAATAGCACGAGCATGGTATATCCAAGTTTAAAATTTTTCTTACAAACCAATTACTCAGATCATCATTTATGCATAGTTATTAATTAAAACGAAATAAAATGAGATTAGATTCATACCCTTGTAGAACGAAGCTTCCACAGGTACGAGGTCAACTCTTTGTTCTTCGTGATCTCTTTGAATCTCCGGGATTGATTCCTACCTTATATCAACGTTATCCACACAAGTGTTTGGCCTCTAGAGGTAATCCACCAAGGACGATGAATTATTCAAGAAGGAGGGTGGTTGGCTAAATCTTAATTTTTTATTCTCTATAAAAAATGAGTACTCTCCAACAATTGAAATTGCATCAACTGATATCTAACATAAGACTCTTCTTATATAGATATTGGTCAACCCTTCTAATCCTATTAGAAATATGATTTCATTTATTTAATTAAATTCCTTTAATTAATTTGGCTTCCCAACATATTAGGAATAATTAATTAAACTCCTTTAATTAATTTATCTCCTAATCTCATTAGGAATAAATGAGAGTACTAATATTAAATTAATTCCTAAACTCCTTTAAAAATTAAAATAATAATAATAATAATATTATTAATAAGATTTTTCTTATTAATTTATATTTAATATTTTTAAAATATTAAATAATAATCATTAAGCTATTTAATTTATTCTATCACCATAGATTAAATTAATTACACTTAACTTATTATTACGATTATGTCATTTCTTTCTTAAATAATTATTCTTTCTTTTATGGTGTGACCCTTTAGGTTCTCCATATTAAATCGATTGTAAATAAATCAATTAGAACAATTCTAATCTTATTTAAATAAATAAATAAAACTAATAATCTATGTAAGACCCTAATTTTATGAATAAAGATTTAAATTTTTTATATATTATTTTAAAATAGTAAGGTGTTGATTTGATAAATGTGATAAGTTATGGGTGAAATGTGTAAATATTTCAAAGTAAGCAAGTGGTTATAAAATATTCGTTGTGTTGGAGAATATTCTTTTTGTCGGAGAATATTCGTACGACGACGCAGTCATTGGTGGACCCTACAACGGAATAAATGTCGGATATAGAAAGCAACAAAAAATAATTTTTTTATAAAAATAACGGTAAAATTGTTGAAATATCCGATGGTTAAAATACAGTAATACGCGGTGTTGCACAGTAGAACACGGTATTGCACAGTAATTTTAATTATTGATTCTTACGTAAGAAGGCAATTATTGTTACAATAGTTATTGTTCAATATTTTATATTATTGATTTAATAATTGCTACAATTGCATAATATTTTATTGGTTCAATAATTGCTACGTTGATATTTTATATTATTAATTCAATAATTGTCATTGCACAGTATTTCACAATGTTAAATCAATAATTGTCACTCTTATTATTTGAATAATATTATTAGATAGCATTATTGACATGTCTAAGAAAGTTCTGTATAGGAGAGGTTATTTAATTGTGCGCCAGTAAAGAGAAATCCTTATCGGAAGGCCCCCCTTTTTCCTAGGAATGATCTGGTTGTTAATATTGTAATTCTATAATATTATTTGTGAATAATTAAATTGTTGATAAATATGATGAGTAAATATTATTCAATTTTGATATAAAGGGAAGGATTTTTAGTATGAGACATTTGTTAAAAAAATTAACATTTTATCTTCTCCGATAAAATATTTATTTAAATATTATAATATCACATTACAATATTATAATGTGATAATATAATAGTACAATTTTATAATTTGAAGAAGTGATATTCTAATAAATTTATGGCATAAAAATAAAATGAGATGGAAGAGAAAAGAATTGAATTGAAATTCTTTTAATAATTATAAATGTTTTATTATATATATATATATATATATTATATAAAACATGTGACATATTTTTTTTCCTTCTGTGCTGCCAAACTTGCCAACTTTTTCAAAGTTTGTATGCTGAGAAAATTTCATCCGTCGGCAGTTTTGTCAACATTGGCATCCTAAGCTTTTCCTATAAATAGGGTGCTTAGTTAGAAATGAAAATCAAACCAGAATCAGAAAATTCTCTCTATAATATCAAGCGTATTTCTCGTGAGTATTTTAATACTTTGAGCGTTGATAACAGTGTAAGTTTTCGTCCACATAATATTCGATATTCTGGTCAAAATTACTCTTCTGTTAAGGTAAGGGATGTTATTTTTTTTTATAAATGATGTTATTCTTTTCAATATCATTATACCAAAATATTGGCATGAATTTTATTATGAAATTCTTACTTTTTTTTATGGGGTTACTATTTACTTATACGGGACTATTCACAAAAAAATTAAAAAAAAATTTATTTGTTCAAGTTGCTTGTTAAGGTTCTTATCTTTGATTGGATCTAAGTTTTGATCTTTATTCTTGAATTTTGTTTCACAATTGATTATTACGTAGTATTATTGAACTTGGTTAAATTAAATTACGAATTCTTAATTTTTGTCTTTTATCTCACTAGATTCGTTATTTATATTATTTTTCATCATCTTCAGTCTTTATCTCACTAGATTCGTTATTTATATTATTTTTCATCATTTTCAGTCTTAAATGGTGATATAACTGAATATCTTTGGCCTGTAGAGCAAAGATGAATGATTACCTGATGAATATTTTTGGTCCGTAGTGCAAAGATGGACAGGTGTTGAGATGAACATGACCACTGGTGATACAAATGAATATCTTTGGCCCGTAGTGCAAAGATGAATAGTTGATTTGAGATATATATTGATTGATGTTACAGGAATAAAATATTGATGATGGACTTTTAAATCATAGAAGATAGTAGACTTCATTATTTACATAATTCTTCTAATGAATTGATATTTTCGCTGCAGTTGTTGATCTAAAATTTGTTGTCCATAATATTTTATTTGAATTGTTGAAGACTAACGATAATTTATTTTTTATTATCTTGGTCATAATATTTTTTACTGGGCTAGTTGAGCTCATCCTTTTCATCTATTGTCCTCTTCAGGGAATGAGAATGTTGCGAGAACTAGTCGGGGATCAGTGTGATGGTCAGAATAGAGCAGTAGTAGTTCTCGCTATTTTTGTAAAATAGTAGGATAATAATTGTAATAAATAAAGAATGAATTTGAATGTTTATATTTAGTATTATATACGATTTGCATTGAAATTCATAATTGTATGATCGTATTTTTTACGAACTTTTGTTATAAAAGATTATATTTGAATTCTGTACCATGTATTTGGCGACTCAGAATGGGTTGGTATTGAACCTATTTTGGGGGCGTCACACCTTCTATTCTAAAATTTAAGATCTTTATTAATTTTTGAAAAGTTAATTTGAGATGTTTTTAAATTTAAAATTAATATTTTTAAATTTAAAAGTTATTCAAATATTTTATACTTTTTAAATTTGAGATCATACTTGATTATTTATTATTATAAAGTTGTCTATTCATATTCCTAAATTATATAAAATTTAACACGTTTACAAATTTTATATATTTGAAAAGTTAGATTATTAAGTGAAGATCAAAATTAATTAATATTTGAAAAACACTTAGAACATTTTGAGCATTGATGAAGACTTATATTTGTTTAGTGTTTTACGTAATGAAAAACTGATGATTCTTATGAAATAATATTGAATCTATGTATGTTTTTATTAATGTCATTTTAGTAATCTTTATATTTTATTTTAATTTATAAGTCAATATTATCATCCGAACACATTCACAACTTATTTTAATTTAATTTCTGACTTATAAGTTAAACTAGTGTCGAACACTTTTACTTATAAGTTACAGCTTAAAATGACTTATAAATCAACTTAAATTTATTTTAAGTCATTTTAAAATAAGTTGTTGTCAAATGGGCTCAAAGACGGGATTCTTATCAGAAAACCCAAGGATATGATTCATTAACTTACAAATAATTGTTTCTAAGAGAGAACACAAAAGCAAAAAGATATGTTGTGTACAGCAGAAGCTCAATAAAAAGATTTCAAGCTCTTTGCAAACAGGCGAGAATAGGGGTTTCACTGAGGAAATGAGGAGAAGGAAAAGGAAAAAGAGAGATGAGTGAGAAAGAGAGGATTGGACTTGAACCCGATAGACGTAAATTATAATATTAGATTTATTTTTCGTATTTGTTTCGATGCAAACAAATAAAGAGGTTTAACACTTTAAATAAGTTTTCATCATTTTCGAATTCTTAAATTTCAAAATGAATACTTTAATTACAACTATAAGTAGAATAAGGAAAAAAATAATGAGTTTTAAAGTATAGTTCATTAATGAATGAATGTTAATTTATTTATTTTTAAATACAATAATCAATACTCTAAATTACAATTCAAATAAGTTTTAATCATTTTTGAAATTCTAAATTTAAATTTCAAAATGAATGCTCTTATTATAACTATAACTAGAATAAGAGAAAAATAAATAACAAATAATGAGTTTTAAAGTATAGTTCATAAATGAATGAATGTTAATTTATTTATTTTTAATAAATACAATAATCAATGCTCAAAATTACAATTCAGATAAGTTTTCATCATTTTTGAAATCTTACATTTCAAAATGAATGCTCTACTTATTAATGTTTAGATGTTCATTAATAAGTAGATATCCATTTTATGTGTGGAGTAAAATTGTAGTGTTTATGAATATTTATAATATATAATTAAATTTAAAAGTTTACATTGAATATTTAATTATTTTTTTCTCAAAATTATATTGTCCATTACTTTTGCATCCCAACATCGCAAGTAAGTTTTGAAAGTAAAAAACTTATAATAAGCTAATAGCTATAATTTTATTCTTGTAGTATATAATTTTCTTGTTAAATGATAGATTTTACATATTTTAACAACAAAAGTGTATCAAGAAGGTAGAAGTCAAGAGAGTAGGAGTTTAAAGTTTAAACCTTGACAACAACTAAGGAAAAGTGTGTTTAAACTTTAAACTAACAATACTACTACTACTAATAATAACTTTCGAATACTTAAAACAAAATTTTGATAAATCGCCTCCCTTAAAAAAAATTCATTATCGCTCTTAATTATACGACCCAAATTTCACTCAAGCCGCCTTACTCGTGGTTTCTCCTTCTTCTATACTCACGTCAACAACGAAGAACATGAGAAATCGCTGGAGAACGTGGAAGGGTTGATGACTAGAAGATCCAAAGACGATAAAGAGCAGGCTGAAGGCACTGGCAGCTACAGTTGTGCACCGATAAGTTGTTGATAAGGTATCTGATTGCTGACTTGTTTGGTAATTAGTTCTTATAATAGGTTTTATGCTGAGAATAATTTACTTCCTGTGATTTCTAGGGTTTCAATTCGAATTCGAGGTTGAATTTTCAAATTGTCCTAAATTTCTAGCCATTTCTCTCTTAATCTCGACAATATAAGAGATGATAGAGTTTATTTTAATGTTCTGTGAAAATAAGAATGTAGGAAAAAACTTAGTTTTGTTGTTCACCCATAAACAAAGAGATTGAAAAAAAAAATAGAATCAAGATTGAACTTTTTACTGAGAAAATAGGTTCTTAGACGTAAATTATAATATTAGATTTATTTTTCGTATTTGTTTCGATGCAAACAAATAAAGAGGTTTAACACTTTAAATAAGTTTTCATCATTTTCGAATTCTTAAATTTCAAAATGAATACTTTAATTACAACTATAAGTAGAATAAGGAAAAAAATAATGAGTTTTAAAGTATAGTTCATTAATGAATGAATGTTAATTTATTTATTTTTAAATACAATAATCAATACTCTAAATTACAATTCAAATAAGTTTTAATCATTTTTGAAATTCTAAATTTAAATTTCAAAATGAATGCTCTTATTATAACTATAACTAGAATAAGAGAAAAATAAATAACAAATAATGAGTTTTAAAGTATAGTTCATAAATGAATGAATGTTAATTTATTTATTTTTAATAAATACAATAATCAATGCTCAAAATTACAATTCAGATAAGTTTTCATCATTTTTGAAATCTTACATTTCAAAATGAATGCTCTACTTATTAATGTTTAGATGTTCATTAATAAGTAGATATCCATTTTATGTGTGGAGTAATATTGTAGTGTTTATGAATATTTATAATATATAATTAAATTTAAAAGTTTACATTGAATATTTAATTATTTTTTTCTCAAAATTATATTGTCCATTACTTTTGCATCCCAACATCGCAAGTAAGTTTTGAAAGTAAAAAACTTATAATAAGCTAATAGCTATAATTTTATTCTTGTAGTATATAATTTTCTTGTTAAATGATAGTTACATATTTTAACAACAAAAGTGTATCAAGAAGGTAGAAATCAAGAGAGTAAGAGTTTAAAGTTTAAACCTTGACAACAACTAAGGAAAAGTGTGTTTAAACTTTAAACTAACAATACTACTACTAATAATAATAACTTTCGAATACTTAAAACAAAATTTTGATAAATCGCCTCCCTTAAAAAAAATTCATTATCGCTCTTAATTATACGACCCAAATTTCACTCAAGCCGCCTTACTCGTGGTTTCTCCTTCTTCTATACTCACGTCAACAACAAAGAACATGAGAAATCGCTGGAGAACGTGGAAGGGTTGATGACTAGAAGATCCAAAGACGATAAAGAGCAGGCTGAAGGCACTGGCAGCTACAGTTGTGCACCGATAAGTTGTTGATAAGGTATCTGATTGCTGACTTGTTTGGTAATTAGTTCTTATAATAGGTTTTATGCTGAGAATAATTTACTTCCTGTGATTTCTAGGGTTTCAAGTCGAATTCGAGGTTGAATTTTCAAATTGTCCTAAATTTCTAGCCATTTCTCTCTTAATCTCGACAATATAAGAGATGATAGAGTTTATTTTAATGTTCTGTGAAAATAAGAATGTAGGAAAAAACTTAGTTTTGTTGTTCACCCATAAACAAAGAGATTGAAAAAAAAAATAGAATCAAGATTGAACTTTTTACTGAGAAAATAGGTTCTTAGACGTAAATTATAATATTAGATTTATTTTTCGTATTTGTTTCGATGCAAACAAATAAAGAGGTTTAACACTTTAAATAAGTTTTCATCATTTTCGAATTCTTAAATTTCAAAATGAATACTTTAATTACAACTATAAGTAGAATAAGGAAAAAAATAATGAGTTTTAAAGTATAGTTCATTAATGAATGAATGTTAATTTATTTATTTTTAAATACTATAATCAATACTCCAAATTACAATTCAAATAAGTTTTAATCATTTTTGAAATTCTAAATTTAAATTTCAAAATGAATGCTCTTATTATAACTATAACTAGAATAAGAGAAAAATAAATAACAAATAATGAGTTTTAAAGTATAGTTCATAAATGAATGAATGCTAATTTATTTATTTTTAATAAATACAATAATCAATGCTCAAAATTACAATTCAGATAAGTTTTCATCATTTTTGAAATCTTACATTTCAAAATGAATGCTCTACTTATTAATGTTTAGATGTTCATTAATAAGTAGATATCCATTTTATGTGTGGAGTAATATTGTAGTGTTTATGAATATTTATAATATATAATTAAATTTAAAAGTTTACATTGAATATTTAATTATTTTTTTCTCAAAATTATATTGTCCATTACTTTTGCATCCCAACATCGCAAGTAAGTTTTGAAAGTAAAAAACTTATAATAAGCTAATAGCTATAATTTTATTCTTGTAGTATATAATTTTCTTGTTAAATGATAGTTACATATTTTAACAACAAAAGTGTATCAAGAAGGTAGAAATCAAGAGAGTAAGAGTTTAAAGTTTAAACCTTGACAACAACTAAGGAAAAGTGTGTTTAAACTTTAAACTAACAATACTACTACTAATAATAATAACTTTCGAATACTTAAAACAAAATTTTGATAAATCGCCTCCCTTAAAAAAAATTCATTATCGCTCTTAATTATACGACCCAAATTTCACTCAAGCCGCCTTACTCGTGGTTTCTCCTTCTTCTATACTCACGTCAACAACAAAGAACATGAGAAATCGCTGGAGAACGTGGAAGGGTTGATGACTAGAAGATCCAAAGACGATAAAGAGCAGGCTGAAGGCACTGGCAGCTACAGTTGTGCACCGATAAGTTGTTGATAAGGTATCTGATTGCTGACTTGTTTGGTAATTAGTTCTTATAATAGGTTTTATGCTGAGAATAATTTACTTCCTGTGATTTCTAGGGTTTCAAGTCGAATTCGAGGTTGAATTTTCAAATTGTCCTAAATTTCTAGCCATTTCTCTCTTAATCTCGACAATATAAGAGATGATAGAGTTTATTTTAATGTTCTGTGAAAATAAGAATGTAGGAAAAAACTTAGTTTTGTTGTTCACCCATAAACAAAGAGATTGAAAAAAAAAATAGAATCAAGATTGAACTTTTTACTGAGAAAATAGGTTCTTAGACGTAAATTATAATATTAGATTTATTTTTCGTATTTGTTTCGATGCAAACAAATAAAGAGGTTTAACACTTTAAATAAGTTTTCATCATTTTCGAATTCTTAAATTTCAAAATGAATACTTTAATTACAACTATAAGTAGAATAAGGAAAAAAATAATGAGTTTTAAAGTATAGTTCATTAATGAATGAATGTTAATTTATTTATTTTTAAATACTATAATCAATACTCCAAATTACAATTCAAATAAGTTTTAATCATTTTTGAAATTCTAAATTTAAATTTCAAAATGAATGCTCTTATTATAACTATAACTAGAATAAGAGAAAAATAAATAACAAATAATGAGTTTTAAAGTATAGTTCATAAATGAATGAATGCTAATTTATTTATTTTTAATAAATACAATAATCAATGCTCAAAATTACAATTCAGATAAGTTTTCATCATTTTTGAAATCTTACATTTCAAAATGAATGCTCTACTTATTAATGTTTAGATGTTCATTAATAAGTAGATATCCATTTTATGTGTGGAGTAATATTGTAGTGTTTATGAATATTTATAATATATAATTAAATTTAAAAGTTTACATTGAATATTTAATTATTTTTTTCTCAAAATTATATTGTCCATTACTTTTGCATCCAACATCGCAAGTAAGTTTTGAAAGTAAAAAACTTATAATAAGCTAATAGCTATAATTTTATTCTTGTAGTATATAATTTTCTTGTTAAATGATAGTTACATATTTTAACAACAAAAGTGTATCAAGAAGGTAGAAATCAAGAGAGTAAGAGTTTAAAGTTTAAACCTTGACAACAACTAAGGAAAAGTGTGTTTAAACTTTAAACTAACAATACTACTACTAATAATAATAACTTTCGAATACTTAAAACAAAATTTTGATAAATCGCCTCCCTTAAAAAAAATTCATTATCGCTCTTAATTATACGACCCAAATTTCACTCAAGCCGCCTTACTCGTGGTTTCTCCTTCTTCTATACTCACGTCAACAACAAAGAACATGAGAAATCGCTGGAGAACGTGGAAGGGTTGATGACTAGAAGATCCAAAGACGATAAAGAGCAGGCTGAAGGCACTGGCAGCTACAGTTGTGCATCGATAAGTTGTTGATAAGGTATCTGATTGCTGACTTGTTTGGTAATTAGTTCTTATAATAGGTTTTATGCTGAGAATAATTTACTTCCTGTGATTTCTAGGGTTTCAAGTCGAATTCGAGGTTGAATTTTCAAATTGTCCTAAATTTCTAGCCATTTCTCTCTTAATCTCGACAATATAAGAGATGATAGAGTTTATTTTAATGTTCTGTGAAAATAAGAATGTAGGAAAAAACTTAGTTTTGTTGTTCACCCATAAACAAAGAGATTGAAAAAAAATAGAATCAAGATTGAACTTTTTACTGAGAAAATAGTTTCTTAAACAAAAGCTTGGTATGTTTTTCCTTTTATATTCTTTTCAGTTTTTGGGTTTTATCATTTTCTTGTTGGGGGCATATATTTTTTTTCCTGTACCAAGAACTGAATTATGTCATATGTATGAGAGTGCTGATGAATTTTAACTCTCCTTATTTATTTATGATCATTGATCCATTGTTTGAAAGTAAGTTATGATGCTCAATTGATTAGGATTTCCTGTTTTGTTGTGCGCTGGAGAAAGTTTTTGCTACTCAGAAGGATTTTGGGGAAAAGATTACTGAAAAAGTAAAAAACAGATAATAAAGTACTAAAAGCATGGAGTTAAATTGATTTAAGGAAATGCATGAACAATTAAATGCTGGAAAATTATGCATCCCTTCTGATTGCCTAAAATAAATACATACTTATGAGGCTGCTAAAAGATGTTGTAGGGTGGAAGAAGTCAGATACATTTTTCCTACAGATGTCCAGCAGTAAGCTCTGCCAATTCTCTTTTCTGGTCGTGATTGTATACTCCATGCTTAGGTCAATACTTGATTTGAACAAGTCTAATTTGAGAGGATTTTGCATCTCTTATACCGATTCATGCCTCACTTTGTGAATTTCTATAATGGCTGAACTTGATGGAAAAAGATATGATAAGATATGCGTAGACACGTGATTTGCTATGGTATAATAGACACATTTCTATGGTATAATAGAAAGATATACATAGATATATGTGATTTGCTGTTCATTTTGTTATTTCATTGAATTGCTTGGAAACCAAAATTAATGCAGTTATGTGGGTATCTACAGAAGTATTGGTTATGTTTCAAAATTACAATTAAACATTTAAGATTTAGAGGTTTGTAAAGTTATTGCACTAGGTGAAAGATCAAAGTGTAGAACTTGGTATTTGATCGTAAGATCAGTCCTTAAAACTTCAAAGTTGCTAGATTTTAAGAAGATAGAGTTGATATTGCTATATATGCCACTATTTCCGTATGAAATTGAAGTTTATAATCTGGTTCGTCTTCAATGGTTCTGCTTGAATCCAAAGATTTAATTTTTTTTAACATAGATGAGGACTGAATACTTCAGTGTAATTTTTAATTTAAAATTAATGAAATTATGCATTCTGCATTAATGGTATTTGGCTTTATGGCTTTGTGGCTTCTGTTTGCTGTTTTTAGTTTGGGAAATTTGCTTTATTGTTATTATTTTAGTGACATTAGAATACAAATTTGTTTTGTTCGTCTGTTTTGTGTGTGTGAAATGCGAGTTTCTGAATTTTGTGTTTTCATTATCTTTTAGTACCAAAACTTATTTTGGAGAGGTAATACACTTCTAAGGAACTTAAAGGAGGGGGTCTTCATTTATAACCCAATATACCACTTGTTGCTCTGTATTTTTGTATCTGCTGTTTTCTTTCAGTTGCCCAATATAGAATACAAGATAAAAGAAAATTATGGAGGCTGTGGAGAGGGTTTGCAGCTTGCTATAGATTGCATTTATGATGATTAATGTGTTTGGATTAACTTTTGACGAAGATTCTTTAACATCGTCACGCCAATGCCAAAGGCACCGGAGAAATTGCGTGGAAAGAGGTCCTTCAGGTGCACTTAGGAAGTTGGTAACCTTAAAAGTAATGGATGAATACTCTATTATAGAAATGCCTTTCAGTTCTTGGCCTCTATTGAAGTAGAAGAAAATGAGATTAAAACTTCCTATATTGTGCCTAAATCTTAAGTCTCATCGAATTTCTGCAAAGTTAAGGAAAATAAATGGAATACAAATGTGGTTTTGTGTCAATAAAATCATTTAACATTTAGTATCAGTGTTTGTTTTCTATGTGTGTTAGTGTGACTATATTTGTATGTGTCTGTGTGATATACAAACTATGTTTTCTGAATCATGGATATTTTTTAGAATTGGGCTAGAAAGCAATAAAGGCACAAAATATTTCATCAAATTTCATAGAATCCAGTGAGCCCGGAAGATAGAAGCTTATTACTATTGCTTTTAAGTACTATTATATTTTCATTAAAGATAGTGACTCTAATTGCATAACATTGAAAACTTTTTACCATATTTGTCATAATGCATTGATAAAATTACTCTTTGGTGCTGGAGTGGATGTGAGCACCGAAGAATTTGTAGATAGCAGTAGTAAGAGTTTCGAAAACTCAACAAAAAACAAATCTGCCATTTCAGAAGGTGAGGTAGAGGAGGTGGATAAGGGATTGACTTCTAATACCAAAGGTACTTCTTTTTTACTATTATACTCGTATATTTGTCCCCATGTTCTGTTTCTACTTTTCAATTTGGGGTTGCGGATTAGAGGTAGTGTGTTGTTGAAAGGTTTTCTTGACTAATGCATCGTTTTGGTATGAAGAGGGAAGGGAGGGGAAGGTCTTCGTAAGGACATATATCCCAAGGGGATTGAGACCTCCAATCTCATGTTTGGTACAATTAGAAGGAAGGGAGAGGAATGAACTCAATTTTCTAGAATTACTATTACACTCATACACCTTATTCCCTTATGATAAAACTTTAACAGGGGAAATTATTTCTGTTGCCTTGCAAACCACAAAGGTTAGCTCTTCTCCTCATATTTCATCCCACTTTTGTGAACGTAGAGTTTTCCGACCTTAGAGGGGGAAATACACAACCATTATTACTTCCTTTCCCCTTACCCCTCTATCAAAGAAGGGAAACTGTCATTTGATTTCTGTTTTTACCTCCACCCTTCCATATCCCCGTGTCTCCAACTCTCCACCCCTCCCAACTCTTCACTTTACCTCCTATTATATGCAATGTAATTAGAAGGCTGTATCGCTTGTCAGAACTAGTGTGTAAAATCATTTAAAGTTATTTCCTAGCTTGAATAATCTGGATGTATATTTCGCCGTAGCCTTAGCCATAATTTGTAAATGTAATGATAGTTCAAGTAACATGAGAGCAGTGTTCTAAAAATCCCCACCTAGGTCCGCCTAGGCCCCGCCTAGGCGCTAGGCCCCCCCTTGGCGCCCCGCCTAGGCCCTATGCTCCTCTGGCGCTTCGCCTAGGAACTAGGCCCCCCCTTGCACCTCACCTAAGCCCAAAGCGACAAGAAAATCCTTCTAGAAAAGTAGGTGAGGCCTAGGCGGGCTAGGCGAGGCCTAGACAGAGAGATTTTTTTTTATTTTAATAACTACTCAAATCAAATCTTGATATATTTATTTTTCTAATGATTTATCATATTCATAATGGAGGTTGTAGCATATCAAATCATAACAAGAAGTGAACAAGATCAAGTCAAAATGGATAATTTTATTATAGTTGTAATTTTTTGAACTTGTACCAACTTCATATAAATGATGATACATTTGTAATATTTATTTTAATTCAATATAATTCTTAAATTTATGTTTAGTATTTTAAGTTTTAATATTGAATTGAATTTTTGAATTCTTGAAATTTTAAATTTTATTATTTAATAGCAATTTTGTTTATGAATAAAATTAATACGTTAAAGATATATTTAAACTTTGAACAATTGCATGCTTGTTTTTGAAATTTGACATTGGCAATATGGATATATGTTTGAACTTTAAGCAAAGGCTTTTATTATCTTTATTATAGATTGTCTTGCATTATATTATTATTTTGAATGGATAAATATAAGATAAAATATTAAAATTGGCTTAAAATAAAAAATTCCGCCTAAGCCCCGCCTAGGCTCTGCCTAGGCCCCCCCTAGGCCCCCCAGACGCTAGGCCCCTCCCGGCCGCCCGCCTAGAGCCTTTCAGAACATTGCATAAGAGATCTTCAAAACTCGTGTATTGATTTAATTGGGAATATATAAACCATTTGTCGCTCATGAATCTCTTCTCTTTGCTGTTGTTGCTACTTCCATAAGCTAAAGATAGATATCTACTTCTTAGTTACTCAAAAAGAATATCTAATTCTTTTGCATTTCTGCTTAGGGCCTTGTGATGTGCCTCTAGAGAATAGTTCTCCTACCACACAAATTTTCAGTGGGAAGCATAATCTCTTAAATAGTGTAAAAACTTTTGTTGCTACCGAGATATTTGATGGAAAGGCGGTAATAAACTCTTTAACGAGCATTTTTTTCTTAAAATTTTAGTCAAACGTAGCTATAAGTTTATGGTAGTTTGTTTAACACTTTACCTTTAAGAACCACTTTTATTTATAAGTTAATGCAGTTGATGGAATGAAACTTTATGCAGAACTCTTGGATGGCTCTGAAATTGCCAATCTGGTTACATTGGGTAATGATTTGAGAACTGTTGGGAGGAGAGGATAGTTTCAAGGCAAGTTCAAATATTCTCTCTTTTTGTGACGAAAAAGTAACTAGCCATTTCATTTCTATGATATTCCTGTTTGTAGTTTCTTTTTGTTTTGTGTTTGCAGATGCATGTGATTCATAGATGTGGTAACTATTAAATATAATAATTTCTCTCTCCCTATCTCCCTTTTCCCTTCTCTGTGAATAGGAAACATATGCTTTACATGAAAGCATTGTGTGACTATTCTATATTAAGTTAATGGGGAGGATCAAAATGCTAATTCTCAAGTGTGAGTTCATAAAGCTTTCCAAAGTGGTGTAACTGGTAGATTTGAGTACCAGATTCTGCTTTAGTGTTTGCAGTGGTTTTGAGTTGTTCTACAATTTTTTTGGTCCAAATTTCAAAACTTGTGGGTATTTGATATGCAGTTACACAGACAACAAAAGCAACTGAAGCTCTTGAATTGTTGAGGAACAACACAAACAACTATGATATTGTGATTACTGATGTTATAATGCCTGGCACAGATGAATTCGAGCTGCTACATATTATAGGCCTTGAAATGGACGTTCCAGTAATAAGTACATACAGTCAAAAAATCATTGTGTTTATTCTGTACTGATTTTTTTATTACTTTTTTCTCAGCTAATGTATATATAAACTTCATCAAAATTGCAGTAATGTCTGCGAACGATGATAGAGAAAATGTAATGAAGAGTGTGGGGCAAGGAGCCCGAGACTACCTACTGAAACCTGTTAGAATTTTGGAGCTAAAGAACATTGGCAACATGTAATGACGAAAATTGTATTAGATCCCAATGACTCATCAGTCATGAGTGAAGGGGAAATTATGGAAAACCTAGCATTGAAAAAGCAAAGGGACAGAAGAATTGAGAAGGAAGGGAGGATGACACTGTTAATATCACCTTTTTTTTTTGTACTTGCAAAGGATCCCATAATTCAGAGAACGGATAAGCCCTTTAAGGTAGTAATTTTTACTCATTTTATTTACTTATATGATTGCTTAAAGTACTTTTTAGAAAATATTGTTGTCCTTTTAGACAAGCATTGTATTTACTTTGGAAGAAGGCCATGGAATGTTGTTCAAAGCCCCGTCAGTGTTTGCATTGAGAGACATTAATGTGACAAAGGTATTTTATTTTAAAAAAAAATTCTTTGATGTTCTGGTTATTTCTTATAAAAAGTTTTCATTGTAACTATAGATTGAAAGTCGGCCACAAAGAAAGAAACCACTAAGGGTGGTTAATGACTCTAATACTGGGACTGCCAAGTGGGTTTTTTTCTTTGAATCTTTTTAAAAGAGGTTTTTGATAGCTGATAGATGCAAGGGAATAGAACCTAAGAAAGTGCAACTCACATGCAATAGATTGCTGAGATTCTCGTAATCAAAAAGGCTCTATAAGACATGTAATGCCAATCTTCCTAACAAAAACAAGTTATTTATTTAATAATTTAACCATAATCAAGATTGAGTTGTGCTTTCACACACTTTTCTACTTTCATATTTAGGCTATGCAATAATTTTAGTTCATATTTTGTTATTCATGTGACTACAGCTATACTAGAGGAATGTAATTGAATACATGTTACGAGTCAATAGGCACCCTAATGATGAAGTATCTCTTGAAGTCTGTGAATTTTGGTAATCCCTCCACCTTATGCACTCATGCTCTGAATGATCTGAAAGCGAGTAGCAGTTATCCTTGTGTGTATTGGACTGAACAATTCTTTCCCTAGTTAAGTAGTGATCTAGTGTTTCATGGGCAGTTTGTTGAATGCGCCAACTTTGTACATGTGCCTCAATAAATCATTTAGATAGTTGATTGTAAAGATGATGAATAATCATGTACCAGATGATTTTATTTAATTAATAATATTTTAATTATTTGTACTTCTATCATAATTTGTTATGGGGTTATTGAGTCACGATTTATTTTGTTTGTAAATAATTTTGACATTTGTTACATAACAAAGAAAAAAGTAATATTTATATCGTTGCAAATCATAACAACTTTCGTTGCACAAATAAATCAAATGGCAACGTATAGTGTTGTTGCTAATTGACAATAACTTTCGTTGCTCTTGAAAAATAATCAGCATCAAACATTATTGTTGCTAATTGATCATAATTATCTAAAACAAGATCAATAACAACGAAAAAATTTGTTGCAAATTAATATATGACCGGTTTATTATGCACATTTAGCAACGAATATCGTTGCCAAAAAGTATACAATCAGCAGCGAAAACTAGTTAAGGTAACAATTTTTATATTGTTCAGCAACGACAAATATCGTTGGCAAATGTGTATCAAATGCAACGAATTTCATTTTTGTTGGCACAAAAAAAGATTCTTTTCGTTGCCAATTAGGCGGATTTTGCAACGAAAGTTGATTTTCAGTAACAATTTCTTAATAAATTTGCTACAAAACATTTCGTTGCTAAATGATATATGATTTTACACGAAAACAAACTTTCGCTGCGAAATATCTCACTTTCTGCAACGGGAAAAAAAAATTCGTTGCTAGACAATTAGCAACGCTCATTGCGTAACGAATGGTCCAACGACAGAAAAATCGTTGCAAATGACCTTTTGGCAACGAATTTTCACACTTTTAGCAACGATAACCGTTTGTTGCCAAATGACCATTTTTTTGTAGTGGCGTATTACTTTATTTTAACCACCGGGTATTTCAACAGTGTTAACTGTAACTGTTACGCCGTTATTTATAGAAAACTTATTCTTGTCGTTTTCTTCATCGGACAGTTTTCTGTTATGGGGCCCACAAATGGCTGCGTCGTCGTACGAATATTCTCCGACAACAAGAATATTCCACGACCAACGAGTATTCCCCGGCAACAATGAATATTTTATAACCACTTGCTTATTTTGAAAAATTTATATATATCACCCTCAACTTTAACCTTTTATCAATTTAACCATTTACTGAATAATAATTATAAGAAAATTGAATAATTCTATTTCATAAAATCTGGGGTCTTACAATCTCCCCTCCTTATGAAATTTCGTCCCCGAAATTTACGTAACTGGTATTTCGAAGAGGTGATAATACCTTGCTTTCATTACAGATTCTATATTTCCGGTCATTTCTTCTGTATTATGATTTCTCCATTGCGCATTCAAAAATACAGCTTCAAAACAAAAGTTAATTGACATATCACAATTTGTCAATTTATTAAGTAAGAAAATTCAGCTTAGATAAGTCACACACTAGCGAAGTATATTACTCGTCTCTCCCCTCCTAGTTCTAGACTCAGATCTCCGCCAGCGACCATATCCTAAGCTCTGATACCAAAATGTAACGCTCCCAAAATAGGTCTAATCCACCCAACCCATTCTGGGTCGCCACGAAATACACTCAACAAAAATTTCAAATACAAATCTTCAAAATCAAAACTTTAAACTGTCGTACAAAATACAACCACAGTTAAACTGTGAGTTTTAATACAAATACATGTAACTCTCATAGTGCTTCAACCTTGGACAACACCTCACCCTATTTGGGTCACCAAAATTAACGGTTAAATGGCGTATACAATACGACACACACATTTAAAGTTCTCAATATAATTATATATTGTCATACTGTTTTATAATGTATTGAGAAACTCAACAGTCACCGACCATTACTCTATTCCTTTGTTATCCCTGCTCGACCTAGCTACACTCTTATTACCTGAAAGGAATTGTGAAGCAAAAGGGTGAGCACAAATAGCCAGTAAAGAATATCATAATTAAAGATAATTAAATTATCAATAGTTTTCATCAGTAATAAATCAGAGATTTATAACATATGGTAGATGATAAAACTTTTCAACTATAGTTGCAGCGTGTTGGTCGTTTTACCGATCAATATATGCGTGCAAGTATACACGGTCAACAAGTAATAAAGAGTAAGTAAAGTATCGTTCCCACGGAGAATTAACTAATAAAAGCCACCAAGCATTAGCCCATAACCATTTCAATCTTATCTAAACAAATGATTTGATATATTGATTAAAACTATGAAATTAAACTAATACTAATTATCTCTAGAATAAACTAGATAATAAAGATATGAGATTACAATTTTCCCTATTGATTCATTTAAATCAACACACTTCCTGTTAAGCCAAATTAATTATCATAGATTGTTAGTCGAGAACATGAAGGTAAGACAAGGCCATCTTTCGATGTACCAAATCCATATCACATATAATCCACAATTGATAGAATACACACGAACACCCTAATTACCTAAACCACTATATGTCTATGTGATTTACAAATAATTAGGGTTTAAGCTCAAGTCCTCAATTGACTACAAGTGGTGCTTCGGTATATGTCTATCCTAAGCACAAATCATACATTCCAATCGCCATGTAGAACATATAATCACAAGCTATTAAGATCAGATCTAAATCCATACTTCGTCTTTCAAGTTCATATGGATTATCACAGTAATCGATGGCCAATCAACTAAGCAATTAAGCATGAATCATAATAGACAATCCAATAACAATAAATAAGAATAACAAGGAAGTATATCAAAATAAACTACTCAATATATTCCATTGCAATCCCAAAATAGAGTTTAACTCATAGTTGAATCAACTCTACAATCCACAATTTGAATAAACATTAGAAAATACAAATAGGAATCAAAGAGAAAATATGAATAAGAAAAGAAAATCTGATCTCTTGCTCCAAGTCTGAATCCTCAATGTCTTCCAATTGCTTCAAACCCCAAATCCAATCTAATCTAGGGTTCTACTCTAATCTAACCTAATCTAATGAAAGAGAAGAAGAGAACATGTCTATACTAATGATCCCTAAGGGTGGAATACCCTTATTTCATACTCCTATGTCTCTATATATAAGCCCTAATATGAATCCCCCCCTCAGTTACGCTTTAATCGCACTCATTAATGAAAAAGTCAAGTCTGGTCGTGTTCCGGAGTGGCGCGGCCGCGCTGGAAATGGCCTGGAATTGGGCGCGGGCATGCTGGAAACAAATGTCATTTTTTGGCCTGAGGAAGGGCGCGGTCGCGCCCAAATTACACTACAAACTGGCGCGGCCGCGCCGCAGAAATTCTGCTGCAGTGACCTTTGGTAGAACGGCCATAACTTTTGATCCGGGAAGAGTTACGGGACCTGCCACCTGTCAAATCGAAGCTATCGAAGAGATATACAACTTTCATTCTTTGAGCATTGAGAAACAATGGATGGATGAAAGTCTAAATTGGGCTTGAAGTGACAGCTGTGCAATGGTAACCCAAAACTGTGAAGTTCAACGTCCTTTGGTTGGTAAAAAGGTCATAACTCTCGCCTCCGAACTCCGATTGAGATGATTCAAGATGTTCCAAAAAGCTTAGAAGACGCTCTACAATATGACCCAAGTTTCAATCCAAGAACATGAAATGAACATGAAAGCCCAAACGACGTTCGGATTGCAATTTCCTTCCCTATTAGCTTCAAATGCCACCAAGAGAGTTCCCAATATGAAAACTACAAAAGAAAGCAAAAATGCATGAAAAGCTAATATAACACATGAGTTTAAGCAACAAAAGAAGTGAGTTTATATCTAAATAAGTGGTTATAAAATCACTTATCAAATACCCCCAAACTTAAACTGTTGCTTTTCCTCAAGCAACCAAAACAAAACCAAACAAAAGATGCAATGCAATAACTACAATGAATGAAACCTATCCTATCATGAATGCGAATCCAAGTCTCAGTCAGAATTGAAATTCAAATGAAATGGCTCAGAAAAATCATAGGCTAATCAAACTGATAAGCTACCCAAGACAAGATCATAAGGCATATCCTTGCAAATCCAAAACTGTCAGCACTGATGTAGTGTGTGTGTGCCTAGCAACGATTAAACATGCTTTTGAACAAATATATCACATACTATGCTTCTTAGGGGAAAAAAAAGTTTCAACTTAAGAAAAACAGTAAATCAGATAAGTTCTAACCAAGACCATGCATTACTTAAGCTAAGAGTCACAGAGGGTTTATTATGCTTTTTATTTACTCACGAGGGCGTTTTTGCACTTTCCCGTGTACACACTCGACTGTACAATGCCTAGTCCTCTTAAGCTTTTTAATGATACCAGTGTAGCGAGCTTTTGACCAACGACTCCCAGACCAAAAGGCCTTAGGGCACTGGGTGTAGAGACACCCCTAGGGCTTACTTGCTCGAATATCAAAGGCCACAAAACTCGACGTAGCCGAAGTGTTTATTCTATTTTTTTTTCACTGCATTTTTTTTTCTTTTCTTTTTCATAGGAGAGTGCGTCTTACGCTCCATCTCCCAAATAGCATGCATACCTCCTGTTTCCCCCAAACCTAAGCTTTTTACAGCCTAGTTATTATCACATGAGTACTGAAACTCTTTCATTAAAGCATAGATTTCCCACCAGAAGACAAGTATGTGAAAATTTAAACTAAGCAAGTCATGGTGGTTACTCTTAGAGTGCTAACTAGTTACATCAGTATCTGATAGATAAGGATTTACATATATGACATTATAATCAAGCTTAAGTCTCAAATCAGTCCAAAAATCAAGTAATTTCTGTTTCCTCATAGGCCAAATAAATGACAAACCAACAGAAAACTGGATTCATGCAAAATGTCCTAACACAGTTAACTAAATGAACTAAATTCATGCAAAATTTTGAAAAATTTGAACAAAATACGACCTACATGCACTATATGAACTAACACAATATGCAAGATGACATGAACTACACTAAATGCAAAAACAACCATAATACCCCTAAACTTAAAAACTGCAATGTCCTCATTGAAGGTAAAAGGAAAAATGGGAACTCCCCTAGTCAGCCTCGTCTGCTACATTAAATGATGTGGTGCTCAATTTCTGCTAAATTTTTGCCTTAAGTCTGAGACAACCTGCATGCCGCGCAATCGCGCGCCTATTAGCCTTGATTCCGGAGCGGTCGCGCCCTTCCCCAGATTTTTGATATGCAGCTTTTGACCTGCATTAAGGATGGGCCTTTTGAATTTGATTCATTCCAGCAAATTTAACTTGAGAAAGGCACATAACATTTATTAAGCCCTCTAATCCACCAAAATATAATATGAACTATTTACAACTATGCGGAGAATCATCATAAGGTGAGAATCATATGCACGTGAACTCCCAAAAATATACTACATGTGCGAAAATGCATAATACTAGTGCTTCATGAATATATTCCATAAGCTTCTAAGTCCCAAAAATGTATGCACAAATGCCTAAGTCCAAAAATGCAGGCAATGAGCTCCTAAATCCAAAAGTATTAAAAAATTTTAAACTAAGAATTAAACAGGGGGAAGGGAAATGGAGATAGGTAAATAGAATTAAACATGAGGGAGAAGAGAGAAAATGATGGGGTGCCTCCCATCGAGCGCGCAGTTTATAGTCTGTTAGTTGGACTTTCTCTTTGACACCGCTATCCGATCCCTCGATGATATTTGAGAAACCCTCCATCCATTAGAATTGTCGTGTGAGTTTGGAGGTTCCCCATCATGAGAGGCTTCAGATTTGAGTCGCCTAGCATATGATGTGTATATGAATTCCCCATTTTGAAGTTCGGGGAGCTAGGCACTTCTTCTGTAGTGTTCGTGAAGCTATTGGGGCATTGAGGCACAACTAACACAACGATCTCTTCTTCAATTCTCTCTTCTTTGTACCACTATGGCTTCAAGGATGAGTCACTATCATAAAGATAATTCCCTGCAACGTGACTACCAAGGGGACACGCGTGTGCAAACTTCACTAGATTTTCCAACTTTGGCGGAGAAGGCACTTTGGGTGTCGTCACGGTTGGCTCATATTATAATTTTTCACGTCCCCAATTGTCTCCTCGATATCCATTTCCTTCAGTTCATCTAGTTGCATGTGCACTTCGGGCTCTCCATCAGTTTCAGCATCCAATTCATAGCACCAAGTATTCTGAGGGCCATTGCTCACGACTTCAAATAATTGAGGCATTGGATTCTGAAGATCTTGAGTCTTTATACCTTGCTCAATCACTTCCTCCTTCATTAAAGCCATGCTGATTTGCTCCGCCCAATTCTGAAGATTCTCAATCGACTTCGCTTGCTCAATCAAGATCTCCTTTGTTGATGCTATGGAATTGACCCACAAATTTTCCAATCTTGCCTTTTCTGTTTCAGCTTCGAAATTCATGTATTGAGACTCATTGGTTGGAGTATTGATGATTTGTGCCATCTGGTTCTGAAAATTTGGATTAGATAGCTCCTGGCTCCTAATCATCTTCTCTTGGTTTGCTAAGGCCCTATACATGAATTCCTTTATCGACTGTTCTTCTTGTAAACACGGAGATTGATATGTGGGGTTTGGTGCATATATTGGACTTTGATCGCAGTATTGGTCTTGATAATAGCTCGCTGAAGAGTTTGGGTGATACTCCAAATCTTGGTGATAATTGGAATACTCAAGGTTGAAGTAATCACCCCCATACTGCTCTTGTCCATAACTAATGGGATCCTGATGGCTCATATAGTTTCCAGCACCATAATCATAAGTAATTACTGGCTCTCAACTCTGTTGGGCTGTAACACTGTCCAACTTCCTCGAGAGATCCTCTAGCTGTGCTGATAATGTTGCAATTGGGTTGAGTCCATCAGTGTATGTTTCCCTTGGGTGATCATTCCTCGTGTAAAACCATAGATAAGCGTTGAGATCCATTGTACCTGAAAAAAGAATATAGTAAGAGAATTAAAACAAAATAAAAATGTTTAAATTAAGACTAATTTGATTAAAGCTAATGTTGGCAAAAATTTATCAAATTAATTCCTCGGCAACGGCGCCAAAAACTTGTTGCGCCGTTTCGGTGTTAACAAATAGGCACAAAACACGTGCAAGCATACACGGTCGACAAGTAATAAATTAGATAAGTAAAGTTCGTTCCCACGGAGAAAAGGAGTTAGGCTTAAACTATCATGCAACAGTCCTATAGTTATTTTAGTATGCTCAAACGAGTATCAAAGTGTGACTTAATAACTAGACTGATTTTTAACATAAACTCAACTAATTAACAGACAGGGGTTCAAATTGGAGAAATATGGGATCCTAACTTCACCTATTGCATCGTCTAGATTACCAACACCTCATGTCAAGTATAAATAATCACATAGGACTGCTAGTCGAGAGCACGAATGTGAGACAAGGCTATTTGTCAATAAACCAAGCCCATATCATATAATATCCACAAAAGAGATAGAAATCACATGAACACCAATAAAACCTAAATCACTATATGTCTATGTGATTTACAAGCTATATCAGTTTAAGTGCAATCCCCCAATAGACTACATATGGCAATATGGTATACTTCTATCCGGATTACAAATCACAAAACTTATCGAATGCAAGTTTCATGAACATAAGCTAGCATGACAAAATCTAAGTTTGCTATGTAAACTATTACAGTAGATGTTGATCAAGCATCTAAACATACAATACAACCATGCTAGGCAATCCATACATTTTCACCCATACATTTCAAAGAGGCATAAAACCCTAGACTAAGCAATAAGATCCATTAGAATCCCATAACGGTAATTAGTTCATCTCTGAACCACAAACCATTATGGGATTTAAGCCAAGCATTGAAAGCAAATAATGGAAGTAAGAGAGTAGAGAGAATAGAGAAAGCAAATCTTGTGGTTCCACTTCCAATAGAATGCTAACAAGCTCAAGTTTAGACCACAACAAGATCCAAAGTGAGCCCTAGAAATGTAAATGCTACTTAGAACTAGAAGAGAAGAAGAGTTAAGCTTTCAAGCTCTCTAGCTCTCTAACCCTAGAAATGTAACAACTTTTATAAATGTGTCTGAGAATAATTAGTGATATATCTCGTTCATTACACAACACCCTTTTAAACCATACACCCAGCCAAACAAAACAAGTCAAAAGTCTTCAGTTAAGACCGGCGCGGCATCGCGGCCCCATAGTGCAGTTGGGGCGCGGGCGCACCAATATCTAGAGCCGTGTCTGGCTGCTCTTTGGCGCGGGCGCGCCGCATCCCTTTGTTATCCTGGCGCTGCCGCGCAGGCCTGCTTCCTGCTAGTGCAATGCTGGTGTTGTGTGCTGCTTCCTTGCTACTTTCTTTTGTTTCTTACTCCTTCACTTCATGCTGCATCTAAGCTATTTTGCACATTCCCTTCATCTCATGCCATCCCACATTTGCTTCCTCATGCCCAGTCCAACCCCACCTTGTTAAGCCATCTTGCCTTTGTCATTTCTATGCCAAATCATGCCAATATCATGCCATTCCATGCTTTTTTGAGTTTCCTAACTAAGATATGCAAAACAAAGATAAAACGCATTAAAAGACAATAAAATGCTTGAGTTTAAGCCATAATCATAGCAAGTTGATATCCAATAAGTAGGTATAAAACCTACTTATCAAATACCCCCAAACTTGAACTATTGCTTGCCCTTAAGCAACAAACACAAATGTACACTACATGATATGCAACTAGACTACATGAAAATGAATCCCAAAGTATCAGCCATGATGTGAACTCCAATAAGAAGCGCCTCAGAGAAATAACAAGAACACTGAATAGAGTATTGGCTCAAGCTACAGTTATAAAGACATACAATCTGTAAATCACAACCTGTTACTAAGATGTATTGTGTGTGTGCAATGTCATAAACAAGCTTGACAGAGGTAAAAATTCCACATGCTATACTTCTAAGGATGGAAAATTGAGGTTTTAAATCCAGAATTTTTCATTTATACAAAATAATGACCAAACCAACACATAGATACAAGTTGAAGTGCAATAAGGGCTTAATATGCTTATATTCACACACGGGGGCGATATTCGCACTTTTCTCGCGGTTACACCCGACTGTGCAATGCTAGGCCCTCTTAGACTTTTTAATGATACCCATTTAACGAGCTTTCGACCAACGACTCCCAAACCATAAAGGCCTTAGGGCGCTGGGTGTAGAGAAAATGCCCTAGGGCGTACTTGCTCGAGTATCAAAGGCCACAAGACTTCGCTAGCCAAGGTGTTTATTCTATTTTTTTCTTTTTCACAGCTTATTTTCTTTTCTTTTGCTTTTGCTTTTTCTTTTATTATCATGCATACCCAAAGTTTTCCCTCAAACTTGTATTCCAGTGTTGTTAAGGTCATTATTTCTTTTATTACACAATTCTAGCAATTAAAAATAAAAATTTTCCCCTCAGAAGACAAGCATTGTGACGTCCCCAAAATAGGTTCAATACTCAACCCATTCTGAGTCTCCAAATGCATGGTACAGAATCCAAATACAATCTTTTATAACATACGGTCATGTAAAATACGACCACACAAACTATGAGCTTACAAATCGTATATAATACAAAATATAAACACTCAAATTCATTCCTTATTCATTACAATTATTGTCTCACTATTTTATAGAATAGTGAGAACTTCTATAGATCTAACTTTGATCATCACACTGTTCCCCGACTAGTCCCCGCGATATTCTCATTTCCTGAATAGAACAGTGGAAGAAAAGGGTGAGCTCAACTAGCCCAGTAAAGAATATTATGACTAAGATAATGGAAAATAAATTATCGTTAGTCTTTAACAAATCAGATAAAATATTATAGACAACAAGTTTTAGATTAACAACTGCAGCGAAAATAATAATTCATTAAAAGAGTTAAGTAGAGAATGATGTCTACAATCTTCTATGATTTAAAAGTCCATCATCAATATTTTATTCCTGTAACATCAATCAATATACATCTCGAACCAAATATTCATCTTTGCACTACAGCCCAAAGATATTCATTTGTATCACCAGTTGGTCATGTTCATCTCAACACCTGTCCATCTTACTACGGGCCAAATATATTCATCAGGTAATCATTCATCTTTGCACTACAGGCCAAAGATACTCGTCAAGAAATCATTCATCTTTGCACTACAGGCCAAAGATATTCAGTTATATCACCATTTAGAACTGAGGATGATGAAAAATAATATAAATAACGAATCTAGTGAGATAAATGACAAAAATTAGGGATTCGTAATTTAGTTTATTCAAGTTCAATAATACTCCGTAATAATCAATTGTGGAGCAAAATTCAAGAATGAAGATCAAAACTTGGATCAAATCAAAGATAAAAAAAATATTTTTTTACCGTGAATAGTACCCCGTGAATAGTAACTCAACATGAAAAGATAAAAATTTCACGAGAAAGTTCAGAAAATCATTCCGGTGAAATGATACTAGATGAAGTGCAAAACTCAAAGAATTTCTAATCATTTTAGAAATTATAGAAGCAATACTTACCGTAGTAAGTTTAAATATAGGAATATGAAATGAAATATTATAACTTTCATAATATGGAATATGAAAGAAAATAATATTCTATATGAATATTGAAAGGAAATAACATCATTTACGAGAAAAATAACATCTTTTACCTTAACAGGAGAGTAATTTTGACTGGAATATCGGATTTTATGCTGACGAAAACTTGCACTTGTTATCAACACTCAAAATGTCTAAATACTCACAAGAAATACGCTCGATATTATAGAGAGAAAATTTTCTGATTCTGGTGTGATTTTTATTTCTAACTAAGCACCCTATTTATAGGAATTGTGTGGCACACCAAGATTGGAATTTTTTTTCCACGGGTGATTTTCAAGCCCCCAACTTTTGACAAAGCTTAGCACACCAAGGATGATTTCAACAAAGCCTCCACCAATTTGTCCCACATGTTTATATAATATATATATATATATATATACATATATTAAAATATTTATTTTTAAAACTTCAATAATTCATAATAAATAGCCCCTTTATCAGAAAAATACGAATCTTATGTCCATTCCATATGAAATTTAATTCTATACAACTTTGTAGAAGAAAGTTTTTTCAAATTCCGAACAAAAAAATGACCCAACTTACATACGGATGATTTTTCCACACTCATTACTCTTGAAAATCTTCAACACACTCAAAATTTCAAAGCCTTTATTTTTGAAATAATGAATTCCACCACATGTTTATTTATATATCGTGAATTTGTTGTAAAAATATCATCACTATTATATTATTATATTATCACATTATACACTTATAATGTAATATTATAATAATATATGTGAATGAATTATTTTATCAGAATAGATAAAATATCCATTCTCAATAACTGTCACTTTTGCTGAAAACTTCCTCCGTTTAAATCCACATTGAATAAATATTTACTTATCATATTTATCAATAATTATTATTCACAAATAATATTACAGAACCACAATAATGACAACCGGGTCGTTCCAAGGAAAGAGGGGGTCTTCCGATAAGGATTTCTCGTTACTGGCGCACAATTAATCAACCCCTTTCCTAGACAGAACTTTTTAGACATTGCCAATAATGCTATCTAATAATATTATTCAAATAATATGAATTATTGATTTGATAATTTGAAATAGTGTGCAATGACAATTATTGAATCACTAATATAAAATAGTAAAGTAGCACTTATTGATATAAAATATCAACGTAGCAAATATTGAACCAATAAAATATTATGCAATCATTAAATCAATAATATAAAATATTGAATGGTAATTACTGTAACAATAATTGAGTAAGTGCCTTCCTACGTAAGAATCAATAATTCGAAATACTGTGCAATACCGTGTGCTACTGTGCAACATCGTGTATTACTGTATTTTAACCACCGGATATTTCAACAATACTAACGGTAACAACTACGCCGTTATTTTATAAAAATGTTATTTCTGTCGCTTTCTATATCCAACAGTTATTCCGTTATGGGGCCCACAAATGGCTCCGCCGTCTTACGAATATTCCCCGACAACAAGAATATTCCACGACCAAACGAATATTCCCCGACAACAATGAATATTTTATAACCACTTGCTTATTTTGAAATATTTGCACATTTCACCTATAACTTATCACATTTATCAAATCAATACCTTACTATTTCAAAATAATATATAAAGAAATTTAAATCTTTATTCATAAAATTTGAGGTCTTATAACCTCCTCTCCTTATGAAATTTCGTCCTCGAAATTGACGTACGTACCTGGTATGTCAAAGAGGTGAGGATACCTCGCTTTCATTTTCGATTCTAACTTCCAGGTCATTTCCTCAATTTCATGGTTTTTCCATAAAACTTTGACTTGAGGTACAACCTTTGAGCGTAGAACATGTTCCTTCTTATCCAAGATCTTGACAGGTACCTCCTCGTATGTTAAATCTTCGGTTATCTCATCTGGTTCCAACTCGATAATGTGGTTTGGGTACTTTCACATATTTATGTAGCATGGATATGTGAAAAACGTTATGAACACGAGACATGCTAGGCGGTAAAGCGAGTCTATAGGCCACATTTCCTACTCGGTCAAGGATCTCAAATGGACCAATGAATCGTAGATTGAGCTTTCCTCTCTTACCGAATCTCGTAACTCCTTTCCATGGAGCAACACGTAACAACACATGATCCTCAACATTAAATTCCACGTCCTTTCGATGAAGATTTGCATAACTCTTTAGTCGATCTTGTGCGATTTGTATACGTTGTCGGATCATTTGAATCTTTTTTGTAGTCATACGTACTAACTCCGGTCCCAACAATGTTGCTTCACCCACCTCGTCCCAACATACTGGGGAACGACATTTTCGTCCATACAAAGTCTCGAATGGAGCCATGCCTATACTTGCCTGATAACTGTTATTGTAGGAGAATTCCACCAATGATAAGTACTTATCCCAACTCCCTTTGAAGTCTAGAACATAGAGTCTCAATAGATCTTCAAGAGTTTGGATAGTCCTTTCCGATTGCCCGTCCGTTTGAGGATGATATGCAGAACTAAATCATAAATCCGTGCCCATAGCCTTTTGCAAACTGACTCAAAATCGTGAAGTAAATCTGGGGTCACGATCCAAAACTATGGATACTGGCATGCCATGCAATCTCACAATCTCATTTACGTACATACGAGCAAGACGTTCAAGTGAATAAGTCTCTCGTATAGGCAAGAAATGAGCAGACTTGGTTAATCTATCAACAATAACCCAAATCGCATCTATGCCTTCAGAAGCCTTGGAAAGACCCGTAACGAAATCCATGGTATTGTGTTCCCACTTCCACTTTGGAATCTCAAGTGGTTGCAATGGACCCTTCGGCACTTGATGCTCTGCCTTGACACGTTAACAAGTTAAACAACTCGAGATGAACTCCGCGATCTCTCTCTTCATATTGCTCCACCAAAATGTATGTCGAAGATCACGATACATTTTGGTACTCCTAGGATGGATTGCAAACGGTGTGTTGTGTGCCTCTATCATGATTTTATACTTCAAGTCAGAGTCGTTAGGAACACAAAGTCTGGAGTTGACTCGAAGTATTCATTCTTCATCGATTCTTGCTTCTGGAATAGCACCTTCTTGCACTTTCTAGTTCATCTTTATCAGCTCCGGGTCTGTAGATTGAGCAGCTTTAACTTTATCAATCAAAGCTGGTTCTACGCATATACTTGACATCATCATGTGGGTCCCTGGAGTCTTTAACTCTATCTCCATCCTTTATAAGTCATGTAAAATGGGTCTTTGTGTTGACAGCATCGCACTCGTTCCCGCATGTGATCTTCTACTCAACGCGACAGCTACCACGTTCGCTTTTTCAAAATAGAATTGAATGGTATGGTCGTAATCTTTAAACAGCTCAAGCCAACGTCGTTGTTGCATATTGAGTTCGTTCTAGGTGAAAAAATATTTGAGGCTTTTGGAGTATATTAGGATGTCATCAATAATGACAACCACAAAATGATCCAAATATTTCTTAAATATTCGGTTCATCATGTCCATGAACGCAACATGGACATTAGTCAATCCAAAAGATATAACTAGAAATTCGTAATGCGCGTATCGAGTTCTAAAGGCAGTCTTCGGAATGTCCTCAATTTTAATCTTTAACTGATGATATCTAGAACGAAGATCGATCTTTAAAAAGAATTGTGCACCTTGCAACTGGTCGAACAGGCCATTAATACGAGGTAGCGGATACCTATTTTTGATGGTGACATGGTTCAACTCCTGATAGTCAATACATAGTCGCATACTATCGTCTTTCTTCTTTACGAATAAAATAGGAGCACCCCAAGGAGATGTACTCGGACGTATAAAACCAATGTCTAACAACTTCTGTAGTTGGACCTTTAACTCCTGAAGTTCAATAGGAGCCATTCGATATGGGGTTTTAGAAATGAGTTTTGTACCGGGCTCAAGGTCAATAAAGAATTCAACTTCACGTTCTGGGGTAGACCAGAAAGTTCTTCGGGAAATACATCAGGAAACTCATTAACAACAAAAATATCATTCAAATCTGATGTATCCTGATTTAAATCAGTGACATGGGCTAAGAAAGCTTGACATCCGTTTTTCAATAAACGAATAGCTTTATGACTTGAAATGACATTGATTGATTTTAGTGGTCTGGTTGTTTGAATGAAAGATAACAACCTTACAAAATAATTAATTTTGGCATGATGAGTGGTTAACCAGTCGATTCAAAAAATCACACCAAATGCAAGTATTTTCAAAAATATAAAATCAACAGGTAGCGTGAGGGTGCCAATTTGAATCAAACAAGATTTGTAAACTGTGAATGTAACGAAGGTTTCTCCTAACGGAGTTTCAACAGATAAGTCAAAGTCTAACTTCTCAAGAGTCAAGTTTAAACGTTGAGCACAAGTAGGTGAAATAAAAGAATGGGTAGCACCGGTATCTAATAAGGCATAGACTTCGCAAGAGTTTATGCTTAGCTTACCTGTGATCACCTCGTTCGGGTTCCTCGCGTTTTGGGCAGTCACGACAAACGCTCTTCCAGGAACCACCGACTTTGACTTGTCCGGGACAGCCTTTAGAGTCACCATCCCCGCTAGACTTGGTTTCGCTACCGGACACTCTCTAGCTATGTGTCCTTCCTTTCCACAGTTATAACATACCTTGAATTGTTGTGGGCAGTTTGAACTGATGTGTCCCTCTTGCCCGCATTTATAGCATACAATCGACGGTCTTTCTCCTCCCCTAGAAACAGTTGATGTTGGTGCTGCTATCGATGTTTTCACGTTCTCATTATTGTACCTTCTCTTCTTGAAATCTCCCCCCGACTCACTCCTTCTATTATCATGGCCACGATTACCACCGGAGTGGTTACCGCTTCTATTATGATACTTTCCTCCCTGCTAGTTGTCATTGCTCCGATGACTGTTGCCACCGGTACGACCTTGGTTGTTGTCCCTTGGTTGGACATAATCATTATCACGTTCTAACAATTGGGCCCTGTTCACTACATCTGAATATAAAGAAATTTTGTGAGAAATGAGGTACTGACGAATTTCGGGTTTTAAACCTCTTAGAAACATCCGCGTCATACGTTCCTCATTATCAACCAAATGAGATGCGAACCGGGATAACTCCGCGAACTTAGCCTCATACTGGGACACAGTTATGTTGTTCTGTTCCAGTTTAATAAACTCTACCTCCTTCATATGACGAATACTTTCTAGAAAGTACTTGTCATTGAACAGTTTCTGGAACTCCTCCCAAGACATCTTGAGTGCTGCAGGCTGGGTACGCTTCACAGATTCCCACCAGTAATCTGCCTCTCCACGGAACATAAACGTGGCGAATGGAACCTTTTGCTCCTCTATGCATCCCAAGACATCAAATATCTTGGTAATTTGCTTAACCCACATTTTCGCCTTGATTGGATCTAGCTTTCCCAAAAACTCTGGTGGTCCCAACTCTTTAAATTGCTTGGCAGTGACAAGCCGCGAGTTGTTATTACTTCCACCTGTATTATGAACACGAGTCTCCCTCGTCTGGTTTTGCATGAACTGCAAAAAGCTTCTAAACATCCCATCGTTCATCGTTTGATCGGTGATGTCGTTTACAAGAGGAATATCGCCTTCTTGTTGCACATTCTCCTGGTTTGTGATTAAAGGTGTCTCAACGGTCTCATTCACTCTCTTGTTTAGATTTTCAGCTGCCATTCTCAAATACTGCCACAAAACAAGGGTTAATCAAACGAATTAACATATCACATATTAACCCTATGTTTCGACCGACCAATTAAATACCAAATAGCTTAGGTAGGACACACTAGCGAAGGATTTACTCATCTCTCCCGTTCTAGTTCTATTCCCAGATCTCCTCCAGAGATTATATCCCTAAGCTCTGATACCAACTGTGATGCCCCCAAAATAGGTTCAATACTCAACCCATTCTGAGTCGCCAAATACATGGTACAGAATCCAAATACAATCTTTTATAACATACGATCGTGTAAAATACTGACCACACATATGAGCTTCAATACAAATCGTATATAATACGAAATATAAACACTCAAATTCATTCCTTATTCATTACAATTATTGTCTCACTATTTTATAGAATAGTGAGAACTTCTACAGATCTAACTTTGATCATCACACTGTTCCCTGACTAGTCCCCGCGATATTCTCATTTCCTGAAGAGAACAATGGAAGAAAAGGGTGAGCTCAACTAGCCCAGTAAAAAATATTATGACTAAGATAATGGAAAATAAATTATCGTTAGTATTCAACAAATCAGATAAAATATTATGGACAACAAGTTTTAGATCAACAACTGCAGCGGAAATAACAATTCATTAGAAGAGTTAAGTAGAGAATGATGTCTACTATCTTCTATGATTTAAAAGTCCATCATCAATATTTTATCCCTGTAACATCAATCAATATACATCTCGAACCAAATATTCATCTTTGCACTACGGCCCAAAGATATTCATTTGTATCACCAATTGGTCATGTTCATCTCAACACCTGTCCATCTTTGCACTACGGGCCAAAGATATTCATCAGGTAATCATTCATCTTTGCACTACAGGCCAAAGATATTCATCAAGTAATCATTCATCATTGCACTATAGGCCAAAGATATTCAGTTATATCACCATTTAGGACTGAGGATAATGAAAAATAATATAAATAACGAATCTAGTGAGATAAATGACAAAAATTGGGTATTCATAATTTAGTTTATCCAAGTTTAATAATACTCCGTAATAATAAATTATGGAGCAAAATTCAAAAATGAAGATCAAAACTTGGATCCAATCAAAGATAAAAAAATATTTTTTTTATCGTGAATAGTATCCCATAAATAGTAACTCGTGAATAATAACTCGACATGAAAAGATAAAAATTTCACGAGAAAGTTCAAAAAATCATTCCGGTGAAATGATACTAGATGAAGCGCAAAACTCAAAGAATTTCTGATCATTTCAGGAATTATAGAAGCAATACTTATCGTAATAAGTTTAAATATAGGAATATGAAATGAAATATTATAACTTTTATAATATGGAATATGAAAAAAAATAATATTCTATATGAATATTGAAAGGAAATAACATTATTTACGAGAAAAATAACATCCTTTACCTTAACAGGAGAGTAGTTTTGACTGAAATATCGGATATTATGCTGACGAAAACTTGCACTTGTTATCAACACTCAAAGTATCTAAATACTCACAAGAAATACGCTCGATATTATAGAGAGAAAATTTTCTGATTCTGGTGTATTTTCATTTTTAACTAAGCACTTTATTTATAGGAATTGTGTGGCACACCAAGGTTGGAAAAAATTTTCCACGGGTGATTTTCAAGCCCCCAACTTTTGACAAAGCTTAGCACACTAAGGATGATTTCAACAAAGCTTCCACCAATTTGTCCCACATGTTTATATAATATATATATATATATTAAAATAATTATTTCCAAAACTTCAATAATTCATAATAAATAGCCTCTTTATCAGAAAAATACGAATCTTATGTCCATTCCATATGAAATTTAATTATCTACAACTTTGTAGAAGAAAGTTTTTCCAAATTTTGAACGAAAAAATGACCCAACTTACATACGGATGATTTTTTCACTCATTACTCTTGAAAATCTTCAACACACTCAAAATTTCAAAGCCTCCATGTTTGAAATAATGAATTCCACCACATGTTTATTTATATATCTTGAATTTGTTATAAAAATATCATCACTATTATATTATTATATTATCACATTACACACTTATAATGTAATATTATAATAATATATTTGAATGAATTATTTTATCAGAACAAATAAAATATCCATTCTCAATAACTGTCACTTTTGCTGAAAACTTCCTCCGTTTAAATCCACATTGAATAAATATTTACTTATCATATTTATCAATAATTATTATTCACAAATAATATTACAGAACTACAATAATGACAACCAGGTCGTTCCCAAGAATGAGGGGGCCTTCCGATAAGGATTTCTCCTTACTGGCACGCAATTAATCAACCCCTTTTCTAGACAGAACTTTCTTAGACATTGCCAATAATGCCATCTAATAATATTATTCAAATAATATGAATTATTGATTTGATAATTTGAAATAATGTGCAATGACAATTATTGAATCACTAATATAAAATAGTAAAGTAGCACTTATTGATATAAAATATCAACGTAGCAAATATTGAACCAATAAAATATTATGCAATTATTAAAGCAATAATATAAAATATTGAATAGTAATTACTGTAAAAATAATTGAGTGAGTGCCTTCCTACGTAAGAATCAATAATTCGAAATACTGTACAATACCGTGTGCTACTGTGTAACACCACGTATTACTGTATTTTAACTATCGAATATTTCAACAGTACTAACGGTAACAACTACACCGTTATTTTATAAAAAGGTTATTTCTGTCGCTTTCTATATCCGACAGTTATTCCGTTATGGGGCCCACAAATGGCTGCGCCGTCGTACAAATATTTCCCGACAACAAGAATTTTTCACGACCAAACAAATATTCCCCGACAACAATGAATATTTTGTAACCACTTACTTATTTTAAATTATTTGCACATTTCACCCATAACTTATCACATTTATCAAATCAATACCTTACTATTTCAAAATAATATCTAAAGAAATTTAAATCTTTATTCATAAAATTTGGGGTCTTACAAGCATGCACTAATCTAGCCAACAAGCAAGTAAAGACAGCACTGTTCTATCCGGTGACATTAAAGCAACATGTATAGATTACATCATGTATAAAAATATAACTGAGCTTAAGCTAGTAAAAGAGTTCAGAAATCTATCATATCTCAATGTCATCATTGGCCAGACTAGAATTCAACAGGCTAAACAAAAGGGATTATGTAATGCAATTAAACACAACTAAATAAACAAAATAAAATAAAAATGAATTTTTTTTATGCAGAATTGAACTAACACATACTAGAATGCAATGCAACTACTATATACAAGCTATCATGCAATAAAAACTATATGCAATTAACTAAATGCGACTACTATATACAACCTATGTACAACCTATTATGCAATAAAAACTATATGCAATTAACTAAATGAAAAAATTTAAAACTATATGCAACTACAACTACTAACACCCAATACCCCCAAACTTGAAATATTCAATGTCCCCATTGAAGGCAAAGGGTCAGGTAACTCCCCTACTGATCGGCATGGCCACCCTCCTCGAGTGGTGAATCTGGTGGCGGGTATGGCATGTTGGAACTGAAGGTGGGTCACTCCAGCATCTTCCCTTGCTGAGCAAATGCCTTAGCAAGCGCACGGGTCATGTCGTCGGCAAATGCTGCAAGGCTCACAGTGAAGCGCGTCTATCCTCCTCTCCAATCGACAAAACTGGCGATCCTGAGGCCCTGCAATAGCTGTGGCTGTGGAAGAACCGGCTCCTGCTGCTGTCGGCTGCGGTGGAGGAACTGGTGGAGGATCAATCACAATAAAACCCTTGCCCCTCGGGTCTGCCGTGCCTCCAGCCCAATCCTGAAAGTTCTTGATGGTGGAATGAGTGATGTCCTGGGTCGGCCTTTGTATCTGCTCTCCCTCCCAGTCAATGCCGGCCTGAGCACACAAATGTGCCATAACTGAACCGTGTGGAATACTCCCAGTGGTACTGCCGCACAAGATTGGCACATATGAACAAGTTCCAAGCTTTGGCATATCGGTTCAGGGCGGCGACGGGGAAAATGGTATATTCGTCAACAGTATCCTTCTTAATTTTCCACACCGTGTCTGGCATGCACAAGTCAGCGACCACCCTGTGAAGGTTAGTCTCAAATCGCTGAGCCTCCACCCAATTCACTAGACCAGCCGGTGGTGATGGCATATTGTAGACTTCCCTAATTGCCAGCGGACGATAATCGATTGTGACTCCCCGGATAAAAGAAAAACCATTCTGAGCCTCCTTGGCATTAGCATAGAACTCGCGGACTATGGCCATGGGAACTGGTATAGGAGTCATCACAAATCCAATCCAAGCCCGTTCTCGGATCATCTGCATCATCTGCCTATCGCCCTTGGTTGGCTTTAGCCCTCTCTCTTTCATAAATATCTTAGTAGCAATCCTGTAGTATTCATTTTGGGCCTCGAGACTGACGAACTTGGTAAAATCCATCGTGACCTCGGCTTCGCTACTTGCAACGGGTGAGTCTGGCGTGACAGACCTTGGGCGCTTAGGATTTTTTGAAAAATTAGATCTGAACCCTTGATGATGAACTTGCAACACCCCCAAACTTGAATCTCTGCCAACTGTGAAGAACAAACCCTACTTGATACTGACAGACAATTCCCCAATTTGGAACCTCTGAAAATTTTTGCAAACTGTAAGCACACCCTAACTGGACAAAATTTGGGATGGATGATGGAATGGAAAGGGAGGCTAGGTGATATGATGAAGAAAGGAAGAATCTATGTAGGAGATGGAGAGGGTTGAGTATGGAATTAGGGTTTGGTTAATAGAGATTAGGCTTTGGAGAGGGAGAGTTCAAGAGTTATATCTGAGAGGCTTGTGTTTGCGTAATGAGAGAACGGGTGTGAGTTAGGGATATAAAAGGGCCGGACGGTTTCTTTTTGTGAATTTAAACTACCGTCTATCTAAGGTTGGGTGCGGGCACGCCGGCTCAAGCTGCGGGTATGGCGCGGCAGCGCGAGTGGGAAAATTTTTACTCTCTGGTCTGGAAATCGGCTCGGGCACGCGGCTGGTTACTCTTGATGGGGCGCGGCTGCGAGGGTCAGAGTCATACTCAAGAATTTCTGGATATTGGCACGGGCGCGCCAGGATATGCCCCGAGGTTGACGTGGGCACGCTGACTTTAGTCCAACCAAAATTTTTCCTGTTTTCCTGCAGCAGTGGAATGAAGGTACAAGAAGTAACTTTCAAGGTTTTCCTTACCTGCACATATAGCAACCAAAAATATATAAGATGTATGTACTATCAAATCCTTAGCAATGCTATGTAAGTAAATCATATCTATGTAAATGCCCAAAATGTTTTGCTATAGGCTTATATGCAATATGCTAACACGTCAAATATATGTCCAATGAGCTTCCAACACCAAAAATATGTGCTACTATGCCTAAGTTCAAAAATATAGGCAATGATCGTTCAAATCCTATGAATATATGCAATGAGTTTCTAACCCCCAAAAATATATGCAACATGCCTAATGTCCAAAAATGTAGGCAATGAGCATCCAAACACCAAAACTTGTTCAAAAATAGTTAACTTTTAAAAGGATTAAAATTAAACGGGGGGGGGGGGGGGGGGAAGGGCAATGTAGAGATTAGCAACCAGAATTAAACATAAGAGAGAGATATAAAGAAATGTGATAATTAAACTGAGGGAGAAAAGAAATGATGGGGTGCCTCCCATCCAGCGCTTGTTTACAATCCACAAGCTAGACTCTGTCTGGATTAGGTCAAGCGGTGGAAAGGATCGAGACAACCTTCTCTCGATTCACTTCGCCGCCATAATAGTGCTTTAATCTTTGTCCGTTCACGCTTTTCGGGGAATAGTCTGAGACGAGAATTATATAGTAACACTGCTTGCCCCGGCTCAAATGTTCTTTCTAAGATTTTCCTGTCGTGCCACCTTTTGACCTTCTTCTTATATAGCTTTGAGTTCTCATAGGCTTGCAATCTGAACTCGTCAAGCTCATTAAGTTGAAGAAGCTTTTTCTCCCCCACAGTCTTTAAATCAAAATTCAGCTTCTTAGCAACTAGAATTAAACATGAGAGAGAGATATAGAGAAATATGATGCAAGAATTAAACTGAAGGAGAAAAGAAATGATGGGGTGCCTCCCATCCAGCGCTTGTTTACAGTCCATAAGCTAGACTCTATTTGGATTAGGTCAAGCGGTGGAAAGGATCGAGACAACCTTCTCTCGATTCACCTCGCCGCCATAATAGTGCTTTAATCTTTGTCCGTTCACCTTAAAGGGCTTGTCCGGGTATTGGTCATAGATTTCCACTACTCCATGCCGGAATATGGTTTTCACCGTGAAGAGGCCCGACCATCTAGATTTGAGCTTTTCGGGGAATAGTTTGAGACGAGAATTATATAGTAACACTGCTTGCCCCGGCTCAAATGTTCTTTCTAAGATTTTCCTGTCGTGCCACCTTTTGACCTTCTCCTTATATAGCTTTGAGTTCTCATAGGCTTGCAATCTGAACTCGTTAAGCTCATTAAGTTGAAGAAGCCTTTTCTCCCCCGCAGCCTTCAAATCGAAATTTAGCTTCTTAATGGCCCAGTAGGCTTTATGTTCAAGCTCTATGGGGAGATGGCAGGCCTTCCCGTACACAAGTTGGTATGGCGACATACCTAGGGGTGTTTTGTAAGCAGTCCTATAGGCCCACACCGCATCGTCGAGCTTGAGGGACCAATCCTTTCGTGTGGGATTCACAATCTTTTCTAATATTCTCTTCACCTCACGATTTGATACGTCAGCCTGGACATTTGTCTGGGGGTGGTAAGCAGTAGCAATACGATGATTCACCCCATATTTGGCCAGAAGTGCAGAAAACTGACGATTACAGAAGTGTGTACCCTCATCACTGATGATGGCTCTAGGCATCACGAAGCGTGTAAATATGCTTTTCTGAAGAAAACGTAGGACCACCCGAGCATCATTGGTTGGTAAGGCTGCTACCTCTACCCATTTGGACACATAATCGACCGCCAACAATATGTATAAATTTCCACAAGATGAGATAAAAGGCCCCATGAAATTAATTCCCCATACGTGGAAGATTTCAACCTCGAGGATCATATTCAGAGGCATCTCATTTCTCTTGGATATGTTACCCATGCGCTGACAACGGTCACAGCTCTGGACAAAGTGATGAGCATCCTTAAATAATGTTGGCCAATAAAAACAGCCTGAAGCACTTTGGCAGCTGTTCTCTCACCCCCATAATGGCCTCCATAAACAGATGAGTGGCAATCTAGCAGTATGCTTTCCATTTCGCTCTCGGGGATGCACCGTCTAATCATCATATCAGCGCACTGTCTAAATAAGAACGGTTCATCCCAACTATACCATCGAACATCGTGCAGAAACTTCTTCTTTTGGGCTCTAGAAAAGTCAGACGGGATAATATTGCTCACTAAAAAGTTTGCAAAATTCGCGAACCAGGGCATCTCGCCTTGCACCACAAACAACTGCTCGTCCGGGAAGGACTCATTGATCATTACTTTGTCATTTCTATCCATCCCTGGATTCTCCAGTCGAGATAAGTGGTCAGCCACTTGGTTCTTGGTCCCTTTTCTGTCTTTAATTTCTAAGTCAAACTCTTGGAGAAGAAGTATCCACCGTATGAGTCGAGGTTTAGCATCTTTTTTTGAAATCAGGTATCTGATCGTAGCATGATCTGTATATACAATTACCTTTGTGCCAATTAAATATAACCTGAATTTGTCAATAGTATATACCACTGCAAGCAGTTCCTTCTCGGTGGTGGTGTAGTTTAACTGGGCGTCTGTCAGGGTTTTATTTGCATAATAAATCACATGAAATCTCTTATCCCTGCGTTGTCCCAATACCACCCCCACAGCGAAGTCACTTGCGTCACACATTAATTCAAAGGGGAGAGACCAATCAGGAGCTGTAATAACAGGAGCCGTAGTTAATTTCTTCTTTAAATGTTCAAAGGCTACCAGGCAGTCCTTGTCGAATCTGAAAGGTACGTCCTTCTCAAGTAAACTGCACAGAGGCTTCGTTATCTTTGAGAAGTCTTTGATAAAACGCCGGTAGAAGCTTGCATGCCCGAGAAAACTACGAACTCCTTTTACAGAGGATGGTGGCGGTAAACTTTTTATGGTATCCAATTTAGCTCTATCCACCTCTAGACCTTTCTCAAAAACTTTGTGGCCTAGAATGAAGCCCTCCTTTACCATAAAATGGCATTTCTCCCAGTTCAGAACGAGGTTAGTCTCAACACATCTTTTTAACGCCAATACCAGATTCTCTAAACAGATGTCGAAAGAGTCCCCAAAGACAGAGAAATTGTCCATGAATACTTCTACGTTATGTTCGACCATGTATGAGAATATAGCCATCATGCATCTCTGGAACGTGGCTGGTACGTTATATAGCCTGAAAGACATCCTTCGAAAAGCAAAAGTGCCATATGGGCAAGTGAAGGTGGTCTTTTTTTGGTCCTCGGGGTCTATGACAATTTGATTATACCCCGAGTAACCGTCCAAAAGGCAGTAATAATCATACCCTGCCAGCCTATCCAGCATCTGATCAATGAACGAGAGAGGAAAATGATCTTTCCTTGTAGCTTTATTCAGTCTACGATAGTCCATGCAGACTTTCCATCCCGTAACTGTCCTGGTAGGTATGAGCTCATTCTTTTCATTAGTCACGATTGTTATGCCTCCCTTCTTCGGGACGCACTGCACCGGGCTCACCCACGGGCTATCTGATATCGGATAAATTTTTCCAGCATCTAACCACTTAAGGATCTCCTTTTTGACAACCTCTTTCATGATCGGGTTCAATCTTTGTTGTTGCTCTATTGATGGCTTGCTGTCATCCTCCAAGAGTATTTTGTGCATGTAGTAGGAAAGGTTGATCCCTTTGATGTTAGCTATGGTCCACCCAATAGCTGATTTAAACTCTCTAAGGACCCTCAAAAATTTACCCTCTTGTTCGGATGATAAAGCAGAAGCGATGATAACCGGCAACGTAGAAGATTCTCCCAGATATACATATCTCAAATGATCCAGAAGATGTTTCAGGTCAAGTGTGGGAGCCACTTCAAGAGAAGGCTTTAGTCGCCCTGATGAGTCCCCCGTCTGTCCAAGTGGTTCGATGGGAATTTTAAACTTTCGCATCTGAGGCACCGTATTCAGAAGTTGTATGCACTCCACCACATCAGCCTCCTCTATGTCTGAGTCTCCCAGTAGAGTACTCTCTAATAGATCCACACTCAGCAAGTGTTCAGTCTCCTCCTGCAGTATCCTGTCAACAGTGTCAATTCTAAAACAGTCTTCCTTATCTATGGGAAACTTCATAGCCTTGAAGACATTGAACGTCACCTCTTGGTCTTGAACCCTCATAGTTAATTCTCCCTTTTGTACATCTATGAGTGTTCTCCCGGTGGCTAAAAATGGTCTCCCCAAAATAATTGGAATGTTCTTGTCTTCCTCGAAGTCCAAGATGATAAAGTCTGCAGGGAATATGAATTTGTCTACCTTTACCAACACGTCTTCAACAATGCCTTTGGGGTTGGTGATGGATCTATTGGCTAGCTGCAAAGATATGCTTGCCAGTTTAGGAGTCGGCAAACCCAATTGAGTGAACACCGATAGTTGCATCAAATTAATACTTGCCCCCAAATCACATAGACACTTGTTGAAGGACAACTCCCCAATAGAGCATGGAATTGTGAAGCTCCCTGGATCCTTAAGCTTTGGAGGTAGTTTTCTCTGTAAGACGGCACTGCACTCCTCTGTCAAGGCCACTGTTTCATAGTCTTCTAACCTCTTCTTCCTTAACAGTATTCCCTTCATGAACTTTGCATAGCTCGGCATTTGTTCCAACGCCTCAGCAAAAGGAATATTGATTTGCAGTTTCTTGAATACCTCTAAAAACTTGGCGAACTGCTTATCCAGTTTCTGCTTCTGAATTCTTTATGGATATGGTTCAGGAGGGTACACTACTTGGGGTGGAACATGGGTTTTCTCAGTGTTTTCCTCCTTATCTGCCTCAATTGCATTGCCCCCATCATTTCCATCCTTTAGATTTTCTTCAACATTTTCTGCACTTGGGCGCCGGTGCGCCGGGTTTTGGCCATCCTGGGGCGCGGCCGCACTAGCCTCTAGTTTAGCAGTTTGTTTCCCAGACCTTAAGGTGATTGCTTAGCATTGCTCTTTGCCGTCTCTTTTCCCCGGATTTGCTTCTGTATTGCTTGGAAGAGTACCTTGCGGTCTATTTAGGACTGCATTGGCAATTTGGCCAATTTGAGTCTCCAATGTCTTGAGAGATACCGCTTGACTCTTAACCAACAACTTAAGTTCTTCTATCTCAGCCCTCTCATCTGATTGATGACTAGGAGCTGGAGTGCGTTGATGTTGTGGTTGATAAAATCCGGGTGGGTGTGACTGTCTCGGGACATACTGCTGCTGAGATTGATGTGGCTGAGATTTTGGTTGGTATGGCTGATATTGGGACTGTTGGGCACCTTGATATGTTTGTTGAGGAGGAGGAGGTTGGTATTGAGATTGTTGAGATGTTTGAGGCTGTTGGGCATTTTGGTTGTTGCTCCAACTGAAGTTAGGGTGGTTCTGGTTGTTTGGATGGTAGGAGTTTGGGAACTGATTCTGAGGCTTCTGATAGTTGCTGACGAACTGGGCCGACTCGGTAGTGATGGCACACTGCTCAGTCAGGTGTGCTCCGGCATACAACTCACATACAAATGCAACTTGCTGAACTCTATTCTCAGCCATAAAGTCTATCTTCTTGTTCATGGCCGCCATCTGTGCTGACAATGCTGTGATGGCATCCACATCCAATACTCCGGCCACTTTAGGCTGAACCATTCTTGCTGTTGGATTTTGATATTCATTGGCCGCCATAGTTTTAATCAGATTATAGGCTGTCGGATAGTCCTTGACCCATAGAGCTGCTCCCGATGCTGCATCAATTATTGGCATTGATTGCCACCCCAAAATATTATAAAACGAATTTATCACCATCCAGTCAGGCATTCCATGGTGCGGGCATTTCCTGAGCATTTCTTTGTAGCGTTCCCATGCCTCATACAACGATTCCCCTTGTTGATGTGCAAACTGAGACAGAGCACTCCTCATGGAAGTAGTCTTAGCCATGGGGAAGAATTTGGTTAGAAATTTTTGTGCTAAGTCTTCCCACGTGGTGATTGATCTTGAGGGTAATGAATGCAACCAACTCTTCGCCTTATCCCTCAAGGTGAATGGGAATAATCGAAGTTTCACTGCATCATCCGAAACGTTGTTGAATTTAAAGGTGTCGCATATCTCTATGAAGCTCAGGATATGCTCATTCGGATCTTCATTCGCTGCACCCCCAAACTGGACAGTATTTTGAACCATCTGCAGTGTCCCTGGTTTAATCTCGAAAGTGTTCGCTGCTATCGCTGGCCTAACTATGCTGGACTGCAGATCAGAAATTTTTGGTATGGAGTAGTCCCTCAAGGCTTTATTATCGGCTCTTTGCTCATCGTCCGCCATTTGTTCGGGTTGTTCAGGTCCCTCTTGTTGGTTAGTATTTCTAGTGTTTGCTGTGACACCCCCAAATCCGGGTACTTCATTTCCACATGATTTGGTGTTCACTTTCTAAATATAACATACATTTACCCAATAATAAAATAATTGCAAAATAAATTACAACCTTTATAAATAATAAAATCTTCCTTATAAAAAGGATTACAACTTTTCAAAACAAATCCCAGGGTTTACTCTAACCTTGACATAACATTTAATGCAAAAATAAAAACATAACTTAAAATATCTTATTACAATCATTCAATAATTTAAACAAGTCTTCACTTGTTTAGCTTCCCTTTGCCTTAACTCGTTGACGGGGCATCAACACTTTCAATCTTAGCTGCAATGGTTATTTAATGCAAGAGTGAGCAAACAATAGCTCACTAGAATACAACAATATATAAGACATACAAGAATATCTTTGAAAAGGTTTGAATAACTTTTACTTTCACAACGATAAAGAATTGAATAATAATTCTCTATCAACATTAGAAATCTGAATATAGAATTCATCTGAGGGTCGTAAGACCTTGAACTTTTGTCCTAGGTTATAAACATTTCTATTTAAAACCTTTAACAGTCATTAAGACTATGGACCTCAACTTGTACGTAGAGGGATCAGCCCTTTGTACCATGTACATGCACTACATTTAACGCTTCTGCGTGGTAACCTCCCCTAGTAAATAGGGTTGTTCATCTCAGTATTTGAATACATGTCCGCACCAAAGGAAGTTTTTGTTTGGATAAGCTTAAAAGGGTAATTTAGAATTCAACGTTCATTAACTGAGGAATAGTTGAATCGACTTACAACAATCAAGAATAATTCATAAATAAAAGAATTACGAATTAACATATGCTTTAGAATTAAACTTAAATCATTTAAAAAGAATATATAGACCTTGCTTGAACAATAAGTCAAGATCATATTAAATCATGAACTTAAATTAAATACTTGTCCATTGCAGAATAAAAAGGACAATCTCAAACAATGAATATATGAACTTAAAGAACTTGTATAAAATTTAACAAGTTCAGGGATAAATGACTTGCATAAAAATTAATATAAGATCAGGGTTTAAAAAACTTGCCTCAAGCGCAAGCTACTAATAAAATCACGTTCTAACAATTCCTACACATATATATTTAATCACAATAACCTAAATTAGTTAACATGTAACTAATTCACATAATTAGTTAACCCTTCTAGGTAAACCCATTCTAGTTTAATTAAATAATTTAATAATTAACTATCACATAGTTAATTATACCACATAAGCATGTTCATATAATTAAATCAATTAATAATTATGTATTTCACATTAATTATGTTTAAATGAATTATAATTTAATCAAATTATAATTACTTAAATTATAATCACATCTTATTTAATTAAATTATAAACAAATTATAATTTATAATTAATTAACTACATCATGCATTTACTAAATTATAATTACACAAATTATAATTTATAATTAATCATGCAAATATTGAATTATAATACACAAGATTATAATCTATAATTAATCATGAATTTATTATAATTACATAAATTATAATTTAAAATTATCATTCACTTGATTAAAATTAATCAACTATAATCATTATAATTTAACAAAATTATAATTTAAATTAAACCTTTACTCTAATTATAATTATTCAAAATTATAACCATAATTTTATTAATATAATCTATTAATATTTATTTAGCATTTTAATGTATGCTTAAATGTCATCAAATCTATTACATAAAAATTTGCTTATCATGATGTAAACAAAATACATAAAAAAACAAAACATTTTCTTTTTCTGCAACCCCCCCCCCCCCCCCCGTCGGGGCGGGGTTTTTGGCCTAGACATGCCCGCCGGGGCGGGCCCCCTGCAGCGAACGCAGACAGGTTCGCGAACTGTGCAGAGAAAAAGCTAATTTGACTTATTTCTCCACACCAAATTCTAATTCCAGTTCATATAATTCATATCAATTTATTGAAAACATAAACTTAAATCTTCTAACATGATTCTAACATACATAAACATTATAACACATAATCAAAACAACCAATTTCATGATTTTTTTTGAAGAAAAGCCATTGATAAGTGTTGCTCATGAAATTGAACACTGTACTACTGTTTTTAAACCAATTCACCCAATTTCAAGTATAGTAAATCAATTTCTAAGCATGATATCATCATCTATACTTAATTTAAACAAAGATGAACAATCAAAAATGAATTCTTTTGACTTTAAAAGAAAACTATATATATATATATATATATATATATATATATATATATATATTCTCAAAATACATCACTGTAACTCTTTGATGATCATGAATTCCTCAAGGTTAATATATAAACATTTATTAAACTATTAATTAGGCATGAAATTCCTATATGAGCATGCTAGAACACAATTGATACATAATATTTCATGTTTACACAATTTTCACCATAACTCAATTAACAAAGAACTTTATACTTATGAAGAATCATATAAACACAATTTCTAAAATAAAAGATAGAGATTTTACCCTTATGCTAAAAGACGTGAAGAAGATGACGATGCTTTGATTTTCTCAAGCTCTGTCCTCTCTTTCTCTTCTTCTTCTTTCTTCTTCTTCTCTCTTTTCTTTTCTCTCTTCTCTGTTCTTTGTTTTGTTCTAACAGACTAACCTTTTGATTTCTAAACTAACGTATACATCCTACATATATTATATGTATCATACAAAATATAACTTACAAAACATAATGACTCTATATTAAATATAATAATTATAATAAATTCATAGGTTACAATTGTTTGAATTTGAAAAGCCATAAGGTTGTTTGGCCACAACTTACTTAGAAATGGATTTTTGTGTAGTTAAGGCCTTGTTTGGTAAAACAAGATTAAAACAAAAGTAAGGGCCTTGTTTGGTAAAACTAATTTAAAACCCTTTTTTATTCTTTTAATAAGTCCTTTAACACATATCTTTAATGTTACACTTTAATTAATTAAATCTTTAACACTCTTATTTAATTAATTAAAATCTAACATCAATTAGTCACATAAAAAGTACCACATAATTATAATTACTCGCTAATTATAATTCATGTAACACTCATCACATAATTCATCTAATTTAATTATCTCAATTAAATTAGAACCATATTATAAAATCAATACACATCAATTAAATTAAATATTACTCTTAATTAAATCATTCCATAAAATCACATAATTTATTTATTTAACTCAATAAATAAATCACATAAATTATTTATTCACTCAATAAATATTAAAATTTAATATATAAAATCTCAATCGTTACATTTGCTCTCCAAGCTCTGCCGTTAATGTTCCCTTGCAGAGGCACAAACTCAGGATTGGAGACTCGTGTGTTCATAAACTAACCACAAGTACCTGAAACACAAATAAAGACAAAGTTAGAAATGAGATAAGAAGAGATTTGTTCAAGTCAGACAAATCTAACAAAAACTGATGTTAATAGTAATAAACTAACAACTTTCCCCGGCAACGGCGCCAAAAACTTGTTGGTCGTTTTACCGATCAATATATGCGTGCAAGTATACACGGTCAACAAGTAATAAAGAGTAAGTAAAGTATCGTTCCCACGGAAAATTAACTAATAAAAGCCACCAAGCACTAGCCCATAACCATTTCAATCTTATCTAAACGAATGATTTGATATATTGATTAAAACTATGAAATTAAACTAATACTAATTATCCCTAGAATAAACTAGATAATAAAGATATGAGATTACAATTTCCCCTATTGATTCATTTAAATCAACACACTTCCTGTTAAGCCAAATTAATTATCATAGATTGTTAGTCGAGAACACGAAGGTAAGACAAGGCCATCTTTCGATGTACCAAATCCATATCACATATAATCCACAATTGATAGAATACACACGAACACCCTAATTACCTAAACCACTATATGTCTATGTGATTTATAAATAATTAGGGTTTAAGCTCAAGTCCTCAATTGACTACAAGTGGTGCTTCAGTATATGTCTATCCTAAGCACAAATCATACATTCCAAGCGCTATGTAGAACATACAATCACAAGCTATTAAGATCAGATCTAAATCCATACTTTGTCTTTCAAGTTTATATGGATTATCACAATAATCGATGGCCAATCAACTAAGCAATTAAGCATGAATCATAATAGACAGTCCAATAACAATCAATAAGAATAACAAGGAAGTATATCAAAATAAACTACTCAATAGATTCCATTGCAATCCCAAAATAGAGTTTAACTCATAGTTGAATCAACTCCACAATCCACAATTTGAATAAACATTAAAAAATACAAATAGGAATCAAAGAGAAAATATGAATAAGAAAAGCAAATCTGATCTCTTGCTCCAAGTCTGAATCCTCAATGTCTTCCAATTGCTTCAAGCCCCAAATCCAATCTAATCTAGGGTTCTACTTTAATCTAAACTAATCTAATGAAAGAGAAGAAGAGAACATGTCTATACTAATGATCCCTAAGGGTGGAATACCCTTCTTTCCTACTCCTATGTCTCTATATATAAGCCCTAATATGATTCCCCCCCTCAGTTACGCTTCAATCGCACTCATTAATAAAAAAGTCAAGTCTGGTCGTGTTCCGGAGTGGCGCGGTAGCGCTGGAAATGGCCTGGAATTGGGCGTGGGCGCGCTGGAAGCAAATGTCATTTTTTTGGCCTGGAAGCAAATGTCATTTTTTTGGCGTGGCCGCACCCAAAATACACTACAAATTGGCGCGGCCTCGCCGCAAAAATTCTACTGCAGTGACCTCTGGTAGAACGACCATAACTTTTGATCCGGGAGGAGTTACGGGGCCTGCCACCTGTCAAATCAAAGCTATTGAAGAGATCTACAACTTTTATTTTTTTGAGCATTGAGAAATAATGGATGGATGAAGGTCTAAATTGGGCTTGAAGTGACAGCTGTGCAATGGCAACCCAAAACTGTGAAGTTCAACGTCCGTTGGTTGGTAAAAAGATCATAACTCTCGCCTCCGAACTCCGATTGAGATGATTCAAGATGTTCCGAAAAGCTTAGAAGACGCTATAAAATATGACCCAAGTTCCAATCCAAGAACATGAAATGAACATGAAAGCCCAAGCGATGTCCAGATTGCAATTTCCTTCCCTATTAACTTCAAATGCCACCAAGAGAGTTCCCAATATGAAAACTACAAAAGAAAGCAAAAATGCATTAAAAGATAATATAACACATGAGTTTAAGCAACAAAAGAAGTGAGTTTATATCTAAATAAGTGGTTATAAAACCACTTATCACAGTGGAACGAACAATCTATTAGAAATGTCAAATAGACCATAACGTCTATTATTTCCTCCACGTTAAAAGTCCACCAACAATATTGTATCCCTGTAACATCAATCAACAATTCCTGTCCATAATCATGTAAATAGTTTATAATCATAGTTATGTTGATAAATTCTTCTTCGCACACAAGACGAAGATACTTTTCATCACTTGTCTTTACCTGAAACACCAAAGATCATGGTAATACCAAATCACAGTTTTTATTCATAATCATGCTAATAAATTCATCTTTGCACTCAGGCCAAAGATATTCATCAACAGTTCATCTTTGCCCTACAGGCCAAAGATATTCAACAACAGGTCATCTTTGCACTACAGGCCAAAGATATTCAACAACAGGTCATCTTTGCACTACAGGCCAAAGATATTCATATCTCAAAGAAATATCTAATCATTTTAGAATGTATATAAACAAAAATTATAACCATGTTGATCAATTCACCTTTGTCCTTAAGCTAAAGATATTTAATTATAAATTCAATGGTCATGAACATACCAGTCAACAATTTATCTTTGCACTATTGGCCAAAGAGAACTCACAGTCATGATCATACCAATAATCTACCTATCTTTACACTCAAGTCAAAGAGAAATTTCATCACCAGGAATATAAAAATGTTATATATGATAATAAAAATAATATGATCAAAACATGGATCTAATTTCAAGAGTAAGATTCATAAATCAACGATTATTTGGTTAGAAAAAGAAATCAATTTTATAGTGAATAGTACCCCGTAAATAGTAACCCGTGCATAGTACTTTTGTGAATAGTGTCTTGTGAATAGTAACCCCAGCATGAAAAAGTAAAATTTTTATAAGAAAAATTATACCAATATTCTGGTGAAATGATATTCAACCGTAACATGTACCGTATTCGTGAATAGTGCCATATACGTGAATCGTGCTGTATACGTGAATAGTAATCTCGATATGAATAAGGCAGAAATTTCATAAGAAAAATCATACTTCGTGAATAGTACTCGTGAATAGTACCGTATTCGTGAATAGTGCCGTATACATGAATAGTACCCCCGACATGAAAAGGTAAAAATTTCACAATAAAAATCATACCAATATTTTAATGTAATGATATTGAGAAAAATAACATTTACGAGAAAAATAACATCCCTTACCATCCTTTACCATCCCTTACGTCAAAAGAAAAGTACTTCTGACTAGAATAACGGATATAATGCTGAAGAAAACTTGCATTGTTTAACAACACTCAAAGTATCTAAATACTCACAAAAATACGCTCGATATTATAGAGAGAGAAAACTTCTGATTCTGGTGTGTTTTTCAAATTCTAACTAAGCATCCTATTTATAGAAAAATGCTTAGGACGCTAAAGCAGAAAATTTAATAAAATATTATTATATTTATTTATTTTTTCAACAGACGCCAACCAACAAGATTTTCCAGCAATTAGCTAACCACAAGTGGGACCCACCCACACAAAACTTGTTTTGATCACCTTTTGTAACAAAAATAATTCAGACCCAAAATTCCGAAACTTCAATAATTGATAATAAATAGCTCTTTTATCAGAAAAATACTAATTTTATGTCCATTCCATAGGAAATTTAATTATCTACAACTTTGTAGAAGAAAGTTTTTTCAAATTTCGAACGAAAAATGACCCAAATTTACATACAGATGAACTTGCAGGCTATAATCAAACTTCAGTCAAAAATGGGGCCCACCAACATATTTAACATGTTTTTGTAACAAAAATACTCCGAACCCAATTTGCTCTCTTTCTCCTCATTTTATTCACATATCGTGAATTTATTATAAAAATATCACCATTATTATATTATTATATTATTACATCATACACTTATAATGTAATATTACAATAATATATATAAATGGATTATTTTATCGAAGAAGATAAAATATCAACTCTCAATAATTGTCTTTTTAAAAATTCCTCCATTAAAAAAAATATTTCCTTATCATTTTTATCAATAATTAATTATTCACAAATAATATTACAGAATCACAATAATGACAACCAGGTCGTTCCCAGGAAAGAGGGGGCTTTTCGATAAGGATTTCTCCTTACTGGCGCGCAATTAGATTAACTAAACCTTTTTCTAGACAAAACTTTCTTAGACATTGCCAATAATACTGTCTAATAATATTATTCAAATAATATGAATTATTGATTTGATAAAGTAAAATGTTGTGCAGTGACAATTATTGAAACAACAATAATATAAAATACTGTGTAATACCGTGTGCTACTGTGCAACAACACGTATTACTTTATTTTAACCATCGGGTATTTCAACAGTGTTAACTGTAACTGTTACGCTGTTATTTATAGAAAACTTATTGTTGTTATTTTCTTCATCCGACAGTTTTTCGTTATGGGGCCCACAAATGGCTGCGCCGTCGCACGAATATTCTCCGACAACAAGAATATTTCACGACCAACGAGTATTCCCCGATAATAATGAATATTTTATAACCACTTACTTATTTTAAAAAATTTACATATATCACCCTCAACTTTAACCTTTTATCAATTTAACCATTTACTGAATAATAGTTATAAGAAAATTGAATACTTCTATTTCATAAAATTCGGGGTCTTACATACAGGTCAGCCCCGGTCTCAACCCGGAGGTACAGGTCAGCACCAGTCTCAACCCAGGAGGTACAGGTTAGCCCCGGTCTCAACCCGAGAGATACAGGTCAGCCCCGGTCTCAACCCGGGAGGTACAGGTCAGCCCCAGTCTCAACCCGGGAGGTACAGATCAGCCCCGGTCTCAACTCAGGAGGTACAGATCAGCCTCGGTCTCAACCCAGGAGGTACAGATTAGCCCTGGTCTCAACCCAGGAGGTACAGATTAGCCCTAGTCTCAACCCGGGAGGTACAGATCAGCCCCGGTCTCAACCCGGGAGGTACAGGTCAGCCCTGGTCTCAACCCGGGAAGTACAGGTCAGCCCCGGTCTCAACCCAGGAGGTATAGATCAGCCCCGGTCTCAACTTGGGAGGTACAAGCCATCCCCGGTCTCAACTCGGGAGGTACAGGTCAAGCTCCAGTCTCAACCCGAGAGGTTAGGTTAACTTATGAAACAATCCTGAAGCCTTACATCATATTTAGAGGAAAACCTGGAAGGACCAAGTCAGCCTCCTAGACAACCCTGAGACAAACGGAATCGGCTGGAATCCAAACCTCGGAGACAACCCAGGGAAGTCAGCCAAAGGCCATACCAGCACTGAGGGCAACCTCAAAAGGGGAAAAATGCTCATTTCACCAACTTAAATCCGATTCGGTCAAACTCGAGCTGAATTGATGCCACCAAGGTTAGAAAGAACCATAACAATGATCCCGAGTGGAAGAAGCGCAAGATAGCTCAACGGACAAACTGCGTGGAATCAAAGGCCTGGTTACGAACCCGTCTTTTTGGACTTGGAAAATGTTTTATCCATGTCATTGCGACACTCTCGGCGAGGGCTTTTCGGAAAGGTATATCATGCCTCAAACGGACGCTCCGATTAAAAGTTAGAAAGTTTTGAATCTGACGTCGCGTTGCTCGGAGTGCACGTACTTTGATGCAATGGGACCTGCCACGTGGGTCACGCCACGTGGAGCCGCACCTCTACTTGCGGCTGCCACAGGTAGAGCTGCTTGTCCCGGGTCTATATATATGAGGTGACCCCCCAGCTCATTTCATAATCAAAAACGCTCTGAACCTCTGTCTGTTTGGTTTTTCAGCTCCACTTTTTTCCTCCAAACCCAACTGTTTTCACTCTAACACGTAGATACACCCATATACTATCACATATCAAAAATTAACCGGTAGAAACGAACAGTTTAAGGCCTACGATCTGGCAAAAAGCAAGTATAGCAGTTCATTGTGAGTATTTTTACGATCAGAAAGTTTCTATTACTTCATTGCACTTTGATGCACTTGCACGTTAAGTTTCACTTTATGAATATACCCGAAATTCAGTTCCGTGGCTGTTTTTGCATATATTTTGTACATTTTAGTACATAAACGCATTTTCTGGCATTTCTTCAACTCAGATCATCGATCCGTCGCTTCTAACAGCTTTTATATACATATATCTTCGTTTTTAGCAACTTCGCAGGACTGGGTTATCTTCCCAGTCCGAGTTTGACTTTTTATTGTGTATATTTAACTGTATATATACTAACTTTTCAATTCTGCCAAGCTCGGATGTCAAATTCGAGGTAATTTACTGCTTCTATATATATAACTATATATATATATATATATTTTGACTTATTTGGGCCTGGATTTATACTTCGTGGCTTTTTTATTGCTTTAATATATATATAATATATATATATATTATTTACATTCCAGTTTGGCCTGGATCATTCTGTGGCCTTTTTACTGCTTTTATACATATATATATATATATATTTATATTTCTATCCGGGCAAAGGATAGAATGTCCGTCGTCCTTTACCGCTTTTATATATATATATTTACATTCTGTTCAGCCAGGATCATTCCGTGGCTTTTATAAATTTATATATATATATATATATATATTTCTATTCCAATTCGGGCCTCAGAGTAAAAACCCACCGCCCTTTACCACTTATATATATATATTTCAATTATGTCCAGCGTGAATTATTCTGTGGCTTTTTACAGTTTTTTTTATATATATTTTCATTCTGTTAAGCCTGGATTATTCTGTGGATTTTTATAGCTTTTATAAATATATATATATATTTACATTCCAGTCCGGGCACCGGAGTGAAAACCCATCACCCTTTATAGCTTTCGTATATATATATATATTGCTTTACTCATTTTGATTAAATTGTTGCTTTAAATATTCATTTGATATGAAACGACACTGACATTTCTGCGGGTGAACTAGATTTCTTTAAATCTCGCCAACTCTAGCTTTCAAACTGTTCAAAATAGGTTTAGACAGAACCGGGAAGCTAGAATGGCTGAGATTTACTTGAAAGCTACCTCGCGGCCCTTAGATCGCTATCTAGTGGGAACGAGACGCTTCGGCCATGTGCGAGCCATGATTTACTGATGAATCCTTGGTTCTGGCGACATTTGGATGTAAATATATATTTCTGTATATATTTGAACTGTGCAGGTTTTATTGGCTTCCCTCTGTGAGCCTAGGAATCATGGGATTTATGATCAAACTGATCAGAATCTGATTCCCACGATGGACAAACTCCACTTTACAAATGTACCCTGCCAGTTTTTCTATAAAATGTACATCTGAAAGACCTTAAAACGGTTATCCGGGTTTAAGGTCTCAATATAATGAGAATAATGGTTTGTCGTGTCAGAGTCCCTCCGATGGCTATGATGCCCATGTGGACATCGACACTTGTATATATGTTTGTGGTCGAGGATGCTTTGCAGCCCGACAATCACTATTCAAATTGACCCAAAAGGCTGGAAAGATAAAAATGGAAGTATCAAACATGCTTCAATTCCTATGCTAGTGTAAGGGTTTGAAAATCAACCTTTCAAAACATCATTTTAATAATAATCTTGTCTAAAAAAGAGACTTTTGCAAATCAAATCAAACCCTTCGTATATAGGTTCAACGAAGCTTGTCCATGCTTTCAATCAATCAAACATAGACCCAATTTCTTCCAGCATTCACACACACATTGCAGATTTAAAAGGGAAAATTAAAAAGATGCGGTACCGTGTTTACACGGGAGTTGTGGGGTGCCTAACACCTTCTCCACACTTAACCAAGTCCCCGAACTCAAAACTTCAGTTTCAAAGATCAAGTTTCGACAGTGTCCAGAAATTGGGCCTCAATTCAAACAAATTCGGTTGAGTTGGTACGACTATTTTAAAACTACCAACTGGCGACTTTGTAAAACATTCAAATCGTCGACATGATACATGTTGGCCTTTTCCTGAAGAACCCTTCAAAACCTTTTTCATAATAAAAAGAATAAGGGTAGACAAAACTTAAGAAGAGAGAAAGATTCGGGTTTGACCCGACCCGAATTTTTCCACCAACGTCGACAGGTGGCGACTCTGCTGGGGACAGTAGAGGGCTTAGGTTGCGTGCAAATCTTTTCAAAAATTCCCATTCATATCTGCGTATGTGTGAATGTTGTGTCTTTACATTGAATGAATGCATGAATGCTGCCTCTTTAAATTAATGAATGTAAATGAATGCTCTCCTACTTTATTAGTGCTTTACACAAATATTAGTGCTTCGCACCAATGTCATTATATGCATATGGTGAGATGCGATGTATGTGAATGTATGTTGTGTGATTCCTCTACCAGGAGGCAAACTCGTCGGTGACAGAGTAATGTCTTCGAGGACGGCTAAGTCTTCGGGGATCATGAAAAAGCACCACTCAAATTCGCTCCAGTTGAAAGATCGAATTGATTTCCCCTCTAGTAGATTGCGATGATCTGGGGACCTTCATGCCGAAAAGCCGCGAAAGTAGCCTAAGATAGTTCAGCCTCTGATTAACCAAATCCAGGAAGCCTCTTCATGCCTTCCTCTTTCAAATTCAATGTCAAGTTTTCAATTCCAATGTAAATAATATAATGTAAATATACATTCCCTGTTGTATACATCCTGTCATATTATCATGTCATCAAAACAAATTGACCGCTGTTTTGCAGGATAAGATTAAAAAATCTTAAAAACACATCATGACATGCATCTTATCCATACCTACCTCAGGAAATTGACACGCCTACGTTTTATTGTAGGTGAAAAATTGGTCCTGTCACTAGATCTAAGTCTAAGAAAGCACTAAGTCCATATCCGGACATGACTTCCAGTGCTCAGCCAGAATCCCCCTTGTCTCTAGGGAAGAGTTTGAAGGGTTGAGGAACCAGATAGCCGAATTGGCTCTTTTCCTGAGAGAACAAAGTAAGGCTCTTAAAGGGAAGCAAGCACAGGGTCATACAGAACCCGGAACACCAGGTGGCAGTCAAGATACCGAGAAAAAGGAGACACAAGGTCCTTAGACATAGAATCAGGATACAACCAACAAAACCCCTAAAATCGCCGTCCTTAACAAAGAACAGGAAGCTGGTGACATTTTGAAGAAAGTCCAACAGATAGAAGAAACCATGCGGTCTATCAAAGGGACTGGGGCATTTGGCAGTGTCAATTATTCTGACTTATGCATTTTCCCTGGGCCTCATTATCCCAAAAAATTTAGAGCTCCTGATTTTGAGAAATATGATGGATTGGGAGACCCCTAGACTCACTTAAAGGTGTTCATTGGAGAGCTCGGAACCTATGCAGAGGACTAGAAGCTTCGAATGCAGTTATTCCAGAAAAGTCTAACCGAAGAGGCTAGAGTATGGTACGCCCGTTTAGATAACTCTAAAATTCATAGCTGGGAAGATCTGGCGCATGTTTTCCTCAGTCAATGCAACTTTCAATCTCAACTAGCTCCGGACAGATATCAAATAACCAAAATTAAGAAACAAAGTACTGAGTCCTTCAGAGAATATGCTAAATGCTAGAGACGAATGGCCGCACAAGTCACTCCACCTATGAATGAGTTCGAGATAGTCATGACTTTCATCGACATTCAAGAAGCCCCGTATTATGAAAGGGTCCTAGCAAGTATAGAAAAGCCATTCCAGAAATGATCAAGCATTGCGAAATAACAGAATGGGGCTCAAGTCTAGAAAGATAAAGGATCTGACCGCCTTAGAAGCTGTTGCCGAACATATCCAGTCTGGGAATTACGGGAGTAATCCCCGGAGGACACACAAGAAGAAAGACAAAGAAGTTTCCATAGTACTGCAAGGACAGAATCAGCGGAGCGAGTCAAGCAACATGCCCATTCAGAGGAGGAGCTTTTCCCCTTTCCAAGCTCCAGCACAACCTTCAAACCCGCCATTCCAGAAAAATTTGGAGGCCAGACACCGAAGAACGTTTACCCCGCTAGGGTATTCACTTAAGAATGTGCTAAAACTGTTGACGGCACAAAAAAAGATTGTGTAACTCCTCCCACCAACTAATACCAGTGGACGAAATTTTGACCCAAGCAAAAAGTGTGCTTACCATTATGGATCCCCGGGACATGATACACGAGACTGTTGGTCTCTCAAGCACAAAATTCAAGACTTGATTGACAATGGAGAGATTGTGGTAACAAAACCAGAGCAACCGCACGGGCAGGATAATCCCCTCCCTCAGCACAAAGAGAAAGGTGTCAACATGATTAACACGCAAAATGGAGAAGGATCCAAATACATTTTATACGTTGGAGAATCAACTCAATCCAGCCCAGACAGTTGGGAAGTCTCAGAAAGGCGATTCCTGATAGAACAGAAGATCAAGTCTATCAAGGAGCAGATTGGACAGTTAGCAGAATTGGTCGTATACCAACATCAGGTCACCAGATAACTGATAAACCTGACTAACCAGTCTGATGCTAATCCTTCCACACCAGAAATCAGTCCTATTCTTATAAGAGACCATTATCATTTTAATCAGCATGAACCCTGGGCCGATAAGATGGCTAAAGAAGAGAAGTTCCAGGTTGATAGGGAATTCACTTTTCAGAGGAATTTCACCAACCTAAACTAGCCGATGAAGGAAATCCTCCAGATATTAATCAATGAGGGAATGGTGTCAGAATTATTACCCCCGATAAATCAGCGATCCAGGATATTCAAACCTGATCGAATCTGCCAGTACCACTCCAATGCACCTGGCCATGATATTAAGGACTGCTGGGCACTTCGTCATTTAATTCAGAACATAGTTGAAAGTGGTGAACTGATAAAAAAGAATCGGGATTATGGCCTCCCAGATGAAGAAACTCTCTTTATTCCCACTGCATGGAGTCAGGATATAGTGGATGTTATTTCATGTGATAAGGAGCCAGCCCTCACACCCCTAATGCTACCAGGGAAAGAGAGCCAAGAAAAATAAAATTCTGTGAAGTTGGCTGAGCCCGAGCCTTTGATATTACCATTCAGACCCTAGTATCTAGTGATCAGTCTGAAGAGAGTCCCATGGAATTACAGGAATGATGAAGGTTCCACCTCCAATAATATTGCCATTGTACCAAAGGAGAATCCATTGTACCTGCCTCAGCGGGTGATCAAACCAGTCATTAAGGCCAAAGAAAAGGTGACTGAAGAGAAAATTGAAGAGTTCCTCAGCAAAATGGGACACAATGAAATCAAAGTGGTGCAAAGTATAAAAGATGCACCCAAGCAGATGTCCATCATAGATCTAGTCTTATCATTGGTGATTCGTTGTAACATTCTGGTGAAAGTGCTTGAAGAAGCCCATCTACCATATATCGTGGATGCCGAGAAATTTTGTCATATGGTAGAAAACATTTTCAATAGCAATGTGATATCTTTCACTGACGATGATATACCTGCAGAGGGGACGGGTCATCGCAAGTCACTGTACATAATGGTGATGTCATCAGGGTATGTGATCGGAGGTGTGTTGATAGATAGAGGATCATCCCTAAACATCTATCCTTATGACACCTCGGAGAGGATGAAGATTAACTCGAACCAGATCAAAACCAGTCATGTGGTCATCCGGGCTTTCGATGGGTCTCACCGACAAGCTATGGGAGAAATAGAGCTTCCGCTGGAGATTGTTCTGCACACTTTCTATGTGTGTTTTCAGGTGCTCAACATTTCCACCTGATACAACTTATTGCTGGGAAGGCCATGAATCCATATGGTAGGAGCTGTGCCATCCACCCTCCATCAGTAACTCAAATACATTATCAATGGCAACCTAATTACGGTAAATGCCGAACTGGAATACCCTTTTTGCCTACAAGGAGGCATGTCGGTGATCAGCCTGGATGCAGGGATTGAACCTGCTATTTTCAAGCATTAGAGGTAAGCGATACTCATTACCTACTAGTGGGGGCACCAGCTTTGAAGCCTAAAGTCTCCCCCAAAGTGATGACAGTGGGCCAGGAGATGGTATCTTTGGGTTTGTAACCTGGAGAAGGGTTAGGAAAGAATCAACAAGGTATTAAGAGTCCAGTACAAATCTTGAGCTAGTCAGGGAGAGCCGGATTGGGTTATTCATCTGGGTCTAGCCGTCGGAACCCACATAAGCATCCTAAGGCTCATGCTGCCACCATACTATTGCCAAACCTCACTGATGCTAGATTTGTGAAGCCGATGAGGAAGATCCTTGCTATTGTACTAGCCATGTTGTTTCCTCCAATCATACCGGTAAGTGAGAGAAAGACCCCAAAGCTTGAGAGGGATAGCAAAAAAGGAAAAGAAAAGTTCCTGTACGAAGGACGAGACCCATTTGCTAACATGTGTGTTCTCATACACTACGAGGGAATGAATAATGATATCCCAGATAGTGAGGAGGAGAATCAGATCCAAATTCCTCGCATCAAGAAAGAAAAGGGGGGCAGTTTAAAGAAAAACCCCGGCTCTGATCTAAAGGATGTTTTAGTCATCATCAGAGATGGGGCAGACTACCGTGAATCTTATATCCTTCTTATTCTTAAGGATCTGACACTGCATAACTAAAGCAGCGTCCCTTGCCTCACTCAAAAAGGGTAAAAGGGCTGAGAGTCTGTCTGCCCTGTAATATGCTTTCATTTACTGCTTATTTTTGATTGCACAGCTATAGCAGTAACTTTTGTTATGCTTTGCCAAATGCTTTGTATATTTAAGCAGTTGCATATGTTAAAGTAAAAGCATTTTATTTTCAGGACTCCAAAATTGGATTTGTTTGTCCCTACTGATGTGATGCCAACCTGTCACAGTGACTACAACTTTGATGTAGAAATGAACTTCGACTTGATGGATATTGATCAAGAAGAGGAAGATGACTATAAGGTGCCCAAGGAGATCAAAGAATGGGTCGAAGACAAACCCAAACTAAACCTCGACCAAACCACCACTGGCAACATAGGAACTTTCGAAAACCTCAAAGAAATCCATCTAGGCCTAGACCTCACCCAAGATCAAAAAACTGATCTGATTGAACTCCTGACATAGTTCTAGGATGTGTTTGCCATGGTTATATGAAGACATGATTGGCCTGTCTACTGATATTGTCATCCATCGAATGCCCATCAAAGATGGATTCAAGCCAGTCAAGCAAAAGCTCAGGCGATTGAAACCTTAATGGAGTCTGAAAGTCAAAGAAGAAGTTGTTAAATAATTCAAAGCCGGCATTATCATGGTCTCCACATACTCGGAGTGGCTGTCAAACATAGTCCCCGTGCCTAAACCCGAAGGGAAGGTACGAGTATGCATGGATTACAGGGATTTGAACAAAGCCTTCTTAAAGGATAATTTCCTGGTACCTTTCATCCACATCCTGATCGACTATACGGCGCAGTATGACATGTATTCCTTCGTGGATTGCTTTGCTGGTTACCATCAAATCATGGTTGCTGAAGAAGACCGGGAGAAAACCTCTTTAATCACTCCCTGGGGAACCTTTTGTTACACACGACTATCCTTCGGTCTCATCAATACCGGAGCCACATATCAGCGAGCCATGATGGTCCTTTTTCATGATATGATGCATAAAGAGATAGAAGTCTATGTGGATGACATCATCATCAAATCCTAGAAGGAGGACGATCATATTGACCATCTCAGGAAACTGTTTAACAGGTTGCGTAAGTACAACCTCAAGTTGAATCCAGCCAAATATGCTTTTGGCGTCAAATCAAGCAAGTTATTGGGATTCCTAGTGAGCAACCGAGGCATTGAACTAGATCTTGCCAAGATTAAAGCCATCACTGAGATGCCAGTACCTCGAACAGAGAAAGAGATACGCTGGTTCCTAAGAAGGATCAATTTTATAAGCCGATTCATTTCCCAGCTCACGGCAACTTGTGAACCCATTTTCAAGCTACTAAGGAAGAATTCCTCCACCAAATGGAATGAGGATTGTCATAAAGCCTTCCTTGCCATCAAGAAGCAGCTGATCGAGGCACCAGTCTTGGTACCCCCAAGGGATGGAGTTCCACTATTTATGTACTTGTCCGTCAATGCCAATACAATGGGCTGTATACTGGGACAGAAAGACGATACTAGTAAGGAGAGAGCTATCTACTACATCAACAAAAGATTCAGCAGTGGCGAACAGAAGTACACCCTGATTGAGAAGACATGTTGTACGTTAGCATGGGCCGCCATGAGGTTACAACATTATCTTGATGGACACACGACCTACCTCATATCCCACATGGATCCGCTAAAATATGTATTCAACAAGCTAATGTTGAATTGTCGACTGTCCAAATGGCAGTTGATCCTACAGCAGTTCGACATTGTCTACGTGACTCAGAAGTTCATCAAAGGTCAAGGTATTGCGGATCAACTAGCCGAAGCACCATCAGGAGGGTTCGAACCTTCGGAGACTTACTTCTCAGATGATGGGATCATGACAATTCAGCAAGGTCTTTAAGAAAATACAGTCCAACCATAGAAAATGTTTTTCGATGGAGCAGTAAATATAGAAGGTGCCGGAGCTGGGGCAGTCCTTATCTCTGGTACGGGAGAACAATATCCTGTGGCTACCAAGCTACAGTTTGTCAACACCAACAACATGGCTGAGTATGAAGGCTGCATAATGGGGTTGAAGTTAGCCCAATCCATGGGTGTCAAACATCTATTGGTCTTTGGAGACTCTGAGTTGGTTATCAGACAAACCATTGGGGCATAGCACACCAAAGAACTGTATTTGTTGCCCTATCATTGGCAGGTCGTCAAAATATCCATGGAATTTAAAGACATAATCTTCATCCATATACCTCGGGGTAGGAATGACTTCGCTGATGTATTGGCGACGTTGGCTTCCTTGATCCGCATATCCAATAGGAGTGGGATTCCCGACATCAAATTCATAAACCAAAAGACCCCGATATACGGGAATTATATTAGAGAAGTATCAGATGAAATACCTCCTATCAAACAGCCTTGGTATCAAGACATCAAGGAATATCTCCGAGATAGATCTACACCCGCTGGGGCAAGCTAAGCTGAACGAAAATGAACTCAAAATATGGCTATGAAGTTCTATCTAAGCGAAGACGCACTCTACAAAAGGGATGCTAGAATAGGGCTCTTAAGATGCCTTGATAAAGAGCAAGCCCAAAGAATGATGGATGAAGTCCATGGCAGAATATGTAGTCTACACATGAGCGGTTATCTGCTGGCCATGAAAACATTGAGAACAGGGAATTATTGGATCTCTCTCAAAGCTGACTGCGACGATCACGTCAAGAGATGCTTTCAATGCCAAGTACATGGAAATGCCATCCACTCTCCTCCAAGTGAGCTTCACAACATGAGTTCGCCATAGCCTTTCTCCATGCGGGGAATAAATGTGATAGGCCCAGTGGAACCCAAAGCCAGCAATGGTCATCAATTCATCTTCACCATGATCAATTACTTCACCAAGTGGGTTGAAGCTGCCTCTTTTCCCAAAGTCACCAAAGAGGTCATCATTGGTTTCATCAAAAATAATGTCGTCTGTCGATATGGACAACCGGAGGTGATCGTATCAGACAACGCCAAGAAACTAAATAATCAGATGATGAGAGAACTATGCAGCAAGTTCCACATCAAACATCTCAATTCCGTCATCTATCGGCCCAAGATGAATGGTGCCGTCAAAGCGGCCAACAAGAACATCAAGAAGATCATGCAGAAAATGTTCGCCAATCACAAAGAATGGTCTGATCTATAAGGCCCCAAGTTTTACGAATAAGATTTAATTTTCTTTATATATTATTTTGAAATAGTAAGGTGTTGATTTGATAAATGTGATAAGTTATGGGTGAGATGTGCAAAGTTCACAAAGTAAACAAGTGGTTATAAAATATTCGTTGTGTCGGAGAATATTCGTTTGGTCGAGGAATATTCTTTTTGTCGGAGAATATTCGTACGACGATGCAGTCATTGGTGGACCCCACAACGGAATGAATGTCGGATATAAAAAGCGATAGAAATAACTTTTTTATAAAATAACTGCATAGTTGTTACCGTTAGTACTGTTGAAATACCCGGTGGTTAAAATACAGTAATACGCAGTGTTGCACAGTAGCACACGGTATTGCACAGCATTTCGAATTATTGATTCTTACGTAGGAAGGCACTTAATCAATTATTGTTACAGTAATTATTGTTCAATATTTTATATTATTGATTCAATAATTGCATAATATTTTATTGGTTTAATATTTGCTACGTTGATATTTTATATCAATAAGTGCTACTTTACTATTTTATATTAGTGATTCAATAATTGTCATTGCACAATATTTCAAATTATCAAATCAATAATTCATATTATTTGAATAATATTATTAGATAGCATTATTGGCAATGTCTAAGAAAGTTCTGTCTAGGAAAGGGGTTGATTAATTCAGCGCCAGTAAAGAAAAATCCTTATCGGAAGGATCCCTCTTTCTTGGGAACGACCTGGTTGTCAATATTGTAGTTCTGTAATATTATTTGTGAATAATTAATTTTTTATATATATGATAAGAAAATATTTATTCAATGTGGATTTTTAACGGAGGAATTTTTAGCATGTGACAATGGTTGAAAGTTGGTGTTTTATCTTTTCTGATAAAATAATTCATTCAAATATATTATTATAATATTACATTATAGTAGTATGATGTGATTATATAATAGTATAATTTTTATAATTAGAATGGTAACATTATTATAGTAAATTCATGGTATAAAAGTTAAACGAGGTGAAAAAGTGCAAATTGAGTTTGAACTCTTATGATGCAAACAATGATGTCATCGGAGCGATGAGGTAAGCAAGGATGTCATCGGAGCGATGTGATAAGCAATGATGTTATAGGATCGATGATGTAAGCGGTGATGTCATAAATTATGGTAAAAACACTATTTTACCTTTACTCTGCCGAGTCTATAAATAGAAGCTCATTTCTTCATTATTTCTCACCAATTCACAAAAGCTATAGAGAGAGAAAGTATAGAGAGAATAAGAGAGAAAGAAGAAGAGTATTATGCTATTATACTAGTGCAGTCTCCAAATTTTTAAGGTAAGGGGTATTATTTTTTTCGTATTCATGAAGAGAGTTATTTTCTTTCAATACTCGTAAGGGTTGTTATTCCATTCTTTATTATTCTGTTGGAATAACCTGTTTATGTGGACTACCGCATGCATGGTGAAATCCTGTTGTTATTCCATTCTTTATTATTCTGTGGGAATAACCTATCTACGCGGACTACTGCATGCCTAGTGAATAACCCTTCGTATTCAGTTGTTATTAAATTATAGAAATAATCTGTCTGAGCGGACTACCGCCTGACGGGTAAAAATTCAATTGCAGTTTTGTATATTGTTTCATTTTAGATTCCTAACTCTCTTACTACGGTAAGTATTGCTTCTATAATTCCTCAAATGATCAGAAATTCCTTGAGTTTTACGCTTCATCTAATATCATTTCACTGGAATATTGGTCTGAACTTTCTTGTGAAATTTTATCTTTTTCATGTCGAGTTACTATTCATGAGTTACTATTCACGAGTTACTATTTATGAGTTACTATTCATGGGGTACTATTTACGATAAAAAACATATTTTTTTCTTCCAAATCATCTTTGATTGGATCCAGGTTTTGATCTTCATTCTTGAACTCTGGATAAATTCTCTAATATTTGTCCTTTATCTCACTGGATTCGTTATTCATATTATTTTTCTTCATCCTCAGTCCTAAATGGTGATATACTGAATATCTTTGGCCTGTAGTGCAAAGATGAATGATTACTTGATGAATATCTTTGGCCTGTAGTGCAAAGATGAATGATTACTTGATGAATATGTTTGGCCCGTAGTGCAAAGATGGACAGGTATTGAGATGAACATGACCAACTGGTGATACAAATGAATATCTTTGGCCCGTAGTGCAGAAGATGAATATTTGATTCGAGAAGTATATTGATTAATGTTATAGGGATAAAATATTGATGATGGACTTTTAAATCAAGGAAGATAGTAGACATCATTCTTTACTTAACTCTTCTAATGAATTATTATTTCCGCTGCGAATATTGATCTAAAACTTGTAGCTCATAATATTTTATCTGATTTATTGAAGGCTAGACGATAATTTATTTTTCATTATCTTGGTCATAATATTCTTTATTGGGCTAGTTGAGCTCACCCTTTTCTTCCATTGTTCTCTTCTGGTAAGGAGAATATCGTGGGTACTAGTCGGGGATTAGAGTGATGGTCCGAGTTAGAGCTGTAGAAGTCCTTACTATTTTTTTTAAAATAGTGTGATAATAAATGAAATGAGGACTTAGTTTGAATGTTTATATTTTCTACATGTCTGTATTGACACTCACAGTTGTGTGGTCGTATTTTGCACGACCGTTTGATATGAAAGATTGTATTTGGATTCTGTACCATGTATTTGGCAACTCAGAATGGGTTGAGTATTGAACCTATTTTGGGGGCATCACAGTTGGTATCAGAGCTTAGGAATATGATCTTTGGCGGAGATCTGGGAATAGAATTAGGAGGAGAGAGACGAGTAAAACCTTCGCTAGTGTGTCCTACCTAAGCTTAATTGTTATTTAATTGGTCGGTTGGAACATAGGGTTAATATGTGATATGTTAATTTGTTTGATTAACCCTTATTTTGTGGCAGTATTTGAGAATGGCAGCTGAAAATCTAAATAATTGAGTGAATGAGACCGTTGAGACACCTTTAATCACCAACCAGGAGAACGTGCAGCAGGAAGGCTATATTCCTCCTGTAAACAACCCTACCGAAGAAATTATAAATGATGGGATGTTCAGAAGCCTTTTGCAGTTCATGCAAAACCAGACGAGGGAGACTCGTGTTCATAATACAGGTGGAAATAACAACTCGCGGTTTGTCACTGCCAAGCAGTTTAAAGAGTTGGGACCACCAGAGTTTCAGGGAAAGCCAGATCCAATAAAGGCAGAAAATTGGATTTTGCAAATTACCAAGATATTTGATGTCTTGGGATGCATGGAGGAACAGAAGGTTCCATTCGCCACGTTTATGTTCCGTGGAGAGGCAGATTACTGGTGAGAATCTGTGAAGCGTACCCAGCCTGCCGCACTCGAGATATCTTGGGGGGAGTTCCAGAAATTGTTCAATGACAAGTACTTTCAAGAAAGTATTCATCACATGAAAGAGGTAGAGTTTATCAGACTGGAATAGAATAACATGACTGTGTCCCAGTACGAGGCTAAGTTCACGGAGTTATCCCGATTTGCACCTCATTTGGTGGAGAATGAGGAACGTATGACGCGGATGTTTCTGAGAGGTTTGAAACCAGAAATTCGTCAATACCTCATTCTTCACAAATTTTCTCTATATTCGGATGTAGTAAACAGGGCCCAATTATTAGAATGAGATAATGATTCTGTTCAACCAAGGGACAACAACCAAGGTCGTACCGGTGGCAGCAATCATCGGAACAATGACAACCAGCAGGGAGGAAAGTATCATGCCAGAAGCGGTAACCACTCCGGTGGTAATCGTGGCCATGATAATAGAAGAAGTGAGTCAGGGGGAGATTTCAAGATGAGAAGGTACAACAATGAGAACGTGAAAGCATCGATAGCAGCACCAAATTCAACTGTTTCTAGGGGAGAAGAACGACCACCGGTCATATGCTATAAATACGGGCAAGAGGGACACATCAGCCCCAACTGCACACAACAATCCAAGGTGTGTTACAACTGTGGAAAGGAAGGGCACATAGCTCGAGTATGTCCTGTAGTGAAACCAAGTCCAGCAGGGATGGTGACTCCAAAGGCTATCCCTTACAAGTTAAAGTCAGTGGTTCCTGGAAGAGCTTTTGTCGTGACTGCTCAACAAGCAAGGAACCCGAACGAGGTTATTACAGGTAAGTTGATAATAAACTCTTGCGAAGTTTACACTTTATTAGATACCGGTGCTACTCATTCTTTTATTTAACCTGCTTGTGCTTAACGTTTGAACTTGACACCTGAGAAATTAGACTTTGACTTATCTATTGAAACTCCTTTGGGAGAAACCTTCGTTACATATACAGTTTACAAATCTTGCTCGATTCAAATTGGTACCCTCACCCTACCTGTTGATCTTATATCTTTGAAAATACTTGCATTTGATGTAATTTTAGGAATTGACTGGTTGACCACTTATCATGCCAAAATTAATTATTTTTGTAAGGTTGTTAGTTTTCATATTCCTAACCAACCTATTATGCGAATTCAAATAACCAAACCACTAAAATCAATCAATGTTATTTCAAGTTATAAAGCTATTCGTTTATTGAAAAACGGATGTAAAGCTTTCTTAGCCCATGTCACTGATCTAAACTAGAATACGTCAGGTTTAAATAATATTTCTATTGTTAATGAGTTTCCTGATGTATTTCTTGAAGAAATTTTCGGTCTACCCCTGGAACGTGAAGTTGAATTCTTTATTGACCTTGAACCCGGTATAAAACCCATTCCTAAAACCCCATATCGAATGGCTCCTATTAAACTTCAGGAGTTAAAGGTCCAACTATAGAAGTTGTTAGACATCGGTTTTATACGTCTCAGTACATCTCCTTGGGGTGCTCCTGTTTTATTCGTAAAGAAGAAAGATGAGAGTATGCGACTTTGTATTGACTATCGGGAGTTGAACCATGTCACCATCAAGAATAGGTATCCATTACCTCATATTGACGACCTATTCGACTAGTTGCAAGGTGCACAATTCTTTTTAAAGATCAATCTTCGTTCTGGATATCATCAGCTAAAGATTAAAACTGAGGATATTCCGAAGACGGCTTTCAGAACCCGATACAGGCATTATGAATTCTTAGTCATGTCTTTTGGATTGACTAATGCTCCTACTGCTTTTATGGATATGATGAACCGTGTATTCAAGGAATATTTGTATCAGTTCGTGGTTATCCTTATTAATGATATCCTTATCTATTCCAAAATCTGTGAAGATCATGAGCACCACTTAAAGCTGGTACTTCAAAGGCTTCGTGAAAACAAGCTATATGCCAAGCTGAAGAAATGCGAGTTCTGGCTTGAGGAGGTAGCATTCCTTAGGCACGTCGTATCAAAACGTGGAGTATCTGTTGACCCGACAAAGATTGAAGCAATACAAAGTTGGGAGAAACCGAAGTCCGTGACCGAAGTACGTAGCTTTCTGGGCTTAGCTGGTTATTATCGGAGATTCGTGGAAGGATTTTCTCGAATTGCTACTCCATTAACTCAGCTAACTCGGAAAGATACAAAATTCGTATGGAACAAGGAATGCGAGAAGAGCTTTCAAGAGCTCAAGAGGAGACTCATTTCGGCACCTGTTCTGACGATACCATCTGGTTCAGATGGATTTATCATTGACAGCGATGCTTCGGGCAAAGGGTTAGGATGCGTTCTCATGCAACATGGGAAAGTCATAGCCTATACCTCGCAAAAACTCAAGGAATATGAGAGGAATTATCCTACTCATGATCTAGAGTTGGCAGCAGTCATTTTCGAGTTGAAGATCTGGAGACACTACTTGTATGGGGAGAAAGTGGAGATCTATATGGATCATAAGAGCCTCAAGTATTTCTTCACCCAGAAGGAACTTAACATGCGGTAATGACGTTGGCTTGAGCTGTTGAAAGATTACGACCATACCATCCAATACCATCCTGGTAAAGCGAACGTGGTAGCTGATGCGTTGAGTAGAAGATCATATGCGGGAACGAATGCGATACTGTCAAGGCCTATTTGGTGTGATTTACAAAGGATGGAGATAGAGTTCAAGACTTTAAAGACCCATGCGATGATGTCAAGTATACGCGTAGAACCAGCTTTAATTGATAAAGTCAAAGTTGTTCAAGCTACAGACCCAGAGCTGATGAATATGAGGAAGAAGGTGCAAGAAGGTACTATTCCAGAAGCAAGAATCGATGAAGAAGGAATACTTCGAGTCAACTCCAGACTTTGTGTTCCTAACGATTCTAATTTGAAGTATAGAATCATGATGGAGGCACACAACACACCGTTTGTAATCCATCTTGGGAGTACCAAAATGTGTCGTGTTCTTTGACATACATTTTGGTGGAGCAATATGAAGAGAGAGATTTTGGAGTTTATCTCGAGGTGTTTAACGTGTCAACGTGTCAAGGCGGAGCATCAAGTGCCAAAGGGTCCATTGAAACCACTTGAGATTCCGAAATGGAAGTGGGAACACTTTACCATAGATTTTGTTATGGGTCTTCCCAAGGTTTCTCAAGGCATAAAGGCAATTTGGGTTATTGTCGATAGATTAACCAAGTCTGCTCATTTCTTGCCTATACGAGAGACTTATTCCCTTGAACGTCTTGCTCGTATGTACGTGAATGAGATTGTGAGATTGCATGGCATGTCAGTATCCATAGTTTCGGATCGTGACCCAAGATTCACTTCACAATTTTGGGTCAGCTTGCAGAAAGCTATGGGAAAAAAATTTACGATTCAGTTCGGAATATCATCCACAAACGGACGGGCAATCGGAAAGGACTATCTAAACTCTTGAAGATCTATTGAGACTTTGTGTTCTAGACTTCAAAGGGAGTTGGGATAAGTACCTACCATTGGTGGAATTCTCCTAGAACAACAGTTATCAGGCAAGTATAGGCATGGCTCCATTCGAGGCATTGTATGGACAAAAATGTCGTTCTCTAGTATGCTGGGATGAAGTGGGTGAAACAACATTGGGACCGGAGTTAGTACGTATGACTACGAAAAAGATTCGAATGATCCGACAACGTATACAAACGGCACAGGATCGACAAAAGACTTATGCGGACCTTCATCGAAAGGACGTGGAATTTAATGTTGGGGACCATGTATTATTACGTGTTGCTCCATGGAAAGGAGTTACGAGATTCAAAAAAGGAGAAAAGCTCAACCCACGATTCATTGGTCTACTCGAGATCCTTGACCGAGTAGGAAATGTGGCCTATAGACTCGCTTTATCGCCTAACATGTCTCATGTTCATAACATTTTTCACATATCCATGCTACGTAAATATGTAAAAGACCCAAACCACATTATTGAGTTAGAACTAGACGAGATAGCCGAAGATTTAACATACGAGGAGGTACATGTCAAGATCTTGGATAGGAACGAATATGTTCTACGCTCAAAGGTTATACTTCAAGTCAAAGTTTTATGGAGAAACCATGAAATTGAGAAAATGACCTGGGAGTTAGAATCAGAAATAAAAGCGAGGTATCCTCACCTTTTCGACATACCAAGTATGTACGTCAATTTCGAAGATGAAATTTCATAAGGAGGGGAGGTTGTAAGACCCCAAATTTTATGAATAAGATTTAATTTTCTTTATATATTATTTTGAAATAGTAAGGTGTTGATTTGATAAATGTGATAAGTTATGGGTGAGATGTGCAAAGTTCACAAAGTAAGCAAGTGGTTATAAAATATTCGTTGTGTCAGGGAATATTCGTTTGGTTGAGGAATATTCTTTTTGTCGGAGAATATTCGTACGACGGCGCAATCATTGGTGAACCCCACAACGGAATGAATGTCGGATATAAAAAGCGACAGAAATAACCTTTTATAAAATAACTGCGTAGTTGTTACCGTTAGTACTGTTAAAATACACGGTGGTTAAAATACAGTAATACGCGGTGTTGCACAGTAGCACACAGTATTGCACATTATTTCGAATTATTGATTCTTACGTAGGAAGACACTTACTCAATTATTGTTACAGTAATTACTGTTCAATATTTTATATTATTGATTCAATAATTGCATAATATTTTATTGGTTCATTATTTGCTACGTTGATATTTTATATCAAAAAGTGCTACTTTGCTATTTTATATTAGTGATTTAATAATTGTCATTGCACAGTATTTCAAATTATCAAATCAATAATTCTTATTATTTGAATAATATTATTAGATAGCATTATTGACAAAGTCTAAGAAAGTTCTGTCTAGGAAAGGGGTTGATTAATTGTGCGCTAGTAAGGAAAAATCCTTATCAGAAGCTCCCCTCTTTCCTAGAAACGACTTGGTTGTCAATATTGTAGTTCTATAATATTATTTGTGAATAATTAATTTTTGATATATATGATAAGAAAATATTTATTTAATGTGGATTTTTAACAGAGGAATTTTTAGCATGTGACATTAGTTGAAAGTTGGTATTTTATCTTTTCTGATAAAATAATTCATTCAAATATGTTATTATAATATTACATTATAGTAGTATGATGTGATTATATAATAGTATGATTTTTATAATTAGAATAGTAACATTATTATAGTAAATTCATGGTATAAAAGTTAAACGAGGTGGAAGAGTGCAAATTGAATTTGAACTCTTATGATGCAAATAATGATGTCATCGGAGCGATGAGGTAAGCAAGGGTGTCATCGGAGCGATGAGATAAGCAATGATGTCATAGGATCGATGATGTAAGCGATGATGTCATAAATTATGGCAAAAATACTATTTTACCCTTACTCTGCCGAGACTATAAATAGAAGCTCATTTCTTCATTATTTCTCACCAATTCACAAAAGCTATAGAGAGAGAAAGTTTAGAGAGAATAAGAGAGAAAGAAGAAGAGTATTCTGCTATTATACTAGTGCAGTCTCCAAATTTATAAGGTAAGGGGTATTATTTCTTTCGTATTCATGAAGAGAGTTATTTTCTTTCAATACTCGTAAGGGTTGTTATTCCATTCTTTATTATTCTGTTGGAATAACCTGTCTACGCGGACTACCGCATGCATGGTGAAATCCTGTTGTTATTCCATTCTTTATTATTTTGTGGGAATAACCTGCCTACGCTGACTACCGCATGCCTGGTGAATAATCCTTCGCATTCAGTTGTTATTAAATTGTGGAAATAATCTGTCTGAGGGGACTACCGCCTGACGGGTGAAAATCCAATTACAGTTTTGTATATTGTTTCATTTTAGATTCCTAACTTTAAACTTACTACGGTAAGTATTGCTTTTATAATTCCTGAAATGATCAGAAATTCCTTGAATTTTGCGCTTCATCTAATATCATTTTACTGGAATATTGGTCTGAACTTTCTTGTGAAATTTTTATCTTTTTCATGTCGAGTTACTATTCATGAGTTACTATTCATGGGATACTATTCACGATAAAAAAAAATATTTTTTTCTTCCAAATCATCTTTGATTGGATCCTGGTTTTGATCTTCATTCTTGAACTCTGGATAAATTCTCTAGTATTTGTCCTTTATCTCACTAGATTCGTTAATATTCTTTAGTATTTTTCATTATCTTAGTCACTAGATAAATTCTCTAGTATTTTTCATTATCTTAGTCATAATATTCTTTATTGGGCTAGTTGAGCTCACCCTTTTCTTCCATTGTTCTCTTCAGGAAATGAGAATATTGCGGGTAGTAGTCGGGGATTGGAGTGATGGTCCGAGTTAGAGCTGTAGAAGTCCTCACTATTTTTTTAAAATAGTGTGATAATAAATGTAATGAGGACTTAGTTTGAATGTTTATATTTTCTACATGTCTGTATTAACACTCACAGTTGTGTGGTCGTATTTTGCACGACCGTTTGATATGAAAGATTGTATTTGGATTATGTACCATGTATTTGGCGACTCAGAATGGGTTGAGTATTGAACCTATTTTGGGGGCGTCACATGACCTGTTTCCTTTAACCCTATTAGCATACAGGATGTTAATACGTACTTCTACTGGGGCTACCCCTTATTCGTTGGTCTATGGCATGGAAGCAGTCCTTCCCATAGAAATAGAAATGGAGTCCCTCAGAGTGTTAATAGACGCTCAATTGGAAGAAGACCAGTTGTTGCAAGAGCGGTATCATCAACTGTCCCTGATATATGAAAAGAGGGCTACAGCCATTTTCCACAGGCAGTTATATCAACAAAGGATTGCTCGATCCTACAATAAGAAATTCCGAATCCGGCAATTTAAAGAAAGCGACTTGGTGCTGAAGAAAGTTTTGGCCAATCAAGATGAAGCTATAGGAAAGTTCGCCCCAAATCGGGAAGGCCCTTTCACTGTCAAGGAAGTGTTGACAGGAGGAGCTATCAGATTGGAAGAGATGGACAAGAGTGAATTTCCCCAACTCATCAACTCAGATACCATAAAAAGGTACTATGTCTGAAACACATGCATACTAGCATCCTGATCCTGCGAATCAAATCAATTTTGGTTTTCACTAGAAGACGAAACAACGAATGACCTGATCTCCCTCAACCTGGGAGTACGTAGGCAGCCATTCCTGGTACGGTCAAACCAAATAAAAAAATTAAAAAACTCATCAAACCAAACTCAAAAGAGACACTTCTCAAGCCTCTCTCATACAAGATTAAACTACGAATAACTTAATCTCCCTCAACCATGGAGTGCGTAGGCAGCCATTCATGGTGCGGTTTGACCTTCGAGAAAAAAATAAAAAGCCAATAAAAAATAAGTCCCAAGACACCGAAACCATATAAAGCCTAAATTCTATCAAGCCTCCCTGGTCAACAGGTCTGTCCGAGATATTCTCTGACATCTCACTGTCAATCCATCAGCTGAAGCTCATAATATTTCAACAACAGCAAGTCATGAAAGAAGTGGTAATCACTCAGCTATGACGATACATATACAAACAGGGAAGTGAATTGAAATATATTTCTCTGATATATAATACTGTTTGATATATACACTGTGTCCTGTACATGACAAAAATGGCTGATCTAGTATGTGCAGGAAAAACAAAGCTAGTCTATGGACCCAAAGATAAACGGGACAGCAGTGCCAACATGGCATCTCTCTCTGAAGATGGAGGAGCCGCTGCAAGTGAAATACCCTCAGCCTCTATACGGGTCAAAACATCCACAGCCATCTGCATAGTGGCACTATGATCATCAATGTAAACACTCATCTCGACAACTAGGCCATGAGTATATGATAGGAGAGCAGTACTGTCGGCAATGTGGAAATCTCGGGAAGCTATGGCCTCATCCCTCTCTACAAAAGTAGCATCCCTGGAAATCAAAACCTCTTCAACCTCCTCAAAGGCTACGTCTCTGGAAGATCGGATCTCATCCCTCTCTACAAAAGCTGCATCTCTGGGAGTCAATGTCTCCTCAATCTCGATAAAAATAGCAACTCGAGAAGATTGAGCCTCATCTCTCTCAACCAATGCCGTATCCCGAGTGGCTTGAGCCTCATCTCTATTAGAAAATGCTATGTCTCTACCTGACGGGGCAGTCAACATCAGCGCCCTAGCCTGATCTCTCTCAAAGGTCATCCTAGCTAATGAATCTGCCAAAGCTGGATCTGTTTCGGCAGGAATGGTTGGTGGGTCACTAACTAAGGCTGCTGCTAGATCCATGAACAAATCATCCTCCGTAGGAGAATTAGGATCCTCTATAAGCTCCTCCTCATCTGAATCCACAATCGGAGCTGACTGGGTGAATGCAGCTGATGCTATATCGGCCTCCAACCATGCTGAGTACTTTAGAGAACGAAATGGGTGGCTAGTGGAGAAATCAGCCCTCCCCTTTGAGTCCAACACTCATAAATCCTGATCAGGTCGGCTAATGACATAGAAGAAGCTGACATCCGCTAATCAATATCCCCCTCAAAATGGTGCAGGCTCTGGAACTGATCAAACTAACCCATAACTGCTAATAGAAGGTAAGTGGTCACTCCTCTCAATCCCGCTAGAGGCAGGTAGTCCATGTCAGATGCATGGGTGATGAAGCTATAAGGGGAGATTAGCCCAGAGCATGGGAGAATCGAAAAAGGATGAACAATATCGGGCAGAAAAGCTGACCATGTCTCTATATCCGAACACTTCGTCGGCTGAAAGGAGTATAATATGGCTATCTTATGGGTGAAACAATACCCCTAGTGTCTGAAGAAGCCAATCAGGAGCAAGTGGGACATGAGCCACACGTACAACAAGACAGAGCTACCTCTGAAAAACCCCTCTAGATGGGTATGGCAATAGGTAGCTGACCTCAGTGTCTTAGCCAATATCATCGGTAGGATGGTGCAACCCTGTCTAAGGGCCCGAACCATGACCATCAAACTGACGTCCAAGTGGTCCAAGGGTAGTGGCATATAAACGTAGGCCACGATGCACATCAATAAGATGTCTACAAGGGCAAGCTGCCACTCATCTACCAAAATAATAAAATCCCCAGAATGTCGCTCTTAGCTATCTAACCGGCCAAAGCGATCGATCAAAAAGTTTATAGATATAACATTTTCGGCAATAATCTCCTCAGTGATAACTTGGCGTCTCAGACCCGACATAGTCATAAACGGTCTCTTCATATCACTGATGGCTGTACGAGCGCAGGGCAGATCCAGTGCCAAGCCTGTAAGACACTCATACTCCTCTAAGGTAGGAGTCAACTCGTGGAGCCCAAAATGAAAAACATGTCGATCAGGTATCCAACATGATAATATGCCATCCATAAACCTATACGGAACCTGGAAGGCTAACAGGGCTAGAGAATGTCCTAGCCTCTGGTCTACTGTCCCTCTGGCTGTAAGGGGCAGACTGTCATACCACGACTGCAATGAAGATGCCACCGAGGATGGTGGCGAGTGCTCAATACGGCTGACGGTTGACGACGACATCTGTATCACCGTATCAAAAGACCATCCAGGAGTCAAATCTGAACTCATCTGTCTAAATGCATATCCATGACATAATACATACATAATGACAATGATAAACATGATGCAATAGAATGGAAATATCGTGTATATCTACAATAATCTGTCTACTGCAAGCATCATCTCTGTTTGCTAATAAAGTGCAAAATAAAAGTAGAGGGATATGGGGCACAACCCTCCAACTACTAATAGTGGCCTATCAAAATGGGGCACAGCCGCCCAACAGCCAAAATAGTGGTCGACCAAAAGATATAGGTACAATAACTATCCAAAATATCTACGCTCAGGTGGTTAACCTGCTCCATCTCCTCCGTGGACACAAAGTCTCGGCCATCAGGAATGTCAGGGCGGTATAAGGGAGAATCAACCCCTATATAGCTGCTGGAAAATGGACCTGTGGAAGGGTCCTCTCCGGAGCTGGATGGATCAAAAGAAGATGCCTCTGATGGATCTCTGCCAAGATGCCTGATAAACAAATGAGCTCGCTCCAACTGCTGGGTCAGTCTTTTAATCTGATCCAAGTGAGTAAGCTCCCTGAGGCAAGCTATCCTGTCTGTCATCATCACAGACCCTGGCACCATATCTGCCATGAACTGGGTAGCACGAGTCTGAGCCCCAATAGTGCGAGGACTCCACCAGCTGTTTAATGCCTCCTGGCTGTATGGACCCTCTGATAGGGCAAAGCCATATATGCCCTCTATCAAAATATCTGTGAGGGGCTGAACTAGTGGCCAATGATGCCAAGCCGGAGGAACAAAAGGAATGCAAATTTGCCCCGTGATGCTCCTGATAGCACGTTCTCCTAAATAGAGCTCCCAACCTCCCTATATCAAAAATGGGACTCTGCGGGTCGACAATGCAAACTCCCGGCCAGTGGGGAAACCGCCCTTAAACCGGACTATTAAAAAGTCTGAGGTATACGGTATCCATGAGATTGATCCGGCTGTCAAAAGCTCAAGCTGTAGGCGGGAATGGGTGAATCCTTCAGCCACAGGGACCTCCGTCAGAGTGGAGTGGTGCCAATGCCGTCCCCAGGGATAAGTATCCAGGCCTAAAGTGGTAGCGGGACGAAGGCAAGAAAGCCTCTTATATTCCCAAAATTGGACATGCAAATATCAAAAGTCCTCAGTAACCAAGATTGATAAATGTAAATGCAGAAATCAAAAAGGTATAAGAAAGATTTACTCACCAACAGGAAAGGGTGGAACCCTAACCAAGCCTCCGTCACACCTTCCGAACGCATGCGCATGCCTCGGAGAAAATAGGCAAAGGTGTAGGTACCCCAATCAAAGTTACTGAGGCGGTCTACATATTGAGTGGCGCTGACTAGGGCAAAGGACACCGTCGCAGAGTTGTCCGCCAAAAAACTACCTCTGATGATCACAAGAAACAATCGCCGCAGGATGCGATCCCTAACCCTCTGATCATCAGGCATAGGCTCAAGCAAAGCCTCACTCTGGAATCTATGCTCAAGGGACCAGATCAGATCGTCCGATCCTTGATCGCCATCGTAGGAACTCCTAGTAGGGACCGAACGGCAGTGGGTGTAATGTCAGCCACGACAAGCACTTACTCACCCTCAAACTCTATCCCGGTGATGAACCTCCAGTTCATCGAGGTCATCAACACCTCACAGTCCAACAAGTGGAGAGACTGAGTCTGGTGGAACCAGCGCTTAGATAAAGCCCTTGTAAAACCCCAGGGGCAACGACGGGGAAGAATAGAAAAGAACGCCTGAAACCCCCAGGTGTCAACAATGTCCCTATAGTCCTGGTGCAGAGTGTGGTATAGGGAGTGCACGTTAAACCAGTTCCCTCGAGGCTGCGTAAAGCCAGGAACCTGCATCGAAAGTAAACCCATATCAAAAACCTATGCCTCGAGAATGGCAAAAGAAAGAAAGAAAATCCAAAAATAAAAAAAGCTTCAGTCACCTCGTTGGCATGGAGGAACCTTGAGGAATAATGACTCAAATCTCCCAGCAGATCCTGGACTGGCACAACAATGCTTGGAAGCTCCGCATATGGAGCCTGAGCTGGGGCAGGAGCGGCAAATGGAGCATCCTCGTCATCTATATCTATCGGTGGCTCATCCTGGGCCAGACGAATCACTGACTCAGCTAACCTGCGAGGCGGCCGGGCTGGCCGTGGCTGAGGGACATCGGAGGCTCTCCTCTGTCTAACTCCTGAAACAACCCTGCTGGCACTCCCGGGTCTATCTCGGTCTATTGTCGAAATAAAGTCTCCAAATCACTTCAGAAAGGGTGTGGTAAGCCTAAAACTTGTGGCTTATTAATTTAAATCAGTACTTGATGCATTTCTAAGTCCAAAAACATGCATGAGTCAATTAAAAATCCCCAGTAGAGTCAAAACTGTATGTTTTTCAAAAGATAAATCCTAAAAAATGCATGGGTCAGTAAAAATTCCCCAATAGAGTCAAAACTGAATATTTATTAAATGCTCAGGCTTTTGAAATTTTTTTGCCAGAGTCTCCTTTGTAAAATGGACCGTCTGCATGCACACAGGTATGTCTAGGTGGCCATTCAATATCACAACTTTCCAAAAATAGAAACAATTCATATTTATGAAAAAAAAACTTCACATGGTAGCCAAATTACTATGGACATTTTTAGTTGAAAATCCAGGCTCATTAGGCCTCAAAAAGGATGAGTAAACTGATCAAAAAGAGTTAAAATTAACTGTCTCGAAATCTGAATTTTCTTACACCAAAATGTGCATTGAATTAAAATATGCATACTTATGAAGTCAGAAAATTTTTAGCAGGTCATATAGGCATACATTTTTGATACGTTGCATTCATAAGCACCTTACGTGGTTTACATGCTTCTAAGGGTCAAAACTTAAAAAGAAAGGATCTAAATGTTACCTGAGATGTGCAGAACGTATAGCTGCTGATGGAATCTGAAAAAAGCTGCCCAAACTCCGTAGATCTGAAAAAGAAAATCAAATTCCATTTGAAACTTGAAACTAAAAATGAACATCTGAGCTCCCAGCTGCCCATTTTAAAAACGCAGGAAGGAGCGGCTCCACCCGCGACAGCTGCACCTCTACCTACGGCTCCCTAGGGTGGGCCCCACTCCCTCCGGCTTAGTTCAGTTTGAGTTGAAACGGAGTTTGTATGAGCTGAAAAGTTAAATCTGAGAAAAAATTGCTATGCGATTGAGCTGTTTATCCTGAAATCTAGCTTTTGAGAAGAGATATACTGACAGAAAGAATAACTTCATGAAAGCCATTGGTATTCATCCCGAAGCACTATCCAGGGACCAATGATGAAAACTGCCAAAAAATTACTCAAAGCTGCCACTTTTGAAGCGTCAGGTACTGACCGATGACAGCTTAGCCTTTGGCTCAACCCCAGCAAAGCATCAGATACTGACCGGTGACAGTTTAGCAGTTAGCACAACCCCAGCAAAGCATCGGGTACTGACCAATGACAGTTCAGCTGTTGGCTCAACCCCAGCGAAGCGTCGGGTACAGACCGGTGGCAGTTTAGCCGTTGGCATAACCCCAGCGAAGCATCGGGTACTGACCGATGACAGTTCAGCCGTTGGCTCAACCAAAGCGAAGCTTCAGGTATAGACCAATGACAGTTCAGTAGTTGGCTTAACCCCAGCGAAGCGTCGGGTACTGACCGATGACAGTTCAGCCGTTAGCAAAAACCCAGTGAAGCTTCAGGTACTGACCGATGACAGTTCAGTCGTTGGCACAACCCCAGCGAAGCATCGGGTCCAGACCGATGATAGTTCAGCCTTTGGCTCAACCCCAGCGAAGCGTAGGGTACAGACCGGTGACAGTTTAGCCGTTGGCACAACCCCAACGAAGCATCGGGTACTGATCGATGACAGTTCAGCCATTGGCTCAACCCCAGCGAAGCGTCAGGTACAGACCGGTGACAGTTCAGCCGTTGGCTCAACCCCCGCGAAGCGTCGGGTACGGTCCGGTGACATCAACCTTTGGCAACAACTCCAGCAAAGCATCAAGAATATTCTGATGGTGAAAATAGTATATCAATCTATCCCCACAAGGGACAGATGATGGAATCTGTTATACACATCCTCAGAAGGAGCACCAAGAAGGATTGATGATTCAACCTCCCGTGGCCAATTACCGGTGCAAAATATCGTCGAGATATGCATCGGGAGAACCCGTTGAAGTAACTCGGCGGCATAGATATCCCCAGCTGAGGAGCCTTTAGAAATGTACAACGGCATCCGCCAAAGGGAAACATGCCTTAGGGAGAGTATTGATAGACGTGGGAAATCATTGGTCTCAAACAAAGGTAGCATTAATAAGATCATCCCTATTAGAATTGACAAAGCTATCACGGATAACGTCATCCCCAGCAGAAAGTGACAAAAACATTCTGTAATAGCTTAAATCTGATATTCTACCAGTAATCGCCTGACAGTGATGCCCCAAGGGTTATCATGAATGATGGTATCCCTAGCAGAGAGTGACATGAAGATTCAATGATAATCTTAACCCTGCACATGTATCTAACATTCATCACATATCATCCCATTCATTGCCTTGCCTTTGCATTTGTATTTCTAGTGTCTAGCAATCTTTATCCTGTTCATTCCATTGCATTGCATGAATATGATAAAGAGGGGCATCTGTAGACACTCAAAATTTTGTGTCCCTGTTACTAACTCTGTAGGAAGGAAAAACTGTCATATCAAATCAACCCCGGTCTCAATATCGGGCCATCAAATCAACCTCGGTCTTAATACCGAGCCATCAAATCAACCCCGGTCTCAATACCGGGTCATCAAATCAACCCTAGTCTCAATACCAGGCCCCGATCTCACTATCGGGCCATTAAATCAACCCCGATCTCAATACCGGGCCATCAAATCAGCCTCGGTCTCAACCTGGGAGGAACAAGTCAGCCCCGGTCTCAACCCAGGAGGTACAGGTCAGCCCCGGTCTCAACCCGAGAAGTCCAGGTCAGCCCCGATCTCAACCCAGGAGGTGCAGGTCAGCCCCGATCTCAACCCAAGAGGTACAGGTCAGCCCCGATCTTAACCCGTGAGGTACAGGTTAGCCCCGGTCTCAACCCGGGATGTACAGGTCAGCTCCGGTCTCAACCCGGGAGGTACAGGTCAACCCTGGTCTCAACCCGGGAGGTACAGATCAGTCCCGGTCTCAAATCGGGAGGTATAGGTCAGCCCCGATCTAAACCCAAAAGGTACAGGTCAGCCCTGGTCTCAACCCTAGAAGTACAGGTTAGCCCCGATCTCAACTCGGGAGGTACAGGACATCTCCGGTCTTAACCCGAGAGGTACAGGTCAAGCCCCGATCTCAACCCGGGAGGTCAGGTCAACTTCTAAAACAATCCTGAAGCCTTACATCATATCTAGAGGAAAACCAAGACGGACCAAGTCAGCCTCGGAGATAACTCTGAGGAGAAACAGAATCCGTTGAAATCCTAACCTCGGAGACAACCCCGGGAAGTCAGCCAAAGGCCATGCCAGCACTGAGGGCAACCCCGGGAGATGCAAAATTATTATTTCACCATTTAAAGCTGATTCGATCAAACTCGATCCGAATTGATGCCACCAAGGTCAGATAGAATCATAATAATGATCCCGAGTGGAAACAGCGTAAGACAGCTCAACGAATAAACTACGAGGAATCAAAGACCTGGTTATGAACCCATCTTTTTGGACTCAAAAAATGTTTTATCCTATGTCATTCCGACACTCTTGGCGAGGGCTTTTCGGAAAAGTATAGCACGCCTCAAACGGACGCTCCGATCAAAAGTTAAAAAATTTTGAATCTGACCTCGCGTTGCTCAGAGTGCACGTACTTTGATGCAATGGGACCCACCACCTGGGCCCCGCCACGTGGAACCACACCTCTACCTGTGGCTGCTGCAGGTAGAGCTGCTTCTCCCTGGTCTATATATATGAGGTGACCCCCAGCTTATTTCATAATCGAAAATGATCTGAACCTATGCCTGTTTGGTTTCTTAGCCCCACTTTTGTCCTCCAAACCTAAATTTTTTCACTCTAACACGTAGAAACACCCACATACACCACCTATCAAAAATTAACCGATAGAAATGGATGTTTAAAGCCTACGATCTGGCAAAAAGCCCGTGTAGCAGTTCATTGTGAGTATTTTTATGATCAGAAAGTTTCTATTACTTCATTGCACTTTTATACAGTTGCACGTTAAGTTTCACTTTTTGAATATTCCCGGAACTCAGTTATGTGGCCGTTTTTGCATACATTTTAGTACATAAATGCATTTTCTGGCATTTCTACAACTCGGATCATCGATCTGTCTCTTCTACAAGCTTTTATATACATATATCTTCGTTTTTAGCAACTTCACCGGACTGGGTTATCTTTCCAGTCCGAGTTTGGCTTTTTATTGTGTATATTTAACTGTATATTTTTTCTGACTTATTTGGGCCTGGATTTATACTTCGTGGCCTTTTTATTGCTTTAATATATATATATATATATATATATATATATATAAAATAACTATATATATATATATTATTTACATTCTAGTTTAACATAGATCATTTTGTGGCCTTTTTACTGCTTTTATATATATATATATTTACATTTCTGTCCGGGCAAATGATAGAATGTTCATCGCCTTTACCGCTTATATATATATATATATATATATATACATTCTGTTCAGCCTGGATCATTCCGTGGCTTTTATACAGCTTTTATAAATATATATATATATATATATATATATATATATATATATATATATATATATTTCCATTCCAGTTCGGGCCTCGGAGTGAAAACCCACCGCCCTTTTCCGCTTATATATATATATATATTTCAATTCTGTCCAGCCTGGATTATTCCGTGGCTTTTTACAGTTTTTTTATATATATATATTTTCATTCTGTTAAGCCTGGATTATTCCGTGGCTTTTTACAGTTTTTATAAATATATATATATATATTTACATTTCAGTCCGGACACCGGAGTGAAAATCCATCGCCCTTTACAACTTTCGTATATATATATAATTATATATATATTGCTTTACTCATTTTAATTAAATTGTTGCTTTAAATATTCATTTGTTATGAATCGGCACTGATATTTCTGCGGGTGAACTAGATTTCTTTAAATCTCGCCAACTCTAGCTTTCAAACGTATCAAAATAGGTCCAGACAGAACTGGGAAGCTAGAATGGCTGAGATGTACTTAATTCTAGCATTTTTCTAGTTTCAGTTATGAAAGCTATCTCGCGGCCTTTAGATCGCTATCTAGTGGGAACGAGACGCTTCGACCATGTGCGAGCCAGGATTTACTGATGAATCCTTGGTTATGGCGACATTTGGATGTAAATATATATTTATGTATATATTTGAACTGTGTAGGTTTTATTGGCTTACCTCTGTGAGCCAAGAAATCGTGGGATTCATGATCAAAATAATCAGAATCTGATTCCTACGATGGACAAACTCCACTTTATAAATGTACCCTGCCAATTTTTTTGTAAAATGTACATCCAAAAGACTTTAAAACGGTTATCCGGGTTTAAGGTCTCAATATAATGAGAATAATGGTTTGTCGTGTCAGAGTCTCTTCGATGGCTATCAAAACCATGAGGAGACCGACACTTGTATATATGTTTGTTGTTGAGGACGCTTCGCAGCCTGACAATCACTATTCAAATTGAGCCAAAAGGCTGGAAAGATAAAAATAGAAGTATCAAACATGCTTCAATTCCTATGTTAGCGTAAGGGTTTGAAAATAACTTTTCAAAACATCATTTTAATAATAATCTTGTCTAAAAAAGAGACTTTTGCAAATCAAATCAAACCCTTCGTTTATAGGTTCAACGAAGCTTGTCCATGCTTTCAATCAATCAAACATAGGCCCAATTTCTTCCAGCATTCACACACATATTGCAGATTTAAAAGGGAAAATTAAAAAGATGAGGTACCGTGTTTACACGGGAGTTGTGGGGTGCCTAACACCTTCTCCACACTTAACCAAGCCCCCGAACTCAAAACTTCAGTTTCAAAGATCAAGTTTTGACAGTGTCCAGAAATTGGGCCTCCTTTCAAACAAATTCGATTGAGTTAGTACAACCATTTCAAAACTACCAACTGGTGACTCTGTAAAATGTTCAAATCGTCGACATGATACATGTTTGCCTTTTCCTAAAGAACCCTTCAAAACCTTTTTCATAATAAAAAGAATAAGGGTAGATAAAACTTAAGAAGAGAGAAAGATCCGAGTTTGACCCGACCCAAATTTTTCCACCAACGTCGACAAATACCTAATAGAGTTTTACTCGCCTGTCAATAGGAATTCCTAATGTGATAGTATTACAAGTGATCTTTGGACTTGAGATCATCATAGTATCTTGTGTGTAATGAATTATACTTTGACTTATTCCTTAAAACCTTAAGGGTATATCAAAGGGTATGCTTGGGTGTAATAAGTTACATATGGATATAATGAATGATCAATAAAGAATCTACCACTTCTAGTAAAAGAATAGATATGTCATATGTGATTCGTTAAATGACAACCCAGTAGTCCTTGGCCAAGACATAATGAAATTAGAAAGAAGTTTCTAATTTGCATTATTTGGAGTTGTGTATTTTCTAATCGAAATACATATACTTAAATAAATTAAGACTTGACAGTAATTCCAAGTTTTATATTTAATTGGGACATTGTATGGTGGAAGGATTGAATTTTATGGTAACTATTTACTCACAGATTCTTTTATGATTAATGTTGAAATCTATATTATCTGAAAAGTCGTTGATCGCTAGGGAGGCTTATCCCTATTGTAGAATAAATGTTATTTATTTAAATGTTTAATTTATTTATTTAAAAAGATTAGAATTGTTCTAATTGATTTATTCACAACTGATTTAATATGGAGAACTTAAAGGGTCACACCATAAAAGAAAGAATAATTATTTAAAAGGTAATGGCATAATTGTAATAATGTGTTAAATATAATTAATTTAATCTATGGTGATAGAATAATTAAATAGCTTAATATTTATTATTTAATATTTTGAAAATATTAAATATAAATTAATAAGAGAAGTCTTATAAATATTATTATAATTATTATTACTTTAATTTCTAAAGGAGTTTAGGAATTAATTTAATATTGGTACTCTCATTTATTCCTAATAAGTTTAGAAGGCAAATTAATTAAAGGAGTTTAATTAATTAATCCCAATGTGTTGCGAAGCCTAATTAATTAAAAAAAATTTAATTATTTAAATGAAACCCTATTTTTAATAGGAATAGAAGGGTTGACCAAAATCTATATAAGAGGAGTCTTATGTTAGATATCAAATGGCGTAATTTCAATTGTTGGAGAGTACTCCTTTTCTTTAGAGAATAGAAAACTAGAGTTTAGCCAACCACCCTCATTCTTGAACAATTCCTCTTCCTTGGTGGATCATCTTTAGAGGCTAAACACTTGGGTGGCTAAAGTTGACCAAAGAAAGGAATCAATCTCGGATATTTAAGGAGATCACGAAGAATAAGGAGTTGAACTCGTACCTGTGGAAGCTTTGTTCTACAAGAGTATGAATCTAATCTCTTTCTATTTCTTTTTAATTAATAACTGTGCATAAAGGATGATCTGGGTAATTGGTTTGTAAGAATTTTTTTAAACTTTGATATATAATGCTTCCGCTATTTTGCACCGCTATTTTGTAATTTAATTTTGCCATGACTTCACACAAAATCTAACAGTGGTATCAGAGCCAAACCTTTATGCGAGCTATTAATTGTCTAGATTTGATATATATACTGATGTGTTTTGAACAATTTAATTGAGCATAATAGTTAGCTAGGAATAATATTTTTTGGAGAAAACTGCACAATTCACGAACTAAGAAAACGTATACTGCCTTGCGGCGCTGCAGCGCCGACTACAGTCCTTGCAGCAGCGTCGCAGCGCTAGCTCCGTGTTCCTGAAGGTGGCGTGGTGTTGCAGCGCCAGATGCTAGTTCATTCGCAGCGCTGCAGCACCGGGTCTATGTCACAGTTGATGATAACGTGGCGCAGCAGTGTTGGGTTTGTACGAAATCGTGGGCACAATCAAATTGCAAAATTAGAGCAAGCATGGTATATCAGAGTTTAAAATTTTTTTACAAAACCATTACCCGGATCATCCTTTATGCAAACTATTAATTTAAAACGATAAATAAGAAGTTATGGAATCATACCCTTGTAGAACGAAGCTTCTACAGGTACGAGTTCAACTCCTTATTCTTCGCGATCTCCTTGAATTTCCAGGTTAGATTCCTTCCTTTGATCAACGTTAGCCACCCAAGTGTTTGGCCTCTAGAGGTGATCCACCAAGGAATAGGAATTATGAAGAAGGATGATGGTTGGCTAAATCCTAAATTTCTATCCACAATAGAAAAGAAGTACTCTTCGACAATTGGAATTGCATCATCTGATATCTAATATAAGACTTCTCTTATATAGATATTGATCAACCCTTCTAATCCTATTAGACATAGATTTTCACTTAATTAATTAAACTCCTTCAATTAATTAGGCTTCCCAACATAGTAGGATTTAATTAATTATCGTCTCCTAATCTTATTAGGAATAAATGATAGTACTAATATTAAATTAATTCCTAAATTCCTTTAGAAATTAAAATAATAATAATTGTAATAATATTAATAAGACTCCTCTTAATAATTTATATTTAATATTTTCAAAATATTAAATAATAAATATTAAGCTATTTAATTTATTCTATCACCATAGATTAAATTAATTACACTTAATGCATTATTACGATTATGTCATTACATTCTTAAATAATTATTCTTCTTTTTATGGTGTGACCCTTTAGGTTCTCCATATTAAACCGGTTATGAATAAATCAATTAAAATAATTTTAATCTTTTTTAAATAAATAAATTAAACTAATAATCTATTTAAATAAATAATATTTATTCTACAATATGGATAAGCCTCCCTAGCGATTAACAACTTTCCAGATAATATAGATTTCAACATTAATCATAAAAGAATATTTGAGTTAATAGTTACCATACAATTCAATCCTTCCACCATTCAATGTCCCAATTAAATATAAGACATGGAATTGATAATGTATTCTAGTTCGGCATTAACCGTGATGAGGTTGTCGTTGATAATGTATTTGAGCTGTTGATGGAGGGTGGATGGCACTGCCCCTGCTATGTGGATCCATGGCCTGCCTAGTAACAAGTTGTATCCGGTGGCGATGTTGAGCACCTGAAAGGACATATAGAAAGTATGTGGACCAATCTCTAGAGGAAGCTCTATTTCTCCCATAGCTTGTCGGCGAGATCTATCGAAAGCTCGGATGACCACATGATTGGTTTTGATCCAGTTCGGGTTGATCTTTATTCTTTCCAAGGTATCGTAAGGACAGATGTTGAGGGATGATCCTCCATCTATGAGCACACCCCCGGTTACATAACCAGATGACATTACAGCTATATGCAAGGACTTACGATGGTCTGTCCCTTTTGCAGGGATATCATCGTCAGTGAAAGATATCATACTGTTCTACCACGTGATGGAATTTCTCGCCATCCACAGTATGTGGCAGATGGACTTCTTCCAGTAGTTTCACTAGAATGTTGCAGTGATCCACTGAGGATAAGACCAAGTCTAGGATGGACATTTATTTGGGTGCGTCTTTCATGTTTTGCACCACTTTGATGTCATTGTGTCTCATTTTACGGAGGAACTCTTCTATTTTCTCTTCAGCCACCTTTTCTTTGTCCTTGAGGACTGGTTTAATCACCCGTTGAGGCAGTTACAATTGGTTATCCTTTGGTACGATGGCAATGTTGTTTGAAGTGGAACCTTCAGTATTCTTGTAGTTCCATGGGACCCTCTTCAGACTTATAACTGGTTACTGAGGTTTGAAGGGCAAGATTAAAGGCTCAGGTGCGGCCACCTTCACAGGATTTTGTGTTCCTTTGACCCCATATCCTGGTAGTACTAAGGGTGTGAGAGATGACTCCTTATCACAGGAAAGCACAGCCACTGTATCTTGATTCCACTAAGTGCGAATAAAGAGATTATCTTCATCTAGGAGGCCATAATCCCGATTCCTTTCTATCAAGTCACCGTTTTCAATCATATTCTGAATCAAGCTATGAAGTGCCCAACAATTTTTAGTATCATGGCCGGGTGCATTGGAGTGGTACTAACATATTTGGTCAGGCTTGAACTTCCTGGATTGCGGGATTAATGGTGGTAATAAATCTGCAATCATTCCCTTATTGATTAACATCTGGAGGATTTCCTCCATTTGCTGGTTCAGGTTAGTGAAATTCATCATATTTCACTGCCAAATGCATCATATTCATCGGCTGGTTCAGGTGAGTATAAGAGTCTCCCAATCCATCATATTTCTCAAAATCAGGAGTTCTAAAGTTTTTGGGATAACGAGCCACGGGGAATATAAGAGGTCTGAATAATTAACATTTCCAAATGCCCCAGTCCCTTTGATGGACCGGATGGTTTCTTCCATCTGCTGTACTTTCTTTAGAATGTTACCAGCTTCCTACTCTTTGTTGATGATGGTGATTTCAGTGGTTTTGTTGATTGTGTCATGGTTTTGTGGTCCATGAATCTGAGTCTCTGCTTTTTCATTCTCTTGACCGCCACCACTACCACCAGGTGTTCCCGGTTCTGTGTGAGCTTGGGCTTGCTTCCCTTTAAAGGCCTTGCTTTGTTCTCTCAGAAAATTGGCCAATTCAGCTATCTGATTCTTTAGTCCTTCAAACTCTTCCCTAGATACAGGGGTGGATTCTGGTTGAGCACTATAAGTCATGTCCGTGGATGGACTTAGTGCTTTCTTAGACTTAGATCTAGTGACATGACCAATTTTTCACCTACAACAAAACCTAGGCGTGTCAATTTCCTGAGATTGGTAGGAATAGGATGCATGCCATGATGTGTTTTTGTAGTTTTTTAATCTTATCCTGCAAAATAGAGGTTAGTTATTTTGTTGACAGGATAACATGACAGGACGTATATAACAAGAAATGTAAATCTTTCATTATGATATTTACATTGTGTTCTTTTACATTGAAATTGAATACTTGATATTGAATTCAAAGAGGAAGGCATGAAGGAGCTTCCCATCAAATTTGGTTAATCGGAGGCTGACCTATCTTAGGCTACTCTCGCGGCTTTTTGGCATGAAGGTTCCCAGATCATCGCAATTTACTAGAGGGGAAATTAATACGATCTTTCAACTGGAGCGAATCTGGGTAATGCATTTTCATGAGCCCCCAAAGACTTAGCCATCCCTAGGGTTATTACTTATCACTGATGGGTTTTGCCCCCCGAAGGAGGAATTACACAACATACATTCACATACATCACGTCTCACAGTTTTGCATATGATGACATTGGTGCGAAGCACTAATATGTGTGCGAAGCACTAATATGGGCGCGAAGCACTAAAAAAGCGGGAAAGCATTCATTCATATTCATTCAATGTAAGTACGCATCATTCACGCATTCATTTAATGTAAAGACGCATCATTCACATATTCATTCAATGTAAAGAAGCAGTATTCACACATACATAGTTTTGAAAGGGAAATGTTTGAAAAGATTTGAACGCTGCCTAAGCCCTCTACGGGTCCCAAGCAGAGTCGCCACATGTCGACATCGGGAAAAAATCCGCGGGTCGGGTCACAACCCGGATCTTTCTCTATTCCTAAGTTATCTTTACCCTTACTCTTTTTATTTGTGAAAAAGATTTTGAAGGGTTATTTAGGAAAAGACCAACATGTATCATGTCAACGATTAAATGTTTTATAGAGTCGCCAGTTGGTAGATTTGAAATGGTTGTACCAACTCAACCGAGTTTTGTTTGAAAGAGGCCCAATTGCTGGACACTGTCAAAACTTGATCTTTGAAAATAAAGTTTGAGTTTGGGAGCTTGATTAAGTGTGGGGAAGGTGTTAGGCACCCCACAACTCCCATGTAAACACCGTACCGCATCTTTTCAATATTTCCCTTAAAAAAATTAAAGTGTATGTGTGAATGCTGTTCGAAAATTGGGCCTATGTTTGATGGAAAGCATGTCTATGCATCGTTGAACCTATATACGAAGGGTTTGATTTGATTTGCAAAAAGTCTTTGATTTGATTTGCAAGAGTGTTTGATTTAATTTGCAAAAGCTTCTTTTCTTCAAAAAGATTGTTGAATGATGTTTTGAAAAAAGGTTTTCAAACCCTTACGCTAACATAGGAATTGAAGCATATTGATACTTTAGTTTTATCTTTTCAGCCTTAGGGCTCAATTTGAATGGTGATTGTTAGGCTGCGAAGCATCCTCGACCACAAAATATATACAAATGTCGGTCTCCTTACGGGCATGATAGCCATCAGAGGGACTCTGACATGACAAACCATATTTTCACTATGTTGAGACCTTAAATCTGGATAACCATTTTAAGGTCTTTTGTATGTACATTTTATAGAAAAACTGGCAGGGTACATTTGTAAAATGGATTTTGTCCATCGTGGGAATCAGATTCTGATCTGTTTGATCATGAATCCCACGATTCCTTGGCTCACATAGGGAGGCCGATAGACCTGCACAGCTTAAATTTATACAGAAACATATCCAAACGCTATAATAGCCAAGGATCCATTAGTAAATCCTTGCTAGCACTAATCCAAAGCGTCTCGTTCCCACTATATAGCGATCTAAGGGCCGCGAGGTAGCTTGTACAACTGAAACTAGAAAAAAATGCTAGATTTAAATAAATCTCAGTCATTCTAGCTTTCTGGTTCCGTCTGTACCTATTTTGAACCGTTTGAAAGCTAGAGTTGACGAGATTTAAATATATCTAGTTCGCCTGCAGATATGTCAGTGCCGATTCATATAAAATAAATATTTAAAGCAACAACTTAATAAAAGCGAGTAAAGCAATATATATACAATTATATATATATATATATATATATATATAAAAGATGTAAAGGGCGATGGGTTTTCACACCGGTACCCCGACTGGAATTGAAATATATATATATATATATATGTGTGTGTGTGTGTGTGTGTGTGTGTGTGTGTGTATAAAAGCTGTATAAAAGCCACAGAATGATCAAGACTAGACAGAATTGAAATATATATAGAAAAACAGTAAAAAGGGTGATGGGTTTTCACGCCTGTGCCCGAACTGAAATATAAAAATATACAGAAACGTAGTCAACCAGGACTAGGAAGATAACCCAGTAGTGGTGAATGATGCCAAAAATAGTAAAAAGGCCATAGAATAATCCAGACCGAATTAGAATGTAAATGTACAGAAAAGTAGTCAACCAAGACTGGGAAGATAACCCAGTGTGGTGAAGGCTGCTTATATATGCATATTTAAATATATAAGCAGTAAAAAGGCCACAAAATGATTCAGGCTGAACTGAAATATAAATATATAAATATAGACAGAAAAGTAGTCAACCAATACTGGGAAGATAACCCAGTGTGGTGAAGGCTGCTTATATATGCATATTTATATATAAAAGCAATAAATTACCACAGATTTGACATCCGGGCTTGACAGAATTGAAAAGTTAGTATATATACAGTTAAATATATACTAAAAAAGCCAAAACCGGACTGGGAAGATAACCTTGTCCAGCGAAGTTGCTAATAACAAAGATGCAAGTATATAAAAGCTGCCGGAAGCGACGGATCGTCAATCCAAGTTGTAAAAATGCCAGAAAATGCGTTTATGTACAAAAATGTACCAAAAGTTGACAAGAACGGCCACAGAGCTGAGTTCCGGGAATATTTAGAAAACGAAACTTGATATGAATATGTATAACAGTGCGAAGAAGTAGTATTGACTTGCTGATCGTAAAAATACTCACAACGGACTGCTACACGGTCTTTTTGCCAAATCGTAGGCTTTAAACGTCCGAATCTACCGGTTATTTTCTGATATGTGGTAGTATGTGGGTATATCTACTTGTTAGAGTGAAAAAAATTTGGGTTTGAAAGACAAGAAATTAGACAGAGCACAAAACAGGCAGGGGTTCAGAGCGTTTCTAAATTTTTTTAATGAGAGGGGGGTGCACCTTTATATATAGGCCAGGGAGCCTCCACTCTACCTGCTGATACCGCAGGTAGAGGTATGGCTCCACGTGACATGGGGTCCGCTACGGGATTCATCGTCTCGAAGTACGTGCACTCCGAGCAACGCGAGGTCTGATTCAAAACTTTCTAACTTTTGATCGGAGAGTCCATTTGAGTCGTGCTATACCTTTTCGGAAAGCCCTCGTCGAGAGTGTCACAATGACATGGGATAAAAGATTTTTTGGGTTCGAGAAGATGGGTTCATAACCAGGTCTTTGATTCCCCGCAGTTTATTCGTTGAGCTGTCTTGCGTTGTTTGCACTTAGGATCATCGTTATGGTTTGTTCTGTTCTTGATGGCATCAATTCAGCTTGAGTTTGATCGAATCAGCTTAGAGTTGGTAAAATAACCATTTTGCCCATATCGGGGTTGCCTTCAGTGTCGACATGGCCTTCGGTTGACTTCCTGGGGCTGTTTCTAAGATTTGGATCCCATTCGAGTCTGTTTGTCCTCAGGGTTGTCTTTGAGGTTGACTTAGTCGCTCCAGGTTTTCCTCTGGAGAGGTTATGATGCTTCAGGATTGGTTCTGAAGTTGACCTGACTTCACGGGTTGAGACCGAGGCTGACCTGTACCTCCCGGGTTAAGACCGGGTCTGACCTGTACCTCCCGGGTTGAGACTGGGCTGACCTGTACCTCCCTGGTTGAGATCGGGGCTGTCCTGTACTTCCCGGGTTGAGACCGGGGCTGACCAATACTTTTTGGGTTAAGAATGGGGTTGACCTGTACCTCCTGGGTTGAAACCAGGGCAGCCCTGTACTTCCTAGGCTGAGACCAGGGATGTCATGTACCTCCAGGATTGAGAGTGGGGCTGACCTGTACCTCTAGGATTGAGATCGGGGCTGACCTATACCTCCCGGGTTGAGAGCGGGGCTGACCTGTACGTCTTGGGTTGAGAGCGGGGCTGACCTGTACTTCCCGAATTGAGACTGGGGCTGTCCTATACCTCCCGAGTTGAGACCGAGGCTGACCTGTACCTCCCGGGTTGAGACCGGGGCTGACCTGTACCTCCCAGGTTGAGATCGGGGCTGACCTGTACTTCTTGGGTTGAGATCGGGGCTGACCTTTACCTCCCTGGTTGAGACCGGGGTTGTACTATACCTCTAGGGTTGAGACCGGGCTGACCAGTACTTCCCGGGTTGAGATCGGGGCTGACCTGTATCTCCCGGGTTTAGACCAGGGTTGAACACTACTTCCCGGGTTGAAACCGGGGCTGTCCTGTACCTCCCGAGTTGAGACTGGGGCTGACCTGTACCTCCCAGGTTAAGACCAGGGCTGACTTGTACCTTTCGGGTTGAGATCGGGGCTGACCTGTACTTTTCGGGTTAAGACCGGGGCTGACCTGTACCTCCCTGGTTAAGACCGGGGCCGTCCTGTACTTCTCGCGTTAAGACCGGGGCTGACCTGTACTTTTTGGGTTGAGATCGGGGCTGACCTGTACCTCCCGGGTTAAGACCGAGGTTGACATGTACTTTCCGGGTTGAGACCGGGGCTGAGTTGACGGCCCGGTATTGAATTTGGGGTTGAGTTGACTGCCCAGTGTTGAGACCGGGGTTGATTTAAAAAGACAATCTTGCCCTCCTACAGTGTTAGTAACAGGGACAAGAAATTTCGAGTGTCTACATATCTCTATTACATAAACTGTTTAAATTAAATAGAAACCTTGATCAGCAATCAAAGGAAAGTACATAGGAGGGAGATAGAATTTTATATCAAGAAAAAACTAGAGAAGACGAGGTACGCAGACCCCATTTAATAAAACCCATTTATTCAAGCATTCAACTAAAATAAAATTCAATCACATTGGTCAATAGTTCATAATCAATCCCCATTTATTTTCATACATATCACCATATGCATCAATAAATAAATATTCATCTCATGAATTAAAACATTATATATATATATGAGTATCATTTTATGGGCAATTTTAAATGGCATGAAATTCAATTTCAAGATTAAAATAAACTCTTTATTTTAATTATAAAATTATTAAAAATATTATATATATATATATATCTGTAGACACTCAAAATTTTATTTCCCTGCTACTAACACTGTAGGAGGGCAAGACTGTCTTTTTAAATCAACCCCGGTCTCATTACCAGGCCATCAAATCAACCCCGGTCTTAATACCGGGCCATCAACTCAATCCCAATCATAATACCGGGCCATCAACTCAACCCCGATCTTAATACTGGGCCATTAAATCAACCTCGATCTTAATACCGGGCCATCAACTCAACCTCGGTCTTAATATCGGGCCATCAGTTAAACCCCCCCGCGGTCTCAATATCGGGCCATCAGCTCAATCCCGGTCTCAATACTTGGTAGTCAAATCAACCCTGGTCTCAATACAGGGCCATCAACTCAACCCCGGTCTCAATACCGGACCATCAGTTCAACCCCGGTCTCAATTTTGGGCCATCATCTCAACCCCGGTTTTAATACCGGGCCATCAGTTCAACCCCGGTCTCCAAACCGGACAATCAACTCAACCCCGATCTTAATACCGTGCCATAGTTCAACCCCGGTCTCAATACCAGGCCATCAAATCAACCCCAGTCTTAACACCGGGCCATCAATTCCCCCCGATCTTAATACCGGGACATCAACTCAACCCCGGTCTCAATACCGGACCATCAGTTCAACCCAGGTCTCAATACTGGGCCATCAGTTCAACCCCGATCTCAATACCGGACCATCAAATCAACCCCGGTCTCAATACCGGGCCATCAGTTCAACCCCGGTCTCATTACAGGGCCATCAGTTCAACTCTGGTCTCAATACCGGGCAATCAAATCAACCTCAATCTCAATACCGGGCCATCAATTCAACCCCGACCTCAATATTGGGCCATCAAATCAACCCCGGTCTCAATATCGGGCCATCAATTCAACACCGGTCTCAATACCGGGCAATCAGTTCAACTCCGGTCTTAATACTGAGCCATCAAATCAACCTCGATCTCAATATCGGGCCATCAAATCAGCTCCGGTCTTAACCCGGGAGGTACAGGTCAGCCTCGGTCTCCACCAGGGAAGTAAAGGTCAGCCCCGATCTCAACTCGGGAGGTACAGGTCAGCCCCGATGTCAACCTGGGAGGTACAGGTTAGCCCCGGTTTCAACTTGGGAGGTACAGGTCAGCCCTGGTCTCAACTTAGGAGGTACAGGTCAGCCCAGGTCTTAACCTAGGAAGTACAGGTCAGCCCTGGTCTCAACTCGGGAGGTCAAGTCAACTTCAGAAATAAACCTGAAGTATCACAACATCTCTAGAGGAAAAATTGGAATGACCAAGTCAGTCTCGGAGACAACACTGAGGATGAACAGACTCGAATGGGTTCCAATGGAAGCAACCCCAAGAAGTCAGTCAAAGACTATGCCAACACTGAAGGCAACCCCGGGAGGGACAAAACGGTTATTTTACCAACTCTAAGCCAATTCGGTCAAACTCAAGCAGATTTGATGCCACCAAGGTCAGAACGAACCATAACAATGATCCTGAGTGCAAACAACGCAAGACAGCTTAACGGATAAACTGCGGGGAATCGAAGACCTGGTTATGAACCCCTCTTCCTAGACCCAAAAAATATTTTATCCCATGTCATTGTGACATTCTCGACGAGGGCTTTTCGGAAAGGTACAACACGCCTCAAACGGACGCTCCGATCAAAAGTTAAAAAGTTTCGAATCAGACCTCGCTTTGCTAGAATTGAACGTACTTTGATGCAACGGGACCCGCCACATGGGCCCTGCCACGTGGAACGGCACCTCTACCTACTGCAGTAGCAGGTAGAGTGGAGGGTCTTGGGCCTATATATATGAGGTGACCCCCAGCTCATTAAAGAATTCAGAAACGCTCTGAACCCCTGCCATGAGTTGGGAATTTCTGGAGTTAAGCATGATGTAGCTAATTTCTTAAGCTACGAACTAGAAATGGATTTTTGAAATATACTTAAGGGAGTTGAAAAATTTTAGAAAAATTATTTTTGTGCATGGAATATATGTATATATGTGTGGCCAAAGGATAGAAAAATAATAAGCTGATTTGGTATTTTCGTGAAAATGGTATTTCAGCTTCCTGAAATGAACAATTTAGGGTGCTAAAATGGAAACTGAAATGTCAGGAAGAAAAGTCAGTTTTGTCTCAGCTTGCTGAAAAGGAAACTGAAATGGTTAGAAAGGGAAGACAGTTTGGTTTCAGCTTGCTGAAATAGTATATTCAGTCTCCTGAAATGGTAAATAGTTTACCGAGTTATAATAAGAACTTATAACATGAGTAAGTATTAAGTCTAAAGTAGTATAGTCGTATTCTGCAATAGTTGATGTAAGTATATGGGCTAAACAATTCTTTCAGGGAGCGGATGTATATACGAATTAGCAACCGATCTAACTCACTGTGAAAATAGTATAGATGAGACGAAAACTAATTTGTTGGTTGTTTGTGGGAAATCACTCAGTATACTATATTGAATACTATTAAAGACTCGATGTGTGCTAGGTTTAGACTTATAAATAAGTATGATGTTAAGGTTATCTAATATTTGGCTATGTGGTTAAGTGTTAGATAGTTTACTTTTAAAGTAATAGTATTATGGGATAAGGTATGTTATGCTAATTGAAAGATCAATCTTAATAATGATAGGTCTTTTCAATAATGAGGTTAACTTAGATTGCGTAGCAGTAATCAACGGTATAGGCAAGTTTTTCTTAACTCAAACTTGAGTTATATTTTCAAAGCATGTTAGTGAATAATTATTGTTGATTATTCACATCTATACTGATTACTGATTCGCACTTAGTGCATGTTGTATATGTTCATCAGGTATGAAAAGCTGATCACTTTCATTACCATAAGGTTCAGTTAAAGTTATTTATGGTCTTTGTTGACATTAAACATTATTAATTCAGTCATTTAATTATTGATATTATGATTTATGTTCTTTCATAATTATTATATTATTGAAAACATGAAAGCTTATTCTTTCTTTCAATCATGATATATACTTGTTGTATTTAAACTTGCTGAGCAAAGTAGTTGCTCACCCTTTGCTATATCATTATAACAAATTTCAGATTAAGACGAAGGCTTGAAGAAGGACAGAGACAAGAGCAAAGTGCAATAATAGATTGTTATGCACGAATAACTATTTACTTATCTTATGTAAACCTTTTGTAATTTTGAAGGTATGTATTCAGTTATGGTTAATAGACATTGGAAAATGTTATAGAATCATGTGAAATAAATAAATTATATTTATATATTCAGCATTAGTTTATAGAATGTGCATGAAGATGATGTACCGTAACGTACCAGGTCCGAGGTTCTAGGGACCCGAATTTGGGGGCGTCACAGGTTGGTATCAGAGCTGTAGGTTATAAACCTTAGGTAGGATTACCTTAGGCTATAACTGCAGAGATGAGGATAAGGAATAAACTCAAATAGAGTTTAAGTGATAAGAGATGAATTCAAGAAATTCATTATTAATATAAGAGGATGATAAATAAGATTCAAAGAAGAACCTTGAAGAGTTGTAAAGATTAGAATCCGAAGTAACTTGAGTCCAATAATAACGATGAAAAGTGATAGTAAATAGACAAAGTCAATAAGATAAAAAGAGTAAAATCATAATATAATATGATTAAAGAAAAAGAAGATCGTAAAATAAAACGATCATAAGACAGAAAAGAATCGTAATATAACACGATTATAAGAAGAGGTCACAACGTGATCTGATGAAGTATAGGAGGACAGATGATCAATCGATTGATTGAAAAACTTTATAGCATAATTGTTATACGAATATGGTAAAATGAAATAGTACGAGTTAAACTCAAAAGATTAGAAAAGGATGATATACAGATTAAATGAAATTCGTATTGAGCAAAGAAGAGACTAAGATTATGTGGGATTTCAATTGAGGACTCATGTGATAGCTGAGTTGTACAAACCTTTGTATGGGCGGGGGTTTTGTGCTTGGTCTAACAACTACTTATTTTATCACATTGATAATCACTGAAATGTTGGTGTCGCGTTATTCGCTATATGTATGTTGAGAATGTCATTCTTTTCTCTTGTGTATAACTGATAAGTAGAGAATATAAGAATAGGTACGAGTACTTAAAACTCATACTTATGGTAAGTTTGTGACTCATAATTGTATGGTATTTTTTTAAACCCCTAAGCGTATGGACAGTTCCTGATTGGTTCTTGAACTGCGTATTGCTAGGATAAGTTCCTAAACTCATATTATTGTGGAAAGTTCCTGAACTCCTAACTTGTGGTATGTTTCATAAACTATACTTGGGTATACAAAAGTTGTGAATGAAGAATGGAGGATTGTAAATTTTTAATGGTGATAGAATAGATAGAATGATTAAGCAATGGATTATTAGAGAAATTGGAGTTGATGATGGAAGCATAGGTATTCCAAATCTTCTAGCTATGCTAGACTTCAAAAATTTTGACATCAAGCTAAATTTGCACTGATGTGCCTTTAAAAATATAAATGAATTTTCGATATCAGCAAAGCATGGTTACAAGTGGGTAGAAGTGGACTTTGAACCACTAACACATCGTTACCTGTTGCGGCATGATAACATCAAAAAAATAATTTTTAATGATTTTGAACTGTTTAAAGAAGAGTCTATGCTAATTATTTCGGCTAGACAAAAATGATTTGAGACATCAAAATGTATTTTATATATCATCAATGCATCATTGAACCTGGTGCAGAGATGATAAAAATGATGGAGTTATCAATGTAGAATTACCTAGTGTTGGATGTGATCTAAGGATCGTCAGCCTACTAGGTATGATGTAATATGACAAAGTCATAAAATGACAAAATCCTCAAACGGACTGTAAATACAGTGCGGTATCATGACGTCATAAAATAATTTTTTTTAAATTTTAAAGAAAAGTTAAATGCCAATTAAATTTGGCCAGATACATATTTTGATTGATATTCGAATTATTGGTATACGTCTAAGCTAATTAATTCAGCTAGATAAATGTTTATGAAAATCCAAGTATCTCTTTGAGCATTATCCCGAACCAAATTATTTTGGTGCGGAATCTTATGCTAAATCTGAGGTGAACAATCCTGATAAGGGAGATATGTTGGTTGGATAAAATATATTCTAATCTTTGAACGCATATAATCGTTCTGAGAACTAAGGTACAATAGATTGATCACCTAACGTACCAACATCGGTAGTTTACCTTCTTTGTGATTGTAAACATACCTAGTACAACCTGTTTCAGATTTGGTTACGATAAATACCATTAAAACTGAGAGTTCATGGTCTATATGACCCCTCAGCATGATATAAAAAGTTTTAACTCCTTAGAGAGAAGTTATGGAAGAATGTGATGGTAGAACAGCTCCTTCTAGAAGGAAGCAATATGTACTCATTAAATTAAGATTGAAAAAAAATAAAGGTTAAGTTGAAAACCTAGATTTGTTGAATAAAAGGAGTAGAGATTAGTAGGCTATAATTTCGAGGACAAAATTCTTAGAAGAAGGGGTGAATGTGACAACCCAAAAATTTATAAGATCTTAAATGATTAAAATAAAGTTTAAAGAATAAAACCTAGATGAAAATTTGAGGATTTATTTAAAATTTTTAAGTAAAACCTATATGATTTCCTATTTGAATGAGAATAGAGAAAATATGGGTTACAGAATTTCAAAACCCTAGACATGGAGTTATATGTATTTGAAGAAATGTTAAGGATAAGGTATTACGATGCCTATAAATTTGATGTGAACTGAATAGTGTAAGAAATGTTATATTGATACATGTGGAAATTTTATTAAAGAAATAAAATTTCACATGAGGAGATGCTATGAGATTAAACGAAGATGAGTATATGTATATATATATATATATACTTAGTAAGGTGCTATAAATTTTAGCAAGAGGAATGATAAATTAAGTTAAGGATATGAGAATCAAGCTAAAACTATGTTATGAATTAACATAGCTTGATTGTTGGCCTTGAATGGCAAAGAGAATGAATAATAATCAATAAATAATTAGCTAATAAGATTAATCAATAATGAGGGAGTAAATTAAAACTCAAAATTTGAGTTAAAGATAGAATTTTGAGGTATGGACTGCTCGTTTGCGTCCAGAACGTCAAGTTTAGTCAGAAAAGACGGTAAACACAAAATGTGTAAGGGTTGACTTTTTGGTCAACAGTTGTCTTTTATGGAGAAAAATCAAAATTGGAGTTAGAAGAGGAATATGTGATGACTTATGTGAATTATGTAATTGATTAAATAAATATACATTGTATAATGTGAATACATTTATTTTGTATATAAAGAGAAATAAGAATAAAGTTATGTAACCTAATACATATGTTAGGTATGATAATTAAATAACCTAAGGGGTTATAATATGAAAGAATGTTAGTATATAAAAATATATACTAACTCTAAGAGATTTACTTTATACATCTCAATTAATTAATTTTATAACCCAAGTAAAGTTAGTCTAATTGGATTATGTAAGTGTAACAATATTATTGATTGATAATAATATGTAAATATCAATAATGATGAGCATTAGCTCAAGTGATAAGAGATTTAATGAACTAAGGAGGGTAAGTAATTTAAACAAGCTCAATTATTTATTTAAGCATTGGACATGTAGATAAATTGATTTAATAGTAATTAAATTGTTAAACTAGCCCAACATAACATGTATCGGGCAAGTATAATGATGACACAATTTAATTAGTGGTGGATGCCCAAGTCCATTTTAGTTAGTAAGCAAACTAAGAAAAATTGCAAGCCCAAAATGAATTAAATCAAAGCTCAAGCTTAGCCCAAAGGGAGAGTGGACTTAATGGACTTTAGTAAGTTAAATGAGGAAGTCCAAATGTAGGATTATTGAGCCCAAGTACAAATTTAATTGAGCCTTAACTTATTTGTTAATGAAATTTATGTGCTAACTTGCTAAGAGCCCAAGAAGAATCCCAAACCATGATCCAATTCAAATAGTCAAAATTAGTCAATGGGTGGGAGAAAGAAAAAAAAATCAAAAAATCAGCACTTCAGGAAATGAAGGAGGGGGCTACGGGTGGAAGGAAAGAAGAAAGAGAAAGAAAGATATGAGAGAGAAATAAAAGATATTGGATAGATTTTACAAGATTTAAGAAGATATATGGAGAGAGAAGATGAGATATAAAAAGATATTGGAGAGACAAAGAAAATATTTTGCTTAGATATACAAGCAAGCTAAAGATAAGAGAGAGAGAAAGAGGAGATGGGCGGCAGCCATGAGAGGGAGAAGGAGAGAGAGAAAGGTCCTTCATGGAAGAGAAAGAAGAGAAGAAGAAGAAGATCAAAGCAAAGGTATAAAAATTTCTACCTATATAATCTAATTCCTTTTTTATTTGGATTTGATTTTTGTAAAGTTATGATCTTGAGGTTAAAACCTTAGATCTATGTGTTTAATAGTGTTTCATGTTTAGATATAACCCTTTTAAGGATCAAAAGTTAGATCTAAACTAAGAAATGGAAAACTAGGTTTTTTAAAAGTTAAAAAATCTAATTTTACTTAGCCTTGGTTGTGATTAATCTTATGATTGGTGATGTTTGATGAAATAGATCATGGATCATGTTAGATCCATGAGTATATGAAGTATTAGTAGGTATTATGATGGATTATGTTTGTGAATGGGTGAAGATATGAAAGTTTTCTAAGAAATCACCAAGTATTGAAAATCAGATTTTTATAAAAATAAAGTATGAAATGGAAATGACCATATCTCTCATTCTATTTCGAATATTTGAGGGTGGTCAATTTCTGGAGTTAGATCTATGAGTCTTCTAATAGATCCAAGTGGAATCACTGAAAAATTCCTTGTAGATTTCTGTTTGGACTGATTTTAGAAAAGGAAGCCAAATCTAAAAACTGCCTAAAAGTAGGTTGTAAAGAAAATGTAGGGGCATTTTCGGTAACATAATTAAAGAAATAAATTCCAATATTTTGAAAAATGAAAATATATGATATAAAATATATTTTGCCCAAAAATGAACTCATTCTGACTTAAATTGACCGAGTTATGGTCATTTCAATATTTGGATTTTTCCAACAAAAACTACTAAAACCGGAGTTCTATAACTCCGATGGCCACGAAATTTAAACTAGAAGTTCACTTTAATACCTGTAAGATCCCATCAATAGTTGGGAATTTCTGGAGTTAAGCATGATGTAGCTAATTTATTAAGCTACAAACTAGAAATGGATTTTTGAAAAATACTTAAGGGAGTTGAAAAATTCTAGAAAAATTGTTTTTGTGTATGGAATATATGTATTTATGTGTGGACAAAGGATAGAAAAATAATAAGCTGATTTGGTATTTTTGTGAAAAGGGTATTTCAACTTACTGAAATGAACAATTTAGGGTGCTGAAATGGAAACAGAAATGTCAGGAAGAAAAGTCAGTTTTATCTCAGCTTGCTGAAAAGGAAACTGAAAAGGTTAGAAAGGAAAGAAAATTTAGTTTTAGTTTGCTAAAATAATATATTCAGTCTCCTGAAATGCTAAATATTTTACCAAGTTATAATATGAACTTATAACATGAGTGAGTAATTATTAAGTCTAAAGTAGTATAGTCGTATTCTGCAATAGTTGATGTATAGTATCTGGGCTAAACAATTCCTTCAGAGAGCGGAGGTATATACGAATTAGCAACCGATCTAACTCACTGTGAAAACAGTGTAGACGAGACAAAAACTAATTTGTTGGTTGTTTGTGGGAAACCACTCAATATACTATATTGAATACTATTAAAGACTCGATGTGTGCTGAGTTTAGACTTGTAAATAAGTATGGTGTTAAGGTTATCTAATATTTGGCTATGTGGTTAAGTGTTAGACAGTTTGCTTTTAAAGTAATAGTATTATGGGATAAGGTATGTTATGCTAATTGATAGATAAATCTTAATAATGATAGGTCTTTTCAATAAGGTGGTTAACTTAGATTGCGTAGCAGTAATCAACGGTGCAGGCAAGCATTCCTTAACTCAAACATGAGTTATATTTTGAAAGCATGTTAGTGAATAATTATTGTTAATTATTCACATCTATACTGATTATTGATTCGCACTATGTGCATGTTGCATATGTTTATCAGGTATGAAAGGCTGATCACCTTCATTACCATAAGGTTTAGTTAAAGTTGTTCATGGTCCTTGTTGACATTAAACATTATTGATTCAGTCATTCAATTATTGGCATTATGATTTATACTCTTTCACAATTATTATATTGTTGAAAACATGAAAGCTTATTCTTTCTTTCAATCATGATATATACTTGTTGTATTAAAACTTGCTGAGCAAAGTAGTTGCTTACCCTTGTTATATCATGATAATAATTTTCAGATAATACGAAGGCTTGAAGAAGGACAGAGACAAGAGCAAAGTGCAATAATAGATTGTTATGCACGCATAACTATTGTAGGCACTCGAAATTTCCTGTCCCTATTACTAACACTATAGGAGGGCAAGATTGTCTTATCAAACCAACCCCGGTCTCAATACCGGGCCATCTAATCAACCCCGATCTCAATACCGGGCCTTCAACTTAACCCCGGTCTCAATACCGGGCCGTCAACTAAACCCTGGTCTTAATACCGGGCCATCAACTCAACCCTGGTCTCAATACCATCAAATCAACCCCGGTCTCAATACCGGGCCATTAAATCAACCCCGGTCTCAATACCGGGCCTTTAACTCAACCCCGATCTCAATATCGGGCCCTCAAATCGACCCCAGTCTCAATACCGGGCCGTCAATTCAACCCCGGTCTCAATACCGGGCCCTCAGTTCAACCCCGATCTCAATACCGGGTCATCAACTCAACCCCGGTCTCAATACCGGGCCATCAGTTTAACCCCGATCTCAATACCGGGCCATCAACATAACCCCGGTCTCAATACCGGGCCATCAACTCAACCCCGGTTTTAATACCGGGTTATCAAATCAACTCCGATCTCAATACTGGGCCGTCAACTCAACCCCAGTCTCAATACCGGGCCGTCAATCATCTCAATATCGGGTCATCAACTCAACCCCGGTCTCAATACCGGGTCATCAGCTCAACCTCAATCTCAATACCAGGCCATCAGTTCAACCCCAGTCTGAATACCGGGTCATCAACTTAACCCCGGTCTCAATACCGGGCCATTAGTTCAACCCCGGTCTCAATACCAGGCCGTCAACTCAACCCCGGTCTCAATACTGGGCCGTCAACTCAACCCCGGTCTCAATAACGGGCCGTCAACTCAACCCCGGTCTCAATACCGGGCCGTCAACTCAACCCCAGTCTCAATACCATGCCGTCAACTCAACCCCGGTCTCAATATCGGGTTGTCAACTCAATTCCAGTCTCAATACCGGGTCATGAAATCAACCCCGGTCTCAATATTGGGTCTTCAGATCTGCTCTGGTCTCAACCCGAGAGGTACAGATCAGCCCCGGTCTCAACCCAAAAAGTACAGATCAGCCCCGGTTTCAACACAAGAGGTACAGGTCAGCCCCGGTCTCAACTTAAGAGGTACCGGTCAGCCCCGGTCTCAAACCGGGAAATACTGGTCAACTACAGAAGCAATCCTAAAGCATCACAACCCCTCTAGAGAAAAACTTGGAGCAACCAAATTAACCTCAGAGACAACACTGAGGACAAACAGACTCGAATGGGATCCAAGTCTTAGAAACAGCCCCAGAAAGTCAACCGTAGGCCATGTCGACACTGAAGGCAACCCCGGGAGGGGAAAAATGATCATTTTACCAACTCTAAGCTGATTTGGTTAAACTCAAGTTGAATTAATGCCACCAAGGTCAGAAAGAACCATAACGATGATCCCAAGTGCAAACATTGCAAGACAGCTCAACGGACAAACTGTGAGAAATCAAAGACCTGGTTATGAACTCGTCTTCTTGGAATCAAAAAATATTTTATCCCATGTCATTGTGACACTCTCAGTGAGGGATTTTCAGAAAGGTATAGCACGCCTCAAATGGACGCTCAGATCAAAAGTTAGAAAGTTTCAAATTAGACCTCGCGTTGCTCGGATGACACGTACTTCGAGACGACGGAGCCATAAAGTGGGCTCCACCACGTGGAGCCGCACCTCTACCTGCGACAGCAGCAGGTAGAGTGGAGGCTCCCTGGCCTATATATAGAGGTGCACCCCCCTCTTATTTAAAAAAATTTAAAAACGCTCCGAACTCCTGCCCGTTTGGTTTTCTCTCTATTTTCTTGTCTTCCAAATCCAAATTTTTTCACTCTAACACGTAGATATACCCACATACTTCCACATATCAAAAAATAATCGGTAGATTAGGACATCTAAAGCCTACGATTTGGCAAAAAGCCCGTGTAACAGTACATTGTGAGTATTTTTACGATCAGCAAATCAATACTACTTCTTCTCACTTTTATACAATTATATATCAAGTTTTGTTTTCTAAATATGTCCAGAACTCGATTCCGTGGCCGTTTTGTCAACTTTTGGTATATTTTTGTACATAAACGCATTTTCTGGCATTTCTACAACTCGGATTAACAATCCGTCGCTTTCGGAAGCTTTTATATACTTGCTTCTTTGTTATTAGCAACTTCGCTGGACTGGGTTATCTTCCCAGTTCGGGTTTGGTTTTTTTTTTGTATATATACTAACTTTTCAATTCTATCAAGCTCGGATGTCAAATCCGTGGTAGTTTACTGCTTTTATATATAAATATGCATATATAAGCAGCCTTCACCACACTGGGTTATCTTCCCAGTATTGGTTGACTACTTTTCTGTCTATATTTATATTCCAGTTCGGCCTGGATCATTCTGTTGCCTTTTTACTGCTTTTATATATATATATATATATATATATATATAAGCAACATTCACCACACTGGGTTATCTTCTCAGTCTTGGTTGACTACTTTTTTGTTTATATAAATATATATATATTTACATTTTAGTCCGGCCTCGGTGTGAAAACCCACTGCCCTCTATTGCTTTTCTATATATATTTACATTTTGTCCAACCTGGATCATTCCGTGGCTTTTATACAGCTTTTATAAATATATATATATATATATATATATTTACATTTTAGTCCGGGCACCGGTGTGAAAACCCATCGCCCTTTACAACTTTTGTATATATATAATTATATATATATATATATATATACATATATTGCTTTACTCATTTTTATTAAATTGTTGCTTTAAATATTCATTTGATATGAATCGGCACTGACATTTCTGCTAGCAACTAGATTTCTTTAAATCTCGCCAACTATCTTTCAAACGGTTCAAAATAGGTCTAGACAGAACCAAAAAGCTAGAATGGCTGAGATTTATTTAAATGTAGTATTTTTCTAGTTTCAGTTATAAAAGCTACCTCGCGACCTTTAGATCGCTATCTAGTGGGAACGAGATGCTTCGGCCATGTGCGAGCCAGAATTTTATGATGAATCTTTGGTTCTGGCGATGTTGGATATATTTTTATACAAATTCGAGCTGTGCAGGTTTATTGGCCTCCCTATGTGAGCCTATGAATCGTGGGAATCATGATCAAACAGATCAGAATCTGATTCCCACGATGGACAAACTCCACTTTAAAAATGTATCATGCCAGTTTTTCTTTAAAAATGTACATACAAAAGACCTTAAAACGGTTATCCGGATTTAAGGTCTCAACATAGTGAAAATATATTTTATCGTGTCAGAGTCCCTCAGATGGCTATCATGCCCATGAGGAGACCGACATTTGTATATATGTTGTGGTCGAGGATGCTTCTCAGCCCGAAAATCATCATTCAAATTGAGCCTTAAGGCTGAAAAGATAAAACTGAAGTATCGATATGCTTCAATTCCTATGTTAGCGTAAGGGTTTGAAAACCTTCTTTCAAAACATCATTCAATAATCTTTTCAAAAAAAAAGAAGCTTTTGCAAATCAAATCAAAGACTTTTTGCAAATCAAATCAAACCCTTTGTATATAGGTTCAACGATGCATAAACATACTTCCAATCAAAGCATAGGCCTAATTTCTTCCAACATTCACACACCTATTGCAGATTTAAAAGGAAAATATTGAAAAGATGCGGTATCGTGTTTACATGGGAGTTGTGGGGTGCCTGACACCTTTCCCACACTTAACCATGCCCCCGAACTCAAAAACTTTGTTTTCAAAGATCAAGTTTTGAAAGTGTCAAGTAATTTGGCCTCTTTTCAAACAAAACTCGGTTGAGTTGATACAAATATTTCAAATCTACTAACTGGTGACTCTGTAAAACGTTTAAATCGTCAACATGATACATGTTGGCCTTTTCCTAAAAAAAAACCTTTCAAAACCTTTTTCACAATAAAAAGAGTAAGGGTAGATATAACTTAGGAAAAGAGAAAGATCCGGGTTTGACCCGACCCGCGGATTTTTTCTCGACGTCGACAATATATATATATATATATATATATATATATATATATATATATATATATATATATATAATATAAAGCAGCTTGTTTTAAAAGATGAATCAGGATTTCAAAGAGATGATTCACAAAAAGAAAGTCATGAATTCAATTAATAGTTTTTATATATATATAACGGATTGGTTTTATAAAGGTGCTGATTCAATTCACATTACAATATATACTCATATATATATATATATATATATTAACGTGATTCTTGGGACACCTTGTATGTTAGGAGAATTCCGTGACCAGTATATATATATATATAAAACATAATCAAAATGCCTTTTAAAAAAAACACGGATCCCTCTTCTTTTTTTTAAAACCAATCTACAACTTTTTTTAAATTTTTTTTTAATAATTTTATACAATTAATTATTCCTAATAAATTATTCTAAATGAATACCCATATAATATGGAATCAAAACAATTAATAATTGCATAAAGATTTGGCTCTGATACCACTGTTGGGTTTTTACGAAATCGTGGGCGCAATCAAATTATAAAATTAGCAGAAGCATGATATATCAGAGTTTAAAAAATTTCTACAAATTTTTACCCGGATCATCCTTTATGCAAATTATTAATTTAAAACGATAAATAAGAAGTTATGGAATCATACCCTTGTAGAACGAAGCTTCCACAGGTACGAGTTCAACTCCTTGTTTTTCTTGATCTCCTTAAATTTTCGGGTTAGATTCATTCATTTGATCAACGTTAGCCACCCAAGTGTTTGGCCTCTAGAGGTGATCCACTAAGGAATTGGAATTATGAACAAGAAAGGTGGTTAGCTAAACCCTAAGTTTCTATCCACTCTAGAAAAGGAGAACTCTCCAACAATTAGAATTGCATTCATCTGATATCTAATATAAAACTCCTCTTATATAGATATTGGTCAACCCTTCTAATCCTATTAGAAATAGGTTTTTATTTAATTAATTAAACTACTTTAATTAATTTGTCTCCTAATCTTATTAGGAATAAATGAGAGTACTAATATTAAATTAATTCTTAAATTTCTTTAAAAACTAAAATAATATTAATTATAATAATATTAATAAGACTCCTCTAATTAATTTATATTTAGTATTTCAAAAATATTAAATAATAAACATTAAGCTATTTAATTTATTCTATCACTATCGATTAAATTAATTACACTTAATGCATTATTATGATTATGTCATTACCTTCTTAAATAATTATTCTTTCTTTTATGGTGTGACCCTTTAGGTTTTCCATATTAAACCGGTTGTTAATAAATCAATTAGAACAATTCTAATTTTATTTAAATAAATAAATTAAACTAATAATCTATTTAAATAAATAATATTTATTCTACAATAGGGATAAGCCTTCCTAGCGATCAACGACTTTCCAGATAATATAGATTTCAACATTAATCATAAAAGATCCTGTGAGTAAATAGTTACCGTATAATTCAATCCTTCCACCATACAATGTCCCAATTAAATATAAGACATGGAATTACTGTCAAGTCTTATTTTATTTAATTATATGAATTTCGATTAAAAAATGAACAACTCCAAATAATGCAAATTAGAAACTTCTTTCTAATTTCATTATGTCTTGGCTAAGGACTACTAGGTTGTCATTTAACGAATCACATAGGATATATCTCTTCTTTTACTAGAAGTAGTAGATTCTTTATTGACCATTCATTATCTCCATATGTAACTTATTATACCCAAGCATACCCTTTGATATACCCTAAGGGTCTTAAGAAATAAGTCAAAGTATAATTCATTACACACAAGATACTATGATGATCTCAAGTCCAAGGATCACTTGTATTACTATCACATTAGAAATTCCTATTTGCAGGCAAGTAAAACTCCATTAGGTATTCCATAGCGAGTCACGTTAAGTAAACTTATTCTCCAATAAGCACCTACATACTTGCTTTAGTGTCTCCACACAAATGATCATGAGATCAATCATCCTCATCTAATGAGCAAGCAACATATGTACCAATCTATCCGGATTTACTAATCCCCTATTTAGTAATCCAACGATTGTGAACTATTTTATTTTTAAACTTTCTAAGAATTTAGATCTCATTAGCATGATCAACATCATGATTCTAAAAACATTGCTTAAAACTATGGGTTATTTTCATATTATAAAAACAGCATCATGTAGATAATTAAATGCATTTAATAAATTAATACTTTTATTAATAAATAAATAAGATTATCTCCAAAGTATATACTTTATCATCATACATGATTAGCTTGTATGCACGCTACTTTCAGGCAGCGTCGGATGACAGTTCACTGGCAACGCTGCAGCGCCACCCCACTAGAAAAAAATTTATTTTATTTTTTTAAAGATAAAAAGTTTATTTTAGTTAAAAATTAAATATTTTCTGTAATTCCTGATTAATAAAGGAGTTTTTTAGATTTAGAATTGGGTTAAAATAAAGATGTTTATTTTAATTAGAATTGGATTTCATGCTAACTAATTAGAATTGGAATTGGATTCCATGATAACTAATTAAAGTTGAAATTGGTTTCTGAAACTAACTAAGATTGCCCATTAAATCGATATCAATGTATATATTAAATGTTATATTTATTGATGCATATGGTGATATGTATGAAAAATAAATAGGGTTGATTATGGACTATTGACCAATGTGATTAGATTTTATTTTAGTTGAATGCTTGAATGAATGAGTTTTATTAAATGGGGTCTGCGTACCTCGTCTTCTATATGTGTATGTTAACTATTATATATATATATATATATATATATATATATATATATATATATATTATATTTTATGCAAACATGCTTCGCATGTTTTAATAAAATGATGCGTATTTTATGTATATATGTGCATGCTCGCTAAACAAGATGAGACTAATAATATCAAACCCCTCAAAGAAATTATTTTAGGTCTAAAGCGTTCAAAGATATTTGGAATATCGAACGTCGCCTTCTAGCATGATAAAATTAATAGAGTATTAAGTATTTAATATGAGTTTGTTGTGCTATCCACAAGGCAAGTATGAAGTACTTAAGATGTTAATTTAATCACATTTGATGCTTATAAAAAAAATTGAACAATATTATTTTGTTGTGCTATCCACAAGAATAATATTTTTCTTGTTTGAATATATGGAAGTGCTAGGTTGGACTTAACTTAAATTGTTTTAGTTCGGATGTGCACACACTTGACCATTATGATCTAAGAGGCAAAATAAAAAGGAGTTACATGTTGATGTAATTGACAAAGAGTTGTCTACCAATTTATTTATATATAGTGTGTTGTGCTATCCACAAGGCTATATGCATTTGAAATAGGATCCTTATTCTCACTAGCAAATCTTTAATTAGATGTTGCCAAACTATATAAGTGATGGTAATATAGTTTGAAGAAAATAGTGGGAGATACCAATTTAAAATAAGACCTAATTTAGTTTGGTATATAAAATTAATTAAATGAATGTTTGCTAAAATGTTGTCTTTTCACATGCAGAAATTTAAAAAATATCAAAATCACAAATTTCACTGCGTAGCATACTTGATGCTAACAAACTGACCGGACCGAATTACACGGACTGGTTAAGAAATCTGAAAAATAGTTCTCACTGTTGAAAAAATTTCTTATGTCCTAAATTCACCTGTCCCTGGAACTATTCCAGAAACAGCCTCTGAGGAAGAGATTGCCACTATTATTAAGTGGCAAGATGATGCATTTGTGGCTCAATGCATCATGCTCGCATAAATAAATAACGAGCTTCAGCGTCAGCATGAAAAAATGGATGCTCCTATTATGTTGCTTCCCCTTAAGGAGTTGTTTGGTGAACAAAGTAGGACTGCTAGATATGAGATATCTAAGGAGCTCTTCCGATCTCGGATGACCGAGGGCACTGCCGTTGAGACTCATGTCCTAAAGGATATCAATCTGATTGAACGCCTTGGACAGCTTGGGGGATTTTCAACTAAAAATGTCCATGGTAATTTGGTTACCATGTGAAGCTTACTTTTGATTTTATTTTATAAATATGAACTGTTTCTATTTTTGGGAAGGTGTGCTACTGAATGGCCACCTAAACATGGCTGTGGGCATGCGGACAATCCATTTTATAAAGGAGACTCTGGCAAAAAAATTTCAAAAGCCCGAGCATTTAAAAACATTCAGTTTTGACTCTACTGGGGATTTTTAACTGACCCATGCATTTTTTTGGATTTAGCTTTTGAAAAACATGCAGTTTTGGCTTTACTAGGTATTTTTGACTGACCCATGCATGTTTTAAGACTTAGAAATGCATAGAGTACTGATTTAAAATAATAAGCCATAGGTTTTAGGCTTACCACGCCATTTCTAAGGTGATTTGGAGACTTTTATCCAGGTGATGGACCGAGATAGACCCAGCAGTGCTAGCAGGGTAGTTTTAGGCGTTAGACATAGGCCAACTTTTGATGTTCCTCAGCCACGTCCCGCTAACCGCCTCACAGATTGGCAAAGTCAGTGATTCGTCCCGTCCAGGAATAGCCGCCGATTGATATTGATGATGAGCAGGATCCTTTTGCTGCTCCTGCCCCTGCTCAGGCACCAAGAACTGAGGTTCCGGGCATTATTGTGCCGACCCAGGAGTTGTTGGGAGAATTGAGTCGTCTTCCATCGAGATTTCTCCATGCTAACGAGGTGACTTGAAGTTTTCTTTTTTCTAGATTTTCTTTCTTCCTTTTGCCATTCTCGGGGCACAGGTTTTTGACATGGATTGGTTTTTTATGCAGGTTCCCGGCTTTACGCAGCCTCGAGAGAACTGGTTCAACGTGCACTTCCTGTACCATACTTTGCACCAGGACTACAAGGATATTGTTGATGGCTGGGGATTTCAGGCCTTCTTCTCTATTCTTCCCCGCCGTTGGCCCTGGGGGTATATGAGGGCTTTGTCTGAGCGCTGGTTCCACCAGACTCAGTCCCTTCATTTGTTGGACTGTGAGGTGATGATGACCCCTATGGACTGGAAGTTCATCACCGGCATTGAGTTTGAGGGTAAGCCAGTGCCTGTCGTGGCTGACATCACACCTACTGCCGTTCGATCTCTGCTGGGAGTTCCTACGACGGCAATCAAGGGTCGGAAGGTCCGATCTGGTCCCTTGAGTATAGATGCCCAGAGTGGGACTTTACTTGAGCCTCTGCCTGATGATAAGAGGATTCGGGATCGCATCTTGAGGCGATTATTTCTAGTGATCATCAGGGGTTGTTTTGTAGCAGACAACTCCTCGACTGTATCCTTCGACATGGTAAGTGCTACTCGACATGTAGAGTGCCTCAGTGACTTTAATTGGGATTCCTACACCTTTGCCTATTTTCCCCGGGGCATGCGCATGCTTTCGGAGGGTTTGACGGAGGCTTGGTTAGGGTTCTACCCATTTCTGATGGTGAGTACATCTTTTTTGTACCTTTTTAATTTCTGCATTTACATTTGTTAGTCTTGGTTACTGAGGACTTTTGATATTTACATGGCCAGTTCTGGGTACATGAGAGGCTTCCTTGCCTACGGCCCGCCACTGCTTTAGGTCTGGAGACCTATCCTCGGGGACGACATTGGCATCTTTCCACTCTGACGGAGGTCCCTGTTGCTGAGGGCTTCACCCATTCCCGCCTACATCTTGAGCTTTTGACAGGTGGAGTGATCTCTTGGATGTCGTATACCTCTGAGTTTTTGATCGTTGGATTTGAGGGAGGCTTCCTCACTGGTCAGAAGTTTGCGTTGTCGATCCGCAGAGTCCCGTTGTTGATAGAGGGAGGCTGGGAGCTCTATTTAGGAGAGCGGGCTATCAGGAGCGTTACAGGGCAGATCCGTATTCCCATTATCCTCCTGCTTGGCATCATTGGCCATTGATCCTGCCACTGACAGATATCCCTATAGAGGGCGTGGATGGATTTACCCTGTCAGAGGGCCTTTATAGCTAGGAGGCATTTAGCAGTTGGTGGAGTCCTTGCACGATTGGAGCTCACACTCGGGCTACCCAGTTTATGGCAGACATTTTTCCTGGGTCTGTGATGATGACAGACTGGATAGCTTGCCTCAGAAGCCTACTCATTTGGACCAGATAGTAGAGCTGACCCGGGAGTTGGAGAGAGATCGCTTTTTTATCAGGCATCTTGGCCGAGATACGTCAGAGGCATTTTCTTTTGACCCTTCCAGCTCAAGAGCGGGCCACTCTTCAGGTCCATTTTCTAGCAGTTTTGCAAGGGTAGATCCTCCCTTGTACCGCCCAGATATGCCTGATGACAGCAATTTTATGTCCACGGAGGACATGGAGCAGGTTAACCACCTTAGTGTAGATATTTTAGATCTTTTTGGATATCTATTGTAGCTATATCTTTTGGTCAGCCACTATTTTGGCTTTTGGGCGGCTGTGCCCCATTTTGATAGACCACTGTTAGTAGCTGGGTGGTGGTGCCCCATTTCCCTGTACTTTTTATTTTTTATTATATTATCATACATGGATGATGCTTATAGTAGATAGTTTGTTGTAGATATGCATGATATTTCCTATCTATCGCATCATAGTTAACATTGTCATTATGCATGTATTATATTATGTGTATGCATTTAGATAGATGAGTTCAGATTTGACCCCTGGATGGTCTTGTGATACAGTGATACAGATGGCATCGTCTACTGTTAGCCATATCGAGCATTTACCACCGTTTGAGGTAGGCATTGTCATTGAGATTATGGTACGAGAGCCTGCCCTTCCCAGCCAGAGGTACAGTTGATCAGATGCTGGGGCATTCGTTGGCCCTCGCAGACTTTCAAGTGCCATATGGATTTATGGATAACATTTTATCTTGCTGGATACCTGATAGATAGGTTTTTTGCTTCGGGCTCCATGAGTTGACTCCTAGCCTTAAGGAGTACCAGCGGTTCACTAGCTTGGCTTTGGAGTTGCCATGCGCTTGCACGACGATTAGTGGCATGAGGAGACCATTTATATAGATGTCGGGTCTCCGTTAGAGCGTAGTGATGGAGGAGATTATCTCTGGACGCGTGATCTCCATTGACTTTTTGATCGATCGCTTCGGTGAGCTCGACTGTTACGATCGATATGCCGGGGATTCTATTGTGTCGGCAGATGCGTGGCATTCGGCCAGGATAGACATTTTGATGATGTGCATTGTATCCTATGTCTATTGTCGCTGCACTTGGACCACCTGGATGTGGGGTTGATAGTTGTGGTCGGGGCCCTTAGGCAGGGTAGCATCATCATACAGATGATATTGGCTGAGACACTGAGGTCAGCCACTCACTGCATTACCCACCCATAGGGGTTCTTCAAAGGCAGTTCGGTCTTGTTGTTTGTATGGCTCATGTCCCATATTTGATCGATTGGATTTTTCAGGCATCAGGGATATTATTTTTCCCATGATATATCTATGTCATACTCCTTTCAGCCAGCGGAGTGTATCGAGTCAGAGACATGTTCAGCACTTCTGTCTGACATTGCGCATCCATTTTTAATTTTGCCCTGCGCAGGACTATTCTCCCTATATAGCTTTATTACCCATGCATCTGTCATGGATTATCTGCCCCTAGCGGGATTGAGGGGAGTGACTACTTATCATCCTCTGGCTGTTATGGGCCAATTTGATCAGTTTTAGAGCCTGCATCTATTTGAGGGGGCTGCTGATCAGAGGATGTCAGCTTCGTCTATGTCATTTGCTGATTTAATTAGGGTGTATGAGTGTTGGACTCATAGGGAGAGAGCTGATTTCTCCAGTAGCCATCCAGATCGTTCTCCGGAGTACTCAACATTATTGGAGGCAGATATTGCATCAGCTGCATTCATCTAGTCAGCTCCTATAGTGGACTCAGACGAGGAGGAGCTTATAGAGGATCCTGAGTCTCCTACTGAGGATGAGTTATTCATGGGTTTGACAGCAGCTCTAATTAGTGATCCACCGATCATTCCTGCAGGGACAGATTCGGCTTTGGCGGACTCATTAGCTAGGATGACCTTTGAGAGGGATCAGGCTAGAGCTCTGATGTTGACCGCCTTGTCTGGCAGAGATATAGCTTTGGCGAAGAGAGATGTGTCTCGAGTCGCTCAGGATATAGGATTGATTAAGAGAGAGGAGATTCATTCTGCCAGAGACGCAGCTTTTGTGGAGATCGAGGGGACTTTGATTGCTAGGGATGAAGCTTTTGTGGAGAGGGACGAGGCTATTGCTTCCCGAGATTTCCACATTGCTGATAGTACTGCTCTTCGGTCTTATACTCATGGTCTGGTTACCGAGATGAGTGCCTATATTGATGACCACAGTGCCACATTGCAAATGACTGTGGATATTTTGAGCTGTATGGAGGCTGAGGGTATTGCACTTGTAGCTACTCCTCCATCTTCAGAGAGAGATGCCATGGTGGCATTGTTGGCCCGCTTATCCTTGGGTCCATACACTAGCTTTATTTTTTCGGTACATACTAAATCAACCATTTTTGTCATGTACAGGACAATATGTATATATCAAATAGTATTATATATCAGAGAAATATATTTTTGATTCACTTCCCTGTTTGAATATGTATTGTCATTGTTGAGTGATTATCACTTCTTTCATGACTCGCTGTTGTTGATGTATCTTGAGCTTCTTCTTGATGGACTGACAGTTAAGATGTCAGAGAGGATCTCAGATGGGCCTGTTGACCAGGGTAGCTTAGCTTTTATATGGTTTCGATGTTTTGGAACTGGTTTTTATTGGTTTTTGTTTTTTCTTGAAGGTCAAACCGCACTGTAAATGGCTGCCTACGTAGTCCAGGGTGTAGGGAGATCAGGTCATTCGTAGTTCACTTTTTTTTTTGTGTGAGAGAGGTTTAAAAATTATTTTCTTGGGTTTTAAATTTGGTTTGATGAGTTTTTAGATTTTTTATTTGGTTTGACCGCACCATAAATGGCTGCCTACGTACTCCCAGGTGGAGGGAGATCAGATCATTCGTAGTTTCGGCTTCTAGTGAAAACCGAACCTGAGTTGATTTGTAGGACCCAGATGTGGGTATGCATGTGTTTTAGACATAGTACCTTTTTATGGTGTCTAAGTTGATGAGTTGGGGAATTCACTCCCATCCAGTTCTTGTAGTTTGATAGCTCCTCCTATCAACACTTCCTTGACAATGAAAGAGCCTTCCCAATTAGAGGCGAACTTTCCTTTAGCTTTATCTTGATTGGCCAAAACTTTCTTAAGCACCAAGTCATTTTCTTAGAATTGCCATATTCGGACTTTCTTGTTGTAGGATTGAGCAATCCTTTGCTGATATAACTGTCCGTGAAAAATAGCTGTAGCCCTCTTTTTATCTATCAAGGACAGTTGGTGATACTGGTCTTGAAACCACTGATCTTCGTCCATCTAAGAATCTACTAACACTCTCAAGGACTCCATCTCTACTTCTATATGAAGGACTGCCTCCATGCCATAGACCAATGAATAGGGGGTAGCCCCATTAGAGGTGCGCATTGATGTCTTGTATGCTAACAGGGTTAGAGGCAGCGGGTCATGCCATTCTTTGTAATTGGCAGACATTTTCTGCATGATCTTTTTGATGTTCTTGTTAGCTGCTTCGACAACACTATTCATCTTGGGTCGATAGATGACGGAATTGACATGCTTGATGTGGAACTTACTGCACAGTTCTTTCATCATTTGATTGTTCAGGTTCTTGGTATTGTCTGATATGACCACCTCCGGTTGTCCATATCGACAGACGACATTGTTTCTAATGAAACCAATGATTACCTCTTCGGTGATTTAGGGAAAGGAGGAAGCTATAACCCATTTGGTGAAGTAATCGATCATGGTGAAGATGAATCAATGACCATTGCTGGCTTTGGGTTCCACAGGACCGATTACATCCATTTCCTACATGGAGAAAGGCCATGGTGAGCTCATGTTGTGTAGCTCATTTGGAGGAGCATGTATATCATTTCCATGTACTTGGCATTGAAAGCATCTCTTGACGTGATCATCACAGTCAGCTTTGAGCGAGATCCAATAATGTCCTGTTCTTAATATCTTCTTGGCCAGTAGATGACCATTCATGTGTGGACCACAGATTCCGCCGTGGACTTCATCCATCAATCTATAGGCTTGCTCTTTATCAAGGCATCTTAACAGGCCTATTCTAGCATCCTTTTTGTATAGTGCATCTCCGCTCAGATAAAACTTCATAGCCATTTTGTGAATCCTCTTTCGTTCGGATTGGCTTGCCCCAGCGGGTGTAGATCCATCCCGAAGATATTCCTTGATGTCCTGATACCAAGGCTATTTGATAGGAGGTATTTCATCTGATATGCCTCCAATATAATTCTCGTATATCGGGGCCTTATGATTTATGAATTTGATGCAGGGAATCCTACTCTTATCGGATATGCAGATTAATGAAGCCAAAGTCGCCAATGCATCATCGAAATCATTCCTTCCCCGAGGGATATGGATGAAGGTTATGTCTTCAAAGTCCAGGGATATTTTGACGACCTGCCGATGATAGGGCAATAAATGCAGTTCTTTGGTGTGATATGCCCCAGTGGTTTGTCTGATAACCAACTCAGAGTCTCTAAAGACCAGTAAATGTTTGATACCCATGGATTGGGCTAATTTCAACCCCATTATACAGCCTTCATACTCGGCTGTGTTGTTGGTGTTGCCAATATGAAGTTTGGTAGCCACGGGATACTGTTCTCCTATACTAGAGATAAGGACTGCCCCAGCTTTGGCACCTTCCATATTAACTGCTCCATCGAAATACATTTTCCATGGTTGGACTGTATTCTCTTGTTGGAGTTGTTGAATTGTCATGATCCCATCATCCGGGAAATAGGTCTCCAGGGGCTCGAACCCTCCTGAAGGTGCTTCAGCTAATTGATCTACAATGCCTTGACCCTTGATTGACTTCTGAGTCACGTAGACAATGTCAAACTGTTGTAGGATCAACTGCCATTTGGACAGTCAATAATTCAACATTGGCTTGTTGAATACGTACTTCAGCGGATCCATGCGGGATATGAGGTAGGTCGTGTGCCCATACAAATAGTGTTGCAACCTCATGGCAGCCCATGCTAACGCACATCATGTCTTCTCGATCAGGGTGTACTTCTGTTCACCACTGCTTAATCTTTTACTGATGTAGTAGATGACTCTCTCCTTGCTATTATCATCCTTCTGTCCCAGCATACAGCCCATTGCATTGGCATTGATGGACAGGTACATGAACAAGGGAACTCCATCCCTCGGAGGTACCAAGACTGGTGCTTTCACCAGCTGCTTCTTGATGGCAAGGAAGGCTTGTTAACAATCCACAATCCATTTGATGGAGGAATTCTTCCTTAGTAGCTTGAAGATGGGTTCACAGGTTGCTGTGAGCTGGGAAATGATTCGGCTTATGAAATTGATCCTTCCTAGGAACCCACGTATCTCCTTTTCTATTCGAGGTACTAGCATCTCAGTAATGGCTTTGATCTTGGAAGGGTCTAGCTCGATGCCTCGATTACGCACCAGGAATCCTAGCAACTTACCTAATTTGACGCCAAAAGCATATTTGGCGGGATTTAGCTTGAGGTTGTAGTTACGTAACCTATTGAACAGCTTCTTGAGATGTTCGATGTGATCATCCTCCTCCGGGATTTGATGATGATGTCATCCACATAGACCTCTATCTCCTTGTGCATCATGTCATGAAATAGAGCCATCATGGCTTGCTGATATGTGGCTCTGGCATTGATGAGGCCAAAGGACAGTCGCCTATAGCAGAAGGTTCCCCAGGGAGTGATGAAAGTTATTTTCTCCCGGTCTTCTTCAGCAACCATGAACTGATGGTAACCAGCAAAGCAATCCACGAATGAATACATGCCATACTGTGCCGTATTGTCGATCAGGATGTGGATAAAAGGTACGGGGAAATTGTCCTTGAGGCAGGCTTTGTTCAAATCCCAGTAATCCACGCAGACTCGTACCTTCCCTCTGGGTTTAGGCATGGGAACTATGTTTGACGACCACTCCTGGTAGGTTGATACCATGATGATTCCGGCTTTGAATTGTTTAATGACTTCTTCTTTGACTTTTAGACTCCATTCAGATTTCAATCGCCTGAGCTTTTGCTTAATTGGCTTGAATCCAGCTTTAATGGGAATTTGATGAATGACAATATCAGTAGATAGACCAATCATGTCTTCATGTGACCATGTAAACACATCCTGGAACTGCGTTAGGAGTTTATTCAGTTCAACTTTTTGGTCTTGGGTGAGGTCTATGCCTATCTGGATTTATTTGATGTTTTTGGAGGTTCCTATGTTGATAGCGGTGGTTTGGTCGAGGTTTGGTTTGGGCTTGTCTTCAACCCATTCTTTGATCTCCTCGGGCACCTCATAGTCATCTTCCTCCTCTTGATCAATATCCATCAAGTCGAAGTTCAGTTCTACATCAAAGTTGTAGTCACTTTAACAGGTTGGCATCTCATCAGCAGAGACAAACACATCCAATGCTTGAGTCCTGAAAACAAAAATGCTTTCATTTTAATATATACCACTGCTTAAATATACAGAGCATTTGGCAAAGAATGACAAAAGTTACTGCTATAGCTGTGCAATCAAAAGTAAGCAGTAAATGAAAGCATGTTTAAAGGGCAGACAGACTATTTGACCCTTTACCCTTTTTGACTGAGGCAAGAGACACTGTTCTAATTATCCAGGGTTAGATCCTCATGAACAGGGAGGAACAAGGATTTGTGGTCATCTGTCTCTTCTCGGATAATGACTGAGACATCTTTTATAATAGGGCCAGGGTTTCTCTTTGAAATGCCCCCTTTTTCCTTCGTGATGCGAGGAATTTGAATTTAATCCTCGTCGTCGCTTTCTGGGATTTCATCATTCATACCCTCGTTGTTTATGATAATCCGTATGTTAGCAAATGGGTCTTGTCCTTTGTACAGGATCTTTTCTTTTCCCTTTTTGTTATCCATCTGGGATCTGGGAGTTATTCTCTCACTTACTGGTATAATGGGAGGAAATAACATGGTTGATACCATAACTGGGATTTTCCTCATGGGTTTCACCCATCCGACACCCGTAAGGCTTGGCAACAAAATTGTGGAAGCATGAGCTTTAGAGTGCTTATGTGGATTCTAGCGGCTTGACCCGGATGAATAACCCAATCTGGCTCTCCCTGTCTGGTTCGGGATTTGGACTGGACTCTTGATATCTTGTTGGTTCTTTCCTAACCCTTCTCCATGTTGGAAACCCAAAGATACCATCTCTTGGCCCACTATCATCACCTCAGTGGAGACCTTTGGTTTCAGGGCTGGTGCTCCGATAGGTAGATACTGAGTATCACTCACCTCCAGGGCTTGAAAACTTGCAGATTCAATCCCCGCATCCAGGCTAATCACTAGCTCGGCGTTGATCGTAATGTGGTTGCTGTTGATAATGTATTGAAGCTGTTGATGGCGGGTGGATGGTACTGCCCCTGCCATGTGGATCCATAGCCTGCCAAATAACAAGTTGTATCCAGTAGCGATGTTGAGCACCTGAAAAGACACATAGAAAGTGTGTGGGCTAATCTCTAACAGAAGCTCTATTTCTCCCATAGCTTGTCGGCGAGATCCATCGAAAGCCCGGATGACCACATGACTAGTTTTAATTCGGTTCGGGTTGATCTTCATTCTCTACAAGGTGTCGTAGGAATAGATGTTGAGGGATGATCCTCCATCTATGAGCACACCTCCGATCACGTACCCGAAAGACATCACAGCTATATGCAGGGACTTACTATGGCCCGTCCCTTCTGTAGGGATATCATCATCAGTGAAAGATATCACATTGCTGTTGAAAATGTGTTCTACCACGTGATAGAATTTCTCGGCATCCACGGTATGTGGCAGATGGGCTTTTTCCAGTACTTTCACTAGAATGTTGCGGTGATCCACTGAGGATAATACCAAGTCTAGGACGGACATTTGTTTGGGTGTGTGTTTTAGGTTTTGCACCACTTTGATGTCATTGTGTCCCATTTTACGGAGGAACTATTCTATCTTCTCTTTAGCCACCTTTTCTTTGGCCTTGATGACTGGTTTGGTCACCCGTTGAGGCAGGTATAATGGATTATCCTTTGGTACGATGGCAATGTTGTTTGATGTGGAACCTTCATTGTTCCCGTAGCTCTATGGGACCCTCTTCAGACTGATAACTGGATACTGAGGTCTGAAGGGAAAGATTAAAGGCTCAGGTGCGGCCACCTTCACAGGATCTTGTGTATCTTTGACCCCTTTCCATGGCAGTACTAAGGGTGTGAGGGATGACTCTTTATCACAGGAAACCACAGCCACTGTATCCTGATTCCATGCAAGTGGGGATAAAGAGATTATCTTCATCTGGGAGGCCATAATCCCGATTCCCTTTTATCAAGTCACCGCTTTTAATCATATTCTGAATCAAGTTACGAAGCACCCAACAATCTTTAGTATCATGGCCGGGTGCATTGGAGTGGTACTGACATATTTGGTTAGGCTTGAATTTCTTGGATCGAGGGTTCAATGGAGGTAATAGATCTGCAACCATTCCCTCGTTGATTAACATCTGGAGGATTTCCTCCATTGGCTGGTTCAAATTGGTGAAATTCCTTTGAAATAAGAATTTCCTACTAGCTTGGGAATTCTCATCTTTGGCCACCTTGTCAGTCCAAGGTTCATGCTCATGAGAGCGGTAGTGATCCCTTGTTGAGATGGGGCTGATCTCCGGTTGACTGATCTCCGGTGTGGGAGAATTTGCATCAGGCGGGTTAGTCTGGTTTATCAGCTGCCTGGTGACTTGATGTTGGTAGACGACCAGTTTTACTAACTGTTTAATTTGTTCCCTGATAGACCTTATCTCCTGCTCTATCAAGAATCGTCTTTCTGAGACTTCCCAACTGCCTGGGCTATTACTGCTGGATGAAGTTAACTCTCCCACATAACGGAGGTATTTGGATCCTTCTCCATTTCTGGTGCTGATCATGTTGACATTCTCCTCTTTATGCTGTGGGAGGGGATTGTCTTGTACATATGGTTGTTCTGGTTTGGTCACCACAATCTGTCCATTGTTAATCAAGTCTTGGATTTTGTGCTTGAGAGACCAACAGTTTTGAGTGTCTTGGCTCAGGGATTCGGAATGGTAAGCACACTTCTTACTTGGGTCAAAATTCCTTCCACCAGTGTTGGTTGGTGGAAGGAGTTGTACAATCTTCTTTTGTGCCGTCAACAGCTTTAGCACATTCTCGAGTGAATCCCCTAAAGGGGTGAAAGTTCTTCGACGCCTGACCTTCATGTTTTTCTGAAATGGAGGATTTGAAGGTTGGGCTAGAGCTTGGAAAGGGGTTTAGTTCCTCCTTTGAATAGGCATACTGTTTGATTTGCCTCTTTGATTCTGTCCTTGTAATACTAAGGACACTTCTTCATCTCTCTTTTTATGTACCCTCCGGGGATTACTCCCGTAATTTCCAGACTGGATATGCTCAGCAACAGCTTCGAGGGCCGTTAAATCCTTTATCTTCCCAGATTTGAGCCCCATTTCTGCCATCTCGCCGTGTTTGATCATTTCAAAGAATGGTTTTCCTATGCCCGCTACGACCTTCTCATAATATGGAGCTTCTTGGATATCGATGAAGGTCATGACTATCATAGTCTCATTCATAGGTCGAATGACTTGTGCTGTGACTCGTCTCCATCGTTGAGCATACTCTCTGAATGATTCAATGTTTTGTTTCTTGATTTTGGTTATTTGGTATCTATCTGGAGCCACCTGAGATTGGAAGCTGTATTGACTGAGGAAAGCATGGGCTAACTCCTCCCAACTGTGAATCTTAGAGTTGTCTAGGCGGGCGTACCAGGCTCTAGCCTCTCCGGTCAGACTATTTTGAAATAATTGCATTCGAAGCTTCTCGTCCTCTGCATAGGATCCGAGTTCTCCAATGAATACTTTCAGGTGAGTATAAGGGTCTCCCAATCCATCGTATTTCTCAAAATCAGGAGTTCTAAATTTTTTGTGATAACGAGCCCCAGGGAATATACAGAGGTCAGAGTAATTAACACTGTCGAATGCCCCAGTTCCTTTGATAGACCTGACGGTTTCTTCCATATGTTATACTTTCTTCATAATGTCTCCAGCTTCCTGCTCTTTGTTGAGGATGGTGATTTCAGAGGTTTTGTTAGTTGGGTCTTGGTTTTGTGGTCCAGGAATCTGAGTTTCGACTTTTTCGATCTCTTGACCGTCACCACTACCACCAAGTGTTCCCGGTTCCGTGTGAACTTGGGCTTGCTTCCCTTTAAGGGCCTTGCTTTGTTCTCTCAAAAAACTGGCCAATTTAGCTATTTTATTCTTCAGTCCTTCAAACTCTTCCCTAGAGACAGGGGTAGATTCTGGCTGAGCACTGGAAGTCATGTCCGGGGATGGACTGTTTGTTTTCTTGGATTTAGATATAGTGACAGGACAAATTTTTTCACCTACAACAAAACATAGGCGTGTCAATTTCCTGATGTAGGTAGGCATAGGATGCATACCTTGATTTGTTTTTGTGGTTTTTTAATCTTATCCTGCAAAACAGAGGTCAGTTGTTTTGATGACAGGATAACATGACAGGATGTATATGACAAGGAATGTAAATCTTTCATTATGATATTTACATTGTGCTCATTTACATATGGAATTTGAAAACTTTACATTGAATTGAAAGAGGAAGGCATGAAGAAGCTTCCCATCGGATTTGGTTAATCAGAGGCTGACCTATCTTAGGTTACTCTCGCGACTTTTTGGAATGAAGGTCCCCAGATCATCGCAATCTACTAGAGGGGAAAATAATCTGATCTTTCAACTGGAGCGAATCTGGGTGGTGCATTTTCATGAGCCCCCAAAGACTTAATCGTCCCCATAGTTATTACTTATCACCGACGGGTTTTGCCTCCCAAAAGAGGAATCACAACATACATTCACATGCATCGCGTCTCACCGTTATACATATGATGACATTGGTGCGAAGAACTAATATGGGTGCGAAGCACTAAAAAGCAGAAAAGTATTCATTTACATTCATTCAATGTAAAGATGCAACATTTATGCATTCATTCAATGTAAAGACGCAACATTCACACATACGTAGTTTTGAAAGGGAAATGTTTGAAAAGATTTGAACGCGGCCTAAGCCCTCTACTATCCCCAGCAGAATCGCCAGTCGGTAGATTTGAAATGGTTGTACCAACTCAAACGAGTTTTATTTGAAAGTGGCCCAATTTGCGGGACACTATCGAAACTTGATCTTTGAAAATAATGTTTTGAGTTCGGGGGCTTGGTTAAGTGTGGGGAAGGTGTTAGGCACCCCACAACTCCCGTGTAAACACAGTACCACATCTTTTCAATATTTCCCTTAAAAAAACTGAAATACGTGTGTGTGAATGTTGTTTGAAAATTGGGCCTATGTTGGATGGAAAGCATGTCTATGCATCGTTGAACCTATATACGAAGGGTTTGATTTGATTTGCAAAAAGTGTTTGATTTGATTTTGCAAAAGCTTTTCTTTTCGATGAGATTATTGAATGATGTTTTGAAAGAAGGTTTTCAAACCCTTACGCTAACATAGGAATTGAAGCATATTGATACTTCAGTTTTATCTTTTTAGCCTTAAGTCTAAATTTGAATGGTTATTGTCGGCTGCGAAGCATCCTCGACCACAATATATATACAAGTGTCGATCTCCTTATGAGCATGATAGCCATCGGAGGGACTCTGACACGACAAACTATATTTTCACTATGTTGAGACCTTAAATCCGGATAACCGTTTTAAGGTCTTTTGTATGTACATTTTTACAGAAAAACTGGCAGGGTACATCTATAAAGTGGAGTTTGTCCATCGTGGGAATCAGATTTTGATCTGTTTAATCATGAATCCCACGATTCCTAGGCTCACATAAGGAGGTCAATAAACCTACACAGCTCAAATTTGTATAGAAATATATCCAAATATCTCCAGAACCAAGGATTCATTCAGTAAATCCTGGTTCGCACATGACCAAAGCGTCTCGTTCCCACTAGATAGCGATCTAAGGGACGCGAGGTTACTTTCATAACTGAAATTTGAAAAATGCTAGATTTAAATAAATCTCAGCCATTCTAGCTTCCCGTTTCCGTCTTTACCGATTTTGAACCGTTTGAAAGCTAGAGTTGGCGAGATTTAAATAAATCCAGTTCACCCGCAGATAAGTCAGTGCCGATTCATACAAAATGAATATTTAAAGCAACAATTTAATTAAAGCGAGTAAAGCAATATATATACATTTATATATATGAAAGATGTAAAGGGCGATGAGTTTTCACACCGGTGCCCGGACTGGAATTGAAATATATATATTTAGAAAAGCTGTATAAAAGCCACGGAATTATCCAGTCTGAACAGAATTGATATATATATATATATATATATATATATATATAAAACAGTAAAAAGGGCAATGGGTTTTCACGCCTGTGCCCAGACTGAAATATAAATATTTACAGAAACGTAGTCAACCAGAACTGGGAAGATAACCCAGTATGGTGAATGTTGTGAAAACAGTAAAAAGCCCACATAATGATCCAGGCCAAACTAGAATGTAAATATATATATATATAGACATAAAAGTTGTCAACCAAGACAGGGAAGATAACCTAGTGTGGTGAAGGCTGCTTATATATGCATATTTATATATAAAAGTAGTAAAAAGGCCATAGAATGATCCAGGCCAAACTAAAAATATAAATATATATATATATAGAGACAGAAAAGTAGTCAACCAAGACTGGGAAGATAACCCAGTGTGGTGAAGGCTGCTTATATATGCATATGTATATATAAAAGCAGTAAACTACCACAGATTTGACATCCAGGCTTGATATAATTGAAAAGTTAGTATATATACAAAAAAGCCAAACCCGGATTAGGAAGAAGCAAGTATATAAAAGCTTTCGAAAGCGACGGATTGTTAATTCGAGTTGTAGAAATGCCAGAAAATGCGTTTATGTACAAAAATGTACCAAAAGTTGACAAAACGGCCACGGAACCGAGTTCTGGACATATTTAGTAAACAAAACTTGATATATAAGTGTATAAAAGTGCGAAGAAGTAGTATTGATTTGCATATCGTAAAAATACTCACAATGTACTGTTACACGGGCTTTTTGCCAAATCGTAGGCTTTAGATGTCCTAATCTACCGATTATTTTTTGATATGTGGAAGTATGTGGGTATATCTACGTGTTAGAGTGAAAAAATTTGGGTTTGGAAGACAAGAAAATAGAGAGAAAACCAAACGGGCAGGGGTTCAGAGAATTTCTGAATTTTTTTAAATGAGAGGGGGGTGCACCTCTATATATAGGCCAGGGAGCCTCCACTCTACTTGCTGATGCCGCAGGTAGAGGTGTGGCTCCACGTGGTGGAGCCCACTTTGTGGCTCAGTCGTCTCAAACTACGTGTCATCTGAGCAACGCGAGGTCTAATTTGAAACTTTCTAACTTTTGATTTGAGCGTTCGTTTGAGGCGTGCTATACCTTTCTAAAAATCCCTCACCGAGAGTGTCACAATGACATGGGATAAAATATTTTTGATTCCAAGAAGACGAGTTCATAACCAGGTCTTCGATTTCTCGCAGTTTATCCGTTGAGCTGTCTTGCAATGTTTGCACTTGGGATCATCGTTATGGTTTGTTCTGACCTTGGTGGGACCAATTCGACTTGAGTTTGACCAAATCAGCTTAGAGTTGGTAAAATGATCATTTTTCCCCTCCCGGGGTTGCCTTCAGTGTCGGCATGGCCTTCGATTGACTTTCTGGGGCTGTTCCAAGACTTGGATCCTATTCAAGTCTGTTTGTCCTCAGTGTTATCTCTGAGGTTGACTTGGTTGCTCCAAGTTTTTCTCTAAAAGGGTTGTGATGCTTTAGGATTGCTTCTGGAGTTGACCAGTATTTCCCGGTTTGAGACCGGGGCTGACCGGTACCTCTTGAGTTGAGACCGGGGCTGACCTGTACCTCTCGTGGTTGACCTGTACTTCCCGGGTTAAGACCGGGGCTGACCTGTACCTCTCGTGTTGAGACTGGGGCTGACCTGTACCTCTCGGGTTGAGATCGGGGCTGACCTGTACCTCCCGTGTTGAAACAGGGGCTGATCTGTACTTTTTGGGTTGAGATCGGGGCTGATTTGTACCTCTCGGGTTGAGAACGGAGCTGATTTGAAGGCCCGATATTGGGACTGGGGTTGATTTGATGACCCGATATTGAGACTGGGATTGAGTTGACGACCCGGTATTGAGACCGGGGTTGAGTTGGCGGCCCGGTATTGAGACTGGGGTTGAGTTGACAGCCCGGTATTGAGACCGGGGTTAAGTTGACGGCCCAGTATTGAGATCGGGGTTGAGTTGACGGCCCGATATTGAGACCGAGATTGAGTTGACAGCCCGGTATTGAGACCGGGGTTGAACTAATGGCCCGGTATTGAGACCGGGGTTGAGTTGATGACCCGGTATTGAGACCGGGGTTGAACTGATGGCCTGGTATTGAGATCGAGGTTGAGTTGATGACCCAGTATTGAGATCGGGGTTGAGTTGATGACCCGGTATTGAGACCGGGGTTGAATTAACGGCCCGGTATTGAGACTGGGGTTGAGTTGACGGCCCGGTATTGAGACCGGAGTTGATTTGATGACCCGGTATTGAAATCAGGATTGAGTTGATGGCCCGATATTGAGATCGGGGTTATGTTGATGGCCCGGTATTGAGATCGGGGTTAAACTTATGGCTTGGTATTGAGACCGGGGTTGAGTTGATGACCCGGTATTGAGATCGGGGTTGAACTGATGGCCCGATATTGAGACCGGGGTTGAATTAACGGCCCGATATTGAGACCGGGATTGATTTGAGGGCCCGATATTGAGATCGGGGTTGAGTTGACGGCTCGGTATTGAGACTGGGGTTGAGTTAAAGGCCCGATATTGAGACCAGGGTTGATTTAATGGCCCGGTATTGAGATCGGGGTTGATTTGATGGCCCGGTATTGAGACCAGGGTTGAGTTGACGGCCTGGTATTGAGACCGAGGTTAAGTTGAAGGCCCGGTATTGAGATTGGGGTTGATTTGATGGTTCGATATTGAGACCGGGGTTGGTTTGATAAGACAATCTTGCCCTCCTACAATGTTAGTAATAGGGACAGGAAATTTCTGAGTGTCTACAATAGTTATGCGTGCATAACAATCTATTATTACACTTTGCTCTTGTCTCTGTCCTTCTTCAAGCCTTCGTATTATCTAAAATTTGTTATCATGATATAACAAGAGTGAGCAACTACTTTGCTCAGCAAGTTTAAATACAACAAGTATATATCATGATTGAAAGAAAGAATAAGCTTTCATGTTTTCAACAATATAATAATTGTGAAAGAGTATAAATCATAATGTCAATAATTGAATGACTGAATCAATAATGTTTAATGTCAACAAGGACCATGAATAACTTTAACTAAACCTTATGGTAATGAAGGTGATCAACCTTTCATACCTGATAAACATATGCAACATGCACTAAGTGCGAATCAATAATCAGTATAGATGTGAATAATTAACAATAATTATTCACTAACATGCTTTGAAAATATAACTCATGTTTGAGTTAAGGAAAACTTGCCTGCACCGTTGATTACTGCTACGCAATCTAAGTTAACCTCCTTATTGAAAAGATCTATCATTATTAAGATTGATCTATCAATTAGCATAACATACCTTATCCCATAATACTATTACTTTAAAAGTAACCTATCTAACACTTAACCACATAGCCAAATATTAGATAACCTTAACACCATACTTATTTACAAGTCTAAACTCAGCACACATCGAGTCTTTAATAGTATTCAATATAGTATATTGAGTGGTTTCCCATAAACAACCAACAAATTAGTTTTTGTCTTGTCTACACTGTTTTCGCAGTGAGTTAGATCGGTTGCTAATTCGTATATACCTCCGCTCTCTGAAGGAATTGTTTAGCCCAGATACTATACATCAACTATTGCAGAATACGACTATACTACTTTAGACTTAATAATTACTCACTCATGTTATAAGTTCATATTATAACTTGGTAAACTATTTAGCATTTCAGGAGACTGAATATATTATTTCAGCAAACTAAAACTAAAGTGTCTTCCCTTCTAACCTTTTCAGTTTCCATTTCAGCAAGCTGAGATAAAACTGACTTTTCTTCCTGACATTTCAGTTTCCATTTCAGCACCCTAAATTGTTCATTTCAGTAAGCTGAAATACCCTTTTCACAAAAATACCAAATTAGCTTATTATTTTTCTATCCTTTGTCCACACATATATACATATATTCCATACACAAAAACAATTTTTCTAGAATTTTTCAACTCCCTTAAGTATTTTTCAAAAATCCATTTATAGTTCATAGCTTAATAAATTAGCTACATCATGCTTAACTCAAGAAATTCCCAACTATTGACGGGATCTTATAGGTATTAACGTGAACTTCCAGTTTAAATTTCGTGGCCATCGGAGTTATAGAACTCCGGTTCTAGCAGTTTTTGTTGAAAAAATCCAAATATTGAAATGACCATAACTCGGTCAATTTAAGTCAGAATGAACTCATTTTCGGGAAAAATATATTTTATATCATATATTTTATGTCCCAAAATATTGAAAATTATTTCATTAATTATGTTACCGAAAATGCCCCTACATTTTCTTTGCAGCCTACTTTTAGGCAGTTTTTAGATTTGGCTTCCTTTGCTAAAATCAGTCCAAACAGAAATCTACAAGGAATTTTTCAGTGATTCCACTTGGATCTATTAGAAGACTCATAGATCTAACTCTAAAAATTGACCACCCTCAAAAATTCGAAATAGATTGAGAGATATGGTCATTTTCATTTCATACTTCATTTTTACAAAAATCTGATTTTCAATACTTGGTGATTACTTAGAAAACTTTCATATCTTCACCCATTCACAAACATAATCCATCATAATACCTACTAATACTTCATATACTCATGGATCTAACATGATCCATGATCTATTTCATCAAACATCACCAATCACAAGATTAATCACAACCAAAGCTAAGTAAAATTAGATTTTCTAACTTTTGAAAAACCTAGTTTTCCATTTCTTAGTTTAGATCTAACTTTTGATCCTTAAAATGGTTAGATCTAAACATGAAACACTATTAAACACATAGATCTAAGATTTTAACCTCAAGATCATAACTTTACAAAAATCAAATCCAAATAAAAAAGGAATTAGACTATATAGGTAGAAATATTTATACCTTTGCTTTGATCTTCTTCTTCTTCTCTTCTTTCTGTTCCATGAAGGACCTTTATCTCTCTCCTTCCCCCTCTCATGGCTGCCGCCCATCTCCTCTTTCTCTCTCTCTTATCTTTAGCTTGCTTGTATATCCAAGCAAAATATTTTCTTTGTATCTCCAATATCTTTTTATATCTCATCTTCTCTCTCCATATATCTTCTTAAATCTTGCAGAATCTATCCAATATCTTTTATTTCTCTCTCATATCTTTCTTTCTCTTTCTTCTTTCCTTCCACCCGTAGCCCCCTCATTCATTTCCTGAAGTGCTGATTTTTTGATTTTTTTTCTTTCTCCCACCCATTGACTAATTTTGACTATTTGAATTGGATCATGGTTTGGGATTCTTCTTGGGCTCTTAGCAAGTTAGCACATAAATTTCATTAACAAATAAGTTAAGGCTCAATTAAATTTGTACTTGGGCTCAATAATCCTACATTTGGAGTTCCTCATTTAACTTACTAAAGTCCATTAAGTCCACTCTCCCTTTGGGCTAAGCTTGGGCTTTGATTTAATTCCTTTTGGGCTTCCAATTTTTCTTAGTTTGCTTACTAACTAAAATGGACTTGGGCTTCTACCACTAATTAAATTGTGTCATCATTATACTTGCCCTATACATGTTATGCTGGGCTAGTTTAACAATTTAATTACTATTAAATCAATTTATCTACATGTCCAATGCTTAAATAAATAATTGAGCTTGTTTAAATTACTTACCCTCCTTAGTCCATTAAATCTCTTATCACTTGAGCTAATGCTCATCATTATTGATATTTACATATTATTATCAATCAATAATATTATTACACTTACATAATCCAATTATACTTGCTTTACTTGGGTTATAAAATTAATTAATTGAAATGTATAAAGTAAATCTCTTAGAGTTAGTATATATTTTTATATACTATCATTCTTTCATATTATAACCCATTAGGTTATTTAATTATCATACCTAATATATGTATTAGGTTACATAACTTTATTCTTATTTCTCTTTATATACAAAATAAATGTATTCACATTATATAATGTATATTTATTTAATCAATTACATAATTCACATAAGTCATCACATATTCCTCTTCTAACCCCAATTTTGATTTTTCTTCATAAAAGTCAACTGTTGACCAAAAAGTCAACCCTCACACATTTTGTGATTACCGTCTTTTATGACTAAATTTGACGTTCTGGACACAAACGAGCAGTCCATACCTCAAAATTCTATCTTTAACTCAAAGTTTGAGTTTTAATTTACTCCCTCATAATTGATTAATCTTATTAGCTAATTATTTATTGATTATTATTCATTCTCTTTGCCATTCAAGGCCAACAATCAAGCTATGTTAATTCATAACATAGTTTTATCTTGATTCTCATATCCTTAACTTAATTCATCATTCCTCTTGCTAAAATTTATAGCACCTTACAAAGTATATATATATATATATATATATATATATATATATTTATACATATACTCATCTTCGTTTAATCTCATAGCATCTCCTCATGTGAAATTTTATTTCCTTAATAAAATTTCCACATGTTTCAATATAACATTTCTTACACTATTCAGTTCACATCAAATTTATAGGCATCGTAATACCTTATCCTTAACATTTCTTCAAATACATATAACTCCATGTCTAGGGTTTTGAAACTCTGTAACCCATATTTTCTCTATTCTCATTCAAATAGGAAATTATATAGGTTTTACTTAAAAATTGTAAATAAATCCTCAAATTTCCATCTAGGTTTTATTCTTTAAACTTCATTTTAATCATTTAAGATCTTATAAATTTTCGGGTTGTCACATTCACCCCTTCTTTTAAGAATTTTGTCCTCGAAATTACAGCCTACTAATCTCTACTCCTTTTATTCAACAAAACTAGGTTTTCAACTTAACTTTTATTTTTTTTTCAATCTCAATTTAATGAGTACATATTGCTTCCTTCTAGAAGGAGCTGTTCTACCATCACATTCTTCAATAACTTCTCTCTAAGGAGTTAAAACTTTTTATATCATGTTGAGGGGTCATATAGACCATGAACTCTCAATTTTAACGGTATTTACCGTAACCAAATCTGAAACAGGTTGTACTAGGTATGTTTACAATCACAAAAAAGGTAAACTACCGATGTTGGTACGTTAGGTGATCAATCTATTGTTCCTTAGTTCTCAGAACGACTATATGCGTTCAAAGATTGGAATATATTTTATCCAACCAACATATCTCCCTTTCAGGATTGTTCACCTCAGACTTAGCATAAGATTCCGCACCAAAACAATTTGGTTCGGGATAATACTCAAAGAGATACTTGAATTTTCATAAACATTTGTCTAGCTGAATCAATTAGCTTAGACGTATACCAATAATTCGAATATCAATCGAAATATGTATCTGGCCAAATTTAATTGGCACTTAACTTTTCTTTAAAATTCAAAAAAAAAATATTTTATGACGTCATGATACCGCACTGTATTTACAGTCCGTTTGAGGATTTGTCATTTTATGACTTTGTCATACTACATCATACCATAGTGGGCTGACGATCCTTAGATCACATCCAACACTAGGTAATTCTACATTGATAACTTCATCATTTTTATCATCTCTGCACCAGGTTCAATGATGCATTGATAATATATAAAATACATTTTGATGTCTCAAATCATTTTTGTCTAGCCGAAATAATTAGCATAGACTCTTCTTTAAACGGTTCAAAATCATTAAAAATCATTTTTTTGATGTTATCATGCCGCAACAGGTAACGATGTGTTAGTGGTTTGAAGTCCACTTCTACCCACTTGTAACCATGTTTTGCTGATATCGAAAATTCATTTATATTTTTAAAGGCACATCAGTGCGAATTTAGCTTGATGTCAAAATTTTTGAAGTCTAGCATAGCTAGAAGATTTGGAATACCTATGCTTCCATCATCAACTCCAATTTCTCCATTAATCCATTGCTTAATCATTCTATCTATTCTATCACCATTAAAAATTAACAATCCTCCATTCTTCATTCACAACTTTTGTATACCCCAGTATAGTTCATGAAATATACCACACGTTAGGAGTTCAGGAACTTTTCACAATAATTTGAGTTTAGGAACTTATCCTAGCAATACGCAGTTCAAGAACCAATTAGGAACTGTCCATACGCTTAGGGGTTTAAAAAAATACCATACAATTATGAGTCACAAACTTACCATAAGTATGAGTTTTAAGAACTCGTACCTATTCTTATATTCTCTACTTATCCGTTATACACAAGAGAAAAGAATAACCTTCTCAACATACATATAGTGAATAACGCGACACCAACATTTCAATGATTATCAATGTGATAAACTAAGTAGTCGTTAGACCAAGCACAAAACCCCCGTCCATACAAAGGTTTGTACAACTCAGCTATCACATGAGTCCTCAATTGAAATCCCACATAATTTTAGTCTCTTCTTTACTCAATAAGAATTTCATTTAATCTGTATATCATCCTTTTCAAATCTTTTGAGTTTAACTCGTACTATTTCATTTTACCATATTCGTGTAACAATTATGCTATAAAGTTTTTCAATCAATCGATTGATCATCTGTCCTCCTATACTTCATCAGATCACGTTGTGACCACTTCTTATAATCGTGTTATATTACGATTCTTTTCTGTCTTATGATCGTTTTATTTTATGATCTTCTTTTTCTTTAATCATATTATATTATGATTTTACACTTTTTATCTTATTGACTTTGTCTATTTATTATCACTTTTCATCGTTCTTATTAGACTCAGGTAACTTCGGATTCTTATCTTTATAACTCTTCAAGGTTCTTCTTTGAATCTTATTTATCATCCTCTTATCTTAATAATAAATTTTCTGAGTTCATCTCTTATCACTTAAACTCTATTTGAGTTTATTCCTTATCCTCATCTCTGCAGTTATAGCCTAAGGTAATCCTACCTAAGATTTATAACCTACAGCTCTGATACCAACCTGTGACGCCCCCAAATTCGGGCCCCTAGAACCTCGGACCTGGTACGTTATGGTACATCATCTTCATACACATTCTATAAACTAATGCTGAATATATAAACATAATTTGTTTATTTCACATGATTCTATAACATTTTCCAAGGTCTATTAACCTTAAATGAATACATACCTTCAAAATTACAAAAGGTTTACATAAGATAAGTAAATAGTTATTCGTGCATAACAATCTATTATTGCACTTTGCTCTTGTCTCTGTCCTTCTTCAAGCCTTCGTCTTAATCTAAAATTTGTTATAATGATATAGCAAAGGGTGAGCAACCACTTTGCTCAGCAAGTTTAAATACAACAAGTATATATCATGATTGAAAGAAAGAATAAGCTTTCATATTTTCAACAATATAATAATTATGAAAGAACATGAATCATAATGTCAATAATTAAATGACTGAATTAATAATGTTTAATGTCAACAAAGACCATAATTAACTTTAACTGAACCTTATTGTAATGAAAGTTATCAGCTTTTCATACTTGATGAACATATGCAACATGCACTAAGTGCGAATCAGTAATCAGTATAGATGTGAATAATCAACAATAATTATTCACCAACATGCTTTGAAAATATAACTCAAGTTTGAGTTAAGAAAAACTTGCTTATACCGTTGATTACTGCTACGCAATCTAAGTTAACCTCATTATTGAAAAGACCTATCATTATTAATATTGATCTTTCAATTAGCATAACATACCTTATCCTATAATACTATTACTTTAAAAGTAAACTATCTAACACTTAACCACAGAGCCAAATATTAGATAACCTTAACATCATACTTATTTACAAGTCTAAACCTAGCACACATCGAGTCTTTAATAGTATTCAATATAGTACACTGAGTGGTTTCCCACAAACAACCAACAAATTAGTTTTCGTCTCGTCTACACTGTTTTCACAGTGAGTTAGATCGGTTGTTAATTCGTATATACATCCGCTCCCTGAAGGAATTGTTTAGCCCATATATTATACATCAACTATTACAGAATACGACAGTACTACTTTAGACTTAATACGTACTCATGTTATAAGTTTATATTATAACTCGGTAAATTATTTACCATTTCAGGAAGCTGAATATACTATTTCAGCATGCTGAAACCAAACTGTCTTCCCTTTCTAACCTTTTCAGCAAGCTGAGACAAAATTGACTTTTCTTCCTAACATTTCAGTTTCCATTTCAGCACCCTAAATTGTTCATTTCAGGAAGCTAAAATACTATTTTTCACGAAAATACCAAATCAGCTTATTATTTTTCTATCCTTTGGCCACACATATATACATATATTCCATACACAAAAATAATTTTTCTGAAATTTTTCAACTCCCTTAAGTATATTTCAAAAATCCATTTCTAGTTCGTAGCTTAAGAAATTAGCTACATCATGCTTAACTCCAAAAATTCCCAAATCATGGCGGGATCTTACAAGTATTAACGTGAATTTCTAGTTTAAATTTCGTGGCCATCGGAGATATAGAACTCCTGTTATAGCGATTTTTGTCAAAAAAACCCAAATATTGAAATGACTATAACTCGGTCAATTTAAGTCGAAATGAGCTCATTTTTGGACACAAGCTACTTTATATCATATATTTTCATGTCCCAAAATATTAGAATTTATTTCATAAATTAAGTTTCCAAAAATGCCCGTACAATTTCTTTGCAGCCTACTTTTCAACAGTTTTCAAATTTGGTTTCCTTTGCTAAAATCAGTCCATACGGAAATCTACATGGATTTTTTAAGTGATTCCACTTGGATATATTAGAAGAATCATAGATTTAACTCTAAAAATTGACCACACTCAAATATTCAAAACAAAATGAGAGATATGGTCATTTCCATTTCATACTTCGTTTTTACAAAAATCTAATTTTCAATTCTTGGTGATTTCTAAGAAAACTTTCATATCCTCACCCATTCACCAACATAATTCATCATAATACCTACTAATACTTCATATACTCATGGATCTAACATGATCCATGATCTATTTTATCAAACATCACCAATCACAAGATTAATCACAACCAAGGCTAAGAAAAATTAGGTTTTCTAACTTTTGAAAAACCTAGTTTTCCATTTCTTAGTTTATATCTATCTTTTGATCCTTAGAAGGGTTAGATCTAAACATTAAATACTATTAAACACATATATCGGAGGTTTTAACTTCAAGTTCATAACTTTACAAAGATCAAATCCAAATAAAACATGAATTAGGCTATATAGGTAGAAATTTTTATACATTTGCTTTGATCTTCTTCTTCTCTTCTTCCTCTTCCATGGAGGACCTTTCTCTCTCTCCTTCTCCCTCTCATGGCTGCCGGCCATCTCCTCTTTCTCTCTCTCTTATCTTTAGCTTGCTTGTATATCTAAGCAAAATATTTTCTTTCTCTCTCCAATATCTTTTCATATCTCATCTTCTCTCTCCATATATATTCTTAAATCTTGCAAAATCTACGCAATATCTTTTATTTCTCTCTCATATCTTTCTTTCTCTTTCTTCTTTCCTTCCACCCGTAGCCCCCTCCTTCAATTCCTTAAGTGCTGATTTTTTGATGTTTTCTTTCTTTCTCCCACCCATTGACCAATTTTGACTATTTGAATTGGATCATGGTTTGGGCTTTTTCTTGGGCTCTTAGCAAGTTAGCACATATCTTCCATTAACAAATAAGTTAAGGCTCAATTAAATTTGGGCTCAATAGTCCTACATTTGGACTTCCTCATTTAACTTACTAAAGTCCATTAAGTCCACTCTCCCTTTGGGCTAAGCTTGGGCTTTGATTTAATTCCTTTTGGGCTTCCAATTTTTCTTAGTTTGCTTACTAACTAAAATGGACTTGGGCTTCCACTACTAATTAAATTGTGTCATCATTATACTTGCCCTATATATGTTATGTTGTGCTAGTTTAACAATTTAATTACTATTAAATCAATTTATCTACAAGTCCAATGCTTAAATAAATAATTGAGCTTGTTTAAATTACTTACCCTCCTTAGTCCATTAAATCTCTTATCACTTGAACTAATGCTCATCATTATTGATATTTACATATTATTATCAATCAATAATATTATTACACTTACATAATCCAATTAGACTTGCTTTACTTGGGTTATAAAATTAATTAATTGAAATGTATAAAGTAAATCTCTTAGAGTTTGTATATATTTTTATATACTAACATTCTCTCATATTATAACCCCTTAGATTATTTAATTACCATACCTAATATATGTATTAGGTTACATAACTTTATTCTTATTTCTCTTTATATACAAAATAAATGTATTCACATTATATAATGTATATTTATTTAATCAATAACATAATTCACATAAGTCATCACATATTCCACTTCTAACTCCAATTTTGACTTTTCTCCATAAAAGTCAACTGTTGACCAAAAAGTCAACCCTTACACATTTTGTGTTTACCGTCTTTTCTGACTAAACTTGACGTTTTGGACGCAACCGAACAGTCCATACCTCAAAATTCTATCTCTAACTCAAATTTTGAGTTTTAATTTACTCCCTCATTATTGATTAATCGTATTAGCTAATTAATTATTGATTATTATTCATTCTCTTTGCCATTCAAGGCCAACAATCAAGCTATGTTAATTCATAACATAGTTTTATCTTGATTCTCATATCCTTAACTTAATTCATCATTCCTCTTGCTAAAATATATAGCACCTTACTAAGTATATATATATATATATATATATATATTTATACATATACTCATCTTTGTTTAATCTCATGGCATCTCCTCATGTGAAATTTTATTTCCTTCATAAGTTAAGTCTTTATCAAATTGCAAAGGTTCATATTCTATTACATGTTTATAATCGTGCTTGTAAGGTCTTAACACAGAAATATGAAAGACATTATATATATTCTCGAGCTCTGGAGGTAATGCCACTTCGTAAGCAACCTTGCCCACCTTTCGTAGTACCTCAAAAGGTCCAATAAATCGGGAACTCAGCTTTTCCTTCTTACCAAATTGAATCTTCCCCTTCCAGGGAGATACTTTCAGGAAAACGAAACTCCCTGGCAAGAATTCTCGGTTCTGTCGATGTAGATCGGCATAGTTCTTCTGTCTGTCTTGAGTAGCAACTAATCTTGTTCTGATCAGCTTCACAATTTCGGCGATTCGTTGTACCAATTTCGGTCCCAACAGTTGACGTTCACCGACTTCATCCTAGCACAAGGGAGTTCTGCATTTTCTTTCGTATAGCGCTTCGTAAGGCGGCATGCCAATACTCGCGTGATAACTATTGTTGTAGGCGAACTTCACCAACGGTAGATGATCATCCCAGCTTCCCTTGAAGTCCATCACACAAGCTCTCAGCATATCCTCAAGCATTTGAATCGTTCTTTCGCTCTGGCCATCAGTTTGAGGATGGTAAGCTGTACTCATTCGCAATTGCATTCCCAGACACTCTTACAAATGCTTCCAAAAATTCAACGTAAAACGTGGATCTCTGTCGGATACAATCGACAACGGAACACCGTGTCGAGAAATATTTTCCTTCACATACAGTTTCGCTAACTGATCCAAGTTGTACTTAATCTTGATTGGTAGAAAATGGGCTGACTTCGTTAGTCGATCCACTACAACTCATATTGCATCAAATCCCTTCTGAGTCGCTGGAAGACCCACCACGAAGTCCATCGTGATGTGCTCCCACTTCCACTCTAGAATTTTTAATGGTTGTAGCAACCCACTTGGTCTCTGGTGTTCTGCCTTAACTTTCTGGCACGTCAAGCATTTTGCAACGCATTCAGCAACGTCCCTCTTCATATTCGGCCACCAGAACCTGAGATCCTGGTACATCTTCGTACTCCCAGGGTGAATATCTAGAACTATGAGCTTCGCTCAGAATCTCCTCTTTGACCTCTGGTACTGGCGGTACCCAAATTCTCCCTTCAAACCGCAACAGACCTTCATTATCGATCTTGAACTTGAACTCTTCGCCGTTGTTTATTATCTTCTAAATTTTCTTGCATTCTTCATCGTGAAGTTGTGCTTCTTTCACTTTGTCTACTAGAGTAGAACCAGTAGTTACTTGAAACAACTTCTCATCCGATTCATTCGGAAACTTCACTTCCAACTCCAATCTAGCCATCTGTTCAATCAACTGAGCCTGACCAGTTAACACGTTCAGCTCCTCCTGACCTTTTTTGCTCAAAGCGTTGGCGACAACGTTAGCTTTACCCGGATGGTAAAGTATCTCGCAGTCGTAGTCTTTAATCATTTTTAACCATCTTCTTTGGCGCATGTTCAAATCTTTTTGGGTGAAAATATACTTCAGACTCTTGTGATCTGTGTATATCTCACACTTTTCTCCATATAAGTAGTGTCTCCATATCTTTAGGGCAAAAACTACTGCCGCCAATTCTAAGTCATGAGTTGGATATCCTTTCTCGTACTCCTTCAGCTAACGTGACGCATAAGCAATGACTTTGCCACCCTGCATCAACACACAGCTTAATCCTTTATGTGAGGCATCGCTATATACTACGAAATTCCCCGTACTATCCGATAAAGACAATACAGGCGCAGTACTCAACCTCTTCTTCAGCTCCTGAAAACTTTGCTCACACTTTTCCATCCAAAAAAATTTAACCATTTTACGAGTCAAATTCGTCAATGGAGTGGTGATTTTGGAAAAATCTTGGATAAATCTCCGGTAATAACCTGCCAATCCCAAGAAACTCCTAACTTCAGATGACATTTTTGGCTGATCCCAATTTATTACAGCTTCAACCTTTGACGGATCTATCGAAATACCATCCTTGTCTATCACGTGGCCAAGAAATTGCACACGTTCCAACAAGAATTCACATTTCAAGAATTTAGCGTAAAGCTTCTCTCGTCTCAGCGATTCTAAGGTTAGTCGTAAGTGTTCAGCATGTTCCTCCTCGGTCTTGGAATAAACCAGGATGTCATCTATAAACACTACTACAAACTTATCTAGAAATGGCTTAAACACCCTATTCATTAAGTCCATAAATGCAGTTGGGGCATTCGTCAAACCAAATGACATCACCAAGAACTCATAATGACCATATCGAGTCCTAAAAACTATTTTCGGTATATCTTCCTTCCTCACCTTCAATTGATGATACCCGCTTCTCAAATCAATTTTTGAGAAGTATATAGCACCCTTCAATTGATCAAATAAGTCATCGATCCTAGGTAAAGGATACACATTCTTGATCGTAACCTTGTTCAATTCCCTATAGTCAATGCAAAGACGCATTGTTCCATCATTCTTCTTTACGAATAACACTGGCGCTCCCCACGGAAAAACGCTCGATTGAATATACTTCTTATCCAGCAATTCTTGTAGTTGAACCATCAGTTCCTTCATCTCGACTGGAGCCATTCGGTACGGAGCCTTCAAAATTGGAGCAGTTCCCAGCGCTAAATCGATCACGAACTCTGTCTCCCTATCTAGCGGAAGTCCTGGCAAATCGCTCGGAAAAACGTCTACAAACTCCTTAACTACCGATATCTCCTTCACCTTCGGGCTTTCCTTACGCGTATCTACTATGTAAGCTAGATATCCTACACAGCCTTACGTCAGAAGTTTCTTGGGTTGCACAATCATCAGACAACTTGCTTGTCTAGGTGATTTGCTACCATAGAACACCAACTTCGACGGAGTCATAAGATTTATCGACTTCTTCTGACAGTCGATTATCGCCCCATGGTTGAACAACCAATCTATACCTAGTATAACATCGAATTTCCCAAGTTTAATCGTAATCAAATCTACTCTCAGCTCCTGACCCTTGATGTCCAATCTATAATTCTTGTAAACACACCTAACAGAAATAACTTCCTTATTCGCAATCTCTATTTTCAAGGGGTAAACTAACTCCTCTATAGGTAAGTCTAGGGTTTCAGCAAAATCATCATATATGAATGAACAAGTAGCACCCGAATCAAATAATACATATACATTTGTACTATTGACCAGAATAATACCTGACACCATGTCTTTTGATTGCACAACATCCTACACTGTCATATTGAATGTCCGTGCAGTGGGTCGAACAGCTTGCAATGGTGCAGCGATAGTAACGGTACTACCGCTTCCATTCCCTCCGCTCCCTGTTAACCCTGCCGTCAGCTTCTTCGGGCAGTTGCGAGCCATGTGATCCTTGGATCCACATGTGAAGCAAGCTCCCTTCTTCGGGTTTGGGCAATTAGGCGCAATGTGTCCTTCCTGACTACAGTTGAAGCACACCTGTTTCCCATTTATGCACACGCCAGTGTGATTCTTATCGCATGTTGCACATGCTTCGAACTTCCTCTTATGCTGGCTTCTTTGCTGACTCACAGCAGAGGTATTGTCATTCCATTTCCTCTTCTGGTTTACAGCGCTACTACTACCAACCTTGGTTTCTATCTCATTCTTCTTCTTCTTATCCTGGTTGAACTTCGTCACCGCTTCGCTTCCTCCCTCAGCAAGTATGGCCTTCTCCAGCACAACTGCAAATGTGTTCAGCTGGAACATGGAAACCTTGCTGTAGAGCCAGGGCTTCAGTCCCCGCTGAAACCTCCTCGCCTTCCTAGCGTCAGTACTGACCTGGTAAGTAGTGAACCTAGCCAGTTCGTTGAACTTAGCGGTATACTCAGACACCGTCATCCCTCCCTGCTTAAGCTCTAGGAATTGGACCTCCATCTGGTCCTGCGAACTCACTGGGAAGTACATCTCGTAGAACATTTCCTTGAAACGTTCCCACGTTATGACTCCTTCTCCCTTTCGGGTCTTATTAGCATGCCACCAAAAGCTAGCATCCGACTTCAACATGAAAGCCGCGGAACGATGTCTTCTGGACTTCCCATACTCTGGCTACGTCAAAGACCTTCTCCATTTCCATCACCCACGTCTGAGCCTCAATAGGGTTTGTCGAACCCTTAAATTTAGGCGATCCTACTGCCTTGAATTCCTTGAACGTCGTACCCTGCACTTGCGTGTCAACAGGTTCACCAACTGCTGAATCGAGTTGGGATTCGTCCCATCATTATTGTTATTGTTCATCAAACCCTCAGGGTTTTGACGCGTTGGTCTTCTTCTAGGAGGCATTTTTTTGTTAAGAAAATATTATTATTAGATCCGTTATTCAATTTTTAAACATTCAGTTCATGCTTAAAGGTTTGAATAACTTCGTTCACGTAGAACACATAGCACGTCAATAAACTTCTTTTATTCATTACTCGTAGTTAAAACATCAATCAAATAACATTTCTGCTATTTACATCATCCTTCCTGAACTGGAAAAGTTACAAGATTACATTTTCCCATTCTTATCTCAATTATGGGATTTACATTATTCAATACAAAAAGCAACACGTAATAAAAGCTCTACTACTGCATAGGCATATTGATACGTCGCACAGCCTATCTGCGTTCCTCTTCCATTACCCGAAACGCCATTCTTCGGTCCACCACATACCATGGTAAGCCTTGGAACTGAGCTGGATAGTAGAAAACATGATCCTGGGCTCTTTCTATAGCTGTGTGGAAAGCATACTCTGTTTCCCTCAGCTTGGCCCTCTTGGCTTCAGCTTCATCTTCAGCTCGATCGGCTCGTTGAGTAGCCCTCAAGCTTATCTCCTCAGCTTTAGCACGCTTCCTCGACTCCTCCTGGATGTCTTGCTTCAGCTTCTCCAGTTTAGCTCGAGCAGTGTCTCTATCATTCTCCATGTGTATCAGATTCCACTGTGCTTCTCCTAGGTCACTCGCCATACCCTCGATAGTCTCGTCACGCTGCTAGATGGTTTCTTCGAGCTCTCCGACTAGTCCATGAAGCTCCACGTTACTGTCGTAGACTGCCTCGTACATCTCAGCACTAGTAGAGTGAGGTGAGAATTCCTCTTCGGGATCCTCTTCCTCCTCTTCCTCCCCGTCAGACTCATCCTCGTCCTCTTCTTCTAGAATAGGTGTCAGCTCACGCTCCTGACCAGCTACGGTGATCACTGGAGATGGCTTTCTCCTAACCAGCTGCTCCCAGATAACATGTATGTCACGCGGCTCCTCCTTTCTAGGTACTTGAGATACATCCTCTCTAGCCTGACTAGGTTCTCCAACGTTCGACGTCCTGACAAAAGATTTTTCAAGTTCATTATTACGTGATATCGAGTCGTCTCTCTTCGAATACAAAAATGTAAACACATAACACATAAGGTAGTTTATTATCTTTACCTATCACATCTATCTTCTCGATCTTACCATAAGGCTACTACCTAAGGTTTTTTCCCACCTAAGGTTTCATAACCTACAGCTTTGATACCAACCTATGACACCCCCAAATCTGGGTACTTCGTTTTCACATGATTTGGTGTTCACTTTCTAACTATAACAACATCTACCCAATATAATATCAAAATAAATTACCACCTTTAATTAAAATAATGAAATATCCCTTAAAACAAGGGTTACAACCTTTCAAAAACAATCCTAGGGTTTAATCTAACCTTGACATAATAAATAAGGGCGGAAAATAAAACATAACATTAAAGTCTATTACAATCATTTTAAAAATAATATAATAAGTCTTCACTTGTTTTGCATCCCATTGCCTTTACTCGTAGACGGGGCATTAACATTATAAACTTTAACTACAATTGTTATTTAATGCAAGAGTGAGCAAACAACAGCTCACTGGAGTTTAACAATAATAAATATATGAGAGAATATCTTTAAAATAATTTGAATAACTTAGCTTACTTCAACCATAAAGAATTGAATAATAATTCTCTATCAACATTAAAATTCGAATATAGAATTTATCTGAGGGTCATAAGACCTTTGAACTCTTGTCCCAGGTTATAATATTTCTATTTAAACCTTTAGCAGTCAATAAGACTATGGACCTTAACTCATACTTAGAGGGATCAGCCATTCGTACCATATATTGTGCACAAACATCTTAACGCTTTCGCGTAGTAACCTCCCCTAATAATTAGGGTTGTTCATCTCAGTATTTTGAATACAAGTCCGCACCAAAGAAAGTTTGGTTTGGATAAGCTTAAAAGGGTAATTTAGAATTCACCTTCATCAACTAAGGATTAGTTGAATCGACTTTCAATAACTTAGAATAATTCGTAAGTGAAAGAACTACGAACTAACATATGCTTTAAAAGTAAATTTAAAGCATCTGAAAAGAATATACAGACCTTGCTTGAACAATAAGCCAAGGTTACTTTAATTACATCATGAACTTTCAATAATTACTTGTCCAATAAATGAACAATCTCAAACAATGAATAATTGAATTTAAATAAATAAACGAGTTTAGGGTTAGAAGACTTGCCTTAAGCTCAAGCTACTTAACTCAATCACGTACTTGAATACTTCCTATATACATTCAATCATAATAACCTAAATTAGTTAACACATAACTAATTCACATAAGTGGTTAACCCTCATGGTTAACTCACTCTAATTAAATAAATAATAATAATCAACCATCACATAGTTAATTACATCACTTACATATTCATATAATTAAATTAATTATGTATTTAACTAAATTATAATTAAACAATTATAATTCAAACACTTAATCAAATTATAATTACTTAAATTATAATTACCTTTTAAATTATAAACAAATTATAATTTAAAATTAATTAAACTACATCATGCATTATAATTACACAAATTATAATTAATCATGTATTTATCAATTTATAATCCATAATTAAACATGCATTTATTAAATTATAATTACATAAATTATAATTTAAATTAACATCAAATTGATCAACTAATATTCCTTATAATTTAACAACATTATACTATAAATTAAACATTTACTTTTAGTTATAATTATTCAAATTATAATCACATATCACATTTAAAATAATAATTCAAATCATACTTTAAGGTTTTTCAAACCTATTTTATTTTCTAAATATAATTTTGTCCAATTCATGTTGATGATATGGAGTTGCAACTAGATACATAAGTATTAACATTGCAGCAACTCTCTAAGGCTAAAAACCAAACTGCACAAATGAGTCAAGTTCACTGCCTCTGTACAGCAAACGGCGCAGCTGCGCAGCCACATACCTTGGCACCGGCACAACTGCGCAGGTGCTTAATCTGTGAAAGGCAGCCAGCGCAGCTGCGCTGCTTTTGGGTGTGTTACCGGCGCAGCTACACAGATAATATCACTTATTATTTCACTTCAGATAATATCTTTTGTCCCCAATTTATTTCAATTACCCCCAAGTTATTAATCGAAAATAGTAATGTAGATTAAACCACCTCACGATGCATAATATCCGTACTCATTTGTATCCACATATGATAGATTCAAACAAGACATCCCAATTAACTAATTCACTATATTTCTATGTGAATTACAATTAACCCGAATTTATTACCAAGTTCTCTTTCAGATTACATATGGCGTAATTGAATACATCTATCCTAAACACGAATCACGAATTCTATCTCTGCGGAATTCAAGAACATATGTCACTATGGCCAGTTCTAATCTCCTATGTTCCTTCACAAGTTCATAAGAAATAACAGAATAATCGTTGATCAGGCAATTAAATAAATTAATCACACACATAGTGAATAACTTGGGAATAACCTTCATAAACTGGATTTAAAAATAATTAATCCTCCATTACATAATAAGATCCGTTATAGGCTTAAATAAATAATTAGTTCATAACGAATGAAATAAAATCCATGATCCACAGGATATTAATCATAACGAATACAAAGATAATATGGAATGAGAAAGATAGAAATATAAAACTCCTGTCGTTACTGTCTCCAAATTACTTCGCGTTCATCCGATCATACTCCGCTTCAATTCTCTTCTTCAAGTTTAGATCCACAAAAATAATAATGGTTCAAGTTGTCTAGGTCTCTCTTTATTAAGATCTCTCCCCTTTCACTAGTAACTGTCCCTTATATATATATATATATATATATATCACACACGCCGCCCCTTTTTTCGCCCCAGGTTTAAATCCCATTATCTCTTTATATGCGGGTCAAGCCCCCTCCTTTTAGCGAGTCCAAGTTCGAATAGAAGTAGGATGCACGAGCTGCTAGCCGCCTCCAATTAATTGAATCTCCCCACAACTCGCCACCTTGCACTTCTCTTTTTATATCACCACAATCCTATTTTTATATCCTCACTAGCAGCCTAGTCATCTTCCTTTATTATAGCACCAACATCAAAGTAGGAAAAGAAGATATAGTCAACTGCTTGCATGCCTCCTGCTAAACTACCTAATATATTATATACATGCTATCAGGTCCCTTTTTTCATCTCCACTAGCAGTCCGAGTCAAGAAAGGATTCAGCTTGTCTCTGAGCGAGAATGGGAATAACCTCAGCTTGAGTGCATCGTCTGACACTCCATTGCACTTGAAAGTGTCGCAGATTTCTATGAAAGTGAAGATATGATCATTCGGATCATCATTCGGAAGACCCCCAAACTAACATGTGTTCTGCACCATTTGTATTGTTCCAGGCTTAATCTCAAAGTTATTTGCATTAATTGCTGGCCTGGCTATACTTGAATGGATTTCTGAGATTTTTGGTATATCATAATCCTTCATTGGTTTGTCTTCCTGTTGCTGGTCCGCCATGTTTATTTTGGGTATTTCAAATTCCTGTCAATTCTTTGCAATCCACTCAGTTAACCCCCGAAACCGTTTGTCGATATCGTCCTCAAAGGGCAACAACTCTGGTTTCTTCGATCTAGTTTGCATGCACTAATCGAAAGTACGTGAAATAACTGAACAAACACAAATGAGAATAAATATATATATGTTAAATTAAAATTGATCTACTTAAATCGATATTGTAAGTAATAAACGCAATTACTGTCCCCGGCAACGACGCCAAAAACTTGTTGGGTATTTTCTACGCGCAACACGCAAGTGTACGTCAACAAGTAATACAGTGATAAATCAAAGATCGTACCCACAGAGACAATAATTTCTATTTACTCGAACAAGTACCAATTTTAGAGTATTTCAACTTTATCAAACTATCAGCAAAAAGATATGTTCTTCTATAACTAAATTAATAATTAAAAGTAACCACACACTAAATCGATATCTTAACAGAATTGGGAGAATTAAGCCTTTAACTTCACTTATTATTTCACTTCAGATAATATCTTTTGCCCCCAGTTTATTTCAATTACCCCCAAGTTATTAATCGACAACACTAATGTAGATAAAATCACCTCACGATGCATAATATCCGTACCCATTTGTATCCACATATGATAGATTCAAACAAGACATCTCAATTAACTAATTCTCTATATTTCTATGTGAATTACAATTAACCAGAATTTATTACCAAGTTCTCTTTCAGATTACATATGGCGTAAATGAATACATCTATCCTAAACACGAATCACGAATTCCATCTCTGCGGAATTCACGAACATATGTCACTATGGTCAGTTCTAATCTCCTATGTTCCTTCACAAGTTCATAAGAAATAACAGAATAATCGTTGATCAGGCAATTATATAAATTAATCACACACATAGTGAATAACTTGGGAATAACCTTCATAAACTGGATTTAAAAATAATTAATCCTCTATTACATAATAAGATCTGTTATAGGCTTAAATAAATAATTAGTTCATAACGAATGAAATAAAATCCATGATCCACAGAATATTAATCATAACGAATACAAAGATAATATGGAATGAAAAAGATAGAAATATAAAACTCCTGTCGTTACTGTTTGCAAATTGCTCCGCGTTCACCCGATCATACTCCGCTTCAATTCTCTTCTTCCACTTTAGATCCACAAAAATAATGATAGTTCAAGTTGTCTAGGTCTCTCTTTATTAAGATCTCTCCCCTTTCGCTAGTAACTATATATATATATATATCACACACGCCGCCCTTTTTTTCGCCCCAGGTTTAAATCCCATTATCTCTTTATATGCGGGTCAAGCCCCAACCTTTTTGCGAGTCCAAGTCCGAATAGAAGTAGGATGCACGAGCTGCTAGCCGCCTCCAATTAATTGAATCTCCCCACATCTCGCCACCTCTTACTTCTCTTTTTATATCACCACAATCCTATTTTTATATCCTCACTAGCAGCCTAGTCATCTTCCTTTATTATAGCACCAACATCAAAGTAGGAAAAGAAGATATAGTCAACTGCTTGCATGCCTCCTGCTAAACTACCTAATATATTATATATACGCTATCAGCTCCCTTTTCTCATCTCCACTAGCAGTCCGAGTCAAGAAAGGATTCAGCCCATTTTTTGTATCCGGTCAAATCTCTAATATATATATATATATATATATATATATATATATATATAGTATGTTACTTAGCCCACTAACTCTCCAATTCTACTAGCAGCCTTGACCCTTTCCATTCATGCTAGCCAATCCGTGTCCTCACCATCCGAATAACACAAGGAAATTAGCAGCCAGCATGCGTTAAGTCCATATATATTCAATACTCTTGACCCACCAAATATCTCCACTTGCTAGCCTAATTGCACCATCCGTGTCCAAATCCAAGTAAGAGAAATAAGGTCAGCAGTTGGCCCACTCAATAACTTGTATCAGGTTCCTTTTCTTTTTCTTGTATGCGTGGCCCACCGAGTCCAAGCCCAATTCGGCAAAGGAAATCCCAGCCGCTGCTGGCGTCCTTCAAATCCTCTTCTATAATCAAGTCAACCCACTAATTATCTAGCAATCCGGGTGAGAAAAGAGAAGGAAAAGCAGCCTGATTCCCATATGCATGCTTACGTGGCTCTCTCCATAACAAATAAAGTGCAGCCATAATTGTTCCCTTATAGCACCCATATCTGAATAGAAAAAGGACACAGCATAATCTGCCGCCTCCCCGCCCCAGCGGGTTGGCTTGGTATTCACGCCCCGCCCCAGCGGGGGATTAATTCTGTCCAGCCGGAATTCTTTGCTTGCTGATTTCCATCACTTGCTTAGTGTGTTGCATGGCTTCTTTGCATGGTTTCTTAATTTGCTACAATTTGTGACGCATGCGTGGCGCACTTGCAAATATGCTAATAGCCATAATGTTGCTTTGGAGTAAGCTACTTGGGCTTTGCCTTTGGAATGCATATATGCTGAATATAATTCAACTCCCTTGGTCCATTAAATGCTCAATTTGTCCTTTAAAAGCTCATTTCGCCTTTATTTCATTATCTGCACATAAAAATATAAACCCGAGGTAAAATCATAGTAAAATCACTTGAAAACTTTAAGACTCAAGCTATTAATACTACAAATTAGTGGGTATTAAACCCACTCATCAGAGTCATGATTGCGTTTAAATTGCTTTTATGAATGAGTCATGATATAAGCCGAGTATGTTGTTTTGGAAATGTATTTCTCCTCCACATAAGTATCCGAATTGAATTATTGATACACGTGGAGGCAACATATATCATAAATGCTAAAATCTTGGAAAAGATAAAAAGAAGCTGTTTTGATAGCTTGTGACGGCTGTTTTACAAAGAGTCATGATTACACTTAAAATCATTTTAGTGGGTTATCTTATTGAAGGAGTCAAGCCACGTAATGACTCTGTGTATTTGTTGAAGATTTGTTTGACTCATTCGTTACCGCACTGATTTTAGTTATCCAGATATATATATATATATATATATATATATATATATATATATATATAACATTATTTTCTCTAATGGATACTCATTGAGATAAAATCAATTTGGACTGATATTTGAAGCATGCAACGGTAATATCTTATGGCTATAAATTCAATTGATTTATCAGTGTTATAAACGACACTTGAATTCATCTTTGCACTCATATACTTGAAAAGCTATTCTATTACTTTCGGTGCAAACTTACAAGCTGCTGTGCAAATTGTATTGATACTATTTTCAGCAAGTTTTTGTGAGCTTCATATTGGTGATATCTCTTTTACTCTTTGATCATTGCATTCATTAGTTGAGCCTTGCATTGTTAAATTGATTATTTGCTTTGATCATTAGTCCTCTATATTTGTAATCTTATATTTTTAGACTATGTATTGTCTAAAAAAATTTAATCCGGGTGGATTAAGGATTGTTTACAAACAGGTTCAAGGAAGCATAAGTGCTTAAGGAGTGCATTGGTGCACAAAGAGCAAAAGTGCGCAAGTGAATTATTGTAATTCAAAGTTTTGAACTGTTTTGTAAAAGGAGTCAATTTAAAGAAATAAATTGAGTCTCCAATACTAGTTGGTATTGGACGTGGACTAGGCTATTATTATAGAGGGTAATAGCTGAACCACGTAAAAATTTTGGTGTTCATATTTTTACTTGTTTTATTTTATTTACTCACAAAAAGACATTTAATTATTTTGATAAATAAAATTAAGTATTTTCATTATCATTAGTTAAATTGTTGACACTAAGAGTTTTTACAAAGAAGTCAATTAAGTTAGTTATTTTTATTAAATAACAAGAGTAAAGTTTTAATTTAGCAAACCGTATTTATCCAGCAAGCTGCATTCGTTTATATAGTAAGCTGAATTGTATAGTTATTACTTAAGTTTAAAAATTGGCCATAGTTGTTCCTACACTTATTCAACCCCCCCCCCCCCCCCATTCTAAGTGTGCCTTATCTAAATTTCAATTATCAGTCTATGTGATTATATACATTTATAATATGTGATTGGATCGAGTTCTTGGGCAACAGAAAAAAATTCTGTTTCTGCGATGCTGCGCAGCTGCGCCGGTGCTAGCTCTTCTTGCTGCGCAGATGCTCCGGTGTCGAATCCCAGTTTTGTGTGCTGCGCTGCTACGCTGGTTCCCTATGCTTTACTGGAGCAGCTGCGCCCTTGGACAGATACATTTTTTTTTGTTTTCTTTAATTAAATAAATGATTTATTTAATTAATAAAGGTTTAAAATAAAGATGTTTATTTTATATGAAATATGATTTCAGAATTGTTAAAATTAAAGAGTTTAATTTGGATTTATTTTTGAATGATATAAAGGAGTTTATTTTTTCAAAAAAAAACAAACTTTAGCAAACTTTTTTCCCATTAACTGATTAATACATATATGAAATGATTTTATTTTCATGAGATGAATAACGTTTTATTGATACGTATGATGATATGTATGTTAATAAAAGGGATTGATTATGGACTATGACCAATGTGATTGGATTTTATTTTGAATGAATGCTTGAATGTATGGGTTTTATAAAATGGAGTCTGTGTACCTCATCTTTTCTGGTATTCTTCTTGTTGTAAATTCTATCTCTCTCCTATATACTTCCCCTTGACTGTTAATCAAGGTTTCTATTTAAATGAAATAGTTTATTTAATAGGATTAGTTAGAATTTTTGAAGAACTAGAGATCAAGGAGTAAGGAGCACTTGAAGACCCATTTGTATGGAGCCTAGGTTTAAATGTAATAGTTACGTTTAAATTTAAATTATTGCACTCCTAGGTTTGACCTTTTAGTTCACTTGGTGGCTCTAGTGAACCAAACTAGAATAAAAGTCCATAATCAATCTGGGTAGAATATAGTATTCTATATTGCATGCTAAATATTATATATATTATATTTTATGCAAACATGCTTCGCATGTTTAATAAAATGACGCGTATTTTATATATATATATATATATATATATATATATATATATATATATATATATATGCATGCGCGCTAAACAAGATGAGACAAATAATAACAAACCCCTCAAAAAAACAAGATTAAGTCTGAAGCATTCAAAGATATATGGAATATCGAACGTCGCCTTCTAGCATGATAAATTAATAGAGTATTAAATATTTAATATGAGCTTGTTGTGCTATCCATAAGGCGAGTATTGAGTATTTAAGATGTTAATTAATCACATTTGATGCTTATCAAGAAAATTGAACGATCTAGTCTTGTTGTGCTATCCACAAGGACGAACATTTTTTTTTTGAATTTATGGAAGTGCTAGGCTGGACTTAACGTAAATCATTTTAGTTCGGATGTGCACACACTTGACCATTATAATTTAAGAGGCAAAATAAAAGGAGTTACAAGGTGATGTAATTGACAAGAGTTGTCTACCTATTTATTTGTATATCGCTTGTTGTGCTATCCACAAGGTTGTATATATTTGAAATGGGATCCTTATTCTCACTAGCAAATCTTTAATTAGATGTTGCCGAACTATATTAGTGAGGGTAATATAGTTTGATGAAAATAATGGGAGATACCAATTTCAAATAAAGACCTAAATTTATTTTAGTATACAAAATTAATAAAATGAATGTTTGCTAAAATATTATCTTTTCACATGCAGAATTTTAAAAATGTCTAAATCACTAATCTCACTACGAAGCATACTTGATGCAAATAAGCTTACCGGGCCGAATTATGAGGACTGGCTAAGAAATTTGAGAATTGTTCTCACTGCTGAAAAGATTTCTTATGTCCTAAACTCAACTGTCCCTGAATCTGTTTCGAAAACAGCCTCTGAGGAAGAGATTGCCACTTTTAATAAGTGGCAAGATGATGCATCTGTGGCTCAATGCATCATGCTCGCATCCATGAATAACGAGCTTCAACGTCAGCACGAAAAAATGGATGTTCCTGCTATGCTGCTTCACCTCAAGGAGTTGTATGGTGAATAGAGTAGGACTGCTAGATATGATTATATCTAAGGAGCTCTTCCGATCTCGGATGACCGAGGGCACTGCCATCGAGACTTATGTCCTAAAGGTGATCAATTTGATTGAACGCCTTGGACAACATGGGTTCGTCATGGATGGGGAGTTGAGTCAAGACTTGGTCTTGCAGTCACTCTTTGAGACCTTCTCACAATTTGTGGTTAATTTTCACATGCATAAGCTAGATATCAGCTTGCCTGAGCTGCTTAACATGCTGAAAACTGTAGAAGGTCATTTTCCATCCAAGAAGAACCATGTCTTGTTGGTGGATTCTTCCAATAAAAGGAAAAAGCCTAAGGTATCTTCTGAAAAGAAGAAATCCAAGAAGGCTAAGGGAATGGGGAAAGAAAAGGAGCAAAAGAAACCTGAACCAGCTAAAGGAATGTGCATTCATTGCAACGAGCCGGGACATTGGAAGAGGAACTGCAAGAAGTTTCTAGCAGAGAAGAAGATTGGAGAAGCTTCGACTTCCAATCAAGGTTTGTCTATGATTGAAATTAATTTTTCTGAAAGTCATAATTCTACTTGGGTGTTGGATACCGGCTGTGGTTCTCACATATGTAACACTGTGCAGGGACTGGTCAAAAGTAGAAAGTTGAACAATGATGAGGTGATCCTACGAGTGAAGAATGGAGCAAAGGATTGTTGCATTAGCTGTAGGAACTTATTGTTTAGCAATGCCTTCGGGCAAGTCCATTTATCTTAATAATTGTTATTATGTTCTGAAAATTATTAAAAATATTATTTCAATTTCTGTATTGGATATGGAAGGATTTAACGTTGTTATAAAGAACAATGGTTGTTCTATTTATAAAGACGATGTTTTATATGGTATTGAAAATTTGCGAAATGGACTTTATACACTTGACTTATAAGAAAATATATTTCAAATTGAACAAACTAAGAAAAAGAAAAGAGATGATATTAATTATACCTACATGTGGCACTGTAGACTCGGTCATATTAATGAAACAAGATTATCCAAGTTGCATAAGGATGGGCTCTTAGAGCTATCCAATTATGAATCATATCCAACTTGTGAATCTTGTCTCATGGGTAAAATAACTAAATCTCCTTTTAGTGGAAAAGGAGAAAGAGTTACAGAGTTGTTGACATTGATTCACACAGACGTTTGTGGACCTGTGACAAAAAGTGCATGGGGTGGGTATTCTTATTTTATTACTTTCACTGATGACCACTCAAGATTTGGATATATGTATTTAATGAAATACAAGTCAGAATCATTTGAAAAGTTCAAAGAGTTAAGAAGTGAAGTAGAGAAACAAAAGGGCAAGAGTATTAAGATACTTCGATCAGATCGAGGTGTAGAATACTTAAGCGGTGAGTTTCTCAATTATCTTAAAAAAAATAGTATAATCTCACAATGGACTCCTCCAGGTACACCACAGTTAAATGGAGTATCTGAAAGGAGAAATCGAACACTGTTGGACATGGTTCGATCCATGATGAGTTCTACCGACCTTCCAATTTTCTTCTGGGGATATGCCCTAGAAACGGCTGCATACCTACTTAACAAGGTACCTACCAAATCCGCCCAAAACACTCCATATGAGATGTGGAAGGGGAGGAAACCAAATCTTAAGCATGTTAAGACTTGGGGTTGTCCAGCTTATGTCAAAAAGTTTGAAAATGATAAGCTACAGACTAAATCCGATAAGTGTAGATTTGTGGGATATCCTAGAGAAACTGTAGGATATTATTTTTATCATCCAACTGATCAAAAGGTGTTTGTTGCGAAACATGTTGCGTTCTTAGAAAAGGAGTTTATCTATGAAGGGGTCAGTGGGAGTAAGATATATCTTGAAGAAGTTCAAGAACCACAAGTTACCACGGATCAAAGTCAGGTACCTGACCAAGTAGAAGAACCTACTGTTCCACACCCTGTTCGTAAATCTGGAAGAGTACCGAAAATACCTGAGAGGTATGGATTCGTTATAGAGGATAACGATGAGGTACACATCATAAATGATTATGATCCATTGAATTACGAACAGGCTATGAGTAATAAAGACTCAGGGAAATGGCTTGAAGCCATGAAATCCGAAATGGACTCCATGTATGAAAACAAAGTATGGACTTTGGTTTCACCACCTGAAGGCATTAAGCCTATTGGGTGTAAATGGGTCTTTAAAAGAAAGACTGGAACAGACGGGAAGGTAGAGACCTATAAAGCCCGACTGGTTGCAAAAGGTTTCAAACAAAGACAAGAAGTTGACTATAATGAAACCTTCTCGCCAGTAGCTATGCTTAAGTCCATTTTGATTTTGCTTGCGATTGCAGCTTATAACAACTATGAAATCTGGCAGATGGATGTGAAAACGGCCTTCCTCAATGCAAAACTTGAGGAGGATGTGTATATGACACAGCCAGAGGGATTTATTTCAAAGGTTGGAACAAATCAAGTCTGTAAGCTACAACGATCCATTTATGGGTTGGAGCAAGCTTCTCGTAGATGGAACATTCGTTTTGATGAGACAATCAAAGAGTTTAATTTTATCAAAAATGAGGATGAACCATGTGTATACAAGAAGGTTAGTGGGAGCGCAGTATCATTCCTTGTATTATATGTTGATGATATATTACTGATAGGGAATGACATTCCTATGTTACAATCAATTAAAATCTGGTTATCTAAAGACTTCTCCATGAAGGACTTGGGTGAAGCATCCTATATTTTGGGGATAAAGATCTATAGATATAGATCTAAAAGGATGCTCGGCTTATCCCAAGGAACGTACATTGATACGATGCTAAAGAGGTTTAACATGGAAGATTTCAAAAGAGGTCTCATGCCGATGAGCCATGGAATACATCTCTCCAAGAAATAGGCCCAAAAGACACTTGAGGAGAGAGACCGTATGAGTAAGATCCCTTATGCTTCTGCAATAGGATCTATCATATACGGTATGATATGTACTAGACCGGATGTTGCTCATGCACTTAGTGTAACGAGCAGATACTAGTCGAATCCTAGAGAAGAGCACTGGAAGGCAGTGAAGAATATCCTAAAGTACTTGAGAAGGACTAAAGATATTTTTCTTCTCTCTGGTGGGTTTGAATTAAAACTCGAGGGATTCACGGACTCAAGTTTTCAAAAAGACCAAGACGACAGTAAATCTGTTTCAGGGTATGTGTTTACCTTGAACGGAAGCGCAGTGAGTTGGAAGAGTTCCAAGCAACAAACAGTTGCTAATTTAGTGACAGAGGTAGAGTATATAGCTTCAAGTGAAGCTGCAAAGGAAGCTGTTTGGATGAAGAAGTTCATAATTGAACTTGGTGTGGTTCTTAGCATTGGAGAAGCAGTTTTTGTTTACTGTGACAACACCAGAGCGGTTGCACAGGCTAAGGAACCCAGGTCTCATCAGAAATCCAAACACTGTTGCGACGATTTTACTTGATCAAGAAGATCATTGAAAGAGGAGACGTCACCTTAGAGCGTGTGGACTCTCAAGACAACATTGCAGATTCATTTACTAAAGCTCTAACACAATAGCAGTTTGATCGTTACTTAGAGAAGATGGGTATGAGATACCCTGGCAATTGACTTTAGTGCAAGTGGGAGATTGATAGTAGAGTGCATACAAGCCAATCATGTATGATGATAAAATACATAATCTGTAAACAATCTTATTTATTTATTAATAAAATATTCATTTAAGGCATTTAATTATCTACATGATGCTGTTTTTATAATAAATAAATAACCCATAATTTTAAGCAATGCTTTTAGAATCATGATGAGATCATGCTAATGAGATCTAAATTCTTAGAAAGCTTAAAAACTAAAATAGTTCCCAATCGTGAGATTACTAAAATGGGGATTAGTAAATCTGGATAGATTGGTATATATATTGCTTGCTCATTGGATTAGGATGACTGATCTCATGGTCTTTTGTGTGGAGACACTAAAGCAATTATGTAGGTGCTTATTGGAGAATAAGTTCACTGAACGTAACTCACTATGGAATACCTAATGAAGTTTTACTTGCCTGTCAATAAGAATTCATAATGTGATAGTACTACAAGTGATCCTTGGACTTGAGATCATTATACTATCTTGTATGTAATAAATTATACTTTGATTTATTCCTTAAGGCCCTTTAGGGTATATATAGGGTATGCTTGGGTATAATGAGTTAATATGGAGATAATGTATGATCAATAAAGAATCTACCACCTCTAGTAAAAGAGGAGATATGTCCTATGTGATTCATTAAATGACAACCCAGGAATCCTTGGCCAAGGTGGAATAAAATTAGAAAGGGGTTTCTAATTTGCATTATTTGGAGTTGTGCATTTTCTAATCGAAATACATATGATTAAATAATTTAAGACTTGACAGTAAATCCATGTCTTATATTTAATTGAGACATTGTATGGTGGAAGAATTGAATTGTACGGTAACTATTAACTCACAGGTTCTTTTATGATTAATGTTGAAATCTATATTATCTGGAAAGTCGTTGATCGGTAGGGAGGCTTATCCCTATTGTAGAATAAATGTTATTTATTTAAATAGATTATTAGTTTAATTTATTTATTTAAATAAGATTAGAATTGTTCTATTTGATTTATTCACAACCGGTTTAATATGGAGAACCTAAAGGGTCACACCATAAAAGGAAGAAGAATTATTTAAGAAGAAAATGGCATGATAGTAATAATGCATTAAGTGTAATTAATTTAATCTATGGCGATAGAATAAATTAAATAGCTTAATATTTATTATTTAATATTTTAGAAATATTAAATATAAATTAATAAGAGGAGTCTTATTATTATTATTATTATTACTATTATTTTAATTCTAAAGGAATTTAGGAATTAATATAATATCAGTACTCTCTCTCGATCTTAATAAGATTAGGATATAAATTAATTAAAAGTGTTTAATTAATTAAATAAATAAAATCCTATTCTAATTGGATTAGGAGGGTTAACCTAATATCTATATAAGAGAGTCTTATATCAGAAATAAGGTACGTGAATTTTTCCAAGGGTTGGGAGTACACATATTCTATAGAGATAGAAACAAGGGTTAAGCCAATAACCCATCTTTCTGAGTTCTTCATCTTCCTTGGTGGATCACCGTTAGAGGCCAAACATTTAGGTGACTGACATTGATCAAGGGAAGGAGCCACTCTAGAGGAATTAAAGGAGTCAAAGGAATAGAACTTGTACCTGAGGAAGCTTGGATCTTAGAAGGAATAATTTCGTTTACTCCTTTCTATATTGACTGATAATTCATGCACAAGAAAGATCATGGTTAAGGGTTTGTAAGAAAATTTTAAAATCAAATTTTTCATCCCTTCCGCTGCTTTTATATAATTTGATTGCATGCTTATGTTTCTAGCAAACCCAACACTTTTATGTACATTTACATTTCTGTTTAGCCTGGATTATTCTGTGGCCTTTTTACTACTTTTATATATAAATATGCATATATAAGCAGCCTTCACCATCACTAGGTTCTCTACCTAGTCTTGCTTGACTACTTTTCTGTCAATATATATATATATGTATATATATATATATATATATATATATATTTCAATTCCAGTCCCGGCACAGGCGTGAAAATCCATCGCCCTTTACAACTTATATATAATTGTATATATATTGCTTAACTTGTTTTTATTCAATTAATGCTTTAAATATTCATTTGATATGAATCGGCATTTTTCAGTCGCAAAAGTAACCTCGCGTCCCTTAGATCGCTATCTAGTAGGAACAAGACGCTTCGGCCGTGCAAACCCGGATTTACTGAATGAATCCTCGATTCTGGCATTTGGGATATATATCTATTTCTGTGCAAATTTGAACTGTGCCGGTTTATTAGCTACTCATATGTGAGCCTAGGAATCGTGGGATTCATGATCATACCGATCAGAATCTGATCCCCACGATTGGCAAACTCCGATTTAAGAATGTGTGTTGCCAGTTTTTCTGTAAAATATACATCCATAAAGACCTTAAAACGGTTATCCGGATTTAAGGTCTCTACATAGTGAAAGTGTGGTTTGTCGTGTCAGAGTCCCTCCGATGGCTATCATGCCCATAAGGAGATCGACACTTGTATATTCTGTGGTCGAGGATGCTTTGCAGCCTGACAATCATCATTTAAATTGAGCCTTAAGGCTAAGAATATAAAATTGAAAGTATTGATATGCTTCAATTCCTATGTTAGCGTAAGGGTTTGATAATCAACTTTCAAAACATCATTTTTAATTCAATCAAAAGAAAAGATTTTGCAAATCAAATCCAATACTTTTACAAATCAAATCAAAGACTTTTTGAAAATCAAATCAAACCCTTCGTATATAGGTTCAACGATGCATAAGACATGCTTTCCAATCAAACATTGGCCCAATTTTCAAACAGCATTCAAACACGCATTTCAGTTTTAAGGGAAATATTGAAAAGATTGCGGTACCGTATTTACACGGGAGTTGTGGGGTGCCTAACACCTTCTCCACACTTGACCATGCCCCCGAGCTCAAAACATTATTTTCGAAGATCAAGTTTCAACAGTGTCCAGCAATTGGGCCTCTTTCAAACAAAACTCGGTTGAGTTGGTACAAGCATTTTCAAATCTACCAACTGGCGACTGTGTAAAACGTTCAAATCGTCGACATGATACATGTTGGCCTCTTTCCTAAAAAACCCTTCAAAACCTTTTTCCTAAATAAAAAGAGTAAGGGTAGAGATAACTTAGGAAGAGATGAAAGATCCGGGTTTTCACCCGACCCACGGATTTTTTCCCGACGTCGACAGGTGGCGACTCTACTGGGGATCAGTAGAGGGCTTATGTTGCTTTCAAATATTTTCAAACATTTCCCTTTCAAAACTATAAATGAGTGAAATTCGCGTCTCTACTTTGCATAAATGCATGAATGCTGCGTCTTTACATTGAATGAATGTGAATGAATGCTTTCGTATTCTTTTTAGTGCTTCGCACCTATATTAGTGCTTCGCACCAACTATCATCATATGCATACGGTGAGGGCGATGTATGTGAATGTATGTTGTGTTCCTCTCACAAGGAGGCAAAACCCGTCGGTGATAAGTAATGTCTCTGGGGATCGGCCAAGTCTTTGGGGCTCATGAAAATGCACCACCCAGATTCGCTTCAGTTGAAAGATCGGATTAATTTCCCCTCTAGTAGATTGCGATGATCTGGTGACCTTCATGCCTACAAGCCGCACGAGAGTAACCTAAGATAGGTCAGCCTCTGATTAACAAAATTCGATGGGAAACTTCTTCATGCCTTCCTTTTTCAATTTAATGTCTAGTTTTCAAATTTAATGTCTAGGAACATAATGTAAATATCATAATGAAAGATTTACATTTCCTTGTCATATACCTCTTGTCATCCTGTCATTAACACAACTGACCTCTGTTTTGCAGGATAAAATTAAAAACCACATCATAACATGCATTATATCCTTACCTACCTCAGGAAATTGACACGCCTACGTTTTGTTGTAAAAAATTGGTCCTGTCACTAGATCTAAGTCTAAAAAGGCACAAAGCCTATCCACCGACATGACTGAAAGTGGCTAATGCGAGTTAGGTTTTGTATCTCGAAAAGAGTTTGAGGGACTTAAGAATAAAATAGCAGAATTGGCTATCCTACTAAAAGGACAAAGTAAAAGCACTTAGGGCCAGGCAATGCTAAATCAAACCGAGTCCTCCTCACAGGGTGGCAATCGAATGTTTGACAAAAAAATGGAAATGCAGATCCCTGAACCTCAATCTAGTGAAAGAACCAACAATGCCCCTGAAATCACAAATCTCAGGAAAGATCGGGAAACTGGCGATATTCAAAGGAAAGTCCTACAAATGGAAGAAACCATCCGTTCAATCAAAAGGACTGGAAACTTCGGAAGTGTCAACTACTCAGATCTCTGCATATTCCCAAGGGCTAGATATCCTGACAAATTCCAAGTCCCAGAGTTTGAAAAGTATAATGGGGTAGGCGATCCTTATACGCACTTGAAAGTATACATTGGCGAGATAGGGTCTTATGCTGAAGATGAAAGCTTCAGAATGCAGCTTTTCCAAAAGAGTCTCACTGGAGAGGCTAGGTCATGGTATGCTCGACTTGACAATGTCAAAATTCATAGTTGGGAAGAGTTAGCCCACGCCTTCCTAAATCAGTACAGTTTTCAGTCACAAATGGCACCGGATCGATACCAAGTGACTAAAGTCAAAAAGCAAAGTACTGAGTCTTTCCGAGAGTATGCCCAAAGGTGGAGACGTCTGGCAGCACAGGTCAGCCCGCCTATGACAGAAGATGAAATGGTGATGACCTTCATAGACATCCAAGAGGCACCTTACTATGAGAGGATCCTAGCTGTAATAGGAAAACCATTCTCAGATATGATCAAACACGGCGAAATGGCAGAGATGGGCCTGAAAGCAGGCAAGATTAATTATCTCACGACATTGAAAGTAGTCTCCGAGCATATACATTCTGGCAACTATGTGAGTGATCCCATGAGGATACCTAGGAAAGGCGATGAAGATGTATCCCTCATTGCATAGGGGCAATCAATGACATTCAATCGTAGTCCCCCCACCTGGAAGAAGGAATGCAATCTGTTATTCCAACAACAGGCCGTATTCAAGCAATGCCAGGACAGAAAAAGAAAATTTAAAAGAACAGAAAATCGGGTGTTCACTCCACTAGGCGATACCCTTGAAAATATGTTGGTGATGTTAATAGACCACAATAAGATTACCAAACTGGCTCCACCTCTGGATCCAAAAAGCAAAAGATACAATCCTAGCCAGAGATGTGCTTACCATTCAGGATCTCCGAGACATGATATGCAAGATTGTTGGTCCTTGAAGCACAAAATCCAAAACCTGATCGAAAACGGCGATATTGTTGTCCAACAACCTGACCATCCAAATGTCAACACCAACCTTATGATGTCGCATGATACGGAGGGAGTAAGCATGGTCGGGTCAGGAAGCGATGAAATGTATCAAAATCGTAAATACATACGAAGGATGGAGGAATATCCCCAAAGGAACAGAACAAATGTCATGGAGCTGGAAAATGCAGAGGAGGGTATGATAGTGATGCAAAAATTGGATACGACCCAACATCAAGTAACTTTGCTGGCTAATCTTATAGTGCGCCAACATCAAGATACAAGGCAGCTTTTCACTCAACTATCAGAAAGCCAAGAGAAAAAGGAGGTTATTCAGAATGTAATCCTATGTCCCTCCAGGATCAGCCAGCTAAATGAAAAAGATCAAAACATGTTGAGTAGACGAGAAAGGTGGAATGATAAAATTACTAGAAGATCTCGTCAAAGGAAAAATCGTCCGGAGGAATGCGAATTCCCAAATAGGAAATATCAAGCGACATTCCAAACACTGGTCAGCCCTCGAAATCCTACGGCACCGAAAGTCGGGGAGAGTAGGCAGAGAAGGGTATTTACACCTGTGGGGGACTCGTTGGAAAAAGTGTTAGCATTGTTGGTGGCGCAGAAAAAGATTACTGAATTGCTACCTCCTACCAAGCCCGAGATGAAAATTTATAATGCTACCAAGATATGTCTCTACAATTCTAACTCACCTGGACATGCAACTGAGGAATGCTGGTCTTTAAAGCACAAAATCCAGGATCTCATTGAAAATGGAGAGCTGAAGATAGAAGTCCACATGACCAGAAAAGGCGAAACAGAAATAAAGAGTTTAAGATGTCCACTCGAGACAGGCAGCTCAAAGGAGGTGACGGTTGTAAGCACCAATCTTGGCAGAACACTAGGTGGACAAATCTTAATGCTAGGAATGACAGAGGAGACAAGAGAGTCCTCTAAGGAAATTCATCCGCCACCACCAAATATCTTGTTGCCCAAAGCCAGCAACCACAGTCCTGAGGTTACCCTCTTGGTTGATGAGGAGGAGATACTGATCCTTCCCCGTGCGGAGAGAGCCCAAAAGGAAAGGTCCTTGCGAGGAATACAACAACAGTGCGAGAGTGATTTTATACTCAAATCATCTCAGGCCTATGAGAAAGGTGAAGGAACAGATAAAGGGAAAGTTGGTGAAATTGTTAGGGAAGCCAACCCATCGAGGAACCTTGAGTTCATACCTCTCTGCGACGAGTCCGATTTGAGCCTCCTTAAGGGATATGCTGATTCAGAAGGCGATCAAGTTACGGCTATGATTGAAGATATTCATGACCGAGAGGTGACCTCTATCACAAGCCTCGAAGGCAACATAACCATGGACGACTGGACTATCAGGCCTCAGCTAGCCAGGAGGACGTAGATCCAGAGGAAAGTTGCGAGTTCCAGAGGATGTTGGGACGTTATTCTTTTCTTAGCATTATGCCTTTTATTTTCCATGATCAAAAGACAAAAAAAATTCAAAAAAATCAGAAAATCAAAAGATTAAAAAAATTAAAAATCGAACCATTCAGGCAAAACATAAACTATGAAAGGCCTGATCTCCCTCAACCCGGGAGTACGTAAGTAGCCATTCACGGCGCGGTCAAGCCAAACAAAAAATTTCAAAAACCCTTCACACCAAACTCAAACCCAAAAGAGACAGTTCACAAACCTTTCACACAAAACTTGAACTATGAATGACCTGATCTCCTTCAGCTCGGGAGTACATAGGCAGCCACTCATGGTGCGGTTTGATCATCAAAGAAAAAAAAATAACAAATAAAAAACCAGTCCCAAGACACCGAAACCCTATAAAATTCAAAAGCTATCAAGTCTCCCTAGTTAACAGGCCCTGCCGAGGAAAAATAAAGATAGTCTATAGATCCGATAATAGACGAGATAGCAGTGCCAACATGGCGTCCCTCCCTAAAGATGGAGAAGTCGTTATAAGCTCATGACCCTCGGTCTCCATACGAGCAAGAACATCCACATCCATCGGTATGGTGCTATTGTGACCATATATGAAAGCATTCATCTCTCCCACCAGGCTGTTTGTATACGATTTGAGTACAGTGCTGTCTGCAATTAAGACATCCTAATTATCTATGGCCTCATCCCTTTCAGCATAAGCAGCATCCCGGACAACTGGTGCCTCCTTAATCTCCTCAAAAGCTGAATTATGAGTAGATCAAGCCTCATCTTTATTCTTCAGATCTGCATCTCGGGTAGATCGGGTCTCGTCTCTTTCAACAAATACTGCAACCCGGGTGGCTCAAGCCTCGTCTCTATCAGCAAAAGCCGTATCCCTGCTAGAAAGGGCTGTCAGTATCAACGCCCTAGCCTGATCTCGCTCGAAAGTCATCCGAGCTAATGAATCAACAAGAGCTGGATCTATCCCGACAGGAATAATCGGAGGGTTGTTGGCTTGTTTTCGTGTTAACAAAACAGACACACACGTGCAAGTATACACGATCAATAAGTAATATATGATAAGTCAAGTATCGTTCCCATGGAGAAAAGCAATTATTTCTAATCTATCATTCAACAATTTTGTAGCTATTTCTGGCTGCTTAAACGAGTAAATTAGATGTTAATTACTAACTAGAATGATTATCAACTAAAATAACTAATTAACAAGCGATTGATTCAAATTAGGAAGGTATGGGATCCTAACTTCACTTAATGCATCATCCAGATTATACTAGAGATAAAACTTAATTAATTACTTCGGATTGCTAGTCGAGAGCACAAAGGTGAGACATGGCTATCTTTCGATACACCATGCCCATATCACATAAAATCTATAAAAGAGATAGAATTCATGAGAACATCAATATTACCTAACTCACTATATTTCTATGTGACTTACAAGTAATATCAATTTAAGTGCAAGCTCTCTCAATTGACTACACATGGTAAGTCGGTGTATGTCTATCCGGATTACGAATCACAAAATCTATCATATGCAAATTTCATGAACACCTGCTAACATGGCCAAATCTGAATTTGTACTTCCTCTTTCAATTCCATACAAATTAATAAGGTAGATGGTGATCAAGCATCTAATTAATTAACACAACCATGTTAGGCAATCCATACATAATCAATCAAGTGCAACAAAGAGGCATAGAGATCTGAACTAAGCAAAAAGTTCCATTAGAATCCCATAATGGTGATTAGTTAATCACTAAAGCAATAACCATTATGGGATTTTGTCCAAGAATTTAAAGTATAATATAAAAGCAAAGAGAACCAAGAGAGTAAGAAATTACAAATCTTATAATTCAGCCTCCAAATTAAACTTTCAAATCCAAGTTCAAAATCCACAATCAGACCCATTCAAAACCCTAAGTAAGTAAAATTTTACTAAAAACCAAAAGAGAAGCCAAAAATAGTATAATAGTAGTTAAGAACTCTCTCTAGCTCTCCAAAACCCTAGAATGAAAATAAAAACGATTAAGTTTTCTTTTCGTAACTTGCAAATACACCCTTATATGGAAAAACACGTTATAACATTTTTTAAATGAAAAGTCAATCTGGAAAATATTTGACTGGCGCGGTCGCGCCACCCTGTAAGCTATTTGGGGCGCGGACGCGCTGATCAGCAGAACGGTTTTGTCCTGGCGCGAGCGCGCTGAATTTGTTCCTTATGCTGGCACGGCCGCGCTATGCTATTTTTCCTACAGACTTTGCTGGTGCATTGTTGTTCCTTGCTGATGCCTTATTCCTTCACATGCCTTTACTTCTTACTGATCAGAGGCCATTTCCACATGTCATAAGCCATCTTTAACCCACCATAGCCTTGCCATCTCGCCATCATGCCATATCCATGCCCTTTAATGCCATTTGCTTGTTATTTGAGTTTCCTTAATGCAACCTATAAAACAAAGATAAAACACATCAAAAGACACTAAAACACTTGAGATTAAGCCATAATTCTAGCAAGTAGATAGCCAATAAGTTGGTATAAAACCTACTTATCAAATACCCCCAAACTTAAACTACTGCTTGCCTTCAAGCAACAAACTTAAATGCAAACTACATGCTATGCAAACTACACTACTATGAAGTTGAATCCCAAAATTTCAGTCATGTTATGAATTCCAATAAGATGTGCCTCAAAGAAATAACAAGATCTATTAACAAAGCATTAACCCAAGCTAAAGTCATAAGGATATACAATCTGAAAATCACAACCTGTTGGCTAAGATGTAGTGTGTGTGTGCTATATCCATAAATAAGCTTGATAAATGTGAAAATTCCACATGCTATACTTCTAAGGAAGAAACCTGAAGTTTTAAGTCAATAACATTGCACATATATGAAACAACAACAAATCTAACACATCAATACAAGCTAAGGTTCGACAAAGGGCTTATTCTGCTTTTATTCACTCACGAGGGCGATATTCGCACTTTTCCGTGGCTACACTCGACTGTGCAATGCCAAGACCTCTTAGGCTTTTCAATGATACCCATTTAAAGAGCTTTCGACCAACGACTCCCAAACCATAAGGCCTTAGGGCGCTGGGTGTAGAGACAATTCCCTAGGGCTTACTTGCTCGAGTATCAAAGGCCACAAGACTTAGCTAGCCAAGGTGTTTATTCTAATTTTTCTTTTTCTCATTTTATTTTATTTTCTTTTTCTTTTTAGCATGCATACCCAGTGTTTTACCCCAAACTTGAATTTTTGTGTCATTATGGTCATTACTTATTTTCTACATAATTCTATCATTAAAAACAAAATTTTCCCCTCAGAAGACAAGTATGTTCTAATCTAACCAACAAGCAGATAATAACAATGTCGTGCTATCCGATAACATCAAAGCAACAGGTAAAGATTACATCATGTATGAAATTATAACTAAGCTTAAGTTATTAACCGAGTTCAAAAATCTATCACATTTTAATTTCATCATTGGCCATACTAGAATTCAACAGACCAAAAACATGGGATTATTCTATGCAATGCAACTAAACACATAACTAAATAAACAAACAAAAGAAAATTGAAAACAATTTCTATGCAAAATTAACTAACAAGATACTAAAAATGCAAACTACTATGCAACCTAAACATGCAAATAATACTATATGCAACTAACTACTGACTACAACCCAATACCCCCAAACTTAAAATATGCATTGTCCTTAATGGAGATAAAGGGTAAGGAAACTCCCCAATGTATCGGCATGGCCACCCAACTCGGGTGGTGAATCTGGCGGCAGATAAGGCATGGCAAAACCGAAGACGGGCCACTCCACAAGCGTCCCCTACTGTGCAAAGGCCTCACTCAGGGCACGAGATAAGTCATCTATATATGCTGTGAAGTTGCCTTGTAGATCATCCATCCTTGCCTGCAGTTGCCTCATCTGGCGATCCTGACTCGCTGAACTGGCTAGAGGAGGGGCGGCTGCCTCTGCTGGCTGTGGTGGAGGCACTGGTGGAGGAGTGGGTAGAATGAATCCTTTGCCTCGCGGATGTGCCTTGCTACCACTCCACTATGCTAATTTCTTGATGGAGGCATGGTTGATGTCTTGGCTCGGCATCTGCACCTATTCGTCGTCCCACTCAACTCCCACCTAGGCACACATATGTGTCACGACTGAACCATGCAGAATCTCGCTAGTGGTATTGCCTCTCATGAAGCGCAACATGGACTGATGCAGCAGATGTCCAATATCGATGTATTTGCCCGTGATGATCCCCCATAAAATAATGGCTCTCTCGGCCGTGACATCATACTAGTGAGTGGAAGGCATCAGATTGGAGCATATGAACAGATTCCACGCCTTTGCATATTTGTTCAGTGCATCGCTGGGGAAATTGGTCTTTGTATCCATGCCCGCCTTAAGATTCCATTAAGTGCCTGGCACACATAATTCGACGATTACCTTTTCCAGGTTTGTCTCAAATCGCTCAGCCTCAACCCAATTTACTTGGCCAGCTGGGAGAGATGGCAAATGGAACACTTCACGGATCGCCTACAGATGATAGTTAACTTAAAAGCCCCAGAAGAATGAGATACCGCTCTGTGTCTCCCTGGTGTTTGCATAAAATTCTCGAATTATGGCCATCGGAGCAGGCACAAGTGTTTCCACAACCCCAAACCAGGACCTTTCTTTAATCATATCTAGCATTTGGCCATCTTCCTTGGCCGGCTTAAGCCCCCGTTCCTTCACAAACGTCTTAGCCGCAATCTTGTAATAGTGAGTTTGTGTCGAAAGGTTGATGAACTTGGTCAAGTGAACAATATTCTCATCTGGCTAATGTGAGAAGATGATTCAGGAGTGAATGATCGAGCTCTTTTCAGACCCATGATAATCTATAAAACTTTCCCTTGCACTATAAACTTTCCCTTGCACTATAAAACTTTCCCTAACTCTAAAATAGAGAGTGGAGAATGGTATGATGTATTGGCTAGGGTTAGGTTTTGTGTCAATTTGTAATAGAGAGAAGAGGGATGGTGATTTCTATGGAGGGGCTAATGACTAGGACTAGAGAATCGAAGATGATGAAAGTAAGATTGAAAGATGTGAGGCTAGGGCTTGTATATAGAATCGGAGAGAGAGATAGTTTGTATATGAGAAGGAGAAGGAGGGTTTGTATCTTGTAATGTGCTAAGTTGAGGAATTCGGTCAAGGAGTATAAGAGATGAGGGGTCTGGTCAGTTTTTAAATTTTAAAATCAGAAATTTTCTGAAGGGAGGCGCGGGCGCACATTGTTTGGCCTTAAGGTTGGCGCAGCCGCGCTGGCCTAAGTTACTCTCTGGACTCTCTGCATATTGGCGCGGACGCGCTGATTTTTGCCTTGAAGATGGCGCGACCGCGCTGCCCTGGGACCAGCACTGAATTTTTCTGCAGCAGTAATAAGCTTAAGTAACCAACCAACATGCATTTTTTTTCCTGCACAAATAGCATTGAAAAATGAGATATAAATGATTTCATACTCAAAATTGAACTATGTAAGATGTATGTATCCTCAAAAATGCTATATATATGTGAATCCTTTCTAGATTATATGCAATATGCTCCTAACTTAAAATTGTTCAGAATTTTCATGATTATTAGAATTAAAGAGGGGGGGGGGGAATAGAGATATGCAACCAGAATTAAACGAGAGAGAGAAGAGAGATGATGGGTTGCCTCCCATCGAGCGCTTATTTATAGTCAATTAGCTTGACTTTCTTTGATAAGCTTATATAGTGGAAAGGATCGAGGAGACTTTTTGTAGATAAACTTAGCCCCCAAAGTAGTGCTTCAACCTCTGGCCATTAACTTTAAACGGTTTGTCCGGGTATTGGTCGAAAATCTCAACTGCACCATGTGGAAACACGATTTTCACCGTGAAAGAAATCGACCATCGCGATTTTAGTTTGCTCGAGAACAGTCTAAGTTGTGAGTTGAACACACACTACAGCTTGACCCGGCTCAAACTTTCTCTCCATAATTTTATGGGCGTGCCACCTTTTCACTTTTTCCTTGTACAGCTTTGAGTTTTCATAAGCCTGCAGTCTGAATTCATCTAGCTCATTTAATTGGAGATGGCGCTTCTCCCCTGCAGCTTTCAGGTCAAAGTTTAGCTTTTTTTTATGGCCCAGTAGGCCTTGTGCTCAAGTTCCATGGTAAGATGGCAAGCTTTCCCATATACTAGCTGATACGGTGACATACCCAATGGTGTCTTGTACGTCGTCCTGTATGCCCATACTGCATCATCGAGTTTGAGGGACTAATATTTCCTCGTAGGATTGATAATTTTCTTTAAGATCCTTTTTACCTCACGATTGGACACCTCAGCTTGGCCGTTCCTTTGGGAATGGTAAGCTGTGGCGACACGGTGATTCACCCCATACTTAGCCAATAATGCAGTAAACTGTCTGTTGCAAAAGCGGGTGCCTTCATCACTTATGATAGCCCTTGGAGTCCCAAATCTTATGAATATACTCTTCTATAAAAATCGCAAGACCACCCTAGCATCATTCGTTGGTAAGGTTGCTACTTCCACCCACTTGGACATATAGTCCACTGCCAGTAGGATATACAAATTTCACTCGACAAAACAAACGGCCCCATGAAGTCTATCCCCCAAACGCCAAATATCTCAACCTCTAGGATCATATTTAAAGGCATCTCATTCATTTTGGATATATTACCTACCCTCTGACACCGGTCACATTTTTCCACATAGTTGTAAGCATCTTTGAAGAGAGTCGGCCAATAAAATCCTGCCTGAAGCACCTTGGTTGCTGTCCTCTCGCCACCATAGTGCCCTCCATAGACTGATGAATGGCAATCTTGAAGTATGTTGTATGTCTCACTGTTTGGGATGCACCGTCTGATCATCCTGTCTGCGCACTGCTTAAACAGATAAGGCTCATCCCACATATACCATTTGACATCATGTAAAAACTTCTTCTTCTGGGGTCTTGTCAAATCAAAAGAGATAATGTTGCTCACTAAAAAGTTTGCAAAATCCACAAACCATGGCATTTTTCCTTGCACCACAAATAACTATTCATCCAGGAAGGACTCATTAATCATCACTCTATCGTTCGTGTCCTTTCTCGGGTTTTCCAGTCGGGATAAGTGGTCAGCCACTTGGTTTTTGGTCCCCTTTCTTTCTTTGATTTCCAAATCAAACTCTTGGAGAAGAAGAATCCATCGAATGAGACGGGGCTTTGCATCTTTCTTAGAAATTAGATATCAGATTGCAGCATGATCGGAATGTATGACTACTCTTATGCTAATCAGGTAAGACCAGAATTTATCAAATGCATATACCACCACTAAAAGCTCCTTCTTTGTGGTAGTGTAATTCAGTTGGGCATCCGTTAGGGTTTTACTAGCATAGTAAATGACATAAAAAACTTTTTCCCCGCGTTGCTCCAAGACAACTCCCACAGCGAAATCACTCGCATCACACATCAGTTCAAACAGAAGAGACCAGTCGGGAGCTGTGATAATGGGTGCCGTAGTCAATCTTTTCTTCAAGTGCTCGAAAGAAGCTAAACATTCCTTTTCGAACTTAAACAGGACATCTTTCTCAAACATGCTGCATAGTGGCTTTGTGATCTTTGAAAAGTCTTTTATGAATCGGCGATAGAACCCCACGTGCCCAAGGAAGCTACGGACCCCTTTCATAGAAGTTGGTGGCGGTAAGCTCTCAATAGTCTCCCGCTTTGCTCTGTCCACCTCTAATCCTTTCCTTGAAACTTTATGCCCTATGATAATTCCTTCTTGTACCATAAAATGACACTTTTCCCAATGCAACACTAAATTGGTCTCAACACACCTCTTTAATACCATAACCAGATTCTCCAAGAATATGTCAAAAGAGTCTCCAAAGACTGAGAAGTCATCCATGAAGACTTCCACATTCTGCTTAACCATATTGGAGAATATCGCCATCATACATCTCTAAAATATGGCCGGAGCATTAAATAAACCGAAAGACATCCTCACGAATGCAAAAGTACCATATGGGCACGTGAAGGTAGTCTTCTCCTGATCATCTAGGGCTATAACTATCTGGTTATACCCCGAATAACCATCCAAAAGGCAGTAGTAGTCATGTCCCGCAACCTATCCAACATTTGGCCAATGAACGGGAGAGGGAAATGGTCCTTTCTTGTCTCTTTGTTCAATCTGCGATAATCTATATAGACCCTTCACCCTGTGACTGTACTGTTAGGTATTAGTTCATTATTTTCATTGGACACTACTGTCATGCCTCCCTTCTTCGGAATGCATTGCACCGGGCTCACCCATGAACTGTCTGAGATTGGGTATATGATTCTGGCATCCAACCACTTTAGGATTTCTTTCTTGATGACCTCTTTTATTATAGGATTCAATCTCCTCTGTTGCTCCACTGTCGGCTTACTGTCATCCTCAATATGTATCTTGTGCATGCAGAATGAGGGGCTGATCCCCTTGATGTCATCTATGGTCCACCCAATAGCTAATTTGAATTCTCATAGCACTCGCAACAACTTACTTTCCTGAGAAGATGTTAATGCAGCAGCAATTATAACAGGCAACTTTGAAGATTCACCTAAAAATGTGTACCTTAGATGATTCGAAAGAGGTTTAATGTTAAGATTAGGAGGCATCTCAAGAGAAGGTTTAAGTCGCTCCGATGTCTCCCATGTATGTTCGAGTCGTTCAATAGGAATCTTAAATTTTCTCATTTGTGGCACTGTGTTCAAAATTTGAACATACTCCATAACATCTGTATCCTCCATGTCAGAATCCCCTAGTAGAGCACTCTCTAATGGATCAATGTTCATCAATTGCTCAGCCTCTTCATTTAGTACTCTGTCCACTACATCAATCCAGAAACACTCTTCTTCATCAGTGAGGAACTTCATAGCTTTGAAAACATTAAATGTAACCTCTTGGTCCTGAACTCTCATTATCAGTTCTCCCTTCTATATGTTTATGAGTGTTCTTCCAGTAGCTAGAAAAGGTCTCCCAAGAATGATCAGTATGTCCTTGTTCTCTTCGTAGTCCAGAATAATAAAATCGACAGGGAAGATAAACTTGTCCACTTTCACCCGGACATCTTCTACAATACCCCTTGGGTATGTGATGGACCTATCGGCAAGATGCAATGATATGTTTGTTGTCTTAGGAGCCAGCAATCCCAACTATGTAAATACCGATAGAGGAATCAGATTTATACTTGACCCCAAGTCACATAAGCACTTATTGAAGGATAATCTTCCAATGGAGCAAGGTATCGTAAAACTGCCTGGATCTTTGAGCTTTAAAGGTAGTTTCTGTTGCAAGACTGCACTGCATTCTTCTGTTAAGGCAACTGTTTTATAATCATCTAGTTTCTTCTTTTTCGACAGAATGCCTTTCATAAACTTCGCATAGCTTGGCATTTATTCCAAAGTTTCTACGAAAGGAATGTTAATCTGCAGCTTCTTAAATACCTCCAAGAACTTAGCGAACTGTTTATCTAATTTCTGTTTCTGAATTCTCCGAGGGTATGGTGCAGGAGGTTACAAAACTGGTGGTGTAGCATTGGTTTTCTCAGCTTTTTCATGCTTCTCTGCCTCTACTTCATGTTCCCCATCCTTTTCCTTAGTTAAAACTAGTGCTGGTTTTTTTGCAGATTGGCGCGCCCATGCAATGTTCCCTTCTTCATGGGGCGCGGCTGAGCTAGGCTCCAGTTCTGTAGTTTGCTTCCCAGACCTCAATGTAATGGCTTGACATTGTTCCTTTCCGTCCCTTCTCGAATTTTCTTCTATATTGCTTGGTAGAGTCCCTTGCGGTCTGTTAGTCAAAATATTGGCCATTTGGCCCATCTAATTCTCCAAGTTTTTAATTGTCACCGCTTGGCTCTTTATCAACTCTTCGGTCTTCGCCATATGCTTCAACATAATTTCCTCTATTTTAGATTTCTTTTTCGGCTGAGGGGCGGGAGCTGGATGATGTTGATGTTGCTGTTGCTAAAATTTGGGAGGGTAAGATGCTTTAGGGGCATACTATTGATGTGATTATTATGGTTAGTATTGTTGTTGTTGAGGTTGGTGTTGTTGATAATCTTGATTATTACTCCAGCTGAAATTTGGATGATTTTTGTTGTTTGGATGGTACGAGTTATGAAATTAATTTTATGGCTTTTGGTAGTTGCTTACAAATTGAACCGACTATACAGTGATAGCACATTGTTTTGTCGGGTGTGATCCCGAACATAACTCACAGACGTGGCAACTTGCTTAACCTTATTTTTAGCCATAGAGTCAATTTTCTTCGACATCGCTTCCATTTAAGCTGATAATGTTGTGATGGAATCTACATCCAATACCCCGATAACTCTTGGTTGAGGTATTCTAGCTGTCAGATTCTGGAAGTCATTTGCCGACATGGTCTCAATCAACTCATAAGCTTCCTCATAGCTTTTAGCCCATAAAGCTCCTCCTGCGGCGGCTTCAATGTTTGGCCTAGATTGTCATCTCAAACCATTATAGAATGTATTGATTACCATCCAATCTGGCATCCCGTGGTGAGGACACTTCCTTAGCATCTCTTTATATCTTTCACAAGCCTCATACAAAGATTCTCCCCGTTGTTGATCAAACTAAGATAGAGCACTCCTCATCTTTGCTATTTTAGTTATAGGAAAGAACTTTGCTAAAAATTTCTGTGCTAGGTCCTCCTACGTAGTCACTGATCCTGATGGTAGCGAGTAAAGCCAACTCTTTGCTTTGTCCCTCAAAGTAAATGGAAAGAGCCGAAGCTTCACCGCATCATCCGACACATTGTTGTACTTGAAATTGTCGTAAATTTTAATAAAACTCAGAAGATGCTCGTTAGGATCATTAGTAGCCGCACCCCCAAACTGAATCGTATTCTGTACCATTTGAATTGTTCCTGGTCTAATCTCAAAGGTGTTCACGGCTATTCCTGGCCTAACTATGCTCTACTGTAGCTCATTGATGTTTAGCATAGAATAATCTTTCAATACTCTATGTTCCTCTGCCATTTGTGCCGGCATTTCAGTGTCCTCTTGCATGTTAGTAGTACGTGTATTCACTCTCCAAGCTTTCCCGTTGATGTTATCCTGTCTAGGCACCAAGGCAAAGTTTGTAGATCGAGTGTGCATATACTAACCAAGAGTACCTAAAACAAAATAAAAATAAAATAGAAATGAGATAAGATGTGAATTGTTTAAGTCAAACAAATTTAACTTAAATTGATGTTGAAAGTAATAAAAATAACAATTATCCCAGGCAACGGCGCCAAAAACTTGTTGGCTTGTTTCGGTGTTAACAAAATAGACACACACGTGCAAGTATACACGGTCAATAAGTAATATATGATAAGTCAAGTATCGTTCTCACGGAGAAAAGCAATTATTTCTAATCTGTTATGCAACAACTTTGTAGCTATTTCTTGCTGCTTAAACGAGTAAATAAGATGTGAATTACTCTCTAGAATGATTATCAACTAAAAATAACTAATTTACAAGCGATTGATTCAAATTAGGAAGGTATGGGATCCTAACTTCACTTAATGTATCATCCAATTTATAAACCTCATGTTAAACTTAATTAATTACTTCAGATTGCTAGTCTAGAGCACAAAGGTGAGACATGGCTATCTTTCGATACACCATGCCCATATCCCAAAAAATCCACAAAAGAGATGGAATTCATGAGAACATCAATATTACCTAACTCACTATATTTCTATGTGACTTACAAGTAATATCAATTTAAGTGCAAGTTCTCCCAATTGACAACACATAATAAGCCGGTATATGTCTATCCGGATTACGAATCACAAAATCTATCACATGCAAATTTTATGAACACCTGCTAACATGGCCAAATCTGAATTTGTTCTTCCTCTTTCAATTCCATACAAATTAATAAGGTAGATGGTGATCAAGCATCTAATTAATTAACACAACTATGTTAGGCAATCTATACATAATAAATCAAGTGCAACAAAGAGGTATAGAGATCTGAACTAAGCAAAAAGTTCCATTAGAATCCCATAATGGTGATTAGTTAATCACTAAAGCAATAACCATTATGGGATTTTGTCCAAGCACTTAAAGTTAATATAAAAGCAAAGAGAACCAAGAGAGTAAGCATTTGCAAATCTGATAATTCAGCCTCCAAATTAAACTTTCAAATCCAAGTTCAAAATCCACAATCAGACCCAATAAAAACCCTAAGTAAGTAAAATTTACTAAGAACCAAGAGAGAAGCCAAAAATCGTAGAATAGTAGCTAAGAACTCTCTCTAGCTCTTCAAAACCCTAGAATGGAAATAAAAACGATTAAATCTTCTTTTCATAACTTGCAAATATACCCTTATAGGGAAAAACACGTTACAACATTTTTTATATATAAATATACATATATAAGCAGCCTTCACCATCAATGGGTTCTCTTCCTAGTCTTGGTTGACTACTTTTCTGTCAATATACATATATATATATATATGTTTCAATTCCAGTCCGGGCACCGGCGTGAAAACCCATCGCCCTTTATAGCTTATATATATAACTGTATATATATTGCTTTACTTGTTTTTATTCAATTAATGCTTTAAATATTCATTTGATATGAATCGGCATTTTTAAGTCGCAAAAGCAACCTTGCGTCCCTTAGATCGCTATCTAGTGGGAACAAGACGTTTCGGCCGTGCGAACCCGGATTTACTGAATGAATCCTCGGTTCTGGCATTTGGGATATATATCTATTTCTATGCAAATTTGAACTGTGCAGGTTTATTGGCTACGCATATGTGAGCTTAGGAATCGTGGGATTCATGATCAAACTGATTAGAATCTGATTCCCACGATGGACACACTCCGATTTACGAATGTACCCTGCCAGTTTTTCTATAAAATGTACATCATAAAGACCTTAAAACAGTTATCCGGATTTAAGGTCTCAACATAGTGAAAATGTGCTTTGTCGTGTCAGAGTCTCTCCGATGGCTATCATGCCCATGAGGAGACCGACACTTGTATATTCTATGGTCGAGGATGCTTTGCAGCCCGACAATCATTATTCAAATTGAGCCTTAAGGCTAAGAATATAAAATTGAAAGTATCGATATGCTTCAATTCCTATGTTAGCGTAAGGGTTTAATAATCAGCTTTCAAAACATCATTTTCAATTCAATCAAAAGAAAAGTTTTTGCAAATCAAATCAAATACTTTTACAAATCAAATCAAAAACTTTTTGCAAATCAAATCAAACCCTTTGTATATAGGTTCAACCATGCATAAGACATGCTTTCCAATCAAACATAGGCCTAATTTTCAAACAACATTCACACACGCATTTTAGTTTTAAGGGAAAAATTGAAAAGATTGTGGTACCGTGTTTACACGGGAGTTGTGGGGTGCCTAACACCTTCCCCACACTTAACCAAGCCCCCAAGCTCAAAACTTTGTTTTCAAAGATCAAGTTTCGACAGTGTCCAATAATTGGGCCTCTTTCAAACAAAATTCAGTTGAGTTGGTACAAGCATTTTCAAATCTACCAACTGATGACTCTGTAAAACGTTTAAATCGTCGACATGATACATGTTGTCCTTTTTCCTAAAAAAACCCTTCAAAACATTTTTTCCCGACGTTGACAATAATCATTAATAATCAACCAATGGATTGATTCTAATTGGTTTGAAGTAAAAATATCGGAGAACGAAGATTCGGCGGAGGTTACGCGATATGACGATAATCGTCGAAAACGTAAATTTCCCGAAATAGAGGTCAAAAGTCATTGTGTGATTCAAAAATGATGGTTTTCGATTGAAACACGTGTAATTAGATAAATTAAACTTGCGAGAGCAAGAACGAATTAATTCGGACTTAAAACGGATAATTGAGCGTCGAACGTCCATGAACGTTTAATGAACGCGTAAAAATAGACTAATCGGCTAAATTATCGCCGACGGATTCAAAAATAAACTTCGACTTGATAGAATGATGGAACATAACAATTATTAGCTATTTGCATTAGATCGAGCCAATTTTGAGCTGTAACGATCACGTTACGAGCTTGAAAATCTCACCAAATGAAATTTTTTTCTGAAGAACAGGGTCGGCGTCGCAGCGCCGCCCAGGTAGTGTGAACCATAGCCACAGAGTCAGTCCGAGTAGTATTCCCTACATGGTGGGTGCCGCCCTACTGTCCAGGGTAAACCTGGTGCCGTAGCGCCAGTTCGTGGGAAGTTCCCTGCATAATGGGCGTCGCAGTGCCGCTTGGCAAGGCATAGCTGGCGCCGCAGCGCCAACATGGAAAAATTTCTGATATTGTTAGTTGTTTACTTCACCTTTTTCAGAATGATTAAGGGCTTAGTAAATGATGAATATAGAAGAAGAGAAACCCTTTAAACAACATGTTTAACAAGGGGTTGTAAGAATTAAATTTATCGAATGTAATTAAACTTGAAACTTGAGTTTCGAAAATATAACTCGTACATCAAGATTGAGTTAAGGAATTTAGTTAGGGTCTCGTCTATCATTATACTTAGTGATGGTTGATGAGGGTTCGATTTGTAACGCATGATGTAATAAGCTGTAATGAACGTTAAATAACTTGAACGAATCTTATTAGCTTAACGATTCGATTAAATTATGCAAGAAGGAGAAGTTAAGATTCACATTATGTATACGTTTTGGATTCTCATCGATATACTACGTGTTTATGCTTTGTAGACGTTGTAAAGACTGAGTAGACTACGTGTAAAGGTCTAAGAGACGCAAAGGCAAGTTTTCTAACTCTTGCATTAACGTTGCGTTATGCAAGGTATCTAAACTCTTGTCTATACGTTATGGTTGGACAAGTTGTTATGATGCATAATATCTTATGCATGAACTGTTATTGAATAGTCGATGCCATTTGATTCGGCTAGACTGAGACTTAGCATATTTTGGTGGGTTTTTCCACAAATCTTTCCAAAATATATACAATGTTGTGATCCTATGCCAATTGATTGGTACGGATTCTCAGGTAAACTTGAGCATGAATAAAACAAAGGTTTTAAAGGTCGTTAATTCGACAGGCACTTGAAGTTGCCATCAATTAAATGTAAACACGTTTAATGTATGAGTGTTGATCAACATAGAGTACTACAAGCTGATCACCTGGATGTGCTTGTAAGCTATATCGAACTTACGGCCTTCATGCCGGGTTGTTCCTTTCATGAATGAGAACTAAATGATGGTTCGGGGTCGTGGACCAATATGAATTTCAAAGAGGCTATAAAGTCCTTGGGAATGGTTTTAAAGGAATCAAAATGATATTTTAATTATTCTTAAGTACTTCATAACTATTGTAAAGTTATGAAAGACCAAGAGATATGATTCATGATTTTGTGGTTTCAAGATATAATGTTTAACTTGCTGAGCTGTTTATGTTCATCCTTGCTTAAAACTAAATGATTTCAGCTAAGAGCGAACGGACCGAAGGATCCGGTAAAGACAAATGAAAGTCCAAGATGGACAAGTAGTGATCCATTGTGTAACATCCGAGAAAAATCAAACGATTATGTGAACTAGTTTTATTTGATTATTGAATAAAATTTGATTATTTGTTTATTAAAGTGAGTAAGCAAATCGAGGGTCGATTTATGACCAAGAGAAGTTCAAAATGGTTAGTATTATGGCCTTGGGCTAGAAATATTAAATGTGAATTGTCAAGACGAAAATGAAGTATTTTCGAGAAAATAACGAAATAGGCACTATTTATCAAACCCTAAGGGTTAGGGTTTGACCCTAAGGGTTGGGGTTTGACCCTAAGCTCGTTTGAGAGTTTGAAATGTCGTAATGACATTCTGTCAAAAGATTTGACGGTAATATACTATGAAAAGTTAAATTAGCCACGAATAAGTTTTCTCGGAAGAAAAGTACGAAAATCACTATTCATCCATTTCTAATCGGGAATTGATTTTGAAATTCCTAGGAACGCGTAATGATAGGATTTCGAGGCGAAATGGAATAAAAAGTATTATACGAGTGTGATACGAGGTATTATACGAGAATTAATACGACGTATAATACGAACTTTATACGGAGTAAATACGTTAAAATAAATTGAAGTTGAATTAAACTAAATAAGTTGACCCGTGGGTCGAACCATTGGGTAAACGGGTGGGTTTAGCCCATTGTTCAACCCACAACCCATACTTGCACATGGGGGGACATGTTGACCGCATGGGGGCCATGTGAAGGCATAAGGTGCCCATGTGCTAGCACATGGGGAGACATGGTGTGAGGTGGAGAGGAGGAGGTTTGGCCTAATGACCAAACCACCCCAACTCTTACAACTTCTATAAATAGAAGGCTTGCCCTCCATTTTTCATTGTTTTAAAATCCACCAATACACAAAGGGAGAGAGAAGAAGCTTGTTTGATAGTTGTGAGGTAATTTCCATCATCCAAGAAGAAGAAAGAAGCCTTTGAGTCTCTATACCCAAGCTCAACTAAGAACACTCAAGGTATAACATTAGAAATTTTGTAAAACTCTCTTCTTCTTTCAATAATAATTTTGATAGAGAAGTGATTGAAGGAGTTATGCCTATGGAGAGGTTATAATGATGGAGTATTGGTGAATTAGAAACCCTAATAAGCCATGCTTAGTAAGTAATAAGAACTCATTAAGGGCTAGTGAGGAACTTAGTGAATTTGTAAGAAATGGATTAATAAAAATGTCAAACCATTAGAACTTGATCATTTTGAATGGTTGGAATCATTAATAATCAACCAATGGACTAATTCCAATTGGTTTGAAGTAAGAATAACGAAGAACAAAGATTCGACGAAAGTTACGAGATTAGACGATAATCGTCGAAAACGTACTTTTATCGGATTAGAAGTCAAACATCGCCGTGTGATTTAGAAACGATGGTTTTCAATTGTACCATGTGTATTTAGGTAAATAAGACTTGCGGGAGAAAGAATGAATGAATTCCAACATAAAACGAAGAATTGAGTGACGAACGTTCCCAACCGTTTAACGAATGCGTAAAAATGGACTAATTAGCGAATTTATTACCAACGGATTCAGAAATGAATTCCGACTTGCTAGAATGTTAGGACATAATGTTTATGAACTATTGGCATTGGAACAAGCCAATTCCGAGTTATAACGATCACGTTATGGACTCGAAAATCTCAAAAAATTTCAGAACTTAATTTTTTTTTTTCTGAGATACAGGGCCGGCGCTGCCGTGCCTCCCAGAGGGTTTCATTCGGCGCTGTTGCGCCAGTCTGGGGCAGGATCCCTGCATAGTGGGCGCCATAACGCCACTTGTAATAGTAATCCCGGCGCTGTCGCGCCAGGACGGAGGAACTTCCCTGTATAGGGGGCGCTGCCGTGCCGTTTATCAAAGGGAAGCTGGCGCTGTCGCACCAGCAGTAGAAAAATGTTGACCAAGTTAATTACTTACTTCACCTTTTTCCATAGGGATTAAAGGTTTAATAAGTAATGAATGAACATGAGTGAATCTCCTTTAAACGACATGTTTAATCAAGGGTTTATAAGAAGTAAACGTTAATCAAAATGTAATTGAACTTGAACTTTGGAAACGTAAATCGTAAACCAAAGATTGAGTTGAAGACCAAGTTGAAGAACAAGTTGTGATCTAATTGATCATCATACTTAGTGATGATTCATGAGAGTTTAGGTTATAACATAGAAATGTTAATAAGCCGTAGTAAACGTTAAATAACTTAAGTGAATGTTATTAGTTTAACGTTTCGGTTAAGTTATACAAGAAGGAAAAGTAAGGCAAATACATTGTATATCGATTATGAGTTCTTATTGGTATACTATGTGTTATACTTGTAGAAGTGGTAAAGATCAAGTAGCGTACCTTAAAGATTTAAGAGACGGGAAGGCAAGTTTTCTAACTCTTGTTTAAGCCTAACGGTTGGACAAGAGATCATTATGTATAACTTCTTATGCATAAAAGAGTTGTTGAATAGTCGATGCCATTTGATTCGGCTTGACTGAGAAGTAAATATATTTTGGTGGGTTTTTCCACAAATCTTTCCAGTATATATATATATATATATATTTTGAAGCAATCCTATGCCAAGTGATTGGTAAGGATTCTTAGGGGAACCTGAGAATGAAAGACAAATGTTTTTACGTCGTTAATTCGACGGGCACGCGAGTTTGCCAATGATTAAACGTAAATATATTTAATGAATGAATGTTGATCAACATAGAGTAATATAGGCTGATCACCTGAATGTGCTCGTAAGATATATCAAACTTACGGCCTTATTGCCGGGTTGTTCCTTTCAAAATTAAGAACCAAGTGATGGTTCGTGGTCTTTGACCAGGCAAGATTCCGAAGAGACTATATGTCCTTGGGAATAGTTTTAAAGAAATCAAAACGATAGTTTGATTGTTCAGAAGTACTTCATAGCTATTGTATAGCTATTGAAGTGGAAGAAATATGATTCTTGATTTTGTGGTTTCAAGATAAAATGTTAACTTGATGAGCTATTTATGCTCTATCTTGCTTCAACTAAATGTTTTCAGCGAGGAATGAACGGACTAAAGGATCCGGAAAAGACAGAGGTAAGTCCAAGATGGACAAGTAGAGACCTTTGTAATAGCATAGTATTAGTATTGTATTTACTGATATTATGACACCGAAAATTGCAATGGTTATCGAGAACCTGGGAAGGAATGAATAGAATGTATATTTAGTAAACTCATGTGTCATGTTAAAATCTTTCAATGGAATGTATGAATAGAATGTAGTACCGTGTAGCACCAAGTCCAGGGTTTGAAGGTACTCGAATTTGTGGCCGTCACAGGTTGGTATCAGAGCCTTAGGTTATAAAACTTAAGGGGTAAAAACCTTAGGTTATAACCTAGAGAAGAGAAGTAGAAGTTAGAAGTAAACAAACTCGGGTAGAGGTTGTAAAAGAAGAAAGTAACCTTCAACATATTAAATGTGATATACATTGTCTATGTTTGGATTGTATACTAATTTAGTTATTTATGTTTTATGTAGATAACAGAAATAAGCATGTATAATGAAATACACGAGGTTAGAGAGGATTCAGTCAACTTTCTAGAAGTAGTAGCTATGCTGGTAGCAGAGGTACCTGTGGTAATCTTAGAGGGGACTGATATAGAAGAAGAAGACCCGTCCGAACATTCTGAAAACTTTAACTTTACGTCATTGTTCGAGGGAATGTTGGAGGAGGAAGTTGAGTCACTGCCGATTAATATGGTACTGCCTACTGATGATGTGGAGGATTCTACATTGGAGGAGTCCATGAAACTGTTGTTCATGGAAATATTAGACAGAAATGTCCAACTGAGTAAGGAGGTCCGTGACCTCAAGAAAGTGGTCGATGATGTAGTAGAAGACAGAGAAGATATGGAGATCTTCTGAGAGGTCGAGCACGATGAAAAAGTGCTGTCTAAAGATAAAGTTCGGGACTTGAAACTAGAAGTCCAGGAACTAAAAGCTGGGCTTCTGAATAAAAGGCAGAAAATAGGTTGAATGTCCTATATTCATAGGTGTTCGCATGAGGATTACCAACAACAGATTATTGAGTATCCTGTAGAGGAGGGACAGACTCGGCATACGATTAGCCGGGACATTGTGGTCAGTATGGTCGATGCGGATTACATGAATACCGTGTTGTAGATGTAATTCCGTAGTATGTATAGAAAAGATAACAATATAAATAGCTATGTAAATGTTTGTATAGCTAGTAATGACGTAAAACCCTCTTTTGTATAGGCATGGGTAGTCTTTTGTAAATCCCAACTTTTGAATGTAAACGCGTGATAGCAATGTAAATGGCTGAAGCTATGACGCCCCCAAATCCGGGTCCCTTCAATTATCTCGGATCCGGTGCAGTCACGGTACTACTAGTCAAACTATTACATCTTTTATTCATTACTTAAAGAATATAACTTTACTTTATTATAATTTAGAATATAAATTCCTTCCATTTTCAGGATCTGTATAATGACCCCAAACTTTTATAAGTTCCAATCTTGGTCATTTACCATTCCTGTCTTTACATCATATTCGATATTATAAAAATGCGAAATAATTTAAACTTTTTCAATCTCCTTTGAAAAAAATATTTTATTGATTTCATAACTTAAATCAATTACATATCCTTGAATTAAATGTATTATGATTTTTTCTATTCGAATTACTGTATAAGATTTTACATCTTGATTCGATATTCTCTATGTATTAAATAATATATCTTTACAACACGACTAGTATTAAACATCGTAAACAACTATCAAGTACATCTCCTAGAACCTAAACATGGTTCAAGATCATAACTTTAATTAAACAATAATCTTTTTTCAATGCTAACGAACGTTATCAATCACTTAGCACATAACTTTACCGTGAATCCTTAACTTGCAAAAGTGGTTATTTGCAAGAGTGAGCTCGACAGCTAAGCAATTTTAACAGTTTTCATGCATCACATAGCGTATAATATCATACTCAGTTCATTCATCTATAATCAATTAATATTTTCTACGCATGTTACTTCTCACATAACAGGCATAGAGATTCACTTCACAAGTATATCATCAAAGATCAACCTTCAATCTCATACATATCTCATATGCATTTCATATATATTCATCAACATTCTCATAACATAATATAACTCAATTAACAGTTATAGAATTCATATATCAAATAGGAACTGAAAGACTAACCTGATTCGTAGTTTATGAACTACAACTTAACTGCTAAAGCCATATGCACTGCGTGTATTCCTACACAGTTATATAATCATGGATTCATACCCATCAGTCATATATTTCATACGCTCTTAATATAAGAACAAATATTATTTCCTAACTTGGTTTCATTTTTACTTGAACCATGAGACTAGCTCATTCTATTATCATATTTATCTAAACAATCTTGTTTCATATCTTGTAGTCCTTAAGGACAACATATAACCATAACTTAAGACCATGCAGTTAACAAACTACGTTTGGTCACTCTGCAGAACGGCACGGCTGTGCTACATATAAGCTTGGGAGTGGCGCGGCCGCGCTACTCCCTGCCAGAACCAAACTTGAGATTTTTATTGGACAGTTCAGTCTCTAGTATATCATGTATTCTGATACACACTATAAACATGAGTAGGTTCTGACTTTTCTTCAAGTTCATATTCAACTATATAGTTTTGAATTATATAGCTCTATGTTAAGTTATTTAAATCAACAAGGCTTAACACTTCATTTAACAATGTTTCAATGTTATAAGATTTTAAACCATGTATTGATACTAATCAACCTTTAACACGCATGCTCACATGTATCTATCTCATTTTCATAGCCTTACTCGAAAACATGTTTTAAACCATGTTTGAAACTATTAGTTCTCAAAAGCATCAAAGCTTTCCTTCAAATCATCCTAAACCAAGCTATAACAAATCCATATATATGCAAGACACTTTAAAACTTTATTTACACATAGTTAATAAAATCTCTCTTTTGAAAACTTACTTCAAAATATGCTCGGATAGGTTATATCATGCTTAACAACCTTCTATATGCAATATATATTGAAACCACATTCCTACTCCATTCTTGCACATTACTAGGTCACATACACATGCTTGAAGCTTTAAAGGACACAAGGTTCGCCAAAGTTTGTTTTCTAAAACCTAAGTTTTCATTAAAAACTCCACTAAACACGGTATAGTGGCTTTCTATTAACCAAGGCAACTTAACAACTACCTTTCATACTCATTGACACACATAATCGAGACACGTACATACGTCTCCAAGGTAAGATTTCTAAGGACTCTAAATTCATCAAGTTTCATTTTTAAAACATAAGTTTTCTTTTAGAAATCATTAATACCAAGATAATTTCATTCACTACATGCATGGTGATCTTAGGTCACATGTTAGACTAAATTATACACTTATTGAAGTCTAACTAGCATGCTCAACAATTCAGATTACTCAAAAGTTTTTTTCCATTTCTGCAGGACGGTGCGGCCGCGCTGCTTTTGTACTGGCCGCGCCACTCCGGTTCCAGACAGGAGAACTTCTGCTATTGCAGAGCTTCACAACAAACTCTATTATACTTCATGAGACATGCTAGAAATCAACTACATAGCCTCTACAACATGTTAACATTATCTTACATAACAATTGTCCACTAATATGAAATCTCTTATGAATTTATCAAATCAAAACTAAAATTCAAAGTAAGTGTGATGCCCCAGAATAGGTCCAGTCAACCCAACCCATTCTTAGTCGCCAAACACATGGTACATAATCTAAATACAATCTTTTATAACACAAGGTCGTGAAAAATACGACCAGACACTGTGAGTGTCAATACAAACATCTAGAAAACATAAACATTCAACTAAGTCCTCATTACAATTATTATCACACTATATAAAAATAGTGAGGACTACTACTGCTCTAACTCGGACCATCACTTTGTCCCCCGACTCGTACCTGCGACATTCTCATTTTCTGAAGAAGACAATAGATGAAAAGGGTGAGCTTAACTAGCCCAGTAAAGAATATTATGACTAAGATAATAAAAAACAATTTATCGTTAATATTTAACAAATCAGATAAAATATTATGGACCACAAGTTTTACATCAACAACTACAGCGAAAATAACAATGCATCAGAAGAATTAAGTAGGAAATAATGTCTACTATCTTCTATGATTTGAAAGTCTATAATCAATATTTTATCCCTGTAACATCAATCAATATATCTTGAATCAAATATTCATCTTTGCACTACGGGCCAAAGATATTCGTCAGGTAATCATTCATCTTTGCACTACAGGCCAAAGATATTCTTTTGTATCACCATTTAAGACTGAAAATGATGAAAAATATTTTGAAGAACGAATCAAATGAGATAAAGGACAAAAATTAGGGATTCGTAATTTAGTTTATCAAAGTTCAAGAATACTCCATAATAATTAATTGTGGAGCAAAATTCAAGAATAAAGATCAAAACTTGGATTCAATCAAAGATAAGAACCATAATAGCCAACTTGGACAAAGAAAAGAAAATTTAATTTTTCTGTGAATAGTACCGTATTCGTGAATAGTGCCGTATACGTGAATAGTGCCGTATACGTGAATAGTAACTCCAATATGAAAAGGTAAAAATTTTATAATAAAATTCATACCAAAATTTCGATGTCATGATATTGAAAGAAATAACATTATTTTTGAAAAATAACATCCCTTACCTCAAAAGAACAGTACTTCAAAATGAAATATTGGATATAATACTGAAGGAAACTTGCACTGAATAGTAACACTTAAAGTATCGAAATACTCACAAAAATACGCTTGATATTATAGAGAGAGAAAACTTCTGATTCTAGTGTGATTTTTAAATTCTAACTAAGCACCCTATTTATAGAAAAATGCTTAGAACGCCTTAACAGAAAATTTAATAAAATAATATTTTAAATTTTTTTTTCACGCCCACCACTTGACTAAAATCCATCAGCCACCAGTGGGGCCCACCTCCCATTAAAAAACATTTTTCTTAAAAAAATATTGTTAACCCCAAAAATCACTTCCGACCCAAAAATTCTAGAACTTCAATAATTCATGAAAAACAACCCTTTTATCAGAAAAATACAAATCTTATATCCTTTTCATAGGAAATTTAATTATCTACAACTTTGTAGAAGAAAGTTTTTTCAAATTCCAAACATAAATTGTCTGAAATCCACAAACGGATGATTTTCCACACCAAAATACTGATAAAAATACCTCAACACTAATTTCTTCTATTATATCCACAAAAATAAATATTTCCTTATCATATAAATTAATAATTAATTATTCATAAATAATATTATAGAGGTATAATATTGACAACCAGGTCGTTCTCAAGAAAGAGGGGGCCTTCCGATAAGGATTTCACCTAACTGGCGCGCAATTAAACAACCCCTCCTAGTCAGAACTTCTTTAGACATTGCTAATAATGTTATCTAATAATATTATTCAAATAATATGAATTATTGATATGATAATGGAAAATACTGTGCAGTGACAATTATTGAATTAACAATAATATAAAAATACTGTGCAATACCGTGTGCTACTGTGCAACAACGCGTATTACTTTACTTTATCCACCGGGTATTCCAACAGTGTTAATAGTAACAACTACGCCGTTATTTATAAAAAACTTATTCTTGTCATTTTCTTCATTCGACAGTTTTTCGTTATGGGGCCCACAAATGGCTGCGCCGTCGTACGAATATTCTCCGACAGCAAGAATATTCCACGACCAAACGAATATTCCTCGACAACAATGAATATTTTTTAACCACTTGCTTATTTAAAATATTTGCGCATTTTACCCATAACATTTCACATTATCAAATTAACCCTTGACTATTTCAAAATAATATATAGAGGATATTCAATTTTTTATTCATAAAATTTGGGGTCTTACAGTAAGAGTTATACCTCTTGGAGCTTTGAATTACACCACTATCTCCAATTTCAGATTACTCCCTCCAACTCTTATCAACACTTACTATAAGAACTTTATCAAGAGTTTAGCAAACAACAATTGTGAAGGGGAGGCTTCTATTTATAGAGGAGCCATTGTTCAATTGGTGGTTCTTGCTCATTGAATCAAACCAATGGGAGAAGGAAGAGGATTTGGACAAAAAAGAGTTGGTGAATAATACTATTAGGACCATTCCCCCCACCATCATTGAAATCATTTCCATAGCCATCATCATCCTCTAACATAGGCCAATGGCCTCTACTTCATGTGAATGAGAAAGAGATGAGACTCTCTTATTGGGACACCCCTTTAAAAACTTAGCATTTGCAATTTGGGTATTTGTACACTAAGGTTTATCTCTTTTGGACACTGTAAGTCACACTATGATAACTTAATATTGCTACCATATGATATGCTAGGGTCACATATTCCCAACCCTACATATATGTACACCCACATATAAACAAGTACCCTCACAATTTAAATATACATCAATATATAATATCATATGCCTCATGTACATTGGTTTAACCCATTAATATTTTAATTGGACTAGATATAAAATAGTTGGGTATTCTCAACCCATAATTTCCATAAAATTTATTATCTCAAATATTATAATTATAATTAATATCAATTATTTATTAACTTACCATTTATCTTTTTTTTAATAATTATAGTTAAACCTCTAATTGATTTAACTTTTAATACTCATGATACACAAGACCCAATTATGTAAGCTTAGCAAGCTCACAAAATAATATTACTCTCAATGTCACATCTTATAATATGTTCATGATGTAATGTAATTAAATTACTTATTTATATGCTCCCATAACATATATATTTGCATTTATCAAATAAACTAGCAAGATCTACACACCAATGCATGATCTCTAATTATAGACAAGCTATTACCCTCCTATAATCATTACCCAAAGGGCAATGGAGAGAGTTGGTGGCTAACTCCCACCAACTACTACTATTCATTATACCCTAGCTAATTGGTTAACCATCATTACTATCACATAGACTATCATGCAAGCTTAATTAACTCCAATTTTCAGCATTCTAAGGGTCATGTGAGGGGTCTATTGCACCATGCTACATTTTATTATCTCACTTGAACATAATGCTAACATACAAGTCTTTATACGCACATATGAATTTAAATACCTCCCTTTTACATCCATATACATATATACCTATACATATATATATACATGTATCCATCAGCTTATATTACACATTATATAATACATGTACATTTGACAATACCGAATATATTTTAAACGAATATTGTCACACCACATTATTGTAAACTTTATTATTTCAGTTATACATAGTCATTGCAATAATTATTAATAACAATTATTTATTTAATTTAATTTAACATCTTTCATAAAGTACACATTAATGTACCACACATAACACATTATCACATAGGTCCATTTATATAACTTATGTGACTTATTTCACTTAACCATATAGTTTACTATATTGTATAGTTTCCTTGAAATGTCACTATTCATTTCATATTATGTTGATGTAGCTATTATATAACGTATAATTATACATCATTGCACATAGCAATTAATTCATACAATAATACTAATTAATTCCTTTAATTATTCATTCATTTAATTATTTAATGAATGCTTATTCCACCATTTTCCACACTAGGCATATCTCACAAGCTTAAATTAAGCTCATTACCATTTTCACCATATCACTTAATCACCTCGTGTTCAATTTACATTGAACTATTATATCACAAGGTTCACATACATACATATATTGTGAATGGAAATATCCAAATATTCTTATTATTATTTATAAGATTTACGGGCAATATAGTAACTCAAGTTATTTAGTAAATTAAAATAACTTAGTTTTCTTTTATAAATTTAACCCTCTTGGAGTTACATTACTATTATAAGAATTATGTATTCCACCATAACATGACATAAAACGTTTTTATTATAATTTTGGAAACTAAAGGCGTTAATTATAATAAACGAATTTACTCATTATCTCAAGATATTATTCTTAATATAATATCTATATCTTAATAAAATAATTACATGTACGGCACATGTACACCTTATATATAGAAAATAAGTTTATTTCCTATTATGATAAATTGTTTGTATCAATTCCTTTACATATAGCAAATATGTCTTAATATATTTACCATATTACTTAATCATACATATTACCTTATACAAAGTCATATAAGGTAATATCATTATATAAAATAATCTTCTCCCTTTATTAAAATAATTCAATATTAGAAATTATTTTAATATCCTTTATTAGAAATATATAGTATTTATTATTTCTCTTTCCTTTCTATAAATTGTCCCCAAAATAATTTCTTTAATATATACATTTTACCATATCTCAAATATCAATTAATTCTCTAACCAATATTTATTCTCGTTAGTTAATTTTCATAATTAACTGTTTCATGTTTTACTATCTCAATCCATCCATGGATAGCTTAAGCACTAATAATAACCTATATTACAATTATACTAGTCACTAGTAGATAAACTCAAGAAGATGGTGATTATACAATAAAGATATTAATGTCACCAACTTACTATGATAAAATAATTCTATAAATTATTTAATATCGATAGATAAGTCTTTTCCATCTCTTTTTCTCCAAATAAATCGCCTTCTCAATCAATAACAAATATATAATAATAATAGACTTATTAAACCCAAAATCACATATTGCATAGTTCATATTACACTATGCAACACAATACCACAAAACTCATAATGCATTTATATATTCTTATTTGAATCCATATCATGCCTTAAGAATCTTATTTATTAAATTCTTATTTTAATAATTTCTAGAAATTTGGGTCCTTACAGAAGCCATGTGATGTACAATGTGGTGTTATACCACGAAGAAGCATTTTAATATAAAAGTTTTATTTGAAATGCTTGTCAATATGATTGAGTTATTATTTGATTGTTAATAATAACCAAGGAAATAAGTAAGCAATAACAAACATGTTTCGTATTAACAGAAAATGCCGCTAAGAAGACGACACAGAAATCGTGAAGAAGAACCTCGTGAGGAGGAAGAGCATGGGAATAATAACCCGTTGCAAGAATTTATGAACTTGTTAGCGACGACTCTCAATCGAATGAGAGGTAGCGTATGCGTGAATCCTGGGGTAGGTCGAGGAACTACCTTTAAGGAGTTCAAAGTAATAGGTCCGCTTGAGTTCCATGGAACTACGGATCCTATAGCTGCCCAAAGTTGGGTGAAAGAGATTGAGAAAGCATTTGTTATTGCAAATGTCGGTGAGGCACAGAAGACTTCTTTTGCGACTTATCTGATGAAAGCTGAGACCAACTACTGATGGGAGGCCAACCAGAGTAGGGCCGAAACAGACGTGGTTGCGTGGGAACGATTTAAAGAGTTGTTCTTTGAGAACTACTTTCCCCCGAGTGTGCGGGGAAGGATGGAGATTCAGTTCTTGGAACTGAAGCAGGGGGAGGTGACGGTTCCCCAATATGCAGCCAAGTTCAATGAACTGGCGAGGTTTGCTCCACATCAAGTGAGCACCGAATTACAGAAGGCACGGCGGTTCAAGCAAGGACTAAAGCCCTGGCTCTATAACTGAATCTCAGTTCTCCAAAGTGTTACCTTTGGAGTTGTTTTGGAGAAGGCTATTATAGCCAAAGGTGGTTGTGAGGCGTTGACCTTATACCACAAAGAGAAGAAGAATAAGGCTAAAATTGAGGTGTCAGTCAAAGTCGAGGGGGCCAGTGGAAGTGGCCAGAAGAGAAAAGGTTTCAGCTCCGGGAATACCGGAGTAAAGAAAGAGTTCCCTATGAGGAAGATGGAGACATGCAAGACTTGTGGCAAGGCTCATTCAGGAGTTTGCCTCAAGAGAAAGGCGGTCTGTTACAACTGTGGACAGGAGGGGCATATCTCGCCTAACTGTCCCAGTCTTAAGAAGAGCCGTGGGTGTTTTGTGTGTGGATCTATGGACTACATGGCACGGAACTGTGCAAAGAAAGGTTAAGATAGGGTGCTGGTACTGGTAAGCTAGCAATTGGTGGTACAGTACCACAGGATAGACCGACTGCTCATACATTTAATATGACGGTCCATGATGCAGTAGCATCGAGCGACGTCGTATCAAGTATTTGATGAGTGGGTTTTATACCTACAAATTGGTATTCTTTAGAGCTTGATTCTTGTTGTATTCAAGTGTTTATGCTATCATTTTAACTCGAATTTATATGATCATGTGCAGGAATGAAATGGAGGCAAAAAGAGCGTAAAAAGGCTTCAATCTTAGCATACAAGAGGTGTTCACCCGCTGGGGCGGGTCCCATAAAGTACTTCACCAGCTGGAGCTGCACCTTATAAATTTTAATCAAGCCGGACAGCAGCTTCTCCCGCTTGGGCGGGGCTGTCATAGGCAATTCCCACGGTGGGGCGGGGAGGCGGCAACTACCATGTTGATTTCTTGTCTTTTACGAACTCGGATGGCAAGCAAGTGTATCAAGGCTGGCATATTTTCCTTCTCTTTCTCGGATTGTGGGCCAGCATCATGGATGATATAAGTGGGCTGCAACATAGAGAAAGGGACACAAGCAGGATATTAGAAGGAGACTTGGACCGAATGACGTGGAGGGAGGCGCAAGCAGCTAGTTGAATTCCTTCCCCTATTCGAATTGGGCAGCATTTGGCTTTGATTAGGAACTTAAAATAATGCTGGGGACTCATGTGGTAGAAAGGGTTGCACTTCATATGGTGGGGCCACAAGTGATTGAGAATTGGACTTGAGGCATAATGTAAAAAAGGCATGCTGCTCTCTTTTTCTCACACGTATCTGATTGCAAGCCAAGGAGAAAGTGGAGGGTTAGTGGGCTATGAAATTAATATATAATATATATGATTAGTATATGACTTAACCTTGGAAGGCGTGAATGGTCAATTGGTTCTTGGAATATAAAAGGGATGGAGGAGCTTATATATGGATGAATATAATATAGGTTAGTTGTATTATTCCATTAATTGGATTATATCAGTATTAGTTTAGATAGTTAATTTAGTTTTTAATAAAAATAATAAACCCTAGTTGAAAGGGGATTTGGAGATTGAAACAAGTGAAAGTCATTGAAGATTAAGAGCAGGAGCAAGAAGAAGCACGAATTTGCTGGCAACAGATTTATTCTTTTTCTTAATCTTATTCTTATCTTTTAATGTGTATTTAATTATGGATTCTTAGTTTTAATTCAATATCAATGAACTGATTGTTTTGTTTAAGATTATAATGGATCTTATTGTGTAGTTTATTTTAATATGCTTCTCTATCAATTGTTGTGATCTATCGTTGTGAATTATCTATTGTGATTTGGACTTAACTATTTAATTGCCTTATTATCAATTACCATGATAATCTATATGAAATCGGTAGAGGAGTATAGATTTAGATCTGATCATTATAGCATATGTTTGTGATTTTTGCGTTGATGGGATTCATGATTCGTGTTTAGGATAGAGATATACCTTTACGCCATATATAGTCTGATAGAGAACTTGTGATTAAATCCTTTTTAATTATAATTCACGTAGAGATATAGTGGATTAGTTAATTAGGGTGTCTTGCTCAATTCTATCATCTGTGGATTTGAGTGAGTATGGTATGATGCATCGAGAGGTGGTTACATTTGCTTTCGTGTTCTTGATTAACAATTCAGAATAGAGAGAATAATTGATGAGAAGTATGTTAACTTAGATGAAGCAATAAGTGAAGTTGTGATCTTAAATCTCCGTAATCTTAATTTAACTAGTGCTGAAAAATAGTAGTTTAATTATATATATTGATAATTCATTCGTTTGAATAAGATTGAGTTGGTTACGGGTTAGTACTTGGTGATTTTTATTAAATAATTCCTTGTGGGAACGATACTTTACTTTCATTTTATTCCTTGTTGACCACGTATACTTGCGTGTTGTGCGTAACTAGATTTTACCCAACAAGTTTTTGACGTCGTTGCAGGGGAATTAATTTAATAATTATTTACCAATAGAAATTTCAATCAAATTAGTCTTAATTTAAACATTTTTTTTATTTTTATTTTTAATTCTCTTCCTCTATTTCTCTCTTTTCAGGTACCATGGACGACTTTGCGTATCAATGGTCCTATTCGAGTACGACTCAACCAAGGGATACAGGGATTGATGAACTTATATTAGCAAAGATTGAAGAACTTTCAAGGATGTGGGAGGTTATTGCAGCCCAACGTAGGTGAAAGATGGCAGTAATTTGCAAATATTGTGTTGGAAATCATCTGAGTCATCAATGAACCGTCAGTTTTGAACCGGTACAAAATAGTGGTGATTACCTTAACAACTATACGGATCCTAACTATCACCAAGATTGGGGGTATCACCCGAATTCTTCATGGAGCTACAATTATGAAGACCAATACTACGCTCCAAATCCATCATACACACCGGAATTTTCATGTCCACCTCCATTGTCACAAGAAGAAAAGCTAGGTTGGGAAGATGCTTTGGCCAGGATCCAAACAGAAAATGAAGTGGCGACAAAATCTCTATTAGCGGAAATGAAGAATCTATCAATTCAAATAGGATAGATAGCAAGTGGAATGAATATAAGGCTTTAAGGAGCTTTGCCTAGTGACACAAAAAGGAATACGAAAGCTGTGAACAACATTCCTCCAAACAGTGGTCCTAATTACATGGATTTCGAAACTAATGGAGAGCCAGAATCAAATATGCTATTGGATGAGCCACAAGAAGAAAAGTCAAATCTGGAGGAACTCATGTCAAACGTCATAGCAGATCAAGAGGAGAGGAAGATTAGTCAGGAGTTGTCAAGTCAAGATCTTAATAATCAGATGGAGAAACTCATCACTACCCACCAAATGGTCCTAATTACATAGATTCCGAAACAGAAATAGATAATTCAGAGCTGAGGGAATGGTGGTCCAAGTTCATAGCAGACATAGAGGAGAGGAGGATTAATCAAGAGAGGTCAATTCGAGATCAAGAGTTATCAACTCAAAATCTTAATAATCAGATGGAACAACTCACCAATGCCTCAAACAACTGTCCTCCAAACACTTGGCATAATGACATGGATGACAAAACTGACGGAGAACCCGAACCAAATCTGCAACTGGAAAAGCCACAAGATATAGAAAGTGAGGAGACAAATGGGGATAATGAAATAGAGGTCGACGAAGATCTAAATGGGTCTCCACCAAAGATCAAAGAGTCAGTCAGATTTGTAAAACCATGCCCGATTGGTAGTCATGTCGTCGGCGAAGCTCTTTATGACTTAAGCTAGTACAATTTTGAAACCATGGAGATAATACGAAGATAGACGAAGAGCCTATTATGTGTGACAAGCTTCCAAGCCCCAAAGTGATCACATACACAATGGAGAAAACACCTAGCTGTTGGACCTTCTTCATGGAGATAATACCTAATCAAAACATGCTAGGTGATTTTGATGCACTGGCCATCGCCTGTGGGAACCTCCCAAAGGATTATTTGCTACTGATGGATGGAGAGTTCCTCAACTTTCGAAGAGAAATTGGATAGCGTTGACCAGACAAAGTCCGGCTGAAGGACTATAAAACAAGCGCTTATTGGGAGGTAATCCAAGTTTAATTTTTAATTTTAGTTTTTTTTAGGTTTAAAGTACTTAATAAATTTTTATTTATTAGGATTGAATAAACTTGCTTCTATCATGTTCACAGGTTAATCAAGTCCAACTTAAGTGTGGTGCCCGATTCATTCCAATGTACCTAGCCTATTCTTCAGACTTAGCAGACAAGAAGGAAAATTGCTACATTTTCAGGGAAGTCCTCTCTTTTAATTTTTCCTATCTTATCCACTGAGGACAATGTCTATTTTAAGTTTGGGGGTATTTATCATGTTTAGTATTCACTTGGACAATGTTTTGATGGAATTTGATTGTGGCCTATGATAAGAGGGTGGTTAATGTTTTTAACTCTTGGAGAATTGATGAGCATGCTTAGTCTATATTTTAACTCATTAGTTAGTTTCACACTACTTGCAAAATTTTTGAAAATTTTTACACATATCCATTTGTTTAGCTAGTTGGGGTTAAATTTTTTTGGCTAAATGCTTATGAAAGGTATCATTGCAACTTGAGAAATCTTATTTGACCATCATTCAAAGTGAAAATTAGGCACTCACATAAGTTTGGGGGAAATCTTGGGATATTTTAGGAAAAAATTATTGGAACCTTCTCGAGTTAAATAATTGAATCATGTGGTGGGTCGAGATGGAGCGTAAAATGCACTCCCCATAAACACAGGCACGAGATGGAGCGTAAAACGCACTCGTTCAATGGAAAGTGAGATGGAGCATAAAACGCACTCACTAAAAAGATCAAGAAAAAAAAGAACGAAAAAGAGTAGCTTAAAAGATCAAAGGGAAGGGTTCATATGTGCTTAACTGTTTAAATATATGGTTGATCCTCAAGAAAAAATTGTGGTTTGTCTGTTTAAGCGGAGATTGGTGTGATAAAAAGTTTTGAGAGTTGTCTTTGAAAATCTTTTATGAGTATTGGTTGATCTTATCTAAATCATGACTAGTTTGAACATTTGGATGCACACACGCACTTAAAGGATTATGAGTAGATGTGAAGCTAATGAAAATTGTTGAAATTTTTAGACATGACATTGTTTTGAAATTTTCTGTGGGCTATCATTTGTTGTAACCTTTGAGGCCACTATTCAAATTCATATTAACTAATTGCCTGAGTGGATCATTGCTAGAGAATGAATCTGTCTAATTTGTGTGTTTGCTTAAGGACAAGCAAAGTCTTAAGTTTGAGGGTATTTGATGAGTGGATTTTATACCTACGAATTGGTATTCTTTAGAGCTTGATTCTTGTTGTATTCAAGTGTTTTTGCTATCAGTTTAACTCAAATTTATATAATCATGTGCAGGAATGAAATAGAGGCAAAAAGAGCGTAAAAAGGCTTCAATCTTAGCATACAAGAGGTGTTCACCCGCTGGGGCGGGTCCCATAAAGGACTTCACCAGCTTGAGCGGCACGTTGCAAATTTTAATCAAGAAGGACATCAGCTTCTCCTACTGGGGCGGGGCTATCATGGGCAATTCCCTCGGTGGGGCGGGGAGGCGGCAGCTACCCTGTTGATTTCTTGTCTTTTACGAACTCGGATGGCAAGCAAGTGTATCAAGGCTGGCATATTTTCCTTCTCTTTCTCGGATTGTGGGCCAGCATCATGGATGATATAAGTGGGCTGCAACATAGAGAAAGGGACACAAGCTGGATATTAGAAGGAGACTTGGATCAGATGACGTGGAGGGAGGCGCAACCAGCTACCTGAATTCCTTCACCTATTCGGATTGGGCTGCATTTGGATTTGATTAGGAACTTAAAATAAGGCCGGGGACTCACGTGGGAGAAAGGGTTGCACTTCATATGGTGGGGCCCCAAGTGATTGAGAATTGGACTTGAGGCATAATGGAAAAAAGGTATGCTACTCTCCTTTTCTCACACGGATCTGATTATAAGCTAAGGAGCAAGTGGAGAGTTAGTGGGCTACGCAATTAATATATAATATATATGATTAGTATAGGACTTAACCTGGGGAGGCGTGATTGGTCAATTGGTTCTTGGAATATAAAAGGGACGGAGGAGCTTATATATAGATGAATATAATATAGCTTAGTGGTATTATTCCATTAATTGGATTATATCAGTATTAGTTTAGATAGTTAATTTAGTTTTTAATAAAAATAATAAACCCTAGTTGAAAGGGGATTTGGAGATTGAAACAAGTGAAAGTCATTAAAGATTTAGAGCAGGAGCAAGAAGGAGCCCGAATTTACTGGCAACAGATTTATTCTTTTTCTTAATCTTATTCTTATCTTTTAATGTGTATTTAATTGTGGATTCTTAGTTTTAATTCAATATCAGTGAACTAATTCTTTTGTTTAAGATTACAACGGATCTTATTGTGTAGTTTATTTTAATATACTTCTCTATCAATTATTGTGATCTATCGTTGTGAATTGTCTATTGTGATTTGGACTTAACTGTTTAATTGCCATATTATCAATTACCGTGATAATCTATATGAAATCGGTAGAGGAGTATAGATTTAGATATGATTATAATAGCATGTGTTTGTGATTTTGCGTAGATGGGATTCATGATTTGTGTTTAGGATAGAGATATGCCTTTACGCCATATGTAGTCTTATAGAGAACTTGTGATTAAATGCTTTTTAATTGTAATTCACATAGAGATATAGTGGATTAGTTAATTAGGGTGTCTTGCTCAATTCTATCATCTGTGGATTTGAGTGAGTATGGTATGATGCATCGAGAGGTGATTATATTTGCTTTCGTGTTCTTGATTAACAATTCAGAATAGAGAGAATAATTGATGAGAAGTATGTTAACTTAGATGAAGCAATAAGTGAAGTTGTGATCTTAAATCTCCGTAATCTTAATTTAACTAGTGGTGAAAAATAGTAGTTTAATTATATATATTGATAATTCATTCATTTGAATAAGATTGAGTTGGTTACGGGTTAGTAATTGGTGATTTTTATTAAATAATTCCTCGTGGGAACGATACTTTACTTCCACTTTATTACTTGTTAACCACGTATACTTGCGTGTTGTGCGTAACTAGATTTTAACTAACAGTATCATCCTGGTCAATGATATAAATGCTTATGTATTCTTTGATTCAGGTGCAACGTGTTCATTCATAACATGTGAGTAACGATTAGAATTACTCCCCGAGAAGCTTGTAATACCTTTTAGTATTAAGGTAGAAAATGAGGAGGTAATTTCGGTGGATTCTGTTCATAGGAATTATTGGGTAGACATTAGAGGTAACACATTATCAGTAGATTTAATACCGGTGAAGATGGGAGAATTCCATGTGATTCTCGGAATGGGCTGGTTAGTAAATTATGGGGCGATGATAGATTGTCAAAATAAGAGTGTAAACCTTTGGATTTTCAAGAAACCCAAGTTAGTGTTCTACAGTAGTAAATCACCGGGACGCTCTTGTTGTCTACCCATGACACAAGCCAGAAAGTTGTTGAAGAAGGGATGTGAAGGTTACCTGTGTCATGTTGTTGATACCCAACAATTGGGAGCAACATTTGAACAGATACCTATTGTTAACGAGTATGCAGATGTATTTCCGAGTGATTTACTAGGTCTTCCACCTGACAGGGAGGCCGAATTTGTTATCGACCTTGCACTTGGAACGGCACCAGTGTCGAAGGCACTGTATCGTATGGCGCCAGTGGAATTGAAAGAGTTAATGATTCAGTTGCAAGAACTGTTGGACAAGAAGTGCATTCAACCGAGTGTCTCTCTATGGGGAGCGCCAGTATTGTTTGTAAAGAAGAAGGATGGATCGTTGAGGCTTTGTATCGACTACCGAGAGTTGAACAAGCTAACGATAAAGAATAAATACCCATTGCCTAGGATCGATGATATTTTTGATCAGTTGAAAGGGGCAAAACATTTTTTAAAGATAGATTTACGATCGGGGTATCACCAGTTGAAGGTTAGAGCGGAAGATATACCTAAGACAACCTTTAGGACTCGTTACGGCCATTACGAGTTTTTGGTTTTGTCATTTGGGTTAACAAATGCACCAGCCGCATTCATTGACATGATGAATAGAGTGTTCAAGAAATATTTGGACAAGTTCGTTGTGGTGTTCATTGATGATATCCTAGTGTATTCCAAGATGAAGGAGGATCACGCTGAACATTTGAGATTAGTGTTGGAAGCACTAAGGAAGGAAAATTTGTATGCGAAATTCACTAAGTGTGAATTTTGGTTAGAAAGAGTACAGTTTTTGGGGCACGTTATTGACAAGGAAGGAGTTTCAGTTGATCCAGCGAAGGTGGAAGCTGTGATTAACTGGGAACAGCCAAAAATGCCGACTGAGGTGCAGAGTTTCCTGTGGTTAGCGGGTTATTATCGGAGGTTCATTCTGTAATAACCAAGATTTCTAAGTCACTTTGTAAATAGATATATTAATTAAATATTAATGAGATTGAAAACATTGTTACATGTGTGGAATGAATAATAGGCTAAATGAATATGTGTGTACTTTAATTATGTATATGTGTTCATTTATGTTATAGAAAGAAAATTAAGAAGAAGATTACATAACCTAATTTTTACATTAGGTATGAGAATTGAATAACCTAAGGGTTATGGTATGGGAGAATGTTAGTATTAAAAATATGTACTAACCCTAAAAGATTTATTTTATATATCTCAACTAATTAATCTTATAACCTAATTAAAGCAAGTCTAATTGGGTTATAAAATTAAATGAACATGAATAATAAACTAAAGTACAAACGTGGGGAACGGAAACCCTAATTAAATGATTAGGATAAGAGAAATTAAAAGTAATGGAACCATAGTGAATTACATGGCTCAAATTAAATTAAGTGTGAGCCCAGATAATTAAAGGAATGACCCAAGTCTTGGCCCAATTAAGGAGGGACATTTTGGGCATTTACTTAACTAAATAAAGCATTAAAAAGCAAATAAAATGGATGAGGATAAGGCCACATGGCCGGATTTTTTAGAGGAGAGGAGATAAGGGAGAAGAATGTAATGATTACACTTTTAACGTATCCTTATCTTTACTTTCCAAGTGTCTTCCTTTTACTTTTACAACATGTTTATCTAATTTTCTAAGTGATAATGAAATAAGAGAGAGAGAGAGAAGAAACATGAATGTGGATAAAGATGATAGATATATCTATTATATATAATATAATTTGCTAGCACAAAAGTTATCCTCTTTTTCTCTCATTTCATTCCTAAGTAAACTAAATTAAAACAAAAGCTACAAAGAGAGAGAGAGAGAGAGAAATTAGGTGGGAAGGAAAGAAGAAAAAGGAAGACTTCTACTCTTAATGCATCCTAGATTCATAACATATTGTGGTTGGACAAGAAGGGTAGCTCACAAATCAAGGTAAAAATCTTAAATTTAGAAGTTTTGATCCATTTCTTTTGATAAGAAAATGGAATATGGAGTTTGTATTTTCTAACTTAAAAACTATAGATCTACATGATATATAGTATTTCATGTTTAGATCTAACACATTTGAGTGTTAGAAAGTTGAATAAATGGAAGAAAAGAAACTAGGTTTCTAAAGTGTTAGAAAATCGTAGCTTTCTCGCCCTTTTATCAATTACTATTTTAAATCTACACAAACTTTTTGCGATCCGTCAAAGAGAGGTTCTAGATATATGAGTTAACTAGTAAACCCAAGTGGTAGAACTCAAAAGCGAGGAGTTTAAAAGTTGTGGTGTTAGTTTTAGTCAAAATAGTCCACGTAGTGGACAAAAAGTTTAAAAAGGCTCTCTGATCAGTCTGCCATGAGGGCAGTTTCATCCACTTGCTTTGTTTTAAAAATTCGAAGAAAATTTGGAGAGGTAATATCAGAGGTTAGGCAGGTTCTGTAAAAATTGAGCATTTTTGGCCATACGGTTTGAGAGTTATGCATTTTAAGGTAAATGGCTACTTTTAAATATCTAGCCGAATAACTCTGTGTGTGTAAATTCAAAAATTATGAAATGTTTACTGGAAGTACATGTATATGGCAGGAGCTTACCCTGAAAGTTTCATAATTTTTGGAGGTAATCGCGATTTATGAAAAATCTGACAGTATTTGGCCATTATGGACTCTTTAAATATAGTAAATGAATTTTTAAAATTTCAAAAAAATAATATATTTTCATGAAGGGACTATATATAGTTGCTTTCCAGAAAAGAAATGATTTTGGAGATGTTTTGCTATTTTTCATATAAATGATAATATTAGGAATAAATAAATTTAATTAATAATGTGATATTAAAAATATGAAAAATGATATTTTATGACTTATGAACCCTAAATATGATCTATACAGATTTTGGATAGAAATTTTGTTCATTGTGGAAGAGATATAATGTTCTATGGCATTTTAAAATGATTAAAATGGAATCTAGTAGGAATCCAGGCTGCTGGAATAACATCTGGGTTGCTGGAATTGTAATCCAGGCTGTTGGATTTGAATCCAAGTGGCTGGAATGGGAATCCAGGCTGCTAGATTGTAATCCAGGCTGTTGGAATGTAATCCAGGATGCTGGATTAAAATCCAGGCTGCTGTAGTGAAATCCAGTTTGAATCCAATTTGCTGTATTGTAATCTAGTTTGAATCCAGGTTACTGGATTGGCATTTGGGTTGCTGGATTTGGAATCCAGTTTGCTGGATTGGGAATTTAACCTACTGAGTCATAAAGAAGAGCTTATATAAGTAGGGATTATGCAATGTAGTGATTAAAAGGTGGTCGAAGAGTAACAATAACACTAAGACTTTAACGTAATGTCTAATGTTTAGTTATATGATTAAATGTTAGACAATTTAATATAGAATACTGAGATTATAAGTTAGTATATGCTATGACTAATTGAAAGATCTATTATATATTTTTTCTCTAAGAAGTTAAACTAAATTGCGTAGCAGTAGATCGCGATTGAGGCAAGTTCTCTAAGTCAAACTTGAGTTATATTTTTCAAAGCATATTAGTGAATACTTATTGATGATTATTCACATCTATAATGATTGTTGATATTTGCACTTTGTGCAATTGAATTCCTGTTCTATTATTATTGAACTGTGAATTATTTAAAGTTCTTTCATTCATGAATTATTTATGATATGGATCTATGCTAGTTGTATCAGCTAGATCAAGCATGTTTAAATTTGTTAAATAAAATATTTTTTAAAAGTGGTGCCTAACCAATTGACTTGGTAAGGACTCATGACTGAAGAAAGGACAATTTTATTAAAGCATTATTGAAAAACAATCATTGCTAGTATATTGAGTGATTATGCATACTTCACAGGATATGAAAGGCTAATCCCCTTTACTACAAAATCTTATTAAAAGGACCAGCAATACTGACAACCTTAGTATATGTTCATGGTTATTTTAAACCACTCAGCTTCTGTTACTCAATTATTCGAATATTCAGTTATTAAGCTTTGATTCATGTTCTTTCATAATCCATTTATCAGTTGAAACATTAAAATTTAAATTCTTTTCTAATCATGATATTTCTCCTTCATATTTAAACTTGCTAAACAAATAAGTTGCTTACTCTTGTTATATCATGACATTTATTTCAGCTAAGCCCAAAGTTCAAGTAAGAAAGATAAGGGCAAGGGAAAAGTTCAAGAGTAGTTAGTGTAAATGTTTATGTATCATGAGATAGTATGTTTGATGGTTCTGTAAACCTTTTGTGTTATTATATGTAACTAAGGTCTGCTAAGTTAAGGTGTTAGACCTTGGGATATGTTTGTAAGACTTTAATGTAATGAACAATATATGTTTATTATTCCAAAATAGTTCATAGAATGCTTATGATGGTGATAAATCGTGAGCACCGAACCCGAGGTTAGAGAACCCAGATTTGGGGGCGTCACACCTTCAGGGCTTCTCAAAGATAGCTACTCCGTTGACGAATTTAACCATAAAGACGGTGAAATATGTATGGACAGAGAAGTGTGAAGAAAGTTTCCAAAAGCTGAAGAAAAGGTTAAGTCAAGCACCGATGTTGTCTTTACTAGATGAGACGGGGAATTTTGTAGTATATAGCGATGCTTCGCACAAAGGACTCGGTTACGTGCTCATGCAGCATGGCAAAGTAGGCAGTTGAAGGAGTATGAGGGAAATTATCCTACTCATGACCTTGAACTCGCCACAGTGGTGTTTTCCTTAAAGATTTGGAGGCATTACCTGTATGGGGAGAAGTGTGAGATCTACACAGACCATAAAAATTTGAAGTATATCTTCACTTAGAAGGAGTTGAACATGAGACAAAGAAGATGGTTAAAGTTGATAAAGGATTACGAATGTGAAATCCTGTATCACCCATGGAAGGCGAACGTGGTGGCCGACGCCTTAAGACGAAAGGGTCGGGAATAACTTTCAATGTTAACAGCTCATGAGGAGTTGATAACAGAGATAGCAAAGATGGAATTAGAAATTCAATGTCCAAGTAAAGAAAGAGAGAAACTGGTTGCGATGGAGGTTCAACATACTATCGTAGAAAAGGTGAAGGAAGTGCAACTCAGAACTGAGGAGTGTGAAAGAATAAGGAAGAAGATCGTAGACGGTGCCGAAAGTGTGTATAATTTTGATAACGAAGGGTTATTGAGATTTGAAGGAAGAATTTGGGTTCCTTGTGAGCCAGAGTTGAAAGAAGAGATCATGAATGAAGCTCATCACTCGAGGTACTCGATTCATCCTGGTAGTACCAAGATGTATCAAGACATTCGAACCAATTTTTGGTGGCCAAATATGAAGAGGGAGATAGCAGAATATGTGAGTAGGTGCTTAACTTGTCAAAAAGTTATGGCCGAACATTAAAGACCCAGTGGTTTATTGCAATCATTGGAGATTCTGGAATGGAAATGGGAGCATATCACGATGAAATTTGTCGTAGGACTTCCAACGATGCAGAAAGGATACGATGCTATTTGGGTAATAGTGGATCATTTGACAAAGTCGGCTCATTTCTTGTCGATAAGAGTCAGGTATAACCTGTACCAGCTAGCTAAACTTTTTGTCAAGGAGATCGTCTCCAGACATGGAGTTCTAGTTTTAATTGTGTTCGATCGCGATCCGCGATTCACTTCAAATTTTTGGAAGAGTTTACAAGAGCAAATGGGAATGGAACTGAGGTTGAGTACGGCGTATCATCCACAGACGGATGGACAAAGTGAAAGAACAATCCAAACGCTAGAAGACATATTAAGGTCTTGCGTTATGGATTTCAAGGGTAGTTGGGACGATCATCTACGATTAGTAGAGTTCACCTACAACAACAGTTATCACACTAGTATAGGCATGCCGCCTTGCGAAGCGTTATACGAACTAAAATATAGAACGCCACTTTGTTGGGATGAAGTGGGAGAATGTCGAATGTTGGGTCCTAAAATGGTATAACAAACGGCGAAAATGGTTAAGTTAATACGAACGCGACTAGTAACAGCTCAAGACAGATAAAAGAAGTAATGCGATCCACATCGGAAGAACAGAGAATTTGAGGTCGGTTCGTATGCGTTCCTGAAGGTGTCACCCTGGAAGGGGAAGATACGTTTTGGGAAAAAAGGAAAATTAAGCCCTAGGTTCATAGGACATTTTGAGGTTCTAAGGAGGGTAGGAGAGGTAGCTTATGCGATAGCATTACCTCCAGAGTTGGGACATATCCATAACGTGTTTCACGTTTCAGTATTGCGTCCCTATAAGCTGGATTACAAGCATGTAATCAAGTATAAACCAATTCAAGTCGAGAAGGACTTAACATACGAAGAGATTCTTATTCAAGTTATTGATAGGAAAGAGCAAATTTTGAGAAGTAAAGTGATACCTTCGGTGAAGGTAATATGGAGGAACCACAATGCCGAAGAAGCAACGTGCGAACTCGAGGACAGAATGAGGAAGGCTTATCCTCATTTGGTTGAGTAACTTATATTAAAATTCTGGGGACAAAATTCTTATAAGGGGGTAGAATGTAACGCCCGAGGAAAGTCGAACGATTATGTGAATGAGTTGTATTTGATTTATGAAATAAAATTCGATTATTTGTTTATTAAAAAGAGTAAGCAAATTGAGGGTAGATTTATGACCTAGAGAAGTTCGAAATGGTTAGTATTCTGCTTTTGCGCTAGAAATATTAAATGTGAATTTTCAAGTCAAAAATGAAGTCTTTTCAATAAAATGACGAAATAGGCACTATTTATCAAACCCTAAGGGTTAGGGTTTGACCTTAAGGGTTAGGGTTCGTGTAACCCTAAGCTCGTTTGAGATTTGGAATGTCGTAATGACATTCTGTCAAAAGATTTGACTGTAATATACCGTGAAAAGTTAAATTTGCCACGAAGAAGTTTTCTCGAAAGAAAAGTACAGAAATCACTATTCATCCGTTTCTAATTGGGAATTGATTTTGAAATTCTGAGAAATGCGTAATGATAGAATTTTTAGGCGAAATGGAATATGTAATAATATTTCATTTATAGCTCACGAAGTTTTCGCGTAGGGACGTAAAATTCTAAGCGTTAGGGAAAGTAAAATCAATAATTATATTGATTACGTATACTAATAAATGATTATTATACGGAAGGAATACGTGTATAATACAAAGTATTATATGAGTGTGATACGAGGTATTATACGAGAATTAATACGACGTATAATACTAATTTTATACGGAGTAAATACATTAAAATAAATTGAAGTTGAATTAAACTTAATAAGTTGACCCGTGAGTCGAACCATTAGGTAAACGGGTGGGTTTAGCCCATGGTTCATCCCACAACCCATGCTTGCATATGGGGGGACAAGTTGACCACATGGGGGCCATGTGAAGGCATAAGGTGCCCATGTGCTAGCACATGGGGAGATATAATGTGAGGTGGAAAGGAGGTGGGGTTGAGGAGGTTTGACCTAATGACCAACCCACCCCAACTCTTGCAACTTCTATAAATAGAAGGCTTGCCCTCCATTTTTCATTGTTTGAAAATCCACCAACACACAAAGGGAGAGAGAAGAAGTTAGTTTGATAGTTGTGAGATAATTTCCATCATCCAAGAAGAAGAAAGAAGCCTTTAAGTCTCTATACCCAAGCTCAACCAAGAACGCTCAAGGTATAAAATATGAAATTTTATAAAACTCTCTTCTTTTAATAATAATTTTGATAGAGAAGTGATTGAAGGAGTTATGCCTATGGAGAGGTTATAAGGATGGAGTATTGGTGAATTAGAAACCCTAATAAGCCATGCTTAATATGTAATAAGAACTCATTAAGGGCTAGTGAGGAACTTAGTGAATTTATAAGAAATGGAATAATAAAAATGTTAAACCATTAGAACTTAATTGTTTTGAACGGTTGGAATCATTAATAATCAACCAATGGATTAGTTCCAATTGGTTTGAAGTAAGAATAACAAAGACCAAATATTCAGCGAAAGTTACGTGATTAGACGATAATCGTCAAAAACGTACTTTTCTTGGATTAGAAGTCAAAAGTCGTCGTGTGATTCAAAAACGATGGTTTTCGATTGTACCATGTGTATTTAGGTAAATAAGACTTTTGGGAGCAAGAACGAACGAATTCCAACTTAAAACGAAGAATTGAGCGTCGAACATTCCCGAACGTTTAACGAACGCGTAAAAATGGACTAATCCGCGAATTTATAGCTGACGGATTCAGAAATGAATTTTGACTTGCTAGAATGTTAGAACATAATGTTTATGAACTATTGGCTTTGGAATGAGCCAATTATGTGTTATAACGATCATGTTATGGACTCAAAAATCTCAGAAATTTTCAGAACTTAGAATTTTTTTTTCTGAGATACAGGGTCGGCGCTGCCGCGCCCGCATAATCCGGCGCTGCCGCGCTAGTCTGGGGCAGGATCCCTGCATGATGGGCGCCGTAGCGCCACCAGCAAGAGTAATTTTGATGCTGCCGCGCTAGGACAGAGGAACTTCCCTACATAGGTGGCGCTGTCGCGCCGTTTATCAAAGGGAAGCTGGCGCTGCCGCTCCCGCAGAAGAAAAATGTTGACCAAGTTAATTACTTACTTAACCTTTTTCCATAGGGATTAAAGGTTTAATAAGTAATGAATGAACATGAGTGAATCTCCTTTAAACGACATGCTTAATCAAGGGTTTATAAGAAGTAAACGTTAATCAAAACGTAATTGAACTTGAACTTTGGAAATGTAAATCGCAAACCAAAGATTGAGTTGAAGACCAAGTTGAAGAACAAGTTATGATCTAATCGATCATCATACTTAGTGATGATTCATAAGAGTTCGGGTTATAACATAGAAATGTTAATAAGCCGTAGTAAACGTTAAATAACTTAAACGAATGTTATTAGTTTAATGTTTTAGTTAAGTTATACAAGAAGGAAAAGTTAGGCGAATACATTGTATATTGATTATGAGTTCTTATTGGTATACTATGTGTTATGCTTGTAGAAGTGGTAAAGATCCAGTAGCGTACCTTAAAGATTTAAGAGACGGGAAGGCAAGTTTTCTAACTCTTATATTAACGTTGCGTTATACAAGTTTTCTAACTCTTGTTTAAGCCTAATGGTTGGACAAGAGATCATTGTGCATAACTTCTTATGCATAAATAAGTTGTTGAATAGTCAATGCCATTTGATTCGGCTAGACTGAGAAGTAAATATATTTTGGTGGGCTTTTCCACAAATCTTTCCAGAATATATATATATTGAAGCAATCATATGCCAAAGTGATTGGTAAGGATTCTCAGGGGAACCTGAGAATGAAAGATAAATGTTTTTATGTCGTTAATTCGACAGGTACGCGAGTTTACCAATGATTAAACGTAAATACGTTTAATAAATAAATGTTGATCAACATAGAGTAATACAGGCTGATCACCTGGATGTGCTCGTAAGATATATCAAACTTACGGCCTTAGTGCCGGGTTGTTCCTTTCAAAATTGAGAACCAAGTGATGGTTCGTGGTCTTTGTCCAGGCATGATTTTGAAGAAACTATATGTCCTTGGGAACAGTATTAAAAACAATCAAAACGATAATTTGATTGTTCAGAAGTACTTCATAGCTATTATACAGCTATTGAAGTGGAAGAAATATGATTCTTAATTTTGTTGTTTCAAGATAAAATGTTAACTTGCTGAGCTATTTATGCTCATTCTTGCTTCAACTAAATGTTGTCAGCGAGGAATGAACGGACTAAAGGATCCGAGAAAGACAGAGGCAAGTCCAAGATTGGCAAGTAGAGACCTTTGTAATAGCATAGTATTAGTACTGTATTTACTGATATTATGACCCCGAACAATGTAATGGTTATCGAGAACATGGGAAGGAATGAATAGAATGTATATTTAGTAAACTCATGCGTGATGTTGAAATCTTTCAATGGAATGTATAAATAAAATGTAGTATCGTGTAGCACCATGTCCAGGGTTTGAAGGTACCCGGATTTGGGGGCGTCACACATTGTAATAGCATAGTATTGGTATTATAATTACTGGTATTATGACATTGAACAATGTAATGGTAATAAGAACCTAGGAAGGGATTAAATAGAATGTAATATTTAGTAAACTCGTACATATTATGGAAGTTTTTCATTGAATGTATGAGTAGATGGTAGTACCGTGTAGCACCATATCCAGGGTTTGGAGGTACCCGGATTTGGGGGCGTCACAGGTTGGTTCAAAGCCTTAGGTTATAAAACTTAAGGGGTAAAAACCTTAGGCTATAACCTGGAGAAGAGAAGTAGAGGTTAGAAGTAAACAAACTCGATTAGAGTTTTAAAAAAATAAGAAAGTAACCATAAACATATTAAATGTGATATATGTGGTTAATATTGTGATTGTATACTAATCAATTTATTTGTGTCTTATTGTAGATACCAGGTATGATAGACATGTATAATGAAATACATGAGGTTAGCGAGGATTCAGTTAACATGGTAGAGGTTGTACTGATCCGGAGGAAGAGGATCCATCCGAGTACTCTGTTAACTTTGACTTCGCGTCATTGTTTGATGGTATGTCAGAAGAAGAGGTGGAGTCAGTGCCGATTAATATGGTATTGCCTACTGAGGAGGTGGAGGAAGAGTCTTCGACGGTGGAGTCCATGAAGGCTCTATTTATGGCAATATTGGACAGAAATGTCCAATTGAGCAAGGAAGTGCGTGACCTCAAGCAGGAGGTTCACGACATACAGGAAAATAAGAAAGACATGGAAGTCTTCTGGGAGGTCGAGCACAACGAGAGTGTGTTGGCCAAAGACAAAGTCTGAGACCTAAAGTTAGAGGTCCAAGAACTGAAAGATGAACTTCTGAACAAGAAGCAAAGAATAGGTCAGATGTCCTACATTCATAAGAGTTCGCACGAGGATTACCAGCACCAGATTGCTGAGTATCCGATTAAAGAGAGACAGAATCGGCATACCATTAGCCGGGATAAAGTGGCCAGTATGGCTAATGCGGATTACGAGAATGACTTGAGGCAGATGTAGTCTAGTTGTAGTTAGTAATGTAGATAATGTGTAGTTTGTAATGACGTAAAACCCTCTTTTTTATAGACAAGGGTAGTCTTTTGTAAATCCCAACTTTTGAAAAGTAATTGCGGGATAGTATTGTAAATGGCTGAAGCCATGTAACGTAAAGTGTAGTGTTATACTACAAGAAAGCAGATGAATATAAAAGTTTATTAAAATACTTGTCAATATGATTGAGTTGTTATTTGATTGCTAATAATAACCAAATGAAGAAATAAATAATAACAAAATGTTTTCGCATTTACAGAAAATGCCACCAATGAGACGTCCAAGAAATCAGGAGGAAGAGCCTCGTAACGAGGAGGGGCAGAGGAATAATAACCCGATGGAGGAGTTCGTAAATTTATTAGCTTCGGCTCTCAATAGGACGAGAGATACCGTACACACTAATCCTACGGTAGGTCGTGGAACTATCTTCAAGGATTTTAAGTTAATAGGTCCACATGAGTTCTATGGAACTATGAACCCTATAGCTGCCCAAGGTTGGGGAAAAGAAATCGAGAAGGCATTTGTTATCACAAATGTCGGTGAGGCGCAGAAGACTTCTTTTGCGACTTATATGATGAAGGGGGAGGCCAACTACTAGTGGGAAGCCAACCAGGGTAGGGCCGAAACAGAAGTGGTTACATGGGAACTGTGCAAGAAGTTATTCTTTGAGAACTATTTCCCCACGAGCATGTAGGGGAGGATGGAGATTCAGTTCCTATAAATGAAGCAGGGGGACATGACGGTTCCCCAATACACAGCCAGGTTCAATGAATTGGCGAGGTTTGCTCCACACCAAGTGGACACGGAGTTGCGAAGGCACGACGGTTAGAGCAGGGATTAAAACCCTGGTTCTACAACCGAATATCAGCTTTCCAAAGTGTTACCTTTGGAGCGGTGTTATAAGAAGGCGATTATCGCCAAGGGGGTTAGTGAGGCGTTGACCTTATACCACAAGGAGAAGAAGAATAAAGCTAAGACTGAGGTATTAGTCAAGATCAAGGGAGCCAGCAAGAGTGGTCAGAAGAGAATGGGTTTTAGCTTCGAGAATACCAGAGTAAAACAAGAGTTCCCTAAGAGGAAAATGGAGGCGTGTAAGAATTACGGTAAGAATCATCTGAGAGTTTGCGTTAAGGGTAAGGCGCTTTGCTACAACTACGGACAAGAGGGGCATATTTTGCCTAACTGCCCCAGTTCAAAGAAGAGTCGCGGTTGTTTTGTATGTGGATCTATGAACAACATGGCACGAAACTATCCGAAGAAATGTTCGAATATTGGGAAAGGAGCTAGCGGTAATAAGCTAGCGATTGGTGGCTCTGCACTACCGGGTAGACCGACTACCCGCAAGTTTAACATGACGGTCCAGGATGCAGTAGCATTGATTGATGTCGTAGCAGGTATTATCCCGGTCAACAGCATAAATGCATATGTAGTGTTTGATTCGGGTGCAACGTGTTCATTTATACCATTTAAATTTGCTAAACGATTAGGATTACTCCCTAAAAAACATGTAAAGCCTTTGAGCATTAAGGTAGCAAACGATGAAGTAATTCTTGTTGAGGAGTTGTTGTGTTAATATTGGAGGTAACATATTGTCGGTAGATCTTATACCAATAAAGTTAGGAGAATTCGATGTAATTCTCGGGATGGACTGGTTAGTTAACCATGTGGCGATGATAGATTGCCAAAATAAGAGTGTGAACCTTCAGATTTCTTAGAAACCCAAGGTAGTGCTCTACGGTACTAAGTCACCGGGACGCTCTTATTTTCTAACCATGACATAAGCCAGGAAGTTGTTAAAGAAGGGATATATAGGTTACCTGTGCCATGTTGTGGATACCCAACGATTGGGAGCAACGTTGGATCAGATACCTATAGACCTTGCACCAGGAATGACACCAGTTTCAAAGGCACCATATCGTATGGCGCCAGTGGAATTGAAGGAGTTGATGATTCAGTTACAAGAACTGTTAGACTAGATGTAAATTCAACCGAGTGTTTCTCCATGGGGAGCACCGGTATTGTTTGTAAAGAAGAAGGGTGGATCGTTGAGGCTTTGTATCGACTGCCGAGAGTTGAACAAACTAACGAGAAAGAATAAGTACCCATTTCCCAGGATCGATGAAGTTTTTGATCAGTTGAAAGGGGAAAAATATTTTTTGAACATAGATTTACGTACGAGGTATAACCAATTGAAGGTTAGAGCGAAGGATGTACCTAAGACAGCATTTAGGACTCGTTACGGTCATTACGAGTTCTTAGTGATATCATTTGGGTTAACGAATGAGCCAGCCGTATTCATGGACATGATGAACCGAGTGTTCAAACAATATTTGGAAAAGTCTGTCGTGGTGTTCATTGATGATATCCTAGTCCATTCCAATACGAAGGAAGATCACGTTGAACATTTGAGATTAGTATTGGAAGCACTAAGAAAGGAGAGGTTGTATGCGAAATTCACTAAGTGCGAATTCTGCTCAGAAAGAGTGCATTTTTTGGGGCACGTTATTGACAAGAAAGGGGTTTCAATGGATCCAGTGAAGGTGGAATCAGTGATTAACTGGGAACAATCAAAAATGTCAACTGAGGTGCGGAGTTTCCTAGGTTTAACAGGTTACTATCGGAGGTTCATTCAGGACTTCTTGAAGATAGCTACTCCATTGACAAATCTGACAAGAAAGACGGTGTAGTATGTGTACACAGAGAAGTGTGAAAACAGCTTTCAAGAGCTGAAGAAGAGGTTGAGTCAAGCCCCGATATTATCTTTATCGGATGAGACAGGGAATTTCGTAGTTTGTAGTGATGCTTCACATAAAGGACTGGATTGCGTGCTCATACATCATGGCAAGGTCATTGCGTATGCATCTAGGTAGTTGAAGGAGTATTAGAGAAATTATCCTACTCATGACCTTGAACTTGATGTAGTGGTTTTCTCCTAAAATATTTGGAGGCATTACCTATACGGGGAGAAGTGTGAGATCTACACAGATCATAAAAGTCTGAAGTATATCTTTACTTAGAAGGAGTTGAATATGAGGCAGAGGAGGTGGCTGGAGTTGATAAAGGATTACGACTGTGAAATTCTGTATCACCCAGGGAAGGTGAACGTGGTGGCCGACGCCTTAGGTAGGAAGGGTCGGGAGATTATGTCAATGTTAACAGCTCAGGATGAGTTGTTAATAGAGATGGCAAGGATGGAATTAGAAGTGTGATGTCTAAATGGGAAAGGGGAGAAGCTGTTTACGGTAGAAGTTCAACTTACTATAGTAGAAAAGGTGAAAGAAGTGCAACTCAGAACTAATGAGTGCGAACGAATAAAGAAGAAGATTGTAGATGGTACTGAGGATACGTACAATCTTGATAACGAAGGGTTATTGAGATTTAAAGGAAGAATTTGGGTTTCGTGTGAGCCAGAGTTGAAAGAGGAGATCATGGATGAAACTTATCACTCGAGGTAGTCGATTCATCCTGGTACTACCAAGATGTATCAAGACTTTCAAACAAATTTCTGGTGTTCGAACATGAAGAGGGAGATAGCAGAGTACGTCAGTAGGTGCTTAACTTGTCAGAAAGTTAAGGCCGAACATCAACGACCCAGTGGTTTGCTACAATCATTGTAGATTCTGGAGTGGAAGTGGGAGCATATCACGATGGACTTTGTGGTGGGACTACCAACGACACGAAAAGGATACGACTCTATTTTGGGTAATAGTGGATCGTTTGACAAAGTTGACTTATTTCTTGCCGATAAGAGTCAGATACAACTTAGACCAATTAGCTAAACTTTATGTCAAAGAGATTGTCTCGAGATATTGAGTGCCAGTTGGGAGCTGTCGTTTACACTCCTAAATTAATCTCACTTTCACTTCACGAATTTAAATAATTAGCACAGTAGTAAGCAAGGATCGATCCCACAGAGAGTAAGTTTGTTTTAGATTTATTCTACTATTTTAACAGAAAATAAAGATGGGGGATTTTTGAAATTGTTTTAAACTAAGAAAAACAGAATTTAAATAAAGAGATTAACCAAATACGTAAAAACTTCAGTTCTGTAGTTCAGTTTCACCAAGCACAGCAATCAATTAATCAAGTTATTATTCTTTACCCTTCAATGAAACTATTAACCCTAGATAACAATAAGCTCTGCTATCCGAAATTCTCCTTAGATATTCACTGTATGAAACAAGCTCTTCACCAGATTCAACTAGCATATAACCTAGAACAAGCTCTCTAGATTTAATATGATAGAAGCATTAAGAAATAGAGAATTAGGCTAATCCAAGCAACAAACACATAAGCTCTATTTGTTTAACTTATTTTTTGATAATCTTAGCAATACATAAAAGCTTGTCCACAATTAGTATCACTAATTTACTACTTGTGATGAAGACAGATATCAATTACACGTAATACCAATCTTAATCTAGCATATGATAATGATTAAATTAACTCAATTGGCCATATCAAATTAATTAGATCAATTAGCATGCAATTAATGAAAACAAAATATCAGAAGAAATTTCATACAAGAAAGAATAAATAATAATACTTAATTAATCAATTACTTGTAACAAGGTTCCACCTCCCTTTAGAACTGAATAAAGAAACTAGCCTGACATGCTCCAAGTCTGCACTTCAATGAGGTATGATAGTTGGTAGAAGATTGAATGAATAAAACCTTGACTATCATCCTCTATTTATAGTGCTAGACAAGGACTTAAATCCTATAAGAACTAGGAATCTAAATCCTAAAAGGAATTACAATTATAACTAGTTTTCATAAAGAAATAGAATCTAATAAGGAAATAAAATCTCAGTCCAAAGAAGTCCTAATTCTAATAGTAATATCAATCCAATTCCATGTAGGAATCTCCAAATATTGAGAAAGTCAACTGCTGGTCAAACTCCTCTTCAATTCAACTCCAAATCAACTTGTTTCCATCTTTTTAGCTTTAATTCACCTGAAAATAATAAACAACTTATTAAGCTCATATACACATGAAACATGTAATAAAACCAAATGTAAAGGAATAAAAAATCATGAATATTGTGTACTTATCAAATTCTCCCACTCTTAGTCTTTTACACGTCCTCGTGTAAACTAAAAGTTTAATTTCCAGAAACTCTACTCAACCATAACGTCAAAAGATTTTAAGATAAAGTCATAATTATTAACACTAAACCCACAAAAACATTATCAACACTTCATCAATCAACTCAAGATAAGTACCTCACCACTTCACCAATGAGTTTTATTAAGTTAAATTGTAACCACATAAGCCCTTGTCTATGATCCACGTACTTACTCAACTTAGTTACCATGGAGCAAAAACCGTGCACACCACTCAAAAACTCAAAACATACTTTTTCTGCTTTATTTTTTATCAGAATCTTTTAATTTTAATTTTTTTTTATTTTCGGTGAATGTATTTTATGCTCCGTTTCACCTTCCTCAATCATTCTTTTGTAAGTGAGTGCATTTTATGCTCCATCTCACTTATCCGCACGTGTTTATGGGAGAGTGCGTTTTATGCTCCATCTCATCCCACCACATGACTTCTCTTGTGTTTCTTTTTCAATAATTTCACTGGTTTCCAATTTTTCTTATTATTTTTTTTCGCATGGTCCTGCAAAAAGCTTAAGCAGTTCAATAGTTCTAGAGCATGAGATTAGTGTACATAGACAACTCCACAGATAACTTAGCCAACTAAGCATATATCACATGTTCAAGTGCTCATGAGACACAAATTCAATTTAAATCAATTACTATGGATGATGACTTAGTTTTTCTCAATCATTAACCAATTAAGCATTAAACAGATTTTGAATTTTTAGCATTGATTCTCATTTGTTGATCTTAACCTTCGAACACATAGGCAAATAGAATCATGGAATCCAATTTTTTTCAAAAATTTTCAAAGGCATCTAGATGGTCCTATTTCCTATCAAAATCAACAGATCAATATCACTAAAATAAAAAAATAAAAAACCTAAATCTCTCCCCCCACACTCAAACCTTACATTGTCCCCAATGTAAGAAAATTATGCAAATAAGAAAGAACTACATGCAATTAAAAAAAATAAAAAACTAAATAGTAAAAGGATAGAAAGATCAAATCTGGATTCTTGGGTTGCCTCCCAAGCAGTTGCCCTTGTTTATTGTCATTGGCTTGACATCATGTCTCCATTCTCATTCTTCATAGACCGGATCATCTAGCTCCACCATCTCAATATTTTCCACCTGATGTCCCTCATAGAACGGTTTCAATCTATGTCCATTCACTTTAAAAATCTTTCCTGTACTTGGACTATGAATCTCGACTGCACCATGAGAAAACACATTAGTGATAACAAAAGGACTAACCCATCTAGATCTCAATTTACCTGGAAATAACTTAAGCCGAGAATGATATAACAAAACTTTCTGTCCCACAACAAAGGTTTTCCGCATAATTTGCTTATCATGAAAGGCCTTGGTCTTTTCCTTGTAAATCTTTGAACTTTCATAGGCTTCATTCCTTAATTCTTCTAATTCTTGTAACTGCAAATTCCTGTGTACTCCAGCTACTTCCAAACTCATGTTGCACTGCTTGATTGCCCAAAAAGCCCTATGCTCTAACTCAAATGGTAAGTGGAAGGGTTTCCCAAACACAATCCGATATGGTGACATCCCAATAGGAGTTTTGAATGCCGTTCGATAGGGGCCCAAAGTGCATCATCTAATCTCAGACTCCAATCCTTCCTGTTTGGGTTGACTACCTTCTCCAAAATGGATTTGATCTCCCGATTGGACACCTCAGCTTGGCCATTACTTTGTGGATGGTAGGATGTAGAAACTTTGTGCGAAACATTGTACTTCTTGAACAAAGCCGCTAATACCCTATTACAAAAGTGAGTTCCGCGATCGCTAATGATGGCTCGTGGTGCTCCAAACTTGACAAATATGTTAGTCCTGACAAAATCTACAACAACTTTAGAATCGTCAGTCCTAGTGGCTTTAGCTTCCACCCATTTTGAGACATAATCAATAGCCAAAAGAATATATGCATTCCCAAAGGATGAAGGAAAAGGTCCCATAAAATCTATACCCCAAACATCAAAAATCTCAACAACTAAACTATATTGGGGCATTTGATTTCTTTGAGAGATATTCCCCGTCCTTTGGCAATTATCACATGTTTTACAAAACAGATAGGAATATTTAAAAAGTGACGGCCAATAAAAACCACTTTCCAAAACTTTGTTAGCCGTTCTTTTTGGACCAAAATGTCCTCCACAAGCCTGAGAATGGCAAAAAACGAGAATAGATTGGAATTCATTATTTGGCACACATCTTCTAATTATCTGGTCAGCACAAAATTTTCATAAGTATGGATCATCCCAAACATAGTGTCTAGCATCACTCTTTAGCTTTTCCTTCTGGGATTTGGAAAATTCTTTAGGAAAATATGCACTTACCAAATAGTTCACCAGATTTGTATACCATGGAGTTTCAGCATGGATGGAAAGTAACTGCTCATCTGGGAAGGAATAACGCAAGGGTAGTTCATCCTCTTCTCTCAACAACCTACTCAGGTGATCCGCTACCAAGTTGTCCGCACCCTTCTTATCTTTGATCTCCAAGTCAAATTCTTGAAAAAGGAGAATCCATCTAATAATCCTAGGTTTAGAGTCCTTCTTAGTTAGCAAATACCTGAGAGCAGCATGGTCAGAATAAACTATAACTTTAGTGCCAAGCAAATATGACCGAAATTTATCTAAAGTAAAAACCACAGATAGAAGTTCCTTTTCAGTTGTGGAATAGTTTATCTGAGCTCCATTCAAAGTTCTAGAAGCATAGTAGATAGCATGAACAACTTTGTCAATCCTTTGTCCCAAAATAGCCCTCACTGCATAGTTGCTTGCGTCACACATGATTTCAAATGGAAACTTCCAATTCGGTGGTTGGATCACAGGGGCAGAGGTCAGCAATTTCTTTAAAATATCAAAAGCCTCCTTGCACTCATCATTAAACTGAAAGTCCACATCCTTTTGTAGCAACTTACACAAGGGCAATGCAATCTTCGAGAACTCCTTGATAAACCTTCGATAGAATCCTGCATGACCAAGAAAAGAACGAATCTCCCGCACACTGACGGGGTAAGGCAAAGCAGAAATAATATCTATCTTAGCTTTATCAACTTCGAGACCCTTAGATGATACAACATGACCAAGTACAATTCCTTGTTCTACCATAAAATGACATTTTTCCCAGTTTAGAACAAGATTAGTTTCCATACATCTATCCAAAACACGACTCAAATTATCTAAGCATGCATCCAAAGAATCACCATGTATTGTGAAGTCATCCATAAAGACCTCAATGCAATTTTCTAAAAGATCTGAAAAAATGCTTACCATGCATCTCTAAAAAGTACCGGGAGCATTACAGAATCCAAATGACATACGTCGGTATGCAAATGTGCCAAAGGGACATGTGAATGTGGTCTTTTCTTGGTCCTCGGGTGCAATCACAATCTGGTTATATCCTGAAAAACCATCTAGAAAACAGTAATAAGTGTGCCCAGCTAATCTTTCCAACATTTGATCAATAAAAGGAAGAGGAAAGTGATCTTTTCTTGTTACAGCATTTAATTTCCTGTAGTCAATACACACTCTCCATCCTGTTTGCATCCGTGTGGGCACCAACTCATTATCATCGTTCTTGACAACGGTGATTCCAGATTTCTTTGGGACTACGTGCACTGGACTCACCCATTGACTATCGGAAATGGGATAGATTATGCCGGCATCAAGCAGTTTGAGCACCTCTTTTTTCACCACCTCCATCATGGGTTGATTCAATCTTCTTTGTGCGTCCCTCGTGGGCTTAGCTCCATCCTCTAATAATATCCGATGCATACACATCGCAGGACTAATACCTTTGATATCCGCTATCGTCCAACCAAAAACTGTGACATGGTCCCTTAGAACTCTCAGCAATTTATCTTCCTGCATTTTAGTTAGATTGCTAGCAATAATAACAGGCAAAGTATCATTTGTCCCCAAATATGCATATTTCAAATGTGCAGGTAATTGTTTCAATTCCAGGGTTGGAGCTTGCACAACAGATGGTAGTAACTTTTGATGAGTAACAGGTAATTGAATAGAATGTACTGCTGACTTATCTGAGAATTTCGGCAATGAGTGTAGTGCAGCCACAATTTCATTCAATTCTTGAGTTCGCTCAACTTCATCTTCCTTGTCCATATCCATATTGTTGGTGATGACAACCTCCAAACTATCCCTATGTATTCTTTCCAAAGCTCTATGCACTAAGGAATCTCTCACATCAATAGCAAAAACCTACGCTATATCACTAGGGTACCTCATGGCATCATAGATGTTAAATTGAATCTTTTCTCCATCGAATTCCATTGTCAAGGTCCCATTATGCACATCAATCATGGTTCTTGCTGTTTTTAGGAATGGTCTTCCTAACAAGATATGGGAAGGGTTTGGTGAAATATCATCTTCCATGTCCACAATGTAAAAATCTGCAGGAAAGATTAGTTCGTTCACCTGCACTAAGACATCTTCAATTACCCCTCGGGGGTAAGTGTTAGTACGATCTGCCAATTAAATAATCACACTAGTATTTTTCAAAGGACCTAGATTTAAAGAGGCATAAATAGATAAAGGCATAACATTAATTGAAGCTCCTAAATCTAGCATGGCCTTTTCAAATATGGTGTTTCCTATTTTGCATGGGATTGTGAACATTCCTGGATCTTTACATTTAGGAGGCATTTTTCTTTGAAGGACAACAGATATATTTTCTCCAATAGTAACTCTTTCATTATTTTGCAATTTTCTTTTATTAGTGCATAATTCTTTTAAAATTTTTGCATATCTTGGCACTTGTTTGATTGCATCAAGGAGAGGGATGTTTACTTCTACTTTCCTAAAAGTTTCCAGAATTTCTTTTTCTTTTTCATCTTTCTTTGTGGTTTTAGAATTTCTGGGAGGAAATGGAAGAGGAATGTTTTTAAGCTGATTAGGAGGGTCAGGTTGCACCTTGGATTTTTCTGTTTCCTCCTTAGCTGCTTCCTCCTCAAACTCTACCGGGGTAGGTGGTGTATGTAACTGTGTCCCATTCTGCAAAGTTATGGCACTTGCATTCTCCCTTGGGTTGACTATTGTTTGAGATGGTAATTTTCCCGAGTCTTTGGATTCCAATATCCCCACAGTTGTAGCCAGCTGTCCTACTTGGTTTCTCAAATCTTGAACCGAAGCTTTTGTCTCCTGTTGGAACTGCTGTGTCTGATTCATGAACTGTTGTGTCTGTCCCATGAATGCTTTGAACATATCCTCTAATGTTGTTCCAGTAGGTGCAGGTGCTGCTTGCTTAGGTTGATATTGAGGTTAGGCTGGTTGGAAGCCCTGCTGCCTCGGTGGGAACACTCCTTGTGTTTGTGGCCTGTTCCCTCCATAACTGAGGTTCGGATGATCTCTCCAGCCTGGATTGTAAGTGTTTGAGTAGGGATCATATTTCTTTGGTTGTGTTTGGTAGTTACCTACTACATTGGCTTGCTGTGCATTCTCATCCTCTTGCAATGTTGGGCACGCATCAGTAGCATGCCCTGCCATTAAGCATAATCCACAAGACCTCGCAATCGGCACGTTTCCTGTTGTTAATTGTTGCACCACAGCAGTTAAGTTAGAAATCTGTTGTACCAATTCACTCGTGCTTACCTCATTTACCTTTTTTGGAGTATGATCATTCCTTGTTCCGTATTGTTGTGAGTTGGCAGCCATGTTTGCAATCAGATTTCTTGTAGCCTCTGGTGTCTTGTCTACTAATGCTCCTCCACTAGCCGCATAGATCATACTTCTTTCCGTTGGTATCAGTCCCTCGTAGAAGTACTGAATCAAGTGTTGCTCATCAATTTGGTGGGGAGGGCAGCTGGAACACAACTTCTTGAATCTTTCCCAATACTCGTACAGTGTCTCTCCACTAAATTGTCGGATCCCGCAAATCTCCTTCCTTATGTTGGCCACTCTTGAAGCAGGAAAATATTTCTCTAAGAATAGCCCTTTAATGTCGCTCCATAAATTTATTGATCCGGATGGGAGATAGTACAGCCAATCCTTTGCTAAATCTGCTAGGGAAAATGGGAAGGCTCTTAATTTGATTTGTTCCTCTGAAATTCCGTGTGGTTTCATGGTCGAGCACACCACATGGAACTCCTTCAAATGCTTGTATGGATCTTCACCTGTAAGACCACGAAAAGTAGGCAAAAGATGAATTAGTCTGGATTTAAGTTCAAATGCAGCATTTAAAGCAGGATATTCAATGCACAAAGGTTGATGAGTAAGATTAGGAGTAGCCAATTGTTTCAATGTCCGATTGTTGTTGGGATCCGCCATCTTTTCTTCTTCGTCTGATTCGGTGAATGATTTGTCAGAAAGTAATTTCAAAGCTAAGTTGAGGCCCGGTGATGATGCAGAAGCCTCGTCTAAATCTGCGGTAGACTGTTGAACTTTTTTCTTTCTTAGCCTCCTTGCAGTTTTCTCAACCTCTGGATCAAAATCTAATATAGTAGCCTGAGAAGATCGAGTCATAAAAAAAAACAAAAGAAACAATAGAATAAAAACAAAACGCACAACTACTCCCCGACAACGACGCCAAAATTTGGGAGCTGCCGTTTACACTCCTAAATTAATCTCACTTTCACTTCACGAATTTAAATAATTAGCACAGTAGTAAGCAAGGATCGATCCCACAGAGAGTAAGTTTGTTTTAGATTTATTCTACTATTTTAATAGAAAATAAAGATGGGGGATTTTTGAAATTGTTTTAAACTAAGAAAAATAGAATTTAAATAAAGAGATTATCCAAATACGTAAAAACTTCAGTTCTGTAGTTTAGTTTCACCAAACACAGCAATCAATTAATCAAGTTATTATTTTTTACCCTTCAATGAAATTATTAACCCTATATAACAATAAGCTCTGCCATCCGAAATTCTCCTTAGATATTCACTGTATGAAACAAGCTCTTCACCAAATTCAAGTAGCATATAACCTAGAACAAGCTCTCTAGATTTAATATGATAGAAGCATTAAGAAATAGAGAATTAGGCTAATCCAAGCAACAAACACATAAGCTCGATTTGTTTAACTTATTTTCTGATAATCTTAGCAATACACAAAGCTTGTCCACAATTAGTATCACTAATTTACTACTTGTGATGAAGACAGATATCAATTACACGTAATACCAATCTTAATCTAGCATATAATAATGATTAAATTAACTCAATTGGCCATATCAAATTAATTAGATCAATTAGCATGCAATCAATGAAAACAGATTATCAGAAGAAATTTCATACAAGAAAGAATAAATAATAATACTTAATTAATCAATTACTTGTAACAAGGTTCCACCTCCCTTTAGAACTGAATAAAGAAACTAGCCTGACATGCTCCAAGTCTGCACTTCAATGAGGTATGATAGTTGGTAGAAGATTGAATGAATAAAACCTTGACTATCATCCTCTATTTATAGTGCTAGACAAGGACTTTAATCCTATAAGAACTAGGAATCCAAATCCTAAAAGGAATTACAATTATAACTAGTTTCCATAAAGAAATAGAATCTAATAAGGAAATAAAATCTCAGTCCAAAGAAGTCCTAATTCTAATAGTAATATCAATCCAATTCTATGTAGGAATCTCCAAATATTGAGAAAGTCAACTGCTGGTCAAACTCCTCTTCAATTCAACTCCAAATCAACTTGTTTCCATCCTTTTAGCTTTAATTCACCTGAAAATAATAAATAACTTATTAAGCTCATATACACATGAAACATGTAATAAAACCAAATGTAAAGGAATAAAAAAATCATGAATATTGTGTACTTATCACTAGTTTTGATAGTGTCAGATCGCGACCCGCAATTCACCTCAAACTTCTTGAAGAGCTTGCAAGAACAGATGGGAACACAACTGTGGTTGAGCACAGCATACTATCCACAGACGGATGGACAAAGCGAAAGAACAATTCAAACGCTAAAAGACATGCTAAGGTCTTGCGTTATAGATTTCAAGGGGAGTTCGGACAATCATCTACCGTTAGTAGATTTCGCCTACAACAACAGTTATCATGCTAGTATAGGCATGCCGCCTTACGAAGCTTTATTTGGACTGAAGTGCAGAACGCCAATGTGCTGGGATGAAGTAGGAAAGCGTCGAATGTTAGGACTAGAGATGGTGCAACAAAACGGCAGAAGTGGTTAAGTTGATACGAACGAGGCTAGTAGCAACTCAAGACAGACATAAAAAGTATTCTCATCCACATCAGAAGAACAGAGAGTTTGAAGTCGATTCGTAAGCGTTCCTGAAGGTGTTGCCTTGGAAGGGGAAGATACGCTTAGGGAAGAAAGGGAAGTTAAGCCCTAGGTTCATAGGACCTTTTGAGATTTTGAGAAGGTTAGGAGAGGTAGCATATGCGATAGCATTACCTCCAGAGTTGGGACATATCCATAACGTGTTTCACGTATCGGTATTACGTCCCTATAAGCCGAATTACAAGCACGTAATCGAATATGAGCCAATCCAAGTCAAAAAAGACTTAACGTATGAAGAGATTCATATTCAAGTCATTGATAGGAAAGAACAAGTTTTGAGAAGCAAAGTTATACCTTCGGTGAAGCTGATATGGAGGAACCACAATGCCGAAGAAGCAACGTGGGAACTCGAGGACAAGATGAGGAAGGTTTATCCTAATTTGTTTGATTAACTTTTATCGTAATTCTGGGGACAAAATTCTTATAAGGGGGGGGGGGGAGATTGTAATGTCCGAGAAAGTCAAACGTTTATGAAAAAGAATTTTATTTGATTTATTGAATAAAAATTGCTTATTTGTTTATTAAACTAAATAAGCTAATCGAATGTCATTCTATGACCTAGAGAATGAAGAAATAAGTAGGATTCTGGCTACGTGCTAGAAATAATGGATATGAATTATTAAGACAAAAATAAAAGATTTTTAAGAATAAAAATATTTTTGGGAAAAGACGAAATAGGCACTATTAACGTACCAAACTATAAGGGTTAAGGTTTGAAACCCTAAGGGTTAGGGTTTGAGAACCTTAGCCTTTTTGAGAGTTCAGAATGTTGGAATGATGTTCTGTCGAAAGATTTGACGGTAATATGACATGAAAAGTTAAGTTAGTCGAGAAAAGTTTTTTCGGGAGAAAATCACTATTCATCCATTTATGTTCTGGAATTATTATTAAAATTCTGAGAAACGCGTAATGATATGATTTCAAAATGAGGTGGAATATATAATAATATTTCACTTATGGCTCACGAAGTTTTATCATGAGGACTTAAAATCCTAAGCGTTAGGGAAAGTAAAATCAAAGATTAATTATTTACGTATAATAATAAATGATTATTATACGAAAGGAATACGCGTATAATACGAGACATTGTACGAATATAATACGAAGAGAATACGAGAATTTATACGACATATAATACAAATTTTATACAAAGTAAATACATTGAATTTGAATTTATTTTTATAACATAAACTATGGGTCGAACCGTTGGGTAAACGATTGGGTTAACCCATGGGTCAACCCATAACCCATGTGGACACATGGGGTACATAGGGGAGCACAAGGTGGCCATGTGCTAGCACATGGGGTGACATAGGTTGCATGTGAGAGGAGGTGGGAGTTGAGGAGGTGGGAGTTGAGGAGGTTTGGTGTATAAAGTCCTTGGGAATGGTTTTAAAGGAATCAAAATGATATTTTGATTATTCTTAAGTACTTCATAACTATTGTACAATTATTGAAGATGAAGACCAAGAGATATGATTCTTGATTTTCTTGTTTCAAGATATAATGTTTAACTTCCTGAGCTGTTTATGCTCATCCTTGCTTAAAACTAAATGATTTCAGCTAAGAGCGAACGGACCGAAGGATCCAGTAAAGACAAAAAAAATCCCAAGATGGACAAGTAGTGATCCTTTGTAATAGCATAGTATTAGTATTGTAATTACTGGTATTATGACACTGAACATTGTAATGGTTATAAGAACCTAGGAAGGGATTTAATAGAATGTAATATTTAGTAAACTCGTACATGTTATGAAAGTTTTTCATTGAATGTATGAGTATATGGTAGTACCATGTAGCATCATATCCAGGGTTAGAAAATATCCGAATTTGGGGGCGTCACAGGTTTTCATTTCAGGAGTGTTCCTTCAAGGGCCGTAGTATTTGGTTTGGATATTTGAGCGTAGATGCTGCTCGAGGCACTCTTCAGCAGCCATTACCTACAGATTTAAGGGATAGAGATTGCATCTTGTGGTTTATGTTCCTGACCATCATGAGGGATTATTTCATTGCGAACAACTCCTCCACTGTTCCCTTTAGCTTGGTAGGGGTTGTTCGGGATGTAGAACGCATTGGGGACTACTATTGGGGATCATTCACATTTGCTATCTTTCTTCACGGGATGCGACTGAGATCTAAGGGAGTCACCAACGCATGACTCGGATTCTACCCATTTCTTCTGGTGAGTCATTTTGACTAAATTTCACTTGTCTGAATTTTGATTGGTTTATCTTTTCCCATGACTAATGTCGGGTTCTTTGGATTAACAGTTTTGGGATTATAAGAGGCTTCTTTATCTTTGCCCTATCTCTATTCTGGGCTAGGACACTTATCCTCGGGGGCGTAGATGGCACCAGTCTACTTTATCAAAGCTCTCGGTCGTGGAGGAATTCACTCATGCCCGTCTTCAGCTGGAGACATTGATGGCTTCAGACATAGTTTGGGTCCCCTATTTCATAGAGCATTTGTGTGAGGGTTTGAGGATGGTCTACCGATAGGGCCAGAGTATTTTTTTGTTTACTCACCGATTTCCATTCCTATTTTATGGAGCTTGGGAGCTCTACCTCGGGGAGCGTGCTTTTAGATGTATCACTGGGGAGATTCTCCTTCATTTCCTTCTACCGACTCAGCGATTCTGGCCTTTATCTCAGTCGGCCGCAATGATTCCCACTGCTGGGTACGAGGGGTTTCATTTGTCAGATGGTCATATCACATCTGTTGACTTTTACACGTGGTGGGTGTGACAACCCGAGAATTTATAAGATTAATAAAATCTTAAATGATTAATTAAAGGTTAAATAATAAGACCTAGACTAGAAATAGGGTATAGATTTAAAAATTTTGTGAAGGACTTATATGGTTTTGTGTATTGTTTATATATTTATAAGGAGAATTAAGAATAAAGTCTTGTAACCTAATATATATTAGGTATGGAATTTAAATAACCTAAGGGTTATAATAGGAAAGGATGTTAGTATTTAACATATTAACTAACACTAAGAGATTTATTTTATTATCTCAATTTATTAATTTTATTAAAGCAAGTCTAATTGGGTTAAGAAATTAAATGTACATGATTAAGGATTTAATTTTCAAATTTGGTGCATAGAAACTCTAATTAAATGATTAGGATAGGATAGAATTATAAATAGTGGACTATGTTAATTTACATAGCCCAAATATTTTATTATCAAGCCCAAAGTAATTAAAGGAATGGCCCAAGTCTTGGCCCAATGGAAGAGGGTCATGTTGGACATTTAATAAAGTATTATATGATATAAAAATAAAACAAAATTTGAAGGGAGAAAAGGCCACATGGCCGGATGATATAAGGAAGAAAAAGAGGGGATGAATGTAATCATGCAATCTAACAACTCCTACCAACTCCCATCAAGTGTCCAACATGTGTCACTCTTATAAGCTAGCCACCAATTTTTTTCTTTCTTGAAAGCAACCACATAATCATTTGGAGAGAGAAGAGAAGAGATATCTTGGTGGATTTAGTAAGGATTGGAGAGAGAAATCCATTTGCTTCATTTCTCCCAAATAAAACCAATTTTCTTTCTCTTTCTTCTCATTTCCAAATTGCCAAAAAAAAAAGAAATAGAAGAGAGAGAGAAAGAGAGAAGGGATTCGGCAGCCTATAGAAGAAGGGGGAGAGAAATTTTTCATGTTTCTTAGCTTCATCTTATATGGTGTAAAGGGAAGGAGAAGAGCTAAATGATCTAGGTATAAAGTTCTAGTTAGTTTATTCCTTTTATTTTGTTTGATTTGATGAAATAATCAAGTTATATTCTTCAAACTTAAAAACGATAGATCTTCATATGTATAAGTGTTATATATTTAGATCTATCACTTTTAAGTGTCAAAAGTTAGATAAAAAGCAAGAAAAATGAAACTATGTTTTAAAAAGTAAGAAAACTTAATTTTCTTAGTCTTTATCGTGTTTATCATATGATTGGTAATTGTTTGATGTATTAGATCATGGATTATGGTATATCCATGAGTATTAGAGGTATTATTATATATTATGATGGTTTATGATGTTTGATGTTTGGCTAATCAAGAGATCTAGGAAGATTTTGTACAAAACACAAAACTGGAAAAATTAGATTTTTAGAAAATGTAACCTGAAATTCAAATGACTATATCTCTCATTGTGTTTTGAATTTTTGAGTGTGGCTAATTTTTGGAGTTAGATCTACAAGTCTTCTAATATTTTCAAGTGGAATCACTGAAAAATTCCATGTAGATTTCCGTCTGGACAGTTTTTAGCAAAGGACGCGAAATATGAAAAACCCAAAAAGTAATCTGTCCAGATTTTTGAAGGGTAGTTTCATCCACTTATTTTATGAAATAAAATCAAGCCTTTTGGTACATGAAAATATATGGGATAAAGTAGCTTGTATCCAAAAAATGAGCTCATTCTGACTTAAATTGAGCAAGTTATGACTATTTCAATATTTGTATTTTTTTGTCAAAAATCGCTATAACCGGAGTTGTATAACTTTGATGACCACGAAATTTAAACTGGAGGCTCACGATAACATGTGTAAGATTCCGTCAAGAGTTGGGAATTTCTGGAGTTAAGAGTGATGTAGCAAATTTCTTAAGGAATTAATTAGAAATGGATTTTTGGAAAATGTTAAAGGAAATTGAAAAATTCCTGAAAAATTATTTTTGTGTATGAAATACATGTATTTATGTATGGACAAAAGATACAAAAATAATAAGATGATTTGGTTAAAAAAGGGGAATCCAGGTTGCTGGAATGAAAAATTAGTGAATCCAGGTTACTGGATTTAAGGATTAGTGAATCCAGGTTGCTGGATTGTAGGACAGTTGAATCGAGGTTGCTGGATTAGATGTTAGTTGAATACAGGCTTACTGGATTGGATGACAGTTGAATCCAGGCTTGCTGGATTGGAGGTCTATTGAATCCAGGCTTGCTGAATTGGAGGTCAATTGGATCCATTCTACTTGATTGGAAAATAATTTACTAAATTGAAATTCAGTCTGAATCTAGGTTGCTGGATTAGGTATTCGGCTTACTAAATTATAAAGGACTTATAAAATGAAAGATTAAGTGTTAATTCACAAGTTGTATAATAAAGTAAATGATAAGTCTAAGGTAGTGCACTCGCATTCTTTAATGGTTGATGTATAGTAGCTGGGCTAAACAACTCCTTCATATGGGGAAGGTATCTATAAATTAGTAATCAACCTAACTTACTATGAAAACAGTGTAGACGAGACGAAAACTAATTTGTTAGTTATTTGTGGAAAACCACTCAGTATACTATATTGAAAAGACTCAATGTATGCTAGGTTTAGACTTGAAAATAAGAATAGTGTTAAGGATATTTAATATTTGACTATGTGGTTAAGTGTTAGATGATTTACTTTTAAAGTAATAGTATTATGAGATAAATATATTATACTAATTGAAAGATCAATCTTATAACTATTAGGTCTTTTCAATAAAGCGATTAAATTAGATTGCATAGCAGTAATCGACAGTTCAAGCAAGTTTCCTAACTCGAACTCGAGTTGTTATTGTAAAGCAAATTCGTGATTAATCATTGTTGATTATATTACATCTATGATTTATTGATTCGCACATTGTGCATATTTTATTTGTTCATCAGGTATAAAAGGCTGATCACCTTCATTACCATATTGTTTAGTTTAATTTATTCATGTTCATTATTGATCATTTATCATTATTGTATCGGTCATTCAGTTATGTAAATTGATTCATGTTCTTTCACCAATATTATATTGTTGAAATTTTGTCAGCTTATTATTCTTTTTCATCATGATATATCTTCTTTTGAACTTAAATTTGCTGGGCAAATTTGTTGCTCACCCTTGCTATATCATGATAAATTTTTCAGATTAAAGAAGAAACTTCGGACACAGTTAAAGGCAAATACAAGTTTCAGGATAGAATTATTATACGGTTAAAATAGTAATAGTATAGGATACAAATGATATTGTATGTCATGTAGGATATTGAATGCAGGTATTAAGTTAAGGTTACAGACCTTGGGAAATTATGTTGTAAAAGTTATTGTATAAACAATTTATGTTTATATCTTCCGCAATAGTTATAAAAATAATGTATCGTAACGTACCAGATCCGAGGTTCTGGGGACCTAGATTTGGGAGCGCTACAGTGGGGCCCACGCACGATAAGAGCTAAGACTGGGGCTACCAAGTTTGTGGGAGATGTGGTTCCAGGGTGTCTTGTGATGATGGACTGGATATCATGCTTCCGGGAGCCTTCTTATTAGACTCAGATAGCTGATTTAAGACGTCAGTTGGAGCAGATGTTGACGTATTGTCTTCATCTGGGCGGGGACCCTTCATTAGTTAGTACTTTTGTTGCTCAGGACCACGAGGCTGGATCCTTATGCACTGGTGGTTCTCATGTTGCTGGACCATCAAGCACGGGTGGTTCTGACGATAGAGATGATCCATTTCCTTATCGCCTGGGTGTGCAGGAGACTCTTTATCGCCCAGATCCGCAGTATATGCCTTATCACCTCGCTATGCAGGATATGCCTACTCAGAAGGATTTGGCTCAGTTTGATCAGTTTGATGATAGTGTCACCTTTGTAGATGACATTGTGACGACTCCATGGGCCCTTTGTTAGTCCTTGGGCATTTATGCCCCAATATCCTGTACTTTTTATTTCTTAGTTTTCACATGTATCATAGGTATGACAGTGATGTATCTATATAACTGATGTATTCGGCATATATTTATGTATGATGATGTTTTCTATTTATTTATCGCACATGCTATATTATCACTCGTTATGATGCATGCTTCATATATATTGAAATGATTTGATAGAGATTGGCCTTTGTATGGTCTTTTTGACACAGTTTTACAGATGGCCTCTTCGGCAGTGGCTCGTCTGGAGCATTCTCCGCCTGGTCGGATATCCACTAGTCTGAGAGTTTGGAATGACGCCCTACCATATTTTGACCGGATCATTGTAGGTCGCATGTTAAGCTATTATCTGTCTTTATTATCTTTCCGGGTGCTGGAGGGTTTTGTAGATAGCATGCTGGTTCATTGGATTCCTGAGAGGCAGGTTTTTAGGTTCGGTTCTGATGAGCTGAGTCCTACACTGGAGGAGTATGGTCGCATCTTTGGGTTATCGATAGAGGGACCGTGTGCTCAGATGGCGTTGGGCCATATGCGTCGCCAGTTTATGACGGTCACCGGATTGAGGAGGGCAGTCATGCTGGCCGAGGTGGGTGGTAGCTACATCATTTCTATGGACTTCATGATAGACCATTTTGCATCCGCTGATAGCTTCACCATTTATCGTGGAGATTTTTCCATTTTGGAGGAGAAATGGCACACTACACGAGTGGATGCCCTGGTCATGTGCCTCATATCATATCTATATATGCCATTTTATGCTGACCATCTGGATGTTGGGATGTCGATGGCTGTCAGGGATCTCAGAGATGACTTCACCATTCTCCCTCTCATGACCCACCTTAAATCGATTGGCCTGTTTTGTCGTCATGGGTTTTACTTTGGACATGAAATGTCGCAGATCTACTCCTACCGCCTGACTTCCTGCATCGATGAGGTGTCTTGGACTATATTTCTGGGTGCCATGGAGGAGTCTTTTGAGATAGTCATGTACTTCGGTTACTGCTCCTTTCTGATTTTCACCACCCATGTGGCTGACCTTGAATTTCTTCCCTTGGCCGGTTTGAGGGGTGTGACAACCTATCATCCTTTGGATGTGATGGGCTAGTTTGATCAATATCAAGATGTCCATTCATTTTAGGGGACTAAGGATTATCGCTTTCCCATCTGCTCAGCTATCGAGGCTGATCTAGCTCGTGTCCATGGATTTTGGTCTCATCGGCAGACAGCGAAGTTCAGAGACTGCCATCCGTGCCGATCTACAGAGTACTCAGCATGTCTAGAGTCAGATTTAGCACCAGATGCATCGGATCAGATTGATGCGGGATCTTTATTTTATGATGAGGGTTGGTCCACTAATGTTGAGGAGCAAATGGAGGATCCTATATCTCCGACAGAGGATGCTTTGTTCGCGGAGTTAACAGCTTCATTAGTTAGTATTGTTTCGAGTTTGTCATCAATTTCCATGGAGGCGATGGACATACAGCTTCATCTGGTGACATTTGAGAGGGATAAGATCGGTCCATGATGTTGACCACCTTAGCTGGTCGGGATGCTGCTATTGCTGAGAGAGACTCAACTTTTGTTGCCAGAGATCAGGCCATCGTTGATAGAGACGAAGACTTTTGCAGATGGACTCACTGGTCATATTCAGGGTGTAGTGCAGAACTAGGAAGGTGTTTATCGCATGGCAGTAGAGCTGCTAAGACGCGTTGATGTGCTGGAGCATGAGCTCAGGGATGCTCCTCAGACTGCAAAGACGGCTGGATATTTGGCTATGTTAATTCGTTCTACCGTCGATTTATAGCCCTGTATTATTTTCCTGTACAAAATCTATCATTATCTTTTGTCACATATTAGAATAAACTTTTATGTTCTAAACAGTTGTATATATAAAGAGAAACAAGTTCACTTCCCTTGTCCGAGCATGTTTAGCCTTGTACACTGTTACAATTCTTACTTCATTGATTTATTATGTCAACATAGAACTGGTCTCGTCATATTTGCACTAGATTCGACAGGGTGATGCTGAGATGTCGTTAGGTTCACTCCACATGAACCATCGATTTGGCGGGTTTGTGGTATATTTCAGTATCTATATAGGTTAGGAATTTTGGATTTGAGGATATAAGGTGGAAGTGTTTGGATTCTTTTTCGAGGGTTAGACCGCAACATAAATGGTTGTCTACGTACTCTCGTAGATGAAAGACCAGGTCTTTCGTAGTTCAGGCTCAAACCTGAATACCAGACTTAATATTTTTTTTTCACTTTTTTCTTTTCTTTTTTCTTTTTTCTTTTTTCTTTGTTTTCTTTTTTTATCAAGACAAAGTATTCCAGTTCAAATAAATGGGGTCTCAGACATAATACTGTTTCACATAATCAGAATTGATCAGTTATGGGAATTCTTCACCGTCCATCTCCTTCAATTTCAAGTCTCCGCCCGATAGAATTACTTTGACAACAAAAGGTCCTTCCCAATTTGGGGCAAATTTTCCTTTAGCCGCATCCTGGCCTGGAATGATCTTCTTCAGTACCAAATCATGCTCTTTAAACTCTCGAGGTTGCATCTTCTAGTTATAAGATCGAAACATTCGCTGCTGATATAGTTGGACGTGAAAGATAGCAACAGCCCTCTTTTCATCTATCAGGTATAACTGATCGTATCGATCTTGTATCCATTGGCTCTCCTCTATCTGGGAATCTAGCATCACTCTTAACAATTCCATCTCCACTTGACAGGAAGTACGGCCTCTATGCCATAGACTAACGAATAAGGTGTTGTCCCAGTCGAGGTTTGAGTCGACGTTTGGTATGCAAGTAGGGTTAACAGAAATAATTCAGGCCATCCCCGATGATTTTCCGACATCTTCATCATTATCTTCTTGATATTCTTATTAGTGGCATCCACCACGCTGTTAATTTTTGGACGATAAATAACCGAAATGAGGTGTTTAATATTGAACTTACTATATAGTTCCATCATCACCTCGTTATTCAGATTTTTCATGTTGTCTGATATGATAACCTCGGGTTGTCCATACCGACAGATGACGTTGTTTCAAATGAAACCAACGTTGACCTCCTTGGTAACCTTAGGGAAGGAAGTTGCTTCAACCCACTTAGTAAAGTAATCGATCATAGTGAAGATGAATCTGTGATCGTTACTGGCTTTAGTCTCAACAGGTCCGACGAAAAGGGCTATGGTGATGTCATACAATGCAATTGATTCGGGGGTGCATGAATAATATTGGCATGGATCCGGCATTGATAACAATGCTTGACGTGATCGTCGCAATCAACTTTGAGGGATATCTAGTAATGTCCCATCCTTAGAATTTTCTTGGCAAGCAATGGTCCACTCATATCTGCTTCGCACACCCCACCATATACTTCATTCATAAGTCGTTGGGCCTGATCTCTGTCTAGACATATTAGAAGGCCTACGCCCGGGTCTTTCTTAGCTTGTAGAGAACATTTCCACTTAGGTAGAAATTCATGGCCATTTTTTGTGTTCGCTTCTTTGCGAATTTACTCATTTCTTTAGGGGTTGATCGGTCTCATAAATATTCTTTAATGTGGTAGTACCAAGGTGGTCCAGTAGGTTCTATCTCATCTGATATTTCCCATACACTGTTTCCATATGAGGGTGCACTCTATACAGTGAAAGTGATGACAAGCATTCCTGTGACGCCCCCAAATTCTAAGACCGCCACTTGGTCTCTCGAATTCGGTTCATCACGTGCTCATGGTAATACATCACAATAATAATAACTAAATATTGCACAATCACAGCGGAAATTCTATTCTAGAATAATTTACAATGATTTATTATAATTATTCCCCCAAGTCTCGCAACCTACAGTACTTAATAGATAACATAATAATATCAATAAATGACTTATTACATAATCTAACTTAAGCTTAAACATAATCAAATCCAGTCTTACTACATTATCTTAATACAACATTAAAATATTAAAACATAAAAGAGACAAGCTAGTTGGTAGCCTTGCCCTTGCCCTTATCAATGCCCGAAGGTTCGCCATGCTCTGCCTTAACTGAAATGTTTTAGGAAAAAGCAAGAATGAGCACAAATTGCTCAGCAAGTAATATACAACAAGGGTAAATGATATAATTCTCAATTCTCGAAAGGGTATAGGAAAGTTTGATAGTTCAAGGATAGCAAGAATATCAACAGTTCTCAATAACAGCCACTAAGGACAGAATAATATCAATATGATTCAATAATAAATCAATTCAAGATTTCAAGATAACTGAATACTGAGCAGTCACTAAGGACTATGAACTTCCATAGGATTTGACAGTAATAAACTGAAAATCCAACAAAAACAGATACAACAGGTGATCAGCCTAAAGTACCCTCGTTATGCATAACAATCAATCATACTCAAGTGCGCGCGTCGGTTCTCCGACAGTTATAGTTTGTTCTTCTCAGTCATATATAAGATCCCGCACCAATCAATTGGTTTTGGGTCGCTTTTCAATAATGTAAGTCTAGCCGAATCAAATGGCATAGACACTTTCACAATATTCAAGAACAACACTAAGTTCAACATGAATAATAGCTTTAATGAAATAAGAGTTCAAGTATGCTAATTCAATTCAAACGATTAAGTAGGAACTAGTTCGCAATATACAAAGATAGAATACTCGTATCCAAAGAGATAAGGTTTAGATACTCGCTTACGATATCCGTTAAATAAAGTAGTGCAAGGGTTTAGGATACTTGCCTTATGCGTAGTTTATTCACGTAAAGCTAGCCAACACTTTCGAATCCTATATATAATGTATTACATGCATAAGATTTTCATTAGTTAACACATCCGTTACACAACTTATTACTCAATATACATATATGTTACTATCTTAGTCACATGTCATACTTATACTCATATGGTATAAAATCAGATCACGAATCAAGTACATAGTTATAATATAAATGATATTATACCAACTCATCATGTTCAAGTAGCTATGATTCTTTGACCCATGGGCTTCCATTATATAAGTTAAACATTATCTTGTTACTTAATCATCACCTATGCACATATATCAGTAGGGTGTAAACCATTTCTAGCAATGTAGGCGTCATATAAGCTATCTGTCCAAAATCAGATTGTCAAACTGCATGGCTTTCAATTCTAGGCCGGCGAAGCTGCGCCATGACTAAGCCTAGGGACAGCGCAGCTGCGCAGCCCTCTGGCCAAGCCAAGGCTGAGCTGTGCCTTATGGTTTCTGTCCGGTCATGCAAGCCAACAACACCACATAGCATATAAACATATTAAAAGATACATTTATGTTTGTACAACCTTTCCTCGTTTCAATTATATGTGATATAGATTCTAAGTCAATACTTTCAATGACTAAAAGTCATCCAAGGACACGAACTCATAAGGTACAGCTCAGCCTTGGCTTGGCCAGAGGGCTGCGCAGCTGCGCTGTCCCTAGGCTTAGTCATGGCGCAGCTGCGCCGGCCTGGAATTGAAAGCCATGCAGTTTGACAATCTGATTTTGGACAGATAGCTTATATGACGCCTACATTGCTAGAAATGGTTTACACCCTACTGATATATGTGCATAGGTGATGATTAAGTAACAAGATAATGTTTAACTTATATAATGGAAGCCCATGGGTCAAAGAATCATAGCTACTTGAACATGATGAGTTGGTATAATATCATTTATATTATAACTATGTACTTGATTCGTGATCTGATTTTATACCATATGAGTATAAGTATGACATGTGACTAAGATAGTAACATATATGTATATTGAGTAATAAGTTGTGTAACGGATGTGTTAACTAATGAAAATCTTATGCATGTAATACATTATATATAGGATTCGAAAGTGTTGGCTAGCTTTACGTGAATAAACTACGCATAAGGCAAGTATCCTAAACCCTTGCACTACTTTATTTAACGGATATCGTAAGCGAGTATCTAAACCTTATCTCTTTGGATACGAGTATTCTATCTTTGTATATTGCGAACTAGTTCCTACTTAATCGTTTGAATTGAATTAGCATACTTGAACTCTTATTTCATTAAAGCTATTATTCATGTTGAACTTAGTGTTGTTCTTGAATATTGTGAAAGTGTCTATGCCATTTGATTCGGCTAGACTTACATTATTGAAAAGCGACCCAAAACCAATTGATTGGTGCGGGATCTTATATATGACTGAGAAGAACAAACTATAACTGTCGGAGAACCGACGCGCGCACTTGAGTATGATTGATTGTTATGCATAACGAGGGTACTTTAGGCTGATCACCTGTTGTATCTGTTTTTGTTGGATTTTCAGTTTATTACTGTCAAATCCTATGGAAGTTCATAGTCCTTAGTGACTGCTCAGTATTCAGTTATCTTGAAATCTTGAATTGATTTATTATTGAATCATATTGATATTATTCTGTCCTTAGTGGCTGTTATTGAGAACTGTTGATATTCTTGCTATCCTTGAACTATCAAACTTTCCTATACCCTTTCGAGAATTGAGAATTATATCATTTACCCTTGTTGTATATTACTTGCTGAGCAATTTGTGCTCATTCTTGCTTTTTCCTAAAACATTTCAGTTAAGGCAGAGCATGGCGAACCTTCGGGCATTGATAAGGGCAAGGGCAAGGCTACCAACTAGCTTGTCTCTTTTATGTTTTAATATTTTAATGTTGTATTAAGATAATGTAGTAAGACTGGATTTGATTATGTTTAAGCTTAAGTTAGATTATGTAATAAGTCATTTATTGATATTATTATGTTATCTATTAAGTACTGTAGGTTGCGAGACTTGGGGGAATAATTATAATAAATCATTGTAAATTATTCTAGAATAGAATTTCCGCTGTGATTGTGCAATATTTAGTTATTATTATTGTGATGTATTACCATGAGCACGTGATGAACCGAATTCGAGAGACCAAGTGGCGGTCTTAGAATTTGGGGGCGTCACAGGTTGGTATCAGAGCTGTAGTTATAAACCTTAGGAACGAGTGTCCTTAGACTATAACTTAGGCGAACTTAGAAGTTAGGAAGGAGATAAAACTCATGTAGAGTTTTCCTTGAGAGACTTAGTCTGTTATGAAATGTAACTTCATTCTATACAATGAACTTATATTTTGTTTAACATTCTAATGGAGATGCTATTTCTTGTCTTGTGTTTGTGAGTGTAGGATGACAGACACAGGGGTACCTAGTAGAGTTGTAGAGGAGGAGCCCAGGGATATACACGTAGTATACGAGGCACCTCTAGAGGCTACACCAGTGCAGGCAGTTGCACCATCCGAGTTTGATGACGAGGATGAGATCGAGATTGAGATAGAGACTGATCCAGAGGAGGAGCCGATGGAGGATGAGCCAGTAGAGGACTCTGATGAGGCTACTATAGAGGAACAGATGTTAGGCGAGTACGAGGAGCGTATTCTAGAGTTAGACTGTAGAGTTCAGGAGCTGGAGGCAGAGGCCCACGAGAGAGAGTCTGAGTTCCAGAAGCTGAGGGACGAGGACCACCAGAGGAAGCTGGCTATGCAAGAGTTAGAGGTGGAGATTGCCTACCGTAGGGAGGCAGGGATCCAGATGGGGACTCTATTTCACAAGTCAGTGGCTAGGAATGCAGATTTGGCAGAGAAGCTAGAAGAGGTTGAGCAGAGGGAACTGAGTGAGAAGACTGAGAAAGAGGCACTCCGTACTCAGCTAGAGTTGGAGGTGATGGATAGGTTACACTTCGAGGAGAAGTGGGAAGCGTCTAATGAGAGAGCCGACGACCTTGAGGACGAGGTCAGGTGCAAGAAGAGAAAGATGAACAAGATGGGGTATGTGTTCCGTTCAGCTTTTGAAAGGGTGATTGATGGTGTGTACCACTACCCGGCAGAACAGGGACAGACTCTACATACCTTGAGCCGAGAGCTGTTTGCGTATATAGCACAGTTGGAGTACAAGAGCGCAGTGGAGCGCGGGATGATGGGATGAGATTTCCTTAGTCAGTCTAGTGGTGGTACTAGTTGTGTCTTCATGTATTGTATATACTATGTTGTAATCCCGATCTTTTGTGTAAGATGTGGGATGATGATGTAAACCCCGAGTTAGCTTTTTGTTAGAGGGGTAGTATGGTAGTAGGTTGGTATATTCCCCGTCTTTTGTGATATTAGGGGATATATGTGATAACATTTATAGCAGTATGCTAGGAAAATCATGTAATGAAAATGAAATGGCATATGAATATAAATGGAGTTGATTTTAGAAACGTGTTATAAATTTATTCTTTTAGTATTAAAAGAAAAACTTAAGTGATATACTTGAATAATAATAAAGTGAAAAATTGTGATGCAGATAATGCCGCCCAGACGAAGATTGACTGCACCCGAAGAATCCGTTAACAATGAGAGAGAACAAGTAGACCCGATCCAGAAACTGGTAGACTTGTTAGGAGAAGCCTTAAGGGGAAGAAACAATGAACCCGTTCGCCCGAACCCTCAAACTGTGCCAGTAACAACCTTTAAAGACTTTAAGAGTGTAGGACCCCCGGAGTTCGAGGGAACTACCGACCCAATCGTCGCACAAACGTGGATCAAAGAGATCGAAAAAGCTTTCATTATAGCTAGCGTAGGCGAAGATCAGAAGACGGTGTTTGCCACGTACATGATGAGGGGAGAAGCGAACTACTGGTGGGAGGCTAATCAACAAAGAGCTGGAGAAGGGATAATAGCTTGGGATAAGTTTAAGACACTGTTCTTCGAGAATTACTTTCCGAAGAGTATGAAGAATAGGATGGAGGTGAAATTCCTAGAGTTAAAACAAGGTGAGATGACGGTGGCGCAGTACGCGGCTAGGTTTAACGAGCTAGCGCGATTTGCGGAGCACCAAGTTGGTGATGAAGAGAGGAAGGCTAGACGCTTTGAACAAGGGTTGAAGCCATGGCTGTTCAATAAGGTATCAGTTCTTCAAATTGATTCCTTTGCAACATTACTGGAGAAGGCAATCATTGCGGAAGGCGGCAGTGAGGCCTTAAGTCTGTATAACAAAGAAAAGAAAGGAAAGAATACTGGAGGAGAGAATCGTACGGGAGGAAGCAGTAGCGGAGGAAGCAACTTGGGAAAGAGAAAGTGGGAGAACAACAACAACAACAAAAACAACAATAATAATCAATCAGGGAATTTTCGTGGAGGTTTCAAGAAGAGGGCTGAAGGATGCCCGAAGTGTGGGAAGAATCACCAGGGCGAGTGCTGGAAGGGACGTGGCACTTGCTACAACTGCGGACAGGAAGGGCACATCTCGCCCAACTGTTTGAAACCGAAAAAGATACAAGGATGCTTTGCGTGTGGCTCGACGGAGCACCGAATTAAGGACTGCCCAAAGAAGGGAAGTGGGGGGGGTAGTAATCAGCAAGGAGGCAACAAGCTGATGATCGGTGGACCGGCACAATCCAACCGCCCAACCGCCAGAACCTTTAACATGACCGTCCAAGACGCAGTGGCTGCGAAGGACGTGGTGTCAGGTATAATCCCAATCAATGATATAAATGCTTATGTATTATTTGATTCGGGTGCCACCTGTTCTTTTGTATCTGAAGAATTTGCTAGTAGACTTAGTACACCCCGTGAACGATTAGAAAATCCTTTGGTCATAGAAGTTGCTAATAAGGAAGTGATCCCTGTAGAATACGTTTATCGAAATTGTCACGCAAATATTAGTAAACATGAACTGAGCGTAGACTTGATTCCTATTAGATTGGGAGAATTTGATGTGATACTAGGAATGGATTGGTTGTATAACCATGCGGCGATAATTGACTGTCAGAACAAATGTGTGAACCTTCAGACTCCGAGTAAGTCTAAGGTAGTGTTTTATGGTAGCTCATCGCTTAAACAATCGTGTTGCGTTACGATGATGCAGGCCAAGAAATTGTTAAGGAAAGGATGTGTAGGATATTTAGCTTACATCGTTGATACTCGGAAAAAGGGAGTAGAAATTAAGGATATATACGTAGTTAATGAATTTCAAGACGTGTTTCCGGACGATCTGCCTGGTCTTCCGCCAGACAGAGAAATCGAATTCGTAATAGACTTAGCACCGGGAACGGCACCGATTTCAAAAGCTCCATATCGTATGGCACCAGTAGAAATGAAGGAATTGATGATACAATTGCAAGAGTTGTTGGATAAGGGTTACATTCGACCGAGTGTTTCTCCTTGGGGAGCACCAGTGCTATTCGTTAAGAAGAAGGACGGATCGATGAGACTCTGTATCGATTATCGAGAATTGAACAGAGTAACGATCAAGAACCGATATCCGCTACCGAGGATAGACGACTTGTTTGATCAACTGAAGGGAGCAAAGTGTTTCTCGAAGATCGACCTACGAACAGGATATCATCAACTGAAAGTGAGGGATGAGGACATACCAAAGACTGCGTTTCGAACCCGTTATGGGCACTACGAGTTTTTGGTAATGTCATTCGGATTGACTAATGCTCCGGCAGCATTTATGGACTTGATGAACCGAGTTTTCAAGCCATACTTGGATAAATTTGTAGTGGTTTTTATCGACGACATTTTGATCTACTCAAAGACAGAGGAAGAACACGCCGAACATCTAAAGATTATTTTGGAGGCACTAAGGAAGGAGAAGATGTATGCAAAATTTTCTAAGTGCGAATTTTGGATGGAGAAGGTTCAATTCTTAGGCCACGTGGTGGATAAGAATGGAATCTCTGTAGACCCTGCGAAGGTTGAAGCAGTAAGTAATTGGGAACAACCGAAAACACCGACAGAGGTGAGAAGCTTCTTAGGGTTAGCTGGGTACTATCGGAGATTTATCCAAGATTTTTCTAAGATAGCAACCCCGTTGACCAATTTGACTAGAAAGACGGTGAAATTTGTATGGACCGACAAATGCGAAGAAAGTTTTCAAGAACTGAAAAGGAGATTGAGCGAAGCACCTGTGTTATCATTACCAGATGATGCGGGAAATTTTGTGGTGTATAGTGATGCATCGCACAAGGGACTTGGCTGTGTGCTTATGCAGCACGGCAAGGTCATTGCATATGCATCACGACAATTAAAGGATTACGAAAAACGATACCCTACTCACGACTTAGAGTTAGCGGCAGTAGTTTTTGCGTTAAAGATATGGAGACATTATCTATACGGAGAAAAATGTGAGATATACACGGACCACAAGAGTCTGAAATATATCTTCACACAGAAGGAGTTAAACATGCGGCAGAGAAGGTGGTTAGAATTAATCAAAGACTATGACTGCGATATTCTTTATCACCCGGGAAAGGCAAATGTGGTTGCCGACGCTCTGAGCAGGAAAGGAAGGGAGAAGTTGTTTAATTTGACGACTCAGGAGGAATTGATAAGAGAAATGGAGAAATTGGAGATAGAAGTGAAAGGACCAGAAAAGTCTGGTGAGAAGTTAATTGTAATGGAAGCTTGTTCGACGTTGTTGGATAGAGTAAAGGAAGCTCAAGAAAAGGATGAAGAGTGTGAGAAAATCCGAAAGAGGATCACAGAAAATGAGGAAGAAAAATTTCGAATGGATAAAGACGGTATTTTGAGATTTGAAGGGAGAGTGTGGGTACCAGCGGTAACCGAGTTGAGGGAAGAGATTTTGCTTGAGGCACATAATACGACATATTCCGTTCATCCAGGAGGCACAAAGATGTACCAAGATCTAAGGCAACATTTTTGGTGGCCCAATTTGAAACGGGAAGTCGCGGAGTGCGTCAGTAGATGCTTGACTTGCCAACGCGTTAAAGCAGAGCATCAGCGGCCAAGTGGTTTACTACAACCGTTAGAAATACCAGAATGGAAATGGGAGCATATTACCATGGACTTCGTGGTAGGACTTCCAGTTACACAGAAAGGTTATGATGCTATTTGGGTTATCGTGGATCGACTAACGAAGACCGCACACTTTCTACCAATCAAGATCCGCTACAATTTGAACCAATTAGCAAGCCTATATGTAAAAGAAATTATTTCACGACATGGAGTGCCGGTGTCAATTGTCTCTGATCGAGATCCGCGCTTCACGTCCAATTTTTGGAAGAGCTTGCAAGAAAGAATGGGAACGCAGTTGAGGTTGAGTACAGCTTATCATCCTCAAACAGACGGACAAAGTGAGCGAACAATACAAACGCTGGAGGACATGCTTAGGACTTGCGTGATGGATTTTAAGGGAAATTGGGACGACCACCTACCCTTAGTCGAATTTGCGTATAATAATAGTTACCATGCGAGTATCGGCATGCCACCGTATGAAGCTCTTTACGGGAGAAAATGCAGAACGCCATTATGTTGGGACGAAGTCGGAGAACGACGAATACTCGGACCAGAATTAGTTCAACAAACCGCAGACGTGGTGACAGTGATAAGAGCCAGATTATTAGCAGCTCAAGATCGCCAGAAGAAATACGCAGATTTGCATCGGCAGGACCGAGACTTCAAAGTCGGCAGTTTTGTATTCTTGAAAGTATCTCCATGGAAGGGAAAAATCCGTTTCGGCAAGAAAGGAAAATTGAGTCCAAGATTCATAGGACCGTTCGAGATACTGAAGCGAGTGGGCGAAGTGGCATACAAAATTGCGTTGCCACCCGAACTGGAGCACATCCACAACGTGTTTCACATTTCCGTGTTGCGACCGTACAAGGCTGACTACAAGCACATAATTTCTTACGAGCCCATTCAAGTGGAGAAGAACTTGGCGTATGAAGAAATTCCTGTCCAGATATTAGATAGGAAAGAACAAACTTTGAGAAATAAAGTTATTTCGTCTGTAAAGGTACTTTGGCGTAACCACGATGTCGAGGAGGCAACGTGGGAATTAGAAGGTAGGATAATGAGGGATTATCCCCATTTATTTGTGTAACCTTGTAGCAATTCCGGGACGGAATTTTTATAAGGGGGGGAGGATGTAATACCCGAGAATTTCCATATATTATTAAATAAATATATTAATGGAAATGAGAATTTATTTGGATTTTTTTTTATTATGAGAATGATAAATTCAATTATATTAAATTGAATATTTATGACAATTGAGAAAAATGTAGAGTTTGTGATAAACTCGTTGAGAGCCTAGTGTGGCACAGTGATGGGAAATATTAATAATTATATTAATTGACGAATAATTTTTAAGTGAACAATTAATCTATATTAATTGTTAATTGTTATTAGAGGATATTAATTGATTGTTGTGAGATATTAACTGTGGTTGATTAATAATATGTGATTATTATTATTGCAAGAAATATAATAATAATAAACCACTTGTTTATAATTGTGCTGAGATTTATATTTGTTAATGTGATAATTAATCCTATGATTATTAATTTGGTGTAATTAATAATCAATGAGGAATAAATTAATTAATATTATTGTTAATTAATCAACGAGATAAATAGTCTATTTATGTGACATTATGAATAATAAAACAAATAAGTGAGTGATTAATATAATAAGATTATATTAATTGATATGTACAAATGTGCAATACTTGAATATATAAAGTATATGGAATACAACTATATTATATAGTGTAGAGAGACACTTAAGTGTGACCATGCATGTATATACATAAACTATGTTATATAATGCAATGCGAATATATTACACATAGAAACCATATATTACATGAAGCATAAGTGATTATGTTATATTAAAACTATATGTTAGGAATACATGATAATGCCTATGTGACAAGGTGAGTGTGTATACAGTAAAATAATGTATCATGGATATATTATAAATAATTGTTGATTAATACAATTTAATAATATATGATATAATGTAATGTGGTAGTATCCGGTTGTATTATATCAGTAAGATAAACGTACATGGATTATATGTGTGTAAATTACACTTATTACATTATGTGAAGTACATTGTGATTTAAATTATAACCTAAGAGTACATATAATATATAACATAAGTATATGGTGTGTGTATACAAGTGTAGTATTTGCAAATGCTGAGAAGTTAAATCAATTGTCTCATTTTAAGTGTCCCATTTGCTCCTCACGTGAATACACATGAAGCTATCCTACTCCTATATCCTCAAACTCAGCACATTCTAGCTATCATAATGAACAAGGGAGTGGTATTGATAATGAGTTTCACCAACTAATCACCAACTCTCCATTAACCTCTATACAATTCAAATTTACGTTGGTTTGATTTGTGGTATAATCTCATTGCCTGTGTAAGGATTTCTCTACAAATAGGAACTCTTCTTCTTCACATATCAATTGCTGAAAATTGCTAGAGTGTTGAGTGAGAGCCTTATATATCAGTGTTAGTAGAGAATCCTATAGCAGCATTAGCAAGTTTAATTCGTGCTTCGAAGGTATAATTCCATTCCCTGTCTTCATTTTCATTTTCTGTCAAAGAAAAACTCCATTGTAGTTCTCTGAGTTTTTCTTGAAATTCTTGATCATGAGGAATTAAAGTATAAATGGATTATAGAAAGCCTGTGTAGTGTAGTATGGACTTGTATACATGTTAAGATTGGAATGTAGTTGGTTTCAATTCTCATTTTTCTGTCAAGAACTCCGTTTTCATTTTTCTGTAAAAATGTTCAATTCTTGAGTTGAGTTAGAATTTACAAAATTGGTGGTTTAATAATGTTAGTGAGTTGTTATATAGCCTTATAATGTGATAAGGAAGCAATGTGGTTAATTAGAAATGGAATTCGTTGGGAATTTTTGTGTTTGGGTTTTTAAACTGCCGTGTTCTGGAACTGTCTGCCGCTGGCTGGGAGCCGGCGCAGCTGCGCCAGTTTTACACTGGGAAGCTGCGCAGCTGCGCCAGCAGTCTGCAGCAGTTCCCTGCTTTCTGCTTGCTTTCTGCAACGTGATAGTTTTGTGCATTGATTTAAATGAACATGTTAGCATGAGTATTACCTATACACGAGTATATTAACATGAAGTGCACGTGTGTTGGTATAATGTCATACAAGATTAATGGAATGTCTAATAGCGTTGAAATAAATCTCAAGTTTCCTAAACAAACTTTAACATATATAGACCATAAATACATTCTGACTTTTGAGACATAATAGTATGACATAGAAATACATGAAGTGCATGTTAGCTTATCTATATTGGTTCCATGATATAATATGGACATGTGAACCTAACTAGTGCTCATTTCTAACGAAAATATAAGTTTTAAAGGCAAACCTTGACATATAAAGATCATATATATATTCTGATTTTCGGGTATGTTTCTATGGCCTTTACATACATGTCGGACACATTAACTTACGTATATAAATTTCATAATGTAGCATGAACGTGTTAGAACGTATTAGCAAACTTTATTAATTAAAGTATAAGTGTTGAACGTGAACGTCGGCATGTTACATTGAGATTTGAACTTCGATACTTATGAACATGTTTGATAGAACTTGTAGACTTGCTAAGGTATCATTCATGTTTGCCTACTATGTTACTTGTAATGAAACCAAATTTGCGTAAATAAAGTATGCTTTCAAACTAATGATAATGATAGTTGCATATATGTGATATGAAAACTCATGAACATGTTTACTACAAGTTATGTGAACATTTTAAGTGTTTAAAAAGCGAGCATGATAGACCTTATGAGTTCGTGTCCTTGGATGACTTTTAGTCATTGAAAGTATTGACTTAGAATCTATATCACATATAATTGAAACGAGGAAAGGTTGTACAAACATAAAAGTATCTTTTAATATGTTTATATGCTATGTGGTGTTGTTGGCTTGCATGACCGGACAGAAACCATAAGGCACAGCTCAGCCTTGGCTTGGCCAGAGGGCTGCGCAGCTGCGCTGTCCCTAGGCTTAGTCATGGCGCAGCTGCGCCGGCCTGGAATTGAAAGCCATGCAGTTTGACAATCTGGTTTTGGACAGATAGCTTATATGACGCCTACATTGCTAGAAATGGTTTACACCCTACTGATATATGTGCATAGGTGATGATTAAGTAACAAGATAATGTTTAACTTATATAATGGAAGCCCATGGGTCAAAGAATCATAGCTACTTGAACATGATGAGTTGGTATAATATCATTTATATTATAACTATGTACTTGATTCGTGATCTGATTTTATACCATATGAGTATAAGTATGACATGTGACTAAGATAGTAACATATATGTATATTGAGTAATAAGTTGTGTAACGGATGTGTTAACTAATGAAAATCTTATGCATGTAATACATTATATATAGGATTCGAAAGTGTTGGCTAGCTTTACGTGAATAAACTACGCATAAGGCAAGTATCCTAAACCCTTGCACTACTTTATTTAACGGATATCGTAAGCGAGTATCTAAACCTTATCTCTTTGGATACGAGTATTCTATCTTTGTATATTGCGAACTAGTTCCTACTTAATCGTTTGAATTGAATTAGCATACTTGAACTCTTATTTCATTAAAGCTATTATTCATGTTGAACTTAGTGTTGTTCTTGAATATTGTGAAAGTGTCTATGCCATTTGATTCGGCTAGACTTACATTATTGAAAAGCGACCCAAAACCAATTGATTGGTGCGGGATCTTATATATGACTGAGAAGAACAAACTATAACTGTCGGAGAACCGACGCGCGCACTTGAGTATGATTGATTGTTATGCATAACGAGGGTACTTTAGGCTGATCACCTGTTGTATCTGTTTTTGTTGGATTTTCAGTTTATTACTGTCAAATCCTATGGAAGTTCATAGTCCTTAGTGACTGCTCAGTATTCAGTTATCTTGAAATCTTGAATTGATTTATTATTGAATCATATTGATATTATTCTGTCCTTAGTGGCTGTTATTGAGAACTGTTGATATTCTTGCTATCCTTGAACTATCAAACTTTCCTATACCCTTTCGAGAATTGAGGATTATATCATTTACCCTTGTTGTATATTACTTGCTGAGCAATTTGTGCTCATTCTTGCTTTTTCCTAAAACATTTCAGTTAAGGCAGAGCATGGCGAACCTTCGGGCATTGATAAGGGCAAGGGCAAGGCTACCAACTAGCTTGTCTCTTTTATGTTTTAATATTTTAATGTTGTATTAAGATAATGTAGTAAGACTGGATTTGATTATGTTTAAGCTTAAGTTAGATTATGTAATAAGTCATTTATTGATATTATTATGTTATCTATTAAGTACTGTAGGTTGCGAGACTTGGGGGAATAATTATAATAAATCATTGTAAATTATTCTAGAATAGAATTTCCGCTGTGATTGTGCAATATTTAGTTATTATTATTGTGATGTATTACCATGAGCACGTGATGAACCGAATTCGAGAGACCAAGTGGCGGTCTTAGAATTTGGGGGCGTCACAATTCCTTTCTTGCTGAAAGGTTCACCAATGAAGCTAATGTAGCTAATGCATCAGCGAAATCATTTCGGTTCTGGGGAATATACATGAAGGAAATATCTTCAAACTCTCCTGCCAATTTGAGAATATGGTGATGGTAAGAGAGTAAATGTAATTCCTTGGTGGTATATGCCCCGATGGACTATGTTATGACTAGCTCCGAGTCTCCGAATACAGCTAACCATTTAACTCCCATGGACTGAGCCAGTTTTAACCCCCACAATTCATCCTTCGTATTCTGCTGTGTTATTGGAATTGTTAAAATGCAACTTGATTGCAATGAGGTATCGATCTCTCGTGATGGACACCAGAACTGCCCTTGCTCTTGCGCCTTCAGTGTTAGATGCGCCGTCAAAATACTTTTTCTAGAATTGACCCCTATCTTCTTTACTGGCCATCTGAATAGTCATCACTTTCTCCTCAGGGAAATAGGTTTCCAGAGGTTCATAACCTCCCGCAGGTGCGGCCGACAGGTGATCTGTAATTCCTTGCCCTTTGATGGACTTTTAGGTCACATAGATGATGTCGAACTGTTGGAGGATCAAGTGCCAATTGGATAATTAGTAGTTCAACATCGACTTGCTGAAGATGTATTTTAAGGGATCCATCCTAGAGATGAGATAAATTGTATGGCATTGTAGGTAATGTTGTAACCTCGTGGCTGTCCAAGCTAATGCATAACAAGTTCTTTCTATCAGTGTGTACTTCTGCTCTCTGCAGCTGAAATGTTTACTGATATAATAAATCGCCATTTTTTTCCACATATCATCCTTTTGCCCCATTAAGCAACCCATAACTTTGGAATTAACTAAGATATATATAAATAACGGGACTCCATCCCTTGGGGTACCAAGACAGATTCTTAAATTAACTTCTTCTGGATTGTACAAAAAGCTTTTCGGCAGTCTTCATTCCATTTTCCCGAGGGGTTCATTCTTAAAATTTTGAAAATAGGTTCACAGGTTGCTGTTAGCTACGATATGAACCGGCTGATGAAGTTTATTCTTCATAGGAAACCTCAGATTTCCTTCTCGGTCTTTAGTTCGGGCATCTAAGTGATGGCTTTGATCTTGGCAGGGTCCAATTCAATGCATCGGTTGCTCACAAGAATCCCAGAAGTGTATCGGACTTGACACCAAAAGCACACTTCTGTGGGTTTAACATCAAATCGAATTTGTGGAGCAGTTCAAACAACTTTCGAAGATGGGTGCAATGGTCATCAGACTTTCTGGATTTCACGATGATATCATCCACATACACTTCAATCTCTTTATGCATCATATTGTGAAATAAGGTCATCATGGCGCTCTGATAAGTAGCACCAGCATTGGTAAGGCCAAAAGCTAGTCTTCGATAACAGAATGTTCCCGAAGGGGTAATAAAGGCGGTCTTCTCCCTATCTTCTTCAGCAAACATAATCTAATGATATCCGGCAAAGCAATCGGCGAAAGAATATAATTCGAACTATAACATATTGTCAATTAACACGTGGATGAACGACACTGGGAAGTCATCTTTAAGGCTGGCCTTATTGAGATTCTGATAATCTACACATACTCACACATTCCCTCCAGATATCGGCACTGGGACTACATTGGACAACCACTCAGGGTAAGTTTATAACATAATGATTCCTGCTTTGAACTGCTTTATAATCTCTTCTTCGACCTTCAGGCTCCATTCTAGTTTCAACTGTCTTAATTTCTGCTTCACTGGTTTAAACCCTTCCTTAACTGGTAGTCGATGGACAACTATATCGGTGGATAGACCTATCATGTCTTCATGAGACCAGGCAAAAACATCTTTGAATTGGGTTAGAAGTTTAATTAGTTCTTTTTCTTGGCAAGAGGGGAGGTTGGTTCCGATTTGTAGCTCTTTGGGATTGTCAGGGGTTCTGATATTTATTGTGGTGGTTTAATCAAGGTTGGGTTTAGGTTTATCTTCGACCCATGTTTTGATTTCCTCGGGCCCCTCGTCATCATCCACTTCCTCTTGCTCGATCCCCATTAAGTCAAAGTCCAATTCTATATCGAAATCCTAATCATTACACAAATTTGGCAAGTCAAGGACAGGGATAGAAATACTCAAATTTGGAAACCTGAGACAAAAACTTGATTGCTAAATATATACAAACTGTTGTCAATGACAAAAGGATTCAACAGTTGGTATGACAAAAGGCAATAACAAGTTGCAGATAACATAAAATAGACATAAATATATAAAGTTAAAGCTCCCTGTTAATGGATCATTTTTCGATTTTTACCATTTTCGGACATCCTTCTCATACATCATTGCATACTAGAGCCTTGTATTGTTAAGTGATTATATGCTTTGATCAATAGACCTCTATTTGTATTTTCATTTTCATATAATTATTTCTATCTAAATCTGAGTGGTAATCCAGTTTGGGTTACGGTGTTTGTTACAATCAAGTTTAAAGAAGCATAGGTGCTTAAGAGTGCATAGGTGCACAAGGAGCAAGGTTGCTCAAGTGTTTGAAACTTGTTTTTGTAAAAGGGTTTAATTGTAAACCAAGTTATTTAATAAAAGTGAGTCTCCAATACTAGTTGGCATTAGACATGGATTAGGCTACTATTATAGAGGGTAGTAATTGAACCACGTAAAAATCCTTGTGTTCATGTGATTGCATACTTTGTTGAATTCTTTCTTCATTTATCTAATCATCATTCTAGCAGCCTGAATTCAGAATTTATCTAGCAAAGTAATCCAGCAACCTGCATTCATATAATTATCATATTCTGAGCATTTTGCAAACTCACGAAATCAATTTAACATTCTGTCTTTAATAATTTGGTATACAAGGATCTTTAATCCAGCACCCTACATTGAATAAACAAAAGAATTTTTATTTGTTCAAAAGTTTGACACTGTTTGTTCCCACACTTATTCAACACCCCCTTCTAAGTGTGCCTACTTAAATTTCACCATGAGTTGCTGGGAGACTTGAGTCATTGTGACGCCCCCAAATTCAGACCGTCACTGATCTCGAATTCGGTTCATCACGTACTAATTCTAATAACAACTAAAATCTCAAATAATGGAATAACAGAATAATTTACATTGATATAACATAAATATTCTCGTCCAAAGTCTCAAAACTATTACTAATACACTTCATAACTTAAACCAAACATTTCTTAATGCATAATATTTAAATAAGTCTTAATACAACATAACGAAAACATCCTAATATAGAAAAGCACAGCTACTCCATAGCCTTGCCTTCGTACTTGTCCTGTCCTGGGGTTCCACCTTACCCTGCCCTAACTGAAATGTTTATGGGAAGCAAAAGTGAGCAATAAATTTGCTCAGCAAGTAATATGCCAATAAATGTGAACAAGAATATATACAGTTCTAAATCTCAAGGGTAAAACGGTAATTAATCGCTCAGGATTTCAAATAAGAATGTTATGAACAAAATAAATAGCAATGACTTCCAAATCTACTCCGTGAAGTTGAATAAGGACCACTACGGGTCGAGAAGTTATTAAAAGTTTTAAAAGTTTCAACAATTTCAAGTGAATGAATAGATATCACTGAGTGTCGATGTGGACCAAAGATTAATAAAGAATCCAATGAATTCAAAGTTTCAAGTTAATAAATACTGGATACTGAGTGGTCGCTAAAAACCACGAACTTCTACTAGAATCACCAAAAATATTTCAGGTAACCCAACCAAGTACAATTAGGGGATCAGCCTGCCGTACCTGGAGTTATGCAAAACCTATTACACCACTGTCGGCACCCCGACTATATAGTTCCCATTTTTACAAGGGTTGTTCAACTCAGTCAATTTATAAGAGTCTGCTCCAAGGCAATTGGTGTGGATTGCTTTCTAATTCATGATATTAGTCTAGCCGAATTAAATGGCGTAGACAATTTCAATAATGTATATAAGAACAATTTATGAGTTCAATACTCGCAACAATAATTTGAAGAATATAATCGTGATTTAAATCAAACTATGAAACATAAGTTTGTAAGGCAAGAATTATTCTAGCACCTATTTACTCGTACGACCAAAGTTAGTACAAGCTCGAATATGTGTTCAATAAAAAGTATGAATCAAATACTTGCTCAATAAAAGAGTAGTCAGATACTTGCAATTAATATACAAGAACGGTTTTAAGGAAACTTGCACAATGAAAGAGTATAAGTTAGGGAACTTGCTTACGACGTTCCTCGAATAAGTAACCACAAGGATAGGATACTTGCAACACAATAAAAGTAGGGTTCAGATACTTGCACTATAAATGAGTGTAAGTCAGGAAACTTGCCTTTAGCGTAGTTTATCCATGAAAAGTAAATCGACACTTTCGAATTCCTATTGTAATTACGTATATATATGATATTCATTAGTCATATAATTTAACATCATATCTTATCTTCGGATATACGATCAACACATAAGCTAAGTTTTAACCTAGCTACACAGTTATATAGTGTCATATAATTATAACTTTTATTCTCAACGTTCCTCCTTTTGAGTTTAACATATTCTCATATCATTAATATCACATAAGATCACAACAAATGGCAACCATAATCTTTCTAGCACTTTATAGCATTATTATAAGCTAACTGTCAAATCGGATTCAAGTAACAACATATGATATCATATAGCATATATACATTTTTAAAGGATACTTCTATGTTTATATAACATTCCCTTGTTCCAAACATTTGTGATATAGATTCTAAGTCGACACTTACGGCCATTCAAGGTTATGGATTTCACAAAGCCTATCATGCTCGCTTTTTAAACACATATGGTATTCATATATACCTTGTACTAAGCATTCTTATGAGCATTCATATTTTATACAAGTAATTATCACAGTTATTAGTTGAAAACATGCTTCGTTTGCGCTAAATTTGAATCACGACATCTAGTTATGGTATGTATACACGTATGATGCATGACTAAGTCTAAAAGTACTATCTCATATGTCCATAAACATCAGAATTAAAATCTCCACGTATCATGTCAATGCTCACGTGCAAAGCTTGTATTTTCATTAGTAAATCTCACTAATAGGGCCTAACATGTTCATACTTCCTTGCGAACCACACAAGTTAACTGTTTATTCATGCATTTCTAAACCATTCTAACATGCTTGCAAAATCAGTACTTTAATGTGTTACACACATGTCAAAGTTCATTTTCAAAACTTCCATTTTCGTTAGGAAGGTGCACTAGTTAGGTTCACATGTTAATATTATATTACGATACATATATACTTAAGTCAACATGCATTTCATGTGTTTTTGGGTGGTACAAACGTATCTCAAAAGTCAGAATGTCTAAAATGGATAAAACGAGTCAATGTCCCTTTTTGAAATTCTAAGTTCATTTCGGAAATCTATAACTTCATCGTTTACGTAAGCGATTCGAATATAATATGCTCATACTAGTTTAACAAGTCCATATATATGTATTAATCATACCAGCATGCTTATCCTAATTTCTTTCAATATCTATCACTTAGTAGACATCAAGCAGGAATAAAATCTGCAAAAACTGGGATCAGGGCCCGGCGCAGCGCTGGTTTAGTTCAAGACATAGTCTGCTTTGGCAGACTTTATCCCAATTCACAGAAATTTTTCACGAATTCATTTCTAACTAGCAACATTGTATTACAAATATGTTTACAAGCTAATATAGCAACAATTTAATATTATCAAATTGCAGAATCATGAATTCCATGTAACCTTCAAAATCTAAGAAATCTCAGAGACAAAATGAAGAACATGGAAATTGTTGTATGAATTCGATTGCTAGTAAGCCACATTGCATTCTAAGATGTTACTAAGTCTATATAACAACCAACAATTACAACCCAATCAATTTATCATGATAACCATGCTTAATTCAAGAATTAGCAAATCTCAGAGAAGCAAAAATGAAGAACATAAATAAAGAGTTTTATACCTCTACTATGAATTAAACTAGCTCCAACTGGATTCCCAACTCTCTGATTACAATCTGAACTTGCTGCTACTTCACAATGCTATTATAGTAATATGTGTATAACTCTTAACTCAAGAAATTTATCAGCAAATCAAATTGAAGGAGATGGGTTATATTTATAGAGAAACTAATATACAGACAATGCTATCTTCCCATGAATCAAACTAACGGATTGACAAATTGCATGAAGGTTATGCAATGGTTGGTGAATCAAATCATGGTGCCCACTCGCCCCCATAATCATGAGCTAGGATTGCTGAGTTTGAGGAATAGAGAGCTATGAATTGTTTGCTAAAATTGAGAATATAGAGTAGAGTAGCTTGTATGCTACACACGTGAAGGAGAATGGGTCTCATATAATGGGACAAGTCAATTTCAATCTCACCATTCTAGCAATTGTACAATGAAATGTTATAATATATATCATACACTTAGGCTATTACATATATATTCATACTATATATTTAGATTATAATTAACATTATAGTGTAAGTCACATGCTTAATATTTCAAGTAGTAGATGTGATATGGCAATGTAACATACATATAATCCATGTACATTTATTAATACCGGATATAATTTACTCGGATATAATCACATCACATTATCTTCTTTATTAAATTCTATTATTCCATTATATATATAATTAATCATCAATTATTATTTATATTCATGATACATTATTTTAGTGTCCACACACTCATATAGTCACATAGGCATTATCATGTAACTTAGTAAATCTTACTATATGGTTTCTATAAAATATAGTCACACCGCACTTTAAACTTTATATATTATATAGTTAACTACTATACGCTATACATTTAATTCGCATGCTTGCACATAGAAGTAAATAATTTACTTATCTTATCAATTAATTAATAATATTAATTAATCAATTCCTCGTAATTATTAATAACACTTAACTCATAATCATAAGATTAATTATCACAAATATAAATCTCAGCATATTTATAAACAAGTGGTTTATTATTATTTCATCACTTGAAATAATAATAATTAACGTATTATTAATCGCTACTAATATTCTATAACAATTAATTAATATTCTAAAATAACAATTAACAGTTAATATAGATTAATTCTTCACTTATTAAGTCCTTCGTCAATTAATATCATCATTAATATTCTTCATCACTATGCCACACAAGGCTTTCACGAGTTTATTATAAACTCCACATTTTTCTCAATTATTATAATTACTTAATTTAATATAATTGAGTTAACTCACAAAATCATTTATATTCAAATAAATTCTCATTTCCATTAATATTTTTATTTATTCTTTAACCGGTTATTATTCTTAACAACATTATTTTAACTATAACATGTATTGCACTCAACAATAATCAAATATAACTCTTATTATACACATCAATTATTTACTTGCAAATGTTTTGTTACTCATAATAACATATTATAAATAATTACTTATTAATATACTATTACTAATTACGACGATTAATTAATAATGTAATATTAATTAATCCTTCACTTATTAATTTCTTCATCATTTAATTAATTAAATCACCATCATTTCCCTTCTCATGCCACACAAGGCATTCTATAAGTTCGTTGAATTCCTCCATATTTTCTTCTAAATTCAATTTAATATAATCGAATTACTTTTCTGATAACTCATCATAAACATTTATGTTTCAATAAGTATCCGTTTTCTTATTGTATCAATAAATAAATAAAAAATTTATTCATGAAATTCACGGTTCTTACAGTCATCATCCATAGCGATTTTATCATGGCAATGAGGTGACTTGAAATTTTCTTCTCTGGATTCTCTTTCTTTCTTTTGCCATTTTCGGGTCACAGGTTTTTGACATGGGTTGGTTTTTGATGCAGGTTCCCATTTTTACGCAGCTCAGAGGAAACTGGTTCAACGTGCACTCCCTCTACCATACTTTGCACCAAGAGTACATGGATATCGTTGATGGCTGGGGGTTTCAGGCCTTCTTCTCTATTCTTACCCGCCGTTGCCCTGGGGTTATATAAGGGCTTTGTCTGAGCTCTGGTTCCACCGGACTCAGTCTCCTCACTTGTTGGACTGCGAGGTGATGATGACGCTTATGGATTAGAGGTTCATCACCGACATAGAGTTCGCGGGTGAGCCCATGCCTGTTGTGGCCAACATTACGCCCACTGCAGTTAGATCCTTGCTGGGAGTTCCTTTATCGGCGCTCAAGGGTCGGACGGTCCGATCTGGTCCCTTGAGCATAGATCCCAGAGTGGGGCTTTACTTGAGCCTCCGCCTGATGATCAAAGGGTTATGGATCGCATCCTGAGGCGATTGTTTCTAGGGATCATCAAGGGTTATTTTCTGGCGAATAACTCATTGACTGTGTCCTTCACCCTAGTCAGTGCTACTCGACATGTAGAGCACCTCAATGACTTTGATTGGGGTTCCTACACCTTTGCCTATTTTCTTCGGGGCATGCGCATGCTCGCGGAGGGTTTGATGGAGGCTTGGTTAGGGTTCTACCCATTTTTACTGGTGAGTACATCTTTCTTGTACCTTTTTGATTTTTTCATTTATATTTGTCAGTCTTGGTCACTGAAGACTTTTGATATTTAAATGGCCAGTTCTGGGCGTATGAGAGGTTTCCTTGCCTACGGCCTGCCACTACTTTAGGTTTGGAGACCTATCCCCGAGTACGGCGTTGGCATCATTCCACTCTGACGGAGGTCCCTGTTGCTGAGGGCTTTACTCATTCTCGCCTACAGTTGGAGCTTTTGACAGTGGGAGCGATCTCATGGATCCCATATACCTCCGAGTTTATAACCGTTGGATTTGAAGGAGGCTTCCCCACTAGTCGGGAGTTTGCATTATCGACCCGTAGAGTCCTATTTTTGACAGAGGGAGGCTGGAAGCTCTATCTAAGAGAGCGTGATATCCGGAGTATCACTAGTCAGATCTGTATTCCCTTTGTTCCTCCGGCTTAGCATCATTGGCCATTGGTCCAACCACTGACATATATCCCTGTGGAGGGCGTAGACGGCTTTACCCTGTCAGATGGTCCATACAGCCAAGAGGCATTTAGCAGCTGGTGGAGTCCTCGTACCATTGGATCTCAGACTTGTGCTACCCAATTTATAGCAGACATGGTGCCTGGGTTTGTTATGATGACAGACTGGATAGTTTGCCTCAGGGAGCCTACTCACTTGGACTAGATAACAGGGCTAACCCATGAGTTGGAGAGAGCTCACTTGTTTATCAGGCATCTTGGTCGAGATCCGTCAGACGCATCTTCTTTTGACCATTCTAGCTCAGGAGCGGGCCCCTCATCAGGTTCATTTTCTAGCAGTTTTGCAAGGGCTGATCCTCCCTTGTACGGCCCAGACATGCCTGATGATTGCGACTTTGTGTCCACGGAGGAGATGGATCAGGTTAACCACCTGAGTGTAGATATTTTGGATCTTTTTGGATAGCTATTGTAGCTATATCTTTTGGTCGACCACTATTTTGGCTATTGGGCGGCTGTGCCCTATTTTGATAGACCACTGTTAGTGGTTGGGTGGTGGTGCCCCATTCCTGTACTTTTTATTTTGCTTTGTATTATCAAACAGGGATGATGCTTGTAGTAGATAGTTTATTGTAGATATGCATGATATTTCCTATCTATCGCATCATGTTTATCATTGTCATTATACATGTATTATGTCATGTGTATGTATTTAGACAGATGAGTTTAGATTTGACCCCTGGATGGTCTTGTGATACGGTGATACAGATGTCGTCGTCCATCGTTAGTGGTATTGAGCATTTACCACCATCTGTGGTGGCATCATCCTTGAGATCTTGGTATAAGAGCCTACCCTTCCTAGCCAGAGGGATAGTGGATCAGATGCTAGGGCATTCATTGGCCCTCGTAGACTTTCAGGTTCCATATGGGTTCGTAGATGGCCTTTTTCCCTTTTGGATACCCGAGAGACAAGTTTTTCATTTGGGCAGCACGAGTTGACTCCGACTTTAGAGGAGTATGAGCGGCTCACTAGTTTGGCTTTAGACTTGTGATGAGTGGGTTTAACACCAACGAATTAGTATTCTTTAGAGCTTGATTCTTGTTGTGTTCAAGTGTTTTTGATATAATTTTGACCTCGGATTTAAATGATTATGTGCAGGAATGAAATAGATGCAAAAGGAGCGTAAGAGGTCAATTTTCCAGCATTCATACTAAGTTCACCCGCTGGGGCGGGGCCCGGAAGAAGACATCTCCCGCCGGGCCGGAGCCTTATAGATTTTAGCATTGCTGAACAGTGTATTTCCCCGCTGGGGCGGGGATGTGTAGAGCAATCCTCCCTCTAGGGCGGGGAGGCGTAAGCTTCAAAGTCTTTTTCTCCTTTGATGAAGTGGACTTGTGGGAGTAACAAAGAGTCATGACGCAAGCAGCTGGCTTTCCTTTTCCATTTGGGATTTTGGTGGAAAACTTGGACTTAAAGTGGGCCACGAAATTAAAAGGAGAGGGATTTAATATATATTAGATGCTCAATTAGTATGGGGGAACACGCCAGTAGCTTGGACTCCTATTTCGAGTTGGACATGGACGGAACGCAAGAAGCTGGGGAATTTCTTTTTCTCACACGGTTGCATAATAAAGGTGGAGAGTTAGTGGGCTATGCAGATAATATATATTAGATATAAGGGACTTGACCGGTTGCAAGCTGCTGACTACTTTTCCTACTTTAATTCGGACTTGGCCATAATAGAGGAAAGTAAGGGCCATGTATATTATATAAGGACTTGACTTGATTAAATAAAAAAGGCGGAGGAGCATAGTGTGTGTATATATATATATATATATATATATATATATTATACCATTAGCTTATAATATATATATATATATATTATATAATAGATAGGATAGTTTTTATTATATATTATATAGCTTGGACGGATAGGAGCTTATATATATATATATATATTACTCCTAGTAGATTAGTTATTATTAATAGGAAATTAGATTAATTTAGTTTTCAATAAAAATAAAATAATAAACCCTAGTTGAAAGGGGTTCTTGGAGATAAGACCTAGCCACCGCAAGAAGCATTAAGTGTGTGGATCTAAACTGGAAGAAGAGAATTGAAGCGGAGCGTGATCAGATGAACACGGAGCAATTTGGAGACAGTAACGACAGGAGTTTTATATTCCTATCTTTCTCGATTCATATTATCTTTGTATTCGTTATGATTAGTACTCTGTGGATCATGGATTTTATTTCATTCGTTATGAACTAATTATTTATTTAAGTCTATAACGGATCTTATTATGTATGGAGGATTAATTATTTTTAAATTCAGTTTTTGGAGGTTATTCCTAGGTTATTCACTATGTGTGTGATTAATTTATATAATTGCCTGATCAACGATTATTCTGTTATTTGTAATGAACTTGTGAAGGAACATAGGAGATTAGAACTGGCCATAGTGACATGTTTATAGAAGCAAAGTGGAAAAATAAAGGAGTTACGTTCTAAACTCCGGTTTTTTAATGATCTAAACCTGACCTGTTGACCCCTTGGCTTTTCCTCTAAATTTTTTTATTGAAATTCGAAAGATTAGGTGCATCAATAGTGTTTTCTATTCTAATAGAATGAATTGTGAATTCTGCATAGATGGAATTTGTGATTCGTGTTTAGGATAGATGTATTCCTTTACGCCATATATAATCTGAAAGAGAACTTGGTAATAAATTCTAGTTAATTGTAATTCACATAGAAATATAGTAAATTAGTTAATTAGGATGTCTTATTTGAATCTATCATATGTGGATACAAATACGTACGGATATTATGCATCGTGAGGTGGTTTTATCTACATTAGTGTTTTAGATTAATAACTTGGGGGTAATTAAAATAAATTGGGGACAAAAGATATTATCTGAAGTGAAATAATAAGTGAAATTGTAGGCTTAATTCTCTCAATTCTATTAAGATCTCGATTTAGTTTGTGGTTACTTTCATTATTAATTTAGTTATAAAAGAACATATTTTTTTTTCCTGTTAGTTTGATAAAGTTGAAATACTCTAAAATTGGTACTTGTTCGATTAAATAGTATTTATTATCTCTGTGGGTACGATCTTTGATTTATCACTGTATTACTTGTTGACCACGTACACTTGCGTGTTGCTTGTAGAAAATACCCAACAAGTTTTTGGCGCCATTGCCGGGGACAATAATTGCGTTTATTACTTACAATATCAATTTAAGTAGATCAATTTTAATTAAACATATATATATTTATTCTTATTTTTGTTTGATTGGTTATTTCAGGTACTTTCGATTAGTGTATGCAAACTAGATCGAAGAAATCAGAGTTATTGCCCTTTGAGGACGTTATCGACAAACGGTTTCGAGGGATAACTAAGTGGATTGCAAAGAATCGAGAGGAATTTGAGATACCCAAAACAAACATGGCGGACCAGCAACAGGAAGACAAGCCAATGAAGGATTATGATATACCAAAAATCTCAGAAATCCATTCAAGTATAGCCAGGCCAGCAATTAATGCAAATAACTTTGAGATTAAGCCTGGAACAATACAAATGGTGCAGAACGCATGTCAGTTTGGGGGTCTTCCGAATGATGATCCGATTGATCATATCTTCACTTTCATAGAAATATACAACACTTTCAAGTGCAATGGAGTGTCAGACGATGCTCTCAAATTGAGGTTATTTCCCTTCTCGCTCAGAGACAAGGCGAAGGCTTGGCTACATTCTGAACCACCAGGTCAATTACGACATGGAATGATCTAGCACAGAAATTTTTGGCCAAATTTTTTCCACCATCGAAGACGCACAAGATAAGGTCGGAGATATCTGCATTTGCATAGTATCAAGGGGAGCCACTGTATGAAGCATGGGAAAGATACAAAGAATTGTTGAGGAAGTGCCCTCATCACGGATTTCCACCATGGATGCAGTTGAGTAATTTTTATAATGGAGTATCGAGTCAGATACGATCTAGCATTGATGCAGCGTCACAGGGAGCTTTTCTGATGAAGAAATTTGAGGACGGATGGGCATTGATAGAAACGATGGCTTCAAATGGGTACCAATGGCCAACTGAAAGATTGACTCAGCCCACAGTAGCGGGTGTTCTGGAAGTGGATAATTCGACAGCTATATTGGCACAACTGGCTTCGTTACAAAAGAGAATTGAGACCGTGACAAAGGGAAACATGCAGCAGGTAGCAGTCGTATGCGAACTTTGTGCAGTAGAACATCCGATTGAACAGTGTGCAATCAACCCAGATGCAGTTAATTATGTGGGTAACTATAACAGATCAGCAGACACATACCAGAATACATATAATCAAGGGAACAGAAACTACCTAAACTTCTTATGGAGTAACACACAGAACCAACAACAGGCTCCACGACAACCATACCCTCCTAGTTTTCAGAATCCGCAGCAACAGACAGCACCACAATAGGAGGAAAAGCTAGGTTGGGACTAAGCTATAGCTAGAGTTAGAACAGAAAATGAAATGGCGAGGAAAGAAACGAAGGCTCTTGCGGTGGATATGAAGAATCTAATGATTCAGATGGGACAGATAGCGAGTGCACTAAATAATCGACCCCAAGGAGCTTTGCCAAGCGACACAGAAAAGAACCCAAAGGGAGGTCATGAGCAATGCAACACCATTTCGCTTCGATGTGGAAAAGAGCTAAAGGAGAAAGCTGATGAAAATCGTCAGATACATCAAAAATACATGGAAAAAAAATAGTTAGTGGAGCAGAATTTTGAGATGTCGGGAACCGAAGAGCAAACTGAAACCAATAATGAACAAACAGTGGAAAGGGAAGCAGGAGAAAAACCTACAGAAAATAAAGAAGTGGCTACACCAGTAGTTTACCCTCCATTGCCATTTCCATAAAGGCTCCGTAAGCAGAAACTACAGCAACAGTTCACAAAGTTTCTGGAACTGTTCAAGAAGCTACATATCAATATTCCGTTTGCCGAGGCACTAGAGAAAATGCCCAGTTATATGAAGTTTATGAAAGACACCCTATCGAAAAAATGTCGGTTGAGCGAGTATGAAACTGTGGCATTAACGGAAGAATGTAGCGTAATTCTGCAGAGAAAGCTTCCACCGAAATTGAAGGATCCTGGGAGTTTCAACATCCCTTGCTCAATCGGGAACCAGTTTGTGGGAAAATCATTATGTGATCTGGGAGCGAGTATCAACTTAATGTCACTATCAATATACAAGAAGTTGGGATTGAAGGAAGCCAAGCCAACGAATATCACTCTCCAACTGGCAAATAGAACGACTACGTATCCTTTAGGCATAGTGGAGGATGTTCTGGTTAAGGTTGATAAGCTAATTTTACCGGCAGATTTTGTGGTACTGGACTATGAAGAGGACAAAGATATTCCAATAATATTGGGAAGACCATTCTTGGCCACCGGCAAAACTATGATTGACATACCGAACGGTGAATTAACTATGAGAGTTAATGACCAAGAAGTAAAATTTCGAGTGTTCAATCCCATAGTTTACCCAAGCAGTGTTGAAGATAGTCCTGACATCACAAATAGAACCGAAGATGGTCAGAATAAGTCCAAGGATAAAATTGGTGAAAGAAGTGGAATTGGTGATGACAGTCGCAGACTTAAGCAGAATCCTGAAGAAAAAGAACAAACATTGAAACAATACTGGGCATGCGCAATGAAGATCAAGAGCATCCACAACATTTTAGTGGAGCTAGATTAACAAACTAGACAAAGTCCGGCTGAAGGACTATAAATCAAGCGCTTATTGGGAGGCAACCCAAGTTTAATTTATATTTTTAGTTTTTTTTAGGTTTCATATTTTTTTTAAGATTTATCATTTTTTTAGGATTTAATAAGCTTGCTTCTATCATGTTCACATGTTAGTCAAGTCCAACTCAAGTGTTGTGCCCAATTCACATGCCTAGCCTATTCTTCAGACTTAGCAGACAAGGAGGAACATTGCTATATTTTCAGGGAAATCCTCTCTTTTAATCTTTTCTATCTTAGACATTGAGGACAATGTCTGTTTTAAGTTTGGGGGTATTTGTCATGTTTAGTGTTTATTTGGGCAATGTTTTGATGGAATTTGATCTTAGCCAATGATAAGTGGGTATTTAATGTTGTTAACTCTTGGAGAATTGATGAGCATGCCTAGTCTATATTTTAACTCATTAGTTGGTTTCACACTACTTGCGAAATTTTGAAAATTTTTACACATATCCATTTGTTTAGCCAGTTGGGATTGAATTTTTTTTACTAAATGCTTATGAAAGATATTATTGCAACTTGAGAAACCTTATTTGAGCATCATTCAAAGTGAAAATTAGGCACTCACGTAAGTTTGGGGGAAATCTTGGGATATTTTTGAAAACAAATTTATTGGAACCTTCCCGAGTTGAATAATTGAATCTTGTGGTGGGTCGAGATGGAGCGTAAAACGCACTCCCCATAAACACAAACACGAGATAGAGCGTAAAACGCACTCGTTTAATAGAAATGGAAAATGAGATGGAACGTAAAATGCACTCACTAAAAAAAGGAGAAAAAAGAGTATTTTTGAAGTACTTGGGAAGGGTTCATGTATGCTTAAATGTTTAAATATCCGGTTGATCCTCAAGAAAAATTTGTGCTTTGTCTTTATTAGCGGAGATTGATGTGATAAGAAGTTTTGAGAGTTATTTTTGAAAATCATTTATGAGTATTGGTTGATCTTATCTAAATCATGACTAGTTTGAACATGTGGATGCGCTCACACACTTAAAGGATCACGAGTAGATGTGGAACTGATGAAAGTGTTAAAAATTTTAGACATAGCATTGTTTTGAAATTTTTTGTGGGTTATCATTTGTTGTAACCTTTGAGGCTACTGTTCAAATTCATATTGACTCATTGCCTGAGTGGATCATTGCTAGAGGATGAATTTTTATAAATTGTGTTTTGCTTGAGGACAAGCAAAGTCTTAAGTTTGGGGGTATTTGATGAGTAGGTTTAACACCCACGAATTGGTATTCTTTAGAGCTTGATTCTTGTTGTGTTCAAGTGTTTTTGATATCATTTTACCTCGGATTTAAAGGATAATGTGCAGGAATGAAATAGATGCAAAAGGAGCGTAAGAGGTCAATTTTCCAGCATTCATACTAAGTTCACCCGCTGGGGCGGGGCCCGCAAGAAGACATCTCCCACCGGGGCGGAGACTTGTAGATTTTAGCATTGCTGAACAGTGTATTTCCCCGCTGGGGCGGGGATGTGTAGAGCAATCCTCCCGCTGGGGCGGGGAGGCGCCAGCTTTTAAGTCTTTTTCTCCTTTGATGAAGTGGATTTGTGGGAGTAACAATGAGTCATAACGCAAGCAGCTGGCTTTCCTTTTCGATTTGGGATTTTGGTGGAAGACTTGGACATAAAGTGGCCCACGAAATTAAAAGTAGAGGGATTTAATATATATTAGATGTTCAACTAGTATGGGGGAACATGCCAGCAGCTTGAACTCCTATTTCGAGTTGGACACGGACGAAACGCAAGAAGCTGGGAATTTCTTTTTCTCACACGGTTGCATAATAAAGGTGGAGAGTTAGTGGGCTATGCAGCTAATATATATTAGATATAAAGGACTTGACCGGTTGCAAGCTGCTGACTACTTTTCCTACTTTAATTCGGACTTGGCCATATTAGAGTAAAGTAAGGGCCATGTATATTATATAAGTACTTGACTTGATTAAATAAAAAAGGCGGAGGAGCATAGTGTATATATATATATATATATATTATACCATTAGCTTATAATATATATATATATATTATATAATAGATAGGATAGTTTTTATTATATATTATATAGCTTGGACGGACAGGAGCTTATATATATATATATATATATATATATTACTCCTAGTAGATTAGTTATTATTAATAGGAAATTAGATTAATTTAGTTTTCAATAAAAATAAAATAATAAACCCTAGTTGAAAGGGGTTCTTGGAGATAAGACCTAGCCACCGCAAGAAGCATTAAGTGTGTGGATCTAAACTGGAAGAAGAGAATTGAAGCGGAGCGTGATCAGATGAACACGGAGCAATTTGGAGACAGTAACGACAGGATTTTTATATTCCTATCTTTCTCGATTCATATTATCTTTGTATTCGTTATGATTAGTACTCTGTTGATCATGGATTTTATTTCATTCGTTATGAACTAATTATTTATTTAAGTCTATAACGGATCTTATTATGTAATGGAAGATTAATTATTTTTAAATTCAATTTATGGAGGTTATTCCCAGGTTATTCACTACGTGTGTGATTAATTTATATAATTGCCTGATCAACGATTATTCTGTTATTTCTAATGAACTTGTGATGGAACATAGGAGATTAGAACTGGCCATAGTGACATATGTTTGTGAATTCTGCATAGATGGAATTTGTGATTCGTGTTTAGGATAGATGTATTCCTTTACGCCATATGTAATCTGAAAGAGAACTTGGTAATAAATTCTGGTTAATTATAATTCACATAGAAATATAGTGAATTAGTTAATTGGGATGCCTTATTTGAATCTATCATATGTGGATACAAATACGTACGGATATTATGCATCGTGAGGTGGTTTTATCTACATTAGTGTTTTCGATTAATAACCTGGGGGTAATTGAAATAAATTGGGGACAAAAGATATTATCTTATGTGAAATAATAAGTGAAGTTGTAGGCTTAATTCTTCCAATTCTGTTAAGATCTCGATTTAGTTTGTGGTTACTTTCATTATTAATTTAGTTATAAAAGAACATATTTTTTTTGCTGTTAGTTTGATAAAGTTGAAATACTCTAAAATTGGTACTTGTTCGATTAAATAGTATTTATTGTCTCTGTGGGTACGATCTTTGATTTATCACTGTATTACTTGTTGACCACATACACTTGCATGTTGCGCGTAAAAAATACCCAACAACTTGCCTTGCGCTCGTACTGCGATCAGTGACATTAGGAGACCGTTTCTTCAGATGTCTGGTCTACATCAGAGTGTAGTTTCAGATGAGATTGTTTATGGACATGTGATCTCTATACACTTCTTGATCGATCGTTTCGGCAGGCTGGACAGCTACGATCGTCATACTGAAGATTTTATCGTCTCGGCAGATGCATGGCATTTGGCCCGGATAGATGTTTTGCTGATGTGCATAGTAGGTTATGTCTATATGCCACGTCACTTGGACCACCTGGATTTCGGATTGATTGTTGTGGTTCGGGCCCTTAGATAGGGTAGCACTATTCTTTCTATGATATTGGCCGACACGCTGAGGGCAGCCATCCATTGCAGTACCCACCCGGAGGGGTTTTCTAAAGGCAGTTCGGTGTTACTGTACGTATGGCTCATGTCCCATTTACGATCGATTGGATTTTTCAAACACCAGGGGTACTATTTCACCTGTGAGATAGCCATGTCTTACCCCCTTTAGCCGGTGGAGTGTACCAACGCAAAGACATGGTCAGCATTTCTGTCTGATATTGCGCATCCATTCTCAATTCTGCCATGCTTAGGGCTAGTCTCCCCTATAGCTTCATCACCCACGCATCGGGCATTGACTATTTGCCCCTAGCGGGATTGAGGGGAGTGACTACTTACCATCCTCTGGCTATTATGTGCCAGTTTGATCAGTTTCAGAGCCGGTATCAGTTTGAGAGGGTTATTGATCAGAGGATGCCAGCTTCGTCTATGTCATCCGCCAATTTGATTAGAGTGTACGAGTGTTGGACTCATAGGGAGAGGGCTGATTTCTCCAGTAGCCATTCGGATCGTTCTCCAGAGTACTCAGCGTGGTTAGAGGTAGATATAGCATCAGCTGCATTCATCCAGTCAGCTCCGATAGTGGATTCAGACAAGGAGGAGCCTATAAAGGATCCTGATTCTCCTACTGAGGATGATTTATTTATGGGTCTGACAACAGCTTTAGTTAGTGATCCGCCGATCATTCCTGCCAGGACATATCCAGCTTTGGCAAACTTACTAGCTAGGATGACCTTTGAGAGAGATAAGGCTAGAGCACTGATGTTGACTGCCCAGTCTGGCAGAGATATAGCTTTTGCGGAGAGAGATGAGGCTCGAGCCATTAGAGATATGACATTGGTTGTGAGAGATGAGGCTCGATCTTCTCTAGACGTTGCTTTTGTCGATATTGAGAAGACTTTGATTGCCAAGAATGTAGCTTTTGCAGAGAGGGATGAGATTTAATCTGCTAGAGATGCAGCTTACGAGGAGATTGAGGAGGTTTTGATTGCCAGGGATACTGCTTTTGCAGAGAGGGACGAGGCCATAGCTTCCCAGGATTTCCACATTGCCAACAGTACTGCTCTCCGAACTTATGGTCATGGCCTGATTGCCGAGATGAGTGTTTACATTGATGATCACAGCGAGACTATACAGATGGCTGTGGATGTTCTGACTGGTATGGAGGCAGAGGGTATTGCACTTGCAGCGGCTCCTCCATCTTCAGAGAGAGATGCCATGTTGGCATTGTTGTCCCGCTTATCCATGGGTCCATAGACTAGCTTTATTTTTCCTGCACATACTATATTAGCCATTTTTGTCATGTACAGGACACAGTGTATATATCAAATAACATTATATATCAGAGAAAAATATTTTGATTCACTTCCCTGTTTGGATATGTATTGTCGATGCTGAGTGATTACCACTTCTTTCATGACTTGCCGTTGTTGATGTATCGTGAGCTTCTCATTGATGGATGGACAGTGAGATGTCGGAGAATATCTCAAACGGACGTATTGATAAGGGAGGCTTGATAGGATTTATGTTTCATATGGTTTCGGTGTCTTGGAACTAGTTTTTATTAGTTTTTATTTTTTCTTTAAGGTCAAACTGCACCATGAATGGCTGCCTACGTACTCCCGGGCGTAGGGATATCAGGTCATTTGTAGTTCTATTTGTGTAAGAAAGGCTTGAGATGTGTCTCTTTTGATTTTGGTTTGATAAGTTTTTTGAATTTTTTTTGTTTGGTTTGATCACACCAGGAATGGCTGCCTACGTACTCCCAGGTTGAGGGAGATCAGGTCATTCGTAGTTCCGGCTTCTAGGGAAAACCGAACCTAATTTTATTTGTAGGACCAGGATGCAGGTATGCATGTGTTTTAGACATAGTACCTTTTTATGGTGTCTGAGTTGATGAGTTGGGGAAATTTGGTTCTGTTCATTTCTTACAATCTGATAGCTCTTCCTGTCAACAACTCCTTGACAATGAAAGGGCCTTCCCAATTAGGGTCAAACTTTCATTTGGCTTCGTCTTGATTGGCCAAAACTTTCTTCAGCACCAAGTCGTTTTCTTTGAATTGTCGTATTCGGACTTTCTTGTTGTACGATTGAGCAATCCTTTGCTGATATAGCTACCCGTGGAAAATGGTTGTAGCTCTCTTTTCATCTATCAAGGACAGTTGGTGGTACCGGTCTTTCAACCACTGATCTTCGTCCATCTGAGCGTCGATCAACACTCGCAAGGACTCTATCTCTACTTCTATTGGAAGGACTGCTTCCATGCCATAGACCAATGAATAGGGGGTAGCCCCAGTAGAGGTACGCATTGATGTCCTGTATGCTAACAGGGTTAGTGCAACCGGTTAGGCCATTCTTAATGATTGTCGAACATTTTTTGCATGATCTTTTTGATGTCCTTATTGGTCGCTTCGACAGCACCAATCATCTTGGGCCGATATATGACATAATTAAGATGTTTGATGTAGAACTTACTGCACAGTTTTCTCATCATTTGATTGTTCGGGTTCTTGGCGTTGTCTGATACAATCACCTCCGATTGTCCATATCGACAGACGACATTATTTCTGATGAAAAAATGATGACCTCTTTGGTGACTTTGGGAAAGGAGGCAGCTTCAACCCATTTGGTGAAGTAATCGATCATGGTGAAGATGAAGTGATGTCCGTTGCTAGCTTTGGGTTCTACTGGGCCTATCATATCCATTCCCCATATGGAGAAAGGCCATGGTGAACTCATGTTGTTTAGCTTATTTGGAGGAGCGTGTATGGCATTTCCATGTACTTGGCATTGAAAGCATCTCCTGACATGATCATCACAGTCAGCTTTAAGAGAGACCCAATAATGCTCTGTTCTCAATATTTTCTTGGCCAACAGATGACCACTCATGTGTGGACCGCAGATTCCACCGTGGACTTCATCCATCATTCTTTGGGCTTGCTCTTTATCAAGGCATCTTAATAAGCCTATTCCAGTATCCCTTTTGTACAGTGCATCTCCGCTCAGATAGAACTTCATAGCCATTTTGTGAATCCGCTTTCGCTCGGATTGGCTTGCCCCAGTGAGTGTAGATCTATCTCGGAGATATTCCTTGATGTCTTAATACCAAGGCTGTTTGATAGGAGGTATTTTATCTGATATGTCTCCAATGTAATTCCCTTTATGTCGGGGTCTTTTGTCTGGTGAATTTGATATCGGGAATCCCACTTTTATCAGATATGCGGAGCAAGGAAGCCAATGTTGCAAATGCATCAGCGAAGTCATTCCTATAGCGAGGAATATGGATGAAGGTTATGTCTTCAAACTCCATGGATATTTTAACGGCCTACCAATGATAAGGTAGTGAATGCAGTTCTTTTGTGTGATATGCCCCAGTGGTTTGTCTGATAACCAATTTAGAGTCTCCAAAGACCAGTAGATATTTGATACCCATGGATTGGGCTAATTTCAACCCCATTATGCAGCCTTTATACTCGACTGTGTTGTTGGTGTTGCCAAATTATAGTTTGGTAGCCATAGGATATTTTATTCCTGTACTAGAGATAAGGACTGCCCTAGCTCCGGCACCCTCCATGTTTATCGCTCCATCAAAATATATTTTCCATGGTTGGACTGTACTCTCTTGTTGGAGTTATTGAATTGTCATGATCCCATCACCCGGGAAATAAGTTTACAGGGGTTCAAACCCTTTTGATGGTGATTCGGCTAGTTGAACTGCAATGGCTTAACCTTTGATGGACTTTTGAGTTACGTAGACAATGTCAAACTGTTGTAGGATCAACTGCCATTTGGATAGTCGACAATTCAATATTGGCTTGTTGAATACATATTTCAGCGGATCCATGCGGGATATGAGGTAGGTCGTGTGCCCATGGAGGTAGTGTTGTAACCTCATTGCGGCCCACGCTAACGCACAACGCGTCTTTTCGATCAGGGTGTACTTTTGTTCACCACTACTGAACCTTTTGCTGATGTAGTAGATGGATCTCCCCTTGCTACTATCATCTTTATGTCCCAGCATACAGCCCATTGCATTGGCATTGACGGACAAGTACATAAATAGTGGAACTCCATCCCTTGATGGTACCAATATTGGTGCTTCTATCAGCTGCTTCTTGATAGCAAGGAAGGCTTTCTCACAATCCTCATTCCATTTGGTGGAGGAATTCTTCCTTAGTAGCTTGAAGATGGGTTCACAGGTTGCTGTGAGTTGGGAAATAAACCTGCTTATGAAATTGATCCTTCCCAAGAACCCGCGTATCTCCTTCTCTGTTTGAGGTACTGACATCTTAGTGATGGCTTTGATCTTGGCAGGGTCTAGCTCGATTCCTCGATTACTCACTAGGATTTCCAGCAACTTGCCTGATTTGACGCCAAAAGCACACTTAGCTAGATTTTTCTTGAAGTTGTACTTACGCAACCTATTAAACAGCTTTCTGAGATGGTCTAGTTGATCATCCTCCCTTTGGGATTTGATGATGATTTCTTCCACATAAACCTCTATCTTCTTGTGCATCATGTCATGAAACAGGTCCATCATGGCTCGCTGATATGTAGCACCGACTTTGATATGGCCGAAGGATAGTCGTCTATAGCAGAAAGTTCCCCAGGGAGTGATGAAAGCTATTTTTCCCTATCCTCTTCAGCAACCATGATCTGATGGTAACCAGCAACGAAGTCCACAAAAGAATACATGTCGTACTATACCGTGTTGTCTATTAGGATGTGGATAAAAGGTATTGGGAAATAGTCCTTGAGGCAGGCTTTGTTCAAATCCCGGTAATCCACACATACTAGTACCTTCCCTCCGGATTTAGGTACGGGAACTATGTTTGACAGCCACTATGGGTATGTTGATACCATGATGATACCGTCTTTGAATTGTTTAACGACCTCTTCTTTGACTTTCAGACTCCATTCAAGTTTTAAATGCCTAAGCTTATGCTTAACTGGCTTGAATCCATCTTTGATGGGCATTCGATGGATGACAATATCAGTAGATAGGTTAATCATGTCTTCATGTGACCATGAAAACACATCCTGAACTGTATTAGGAGTTCGATCAAGTCAATTTTTTGATCTTGTGTAAGGTCTAAGCCTATCTGGATTTCTTTGATGTTTTCGGAGATTCCTATGTTGATAGTGGTGGTTTGGTCGAGGTTCCATTTGTGTTTGTCTTCTACCCATTCTTTGATCTCCTCGGGCAACTACTAGTCATCTTACTCCTCCTGATCAATATCCATCAAGTCGAAGTTCAGTTCTACATCAAAGTTGTAGTCACTGTGACAGGTTTGACATCTCATCAACACTGACAAACAAATCTAATTCTGGAGTCCTGAAAATAAAAATGCTTTCACTTTAATATATACAACTGCTTAAATATACAAAGCATTTGTCAAAGCATGACAAAAGTTACTGATATAGTTGTGCAAGCAAAAGTAAGCAGTAAATGAAAGCATGTTACAGGGCAGACGGACTCTCTACCCCTTTACCCTTTTTGACTGAGGCAAGTTATGCTACTCCAGTTATCCAGGGTTAGATCCTCATAAACATGGAGAATCAAGGAATTGTGCTCGTCCGCCTCGTCTCGGATAATGACTGAGACATCCTTTATAATAGAGCCAAGGTTTTTCTTTGAACTGTCCCCTTTTCCCTTTTTAATGAGAGGAATTTGAAGCTGACCCTCGTTGTCACTGTCTTGGATCTCATTATTCATACCCTCGTAGTTTATGATAACCGGCATGTTAGTAAATAGGTCTCATCCTTCATACAGGATCTTTTCTTTTCCCTTTTTGCTATTACCTCAAGTTTTGGGGATTTTCTTTCCCGGACCGGTATGATTGGAGGAAACAACATGGCTGATATCACAGTAGGAATCTCCTCATTGGCTTTACAAAACCAGCATCAATGATGTTTAGCAGCAGTATGGTGGAAGCATGAGCCTTAGGGTGCTTATGTGGATTCTGGCGGCTTGACTCGGATGAATATCCCAATCTATCTCTCCCTGTCTGGCTCGGGATTTGGACTGAACTTGCAATACCTTGTTGGTTCTTTCCTAACCCTTCTCCATGTTGGAAACCCAAAGATACCATCTCTTGGCTTACTGTCATCACTTCAGGGGAGACTTAAGGCTTCAAGGCTGGTGCCCCAACTGGTAGATATTGAGTATCACTCACCTTCAATGCTTGAAAACTAGTAGGTTCAATCCCTGCATCCAGGTTGATAACCTATATGTCTCCTTGTATGCAGATAGGGTATTTCGGTTCGGCATTCACCGTGATTAGGTTGCCGTTGATAATGTATTTGAGTTGTTAATGGAGGGTAAATGGCACTGCCCTGCCATGTGGATCCATGGCCTGTCCAGCAACAAGTTGTATCCAATGGCGATGTTGAGCACCTGAAAGAACACATAGAAAGTATGCGAACCAATCTCTAGAGGAAGCTCTATTTCTCCCATAGCTTGTCGATGAGATTCATCGAAAGCTTGAATGACCACATGACTGGTTTTGATCCGATTCGGGTTAATCTTCATTCTCTCCAAGGTATCGTAGGGACAGATGTTAAGGGATGATCCTTCATCTATGAGCACACCTCCGATCACATACCCGGAAGACATCACTTCTATGTGTAATGACTTGCGATGACCCGTCCCCTCTGCAGGTATATCCTCGTCAGTGAAAGATATCACATTGCCGTTGAAAATATGTTCTACCACGTGATAAAATTTCTCGGCATCAACGACATGTGGTAGATGGGCTTATTCCAGTACTTTCACTAGAATGTCACGATGCTCCACCGATGATAGGACCAGATCTAGGATGGACATTTGCTTGGGTTCATCCTTCAAACTTTGTACCACCCGGATTTCATTGTGGCCCATTTTGTTGAGGAACTCTATGATTTTCTTTTCAGCCACCTTTTCTTTGGCTTTGATGACTGATTTGATCACCCGCTGAGGCAGGTACAATGGATTATCCTTTGGTACAATGGCAATGTTGTTTGTGGTGGTACCTTAGTCATTCCCATAGTTCCATGGGACCCTCTTCAAATTGATAACTGGATACTGAGGTCTGAAGGGCAAGATTAAAGGCTCGGGTGCGGCCACCTTTACAGGATTTTGTGTTTCTTGGACCCCTTTTCCTGGCAAAACTCAGGGTGTGAGAGATGACTCATTATCACAGGAAATAACAGTCACGGTATCCTGATTCCACGCAGTGGGAATAAAGAAAGTTTCTTCATCTGGGAGGCCATAATCCTGATTTCCTCTTAGCAATTCCCCGCTTTCAATCATATTCTGAATCAGTTTACGAAGTGCCCAGCAATCCTCAGTATCATAGCCGGGTGCATTGGAGTGGTACTGATAAGTTTGGTCAGGCTTGAATTTCTTGGATCGCGGGTTTAATGGAGGTAATAAATCTGCAACCATTCCATCGTTGATTAATATCTGGAGGATTTCCTTCATCGGCTGGTTCAGGTTAGTGAAATTCCTTTGAAAGGCAAATTTCCTACTAGCTTGGAAATTATCCTCTTTGGCCATCTTGTCGGCCCAGGGTTCATGCTCATAAGACCGGTAGTGATCCCTCGTAGGGATGGGACTGATCTCCAGTGTGGGAGGATTTTCATCAGATTGGTTGGTCTGGTTCATCATCTGTCTGGTGATCTGATGTTGGTATACGACCAGTTCTGCTAACTATTCAATTTGTTCCTTTATAGTCCTAATCTCCTGCTCGATCAGGAATCGCCTTTCTGAGACTTCCCAACTGTCTAGGCTATTTGGACCCTTCTCCATTTCCTGTGTTGATCATGTTGACATTTTCCTCTTTGTGCTGAGGGAGAGGATTATCCTGCACATGCGGTTGCTCGGGCTTTGTTACCACAATATCTCTGTTGTCAATTAAGTCTTGAATTTTATACTTGAGAGACCAACAGTCTTGTGTGTCATGACCAGGAGATCCAGAATGGTAGGCACACTTCTTGCTTGGGTCGAAATTCCCCCCCCCCCCCGGTGTTGATTGGTGGAAGGAGTTGCACAATCTTTTTCTGTGCGGTTAACAATTTCAGCACATTCTAGAGTGAATACCTTAATGGGGTGAATGTTCTCCGACGTCTGGCCTCCATAGTCTTCTGAAATGGAGGGTTTGAAGGCTGTGTAGGAGCTTGAAAAGGGGTATAATTCCTCCTTTGAATGGGCATACTGCTTGAATCACCCCTTGGATTCTGTCCTTGCAATACTAAGGATACTTCTTCCTCTTTTTTCTTATGTACCCTCCGGGGATTACTCCCGTAATTTTTGGATTGAATATGCTCGGCAACGGCTTCTAAGGCAGTCAGGTCCTTTATCTTCCATGACTTTAGCCCCATTTCGACCATCTCTTCGTGCTTGATCTTCTCAGAGAATGGTTTTCCTATGCCTGCTAGGACCCTCTCGTAATATGGAGCGTCTTGAATATCGATTAAGGTCATGACTATCTCAGACTCAGTCATGGATGGGGTGACTTGTGCTGCCACCCGTCTCCATCGTTGAGCATATTCTCTGAATGACTCAGTACTTTGTTTCTTGATTTTGGTTATTTGGTATCTATTTGGAGCCAGCTGAGACTAGAAACTGTATTGGCTGAGGAAAGCATGGGCCAACTCTTCCCAACTGTGAATTTTGGAGTTGTCTAGACAGGCGTACCAGGCTCTAGCCTCTCCGGTCAAACTCTTCTAAAAATAACTGCATTCGGAGTTTCCCATCCTCCGCATAGTATCCAAGTCCTCCAATGAATACTTTCAAGTGAGTGTAGGGGGTCTCCCAATCCATCATATTTTTTAAAACCAAGAGTTATAAATTTTTTTGGATAACAAGCCCAGGGAAAATATAGAGGTCTAAATAATTGACACTGCCAAATGCCCCAGTCTCTTTGATAGACCGGATGGTTTCTTCCATCTATTGTACTTTTTTTAGAATGTCACCAGCTTCCTGTTCTTTGTTGAGGGTGGTGATTTTAGGGGTTTTGTTGGTTGTGTCCTGGTTTTATGGTCCATGAATCTGAGTATCTGTCTTTTCGGTCCCTTGATTGCCACCACTACCACCAGGTGTTCCTGGTTCTGTGTGAGTTTGGGCTTGCTTCCCTTTAAGAGCCTTAATTTGTTCTCTGAGGAAACTGGGCAATTCGGCTATCTGATTCTTCAGTCCTTCAAACTCTTCTCTAGAGATAGGGGTGGATTCTGTCTGAGCACTTGAAGTCATGTCCGTGGATGGACTTAGTGCTTTCTTACACTTTGATCTAGTAACAGGACCAATTTTCACCTATAATAAAACGTAGGCGTGTCAATTTCCAGAAATAGTTAGGGATAGGATGCATGCATTGATGTATTTTTGTGGTTTTTTAATCTTATCTTACAAAACAGTGGTCATTTGTTTTGATGACAGGATGACAAGATGTATAGAACAAGGAATGCAAAATTTTATTATAATATTTACATTGTGCTCCTTTACATTGGAATTGAAAACTTGACATTGAATTGAAAGAGGAAGGCATGAAAAAGCTTCACATCGGATTTGGTTAATCAGAGGCTGACCTATCTTAGGCTACTCTCGCGGCTTTTTGGCATGAAGGTCCTCAGATCATCGCAATCTACTAGAGGGGAAATTAATCTGATCTTTCAACTGGAGCGAATCTGAGTGGTGCTTTTTCATGAGCCCCGAAGACTTAGCCGCCCTCGAAGACATTACTTATCACCGACGGGTTTGCCTCCTATTGGAGGAATCACACAACATACATTCACATACATCGTGGCTCTCCGTTATACATATGATGACATGGGTGCGAAGCACTAAAAAGCAGGAAATCATTCAGTCACATTTATTCAATGTAAAGACGTAACATTCAAGCATTTATTTAATGTAATGACGCAGCATTCACACATATGCAGATATGAAAGGAAATTTTTAAAAAGATTTGAACGGGGCCTAAGCCCTCTACAGTCCCAAGCAGAGTCGCCACCTGTCGATGTCGGGAAAAAAAATTCGTGGGTCGGGTCACAACTCGGGTGTTTCTCTTTTCCTAAGTTTTGTCTACCCTTATTCTTTTTATTATGAAAAAGGTTTTGAAGGGTTTATTTAGGAAAAGGCCAATATATGACGCCCCCAAATTTAGGTACTTGAAACCCGAACTTGGTGCTACACGATATCATTTCTTTGAGCGAAATAATAATATAATATAAACAAACAAACTTAATTTACATATCAGAGTTGTCTAATCCCAGGTACACGACCTTTAAAACATTCATTACATGATAGATAATAAATATTATAGTCCTAATAAAGTCTAACTATTACACAAGATACTATAAAACTTATTCTTGCAGCTTTTCTTTCCCTTTGTTTATGCCAGAGCCTTCTGGTTGATCACGCTTAATTGAAAATATTTAATTTAAAGCAAGAATGAGCATTCAATTGCCCAGCAAGTAATAGTAGTTAATAAACTTTAGCTGAAAGAAGTAAATGTTTTCTTTGTGGTATACTTCTACAGCGAATCATTAGTTGTGAAATCTTTCGAAACATATCTTAATAACATATCAAATTGTTTAAAATTTTGAAACAACATAGTGACTATTAATACTGAGTGGTCAATGGACCATGAACTTTTATTTTTCACTTTCGAAAAGGTTTGAATAGAAATTCATCTACAAACCGCTCTGGTCTTACAGACATGTAGAGTGATCAGCCCCGTTATGTCCTGTATTGATCAATACTATCTGTTTGAACAATAAATTCGTTCACTCTGTTCGCCTTGGGCACATAAACAATTTTCCCATTACGGGTTGTTCATACTCAGTCTGGAGTCCTAAATAATTCAAACTATGTCTAGCTGTGTAAAATAGCTTAGACAGTCTTTAAACCATAAACGCATACCGAAGTTTAATAGCATGTAACAGAATTTGTCATATTAAAGAATTTCCAGTTCAAGAGTTCTTGCATGAATACAACAGTTCATACAAGTGGGGACACTTGTATGATAACAGACAATAATGAGATATTAATAAGAAATAAACGAATCATGGGTATCATTACGGATAGGAATAATTGACAATAATTATTTATGAACATGCTCTGTATTTGATAATTTATATTGGATTGAAAACTAGCATAATATATACGTGTCTGCACGAATAACAATAAGAATTTGAGTAAAATTAGATAACTTGCCTTGATAGCTGATTACTGCTACGTAGTATAGCTTACGCTTTTAATATGAAGTCCTATCATCAATAGAATTATTCTTTTAATTAGAATAATACAACTTAACAAATCATACAGCTTAAACATGTTGTCACATATTCATGTCAGTCATTACAACACATAAAAACGTATACCTAGTCAAACTATGTCGGTTTGGTTTGAGTTCGGTATCGTTTGGGCATCCCGATTGCATTATCGAATAATTAACGAATTTATTTTTAATGAAACTTTGTTCAAGAACTTAAATATTATATTAGATAATTTAATTATCATTTATAATATTTTTCCAAACATTAAATTTATTTATAATGATTTTTCAAACACTTGTATCATTTTTTAATGATTTAGTTGCTAAAAAAATTCATTATCATTAATATTTAAAACATTAATGAAATTCATGTCAGCACTTTAAAAGTTATTTATTATAACTTAAAAATATTTTTTAAAACCTTAATATTACTCTTAAATGATTTTTAAGATATTAAAATCATTATTAAATAATTACCATTAATATTTAAATATTAATGTTATTCATATCAAAATATTAAAAGTTATTTATTATAACTTAAAATATTTTTAAAATATTTATTTTACCTTTAAAAGATTTAAAAAACATTAAAATCATTTTTAAATAATTTATTTAATATAATTATTAAATAAATTATTATCATTAATATGAAAATGTTAATGAAATTCTTATCAAAATATTATAAGTTATTTATTATAACTTAAAATACTTTTTAAAACTTTAATATCATTTTTAATTGATTTTTAAAATATTAAAACTATTTTTAACTAATTTATTTAATGTTATTATTAAATAAATTTATTATCATTAATATTAAATTATTAATGAAATTTATCTCAAAGTATTAAAAGTCATTTATTATAACTTAAAATATTTTTAAATACTTTAATATCATTTAAAATAATTTTTAGTATATTAAAATTCTTTTTAACTAATTTATTTAAAATAATTATTAAATAAATTAAATATCATTAATATTTAATTAAATTAAAATATTAATAAAATTTATGTCAAAATATTAAAAGTTAATTTTATAACTTAAAATAATTTTATGAATTTTTAATAATTAATTTATATTTATTTTAATTAATATAATTAATTTTAATCTAAAACCGTCAATAAAGGGCTATAGCGACGAACACTGTCGCCTTAGGTGTTCTTGAGCAACTCAAGAACATTCATACTCAGTTACCAGGGTGCCTAGTTTGACCACCTATAGATCTTTGATCCTAATGTTTCTGGGCATGCAAGTGTATTAGTGTTGTAGTATTGATGTAATACTACAATCACAAACAAGTTTTATGGCCAAACTACATCACAACAGGAAGATATAAGCCCTTTAAATGGTTGTCAGGCATATTCATGAGTTTCTGGGTTACCCAGAAACGGAAAGTCATAGCCGGTCAACGTTCAAGATGGCTTTATTGCAGCCTGATCATGGTTTAAGTGTATTAGATGTCGGGCTTTGTAGTACAACTACAAAGCTACAAGGATCGAGAACTTATAAAGTCTATATATCAACAACATGCAAGATACAAGCCTTCAAAAATTTGGTCAGACCACTGCCTAAGAAATCTGGGTTATTCAGATTTCATATCTAGACAGTCAACGTTGTTTGACCAACAACAACTCTCGATCTATGATTTGTTAAGGCTTGAGGGTTCTCTAGCCTTATAGTACTCATGTCAGAGTACAATCTGAGATTTTTTGGGTTACCCAGAAATCTTATTTCGTGTTCGGTCAACGGGTTTTGACCGTGAATAACTTTCAATCTACACATGCTATGATTATGATTCCACTTTCAGAATACTAACAACATGGCATAATACACATACAAACACTTAAACATAACATATCATGAACAGATTGTGAATTATAAACCCCGACTTTGGGCTGTCAGACCATTTTTTAGGGTTCATGCAGTTTTGAGAAATTCATGATTTCGAGCCTTTTAATGTTTTGAAAGTATTTTTTCTCAACCTAGATCATCAATACACATAATATACTATATATTTAAACACTTAAACATAACATCTAACTTAGCATACAAGATTAAATTTTTGGTTAGGGTTTATACCTTTCTTTGAACAAGCTTGAATCCTTGGCTTCCTAATCTGTTCTTGATGTGTTAGACACTTGGTTAGGGACTGAAACACTAAAGAATTTCGTGGCCTTAAGGGTGAGAGAGTTTGGCTAAGTGTATGAATACAAATGAGGCTAGCTTTTGGATTTTATCTCTCTTTAATCTATCTAAATTGATTCATTGAATCTATAAGTGGCAAGGTGGCATAAAAGATCAGACTTAGCTTGATTTAGAGCACATGGGATATCTATAGTTGGTGACTTAGCAATATTATGGCAAGATTTGTACTCTTTCTCATTAAAGAATTATAAAAAAAGGGCACTTTGGTCATTTAGCCCACAATTTTAATGGCATACTAGTAATTTGACCTAACCATTACGTTTTAACCCTTAGGTTTAGGATTCAATAAAAATTTAATTATAACACACTAATTAAAAATTAGGGTTTTGTAATAATTTTAGCGTTTCTTGCTATAATTAGGGTTCCCAAATTTATGAAATAGGGTTCCCTAATCATTATCCTTAATCACATAATATCTGCACTTCATTTAAATACAAACATATTAAATACTATGTTTAATATTTAAACAAAATAAATAAATAAATTCTTAACATATATTCATATAATTATATCAATAATCATATTTATATTTAAAATCCATAATCATAACTTGTATTAATATAGTTACATATATTTGAATACAAATATAGTTATTAATCATATTTTAATATTCAAATTCCTTAAGAAAATAATTTTCTATTATTCATAAAATAAATATACTTTCTTTTTAAATACAATTATATAATAATTGTATTAATTCATGAAATTTCATAACATAGATCAACATTAGGATTTTGATCTATAATGACACTTTACCTTATATCCCATTATTAATTAAGTTAAAATAATTAACTTAATTAATCTTGATAAATTTATATAATAAATAATTATTATAATAATTCTAAGAATTATTTTGTATATTATTTAAATAATATATTAAACATATTTTTATGGAATAATACACAATAAAATATTTTTACTATAAAATTAATTTATTATAAGAATATAATTTATAATAACCAACAATTCCTTTCTTGAAAAATTTATTTGAAATCACTTATGTAATAAATAGATATATATTTATCACATATACATATGTGTTTTACCTTTCACATATTCCCACATCTATTCAAATAAACATAATATATATATATAGAAAAAAAATTATACGCAAAATTTTTTATTTAATTTTATCGAAAATATTGGGTTATTACATTCACCCTCCTTTATAAGGATTCCGTCCCCGGAATCACCGTTTCAAAACTTATACACATAAGGATAAATATATACACATTTATTATAAGTAGATCTCGATCAGATTCGATCGAATTGATCTTTAACTTATTCAGCATAAAGCTTATCGATCTGCTTAAACGGAATCTGATTTTTAAAAGAACTCAAATTCCTCCTTCAAAATTTCTTAATAAAACGATTTACTATATATAAGAAAACCATATATAAGAAAATAAAAATGTATTCGAATAATACCTGGAATTCTATCCTCGACTGCTACCGTATCTCGAACTGTCATATTGAAGGTCCTTGCAGTTGGCTTGCTTTTTGGAGTTGGCTACGTGATCGCCAGCTTTCCACTGCTTTTTCTAGCATTCGTATTTCCACCATCGGCGTTTCTTTTCGGACAATCCTTTGCCATGTGATCGGTTGATCCGCAGATAAAACAACCACCATTCTTCCTTGAATTGGGGCAATTAGGAGAGATGTGTCCCTCCTGCCCGCACTTGTAGCACACAAGCTTTCCCTTGAGACACTCACCTGAGTGACTCTTCCCACAATTTCTATATGGTTCCACCTTTTTCCTTATTCCTCCCTGACTATTACCAGTATTTCCAGAATTTGTCCACTTTCTTTTCCCACTTGCACTTCCACTGTTTCCTTCCACCTTAACTTTTCTTTCGACCTTACCCTTATTCATCTTTTCCTTGTTATAGAGGCTCATGGCCTCACTTCCTCCTTCAGCAATGATAGCCTTTTCCAATAACGTTCCAAACGAGTTAATCCGCAGCACTGCAACCTTGTTGTAAATCTAGGGATTTAAACCATGTTCGAATCTTTGTGCCTTCCTTGCTTCAGTATTCACTTGTTGTGGAGCGAACCTAGCTAATTCATTAAACTTGGCGGCATATTCTGAGACTGTCATATTTTCTTGTTTCAATTCCAGAAATTTAACCTCCATCCTGTCCTATATACTAGACGAGAAGAGAAGTAATTCTTGTTGAACAGTTCTTTGAACCTTGTCCATGTTACCACTTCTGCTCCGACTCGAGTTTGATTAGCCTCCCACTAGAAGTCCGCTTCCGCTTTTAGCATATAGGTAGCAAAAGCTATCTTTTGCTCCTCCGATACCCTACCAATAACAAACGCTTTTTCTATTTCCTTTACCCAAGTTTGGGCTTCTATAGGGTCGGTCGTTCCTTTGAATTCAGGCGGTCCTACTGCCTTGAAGTCTTTTCAGTTTTCCAATTGATTATCTGGCCGATTTCTTGTTGCTGGTGCTCCAGTTTACATGGTTTGTGCCAACATATTCGCAAGGTTCTGCATTGGGTTTGCTTGACCTATTGCCCTTTGGTTTCAGTTTTGTCTTCTTAGCGGCATTATCTGGTTAAACAAAACCTTAAAAATTATTATCTTATTATTCATATACCATTTTTTAATGGTATTATAAAAGATAGAATATAAAATTCTAAATTTAGACCAATTCAGCTTGCTGGATTCCCAAATTCAGCTTGCTGAATTAACAAATTGTCATTTAATCAACATACCATCTTGACATATAATAATATCATAACATTTATATTCATATTCAAACAGTATATAGTACTTTTCATTACACAATACATATTGCCATAGTCAATTACCATCCCTTAGTGACAACAAATGTCGGGATTCAACATGATACTTACGCAAAAGTAAATATTTCATACCTATACATACTATATATAATCCTATTTTACTTATCCTATTCATTCCCTATGCCTTCCCTAGATCCTGGATAAGCTTTTGCCTGATGACCTACCAATCCATATACAAAACATACGCATTATTTCGAATCAAGGCAATGAGATGAGATATGTCCTTCACGTCCACAATTATAGCATACGTTCTGTCCTTTCATACATACGCCTTCATGTTTTCGATTACAGTTCACACACGTTACTACTTTCTTGAAGTTCCCTAGATTAAAATTAGAATTTCCTAAATCACGGTCATTCAGTTTTTTTCCTTTCTGACTTGAAGCTGCACACGATTTGCTGCATTTAACACCCATCTGTTCAATTTGAACCTTCAACTTATCTTGTTCTTCTATTGTTTCGATTAACGCCTTTTGCAACTGGTTATTTAGTAGCCTTTCCACTTCTAACAACCTTTCCAAGCATAACAGCTTGTTCTTTAGATTCTACACTTTCGTTGATGCTTGGCTAGCTCCAACTTCAGTGTCTGAATCACTATCTGTCAATAACACCGTTTCTAGTTCTAGTTCTATGTTTTCCAAAATGATTACCTCATCTTAGTTGCTTTCAGGCGGAGTGATTTGCTCCTTCTTTATGATATAAGAGTCTTCTAATCCTTTTCTTCCTGATATCTATACACGATTTGTTTTGATTAGTACATAATATATACACATAACAAATAATAGTTTATATAAGTTACTTTTTATTTTATTTTCTGATGAATTTCCTTAATTCATCTCCTTTAAACTCTATTTGAGTTATTTATTTTTCAATGCTTCTATCTTGCTTAAGGTTATAGCCTAAGTTATCCCCCACCTATGGTTTCTAACCTAAAGCTCTGATACCAACCTGTGACGCCCCCAAATTCAAGTACTTGAAACTCGAACTTGGTGCTACACGATATCATTTCTTTAAGCGGAATAATACTATAATATAAATAAACAAACTTAATTTACATATCAGAGTTGTCTAATCCCAGGTACACGACCTTTAAAACATTCATTACATGATAGATAGTAAATATTGTCGTCCTAATAAAGTCTAACTATTACACAAGATACTATAAAACTTATTCTTGCAGCTTTCTTTTCCCTTTGTTTTTGCCAGAGCCTTCTGGTTGATCACGCTTAACTGAAAATATTTAATTTAAAGCAAGAATGAGCATTCAATTACCCAGCAAGTAATAGCAGTTAATAAACTTTAGCTGAAAGAAGTAAATATTTTCTTTGTGGTATACTTCTACAATGAATCATTAGTTGTGAAGTCTTTCGAAACATATCTTAATAACATATCAAATCGTTTAAAATTTTGAAACGACATAGTGACCATTAATACTGAGCGGTCAATGGACCATGAACTTTTATTTTTTATTTCTGAAAAGGTTTAAACAGAAATTCACCTGCAAACCGCTCTGGTCTTACGGACATGTAGAGTGATCAGCCCCGTTATGTCCTGTATTGATCAATACTATCTGTTGGAACGATAATTTCGTTCACTCTGTTCGCCTTGGGCACATAAATAATTTCTCCATTACGGGTTGTTCACACTCAGTCTGCAGTCCTAAATAATTCAACTATGTCTAGCTGAGTCAAATAGCTTAGACAGTCCTTAAACCGTAAACCCATACCGAAGTTTAATAGTATATAAAAGAATTTATCATATTAAAGAATTTCCAGTTCAAGAGTTCTTGCATAAATACAACAGTTCATACAAGTGGGGACACTTGTATGATAACATACAATAATGAGATATTAATAAGAAATAAACGAATCATGGATATCATTACGAATATGAATAATTGTCAATAATTATTCATGAACATGCTCTGTATTTGATAATTTATATTGAATTAAAAACTAGCATAATATATACATATCTGCACGAATAATAATAAGAATTTGAGTAAAGTTAGAGAACTTGCCTTGATAGCTGATTACTACTACGTAGTATAGCTTACGATTTTAATATAAAGTCCTATCATTAATAGAATTATTCTTTTAATTAGAATAATACAACTTAACAAATCATACTGCTTAAACATGTTGTCACATATTCATGTCAGTCATTACAACACATAAAAATGTATACCTAGTCAAACTATGTCGGTTTGGTTTGAGTTCGGTATCGTTTCGGCATCCCGATTGCATTATCGGATAATTAACGAATTTATTTTTAATGAAACTTTGTTCAAGAACTTAAATATTATATTAGATAATTTAATTATCATTTATAATATTTTTCCACACATTAAAATTATTTATAATGATTTTTCAAACACTTGTATCACTTTTTAATGATTTAATTGCTAAAAAATTTCATTATCATTAATATTTAAAACATTAATGAAATTCATGTCAGCACTTTAAAAGTTATTTATTATAACTTAAAAACATATTTTAAAACCTTAATATTACTCTTAAATGATTTTTAAGATATTAAAATCATTATTAAATAATTATCATTAATATTTAAATATTAATGTTATTCATATCAAAATATTAAAAGTTATTTATTATAACTTAAAATATTTATTTTACCTTTAAATGATTTAAAAAATATTAAAATCATTTTTAAATAATTTATTTAATATAATTATTAAAAAAATTTATTATCATTAATATTAAAATATTAATGAAATTCTTATCAAAATATTATAAGTTATTTATTATAACTTAAAATACTTTTTAAGACTTTAATATCAATTTTAATTGATTTTTAAAATATTAAAGCCATTTTTAACTAATTTGTTTAATGTTATTATTAAATAAATTTATTATAATTAATATTAAATTATCAATGAAATTTATCTCAAAATATTAAAAGTCATTTCTTATAACTTAAAATATTTTTAAATACTTTAATATCATTTAAAATAATTTTTAGTATATTAAAATTATTTTTAACTAATTTATTTAATATAATTATTAAATAAATTAGGTATCATTAATATTTAATTAAATTAAAATATTAATAAAATTTATGTCAAAATATTAAAAGTTAATGTTTATAACTTCAAATAATTTTTAAAATTATTTTATAAAATTTTAATAATTAATTTCTATTATTTCTATTTATTATAATTAATATAATTAATTTTAATTTAAAATCGTCGCTAAAGGGCTATAGCGACGAACACTGTCGTCTTAGGTGTTCTTGAGCAACTCAAGAACATTCATACTCAGTTACCAGGGTGCCTAGTTTGACCACCTATAGATCTTTGATCGTAGTATTTTTGGGCATGTAAGTGTATTAATGTTGTTGTATTGATGTAATACTACAATCACAAACAAGTTTCATTGCCAAACTACATCACAACAGGAAGATATAAGCCTTTTAAATTGCTGTCAGACATATTAATGAGTTTCTGGGTTACCCAGAAACGGAAAGTCATGGGCAGTCAATGTTAAAGATGGCTTTATATCTTGCAGCCTGATCTTGGTTTAAGTGTGTTAGACGTCGGGCTTTGTAGTACAACTACCAAGCTACAAGGATCGAGCACTTATAAAGTCTATATATCAACAATATGCAAGATACAAGCCTTCAAAAATTTGGTCAGACCATTGCCTAAGAAATCTGGGTTACCCAGATTTCATATTTGGATGGTCAACGTTATTTGACCAACAACTCCCGATCTATGATTTGTTAAAGCTTGAGGGTACTCTAGCCTTATAGTACTCATGTCAGAGTACAATCTGACCAACATATAACATCTAAAACGACTGATAAGAGAGAGATCAAGGCAGTCAAAGTGACTGTCAGAAGGTGTTCTTCCGGTTTTCTAGGTTACCCAGAAAACTTATTTCGTGTTCGGTCAACGGGTTTTGACCGTGAATAACTTTCAATCTACACATGCTATGATCATGATTCCACTTTCAAAATACTAACAACATGGCATAGTACATATACAAACACTTAAACATAACATATCATGAACAGATTGAGAATTATAAGCCCCGACTTTGGGCTGTCAGACCATTTTTTAGGGTTCATGCAGTTTTGAGAAATTCATGATTTCGAGCCTTTTGATGTTTTGAAAGTGTTGTTTCTCAACCCAGATCATCAATACACATAACATACTAAATATTTAAACACTTAAACATAACATCTAACTCATTCAGGATTAAATATTTGGTTAGGGTTTATACCTTTCTTTGAACAAGCTTGAATCATTGGCTTCCTAATCTGTTCTTGATGTGTTAGACACTTGGTTAGGGACTGAAACACTAAAGAATTTTGTGGCCTTAAGGGTGAGAGAGTTTGGCTAAGTGTATGAATACAAATGAGGCTAGCTTTTGGATTTTCTCTCTCTTTAATCTATCTAATTTGATTCATTGAATCTATAAGTGGCAAGGTGGCATAAAAGATCAGACTTAGCTTGATTTAGAGCACATGGGATATCTATAGTTGGTGACTTACCAATATTATGGCAAGATTTGCACTCTTTCTCATTAAAGAATGATAAAAAAGGGCACTTTGGTCTTTGGCCCACAATTTTAATGGCATACTAGTAATTTGACCTAATCGTTAGGTTTTAACCCTTAGGTTTAGGATTCAAGAAAAATTTAATTATAACACACTAATTAAAAATTAGGGTTTTTAATAAAAATTAGGGTTTTATAAAAAATTTAAGGTTTCTTGCTATAATTAGGGTTTCCAAATTTATGAATTAGGGTTCCCTAATCATTATCCTTAATCACATAATATCCACACTTCATTTAAGTACAAATATATTAAATACTATGTTTAATATTTAAACAAAATAAATAAATAAATTCTTAACATATATTCATATAACTATATCAATAATCATATTTATATTTAAAATCCATAATCATAACTTGTATTAATATACTTTCATATATTTGAATACAAATATAGTTATTAATCATATTTAATATTCAAATTCCTTAAGAAAATAATTTCTTATTATTCATAACGTAAATATACTTTCTTTTTAAATACAATCATACAATAATTGTATTCATTCATGAAATTTCATAACATAGATCAAAATTAGGGTTTTGATCTATAATGACACTTTACCTTATATGCTATTATTAATTAAGTTAAAATAATTAACTTAATTAATCTTAATAAATTCATATAACAAATAATTATTATAATAATTCTAAGAATTACTTCAGATATTATTTCAATAATATATTAATCATATTTTTATGGAATAATACACAATAAAATATTTGTACTATAAAATTAATTTATTATAAGAACATAATTTATAATAATCATCAATTCCTTTCTTGAAAAATTTATTTGAAATCACTTATGCAATAAATAAATATATATTTATCACATATACATATATGCTTTACCTTGCACATATTCCCACATTCATTCTAATAAACATAATATATATATATATATATATATATATATAAATTATACGCAAAATTTCTTATTTAATTGTATCAAAAATATTGGGTTATTACACAACATGTATCATGTCGACGATTGAATGTTTTACAGAGTCGCCAGTTGGTAGATTTGAAATGGTTGTACCAACTCAACCGAGTTTTATTTGAAAAGAGACCCAATTGCTGGACTCTGTCGAAACTGGATCTTTGAAACCAAAGTTTTGTGTTCGGGGGCTTGGTTAAGTGTGGGAAGGTGTTAGGCACCCTACAACTCCAGTCTAAACACGGTACCGCATCTTTTTAATTTTTTCCTTTTCAATCTGCAATGTGTGTGAAGGCTGGAAGAAATTGGGCCTATGCTTTGATTGGAAGTATGTTTATGCATCGTTGAACCTATATACGAAGGGTTTGATTTGATTTGCAAAAAGTCTTTGATTTGATTTACAAAAATGTTTGATTTGATTTGCAAAAGCTTCTCTTTTCGATAAGATTACTGATGTTTTGAAAAAAGGTTTTTAAACCCTTACGCTAACATAGGAATTGAAGCATATCGATACTTTAGTTTTATCTTTCAGCCTTTTGGCTCAATTTGAATGGTGATTGTGGGTTTGCAAAGCATCCTCGATCACAAAAAAATACAAGTGTTAGTCTACTCATGAGCATGACAGCCATCGGAGTAACTCTGACACGACATGCTATATTTTCACTATGTTAAGACCTTAAATTCGGATAACCATTTTAACGTCTTTTATATGTACATTTTTACAAAAAAATTGGTAGGGTACATTTGTAAAGTGGAGTTTTGTCCATCGTGGGAATCAGATTCTGATCAGGTGGATCATGAATCCCACGATCCCTAGGCTCACAGAGGAAAGCCAATAAACCTGCACAGCTGAAATATGCACAGAAAATATATATCTACATCTAAATATCACCAGAACCAAGGATTCATCAGTAAATCCTTAGCTCACACATGGTCGAAGCCTCTCGTTCCCACTAGATAGCGATCTAAAGGCCGCGAGGTAGCTTTTAAAACTGAAACTAGAAAAATACTATATTTAAATAAATCTCAGCCATTCCAGCTTTCCGGTTTTGACTGGACCTATTTTGAACCGTTTGAAAGCTAGAGTTGGCGAGATTTAAACAAATCTAGTTTGCCCACAGAAATGTCAGCGCCGATTCATATCAAATGAATATTTAAAGCAATAATTTAATAAATGAGTAAAGCAATATATATATATATATATATATATATATATATATATATATAATTAGATATACGAAAGCTGTAAAGGGCGATGGGTTTTCACTCCGAAGCCAAGACTGGAATGTAAATATATATATATATTTATAAATGCTGTAAAAAGCCACGAAGTAATCCAGACTTGACAGAACAGAAATATATATATATATATATATATATATATATATATATATATATAAGCGGTAAAGGGAGGTGGGTTTTCACTCCGATGCCCAAATTAGAATGAATATATATATATATATATATATATATATATATATATTTATGAAATCTGTATAAAAGTAACGGAATGATCCATGCTGGACAGAATGGAAATATATATGTATAAAAGCGGTAAAGGGCGGTGGATTTTCCCTTCGAGTCCCGAACGGAAATATATATATATATATATATATATATATATATATAAGTAGTAAAAGGGCCACAGAATGATCCAGGGCGAACTGGAATGTAAATATATATTTATAGTAAAATATAGACAAAAAAATAGTTAGATCGGGACTGGGAATGATCCGGGCTTGACAGAATTGAAAAGTTAGTATATATATAGTTAAATATATATAAAAAAAGCCAAAATCGGACTGGGAAGATAACCCAGTCCTGCGAAGTTGCTAATAACGAAGATGCAAGTATATAAAAGCTGTTAGAAGCGACGGATCGTCAATCCGAGTTGTAGAAATGCCAAAAATGTGTTTAGGTACTAAAATGTACCAAAAGTTAACAAAAACGGCCACGGAACTGAGTTCCGGGCATATTTAGAAAACGAAACTTGATATGCAAGTGTATAACAGTGTAATGAAGTAATATAAACTTGCAGATCCTAAAAATACTCACAATGGACTGCTACACGGGCTTTCTGCCATATCGTAGGCTTTAAATGTCCAAATCTACAGGTTAATTTTTGATATGTGGTAGTATGTGGGCATATCTACGTGTTAGAGTGAAAAAATTTGGGTTTCGAAGACAAAAAAATGGCTTAAAAACCAAATAAGCAGGGTTTCAGAGAGTTTTTGAATTATGAAATGAGCTGTGGGTGAGCTCATATTTATAGACCCGGGAGAAGTGGGTCAACCCGCGGTTGCCGCGGGTCCACCTGCGGCTCCATGTGGCAAGGGTCCCGTGGCGGGTCCTGTCGTCTCGAAGTATGTGCACTCCGAGCGATGTGAAGTCCGATTCGAAACTTTCCAGAAAGCTCTCGCCGAAAGTGCCGCAATGATATGGGAGAAAACCTTTTTTGAGTCCAAAAAGACGGGTTCATAACCGCGTCTTTGATTCCTCGTAGTTTTTTCGTTGAGCTGTTTTGCGCTGTTTCCACTCGGGAACATTGTTATGGTTTGTTCTGACCTTAGTGGCATCAATTCAGCTTGAGTTTGATCAAATCGTCTTTAAGTTGGTAAAATAACCATTTTGCCCCTCCCGGGGTTGCCTTCAATGTTGGCATGGCCTTTGGCTGACTCCCTTGGGTTGTATCCAAGGTTTGGATCCCATTCTAGTCTGTTTGTCCTCAGTGTTGTCTCTGAAGCTGACTTGGTCCTTCCAGGTTTTCCTCTAGAGATGTTGTGATGCTTCAAGATTGTTTCTGAACTTAACCTGACCTCCCGGGTTGAGACCGAGGCTGACCTGCACCTCCTGGGTTGAGACTGAGGCTGACCTGTACCTCCCGGGTTGAGATCGGGGTTGACCTGCACCTCCCAAGTTGAGATCGGGGCTGACCTATACCTCCCAGGTTGAGATCGAGGCTGACTTGTACCTCCCGGGTTGAGCCCGAGGCAGACCTATACCTCCAGGGTTGAGACGGGGGCTGACCTGTACCTCACGAGTTGAGCCCGGGGCTGACCTATACCTCCCAGGTTTAGATCGGGGCTGACCTGTACCTATCGGGTTGAGATCGGGGCTGCCCTGTACCTCCCAAGTTGAGACCGGGGCAAACCTGTACCTCCCGGGTTGAGACCGGGGCTAACCTGTACCTCCCGGGTTGAGACTGGGGCTGACCTGTGCCTCCCGGGTAGAGACCGTGGCTGATTTGACGACCCGATATTGAGACCGGGGTCATTTTGACGACCTGGTATTGAGACCAGGGTTGAGTTGACAGCCCGATATTAAGTCCGAGGTTAATTTGACGACCTAATATTGAGACCGGGGTTGAGTCGATGGCCCGATATTAAGATCGGGGTTGATTAGATGACCTGATATTGAGACTGGGGTTAATTTGACTACCTGGTATTGAGACCGGGGTTGAGTTGATGGCCCGGTATTGAGATCGGGGTTGATTTGAAAAGGCAGTCTTGCCCTCATACAGTGTTAGTGACAGGGAAACAAAATTTTGAGTGTCTACATTATTAATATAGGATATTATGTTTGCCAGTTATATATTATATGTATATTATATCTATATGTCAATTATATGTATAGTGTTAGTACGGGAATTAGAAATAAAGAATATCAAAGACTTAAAGAGAAAAGAAGATAGAAGAATAAAGGAGAAGGAAAACAAGTTCTTCGAAATCCAAAACAAGAACCATCACCATCTTTTTCTAAGCTAAAGGTTGTAATCTAACCTTAACGTTTATAATTTTTCATTGTTCTTCATATTTGTATCTCTCTGTGTTTAAAGTTTTTCATGAGAATTTGTGTAATATGATTCATGTATGTTAAATTGTATATATAAACTGTTATATATGATTTATATAATAGTTTAAATTATTTAATTCATGTAAATATGATGAACATGAAGAAATCATGTTCATAGCAATTTACAGTGAACTGGTTTGAGAAATGGTTTCTTGTAATATCAAAATTGGTGTTTGATTATGCTATGTTATATAAATTGATCATAGATTGTAACAATATGTTAAGAAACGAAATTAACATGATTTGAATTATGTGATTTGGTTTAAAAACAAAGTCACAGTGTTTATTTTCTTCAGGAACACTTAACAATGGTGTTTTCTTCAAAATCATAAAATTAAGGGTTTTGATTATGTGTTGTGATGTTTATATATAATAAAACATGTTAGAAGATTAAAGTTATGATTTTATAAAGTCTTATATGCATTATATGTATTAAATTCTGAGTGTCGTGCGAAAAATAAGCCAAATTAGCTTTTTTCATACATAGTTCGCGAACTGTTTGTTTTCCCTAGCAGGGACACCCGCCCCAGCGGGCTTAACCCTGCCCCAGTGGGCCCCTTGCAGTCCAAACCCCCGCCCTGGTGGGGGGTACAAAGTGGGAACGATTTATTTTGTGTGTTTTAAGCCCTAACATGATGAACTAACTGAATGTAATGAACCTGATGACATGTTAAGTATATAAAATAATAATAAGATAATTTAAAGTCTCATATTAACAAGTTATATGTGAATTTGGATATTGTTATCGTAAGATATGATTATGATGGTTTAAAAGATTATACACATGCGATATGCATGTTGTGAGTTTAGATTCACGTTATGTGGTTAGTTAACAAGTTAAGATTACAAATCCCGTTGTTAAGTTGAACTTAAGTGAGAAGTTTAACGGTTAAACATAGTGGTTATGAAACTAATCGATATTGTAAATGTAATGTAATGTGTAGGACGATTTAGGAAGTGAATTGTAACTATAACTATAGCTTGTGTACGAGGCAAGTATTATATCCCTAATTTACTATTGTTGAGCAAGTTTCTAAACTTTACTTTTATTGAACAAGTTTTCTTACCTTAACTTTTTTATGTTTACTTTTATTTGAGCAAGTCCTTTTATTCTGCAATGAGCAAGTATCTTATTGAAATAATGTAGCCTTGACTTAATTGTTCAAGCAAGGCCTTATCGTATCTTTCAAATGCTTTATGTTTAATTCTAAAGCATAAGTTATTTCATAATTCTTTGGTTATTGAATTCTTAATTATTGTAAGTTGATTCAACTACTCCTAAGTTGATGATAGTTGAACTTTAAATTACCCTTTGAGCTCATCCAAACCAAACTTTCTTTGGTGCGGACTTGTTAATTAATACTGAGATGAACAACCCTATTAATAGGGGATTACCATGCGAAAGTGTTAAGATGTTTGTGCACAATACATGGTACGAAGGGCTGATCCCCCTAAGTACGAGTTAAGGTCCATATAGTCTAACGACTGTTAAAGGTTTAAATAGAAATGTATATAACCTGGGACATAGTTCAAGGTCTTGTAACCTTCAGATGAATTCTAAATTCTACATTCAATTCTTGATTATCGATGATAGGAGTGTTATTCAATTCAGTTGAAGTCATTCAGTGATATGTCATCATTATTGTTTGTTATTTCAAGTGAACTTTTGTTTGCTCACTCTAGCGTTATATAACCATTGCAACCAAAGTTGAGAAAGTTGACAAACCGTCAACTAGCAAAGGAAAAGGCAAGATGAACAAGTGAAGACTTGTTCAAATTTGAAATGATTTGTAATAAGACCTTAAATTAGGTTATGATGTTTTATTTTCCGCATTTGATGTTTATTAAGGTTAGGAACCTAGGAACGATTTGATAAAGTTGTAATCCTTTTTAAAGGAAGATCTTATTTGGTTAAGGTTGTAATTTATTTTGCATTCCTTATTTACGGGCAGTAGTTATGTTTTATTTAGATAGTGAACACCAAGTCTGGTGGAAATGAAGTACTTGGATTTGAGGGTGTCACAAACAACCCTATTAATAGGGATTACCATGCGAAAGGGTTAAAATATTTGTGCACAATACATGGTACGAAGGGCTGATCCCCCTAAGTATGAGTTAAAGGTCCATATAGTCTAACGACTGTTAAAGGTTTAAATAGAAATGTTTATAACCTGGGACATAGTTCGAGGTCTTGTGACCCTCAGATGAATTCTAAACTCTATATTCAACTCTTTATTATCGATGATAGAAATATTATTAAGTTCAATTGAACTTATTAAGTGATATGTCATCATTATTGATTGTTATTTCAAGTGAGCTTTTGTTTGCTCACTCTTGCATATATATAACCATTGCAGCCAAAGTTGAGAAGGTTGACGAGCCATCAACCAGTAAAGGCAAGGGCAAGATGAACAAGTAAAGACTTGTTCATATTTATTGTGTTATTTTGTAATAAGACTTTAATTATGGTATGATGTTTTATTTTTCGCATTGACGATGTTTAAGGTTAGACACCTAGGAACGTTTTTTACAAGGTTGTATCCTTTTGAAGGAAGATTTTATCTTTAAAATTATAATTTATTTTGCATTCCTTATTTATGGGCAGTTAGTTATGTTTTATTTAGATAGTGAACATCAAATCCTGTGGAAATGAAGTACCCGAATTTTGGGGTGTCACACTTCTCGTAAACATTTCACAATTTTTGGAGTTAACCACAAAGAGTTCTTTCAGTTTACTTTTTAAAGTAGTCCTTTGTTGTAAAGTCCATAACTCTCATTCTACATTGCCAAAAATTATCATAACTTTACAGGACTCATATTACTTATCTTATTAACACCCCAAATTTTCTCATAATTTTTAAAGCTCAAAAAAATGACGAAAAAGCCTTTGGAATTGGATGGACAACAATCTGGACTATTTTGACTAAAACAGTCACCACGACTTGTAAAAATATTATTTTTAAGTGCTACCACTTGGGTTTAGTAGGTAGCTAACATATCTAGCAACCCTCTTTGACGAATCATAAAAAGAAGGGGTAGATTTAAAACGGTAGACATTCAAAGTGAAAAAAAATTAAGGTTTTCTAGCTTTTAAAATATCTAGTTTCATCCCTTTCCTTTTTCTTAACTCTTAAACCCCCAAATAGGTAAAATCTAAACATGAAACCATAGAAAACATATAGATCAAGGGTTTTAGACCTCAAGATCATAAACTTTATATGTTAAAAATTCATCTAAGGGAATGAGAACATAAGCTTAAGATAATTTAGGTTTTACCTTAATTTTTTAGCACACTTTTTCTTCCTTCCAAAATATGATATGAACTTAGGGTGCATCAAGGGTGAAAACTCCTTCCTCTTCTCCTCTCCCAACCGAATTCTCTCCCTCTCTCTTGTCTCTCTCTAGTTTGTTTTGCTAGTTTAGGAAAATGAGATGAAAGAGAAATATAATAGAATTTTTGTTTGATAAAAATGTATAGATATATTTTGTATATCTAATATATATCTCCCTCATCTTCTTTCTTTCTTTCCCTCTTTAATCATTAATGTGTTGCATGCACTCTTAGTGAAAAGTGGTGGCTTGATTATAAGAGTGACACGTAAGGGACAATGATGGGAGTTAGTAAACAACTAAAGTAAGCATTAATTAAACTCACATGCCCCTTTTTCTTCACTATGTGGCCAGGCATAATTTATCTTTTTCTTCCCATTTTTTTTATTTTTATTGTAATATTTTACTTAATTAAATGTCCAAAAAGTCCCTTAATAATTGGGCTAAAGATTGTGTGACGCCCCGAATCCGGTCTATCTTCACACCTGAATTTCGTACATCACAAGTACTTCTTGCTCCATAAATACATCATTATATCATAAAGAATACCGACATATCTATTCGATTCCCAGGTTCTATTACCTTAAAACCTCATTCATTACAAATAATGATAATTACATTATTCTTTACATCTTACAAGTGTGACTTAACTAGTCACCACATCTACAGAATAGTTTAACTTACTATTCTACAAGTCTTAGCTTGATCTTCACGCTCATTCAAATAACGAATTACACTTTATCTTGTAACGCTAATGGAACCCGCAACCATAGCACCTTATCATAGCAGGGCATCGATCATCTTAGTCTTCACAGGATCCTTTAATGCATACTACCGTCGTTCGCTAAAAATGTTTTTATTTAAAGCAAGTGTGAGCATTCAATTGCTCAACAAGTCATAGCAGTTGAATAATAACAACTCAAGAATCAAAATTCTTTTAGGACTTCAATAACCGAACAATGGTTATGAAGCAGCTCGAATAATAGGAATACATTCTGTTTCCTATTATTTTAAAGCATTCATCACATTTACTTTGACTTACTTCCATTCTTTTAATTTTTCAACAACATACTGTCTGGCTAGAATCTTTAGCACATACTTAAGAAATAACGGTTCATGAATAAACAGAAATCCTTAACATTGAACAGTTCAATCACATAATAATTCATTTCACAGAAACACCGAAGTGTTAACATTATGGCACAAGGCCTCATACATTCTACCACCTTATACAAATATCACACATTTGCACATACGAAATACTTTCTCATGTTCATCATCTGAGAAAGTTAAGAAACTAACATTCATAACAAGATATGAATGAAGTTAGGAAACTTGCCTTAGCACTGCATACAGCTTACAGTTCATGCTGAACGACTCGTCAAAATTTCCTATGTAGCACATAAGAAAAACTTATACCAATTAGTCATATAATTGACTTACACATTGGTTTAAACTTCACTTTACTTCTTAGGGTTCGCGTTCTTATATTCTAAGTTTACGCGATCAACCTCCATACCCATTCCTTCTATTCTTTCAATAACATTTTACTTAGCACACATCGAGTCTCTAACAGTGTTCAATATAGTACATTGAGTGGTTTCCCACAAACAACCAACAAATTAGTTTTCCGTCTCGTCTACACTGTCTTTCACAGTGAGTTAGATTGGTTGCCAGCTCGTATTAACCGTTGTTCTTTAGCAGAATCGTTTAGCCCAGATACTATATCTTGGCCATTATAGACTACAATTGTATTACAACTTAGACTTAACTTATCCGAACCAGCATAACTATAATTTTCGTTAAGTTAATCCTCATTTCATATCTTACAACGTCCGATCCATTTGGACTCAGAACGTTATTCGAGTTAGTAGTGTGAACTCAGATTCTTAACGTTATACATTATCCATTACTTTTCATTTTATTATTACCGTTCATTACGGCTTTCTTGATGATTACACATCTTACTTACTACATTCGTTAACATCTAAGTCATACAACCAATGTATATTTAAAACGTTCGCTCGACGCGAATACGATTCACGAGAATCGTTTACAAATTCAGCGTTCACGTTATTCGTCTTTTAAACTTTCACTCAACCTTTACTTAAGGTTTTAATCACTTTCCATAGTGATTCATTACATAAACATTACGTTCTTCGTCAACCCTTAATGTCTAAGCCATACGATTCGTTGTATGCTAAGACCGATAATTCATCGCAATAATTTTTTGTTTACAGCATTTATACTCTTTGCACTTAACTTCCATTACGACATCATAACATCTGAATGGTATAAGTCACCCTCGTCACTTAAAGACTATGGAATTACAACCATAGCAATCCCACATGTTCGTTTCACTGCGAATACGGTTCCCGAATATCGATTACGTACTTTGCGTTTATATTCCTCGACTTTTAAATTCTCGTTAAATCTTTTTCATTCAACATTACTTAAGGTTTAAATCACTTGTTTAAGAGTTACATTATGTGACTTATTAGTTCATAATTATTCGGTACACGTTCCCAAAGTGTTGAGCATTAAAAAGCTCTTCATGTCTTTTTCCCTGCACCGGCGCTGCAGCGCCGATTTCCTTTCGTTTGGCAGCACTGTGGCTCCCAAATGCAGTTGCCAACCTCTCATACTAGCTGTGACAACCTAGAAAATTAAATTGTCCAGAAATTAAGTTTAAAGAATTAATAATTAATAAAATGAATTTTTATTGATTATATTCTGTGTTATGTGTTTAATAGTTATTCTATGACATAGGATGACTAGAAACCGGGAGGATTCTGCCTATAAGCTTGAATGAACGAGTAAGAAGTTTCAAGACGAAAATAAAAGATTGCCGAAAATAAAAATAGTTTCGAGAAAAACACGAAATAGGCACTATTCACATGTTAAAACCCTAAGGGTTAGGGTTTGACACTAAGGATTAAGATTTGAGACCCTAAGCCTTTCTGGGAGATTGGAATGTCGGAATGACATTCTGTCCGAAAGATTTGATGGTAATATACCGTGAAAAGTTAAGTTAGCCGAGAAAAGTTTTCTCAGAAGAAAAACACTATTTATCCATTTCTGCTCGGGAATTATTATTAAAATTTCGAGAACCGCGTAATGATAGGATTTTAAGATAAGATAAAATGTGTAATAATATTTCATTTATGGCTCGCGAAATTTTCGCTTGCGGACTTAAAACCCTAAGGGTTAGGGAAAGTGAAATTAAAGAAAAAAATGGTTACGTGTAATAATAATTATTATTATACCTAACGAATACGAGTATAATACTAGTTATTATACGAGTATGGTACGAAGAGAATACAAGAATTAATATGACGTATAATACAAATTTTATACGAAGTAAATATATTCAATTTGAATTAAAATTTAATAACCGAACCCGTGGGTCGAACCGATGGATAAACGGGTGGGTAAAACTCATAGGGCAACCTATGATGGCACATAGGAGACATGGGGGAGCACATGGTGTGACATGGTGTCTTTGTGCTAGCACATGGTAGCACATATGAGAACATGGGGCAGCATGTGAAGGGAAGTGGGCTTAAGGAGGTTTGGTCTAAAGACCAAACTACCCTTGGTCTTGGTTTTCCTATAAAAGAAGAGCTTGTGCCTCATTTGTTGGTTTGCAAAATTTGACCAACTCATGTGAGAGAGAAGAGAGGAGAGAAAGGAAGAGCTTGTGATGAGCAATCAAGAAGCTAGCTTAAGACTTTGGTGATGAACAAAGTCATGAACTCAAGAACACTAAAAAGATATAAGTGTTTAGAATAGACATACAAAGAATAGTTCTTTTAAAATCCATTGGTTTCCAAAAGTTGAAACCAATATTTTCTGTCCAAAAACATACGCATCAGCACGATGTCAATAACTTCAAAATCTAGCATAGCTAGAAGACTTGGAATTTTCTACTTCCTTCCTCTTCCTTCATTGTCATGCTTGCAACAATATTAACCTCTTCTAGCACCTTAAGTGCTACCTATACTGAGAATGAATTTATTTTCAGTATAGCCATTCCTATACCACAATATAGTTCATCAACTTACCACTTTTTATGTGTTTAGGAACTTTCCACAACCATATGTGTTTAAGAACTTATCTTCGCAGTATGTAATCCAAGAACAAATCAAGGACTATCCATACACTCAATGCTCAAAAATATAGCATACAACTATGAGCCACAAACTTTTCATAAGTATGAGTTTCAAGAACTCGCACCTAACTTAATACACTCTACTATTCAATATATACACGAGAAAAGATTCATCTTCTCTTCATATACATATTGATATAGTGATATTATTATTCCAATGATTATCACTTGTGACAGACTGAATGGTTGTTACACCAAAGCATAAACCTTTGCCCATAGCAAAAGTTCATACAACTCAACTATCACCTAAGTCCTCAATTGAAATTCACAACCTTCTAACTCTTTCTTGAATTAATACGAGTTTTCTTTAATTCGTACCTTATCCTCCTCTATCACTCGATCTGAGTTCTTTTTCCCGTACCATTCACAGTACCTGTCCATTATAGCAATAAGCTATAACTCATCTATCGTTTAACATAAAATATATTATTATGATTTAACGAGATCACGTAGTGTTCTTTTTCCTTAATCGTTTTAACCCAACGAGTTTCTTACTCTTCTCTCTCAGATTATAGCCTTAGGTAATCGTACCCGAATTTCGTACATTACGAGTACTTCTCATTCCATACATACATCATTATATCTTGAAGACTAATGATATATTCATTCAATTCCCATGTTCTATTACCTTAAACCTCTTCATTCATTACAAATAATGATAATTACATTATTTATATCATATTACAAGTGTAACTTAACTAGTCACCATGTCTACAGAATAGTTTTAACTAACTATTCTATATGTCTTGGCTTGATCTTCACGCTTGTTCATAACATGAACAATACTTCATCTTGTGACGCTAATGGTACTCTCAATCATTGCAGGACATCAATCATCTTAATCTGTCCTTTAATACATACTACCGTCATTAGCTAAAAATGTTTTTATTTCAAGCAAGTGTGAGCATTCAATTGCTCAGCAAGTCATAGCAGTTCAATAATAACAACTCAAGAATCAAAATTCTTTCAAGACTTTGATAACTAAACAATGGTTATGAAGCAGCTCGAACAATAGGAATACATTCTGATTCTTATCATTTTAAAACATTCATCACGTTTATTTTATTATACCTTCATTTTCTACTCGTTCATATACAATTTGTCCGGCTAGAATCATTAGCACAGACTTAACAGTACAGTTCATGAATCAACCGAACTCTTTCACATTCAACAGTTCAATCACAGAACAGTTCATTTCATAGAAACACCGAAGTGTTAACATTGTGGCCCAAGGCCTCATACATACTATCACCTTGTACAAATATCACACACTTGTACATAGGTCAAACTTCCCAAGTTCAACATCTGGGAAAGTTTAAGAAACTAACTGTAATACCCGTGGATTTTATAAATAATTTAATATTGATATTAATAAACGTGTGAATATTTATTTTAATATAAACGTTTATGAAGCATGAGATGAGTATCTCAATTAGATTAAATTGAATTTATGATAATTGAGAAATGTGGAGAATTTACAATAAGCTTGTGAAATTCCTTGGGTGGCACGATGATTGAATTTACAATGATCTCATTAAATTAAAGAATGAATGAATTAATAAGTGAAGGATTAATTAATATTATATTGTTAATTAATTGTTATTATGAGTAAAAGCATATTAATGAGTAAATAATTAATTAATATAATATATTAATGTTTATTCAATTAATTGCTATGTACAATAATATGTAATGATTAATCATATGCTATATAGTAGCTAAATATATTTAATATAAAATAAGGTGTGACATTGAAAGGTAACTATATAATATAGGAAACTATATTGTAAAATTAAATGAATCATATAAGTTACATAAATGGGCCTATGTGACAACATGTTATGTGTTGATACATTAAATGTGTACTTTAATGAGAAGAATTAAATTAGAATAAATAAATGATTGTTATTTAATAATTATTTCAATAAGTATAATTGAAATAATAAAGTCTTATGATAATACGGAATGATAGTACTCAGTTAAATTATATTTCGGTATTATCTAGACTAATCAAATGTACATGAATTATATAATGATATGTATATATATACCCCCAACTTACCACAATGTAATAATATTACCTCATTAAAAGTATATTATAAACCCAAAAGAAATTAAAACTATGTAATCATTTTGCAAATACTGAGAGTAGGAGAGCTTGTCCCATAATCTTTGTCCCTTTTGCACTCTCAGCCGTATACTAGGCCAATGGCTTATGTCCTTCTCATCTTAATTCCTAGCAAAATCATATGATTAGGGGAGTGGCTCTAATAGGGATAATGGAACTATTACACCAAACCTTGATTACCCAACATCTTCTTCTTCTTCCCGTCAGTTAAAATTGGAGGACAAAGGCTTTGCATGGTTAACAAAATTCTCTATAAATGAAGCTCTCCTCTTCTCATTTCAATTGCTGAGTTTCTGATAAGTTAAAGTAGAGTGTGAGTATACTGATTTGTAGAGGAGACTAAGAATTTGAAATTAGCAGCAAGTTTATTCACTTCACATAGGTAAAATTCTTACAGTGTTCTTAATTTTGATGATTGAAGAATTCTAGAAATTTCTTGAAAACTTGATAATTGATTTAGATATGGAATATCATTGTGTTATATGAGTTTACATGCATCTATAATAGCAATGTAACTGATTTTGAATAGATTACGTAAATATTTTCATGTATGGGTTTGAGTTCGGCCGAAGCAGAGCTATTCCTGGAATTGTCCAAGAAGGGAGCAGTTGCACCCTCCTACAGTTCAAAGCCAGCGCAGCTGCGCCAGCTGCTGACTTTGAGCATGTTCTAGAGCAGCGCAGCTGCGCCACTCCCACAGTTCAGAACAGCGCAGCTGCGCCGTGCACCAGTCTTGAATCTTGACTTCGGTTATAATATGTTAAGTTTTAACATGTTGGTATGACTTAGACATGCATGAAAACAGGCTTGACTTGTGGACTTAGGTTCCTTTGCATAGCATGGGAGTTATAGCTTGCATTAGCATGTGCTTTCTAAACAAAACCAAGTTTTGATGATGAACATTGATGATGACTTGTGATGTTAAGGTACTGACCTTATTAGCATGCACACATGACACACATGACCTTAGTACAGATAAAATATAATTCAAAGTTGCTTCATAGATGCTAAAATTGCTTTGACTTGGTTTAAACCAACTTTTAAAAGGAAAACTTGAAAGTTTTGTAACTATTCGTGGACATGATGGTTTTTACATTCTGATAGTTAGATATGCATGTTAGTATTCTTATATCCCTAAACATAACCTATATTTGGGTTCATTTAGTAGGACATAACATAGGGTCGTTCAAGTATGAATTTAAGTAAGTTTCCAAGTTATGAATTATGTTAGCTATGAGTCAATGATGTGAATACATGCAAGCATGGATATTTTAGATTGTATGACCTTCTCATATGAATAGATTGTTAACATAGTTGACCTTGTGATTTCATGACTTCATTTGGCCTTAATTCATTAGAAATACTAATCTAAAACTATAACATGTAAAGTTAAACTTGAAAAGATTATGTATGCATGCAAGACCCTTAAACATGTGTTTGTGCTATATGCTAATGTGTATATAGGTTAAGCAAGGAGACAGAACTAGGAGAGCAAAAGCTCAACTCTGGTCTGGCCAGGGGACAGCGCAGATGCGCCGTCCCTAAGCCTAACCAGAGCGCAGCTGCGCCCTTTTGCATTCTTGTCTGACTTATTCTACTTGTGATCTGAAACTTGATGCATGTGTGTATGGATGTTTAAGATATAGTACATAACTTAAGTGATGTTCTAAGTATACAACATGTGTTGACTATATGTAGATAAGTGTTTCTAAGAACATTCAAAAGCTAAGTTAACGGGATTACAAAACTAAGAAGTTGGTTATGTAGTAACATACAATCTGATTATGTAACTAAGTTAGAACCTAATATATGTGTTTGACCTACATATCAAGTATATGTATTCAACATACGTAACTAATGAATACCCTATATACATTACTATATTACAATAGGAAAAGTGTTAAAAAGCTATAGGTTGGTAAACTACACTTAAGGCAAGTTCCCTAACTCTTTTCACTTTACATATTGTATAAATCTGAATTGTTGCCATATTAATCATATTTACATCAAACAAATATCTGTTGCTATTTGGAAATCAATTTTTTATCTTGATGTTGTTGCAAGCTTTTGAACTTATCGTTCCTAAATGCATTACAAAAGTTGTTTAAGCCATTTGATTCGGCTAGACTAATATCGTATGTTAGAAAGTTTTCCAACCAATTGACTTGGTGCCGACTCTTATAATTCTACTGAGATGAACAACCTTTATGGAGGGGAAAATTATATACAACTGTCGGGAAACCGACGTACGCACATGAGTATGATTAAATGTTATGCATTACGTAGGGTACTTTAGGCTGATCACCTGTTGTACTTGTTTTTATTGGATTATCAGCATAATACTGTTAATTCTAGTAAGTGTTCATAGTCCTTAGCGATTGTTTAGTGTTCATTATTGTTAAACCTTGAAATGGTTAAACCTTGAATCTTGTTGATATCTTTCTGTCCATAGTGACATTTATTGAAAACTATTGATACTTCTTGTTATTCCCGAACTATCAATTACTGTTATACCCTTGAGATTTGAAATTTATATTATTCACTCTGATTGCTATATTACTTGCTGAGCAAATTCGTTGCTCATTCTTGCTTTCCCTAAAACATTTCAGTTAAGGCAGAGCAGTGCGGACCCTCTGGCACAGATAAGGGCAAGGGCAAGGCTACGGCGTAGCTTTGTACTCTTTTAGAAATACTATGATGATTGTAATAAGACTTATTTCATATTATGTATTAGTTATGATTAAGATCTGTTTAAGTTATGAGACCGTGGGACCCGAATATTTATATTAAATACATGTAAATTATTCTATTATTCTGTTGCATGAGATGTTAGTATGTTATTAGAATTTAGCAAGTGATGCACCGAATTCAAGACGCGAGCGGTATGAATTTGGGGGCGTCACAGGTTGGTATCAAAGCGTTAGTTATAAACCTTAGGAGCGAGAGTCCTTAGATTATAACCATAGGAGAACTTAGAAGATAGAAGGGGATGAGACTCATGTAGAGTTTTCTTAGAGAGACTTAGTGTGTTATAAAATATAGTTTCATTCTGTACAATGTACTTATATTTTATTTAACATTCTAATGGAGTTTGTTGTTTGTTGTCTTGTGTTTGTGGTTGTAGGATGACAAACATGGGAGGACCTAGTGGAGTGGCAAAGGAGGAGCCCCAGGATATACATATAGTATATGAAACACCTCTAGTAGCCATGCCTGTTCAGGCAGTAGCACCGTCCGAGTTTGTTGATGAGGACGAGATAGAGGTAAAGTCGGATCCAGAGGAGCCCATGGAGGACGAACCTATGGAAGATTCTGACGAGGCTACAGTTGACAAACGAATGTTGGCAGAGTACGAGGAGCAGATCTTGGAGTTAGACTGCCGAGTTCAAGATATAGAGGCTGAGGCTCAAGAGATAAAGACCGAGTTCTAGAAACTGAGGGACGAAGACCATCATAGAAGTTAGTGATGCATGATATGGAGGTGGAGATTGCTTATCACAAGGAGGCAGGAATCCAGATCGGAACTCTTTTCCATCGCTCGGTATCTAAAAATTTGGACTTGGCAAGAAAATTAGAGGAGGTTGAGCAGAGAGAGTTGAGTGAGAAGGCGGAGAAGGAGGCTCTCTGTACTCAGCTCGCGATGGAAGTGATGGAAATGATCCATTTCGAGGAGTGGGAAGGAGCTAATGATAGAGCCGAAGATTTAGAAGATAAGGTGAGATGTAAGAAGAGAAAGATGAACAAGATGGGTTATATTTTTTGCTCGGCCATAGAGAGAGTGATTGATGGTGTACACCACTATCCAGCGGAGGAGGGGCAAACCCGACATACCATGAGCAGGGATTTGATGGCATACATATCACAGGAGAAGTACAAGAGCGCAGTGAAGCGCGAAATATTGGGATGAGACCCATTAGCCTAGTTGTAGTAGTAGTAGTAGTAGTTTTTTTTATGTGATGTACACATTGTGATGTAATCCTAATCTTTTGTGTAAGATATGGGATATATATGTAGACCCCGAGTAGGCTTATGTTAGAGGGGTAGAATGATAGTGTATTCCCCGTCTTTTGTGAAATTAGGGGATATATGTTGACATTTATAGAAATATGCAAGGGAAGATCATTTTGATGTACTGATTTGGCATATGAATATAAATGTTCTTATTTTAGAAACATGTGATAAAATTTTATTCCTTTTCCATTTGAGAAATGTTTAAGTAATATAATTAGATAATAAAAATAAAATTTTTGTTATGCAGATAATGGCACCCAGACATAGACTAGCTGCACCAGAAGAGTCGGTTAACAATGAGAGGGAGCAAGTAGACCCGATACAAAAACTAGTTGATCTGTTAAGAGAAGCCCTTCGGGGAATGAACAATGAACCTGTTCACTTCAATCCCGAAGCGTTCCAGTGAACTTCATGGACTTTGGGAGCGTAGGACCTCTAGAATTTGAAGGTACTACCGATCCTATAATGGAGCAAACATGGATAAAGGAGATAAAGAATGCCTTCACCATTGCTCGTGCGGGCGAAGATTAGAAGACTGTGTTCGCTACCTACATGATGAGGGGCGAAGCAAACTACTGGTGGGAGGAAAATTAGCAAAGAGAGGGAGAATGGATTATAACCTGGGATAGGTTTAAGACTCTGTTCTTCGAGAATTATTTTCCAAAGAGCATGAAGAATAATATGGATGTAAAGTTCCTAGAACTTAAGCAAGGAGAGATGACGGTGGCGCAATATGCGGTAAAAGTCAACAAGCTAGCCCGATTTGCAGAACACCAGGTAGGAGATGAAGAAAGGAAAGCCAGACGTTTTGAGCAAGGACTGAAACCTTGGTTATTCAACTAGGTGTCAGTTCTTTAGATCGACTCATTTGCCACACTATTGGAAAAGTCTATCATTGCAGAGGGAGGTAATGCAGCCTTAAGCCAGTATAACAAAGAGAAGAAGAGTAAGAACACTGGAGGAGAAAGCTATGGAGGAAGCAGTAGTAGAGGAAGTAATCTAGGAAAGAGGAAATGGGATAATAACAACAACAACAGAAACAACAATCAAGCGGGAAGTTACCAAGGAGGTTTTAAGAAGCGAGCAGAGGGATGCCCGAAGTGTGGGAGGAACCACCAGGGAGAGTGCTGGAAGGGGCGCAGTACCTGTTATAACTGTGGCCAAGAGGGGCACATTTCACCCAACTGCCGAAAGCCAAAGAAGATCAAGGGATGTTTCTCTTGTGGCTCAACCGAGCATCAGATAAAGGATTGCCCAAAGAAGGGGAACAACGGAGGAAACGACCAACAAAGGGGAGACAGCAAGCTAATGATCGGCGGACCAATGCAATCCAACCGCCCAGCCTCCAGAACCTTTAATATGACGGTCCAAGATGCAGTAGCTGCAAAGGACGTGGTGTCAGGTATTATCCCAATCTATAATATAAATGTATATGTATTATTCGATTCGGGTGCTACCTGTTCATTTGTGTCTGAAGAACTTTTTAGTCAATTAAACTTTCCCCGAGAACGATTAGGAAATCCTTTGAACATAGAAGTTACGAATAAGGAAGTACTCCTCGTAGAATTTGTTTACTGAAATTATCGCGCAAACATTAGAAAGCATGAACTAAGCAAAGACTTAATCCCGATTAGATTGGGAGAATTTGACGTGATACTGGGAATGGATTGGTTGTATTACCATGCTGCGATAATTCACTGCCAGAATAAAAGTGTGAACCTTCAGACTCCAAATCTGTCTAAGGTAGTGTTTTATGGTAGCTCATCGCTTAAGCAATCATGTTGTCTTACGATGATGCAGTCCAAGAAATTGTTAAGAAAAGGATGTGTAGGTTACTTAACTTACATTATAGATACTCAGAAGAAGGGAGTAGAGATTAAGGATATATCCGTAGTGAGAGAATTCCAAGACGTATTTCTGAACGATCTACCTGGTCTTCCGCCAGACAGAGAAATCGAATTCAAAATAGACTTAGCATAGGGAACAACACCGATTTTGAAATCTCCATATTGTATGGCGCCATTAGAAATGAAGGAATTGATGATACAATTGCAGGAATTGTTAGATAAGGGTTACATACGACCGAGTGTGTCTCCTTGGGGAGCACTAGTGTTGTTTGTTAAGAAGAAGGACAGATTGATGAGGCTCTGTATCGATTATCTAGAATTGAACAGAGTAACGATCAAGAATAGATATCCACTACCGAGGATAGACGACATTTTCGACCAATTGAAGGGAGCGAAGTGTTTCTCAAAGATAGATCTGCGAACAGGTTATCTGTAACGAATGAGAATTTATATATTAATTTTAAATATTTATTGAATTAAATAAATATTTTATGTGATTTATTTATTGAGTTAAATAAATAAATTATGTGATTTTGTGGAGTGATTTAATTAAGTATTATATATTAATTAAATGGATATTTAATATTTTATTTAATTGAGGTATATTGATTTTATATTATAGTTTTAATTTAATTGAGATAATTAAATTAGATGAAGTTATGTGATAATTGTTACATGAAATTATAATTAGCGAGTAATTATAATTTGTTATGTGGCATTTTATGTAATTAATTGATGTTAGCTTTTAAGTAATTAAATAAGAATGTTAAAGATTTAATTAATTAAAGGGTAACATTTAAACTATGTGTTAAAGGATTTATTAAAGTAAAGAAAGGAGTTTTTAAATTTGTTTTACTAAATGAGGCCCTTACTTTTGTTTTAAAAGGTTTTTGCCAAACAGGACACTAACTATCAAAAAAGCTATTTTTCTAAATTAAGTGGTTTTGCATGTGTATGCCTTATGTTGTTTGAGTTGTTGTGAATTGACGATTGTTGGCGTGTTGGGAAAAAGTAGTGAAGCTAAGTGCCGACTGCACTGTTTCTGTCCGCGTTCTGGCGCAGCTGCGTCGGTAACAAAGGCAGAAACGGCGCAGCTACGCCTACTGAGTTTTTCGAAATTGAGCACAAGCGCAGTTGCACCGGTGCCAAGGCTTAAGGTAGCGCAGCTGCACCAGGACCTGAGCAGAGGCAGTGCACTTTAGTTGTTTGTTCAAAGTTTTTTTTAAAACCCAAGTTGAATTGTTTCAACTATAATGATCATGTGTATGAAGTTGCAATAACATATTATTAATATGAATATTGACGATTTCAAAATAGAAAAGAAAGAAGGTTGTGAACCTTAAATTATTATTTGATAATTATGAATTGTAAATTGTTTAATTATGCATGATGTAGTTGATTAATTATAAATTATGTTTTGTTTAATTATAATTTAATTAAAATGTGCTTATAATTTGAGTAATTATAATTAAAGTAAATGTTTAAATTATAATTCATTTAATTATGATATAATTAATATGAAGTACAAAATTATTATTTGATTTAATTATGTGAGCATGTAATATGACTATGTGATGTGATTAATTATGTGTAATTAATTGATTAAACAAGAATGAGTTATCCTAGATGGGTTAACTAATTATGTGAATTAGTTACGTGTTAACTAATTTAGATTATTGTGGTGAAATATATATGTGTAAGATTTGTTAAATAACGTGATAGTAATTATAGCTTGCGCTTGAGGCAAGTTTTCTATCCCTGAACTAGTTAATTATATACAAGTTCTTTAAATTTAAATATTCATTATATTAAAATTGTCCTTTTATTTCTACAATGGACAAGTACTTAATTAAAGTTCTAATTTAATTAAAGTGACCTTGACTTAATTGTTCAAGTAAGGTCTATCTTATCTTTCGTATGCTTTCAGTTTAAATTCTAAAGCATAAGTTGTTTCATAATTCGTTATTATTGAATTATTCTTGATTATTGTGAGTCGATTCAACTACTCTTTAGTTGATGAGAGTTGAACTCCAAATTTTCTTGTAAGCTTATCCAAACAAAACTTTCTTTGGTGCGGACTTGTATCAAATACTGAGATGAACAACCCTATTTATTAGGGGATTTTTCTGCGAAAGCGTTAAGATGGTTGTGCACAATATATGGTACGAAGGGCTGATCCCCCTATGTACGAGTTAAGGTCCATAGTTTAAATGACTATTATAGGTTTTAAATAGAAATGTTTATAACCTAGGACAAAGTTTAAGGTCTTATGACCCTCAGATGATTTAAACATTCGAAATTCTAAATATTGATGAAAAGAATTATTGTTCAATTCTTTATTGTTGATGAAAGTAAAGTTATTCAAAGCTATTGAAGCTATTCAATTATGTCTTTATTATTGTTGTATTCCTAGTGAGCTGTTGTTTGCTCAATCTTGCATATTTAATAATCTCTTGCAGTTAAAGCCGAGAACGTTGACGTACCATCAACGAGTAAAGGGAAAGGCAAGATGAACAAGTGAAAACTTGTTATCTTTTGATGTTGATTGTAATAAGACTTTATGTTATGTTTTTGTTTCCGCATTATTATTTATGTTAAGGTTAGCAAACCTGGGATATTTTTTGATTAAGGTTGTAATCCTTTTTATAAGGAAGATTTTATTTAATGATGATGTGACGCCCCCAAACCCGGGTCCTCTTATCTCGGATCGGTGCTCACGATCCATCTTTAATATAAATATTCTAAGACTATTACGGAATAATAAACAAACGTTGTTCATTAATATAAAGTCTTCATCATAAATCCCAAGGTCTCAACCTCAACATAAAACATACCCTTGATATTACAAAAGGATTACATCAAATATTTGAACTAAATACTTTCTTAGTTCATAACAAAACTACTCCTGAGCCTTGCCCTTTCCTTTGTCTCTCTTATACGATCCTGGCTTAGCTGAAATAAATATCATGATATAGCAAGAGTAAGCAACAAATTTGCTTAGCAAGTATAAACACAAGAAGATATATCATGATAGAAATGAATTTATCGCTCAATGTTCAATAATAGAATATGATTGTAGAAGAACATGAATTGCTTTCTTATTATTCGAACATTTGAATAATAGGTTTGGAGTGGTCCACCATGACCATGAACCATAGATACAAAAATGTTCGGAGTGGTCCACCATGACCATGAACCATAGACACTGAGTGGTCTAACTTGACCATGAACATCTGTAAAGGGTGTCAGTATTTAAACTGGTCCTTTACGGTTTGGTAGTCAACGAGATCAACCTTTCGTTCCCGGTGTAATATGCATAAACACTTACTTGACAGCAACAATTGTTTTCTTGTTTCCAATATGATGCCTCAATAACATTCTTTTCTCAGTCAAGAGTCCTTATCAAATCAATTGAATAGGCACAACTCTTTAAAACGAATTTGATTTAACAAATTTTAAAGATGCTTGATCTAGCTGACACAACTAGCATAGATCCATCTCATAAGCAATATTAAACATACTTAATCTAGCTGACACAACTAGCATAGATCCATCTCATAAACAAATTTTAAACATGCTTAACCTAGTTGACACAACTAGCATAGATCCATCACATAAGCAAATTTTAAACATGCTTGCCTAGCTGACACAACTAGCATAGATCCATCTCATAAGAAATGTTAGACATAATTGAGCTAGCCGACACAACTAGCATAGATCCATATCATAAATAGTTCAACATATAGTAGAACAGGAATTCAATTTGCACCAAGTGCGATTCACAATAATTCATCAGGATGTGGAAAAATCAATAATATTTAACCACCAGCATACTTAAATAATAATAACTCGAGTTTGAGTTAGGAAACTTGCCTGTTCAGCGAGCTACAACTTTCTAGCTTTAATTAACAATCTTTGAATGACCTATCATTGATAAGGTAGATCTGTCAATTAGTATTGCGTATATTTCATCAATACGCTTACTTGTATTATTATCTCACCAATAATACATTCACAAGGTACATGCATCTAATGTACTATCACTAATCCTATAAGATATTTAATTGATCTTAGGTTAAGGATTAATAGTTAATAAGGCTTCTCTTAAGTGATAAACACTCATTAGATTTTTAAACAATTTATTTTAATTGTTTAACTAAGGAGTTATTTAATTTCGTTCAATTGTTAACTCCCTCTTCCTTCGATTACTATTTAATATTAGTTAAATAGTAATTAACTATTTACCTTTAGTTATTAATTACTTAATAACCAATTATAACTCTTCATTATTTAATGTTAATAATGGACAATTAAATTATTATTTGTCTTTAAATAATAAGTAATAACTCCCTCATCTTTGAATAAATAATATTTAATTTATTCACTTTATTCTTCTTTAATCATTCCTTATTATTATTAAAATGATAATTAATTAACATTCATCTTTATTTATTATTCAAATAATAAATGATTAATTCTATAAACTTTCATGTCAAAGTAAGTAAGTAATTACTTCATTATCACTTAATCTTACTTAATTACTCTTTAATCAATATTTAATATTATTTAAATAATAATTAATTAATTGATTAACTCAATTTATTATTTAATCTTAATTAAATAATAAGTAGTTATCTCATTAATACTAACTCATTTTAATTATTACTTAACACCATTTAAATAATAATAAAATAATTAATTACATTTCATTTCATATGTAATTAACTTACTAGCCCATTAGTGGCTTTAAAGTTATTTATTATAATAACTTACTTTCATTTCGCTTCATAACGATACTCAAATTTTCGCCTAGAATTTTCAGATTTGGGGTCCTTCACGGAAACGTTTGTAGAACAGAGTCTACAACTCGAATTTTAGTTCCGTTGGAAGCGTTGGATTCGCATCTTCCCGAACTCCAATTTCCATTCATCAAACATTAGATTCTGTTTTGTTTAGGTCCTGGAAATCAGTGTCAAAGTGGACTGATTCGCAAGAACATTCATAACAGTTTAGTCATTTTCCTGATTTAAGGTCCTTTACGGAAACGCTCATATCTTGAGATCTACATCTTGGATTTGGGTCCATTTGGTATCGTTGGATTTGTATTTTCCCGAACTACATGTTTCATATATCAAACATCAAATTTGAGTTTGTTTTGAATACCAAAAATAGTCCACAAGTGACTAATCATTAACATATTCTCAACAGTTGGGTAGTTTAGGATTTAATTCATAACTTGCTCATTTTAAAATATATTTGAGTGATTCCAAAGGGGTTTAGCCCTTAACTCATCCATCTAGCATACCAAGAAAGAAAACCTCAAATAACTCTTGTATATTTCAACATGCACATGATAAAGCATACTAGTTAAACGAAAATTCCTTCAAAAATCCATCTAACATCTTTTTCCAAATCTCAATCACATGAACTCATAAAAATCCATAAGTCTCCTTTGATAAACCCATGATCTAACACTCTAATCATAGGTATTACCCATATTCAACATGCATGACAAGAATCTATTATAAAATCACCTAGTGCATGCATGCATGTGCCTTTCTCTACTCATTTGGGACAAATCTCCCTTTTTGACCTTACATTCAACTTCAAAAATGTTTTGATCATCAAATAAAACATTTATGCACCAATAAATGAAGAGTTTATTAAAGATCAAACTTAAGACTCTTGTTTCATCAAAAACCCACCAAATAAGAAATTAAACTTTAAAAATAAAGAGAATCAATACCTAGTTTTTCTTGCTATCTTTCTTATCTTGCCAAAGTAGCTTACAAACTTAGCATTCATGAAGCTCAAGACCTCTCTTCTTCTTCCTCCTTGGCTAAAATTCTCTCCCTCTTTTCTCTCTATACTTTCTTTCTTTCTCTAACTAAGGAGCTTTGAAGTGTAAGTATGCAAATAAAATGTAGTTAGTGGAAATGGGTATAATTGAATACTGTAAGCATGCTCCCACTAACTCTCTCCCCTAATCATTTCTTGCTTTCTTAGTCACTACATACAAGTGTTGGACATGCTAGGAAGGTGACACTTGTCATGGGTGTTGGGCTCAAAAGATTATATCCAAGATATTGTACAAGCTTACTAAAATTTCAAAATCCTTCCCATATTGCCCCTTAGTGGCCGGCCATACTCCCCATTTTACCCATTATAGATTTATTTTTATTGTGTTATATACTTACTATAATGATTAAATGTCCTTTCTTTCATGGGCCAAGGGTTGGGCCTCTTTAATTAATGTTTGGGCTTACAATTAATTAGTTTGGGCTATTAGTAGTCAAGTTTAGTTATATATTACTTGGGCTACTATTATTAATTTCACATGTTGGGCTAAGTTTATTAATTTCACTAATGCCATTAAATTATATCTCCCAATAAAATTAGTGGGCTTGATTAATCATTCAATTGGGCTAGCCCACTAGTATCACTTACTGCATGGACTATTGCACATACCCATAAATCAAGAATACCACTTTACTTTCATAACCCAATTAAACTAGCCACCTACAAGTAAATTGAATATTCAATTAGGGTTCATCATCTTAATCAACTTCCTTGATTGTTAACATTCTTAGGCTAGTCCACTACTTTAATTATTTCAGAAGAGGGACTTCCTATTAATTCTCATAACACACTTGTTATTTAAATTTAATCACTCAATCCATATGCCACAAGGTTTTTAATATCATTCATAATTGATATATCTATTTACATAGTGGCTAGAAATTCTTGGATATTACAGATGAGGTTGTAATTCGTTTTGCATTCCTTATTATTGGGTAGATGTATGTTTTACTTAGATAATGAGCACCAAATCCCGTGGAATCGAAGTACCTGGATTTGGGGGTGTCACAAGTTGGTATCAAAGCAGTAGGTTATGAACCTTAGGTGGGGAAAAAACCTTAGGTAGTAGCCTTATAGGAAGATCAAAAAGATAGTGGTGATAAGTAAAGATAATAAACTATCTTATGTGGTGTGTGTTTATGTTCTGGTATTCAAATAGTGATGACTCGATATCACCTAATAATGAAGTCTAAAATTCTTTTGTCAGGATGACGAACGTTGGAGAGTCCAATCAGGCTAGAGAGGAGTTACCTCAGGTTCCTAGAGAGGAGGAGCCCCGAGACATCCATGTTGGCTGGGAGCAGTTGGTTAGGAGAGAGCCATCTCCGTTCATCACCGCAGCTGGTCAGGGATATGAGCTGACACCTGACCGAGATGATGAGGATGAGGATGAGCCAGAGGAGGAAGAGGAGGAAGAGGATCCCAAAGAGGAATTCCCACCTCACTCTACTAGTGCTGAGATGTACGAGGTGATCTACAACCGTAACGTGGAGCTTCAGGAACTGGTGGACGAGAGTCGGACTACCATCCAGCAGTGGGATGAGGCGATCGAAGAACTGGATAGTGAGCTAGGAAACGCGAAGTGGGATCTAGTTCACGCGGAGAGTGATAGAGACGAAGCACGGGCTAAACTAGCAAAGCTGAAGAACGACATCCAAGAGGAGTCAGCAAAGCGCACCAGAGCGGAGAAAACAAGCTTGAGGGCTATTCAACGAGCTGATCGAACTGAAGATGAGGCTCAAGAAAAAAGGGCGAAACTGAGGGAAATAGAATACGCTTTCCACACGGCGATAGATAGAGCACGGGATCGTGTCTTTTATTACCCCGCTCAGTTCCAAGGTTTACCATGGTACGTGGTGGACCGAAGAACGGTGTTTTGGGTGATGGAGGAAGAACATAGAGAGGCTGTGCGACGTCTTAACATGCCTAGATAGTAGAGTCTTTACTTATGTGTTTCTTTATGTAATAAATAAATGTAAATCCCAGAGTTGAGATAATAATGGGATAAGTTAATAATGTAATCTTGTAACTTTTTCAATTCATGAAAGAGGATGTAAATGGCAGAAATGCTATCTATGTTATGTTTTAAAAAAAACTATGATGAATAAAAGAAGTTTATTGATGTGCTATGTGTTCTATGTGAACTGAGTTATTTAAATTTTTAAAGTTAAACTGGAATAATTAAGAAATGAGTAACGGAGCTAATAAGAATATTTCTTAACAGAAAATGCCTCCTAGAAGAAGACCTACATGACAAAACCCAGAGGGATCAACGAATAATAACGATGGGCCGAACCCCAATTCGGTGCAGCAGTTGGTGAACTTGCTGACGGGAGCACTTGTAAATCAGCTGCAAGTGCAGGGCACGACTTTCAAAGAGTTTAAGGCAATAGGACCGCCTAAATTCAAAGGATCAATAAACCCGATAGATGCCCAGATGTGGGTAATGGAAATGGAGAAGGTCTTCAACGTGGCTAGGGTTAGCAAAGCTCAGAAGTAAGCATTCGCGACTTTCATGTTGAAGTCGGATGCTAGTTTCTAGGGGCAAGCCAATAAGACCAGAGAGGGTGAAGGAATGATACTGTGGGAACGTTTCAAAGAGATGTTCTTTGAGTTGTACTTTCCCGTTAGTTTACAGGACCAGATGGAGGTCCAACTTCTAGAGCTTAAGCAGGGAGGGATAACGGTGTCGGAGTATGCCGCAAAGTTTGACGAGCTGGCCAGGTTCGCTACGTACCAGGTCAGTACAGACGCTAAGAAGGAAAGAATATTTGAGCGGGGACTGAAGCCCTGACTCTACAGCAAGGTCTCCATGGTCCTGCTGAATACATTTGCAGTAGTGCTGGAAAAGGCCATACTCGCTGAAGAGGGAAGCGACGCCATGACCAAATTTAATCAAGATAAAAAGCAGAAGAATGAGACGGAGAACAAGATTGGTGGTAGTGGGCCTATCAACCAAAAAAGGAAGTGGAATGACAACACCTCTGCTGGGAGTCAACAGGGAAGCTAGCAGAAGAGGAAGTTCGAAGCATGTGCTACATGCGGGAAGAATCACACTGGAGTGTGCATGAAGGGGAAGCGGGTGTGTTTCAATTGTTGTCAGGAAGGCCACATTGCGCCTAATTGCCAGAACCCGAAGAAGGGAGCTTGCTACACATGTGGATCCAAGGATTGCATGGCTCGTAACTGCCCGAAGAAGCCAGCAGCAAGGTTAACAGGGAATGAAGGAAATGGCAGCGGCAGCACTCTGACTATCGCTGGACCACTGTAGGTTGTTCGACCCACTGCCCGGACATTCAATATGACGGTGCAGGATGTGGTGTCAGGTATTATTTTGGTCAATAGTATAAATGCATATGTATTATTTGATTCGGGTGCTACTTGTTCATTCATATCTGATGATTTTTCTAAGACCCTAGACTTACCTAAAGAGGAATTAGTTTATCCCTTGAACATAAAGATTGCAAATAGGGAGGTTATTCTTGTTATGTTTGTATACAAGAACTGTAGATTGGACATTAAGGGTCAGGAATTGAGTGTAGATTTGATTTTGATAAAACTTGGGGAATTCGATGTGATTTTGGGTATAGATTGGTTGTTCAACTATAGCGTGGTAATCGACTATCAGAAGAAGTCGGTAAACCTTACGACTCCATCGAAGTTAGTGTTCTATGGTAGCAAATCGCCTAGACAAGTGAGTTATCTAACGATTATGCAAGCCAGGAAACTTTTGATGCAAGGCTGTGTAGGATATCTAGCCTACATAGTAGATACTCGTAAGGAAAAGTCAAAGGTAGGGGAGATATCAGTGGTTAGGGAGTTTGTAGATGTATTTTTGGACGATTTTCCAGGACTTCCGCCAGATAGAGAGATAGAGTTAGTAATCGACTTAGCGTCGGGAACTGCTCCGATTTCGAAAGCTCCGTACATAATGGGTCTAGTCGAGATGAAGGAACTGATGGTTCAACTGCAAGAATTACTGGACAAGAAGTATATTCAGCCAAGCGTTTTACGGTGGGGAGCGCCAGTATTATTCGTAAAGAAGAAGGATGGATCGATGCGGCTATGCATTGATTATAGGGAATTGAACAAAGTTACGATCAAGAATAAGTATCCTTTACCTAGGATCGATGACTTGTTCGATCAACTAAAGGGTGCTAGATACTTCTCGAAAATTGATTTGAGAAGTGGGTATCATCAGTTGAAGGTGAGAAGGGAAGATATACCGAATACAGCTTTTAAAACTCAGTATGGTCATTACGAGTTCTTGGTGATGTCATTTGGTCTAACAAATGCCCCAGCTGCATTTATGGACATAATGAATAGAGTGTTTAAGCCATTCCTAGATAAGCTCGTAGTGGTGTTCCTAGATGACATCCTGGTTTATTCCAAAACTGAGGAGAAACACACTGAACACTTAAGGCTGACCTTAGAATCGCTGAGACGAGAGAAGCTTTACCCTAAATTCTCAAAATGTAAATTTTGGTTAGAACGTGTGCAATTTCTTAACCACGTGATCGAAAAGGATGGGATTTCGGTAGATCCATCGAAGGTTGAGGCTGTAATAAATTGGGATCAGCCGAAAACACTATCCGAAGTGAGGAATTTCTTAGGATTGGCAGGTTATTACCGGAGATTTATCCAAGACTTTTCCAAGAACGCAGCTCCGTTGACGAATTTGACACGTAAAATAGTTAAATTTGTTTGGACGGAAAAGTGTGAAGAAAGTTTCCAGTAACTGAAGAAGAGGTTGAGTACTGCACCTATGTTGTCTTTACCAGACAGTACGAGAAAATTCATGGTATATAGTGATGCCTCACATAAAGGATTAGGTTGCGTGCTGATGCAGAATGGCAAAGTCATTGCCTATGCGTCGCGTCAGCTGAAGGATTATGAAAAAGGGTATCCGACCCATGACTTGGAGTTAGCGGCAGTAGTGTTTGATCTGAAGATTTGGAGACACTACCTATATAGAGAAAAGTGTAACATATACACAGATCACAAGAGTCTAAAGTACATCTTTACAAAAAAAGATTTAAATATGCGACAAAGGAGATGGTTGGAACTGATCAAGGATTACGACTGCGAGATACTTTACCATCCGGGTAAAGCCAACGTCGTCGCCAACGCCTTGAGCAGAAAGGGTCGGGAGGAGCTAAACATGTTAACTGATCAGGATTAGTTGATAGAAGAAATGGCTAGATTAGAACTGAAAGTGAAGTATCCGAAGGAATCGGATGAGATGTTGTTTTAAGTAACTACTGGTTCTACTCTGGTAGACAAGGTGAAAGAGGCACAACTTCACGATGAAGAATGCGAGAAGATTCGAAAAAGAATAGTCGATGGTGAAAAAATCAAGTTCAAGATCGATAGTGAAGGACTGCTACGATTTGAAGGAAGAATCTGGGTAGCGCCAGTATCAGATGTCAAAGAGGAGATTTTGAGCGAAGCTAATAGTTCGAGATATTCGATTCACCCTGGGAGTACGAAGATGTACAAGGATCTTAGGCATCATTTCTGGTAGCCGAATATGAAGAGGGACGTTGCTGAATGCATTGCGAAATGCTTGACGTGCCAGAAAGTTTAAGCAAAACGCAAGAGACCTAGTGGATTGCTACAACCGCTAAAGATTCTGGAATGGAAGTGGGAGCATATCACGATGGATTTCGTGGTTGGTCCTTCCAGCAACTCAGAAGGGTTTTGATGCGATATGGGTTATTGTGGATCGACTGACGAAGTAAGCCCATTTGTTACCGATCAGGATTAAGTTTAACTTAGATCAGTTGGCAAAACTGTAAGTTAAGGAAATTATTTCTCGACACGGTGTTTCGGTGCCAATTGTATCTGATAGAGATCCGTGTTTCACGTTGAATTTTTGGAAACAATTACAAGAGTGTCTGGGAACGTAAATACGAATGAGTACAGTATATCATCCTCAGACTGATGGCCAGAGCGAGAGAGCGATTGAGATGCTAGAGGATATGCTGAGAGCTTGCGTTATGGACTTCAAAGGAAGTTGGGATGATCATCTACCATTGGTGGAGTTCGCCTACAACATAGTCATCATGCGAGAATCGGGATGACGCCTTACGAACCGTTATATGGCAGGAAATGTAAAACCCCATTCTACTGGGATGAAGTTGGTGAACTTTAACTGTTGGGACCAGAACTGGTACAACAAATCGCCAAAATTGTGAAGCTGATCAGAACGAGACTAGTTGTTGCTTAAGACAGAAAGAAGAAATTTGCCTATCAACATTGACATAATCGAGAATTATTACTAAAAAGTTTCGTTTTCTTGAAGGTATCCCTAGAAAGGAAAGATTTGATATGTAAAGAAGGAAAAGTTGAGTCCCCGATTTATTAGACCTTTCGAGGTACTACGAAAAGTTGGCGAAGTGGCTTACGAGGTGGTGTTACCTCCGAAGCTAGATAATATACACAAAGTCTTCCACATTTCTGTGTTGAGACCGTACAAGCACGACTACAAGCATGTAATAGAATACGAGCCTTTATAATTTGATAAAGACTTAACATATAAAGAAGTGTCTGTTCAAATAGTTGATAGAAAAGAACAAGTACTTAGAAATAAAGTGATACCTTCTGTTAAGGTAATCTAGAGGAACCACAGTGTTGAAGAAGCTACGTGGAAACTCGAAGATGTAATGATGAAATCGTATCCCCAATTTTTTGCTTAATTATTTGTGTAACCCCTTATATGCCGATTCTGGGGACAGAATCTTTTTAAGGGACGAAGAATGTAACAGATGAGTTTTTTTTATGTTGTGATTCTGGGGACAAAATTCTTTTAAGGAGGGAAGATTGTAACGAATGAGAATTTATATATTAATTTTAAATATTTATTGAATTAAATAAATATTTTATGTGATTTATTTATTGAGTTAAATAAATAAATTATATGATTTTGTGGAGTGATTTTATTAAGTGTTATATATTAATTAAATGGATATTTAATATTTTATTTAATTGATGTATATTGATTTTATAGTATAGTTCTATTTTAATTGAGATAATTAAATTAGATGAAGTTATGTGATAATTGTTACATGAAATTATAATTAGCGAGTAATTATAATTTGTTATGTGGCATTTTATGTGATTAATTGATGTTAACTTTTAAGTAATTAAATAAGAATGTTAAAAATTTAATTAATTAAAGGGTAACATTTAAACTATGTGTTACAAAATTTATTAAAGTAAAGAAAGGAGTTTTTTAATTAGTTTTAGAAAACGAGGCCCTTACTTTTGTTTTAAAAGATTTTTGCCAAACAGGGCCCTAACTATCAAAAAAGCTATTTTTCTAAATTGAGTGGTTTTGCCAAACAAGCCCTAGTGGCTTTTGATTTTCAAAATTTTATAATTGATGTAGTTATTAGGTGAGTTAATTATCAGTTATATATTATATTTATATCCTATATCTATTAGTATACGTATATAGTTTTATGTTAGTATTATATCAGTGATAGAAGAATATCAGTGTTAGAGAAGAGAGAAAAGAATACAGAGAAGTCAGAGAAGAAAAGAAAGAAAGAAGAAGAAAGGGGAACTTTGCTAAATCAAAAGAAGTCACCATACTTATCTTCTTCCTCTAGAACTAAAAAGGGTATAATCTATAATCTCTAACCTTGTATTTTTAGAGTTCAGTTTATATGTTCTTCGTATTTCATTCTCTGTCAAAATAAGTTTTCATGAAAGTGATGTAGACATGATTTTATATGTTTAAGATATTCATAAACAGTTTATAATTGAATTGTATGCTGTAAACGATTTTCAGAAATCAAATTGTTGCAAAAATATGTTTTAAATGGAGAATTTGTGTTCTTGTGAATTTTTCATGTTTTGGTTGATTTTGAGAATGAAAATTTAGGAGTTACTTATGTGTTAAATTGCAAATTTAGAATTTTGTATGATACTATCTTCAATAATGAAAACAATGCATGTATTATAAATGGAATCGATGGAGAATTGAATTTATGATGAATTATTTTGTTAAAAGTATGAGTTTTAAGAAAATAGCAAAATTTGATTTCTACAACCTTTGATTTTTGTTGCTTAGATGATTTCTTTGATTATAATCATGTTATAAATATGTATTGTTGCATGTGTATGCCTTATGTTGTTTGAGTTGCTGTACATTGCCGATTGTTGGCGTGTTGGGGAAAAGCAGTGAAGTAGAGTGCCGACTGCACTGTTTCTGTCCGCGTTTTGGCCTAGCTGCACCCGTAACAAAGGCAGAAACAACGCAGCTGCGCTTGCTGAGTTATTCAGAATTGAGCACCAGCGCAGCTGCGCCGGTGCCAAGGCTTAATGTAGCGCAGCTATGTTAGGACCTGAGCAGAGGCAGTGCACTTTAGTTGTTTGTTCAAAGTTTTTTTAAAACCCAAGTTGAATTGTTTCAACTATAATGATCATGTGTATCATGTCGCAATAACATATTATTGATATGAATATTGACGATTTCAAAATAGAAAAGAAAGAAGGTTGCGACCCTTAAATTATTATTTGATAATTATGAATTGTAAATTGTTTAATTATGCATGATGTAGTTGATTAATTATAAATTATGATTTGTTTAATTATAATTTAATTAAAATGTGATTATAATTTGAGTAATTATAATTAAAGTAAATGTTTAAATTATAATTCATTTAATTATGATATAATTAATATGAAGTACGTAATTATTATTTGATTTAATTATGTGAGCATGTAATATGACTATGTGATGTGATTAATTATGTGTAATTAATTGATTAAATAAGAATGAGTTATCCTAGATGGGTTAACTAATTATGTGAATTAGTTACGTGTTAACTAATTTAGATTATTGTGGTTAAATATATATGTGTAGGATTTGTTAAAGAACGTGATAGTAATTGTAGCTTGCGCTTGAGGCAAGTTTTCTATCCCTTAACTCGTTAATTATATACAAATTCTTTAAATTCAAATATTCATTGTATTAAGATTGTCCTTTTATTTCTGCAACAGACAAGTACTTAATTAAAGTTCATGATTTAATTAAAGTGACCTTGACTTAATTGTTCAAGTAAAGGCTATCTTATATTTCGTATGCTTTAAGTTTAAATTCTAAAGCATAAGTTATTTCATAATTCGTTATTATTGAATTATTCTTGGTTATTGTGAGTCGCTTCAACTACTCCTTAGTTGATGAGAGTTGAACTCCAAATTTTCTTATAAGCTTATCCAAACCAAACTTTTTTTGATGCGGACTTGTATCAAATACTGAGATGAACAACCCTATTTATTAGGGGATTTTTATACGAAAGTGTTAAGATGGTTGTGCACAATACATGGTACGAAGGGTTGATCCCCCTAAGTACGAGTTAAGGTCCATAGTCTAAATGACTATTAAAGGTTTTAAATAGAAATGTTTATAACCTAGGACAAAGTTCAAGGTCTTATGCCCTCAGATGATTTCAACATTCGAAATTCTAAATATTGATCAAAAGAATTATTGTTTAATTCTTTATTGTTGATGAAAGTAAAGTTATTCAAAGCTATTGAAGCTATTCAATTATGTCCTTATTATTGTGGTATTGCTAGTGAGCTGTTGTTTGCTCACTCTTGCATATTTAATAATCCCTTGCAGTTAAAGCCGAGAACGTTGACGTACCGTCAACGAGTAAAGGGAAAGGCAAGATGAACAAATGAAGACTTGTTATCTTTTAATGTTGATTGTAATAAGACTTTATGTTATGTTTTTATTTCTACATTATTATTTATGTTAAGGTTAGCAAACCTGGGATATTTTTCGATTAACGTTGTAATCCTTTTTATAAGGAAGATTTTATTTAATAATGAGGTTGTAATTTTTTTTGCATTCCTTATTATTAGGTAGATGTATGTTTTATTTAGATAGTGAACACCAAATCCTGTGAAGTACCCGGATTTGGGGTGTCACATTATCACCAGTTGAAAGTACGGAAGGAGGACATACCAAAGACGGCATTTCGAACCCGTTATGGGCACTATGTGTTTTTGGTAATGTCATTTGGATTTACTAATGCTCTAGCAGCATTCATAGACTTGATGAACCGAGTTTTCAAGCCATACTTGGATAAGTTCGTAGTAGTTTTCATCGACGACATCTTTATCTACTCGAAGAAAAAGAAAGAGCACGCCGAACATCTAAAGATGGTTTTAGAAGTGTTAAGGAAAGAGAAGATGTATGCGAAATTTTCTAAATGTGAATTTTGGATGGAAAAAGTTCAATTCTTAGGACACGTGGTAGATAAGGATGGATTTTCAGTAGACCCTGCAAAGGTAGAAGTAGTGAGTAATTGGGAGCAACCAAAGACACCAACAGAGGTAAGAAGTTTCTTAGGGTTAGCTGGGTACTATCGAAGATTCATCTAAGATTTTTCTAAGATAGCAACCCCGTTGACAAATCTAACGAGGAAGACGGTAAAATTTATATGGACAGAAAAATGCGAAGAAAGTTTTCAGGAGTTGAAGAAGAGATTAAGCGAAGCGCCTGTATTATCATTACTAAACGATGCAGGAGGTTTCGTGGTGTATAGTGATGCATCGTATAAAGGATTTGGCTGTGTGCTCATGCAACATGGCAAGGTCATTGCGTATGCATCATGACAATTAAAGGATTACAGAAAACGATACCCTACTCATGACTTAGAGTTAGCGGTAGTAGTTTTTGCGTTAAAGATTTGGAGACATTATCTGTACGGAGAGAAATATGAGATATACACAGACCACAAGAGTTTGAAATATATCTTCACATAGAAGGAGTTGAACATGCGACAGAGGAGGTGGTTAGAATTAATTAAGGATTATGACTGCGAGATTCTTTATCACCCGGGAAAGGCAAACGTAGTTGCCGACGTGCTAAGCAAAAAAGGAAGAGAGAAATTATTCCAATTAACGACTCAGAAGGAGTTAATAAGAGAAATGGAGAAATTGGAAATAGAAGTAAGGGGACCGGGAAAGTCTGGAGAAAAATTATTTGTAATAGAAGCTCGTCCAACATTATTGGATAGAGTAAATGAGTCACAAGAGAAGGATGAGGAATGCGTGAAAATAAGAAAGAGGATAGTAGAAAATGAAGAAGAAAGATTCAGAATGGATAAAGACGGTATCTTGATATTCGAAGGAAGAGTATGGGTACCAGCTATAATTGCGCTGAGAGAGGAAATCTTGCATGAGGCATATAATACGATGTATTTTGTTTATCCAGGAGGCACAAAGATGTATAGAGATCTGAGGCAACATTTTTGGTGGCCCAATCTGAAACGAAAAGTCGCAGAGTGTGTCAGCAGATGTCTCACTTGTCGATGAGTTAAAGCGGAGCACCAAAGGCCGAGTTGTCTACTTCAACCGTTGGAGATACCAGAATGGAAATGGGAGCACATTACGATGGACTTCGTGGTGGGACTTCCAGTCACACAAAAAGGTTATGATATCATTTGGGTTATTGTGGATCGACTAACGAAAATAGCTCATTTTCTACCGATTAAGATCCGATATAATTTGAATTAGTTAGCTAGTCTGTACATAAAGGAAATTGTTTCACGACATAGAGTTTCGGTGTCAATTGTCTCTGATCGAGATCCACGCTTCTCGTTAAACTTATGGAAAAGCTTACAAGAAATGATGGGAACCTAGTTAAGGTTGAGTATTGCGTATCATCCTCATACAGACAGCCAAAGTGAGCGAACAAAATAAACGCTGGAGGACATGCCTAGAACTTGCATGATGGACTTCAGAGGGAATTTGGACGATCACCTACCTCTAGTAGAATTTGCTTATAACAATAGTTTTCATGCGAGTATCGACATGCCACCGTATGAAGCTCTTTACGGGAGAAAATGCAGAACGCCATTATATTGGGACGAAGTCAGAGAACGACGAATTTTGGGACTAGAATTAGTACAGCAAACAACAGATGTGGTGACAATAATAAGAGCCAGATTAGTAGCAGCTCAAGATCGCAAGAAAAAGTACGCTGATTTGCATCGACAAGACCAAGACTTTAAAGACGGTAGTTTCGTATTCTTGAAGGTATCTCCCTGGAAAGGAAAGATACAATTCGGTAAGAAGGAAAAATTGAGTCCGAGGTTCATAAGACCCTTTGAGGTATTGAAACGAGTGGGCGAAGTGGCATACAATGTAATACCCGAGAATTTTTGAATATTATTAAATGAATATATTAATGGAAATGAATATTTATTTGAATATAAATATATATGTGTTGCGAGATGAGCTCATTCAAATGAATTCAAATTGAATATATAATAATTGAGGAAGAATGTGGAGTTTCGGTTAAACTCGTTGAAATGCCTTGTGTGGTACGAGCATAGAAACAATAACGAGGTTAATTAAGCTTAAGTGATAAGCCTTGTGTGGCCTAATTAATTCCTAATCTAGTTGGATCATTTAATTAATAATGTATTAGACTTAGGATATATCCAAACCTAACGACATTAATGTGATATGTTATAAGAATTAAGATGTGGCCCAATCAATTTATGTGCTAGATTAAATAATAGAATCCATGTGCTTTAGTGTGCTTAGCCCAATTGATTTAATATGGTGTGGTCCAATGTGTAATGTATGATGATAGGAATATGTATATATATATATATATATGCATGTAGATATATATTTATGTAGTTGTATAATAGAGGTTGTAAAATGATGTGTGACATTGGAATGTGAATAAAACTATATGATAAAAAGGAAATGAGCCACATGGATGGACTTATAAGAATACATACTATATGTACATTATACAATATGGACTCAAACAATATTATCTAAAGTGTAGTGTGACACTTTAGTGAAACTATGCAATATGGAAACTATATTGTAAGAGTAATAAAATTATATGAGTTACATATATGAACTTATATGACCATGTGATAGGTATAATACTTTAATGAATACTATATAGTATATTAAAGTATGTGAATAATTAATAGCAAAAATTATTTCAATAAGTTACATAATTGGAATCATGAGGTTGGTAATAATGTAGTATGTCACTATTCAATTAACTCATAATTTGACATTATTAAAATGTACATGGATTATATATCAATGTGTATACATGATAAGCGGTTTTATGACCACTTATTTGGATAATAACCAGCTCATTCTGTTGCTTAAACTCAAGTAATCCTGTGCGTTTAATATGTTTTTCCTTTGTTTGCACTGTTTATGTTTAGGAACTCTCCGAGAGCAAATTGAGCATTAAAGGCATGATAGCATGATAGATGAAGATGTTGCGAGGCTAAAAGTGCAGAAGTGCAAGGAAGCGGAGCGGAAGCCAAGTGCAGCAACAAAGAAATGCACCAGCAGAATTTCATAGCATGCGCGGCCGCGCCGTGTTAAGGCAGCCAGCCCGCGCACCCGCGCCAACCCCCAGACCAGAGTCCTAATTTTTGTGCTCGTGCGACCGCGCCAAGACCAAAGCCAAATGTCGCGCAGCCGCGCCGACTCCCAGCTTGACCAAGTTTGACTTTCGACTTAGCAGATCGGGAGAAGGCTTATATTAGGGCTTTTGCCCTCATTTGCTCGGCATCTCCACTAGGGAGTTCATGCCCTAGTTTTCCATTTTCCTTCTCTTTTCTTTTTTTATTTAATCTAGATTAGGAGTAGATTAGAGAGTAGATTAGGTTTAATTAGTTTAGTGAGATTCTAGGGTTTTTTTTGGACTTGAAGATTGAAGCAAGGGATAAACAATAAAGATCCACACTTGGAGAAAGACTCAAGATTTACAATTTCTATCTCTTAATTCTCCTTGTATTCATGTATATTTGGATGATGTTTATAAACCTTGTGGATAATATATTCAAGTATTTATGACTTAGTTTATATTTTGGGATTTCAATGGAACCCAACACATAGTTGTATTGATTGCTCTCTCTCTCTTTGCTATTATTACGAATTGGTTATCATAACTTGTGCGTTTAGATTGATTTAGTGTGAACCTATATGAAATTGACAAATGGATTTTAGGTTTAGACCTAGTTATGATATCATGCGAAAGTTAGAGATTCTTGCGGGTAATCTATGAGATTATGTGACGTGTGTCTCATTCATAGTCCTAAAGAGTTGATAATTTGTTAGTGTTTAGGATAGAAATATACCTAAATGCCCTATGTAAGCATTTGAGAATCTAATCTTAATTACTTCCTATGCGAAAGTTGGTAATTGATGGAGTAGTTAACGAGATTTCCCGTGACATGTGTCTTGTTAATTGTTCTGGATTTTAGTTGCTTGATAGTGTGTAGGATAGACATATACCTACACGCCGCATTAGGAAGATTCATAGTTGTCCATCGAAAGAGGCTATTATATAATCGTGATTTCTCGGTTGTCAATTCTAGGTGCTAATTAGTCTAAGTGAGAGAGTTAAGAGACTCGAACGAAGTGTTGGGGGAATTTGTAATCCCATGTCTTCATTATCTGAAATTACCCTAGGATTAGTTATTGCATGTTTTAATTACTTGCCTAGTTTAACTTAGTTTTAATTCTTTCTCTTTACCATCCGTTTAAATAAGACTGAGATGATTATATGCTAGTGCTTTGGCAACCTATTATCCATTAATTCTCCGTGGGAATGATATCTTACTCACTCTTTATTACTCGTTGGCCGCGTATACTTGAGCGTAAATTGTGTCATCTAATCGGACCAACAAGTTTTTGGCGCCGTTGCCGGGGAATTATTTGGATAACTGTTTGCCAACAATAGTTTAAATCAAATTAGTCTTAATTTAAACTTTCTATTTTTGTTTTAATTCTCTTCATTTATTCTCTTTTCAGGTACAATGGACTTAAATTTCTGTCCATGGAATGGTACAAGGCAAGAGCAACCAAGGGAAGCATACACTGATGGCGTCAACCCAATTGCAACACTTTCAGCACAGCTAGAGGTTCTCTCGAGGAAGCTGGATACTGTCTCAGCTCAGCAGAATCGAGAGACGGCAGTGACCTATGACTACAGTGCTGGGAGCTACGCGAGCCATCAGGAGCCTATCAGTTATGGACAGGCACAGTATGGGGGTGAGTATTCCTACAGTGAACCTTATCCCTACTATCAGCAAGACTGGGGGTATCACCCAGACCCTTCAGCAAACCCTTCATCAGACTATTATCAAGACCAACACTGGGATTCAAGTCCCGCATAGGCCCTATAATGCACCTTCCAGACTCTAGTTTACAAGCCTCAATACAATTTTGAGGGTGACACAAAAAATGCAAGATTGGAGGAAGAAGGTGACATATCACTGAAGGACATCTTGATTGAGAAACAGAAGTCAGTCAAGAATATCCAGAACTGGGCAGAGCAAATTAGCAAGGCCTTGATGACAGAGGAAGAACAAGGGATTCTGACCAATACTGCGAGCTATCAAGATCAATACGAGCCAAGTCTAAATTTTGCACCCGAACCCACTTATCAATCCCCAAGTTTGCAAGGAGAACAGTCAACAATGGACTTCATGTATATGAGCTTAGCTAACCATGAGGAGATGATTAGGAGCCAAGAAGAATCGAACCAAAACTTCCAGAATCAGATGGCCCTAATCCACAACACTCCTACCAATGAGCATCAGTACATGGAGCCCGAGGCTGAAACAGAAAAGGAAGGATTGGACATTATGTGGGGTAGCTCATTAGCATCAACAAAGGAGATCTTGGTCGAACAAGAGAAGTCAAATGAGGATCTTCAGACTTGGGTGGAGAAGATTAACACGGCATTAAGGAAGGAGGGGGTATGTGAACAAACAACAACAATGCAAGATCTTATACCTCCAATGACTGAAGCCGTAAGTTACGAACCCCAAGATACATAGTGCTATGATATGGGTGCAGAAATTGATAGAGAGCCCGAAGCGCACTTGGAACTGGATGAGCGAAAGGAAATGGATATTGAGGAGCTAATTGGGGCTGTGGAGTATGAATGTGAACCAAAAGTGACAATCCCCCAAGAGCCTCCTCCGCCTAAGTGGAACAAACCAGTCAAGTTTGCACATCCTTGCCCCCTTGGTAGCAACATTACAGAGTCGGATCTCGATAACAAGAGAGACTCCGCAAGCTTCAAACCATGGTGGTCAGCAGAGAAGAGAATAGAAGAAGAAACCGTTGTATCGTGCAAACCTCAAAGCCTAAACCATTTCACGTACACAATGGAACCCTTGCCTAGCTCCCCAACCTTCAGGACGGGGAATTCTTTTACTTATCCAATGCTAGGTAGTTTAAATCTGCATCCGCTCCTACTGGGAAGCCGCCAAAGTCACACAGCTATTCTGATGGATGGAGGGGTTCTCCAGTATCGTCGGGGAGTTGGGTAGCAGTGGGCAGACACAGTCGAGCTAGAGGACTATAAATCAAGCGCTAGATGGGAGGCACCCCATCATTTCTCTCTCTCTTTGTTTAATTCTCCATTACCTACTTCCCATCATCCCTCTCTCTATCTCTTTGTTTAATTCTCCATTTACATGCTTTCTATCACATTTCCCTCCCCCTCATTTAATTCTTATTAGTTAATATTTAGTTTAAATTTTTGCATATTGTAGGAATTATGAGTTCATTGCCTACATTTTTGAACTTAGGCATGAATGCGTATCTTTTTGGGACCATGAAGCTTATAGCATACGTTTAATGCATTTGCATTGCAGATACGCCTTTAGAGAATTTTTAGGAATATAAATGCATATATCTTTCCATGTTCATTCTCTTGATGTAAATAGTTTTATATACTTTTGTTAGTCTAGAAGGGCTTAATAAGTCTTGTCTGCATATTTCAGGTTAAAAGCTGCTTGGGAGCAAAGTTCAAATGCCATAGCCACTGTGTCTAGAAAAATTCTGTGAAAAAACAGGATCTAGCATGCCGCACGGTCGCGCCAGGATAAGCCTGAGCTGGCGCGCGGCCGCGCCACACATGCAGACTGAGCCTGACTTGGGAAAAATTATGGCAGCTTTTGGGGGCACCGCTTTATGTCATTATCTGCAGCACCCAGCCTCATTCCCTATAATCCCAAACCCTCAAGTTCCTTCATGCAATCCCCCATCTCTTCCATCTCATGCAATCCCCTCCATTACAAGCCTTAGTTTTGAAAACCTCCTACCTCCTCAATCCAAAGTACCAATTCTCATCCACCTCATCCTCTCAACTTGATCAATTGAGATATTGAGTGTGGGATCTCTAGCAGAGCAAGATTGATATGGAGTTGGGTTGGTTCATTGAGTATAGTGTTGAGCGCGATTTATTTTGCCAGAGCAGAAAGAGAGGCGAGGGAAACTTTTGAGAGGGCGCCACTTCATTCATGCAGCATCAGAAGCCGAGTATGGGAGTTTCTTTCTTTTTACCTTTACATTCAATAAGGACATTAAACATTTTAAGTTTGGTGGTATTGGTTTTGTTTTTGCATGTAGTTAGTTCATTTCATGTTGTGTCAGTTCATGTAGTGCATGTAGTTCATTTCATATTGTGTTTGTTTATTTAGTGCATGTAGGTTGTAAATAGTTAGAATTTGTCAAAATTTTAAAATTTTTGCATTCTGTTTTGCATTCTGTGTTAGGACATTTTGCATGAATCCAGTTTCAGTTGGTGAGTTATGTATGTGGCCTATGAAGAAACTGAAATCACTTGATTGTTGAACTGATTGGAGACTTAAGCTTGATTTCATTGTTATATATGTAAATCCTTACCTGTCAGATACTGTGTAGCCAGTGAGCACGATAGAGTAACCACTATGATATGCTAAGTCTAAATTTTCACATACTTGTCTTCTGGTGGAAAAACTATGTTTTAATAAAAGAGTTTCAGTTCGCATATAATAATAACTAGACTGTTAAAAGCTTAAGTTTGGGGGAAACAGGGGGCATGCATGATTTATGCGGGGAGATGGAGCGTAAAACGTACTCCCTTGCAGAAAAAGAAAAAGAAAACAAAAGAAAAGATTAAGAAAAAAAGAAAAAATAGAATAAACACTTCGGCTACGTCTAGTTCTGTAGCCTTTGATATTCGAGCAAGTAAGCCCTCGGGGTGTTTCTACACCCAGCGCCCTAAGGCCGTCTGGTCTGGGAGTCGTTGGTCGAAAGCTCGCTACATGAATATCATTGAAAAGCCTAAGAGGACTAGGCATGGCACAGTTGATTGTGTACACGAGAAAGTGCGAATACGCCCTCGTGAGTAATAAAAGCTTAATGAAAACCCCATGTTGACTCTTAACTCTAGTAATGCACGGTCTTAGTTAGAACTTATATGATTTACTATTTTTCTTAAGTTAAAGCTTGTTTTTTCCCTAAGAAGCATAGTATGTGAATTATTTGTCTGAATGCATATCGAATGGTTACTAGGCACACAACTCATAATACATCAGTGCTGACAGTTTTGGATTTGCAAGAATATGCGTTATAATCTTGTCTTGGGTAGCTTTTCTATTTGATTATCTTGTGGTTTTCTGAAGCATTGCTTAGAAAGTTCGATACTGACTGAAGCTTGGATTCGCATTCATGATAGCGTAGGTTGCATACATTGTAGATACTGCATTGCATATGTTATTTAGTTTTGTTTTGGTTGCTTGAGGGCAAGCAACGTTTAAGTTTGGGGGTATTTGATACGCGGTTTTATGACCACTTATTCAGATAATAACCAGCTCATTCTGTTGCTTAAACTCAAGTAATCCTGTGCGTTTAATATGTTTTTCCTTTGTTTGCACCGTTTATGTTTAGGAACTTTTCGAGAGCAAATTGAGCGTTAAAGGCATGATAGCATGATAGGTGAAGATGTTGCGAGGCTAAAAGTGTAGAAGTGCAAGGAAGCGGAGCGGAAGCCAAGTGCAGCAACAAAGAAATGCACCAGCAGAATTTCATGGAATGCGCGGCCGCGCCGTGTTAAGGCAGCCAGCCGGCGCGCCCGCGCCAACCCCCAGACCAGATCCCAGTTTTTGTGCTCGCGCGGCCGCGCCAAGACAAAAGCCAAATGCCGCGCGGCCGCGCTGACTCCCAGCTTGACCAAGTTTGACTTTCGACTTAGCAGATCGGGAGAAGGCTTATATTAGGTCTTTTGCCCTCATTTGCTCGGCATCTCCACTAGGGAGTTCATGCCCAAGTTTTCCATTTTCCTTCTCTTTTCATTTCTTATTTAATCTAGATTAGGAGTAGATTAGGTTTAATTAGTTTAGTTAGATTCTAGGGTTTCTTTTGGACTTGAAGATTGAAGCAAGGGATAAACAACAAAGATCCACACTTGGAGAAAGACTCAAGATTTGCAATTTCTATCTCTTAATTCTCCTTGTATTCATGTATATTTGGATGATGTTTATAAACCTTATGGATAATATATTCAAGTATTTATGACTTAGTTTATATTTTGGGATTTCAATGGAACCCAACACATAGTTGTATTGATTGCTCTCTCTCTTTGCTATTATTGCGAATTGGTTATCATAACTTGTGCGTTTAGATTGATTTAGTGTGAACCTATATGAAATTGACAAATGGATTTTAGGTTTAGACCTATTTATGATATCATGAGAAAGTTAGAGATTCTTGCGGGTAATGTATGAGATTATGTGACGTGTGTCTCATTCATTATCCTAAAGAGTTGATAATTTGTTAGTGTTTAGGATAGAAATATACCTAAATGCCGTATGTAACCATTTGAGAATCTAATCTTAATGACTTCCTATGCGAAAGTTGGTAATTGATGGAGTAGTTAACGAGATTTCCCGTGACATGTGTCTTGTTAATTGTTTTAGATTTTAGTTGTTTGATAGTGTGTAGGATAGACATATACCTACACGCCGCATTAGGAAGATTCATAGTTGTCCATCGAAAGAGGCTATTATATAATCGTGATTTCTCGGTTGTCAATTCTAGGTGCTTATTAGTCTAAGTGAGAGAGTTAAGAGATTCGAACGAAGTGTTGGGGGAATTTGTAATCCCATGTCTTCATTATCTGAAATTACCCTAGGATTAGTTATTGCATGTTTTAATTACTTGCCTAGTTTAACTTAGTTTTAATTCATTCTCTTTACCATCCGTTTAAATAAGACTGAGATGATTATGTGCTAGTGCTTTGGCAACCTATTATCCATTAATTCTCCGTGGGAACGATATCTTACTCACTCTTTATTACTCGTTGGCCGCGTATACTTGCGCGTAAATTGTGTCATCTAATCGGACCAACAATACATGTACCCCAATGTGCTACCTTGAAATATTGTTATGACATTTTAGGTCCATGTATACCCTAAGTATATATTTAACCTAAGGTGTATATATATGTGTACTAAGCATAGTGTGTGGAATTGTTGCACAAATGCTGAGTTTAGCTTGTCCCATATTGAGTGTCCAATTGCTCTCCCAATTCTCATTCACGTGTAACACCAAAAGGCTAGAAGCCTATCCCTCCTTCTTGTCCCAAGATCATTCTAGCTCATCATTTTAGGGGGAGTGGGATTCATGATGGAGTATAACAACTACTCACCAACCAACTATTCAGAGGTAATATTCCTTCATATGTTCTTAAATTCAAGTTTTGCAAAGTTCTTAGAAAAAGGGCTAAAATACTTATTTGAGTTGGAAAATTTATGGTTGAATCTGTCAATTGATGCTAGATATTGTTAATATGGTTGAATACGAAATCAACGGAAGTTAAACGAAGTAAATTGGTCAAGTAACGAATTCGTAGCGAAGAGAATCACTAAATGGGTTAAACTTTGAAATATGGCAAAAATCTTGAAATTATTCTTGAATTTAATTGTTTATGTGTTTGGAGTTGTTGGGATCATGCTATGTATGTTGGGTAGTAAGTTTATGGAGTTTATACATAGTGGGTATGCTTAAAATTGCTGTTTGTTGTGATTTTGGGATGTTTGTTTCGTAGAAGGGGAAAGGGATTTTTGAACTGCAACTGCTATGCCCACCCCGATGGGCTTCCTATAAGCCAAATTGCCGCCCCGACGGGGGTTGGCCAGAGGAAATTTTAGCCATTGCCGCCCCGACGGGCCTCGTGTAGTGCAATCACCCGCCCAGGCGGGGGGTGGTCAAGGAACCAAATGTGTCAATGTGTATTGCAAGATGTCTTAGTAGGAATAGAGTTTGAGTTATAATCTTTTGAAAGAAAAGTTAAAGGACGAATACCATGTTTATAAAACCTTACGCCTTTTTGAAATCTTACCTTCTTAGCATGTATTCGCAATTTAGTTTGTTATAACATGAGATTTCTTAAGACAAATATGTACACTATTCAATGTTACTTAAAACAAGTTTTCAAAGAGTAAAGTTATGTCGACTTGGAATACATGAATCAAATACATGCAAGCATGCGTAGTAAAGACTGTTTAGCATTATTATATGGTTTAATTAGTATTATGGTTAGTCGTTGACATAACAAGTTTTCTTGGCTTTATAAAATGAAGATTTATGAATAGAATTATCCATTGTTGAAAGTAAATGGATAAGACCAAACCTAGTTCCTCAACATGCATGTATGAATACTTTAAGCTATAATATATGGCTCAAGCAATGTTTTAAGTGTTCAAGCATATAGTGACTGTATGGAACTAAGTTTTGCCAAGGTGTTTCTAAGGTTTGCGAAAGTAAAAACAATGTGGATTATATATCTATGATTTTAAATGTGTGTCGAATACATGGATAAACATATGTGTAATAAAAGTATGTCGATATATATGTGAAGTATGTGTGACTAATGTATACCTATATATACGTAAATAGGATATAATAGTTCATTGAGGTGATATTCAGCTATGCTTGGTAATCGACAAAAAGGCAAGTTTCCTGACTTACACTCATTTATTGTGCAAGTATCCTAAACCCTTGCATTACTTTATTCAACGAATATTGTAAGCAAGTACTTGAACCCTACTCTTTATTAAGCATTACTGGAGCTTGAACTATTATTAGTTATACAAGTAAATAATTAAAAGCATGATTCTTATCCTATGACATAATGCCTCATAAATAGAATAGAGTTGTTTATTCTTGAACTTTGATTCGAGTATTGAACTTATAATTGTTCGCTTATTCATTTAAAGAGCCGTCTATGCCAATTGATTCGGCTAGACTTATAACATGATTAGAAAGCTATCCAAACCAATTGAATGGTGCGGAATTCTTGTGTTAGCTGAGTTGAACAACCTTTTTTGAAGGGGATATATATTTATCGGGAGACCGATGTGCGCACTTCTGTATGATTAAATGTTATGCATAATATAGGGTACTTTAGGCTGGTCACCTGTTGTACTTGTTTTATTGGATTTTCAGTATATTACTGTTAATTCTAGTAGAAGTTCATAGTCCTTAGTGATTGCTCAGTATTTAGTTATCTTGAAACCTTGAATTGATTTAGTATTGAATCTTATTGATATCCTTCTGTCCTTAGCGACTATTATTGAGAACTGTTAATATTCTTGTTATCCTTGAAACTATCACATCCTGTTATACTCTTTTGAGATTCGAGAACTATATTACTCACCCTTATTGTTATATTACTTGTTGAGCAAACTTGTTGCTCATTCTTGCTTTTCCTAAAATATTTCAGTTAAGGCAGAGTAGTGCGGACCCTCGGGCACAGACAAGGGTAAAGGAAAGGCTACTGAGTAGTTTAATGTTACGTAGAACTTATGATTGTATTAAGATTTATGCTATTATGTATTAGTTAGGTTTATATATGCTTAAGGTATGTTTAAGCTATGTAAACGATGTTTAAGTTACGAGACCTTGGGACGTGAATAAATTATATTAATTAAATATAATCTATTCGATAGTAGAGTTGTGTATTATTCCGTTGTGCGATGCGACATTTAGTCATACTATTATTATCATGATGTTAGATTATAGAACGTGACAAACCGAATTCGAGTGACCCTATGGCAGTCCGAATTTGGGGGCGTCATATACAAAGTAGCATTACCACCCGAATTGGAACACATCACAACATGTTTTACATTTCCGTGTTGCGTCCGTACAAGCCTAATTACAAGCATGTAATCTCCTATGAGCCCATTCAAGTAGAGAAGAATATGGCATATGAAGAAATTTTTGTCCAGATATCAGATAGGAAAGAACAAACACTAAGAAATAAATTATATCTTCTATAAAATTAGTTTGGCGAAACCACGATGTCGAGGAGGCTACGTGGAAATTAAAAGATAATATGAGGAGAGACTATCCTCATCTTTTTGTGTCACCTTGTACCAATTCCGAGGACGGAATTTTTATAAGGGAGGGAGGATGTAATTCCCGTGAATTTTATAAATAATATTAATATTGATATTAATAAACGTGTGAATATTTATTTTAATATAAACGTTTATGAATCATGAGATGAGTAACTCAATTAGATTAAATTGAATTTATGATAATTGAGAAATGTGGAGAATTTATAATAAGCTCGTGAAATGCCTTGTGTGGCATGATGATGGAATTTACGATGATCTAATTAAATTAAAGAATGAATGAATTAATAAGTGAAGGATTAGTTAATATTATATTGTTAATTAATTGTTATTATGAGTAAGAGCATATTAATGAGTAAAAAATAAATTAATATAATATATTAATGTTTATTCAATTAATTGTTGTGTACAATAATATGTAATGATTAATCATATGTTATATAGTACCTACATCTATTTAATATAAAATAAGGTGTGACATTGCAAGATAACTATATAATATAGGAAACTATATAGTAAAATTAAATGAATCATATAAGTTACATAAATGGGCCTATGTGACAACATGTTATGTGTTGATACATTAAATGTGTACTTTAATGAGAAGAATTAAATTATAATAAATAAATGATTGTTATTTAATAATTATTTCAATAAGTAAGTATAATTGAAATAATAAAGTCTTATGATAATACGGAATGATAGTACTCAGTTAAATTATATTTCGATATTATCTTGACTAATCAAATGTACATGGATTATATAATGATATGTATATATATACCTCCAACTTACCACAATGTAATAATATTACCTCATTAAAAGTATATTGTAAACCCAAAAGGAATTAAAACTATGTAATCATTTTGCAAATGCTGAGAGTAGGAGAGCTTGTCCCATAATCTTTGTCCCTTTTGCACTCTTAGCCGTATACTAGGCCAATGGCTTATGTCCTTCTCATCTCAATTCCCATCAAAATCAAATGATGAGGGGAGTGGCTCTAACAGTGATAATGGAACAATTACACCAAACCTTGATTACCCTACATCTTCTTCTTCTTCCCGTCAGTTAAAATTCGAGGACAAAGGCTTTGTATGGTAAACAAATTTCTCTATAAATGAAGCTCTCCTCTTCTCATTTCAATTTCTGAATTTTTGATAAGTTAAAGTAGAGTGTGAGTATACTGATTTGGAGAGGAGACTAAGAATTTGAAATTAGCAGCAAGCTTAGAATTTCACTTCACAGAGGTAAAATTCTTACAGTGTTCTTAATTTTGATGATTGAAGAATTCTAGAAATTTCTTGAAAATTTGATAATTGATTTAGATATGGAATATCATGGTGTTATATGAGTTTACATGCATCTATAATAGCAATGTAACTAATTTTGAATAGATTATGTAAATATTTTCATGTATGGGTTTGAGTTCTGCCGAGGCAGAGTCATTCCTAGAACTGTCCAGGAAGGGCGCAGCTGCGCCGTTCTACAGTTCAAAGCCAGCGCAGCTGCGCCAGCTACTGACTATGACCATGTTCTGGAGTAGCACAGCTGCGCCGCTCCCACAATTCAGAACAGCGCAGCTGCGCCGTGCACCAGTCTTGAATCTTGACTTCTGTTATAATCTGTTAAGTTCTAACATGTTGGTATAACTTAGACATGCATGAAAACAGGCTTGACTTGTGGACTTAGGTTCCTTTGCATAGCATGGGTGTTATAGATTGCATTAGCATGTGCTTTCTAAAGAAAACCAAGTTTTAATGATGAACATTGATGATGACTTGTGATGTTAAGGTACTGACCTTATTAGCATACACACATGACCTTTGTATAAATGAAATATAATTCAAAGTTGCTTCATAGATGCTAAAATTGCTTTGACTTAGTTTAAACCAACTTTTAAAATGAAAACTTGAAAGTTTTGCAACTATGTTCATAGACATGATGATGTTTACATTCTGATAGTGTGACATGAATGTTAGTACTCTTATATCCCTAAACATAACATATATGTGTGTTCATTTAGTAGGACATAACATAGGGTCGTTCAAGTATGAATTTAAGTAAGTTTCCAAGTTATGAATTGTGTTAGCTATGAGTCAATGATGTGAATATGAACTTTATCTCTCTATCTGGTGGAAGTCCTGGCAAATCGCTAGGAAATACGTCCACAAACTCCCTAACCACTGATAACTCTTCTATCTTAGGACCCTCCTTACGAGTATCCACTATGTAGGCTAAATACCCTACACAACCTTGCTTCAATAGCTTCTTGGCCTGCATAATCGTCAGACAACTCGCTTGTTTAGGAGATTTTCTACCATAAAATACTACCTTCGACGGAGTTTTAAGGCTTACAACTTCTTCTGGCAATCGATTACCGCTCCATGGTTGAACAACCAATCCATACCCAGTATCATATCAAACTCCCCAAGTTTTATAGGAATTAAATCTACCCTCAATTCTTGACCCTTAATGTCCAATCTATATTTCTTGTAAACAAACCTAACAGGAATAACCTCCCTATTCGCAATCTCTATGTTCAAGGGGTAAACTAATTCCTCTTTAGGTAAGTCTAAGGTCTTAGCAAATTCATCAGATATGAATGAACAAGTAGCACCAGAATCAAATAATACATATATTGACCGAAATAATACCTGAAACCACATCCTTTGACTGCCCAGCATCCTGCACCGTCATGTTGAATGTTCTGGCAGTGGGTTGAACCGCCTGCAGTGGTCCAACGATAGTCAAAGTGTTGCCGCTGCCATTTCCTCCATTTCTCGTTGACCCTCCAGCTGGCTTTCTCCAGGAACTTCGGGCCATGTGATCCTTAGATCCACATGTGTAACAACCTCCCTTCATCGGGTTAGGACAATTAGGCATAATGTGGCCTTCCTGACCACAGTTAAAGCATACCCGCTTCCCCCTCAAGCACACTCCAGTGTGATTCTTCCCGCATATAGCACATGCTTCAATCCTTTTCTTTTGTTAGCTTCCCTGTTGACTTCCAGCAGACGTGTTGTCACTCCACTTTCTTTTCTATTTGATAGCACTGCTACCACCAGCCTTGTTCTCTGTCTTGTTCTTATACTTCTTCTGATTTTGGTTGTATTTGGTCACCGCTTTACTTCCACCTTCAGCGAGGATGGCCTTTTCCAGGACAGCTGCAAACGTATTCAACTAGAACATAGAGACCTTGCTGTAGAGCCAATGCTTCAATTCTTGATTAAACCTTCTCGCCTTCCTCTCGTCGGTACTGACCTGGTACGTTGCAAACCTGGCCAGCTCATTGAACTTCGTGGCGTATTTCGATACCGTCATCGCTCCCTGTTTCAGCTCTAGAAACTGAACCTCCATTTGATTCTGCGAGCTTATGGGGAAGCACATTTCAAAGAACATCTCTTTGAAATGATCCCACGCTATAACACCTTCTCATTCCCTAGTCTTGTTGGCCTGCCACCAAAAGCTAGCTTCCGACTTCAACATGAATGTCGCAAAAGCCGTCTTCTGATCCTCGCTAAATCTAGCCACATCGAAAACCTTCTCCATCTCCATTACCCACGTCTGGGCCTTTATTGAGCTCACCGATCCCTGGAATTTTGGCAGTCCTACTGCCTTGAATTCCTTAAACGTTGTATTCTGGACTTGCGGCTGATTCACAAGCGCTCCCGTCAACAGGATCACCAATTGTTGAACCGAATTCAGATTCTCCCCGCCATTGTTGTTGTCGTTGTTGTTGTTATTAGTCGAACCCTCTTGCTTTTGACGTGTAGGTCTTTTTCTTGGAGGCATTGTTCTATTAAGACATACTCTCATTAGATTCTTACTCATTTCTTAAATATTCAAGTTCAACTTAAACATTTAAAATAACTTAATTCACATTGGAACACATAGCACGTCAATAAACTCCGATATTTCATTCATTCATAGTTTTATAAACACCTAATAGATAGCATCTCTACTATTTACATCATATTTCCTGAACTGAAAAAGTTACAGGACTACATCATTATCTTATCCCATTATTATCTCAAATTCTGGGATTTACATTTATTTTTATCAAATGAAACACATAATTAATGACTCTACTATCTAGGCATGTTAAGACGTCGCACAGCCTCTCTACGTTCTTCTTCCATCACTTGGAACACTGTTCTGCGATCCACCAATTACGACGGTAAATCTTTGAACTGAGCTGGGTAATAGAAGACACGATCCTGGGCCCTATCTATAGCCGTATAAAATGCATAGTCTGTCTCTCTCAGCTTGGCCTTCTTCACTTTCACCTCGCCTTCAACTCGTTCTGCACGTAGAGTAGCCTTCAAGCAAGCATCCTCAGCTCTAGCACACTTCACTGACTCCTCTTCGATGTCTTTCTTTATTTTCGCTAGTTCGGCCAGTGCATCATCCCTCTCACTTTCCACGTGGACTAGATCCCACTTCGTGTTTCCAAGTTTCTCGTCCAGTTCTTGAATTGTCTCATCCCTCTGCTGTATGGTAGTCTGACTCATGTCTACCAACTCTTTAAGCTCTCCGACTCGAGCATGTAGCTCCACGTTACAGTCGTAGATCTCCTCGTACATCTCAGCGCTAGTTGAGTGAGGTGGAAATTCCTCTTTAGGATCATCCTCCTCTTCCTCTGACTCATCCTCGTCATCTTGGTCAAAGACTGGCTCATGCTCCTAACCAACTATGGTGATCCATGGAGATGGCTCTTTCTGAACCAACTACTCCCAGACAATGTGGATGTCTTAGAGCTCCTCGTCCCTAGGCATCTGGGGTAACTCCTCCCTAGCCTGACTGGACTCTCCAACGTTCGTCATCCTGACAACAAAATTTTGAAGTTTAATTATTACGTGATATCGATCGATACTCTTCGTGTACGTACACGTAAGCACATAGCACATAAGGTAGTTTATTATCTTTAACTATCATCACCTATCTTTTCGATCTCCTATAAGGCTACTACCTAAGGTTTTCCCACCTAAGGTTCATAACCTAAGCACTCTCTGATACCAACCTGTGACACCCCAAAATTCGGGTACTTCAATTCCACGGGATTTGGTGCTCACTATCTAAATAAAATACAACTGTTGCCCATAATAAGGAATGCAAAATAAATTACAACCTTAAATAAATAATAAAATCTTCCTTATCAAAAGGATTACAACCTTGCTCAAAATATCCCAGGGTTTACTAACCTTAACGTCAATAAATAAGTGCGAAAAAAAAATATAACAAAATAAAGTCTAAGTTTTATTACACATCATAATCAGAATATAAACAAGTCTTCACTTGTTCATCTTGCTCTTGTCCTTACTAGTTGACGGTTCGTCAACTCTTTCAATTTTAGCTGCAAGGGTTATATAATGCAAGAGTGAACAAACAAAAGCTCACTTGGATAACAATCAATAGTGACATAAACTGAATAACTTCAAATGATTTGAATAACATTTCTTTCATCAATAATAAAGAGTTGAATATGGAATATAGAATTCGTCTGAGGGTCGTAAGACCTTTAACTATATCCTAGGTTGTAAACATTTCTATTTAAAACATTTAACAGTCGTTAGACTATATGGACTCTTAACTCGTACTTAGGGGTATCAGCCTTTGGTACCATGTATTGTGCACAAACATCTTAATGCTTTCGCATGGTAATCCCATATTAAATAGGGTTGTTCATCTTAGTATTTAATAACAAGTCAGCACCAAAGAAAGTTTGGTTTGGATAAACTTCAAGGGTAATTTAGAGTTCAACTATCATCAACCAAGGAGTAGTTGAGTTGACTTACAAAATAATAATTCAACAATAAAGGATTACGAAATAACTTATGCTTTAGAACTAAATTTAAAGCAATTGAAAGATAAGATAGACCTTGCTTGAACAATTAAGTCAAGGTCACATTAACTCAATAATGAACTTTGATAAGATTTTTATTCAATATATATAATTTATAGAGAACACAATAACTTGCATATGAATAACAAGTTAGAAATAAGAAACTTGCTCAAGTAAAGTTTGAGTTTAGAAAACTTGCCTTAAGCGCAAGCTACAATTATACTCACGTTCCACAATTATCCTACATATTACATTACGTTTACAATACCAATTAGTTTTATAACCACTACGTTTAACCGTTGAACTTCTTACTTAAGTTCAACTTAACAACGTGGTTTGTAAACTTAACTCGCTAGCTAACCACATACGTGAGTCTAACTCACAACATGCAATTCATACGTATATAACACTTTACACTATCATAATCATACCCTATGATAAAAATATCTAAGTTCACACATAACATGTTAATATGAGACTTCAAATTGTCTTATACATGTCAACAATATGTTATCTTATTGTTTAATTCACTTAACATGTCATCACATTAAGTTAGCTAATCATGTACTGCATAAAAACTACTCGAAACCCAAATAAATATCCTGGACAGCCTACACAACCGCTGGGGCGGGTGTTTTGCCCTTGATAGACTCACTGGGGCGGGTCCCCCTGCTGGTGGGATTCCCGGCTCACGAACTGTGTAGAGAAAAAGCAAATTTGGCTTATTTCTTCTCACCAAATTATGATTTTAACTAACACAATGCATATAGAACTTTATGAAAACATAATCTTAAACTTCTAACAAGTTTTTAACATACATAAACACCACAACACATAATCAAAACACTTAATTTCATGATTGAAGAAAACACCATTTTTAAGCGTTTTTTAAGAAAATTAACATTGTGACTTTATTTTTAAACCAAATCAAACAATTCAAAGCATGTTAATTTTGTTTCTTGATATATTATCATAATCTATGATCAATTTACATAACATATCACAATCAACCACAAATTTTGATAATTTAAAGACTATTTTTCAAAACTAGTTCACTGTAGATTGTTATGAACATGATTTCTTCATGTTCATCATATTTACATGAAATTAACCACTTAAAAAACCATATGAATCATATATAAGCATGTTATAACATATATTCAACATATATGAACCATATTACACAAATTATTATAAAAATCAAATTATAGAGAACTTAAACTATGAACACAAGGAAGAACAAACTTAAGTTTAAATTATACCTTGTTGATTTAGTAGAAGAAGATGAAGATGGTGTGTTTGATTCGCTCAATTCTTCTTCCTCTTTCTTCTTTCTCTTTTCTCTCTTTTTCTTTCTCTGTTCTCTCTTACTTTGTTCTTCTTATTTTCTAACTCGGATATATCTAACGTATAATAGGTATAATATAACTGTTATAGATATAATATACATATAAATATAATAACTGACAAAAATAATGTCTAGATTAATTATTTATCAGTTACTTAGTTTTTTTGAAAATCAAAAGCCACTAGGGCTTGTTTGGCAAAACCCATTAACTTTAAAAATAGCTTTTTAGTAGTTAAGGCCATGTTTGGTAAAACAGGATTAAAATAGATGTAAGTGCCTTGTTTGGTAAAACTCTTTAAAACTCTTTTAATTTATTTTGATAAATCATTTTAACACAGTTTAAATGTTACACTCTATTTAATTAAATCCTAACCTTCTAATTTAATTAAATACAAGCTAACATTAATTAATTAATTAATTAAACTTGCCACATAATACTAAATTGCTACAGAGTTATAATTACTCACTAATCATAGTCTCATGTAACAATTACCACATAATATTCATCTAATTTTATTATCTCAATTAAATTAGAACTACACCACAAAATTGCTTACACAATAATTTAACATTAAATATTCATTTAATTAACATATTGCACTTAATTAAATTACTCCATAACATAATCACATAAATTATTTATTTAACTCAATAAATCAATTAAAATATTTATTTAATTCAATACATATTTATAATTAAATATATAAAATCTCATTAGTTACAGTCATGCCCTCCGATCGCAAGCACATCCCTCTAAGAAAGTAGGAAAAGGTGTAGGTACCCTAATCAAAATCACTGAGGTGCTCCACGTATCGAGTAGCGCTGACCAGTAGCAAAAGACACTGTCGAGGAGTTGTCTACAATGAAAGAACCCCTGATGATCACCAAAAATAGTAGTCGAAGGATGCGATCTCTAACCCTCTGATCATCAGGCAGAGGCTTAGTCAAAGCCCCGCTCTGGGCATCTACACTAAAGGACCAGAACGGACAGTCCAACCCTTGATGGCCGTAGCTGGAACTCCCAAGAGGGACCTAACGACATCAGGTAAAATGTCAGCCACCAACGGCACTGGCTCGCCTGAATACTCTATCTTGGTGATGAACCTCCAATCCATAGGTGTCATCATCACCTCACAGTCCAATAAATAGATAGACTGGGTCTGATGGAACCAGCGCTCAGATAAAGCCCTCAGCTAACCCCTAGGGGCAACAGCGGGGAGGAATAAAAAAGAAGGCCTCGAACCCCCAGGTGTTGACGATGACCTGATACTCCGGATGCAGAGTATGATATAGAGAGTGAACGCTGAACCATTTCCTCCTAGGCTGCGTAAAGTCGGGAACATGCATCAAATAGCCGGTCCAGATTAAACCTGTGCCCTAAAATGGTAAAAGAAAGAGAAATCCAGAATGAAAACTTCAGTCACCTTATTGGCATTAAGGTATATCGAGGGATGGCATCTCAAATCGCCTAGCAACTCTAGAATCAGCACCACGATGGCTGGAAGCTCCCTACATGGAGCATGAGCTGGGGCAGGATCAACGAATGGGACATCCTCGTCGTCCACGTCATTCGGCATCTCAGCCCGGATCAGATAGATCACAGATTAGTCAACCTGCGAGGCGACCGGGCTGGACGTGGCTGAGGAACATCAGAAGCTCTCCTCTGCCTCACTCCTGAAGTGACCCTGCTAGCACTACTGGGTTTATCTGGCTCCATAACCTGGACAAAGTCTCCAAATCACCTCAGAAAGGGTAAGGTAAGCCTTAAACATGTGGTTTGTTAATTTAAATCATTACTTCATGCATTTTTAAATCCTAAAGCATGATTTGGTTAACCAAAATCCACAGTAGAGTCAAAATTGCATGTTCCTTAAATACTTAGGCTTTTGAAAAATTTCGCCAGGGTCTCCTTTGTAAAATGGACTGTCTGCACGCACATAGGCATGACTAGGTGGCCATTCAGTAGGACACCTACCAAAAAATATAAACAGCTCATATTTATGGAAAACAATCAAAAATTAAACTCCCCAAGGCAGCGAAATTACCATGAGTATTTTTAGTTGAAAATCCAGGCTCATTTGGCCTCAAAAAAGGATGAGTAAACTGATCAAAAATGGCGTCAATTGACTATGTCAGAAATCAAAAATTTTTACATCAGAATGTTCAGCACAGTAAAATATACATATTTACTAAGTCTAAAATTTTTATCAAGTCATATAGGCACGCCTATTCGCTATATTGTGTTTAGAAGCATACTATATGATATATAACATTCTTACGATCACAACTAGAAAAGAAAAGATGTAAAAGTTACCAGAGATGTGCAAAATGTTTGTACGATGACGGAATTTGAAAAAAGCAGTCCGAACTCTGTAGATCAGAAGAAGAAATTCAAATTTTCTTTAGATTTCAAATTTGACAATAAACTTTGAGAGCCACGGGAAGCCAAGTTATGATCGCAGGGAGTAGCAGCCCCACCTGTGGCTATCGTACCTCTACCTGTGGCTCCCTAGGGTGGGGCCCGACCCCCTCCGATTTGGTTCAGTTTGAGTTAAAATAGAGTTTACAGAAGCTGAAAAGTCAAATTAAAGAAAAAACTACTATGCGATTTAGCGGATTGGCCTGAAATCCCGCGTATAAGCGACAAGTTCCTGACGAAGGAAGGAACTTCATGTAAGCCATTAGTCAAGACCCTAAAGTGATATTCGGAGGCCAATGATGAAAACTGCTAAAAAATTGCTAAAAACTACGTCTGTCTAAGCATCATGAATGTCCGGCATTATGAATAGCAGATTTTGAATGTGTCAAAGGTGGACAGATTGGTCCGAGGGTTTGAATTATCAGAAAGAATAGCCCCACATTGAGATTAATCATGACTGATATTCTAGCAGTTGGCGACAACCCCAACGAAGCATCGGGAACGATTCGGTGATACAGCCATTGAAAACTACTTAAGCAAAGGTTAGATTGCCTGACATTCCAGTCGTTGGCGACAAACTGAACCAAGCAACAAAAACGATCAGGTGATACAGCCGTTAAAAACTACTTCAGCGAAGGTCAGATTTTCTAACATTCTAGTCGTTGGCGACAACCCCAACAAAGCATCGAAAACGATCCGGTGATACAGCCGTTGAAAACAACTTCAGCGAAGGTTAGATTACCTGACATTCCAGCCATTGGCGATAACCCCAACGAAGCATCAGGAACAATCCGGTGATACAGCAGTTGAAAACTACTTTAGTGAAAGTCAGATTGCCTGACATTCCAGCCATTAGCCACAACCCCAACGAAGCATCGGGAACGAACCGGTGACACAGCCATTAAAAACTACTTTAGCGAAGGTAAGTTTGCCTGACATTCTAGCCGTTGGCAACAACCCCAACGAAGCATCGGTAACGATCCGGTAATACTACCGTTGAAAACTACTTCAGTGAAGGTCAAATCGCTTGACATTTCAGCCATTAGCGACAACCCCAACGAAGCATCGGGAACGATCCGGTGATACAGTCGTTAAAAACTACTTCAGCGAAGGTCAAATTGCCTGATATTCCAGCCGTTGGCTAAAACCCCAACGAACCATCGGGAATGATCTAGTGATACTGCAGTTGAAAACTACTTCAGCGAAGGTCAAATTACCTGACATTCCAGCCGTAGGCGACAACCCCAACGAAGCATCGGGAACAATCCGGTGATATAGCCGTTGAAAACTACTTCAGCAAAGGTCAGATTTCCTGACATTCCAGCCATTGGCAACAACTCCAACGAAGCATCGGGAACGATCCAGTGATACAACTGTTGAAAACTACTTTAGCAAAGTTCAGATTGCCTGACATTTCAGCCGTTGGCAACAACCCCAACGAAGTATCGGGAACGAACCGGTGATGATAGCCATTAAAAACTATTTCAGCGAAGGTCAGATTGCATGACATTCCTGCCATTGGCGACAATCCCAACGAAGCATCGGGAACGATCCGGTGATACAACCGTTAAAAACTACTTCAGTGAAGGTCAAATTGCCTCATATTTCAGCCATTGGAAACAACTCGAAACGAAGCATCAGGAATGAACTTGTAATGATAGTCATTGAAAACTACTTCATCGAAGGTCAGATTGCCTGACATTTTAGCCGTTGGCGACAACTCCAGCGAAGCATCGGGAATGAGCTAGTGATGAGGTTCAAAAAGAAATTTCTCCCACATGGGACAGATAATGGAATCTGTTATACAAATCCCCAGTGGGAGCACCAAAAAAGTTTGATGATTCAGTTGACCGCTGCAAACTACTATTCGAGTAGGCGGCAAGGGAATTCAATGAAGGCTATCACGGATGAGGTCATCCTCAGCAAAAAAAAATGTGAACATCAAGTGATAGCCTATACCACGAGGGTATATAACATTCATAACATTACACATCCTGCATTACATTACATTTGCATATGTCATATTTCTAGTGTCTAGCAGTCTTTATCCTTTTCATTCCATTGCATTGCATAAACATGATAAAGAAGGACATCTGTAGACACTCGAAATTTTGCATTCATGTTAATAACCTTGCAGGAGGGTAAAATCATCTTTTTCACCCCTATAGAACCGGGATGTCAAGTTAAACCCCGACAACAACCCGAGAGGTAGAGGAGCCCCGACAACAACCCCGGGAGATCTAACTCAACCCCGGTCATAATACCGGGATGTCAAGTCAAACACCAGTAGAACCGGGATGTCAAGTCAAACCCCAGTAGAACCGGGATGTCATGTCAAACCCCAGTGACAACCCCAGTAGGTACAGGAGCCCCGGCGACAACCCCGTGAGATTAAACTCAACCCCGGTCACAATATCAGGATGTCAAGTCAAACCCGGTCATAATATAGGGATGTTAAGTCAACCCTGGTCACAATCTCGGGATGTCAAGTCAAACCCCGACAACAACTCGGGAGGTACAAGAGCCCTGGCGACAACCCCGGGTGATCAAATTAACCTTCGAAGACAGCCTTGAAGCATCAAATCATCCCCAGAGACAACCTTGGGAGACCAAATCAACCTCAGAGACAACCCTGAGGAAGAACATAGTCGACTGGGATCAAACCTCGGACACAACCCCGAAAAACAGTCGAAAACCTTGCCAACATGAGACGACCACTGGAAGGGTAAAATGGTTATTTTACCAACTTAAAGCTAAATCACTTAAAAGTAAGCCAAATTGATGCAATTAAGGTCAAAAAAAGCTATAACATCGATCCCGAGTGGAAACAGCACAAGACAACTCAACGGACAGACAGCGAAAAAATGAAGATCTGGTCATAAACCCATCTTCTTAAATTTGGAAATGGTCAAATCCCATATCATTGTGTAGCTTTCGGAAAGGGCTTTTCGGAAAGGTATTACAAGCCTTAAAAGGACGCCAGGATTTATACTTATGAGGTTTAAACCTGACATCGCGTTGCTCGGAGTGCAAGTACTTTGAGCCGACGGGACCCACCAGGTGGGGCCCACCACGAGGAACCACAACTCTACTCTCATCAGTCGCGGGTAGACCCGCTACTATTTTGGTCTATAAATGAGACCCCCACCCTTGGCAAAAAAGAGAGACAATACAGAAAATGCCTTGAAACTCCGTCCATTTCGACCCTTAGCCCTACTTCTAGTACACCAAACTTTAATTTTATTCTTCCAATACGTTTGCATACGTATATTCTACAACATACCAAAAAATTAACTGGTGGAAACGTCCATTTGAAGCCCACCGAGTGGCAAAAAACCCATTGAGCAGTCTATTGTAAGGTTTTTTACTATCAGAACTCATTTCCTACTTCTTTACGCATATGCGAACGTTCATGTGACGCCCCCAAATCCAAGTTTCCTAACCTCGAGTTTTGTGCTCACGATCCATCATACATATCACATCTAACTACCCATTCATTAATGAAAAACATCATTCATTACATGTTTTTGATAAAAACATACTTCAAAACATACTTATATCGTTATCCCAGGTTAACTAACCTTATTGTAACATGCATACCGTTATATATTCAAAAGGTTTACATAATTAATTTACATACTGTAACATGACCATTAAAAGTTGACAATAACTACTCCTGAGCCTTGCCTTTGCCTTTGTCCCTGTTAGAATCTTCTGCTACCTCGGCCTTAGCTGAAATGTTTTATTTAAGCAAGGGTGAGCAACGAGTTTTCTCAACAAGTTAATGTATACAATAAATGATATATATCATGAATAGAAGTGTCTAGCTTTTATAGAACTTCAACAATAATCAAATGATTTCGAAGTAGCTGAATAATAATTCAATCTCAATAATAAAATTTTCTCAAATTTTATACTGAATAACATATCAACGATGAAAGGGTAAAATTCTTTCAAAGATTCAATAATATTCAAGTGAATAAGAAGAATTAACAATACTGCAACAATATTCAATGAAGTCGGATATTCCCAGATTTCATGCTGAGTGATTACAAAAGGATCATGAACTAATAGATGAATTATTAGTTATTAAAACTAAATTACCTCAGGAATATAAGTTAGTTATAAAAACTAAACTATACTCCTCTGCAAGTACCTGGAGCGACCAACTCCTTTGTACCTTATATTATGCATATTACTCAATAATATCGCATTGGGTTATTTTACGACAATAAATTTTGTTCATTCAGTCTTACATCATGAGTCCGTACCATAACAATATGGTTTGGATTGCTTTCAAAGAAAAACTATGATTTCAACATATAATATCAATATTGATCTAGCCAAAATTAATGGCATAGATCTTCTAATAAATCAGTTCATAATAAATAGAACGTTTCATGTTTTAACAAATATTAATCTCGCCAAAACAAATAGCTGAGACATGGCTCATAAATAGTGCTAATAATAGAACAAGAATTAATTGCACTATGTGCGAATAACAATAATCATTAAAGAGGTGAATTACTATCAATAATTATTCACTAATCATGCTTTAAAATTACTAACTCAAGTTGAGTTAGAAAACTTGCAATAAATGCGAATATTCAATAACAATTTTAGATCTGGAATAATCAACAATAATTATCCACTACAATGCTTGAAAAATAATAACTCAAGTTTGAGTTAGAGAACTTGCCTGATTCGTTGACTACTGCTACGCAATTGAAGTTAACTTCTTTTGTAAGACCTATCATTAATAAGATCGATCTCTTAATTAGCACCACATATTTCACTTAAAATATTTATCTAACACGTAATCACATAATCAATCATTAGATAACACCATATGAATACACAAGTCTAAATCTAGCACACATCGAGTCTTTAATAGTATTCAATATAGTATACTGAGTGGTTTTCCACAAGCAACCAACAAATTAGTTTTCGTCTTGTCTACACTATTTTCAAAGTGAGTTAGATCGGTTACTAATTCGTATATAGCTCCGCTCCCTAACGGAATTGTTTAGCCCAGATACTATACATCAACTATTAAAGGGTACGACTGTACTACATTAGACTTAACACTTTCCTCATTCATTTATAAACTATTTATGAATTCAGGAAACTTAATATATCATTTCAGCAAACTGAAATTAAACTGTCTTCCCTTCCTAACCTTTTAAGTTTCTATTTCAGCAAGCTGAAACAAAACTGACTTCTCTTCCTGACATTTCAGTTTCCATTTCAGCACCCTAAATTGTTCATTTCGGGAAGCTGAAATACCCTATTCACAAAAATACCAAATCAGCTTATTATTTTTCTATCCTTTGGCCAATCATATATATATATATATATATATATTCCATACACCAAAAGAATTTTTCTGTAATTTTTCAACTCCCTTTAGTATTTTTCAAAAATCCATTTCTAGTTAAAACCTTAAAAAATTAGCTACATCATGCTTAACTACAGAAATTCCCAACTCTTGGCGGGATCTTACACGAGTTAATGTGAACTTCCAGTTTAAATTTTGTGGCCATCAAAGTTATAGAACTCCGATTATAGCGGTTTTCGTCAAAAAAAACCCAAATATTGAAATGGTCATAACTTAGTCAATTTAAGTCGGAATGAGCTCATTTTTAGACACTAGCTACTTTATCTCATATATTTTCATTTCCCAAAAGAATGGAATTTATTACATTAATTAAGTTATCAAAACTGCCGTTGGAAATTTTGGACAGCCTACTTTTTGTCATTTTTTAGTTTTTGCTTCCTTTGCTAAAATCAGTCCCTACGAAAATCTACAAGGAATTTTTCAGTGATTCCACTTGGATCTGTTAGAAGACTCATATATCTAACTCTAGAAATTGATCACACTCAAAAATTCAAAATATAATGAGTTATGGTAGTTTGAATTTAATACTTTATTTTTTTAAAAATCTGATTTTCAACTATTGGTGATTTTTAAGAAAACTTCCATATTCTCATATAATACCAACATAGCTCATCATAGTACCTACTAATACCTCATATACTCATGGATCTACTATGATTCATTATCTATTTCATCAAACAATCATCAAACACAAGATTAAACACAACCAAGGCTAAGAAAAATTAAATTTTCTACATTTTGAACAACCTAGTTTCTATTTCTTAGTTTAAATCCAACTTTTAATTCACAAAAGAGTTATATCTAAACATAAAACACTTTTAAACATATATATCTAAGGTTTTAAACCTCAAGATTCAAAATTTCATACTATAAAAAATCAAATCAAAACAAAAAAGAAAATAGACTCTATAAGTAGGAATTTTGTCTATACCTTTGTTTTTCCTTTCTCTCCTTCTTCCTAATACTTGATTAAAGAACTATAAACTTTGAAAATCTCTATGTGACGCCCCCAAATCCATGTAACATCGAGTACAGGACATGTGACACCCCCAAATCCGGGTACTTCGTTTTCACATGATTTGGTGTTCACTTTCTAATATAACATATATCTACCCAATGAATAATGCAAAATAAACTACAACTTAAATTAAAATAACTAAATCTCCCGTTAAAACAAGGGTTACAACCTTCTCAAAATCAATCCCAGGGTTACTCTAACCTTGACATGAATACAATAAAGTGCGGAAATAAAACATAACATTCAATTATTACAATCATTCTCAAATAAAAAAAAACAAGTCTTCACTTGCTTTGTTTTCCCTTGCCCTTACTTGTAGACGGAGCATCAGCGTTATCAACCTTAACTGAAATTGTTATTTAATGCAAGAGTGAGCAAACCACAGCTCACTGGAGTTTAACAATAATATAGACATGAAAGAATATCTTTAAGAAAATCTGAACAACTTAGCTTGCTTCAATAATAAAGAATTGAATAATAATTCTCTATCAATATTAAAATTTGGCTATAGAATTTATCTGAGGGTCATAAGACCTTTGAACTCTTGTCCTAGGTTATAAATATTTATATTTAAACCTTTAACAGTCAATAAGACTATGGACCTTAACTCGTACTTAGGGGGATCAGCCCTTCGTACCATGTATTGTGCACAACCATCTTAACGCTATGCGTAGTAACCTCCCCTAGTAAATAGGGTTGTTCAACTCAGTAATTTGATTCAAGTCCGCACCAAAGAAAGTTTGGTTTGGATAAGCTTACAAGGGTAATTTAGAATTCACGTTCATCAACTAAGGATTAGTTGAATCGACTTTCAATAATTCAAAATAAAAGAATTATGAATTAACATATGCTTTAGAAGTAAACCTAAAGCATTTAAGATAATAATTGGATCTTACTTGAACAATAAGTTAAGACCATTTCAATTAAATAAACAATTGTCCAATACTGAAATGGAAAGGACATTATATGAATTCAAGAGATCATATAAAATCAATACAAGATTAGGGTTTAGAAAACTTGCATAAAATTAACGAGTTTAGGGTTTAGAAGACTTGCCTCAAGCGCAAGCTACTTAACACAATTCACGTACTTTAATACTTCCTACACATATATATACAATCACAATAACCTAAATTAGTTAACACGTAACTAATTCACATAAGTGGTTAACCCTCATGGTTAACTCACATTCTGATTAAATAGTAATAATAATCAACCATCACATAGTTAATTACATCACCTACATATTCACATAATTAAATTAATTATGTATTTAACTCAATTATAATTAAACAATTATAATTCAAACACTTAATCAAATTATAATTACTTAAATTATCATTACCTTTTAAATTATAAACAATTTATAATTTAAAATCAATTAAACCACATTCATGCATTTATAATTACACAATTTATAATTAATCATGTATTTATCAATTATAATCAATAATTAATTAAACTATAACATGTATTATAATTACACAATTTATAATAAATCATGTAATTATCAATTTAAAATCCACAATTAAACATGCATGTATTAAATTATAATTTAAATTAACATCTAATTGATTAAAATAAATCAACTTCTATACATTATAATTTCACAGAATTATAATTTAAATTACACATTTACTCTTAATTATAATTAATCAAATTATAATTAAGTAACTTATTTTATAATTAAACAATTATAGCTTATAATTTAAATATTATATTAGGTTTTCAAAACTTCCTTTTTTCTCAAATTATGAAATTACCAACTTCGTGTTAACACATTTTATAGAAGCTAGATATATGCTCATTATCTTAGCAATAATGTAACTTAGGCATGAAAATAATCTGCACAATTGTTTAAAGCACACTGCCACTGCACCAAACCCGGCGCAGCTGCGCAGCTAGCTGCCTTAAACCCGGAGCAGCTGCGCAGGTAAAGCCTCTGGTAAAAGTAAGCGGCGCAACTGCGCTGCTCCTGGCCTTGCTGCCGGCGCAGCTGCGCAGCAGCTCGGCCAGACGCAGACAGCCACGGCTCCCTGCTTTACCGGATAACCCATACAAGCCAAAAATACAGTAACATAGACACTGTAAATCATATATACGCTGTAATACATATATCTAACATGCACTCAAAACATAAACTCATTTAAACAACGAGAATCAATAGTTTTAAAAATCCAATTTGGCCATTTTCATGAAAACTCATATTTTTCCATAAAATAATCTACTGTAATAGAATTTCTCAAGTAATTTAACTTATAACACATGAAATCTCTTCATAATTGAATATAACATCATAACCAATTCTAATTAGACATACTTTCACATACAAATTCCTAAATTTTCCATTCTAAAACCAATCAATATACATAAAACAATATGAACAAAACTTTTTCCATGAAACTTGTTTTAACAGTAATTTAATTCCTGAAAATCCTCTTATGACATACAATTACCACAATCAACACATGGATACAATACATACATATAAAATTCATGATTTCATAACTTCCATGAAAACTCAACTTTTGACAGAGAATAAAATACATGAAACATATGAATTGAGTTCTATAATTGTAAGAGTAAAATTATAGATTATAACCTTTTTGCTAATCGTTAATGAAGAAGATGATGATGCTTAAGCTCTTCCTTTTCTTCTTCTTCTCTCTTCTCTAACTCTTCCTCTGTTCTTTCTTTTCTCTCTTACACTGATATTCTTTCTAACGTAGTTTAGACTAACGTATAATATAATACGTAGTAATATATATAAGCTTAATTATATAATATAACTGACAAATATATTAAGTATAATGTCAGTTACAAATTTCAAAAAGCCACAATGCCTTGTTTGGCAAAACAAGGTTATTTTTAAAAACAGATTATTAATGCTAAGGCCATGTTTGGTAAACAGTTTATTTAAATAGCTTTTTGATAGTTAGGGCACCGTTTAGTAGAAATAGGTTTAAAACAATTATAAGGGCCTTGTTTGGTTAAAGTAAATTTAAAAAATCCTTTTCTTTATTTTAATAAATTATTTAACACATACTTTAATGTCACATTTTAATTAATTAAATATCAATAATAATTTAATCAATTAAAATCTAACATCAATAAATCACATAAAATTGTCACCTAATTATAATTACTCGCTAATTATAATCCATGTAACACTTCATCACATATCTCATCTAATTTAATTATCTCAATTAAATTAGAACTATAATATAAAATTAATATACATTAATTAAATTAAATATTGCACACTCATTTAATTAATATATACACTTAATTAAATCACTCCATCAATCACATAATTTATTTATTTAACTCAATAAATAATTCACATAAATATTTATTTAATTCAATAAATATTTAAAATTAAATATAAAATCACAATCGTTACAGGACATGGTGCTCACGATACAACATACATCATCATCTCTTTATGTAAAATCCAACAAAAATAATAATATTAGTAACTATTACATACTTATTCAAATGAAATCCCAGGACTTTACAACCTTAACTAAACTGAAACTCAAACTTAGCGTTTATCGCTACATTACATCATATGCGAAAATATAAACTTATTACATAAGGTAACTAGCATCATTTCATCTTAGATTTTCCCTTGTCCTTGCCCGAGCTCTCAGCATTCTCATCCTTAACTGAAAGGTTTAAGCAAGAATAAGCACAAATTGCCCAGCAAATATATAAAGTAGTTTGAAAACATACATCATGTGTAAAAACATCTGAATAGCTATAACAGTTGAAAGAATTATCAAGTATTAAACAAGAATATCCAGAATAGGAGTTTAAGAATTCTTAATATCATACTAAGGGGTGTTAAATACCCTGAACGTTACTTTATTTCATCGAAAACCATCAGACGGTTTAACAATCAAATAGATTGCAAATGGTCTCTACAAGTACTCCAGGTGATCAGCCTATTGTACCCTACATTGTGCACAAGTATCAAGTTTAAATTGCATTAGCATAAATGGGACTATATGCCCGACATCTGTTTGCCCGTTTATTCAAGTTGTTCATCTTAGTATTCATGCGAGACCGCACCAACATAATTTGGATTGGTAAACTTTAAATAGCTTCAAACGATTTAAATTAAATCATTTGTCATCATTAATCTCTAGCTGAACAAAAGCTAGAAAGCATACTTGGAAACAGTTCTTTTAAATATATAGAACTTTAAAGCATAGCAGTTGAATTAATAACTGAATAAACAACAATAAAACTTGCAAGATAATTTAAGTTGTAGAACTTTACGTCAAAGGAACTTGCATGAATATTTAAATAATCACAAGTCCAAACTTACCCTCGCTGAAATCAAATGAATAAGGATTGATTAATTTCTCAATGAAAAATAGGATAAAAAACTTGTCTGATACGTCCGCTATCTCTAAAGCTAGCAATTAACCTTCATGTAACCTATTCATATGTGTCACGTTAAGCAATTAGGTGCTCGAACTCTAAATCGAAAGAAAATGGTTTCCTTTTATTTAAATTAAGTTATTAATTAACACAAGTTCTCTTAACATACCATTCAATCACATAACATGCCGCATCATATAAGTAAAGTGGTTCAATATGAGATTCTGAGCAAAATAAGTTTCTGGCATTTTTCTGACCCGGACCGACCAGACCCAGACTAACCCGGACCGGCGCAGCTGTGCAGGGACAAGCCTGATGAGCGGCGCAGCTGCGCTGCTCTTCGTTGCCCAGAAAATTTTGCAACTCGAGCAGCCCACTTTGCCAATTAATTCAGATTAAACCATGCATGATATGACCACGAAACTTGGACACAACATACTTCATATAGCATAGTATTTTACAAAAATATTACATCCCAGAAACTAGCATGTTAGGACCACAAACCAGTTGCCTTGAAAAACGTGCCAGAACAGGTTTTATACTTAGAAAATTTCTGGAAATTTCCATAATTCTGCAGATTTTTTTATCAACATGCTAGCTAACGATTTTCATATCTTGCTCAATATAACTCCGATTCCTTTGAAATTTGGACAGGTTGTACATGATACTACATAGTATTTTATAAAAATCCTTCATACTCAAATCGGGTCACAAAACCCATGAATCCAAGGCTCCGAAAAACCCAAAAATCACAGATTTCACTTTCTAACCAACTTTGACAAAATCATGATTTTGATTCTAGCATGCATGGGGTTGATTCCTACTGTCCAGACCACACATACTTACATATATACACATGTTACAACAATTAAACTCACTAAATTACCAGGATTTGAATAAATTGACATCTAAGAGGCATTTTAGCAAACACTTAGCATGCATGGCATAAATTCACACGATTCAATGTATAAGAAAGATGAATTAAACCAGAACTTTCGTTCTTTATAACCTAACATCAATACTTAACATCAACATATCAACATATAGCCACAAATAATCTATTTACCCAACCTTCATGCATTTTCTACTCATTTCCAATAAGTAAACCGAGATGGGTTCATGGAGTTACCTTTTGAAGAATTCCTTCTTGGTTAATCGGATGTTCCTCCCCCCTTTGTTTGTTAAACCTCAAGCAATCCTCCATAATTTGTCAAGACTCTCAAGCTCTCACTTTCAATTCCCTCTTTTCTCTCTCGAGTGTATTTTATCAAAATAAAGAAGAGTAGAGACTTGGATTGGAATGTATATACATTATGTGATGGAAACTGATTTCCACAGCCCCTTTCCATCTCCCAAATCATCAGTTATATGTATATAATGCTTATAATTCAATAGTTTAGTTATGGAGGAGGAGTTAAGAAAATGAAGAGTTTGGTTTAAAGAAATAAATGAACTCCTTTCTCCTTGTTGCTATATACGTATATACTCTCCCTCCTTGTCCCCATTTGCTGGTCACATGGACCCCCCAGCTGCTGCAACTACTTAAAAAAAATATTATTAATCTAATTATTTAATCAATTAAATAACCATTTTGACCATTTTGCCCTTCATAGCCGAACGTTGCGATACTTATATCGATTCCTACTAAAGTCGACGTTCCGGACGTCATGAGACTATCTGTTTCATCCAATTCATCTCCGAAATTTCGTAGTTGACTTTTTACCCAAAAAAGTCAACCGGGTGACTTTGACCAAAAAGTCAACCGTGACACATTTTCGTGGTTACAGTCTATCCTGACTAATTTCGACGTTCCGGACTCAAATACGCAGTCTGGGTCTCTAAATTCTGTTCCAAACTCAAACTCATACTTTAAACCATCCCACAAAATTAATAAAATTAATTCCATACTTAACTAATTTAAATAGTTGAATTAAACTGAACCAACCATTTAAACACTCCTCATCACATATCACAAAATAACACATGTATGTATAACACATATACATCTAATAAAAGAAATCACACAAAAGCTTCACATAAATTCATTTATTAATAATTATTAAATTAAATACAAAATCTCGGATATTACATTCACCCTCCCTTATAAGGATTCCGTCCCGGAATCATTACACATCAAACAAAAAGACTATGGTAATTTTTTTTTCATTTTCTCCTCAAGTTCCCACGTAGCCTCTTCGGCATTGTGGTTCCTCCATACTACCTTAACAGAAGGTATTATCTTATTTCTTAATACTTGTTCTTTTCTATCAATTATCTGTACTGGAACCTCTTCATAGGTTAAGTCCTTTTCAAATTGGATGGGTTCATACTCTATGACATGCTTGTAATCCTGCTTATAGGGTCGTAAAACTGATAGGTGGAACACGTTATGTATATGTTCTAACTCCGGAGGTAAAGCTATTTCATAAGATACCTCATCGACTCGCCTTAACACTTCAAAGGGTCCTATGAATCTGGAACTAAGTTTTCCCTTCTTCCCAAACCTCATTTTCCCTTTCCAAGGTGAAACCTTCAGAAACACATAAGTGCCGACGTCGAAGTCTCATTGTTGTCGTTGTTGATTAGCATATTTCTTCTGTCGATCCTGAGCTGTCACTAATCTCGCTCGTATCATTTTGATCACATCTGCAGTTTGCTGCACTAATTTTGGCCCTAGAAATTATCATTCTCCCACTTCATCCCAGCACAATGGCGTTCTACATTTCCTTCCATATACAGCTTCATAAGGTGGCATCCCAATGCTCGCGTGGTAACTGTTGTTGTATGCAAATTCCACCAACGGTAGGTGGTCATCCCAGCTTCCTTTGAAGTCCATAACACATGCTCTCAGCATGTCCTCTAATGTTTGAATAGTTCTTTCGCTCTGCCCGTCTATTTGAGGATGATACGCGGTGCTCAACCTCAGTTGCGTTCCCATGCGTTCTTGAAAGCTCTTCTAGAAATTAGCTGTGAACCGCGGATCTTAATCTGACACAATTGATACAGGTACACCGTATCTGGAAATGATCTCCTTGATATAAAGCTTTGCCAACTGATCCAAGGTATATCTGATGTTGATTGGCAAGAAATACGCTGACTTGGTCAATCGATTAACGATTACCCAAACTGTATCGTAACCCTTCTGTGTATTTGGAAGTCCTACCACGAAGTCCATCGTGATATGCTCCCATTTCCATTCCAGAATTTCTAAATGTTGAAGTAACCCGCTCGGTCTTTGATGTTCCGCCTTAACTCTCTGGCCTGTCAAACACCTGCTGACGCACTCTGCCACTTCTCTCTTCATATTGGGCCACCAATATTGTTGGCGAAGATCCTAATACATCTTTGTGCTTCCGGGGTGGATTGAGTAACTTGAATTATGAGCTTCCTATAAATTTCTTCTTTTAGCTCCGCTACTGCTGGCACCCAAATTCTCCTCTCAAATATTAATAATCCATTACCACCCACATTGAACTTAAGCTCCTCTCCATCTGAAATTCTTTTCCTCACCTTCTCGCATTCTTCATCGCTGCTTTGTTCTTCTTTGATTTTGTCCAATAGAGTCGATCGAACCTCCATTGCGAATAACTTCTCATCTGACTCACTCGAACTCCTTACCTCGAGTTCCAAACTGGCCATTTCCTTAATCAACTCCTCTTGAGCCGTTAGCATTGCCAACCTACCACTGCCCTTTCTGCTTAGCGCATCTGCGACCACGTTAGCTTTCCCCGGATGATATAAGATATCGCAATCGTAATCCTGTATTAGTTCCAACCATCTTCTCTGTCTCATATTCAACTCCTTCTGCGTGAAGATATACTTTAGACTTTTATGGTCCATGTATATTTCACACTTTACACCATATAAATAGTGCGTCCAAATCTTCAGGGCAAATACTACCGCTGCTAATTCCAGGTCATGGGTAGGATATCCCTTCTCATAATCCTTCAACTGACGCGATGCGTATGCAATAACTTTACCATGTTGCATAAGCACACAGCCAAGTCCTTTGTGAGACGCATCACTGAAAATTACGAAATCACCAGTATCGTACCTCACTCAATCTTTTCTTAAGCTCCCGAAAACTTTCTTCACACTTCTCTGTCCAGATAAATTTTACAGACTTCTTCGTTAAATTCGCCAACGTTCCTGCTATCTTCGAAAAATCTTGAATAAACCGTCTGTAATAGCCTGCCAGTCCTAAGAAACTTCTTACTTCAGTTGGCGTCTTTGGTTGTTCCCAATTTTGTACCGCTTCCACCTTTGCTGGATCCACGGAGATTCCGTCCTTGTCGATCACGTGACCCAGAAATTGAACTTTCTCCAACCAAAACTCGTACTTTAAAAATTTTGCGTATAACTTATCCTTCCTCAATGCCTCCAATACCAACCTTAAGTGTTTCGCATGATCCTCCTGAGTCTTGGAATAGATCAGGATATCATCTACGAACACGACTATGAATTTATCTAAGTATTGCTTGAATACCCGATTCATCATATCCATAAATGCCGTATGCGCGTTCGTTAATCCAAATGACATTACCAGAAACTCGTAGTGACCGTAATGAGTCCTGAATGTTGTCTTAGGAACATCTTCCTTCCTCACCTTTAACTGGTGATATCACATCCTCAAATTGATCTTGGAAAAATACATCACTCCCTTCAACTGATCGAACAGATCATCTATCCTAGGTAACAGATACTTGTTCTTGATCGTCACTTTGTTCAACTCTCGATAGTCGATACAAAGCCTCATCGATCCGTCCTTCTTTTTCACAAATAAAACTGGTGCTCCCTAAGGAGACACACTCGGTTGAATATACTTTCTATCCAATAATTCCTGCAACTGTACCATCAGCTCCTTCATCTCTGCTGGTGCCATTCTGTATGGGGCTTTCAAAATCGGGGCCATTTCCGATACTAAATCTATAACGAATTCGACCTCTCTATCCGGTGGAAGTCCTGGTAATTTTTCTGAAAATACATCCGAAAATTCATTCACTACTGGTATCTGTCCCATCCGTACCCCTACTTTCTGCGTATTAACGATATGGGCCAAATAACCGATACATCCCTTCCTTAGCAACTTCCTCGCTTGCATCATCATCAGATAACTCAAGTGTCCCGGCGACTTACTCCCGTATAATACTACCTTAGACTGATCTGGAGTTTTAAGGTTTATACACTTCTTCTGGTAATCTATCATCGCTCCATGGTTAAATAACCAATCCATTCCTAGAATGACATCAAATTCCCCTAATTGAATCGGAATTAAATCCACAGGTAACTTATATCCCCTAATATCTACAACACAATTCCTATAGACATGGTTAACGGGAATGACTTCCTTATTAGCAACTTCTATGTTCATAGGATAATCTAATTCTTCCTGGGGTAAGTTTAATCGTTGGGAGAATTTATGCGATACGAAGGAACAAGTAGCACCCGAATCAAATAATATGTAAGCAGATATATCATTGACCGGAATGATACCTGAAACCACATCCTTGGATGCAACCGCATCCTGAACCGTCATGTTGAAAGTCCTTGCTTTTGGTCAATTCTGAGTTGGTGGTCCAGTAATTGTGAGATTTCCACCGCTTGGTCCCCTTCCTCCATTTCCTCCTGTTGAATTCTTCTTTGGGCAATTCCTTTCCTGATGGTCCAATACTCCACAGTTGAAACATCCATTTCTCTTTGGTGCAGAGCAATTGGGAGAGATATGCCCCTCTTGCCCGCAATTAAAATAGACAATCTTCCATTTTAGACATGCACCCGAGTGATTCCTCCCACACTCCTTGCATGCCTCAGTCCTCTTCTTTGTTTCCCCTAGTTTTCCCCCAGAGTTTCCCGAGTTGAAATTTTTATTACTGTTGTTGTTGTTCCACTTCCTCTTGTTTACACCACTGCTGCTGCTCCCTTCCCTGCGATTCCCTCCTTCATTCTTCTTCTTTTTCTCCTTATTAAACTTCATTAGGGCTTCACTTTCGCCCTCAGCAATTATAGCCTTCTCCAGGAGAGTCGCAAAGCTGTTCGTCTGCAACACCGAAAGTCTACTGTATAACCATGGTTTGAGACCCTGCTCAAACCTCCTCGTTGTCCTCTCCTCAGTGTCGACCTGATGAGGAACGAACCTCGCCAGTTCGTTGAACTTTACGGTGTACTGGGGTACCATCATGTCTTCTTATTTTAGCTCCAAGAATCGCATCTCCATGTGACTCTGCATACCCACAGGAAAGTAGTATTCAAAAAAGATCTTCTTAAACCCTTCCCAAGGTATCACACCTTCTCCCGCCCTGGTCTGGTTTGCCTCCCACCAGAAATTTGCTTCACCCTTCAGCATGTAAGTGGCGAAGATTATTTTCTGATCATCTCCTACTCGGGCGATAGCGACCGCCTTTTCAATTTCCTTGACCCAAGTTTAGGCTTCAATGGGTTCGGTGGTTCCTTTAAATTCTGGGGGTCCCGCGCTCTTGAAGTCCTTAAAGTGTGCCACCTGGCCCGCTGGAGGGTTATGGGTATTCGGGGTTTGATTCTGTAATGCCCCAACTAACATGTCTACAAACTGTTGCATGGGGTTCGGTGGACCCCCAGCATTACCGCCTGACCCTCCTGGTACTTGACGACGTCTTCCTCTAGCCATCTATCTGTTTAAATAAACTTAATGTTATCATCTCATAACTTATTCTTACAGCATATATAATTCATATAAAACTTAATCATCACATCAAATATTTAAATAAAAACATATTTGTTTAAAAAAAAAACCAAAATCACACGGTATCTCATCATCTTATGGCATTATGCCATTTACATCTCTTTAACCCAAAACACTTGGGAAAACTAAAAACCAAGTTTTATTTCATAGAAAAGTGTTCTGTACACTAGTAGTAAAAGTTTAACACAAATAAACTAAAGACCCCACCTAATGGCGTCTTCATGCTCTTCATCCGCTATCTCCAGCACCAGCCCACGGCGTATGGCATGTCTAGACCGGTACTCCTCAAGTGGAAAGTGATACACCCTATGCTGGAACCTCCCATGTGCTGACTTAAATGCGTACTTCAATCTATCCATCCTAACCTTCTTATCTCTTACTTCTCCTTCTAACTCATCTGTTAGCTTCTCGGCCCAAACACGGCCTCTCCTCTCATCTCCCCAGAATGTGGTAATGATCTGCTTGTCAGTTTGGAGACTCTGAATCCTTGACTCTAACCCATTAATGGTATGTCCCAAGTGGGTCCTGATAGCTTCTTTCTCATCCTTTAGCCTGTCCGCCTTCTGACCTGCTGTTCGCAGCTTGTCAGCCAGATCCCCATTCCTAATTATCAGGTGTTGCACCAATGCCCCAAGCAATGCTGCAGCTTCCTGCTCCCCCTGATATAGCTCCTCCAACTCATGGACTCTGTTGTCCAACTCCGTAATCCTATCCATCAACTCACCTAGTAGACCATCCTCGGGTTCTTCCTCGGGCTCCTCTTCCTCTTCAGGATACTCCTCTGGGTCTGAGTCAGCTGCTGCCTCAGCTATGGGCTCAGGTATAGCTGTCACCAACTACTCACTCACAACGTGAATATCTCTAACCTCTTCTTCTCCTGACATCCTACAATCAAGACAAAGTAACTTGATTAGTATTTTAACATAGATATTGATTTAGTTTTTAGAAAAATAGATTCGACACTACACTTAGAACTCTACATGAGTTCATCTCCTTATTACCTCCACTAACTTCCCTAAGGTTATAGTCTAAGGTTCCCCACCTAAGGTTTATAACCTACATCTTTGATACTAACCTGTAACGCCCCCAAATCCGTGTAACATCGAGTACAGGACATGGTGCTTACGATACAACATACATCATCATCTCTTTATGTAAATTCCAACAAAAATAATAATATTAGTAACTATTACATACTTATTCAAAAGAAATCCCAAGTCTTTACAACCTTAACTAAACTGAAACTCAAACTTAGCGTTTATCGCTACATTACATCATATGCGGAAATATAAACTTATTATATAAGGTAACTAGCATCATTTCATCTTAGATTTTTCCTTGTCATTGCCCGAGCCGTCAGCCTTCTCATCTTTAACTGAAAGGTTTCAGCAAGAATGAGCACAAATTGCCCAGCAAGTATGTAAAGTAGTTTGAAAACATACATCATGAGTAAAAACATCTGAATAGCTATAACAGTTGAAAGAATTATCAAGTATTAAACAGGAATATCCAGAATAGGAGTTTAAGAATTCTTAATATCATACTAAGGCGTGTTAAATACCCTGAACGTTACTTTATTTCATTGAAAACCATCAGACGGTTTAACAATCAAATAGATTGCAAACGGTCTCTTCAAGTACTCCAGGTGATCAGCCTATTGTACCCTACATTGTGCACAAGTATCAAGTTTAAATTACATAAGCATAAATGGGACTATATGCCCGACATCTGTTTTCCCGTTTATTCGGGTTGTTCATCTTAGTATTCATGCGAGACCGCACCAAAATAATTTGAATTGGTAAACTTTAAATAGCTTCAAACGATTTGAATTAAATCATTTGTCATCAATAATCTCTAGCTGAACAAAAGCTAGAAAGCATACTTGGAAACAGTTCTTTTAAATCGATAAAACTTTAAAGCATAGCAGTTGAATTAATAACTGAATAAACAGCAATAAACTTGCAAGATAATTGAAGTTGTAGAACTTTACGTCAAAGGAACTTGCATGAATATTTAAATAATCACAAGTCCGAACTTACCCTCGCTGAAATCAAATGAATAAGACTTAATTAATTTCTCAATGAAAAATACGGTAAGAAACTTTCCTGATACGTCTGCTATCGCTAAAGCTAGCAATTAACCTTCACGTAACCTATTCATATGTGTCACGTTAAGCAATTAGGTGCTCGAACTCTAATTCAAAAGAAAATGGTTTCCTTTTATTTAAATTAAGTTATTAACTAAAACATATTCTCTTAACATACCATTCAATCACATAACATGCTGCATCATATAAGTAAAGTGGTTCAATATGAGATTCTGAGCAAAATAAGTTTCTAGCATTTTTCTGACCCAGACCGACCAGACTCGACCTAACCCGGATCAGACCCGACCCGGACCGGCGCAGCTGAGCAGGCACAAACCTGATGAGCGGCGCAGTTGCGCTGCTCTTCGTTGCCCAGAAAATTTTACAAGTCGAGCAGCCCACTTTGCCAATTAATTTCGATTAAACCATGCATGATATGACCATGAAACTTAGACACAACATACTTCATATAGCATAGTATTTTACAAAAATATTACATCCCAAAAACTAGCATGTTAGGACCACAAACTGGTTGCCTTGAAAAGCGTGCCAGAATAGGTTTTATACTTAGAAAATTTCTGGAAATTTCCAGAATTCTGCATATTTTTTTATCAACATGCTAGCTAACGATTTTCATATCTTGCTCAATATAACTCCGATTCCTTTAAAATTTGGACAGGTTGTACATGATACTACATAGTATTTTATAAAATTCCTACATACTCAAATCGGGTCACAGAACCCATGAATCCAAGGCTTCCGAAAAACCCAAAAATCACAGATTTCACTTTCTAACCAACTTTGACAAAATCATGATTTTGATTCTAGCACGCATGGGGTTGATTCCTACTATCCAGACCACACATACTTACATATATACACATGTTACAACAATCAAACTCTCTAAATTACCTTGATTTGAATAAATTGACATCTAAGAGGCATTTTAGCAAACACTTAGCATGCATGGCATAAATTCACACGATTCAATGTATAAGAGAGATGAATTAAACCAAAACTTTCGTGCTTTATAACCTAACATCAATACCTAACATCAACATATCAACATATAGCCACAAACAATCTATTTACCCAACCTTCAAGCATTTTCTACTCATTTCCAATAAGTAAACCGAGATGGGTTCATGGAGTTACCTTTTGAAGAATTCCTTCTTGGTTAATCGGATGTTCCTCCCCCCTTTGTTTGTTAAACCTCAAGCAATCCTCCATAATTTGTCAAGACTCTCAAGCTCTCACTTTCAATTCCCTCTTTTCTCTCTCGAGTGTATTTTATCAATATAAAGAAGAGCAGAGACTGGGATCGGAATGTATATACATTATGTGATGGAAACTAATTTCCCCAGCCCCTTTCCATCTCCCAAATCATCAGCTATATGTATATAATGCTTATAATTCAATAGTTTAGTTATGGAGGAGGAGTTAAGAAAATGAAGAGTTTGGTTTAAAGAAATAAATTAACTCCTTTCTCCTTCCTTGTTGCTATATACGTATATACTCTCCCTCCTTGTCCCCATTTGCTGGTCACATGGACCCCCCCAGCTGCTGCAACTACTTAAATAAAATATTATTAATCTAATTATTTAATCCATTAAATAACCATTTTGACTATTTTGCCTTCCGTAGCCGAACGTTACGATACTTATATCGATTCCTACTAAAGTCGACGTTTCGGATATCATGGGACTATCCGTTTAGTTCAATTCATCTCCGAAATTTCGTAGTTAACTTTTTACCCGAAAAAGTCAACCGGTTGACTTTGACCAAAAAGTCAATCGTGACACATTTTCGTGGTTACAGTCTATCCTGACTAATTTCGACGTTCCGGACTTAAATACACAGTCCGCGTCTCTAAATTCCGCTCCAAACTCAAACTCATACTTTAAAGCCATCCCACAAAATTAATAGAATTAATTCCATACTTAACCAATTTAAATAGTTGAATTAAACTGAACCAACCATTTAAACACTCCTCATCACAGATCACAAAATAACACATGTATGTATAACACATATACATCTAATAAAAGAAATCACACAAAATTTTCACATAAATTCATTTATTAATAAATATTAAATTAAATACAAAATCTCGGATATTATACTCTCCCTCTCTCCTACCCTCTCTTGTCCTACTCTCTCTATTCTCTCTCTCTCTCTCTCTCTCTTAATTGCTTTCTTTAGCTATCTAATACAAATGAGAGGAAAGATAAAAATTAAAGGACTTTTGTTGTTAGTAAATATGTATAGATATACATTACATATATCTAACCTATATCTCCCAATATCTCTCTCTCTCATACTTATTATAATTTAGCTTGCTTGCACTCTTAGATTACTTGTGGGTTTGGTGAAAAGATAAGAGCAAAGCAAATGCTTGACACCTATCAAATTTAGGTAGGAGTAGGTAATTACCATCATTCAACCTATGTTAATTTCTAACATAACTTATATTATTCTTCCTTGAAAATTATTAAGTATACTTCTTAGTTAATAATTTAACTTTCTAGCTTAATTCACATATACACTTATATGGTTCAAGTACTTCCTTAAAAAAAATATTCATAAAAATTACACATATAATTATGTGAAATTCTCGGTCCTTACATTCTCGCCTCCTTATAAGGATTCTATCACCGGAATCAATATATCATTACACTCAAATTATGTCTATCCTTAGATACTCATTTATTAATCAATCAATTTTTATTGAATTACTTTCCTTGTATTTATTATTTCATTAATTATTTTCTATCCCAATACAGGGCGAAAAAATCATAGCTTTCTTCAAGTCTCATTTGGCTTGGCATAGCTCATATTTACCTATTGTATTTAGGTATCAACATTATATTCATAATGGCATTTCTTTAATATATTAAGCAACGTGTGCTTTCTCTCACTCTACTATGAAACCTCTAAGGGTTACCATAGACCATATAGATATGCTCGTGTTCTAATAACTTTGTAAAGTTGTATCATCAATTCCTTCAAATTTATATACGCGATAAAAACCTATAACTCATATATCAACCTATGACTCGGACCCGTAATGGAATAGTACCTCGCAGTGATATCTATCAATTAAATCGTATACGGTTAAATTATTAAGGAAAATCTTTACCTGTCACCATTTCTTTTGCAGCCACTGCGTCTTGAACCGTCATGTTAAATTTGTGCACCGTCGGTCTTCCCGGATGAGTAGGTCCTTTGTTCGCCAGTGTTCCACTGCTATTTCCTCTATTGTTGCTTCCTCTCTCTTCATTCTTCTTTGGACAGTTACGAATTTGATGATCTAACGATCCACACGAAAAACAACCTTGTATCTTCTTTGGACTGAGACAATTGGGAGGGATATGTCCCTCTTGTCCACAGTTGAAACACACTCCTTTTCCCCTCAAACATACTCCCGGATGATTTTTACTGTAATTTGCACATGGCTCACCTCTCTTCCTATTATCTCCTGACTTGTCTCCAGATTGGGTATTGTCCTTCCACTTACGCTTATTAGAGTTTCTTCCTCCACTGCTACCTCCTTCATTCTTCTTTTTCTTCTTCTCCTGATGATATCTTAACACGGCTTCACTTCCTCCTTCGGCAATGATTTCTTTTTCCAACAGGGTCGAAAATGTATTAATCTACAACACAGCTACCTTGTTATATATACTTGGCTTCAATCCATTCTCAAACTTTCGCGCCTTTTGTACCTCAGTGTCCACTTGATGCGGAGCGAATCTTGCTAGTTCGTTGAATTTGGCGGCGTATTCTGCAACCGACATACTCTCCCGCTTCAACTCTAAGAAGTTTACCTCCATTCTTGCTTGCATACTTTCTTAGAAATAATTCTCAAAAAATAATGCCTTAAACCTTGTCCAGGTTACTACTGCTGTCCCGACTCTAGCCTGGTTTGTCTCCCACCAGTAATTCGCCTCACCCTTCATCAAATAAGTAGCAAAATCTGTCTTTTTCTCCTCCGCTACTGTAGCATTAACAAAAGCTTTCTCCATCTCCTTTATCCATGTCTGGGCTTCTATAAGGTCAGTGGTTCCCTTGAATTCTGGCAGTCCTATAGCCTTAAAATCTTCAAAGTTTGCCAATCGATTAGCTGGTCGATTTCTTGCTGCTGGTGCTCTAGTCTGCATAGCTTGAGTTAGCATGTCTATGAAGTTCTGCATTAGATCTGCTTAATCTCCTTCATTATTCACAGACCGTTCCTCCCTTTGGTTACGATTTTATCGTCTTGGCAGCATTATCTGATGAAATAAAGACTTACATTAATACTTTGTCTTTATGCCACATCTTATTAATAGTATAATAAGAATTTAATACAAAATTTTAAACTTAGACCAATTCAGCTTGTTGGATTTACGAATTTAGCTTGCTGAATCTACGAATTCATCAGATAAACATCTTAATATTTTAATTCTCAAAATTTATTTACTTATTCAAACATACAATCATATCATTGCATTTATATTCATATTCATGCAAATAGTACACAGTACTTTTCAGTGCATAGCGCATACTGCTACAAACATTTACTATCCCTTTGTGACAAAAGTCGGGATTCATTACTACAACTTTATACAAAAAGCCAAGACATACAAAGGTTATCTTGGTATTCTTATAACAGTGAATATTATACTCATATATATATATATATATATATATATTTATATACCTACTCATTGTTCAGGATACTATATTCCTAACGAATTATCTTACTGCAAAAGATTATACTTCTCACACTTAATCTTTCTTCCATCCACTCCTTTCACCTGTCTTCATCTTATGACAATTATTAACTCTATGACCCATTCCACCACATGAAAAACATCCTCCTTTCCTTGGCTTAAGACAATTTGGTGATATATGTCCTCCTTGTCCTCAATTATAACACACATTCTTACCCTTCATACATTCCCCGAAATGCTTCTTTTCATAGTCAATACATGCCTTCTTTCGCGATAGTGAATTTTCTTGCTGGTCCCCTGAGTCACTGTCGTTGTTCCTTTTCCTTTATTTATTATTTCCCTTCTCCTTCTTACTTACAACTTTAGACGATACATTGTCCTCAGATCTCATACCATCGATTTGTGCCTTCAGATCATTTCGTTCTTCTGTCATCTCGCTTAATGCTTTTATCAACTGGTTATTTAATAATCTTTCCGCATTCCACATTTACTCCAAAAAAAATACCTTATCCCTTAAATCTTGAACTTCCACGGATGCTTGACCTTCTTCAATTACTACTCTGCCTTTTTCCCCATCTTCGATCTTTGTTTCTGGCTCCACCTTAGTTTCTTTGGAATCTACCTCTTCCTCTTCATCCAGCTCCATCTCGGGGTACTCGTCATGATCACTTGCTAGATTTACCGCAGGTTCGTCTCTTAAAACTTATTCAATTGACTCACTCTGAGCTGGCACCTCGGCTAATGGCATTGGTGCAGCTGCTAACATCTCCGTAACCATCTCATTATCTCCAGACATCCTGTTACTAGTTTTTAAAGAACTTAATTAGTACATCACTATTAAACATAATCTATAAACACTAAGTGTCCATATATCTAACTATTAATGAATTTTCCCAATCAATCGCTTAGAACTCTAAATGAGTTTTCTCTATCCTTCTTGTGGTTATATTCCTAAGGATTTTCCCCTAGCTACGGTTTATAACCTACAGCTCTTATACCAACATGTGACGCCCTAAAATACGAGTTCCCTAACCTAGGGTTTGGTAATCACGATCCATCATATATATCACATATATCTACCCATTCATTAATGAAAAACAACATTCATTATATGTTTTTTTATAAAAACATACTTATATCGTTATCCCAGGTTAACTAACCTTAATATAACTTACATACCCTTATATATTCAAAAGGTTTACATAATTAATTTACATACTGTAACATGACCATTAAAAGTTGACACTAACTACCCCTAAGCCTTGCCTTTGCCTTTGTCCCTGTTAGAACCTTCTACTACCTCGGCCTTAGCTGAAATGTTTTATTTAAGCAAGGGTGAGCAACGAGTTTGCTCAGCAAGTTAAAGTATACAATAAATGATATATATCATGAATAGAAGAGTCTAGCTTCTATAGAACTTCAACAATAATCAAAGGATTTCGAAGTAGCTGAATAATAATTCAATCTCAATAATAAAACTTTCTCAAATTTCATACTGAATAACATATCAACGATGAAAGAGTAAAATTCTTTTAAAGATTCAATAATATTAAAGTGAATAAGAAGAATTAACAATAATGCAACAATATTCAATAAAGTGGGATATTCCCAGATTTCAGCTGAGTGATCACAAAAGAATCATGAACTAATAGAGGAATTATTAGTTATTAAAATTAAATTACCTCAAGAATATAAGTTGGTTATAAAAACTAAACTATACTCCTCTGCAAGTTCCTGGAGCGGCCAACTCCTTTGTATCTTATATTATGCATAATACTGAATAATAGCGCATTGGGTCGTTTTACGACAATAAAGTTTGTTCATCTCAGTCTTACATCATGAGTCCATACCATAGCAATATGGTTTGGATTGCTTTCAAAGAAAAACTATGATTTCAACATATAATATCAATATTGATGTAGCCGAAATTAATGGCATAGATCTTCCAATAAATCAGTTCATAATAAATAGAACGCTTCATGTTTTAACAAATATTAGTCTCGCCAAAACAAATAGCTGAGACATGGCTCATAAATAGTGCTAATAATAGAAGAAGAATCAATTACACTATGTGCGAATAACAATAATCATTAAAGAGGTGAATAACTATCAATAATTATTCATTAATCATGCTTTGAAATTACTAACTGAAGTTGAGTTAGAAAACTTGCAATAAATGCGAATATTCAATAACAATCTTAGATGTGGAATAATCAACAATAATTATCCACTACCATGCTTGAAAAATAATAACTCAAGTTTGAGTTAGAGAATTTGCCTGATTCGTTGACTACTGCTACGCAATTGAAGTTAACTTCTTTTGTAAGACCTATCATTAATAAGATCGATCTCTTAATTAGCATCACATATTTCACTTATAATATTTATCTAACACGTATTCACATAATCAATCCTTAGATAACACCATACGAATACACAAATCTAAACCTAGCACACATCGAGTCTTTAATAGTATTCAATATAGTATACTGAGTGGTTTCCTACGAACAACTAACAAATTAGTTTCTGTCTTATCTACACTATTTTCATAGTGAGTTAGATCGGTTACTAATTCGTATATACCTCCGATCCCTAAAGAAATTGTTTAGCCCAGATACTATACATCAACCATTAAAGAGTACGACTGTACTACTTTAGACTTAACACTTATTCGTTCATTTATAAACTATTTATGAATTTAAGAGACTTAATATATTATTTCAGCAAACTGAAACCAAACTTTCTTCTCTTTCTAACCTTTTCAATTTCCATTTCAGCAAGCTGAAACAAAACTGACTTCTTTTCCTGAGATTTCATTTTCCATTTCAGCACCCTAAATTATTCATTTCAAGAAGCTGAAATACCTTATTCATGAAAATACCAAATCAGCTTATTATTTTTCTATCCTTTGGCCAATCATATATACATATATTCCATACAAAAATAGAATTTTTCTGGAAATTTTCAACTCCCTTTACTATTTTTCAAAAATCCATTTCTAGTTAAAACGTTAAGAAATTAGCTACATCATGTTTAACTCCAAAACTTCCCAACTCTTGGCTGGATCTTACACGTGTTAACGTGAACTTTTAGTTTAAATGTCGTGGCCATAAGAGTTATAGAACTCCGGTTATAGCATTTTTAGTCGGAAAAACTCAAATATTGAAATGGTCATAACTTAGTCAATTTAAGTCGGAATGAGCTCATTTTTGGACACAAGTTACTTTATCTCATATATTTTCATTTCCCAAAGGAATGGAATTTATTACATTAATTAAGTTGCCGAAACTGCCCTTGGAAATTTTTGACAGCCTACTTTTTGTCATTTTTTAGTTTTTGTGTCCTTTGCTAAAATCAGTCCATACGGAAATCTACAAAGAATTTTTCAGTAATTCCACTTGGATTTGTTAGACGACTCATATATTTAACTCCAAAAATTGACCACATTCAAAAATTCAAAATACAATGAGAGATATGATAGTTTTAATTTCATACTTCGTTTTTACAAAAATCTAATTTTCAACCATTGGTGATTTTTAAGAAAACTTCCATATTCTCACATAATACCAACATAGTTCATCATTGTACCTACTAATACCTCATATACTCATAGATCTACTATGATCCATGATCTATTTCATCAAACACAAGATTAAACACAACCAAGGCTAAGAAAATTTAAGTTTTCTACATTTTGAACAACCTAGTTTCTATTTCTTAGTTTAGATCTAACTTTTAATCCACAAAAGAGTTAGATCTAAACATAAAACACTTTTAAACATATATATCTAAGGTTTTAAACCTCAAGATCCAAAACTTCATACTAGCAAAAATGTAATCAAAACAAAAAGGAAAATAGACTATATAAGTAGGAATTTTGTCTATACCTTTGCTTTTCCTTTCTCTCCTTCTTCCTAATACTTGATTAAAGAACTATGAACTTTGAAAATCTCTCCCTCTCTCCTACCCTCTCTTGTCCGACTCTCTCTATTCTCTCTCTCTTTCTCTCTTAGTTTCTTTCTTTAGTTAGCTAATACAAATGAGAGGAAAGAGAAAAATTAAAGGACTTTTGTTGTTAGTAAATATGTAGAGATATACATTACATATATCTAACCTATATCTCCCAATATCTCTCACTCATACACATTATTATTTAGCTTGCTTGCATTCTTAGATTACTTGTGAGTTTGGTGAAAAGATAAGAGCAAAACAAATGCTTGACAACTTGCAAAGTTAGGTAGGAGTAAGTAATTACCATCATTACGATCCTCCCCCCTTTGTCTCCTCTCTATATTTCGGCCAAGAGGACTTCTTGGGCCCATTTTGTTTTCTTTTTTAAGGCCCAAATAGCTTACTTAATGTCCAATATGTCCTCTCCCAATTGGGCTAAGAATTGGGTCACTCAATTAATTCTTTAGGCTAGTAGTTTTAATTCTTTGGGCTTGCAAATCAACATAGTTTATACTTTTTAATTTTTATCATATCCTAATCATTTAGTTAGGGTTTTCTTACACACATTAGTAAGTTAATTCCTTACTCATATATCTTTAATTTCATAACCCAATTAGATTTGATTTATTTAGGTTATAAAATTGATTAATTGAGATGTATTAAATAAATCTCTTAGGATTAGTATATATTTTTAAATCTTATCATTCTCTTATATTTTAACCCATTAGGTTATTTAATTACCATACCTAATATATGTATTAGGTTACATAACTTTATTCTTAATTTCCTTTATATACAAAATAATTGTATACACATTACATAATACATATTTATTCAATCACGTACATAATTCACATACGTCATAACATATTCCCTTAGTGCATTAACTTAATAGCCCTAATGGCTTAATAAGTTATGATCACTCACATTTTTATATCAATAATTAATTAATTAAAGATTATAAATCTTTTTAATTTAATAATCAAGGCTAACATTCAAGCTATATTAATTTCTAACATAACTTATATTATTCTTCCTTGAAAATGATTAAGTATACTTCTTAGTTAATAATTTAACTTTCTAGCTTAATTCACATATACACTTATATGGTTCAAGTACTTCCTTAAAAAAAATATTCGTAAAAATTACACATATAATCATGTGCAGTGCATATCAACTTTCAACTTCTTCTTTTGCCCGGAACTCAGTTCCGTGGCCTTTTTAACTTACTTTTTAGTATATATAAGTATATATATACGTTTTTCTTCGTTTTCACAGCCTGGATCGTCGATCCGTGGCTTTTACTCGCTTTTATGTATATATATATATACGAACATTTTCGGCCTGGATCGCTGATTCGTGGCCTTTTCAGCTTTATTATATATATAATTAACTATATATATACTAACTTTTAATTCAGTCGGGCCTGGATTACAAATTCGTTGCCTTTTTACTGCTTATATATATAACTATATATATATATATATATATATATATAATTTTGCTGACTTCGTTTGGCCTGAAATGCTAATTCGTGGCATTTTTCGCTTTAATATATATATACTAACTATATATGTTAACATTTACATTTCAGTTTGCCCTGGATTAAAATTTTGTGGCCCTTTACAGCTTTTATATATATATATATATATATATATTTGCATTCCAGTTGAGCCTGGATCAATTCGTGGCTCTTTATAACTTTTATAAATATATATATATATATATATATATACACATTCAGTCGAGCCTAGATTATAAATTCGTGGCTATTTACTGCTTTTATATCTATATATATATTTACATTACTCTCTGGCCTGGATTGGAAATCCGTGACCTTTTATAGCTTTTATAAATATATATATATATATATATATATATATATATATATATATATATATATATATATATTTACGTGTCAGTCGGGCCTAGATTAGAAATTCGTGGCCCTTTACAGCTTTTATATATATATATATATATATATATATATATATATATATATATATATATATATATATATATATATATATATATATATATATATAAAAGGGCGAAAGATGAGAGATAGAAGAGAGAGGCGCATACAAAGCTGAATTACAACTATAGCAAAACTATAAGAAATAATAACAGCAGTTCATAAGTATAAACAAGAGTTTTAGAAAAATTTATTCAATAATGAAATAATTACAAACAAGTAACTGGGGTTTACTAACAAACAGACTCGATTATAGAAACTTAACATGTCTAAGGAAGAAGGCAAGAGTGCTAAAGATTCGTTAGATAGGAATCTAAGTCTTCACAAGCTCTCTATTGGATTACTAAATCCTGCCTCAACCAAATGACCAAGCCTTTCTTATATAGGAAGAGAAAAGGCGTCACTAATACAACTCAATGATAACAAAACAAGAATGACTATTTCAACACAGTAATGCTTTATCAAAAGATGAAAGCATTATTACAACTTTTGACTATTACAATCAGCTTTTCACTATATGAGCTTGGTACTTTTTGTGAACAATATGGTTTGCCTCCTATTGCCCCTTCTAGTCAAAAATATAAAAAGAAGCAAATGGACAGCCACAAAAAACGTAAGCATCATAAGAAGCGTTCTAGTCAAAATAATTATAAAGAAAGCTATTATGATAAACCTAAGTCTAAAAGAAAAACTCATAATAAAAAACCTGCCTTAAAATCTAGTGAAAAGAGTAAAATAACCTGTTACAATTGTGGTAAAAAGGGACATTATAAGAATGAGTGTAAGGTAAAACAAAAGTTAAGTCAGTTAAATATCTCTAATGAAGATACTGAAATTTTTTTAGAATTAATAAGAATTCAGTTGGATGTTGATAATAATCACTCTGATATTCTTTTTTCTTCTAATAATGATGATGATAGTAATCAGACCCCTAGTGAAGATAATGAAGTTACTCTTTGTACTGATAATTGTAGATCTGATTGTTGTAAAACTAGTAATGTTCTTAACAAAGAAGATCAAGAAAGCTCTTTGTTAATCGATTTAATTAGTAAGCTTACTGATGAAAATTTAAAATTACAGTACATGAAACAGTTAAAAGAATTATTTACTAAAAACAATTCTGAAAAGAGTAAGGTTATTAAAGGAAAAGACAAACCAGTAATTAGCCTTAATAAAACCCTTGAAAGATTTAAGACGGCTGAGAAAGAAATAACTCTTCCAGAATTAAATCATGAAGTTAACAAACTTAAAAAGGAAATTTCTGGTCTTAAAACTAATATCTCTGAGTTAAGAAAAGATATGACTAATTTGGCCTCTAAAAAGTCAGATCTTCATATTTCCGATTCTTCCGATAGTGATGATCAACCTGAATCTTCAGGAGCCAAGGATGAAGAGTCCTTGCTTATGGTCCAAAGTAATTCATTAAAAAGATTGAAAGATATAACTATTCAAAAATGGTACATCATGGTCCGTTTAATGATCAATGGAACTTTTGCCATTCAACTTCCTGCTCTAGTGGATACTGGTGCAGACCTAAATTGTATTCAGGAAAGTTTAATCCCTACCCAGTTCTATGTTAAAACTAGTGAACGATTAAACTCTACTAATGGTAGCTGTATGGAAATAAAATATAAACTACCTAGAGTTCATATTTGTCAAGATAATATGTGTTTCAAAACTTCCTTTGTTCTTATTCGAAAGTTGACTGATAAAATTATTTTAGGTTTACCGTTTATATATTTATTATATCCTTTCACTACTAGTAACAATGGTCTGACTACTGAACACCTAGGACAGAAGGTGATTTTTGAATTCATCACTCAACCTAAGGAAAGAGACTTAAAATTCATTCAGAATGAGTCTATTTCAAAGTCGCTCAATTTGTTAAATTGTAAAACTTCTCAGTTAAAATACTTAAAACAAGAGATTAAGTATAAACATGTTGAGGATCTTCTTCTACTTGATAAGATTCAGGATAAAATAGAAGAACTTCGTCTATTTATGGTTAAAAATTTATGTGCTGACTCCCCCAATGCCTTTTGGCATCGAAGGAAGCATGTTGTTAAACTTCCTTATGCTAAGGAATTTAAGGAGCATTTAATTCCTACTAAAGCCAGACCTATCCAGATGAGTCATCAACAAATGGAATTATGTAAGCAAGAAATTAATGATTTGCTTGCTAAAGGCCTAATAAAACATAGTAAGTCTCCTTGGTCTTGTCCAGCCTTTTACGTTAATAATGAAGCCGAAAAAGAAAGAGGAGTCCCTCGCCTAGTTATTAATTATAAACCTCTTAACAAGGTTCTTGAATGAATCAGGTATCCCATTCCCAATAAAGAAGACCTTCTGAGTCGTCTTAGTAATGCTACTATTTTTAGTAAATTCGATCTTAAGTCAGGTTTTTGGCAAGTCAGTATTCATCCCAGTGATAGATATAAAACTGCCTTCACTACCCCCTTTGGTCATTATGAATGGGTTGTTCAAGCGTTTGGCTTAAAGAATGCCCCCAGTGAATTTCAAAATATTCTCAATGAAATTTTTAATCCTTTCAGCCATTTTATCATTGTTTATATTGATGACATTTTGGTTTTTTTCAAGTCATTTGATGAACATTTCAAACACTTGAATTCGTTCTTCAAAACCATTAAAATCAATGGTTTGGTTCTATCACCGACCAAGTGCAATCTCTTCCAAGTTAGGGTTAAGTTTCTTGGTCATGATATTCATCATGGTTTGGTCCGTCCAATCCAAAGAGTCATTCAATTTGCTGATAAATTTCCTGACAAAATTATTGATAAAACTCAACTCCAGCGTTTTTTAGGATCTCCTAATTACGTCGGCAAGTTTTATCAAAATCTTAGAAAAATCTGTAAACCTTTGTTTCTCCGGTTACAGAAGAATCCTCCTCCCTGGACTGATGAGCATACTGCCATCATCCAACAAGTTAAGAAATATGTTAAGGTCCTTCCTTTCCTTGGCATATCTAATGAATCCGCCTTCAAAATTGTTGAAACTGATGCCTCCGAAATTGGCTTCGGTGGTATCTTGAAGCAGAAATTGACTCCTGCTTCATCTGAGCAAATTGTTCGGTTCCACTCTGGCGCGTGGAATCAAGCCCAATTAAATTATAGCACGATTAAAAAAGAAATTTTAGCTTTGGTTTTATGTATTAGTAAATTTCAAAATGACTTATTAAATCAAAAAATTTTGGTTCGCATTGACTGTAAGTCAGCAAAATATATTTTGGAAAAGGATGTTAAAAATATTGCTGCTAAACATATTTTTGCCAGATGGCAATCTATTTTAAGCATTTTTGATTTTGATATTGATTACATTAAAGGCAGTGATAATTCAATTCCTGATTTTTTGACTCGGGAATTTATTAATTCAGGTACCCCTCAAATTCAAAATGAGTGTGAGAGGATCCGGTAAGAATGTTCGGGCCCCTGGCCCTCCTGGCCTAGACCAGCCTAGTCAGAAGCCCATGGGAGCTGTAATCCCTCATCCAGTAACACCTCTTACTGTAGTTACTAGGTTTACCCTCCAGATTTCTGGAACAAAGCCATACACTTCGGCTCTGGTCCAGCCTCCTCGTATGATTGACCCTTTTGCTTCTTCCAGTAATCCTTCTGCTGGTCAACGCACTCCAACTGAGTACATTCCTGTTTATTCCACCAATTTATTTCATATTCAAAGACATATGAAATCAATTGATGATCCTATGAAGCTGGCTGCCCAGTTCTTTCCAACTGGCTGGCATTTTATTCCTTTGGCTCCTTATAAATCTCTTATGTATTATAAGGATGTCTTGCTTCAAACTCAGTCAATCCTTATTAAACCAATTTATGATAGAAATAATTCCTCAAAAATCATTTATCATTCTCTATATATTAAACAGATTATCACCATGCCAAACTGGGGTAATCATCCGTCAGATTTAAGACAGTTAGATGGTCATGATAGCCAGTTCTGCTATTATGATTACATGGAAGCCTGGAACAGGGTTTTTCTGTTTCAAACTCCATCGTTTAGTCATTCGTGGTTCATTCAATTTGACCACAAATTTAAAAGTCAAATCCCTCATTGGTTTGTTTTATGGTGGGAACGCTTTGGTCTCATCTATAAAATTCTTCCAATCGAGCTTAGTCAGTCCTTAATGTTTTCAGTGCTAGAGTTCCTGCTGTGCAGTCTAATTGCTGCATTCCAGTAATTCTTCATTTCGCTAGTAAATACAAAATTCCATGGATTCTTAAATAGAATTATGGATTCTATTCTCCTGTTGCTAATGTTGCTCTTTCTTCTGTTGTTTCTTCCGAGAAAGAGGTTTCCAGTAATAACCTTAGTCAAATTACTCAAGTTACTCGTGAATTTTCAGTAAAATGGTGGGATAAGTTTGATCCTTATTGCATTGTTGGTCAAGTCCAGAAGAAATTTCCTAATCCTTCTCTCATTCAAACGGTTCCCCCTTTAAAGGAATCATCCTCTAGTAAATCAAAATCCAAGAAATCTTCTGCTTCAAAGATAGATTTTGCGGATATTGATCATTGTACTGATAATGAGTTAAAACAGTTGTCTCGACTTATTAAAAAACGAATGGATAAACTCAGTGAGGACTCAGTTCCCTCTGTCTGTTCTTCCTCTTTGTCCCATTCCAGTCATCATTCTAGTCATAATGATCCGTACGGAAGCATCTCCCTTCAAGATGCTCAGGACCCATTTGCCTAGAATTCCTACAGTTACTTTGGTCAGCCTTGTTGCAAGATGCTCCTGCCCGCGCAGCCCGTGCTCCTTTGTCTAAAGCAGCCGAAAGCATTTGTCGAGTCATTTGTCGTCTTGTATTAGTCATGTCCTGTTTGTCGGCCATCTGTGGTCGATTAGTCAAAAGTTTTTCTTTTCTGTATTATTTGTATTATTGAGTCTGTATTTTATTTAAAATGCGTCTGTAATAGTGAAAAGCTGGTTGTAATAGTCAAAAGTTGTAATATTGCTTTCATCTTTTGATAAAGCATTACTGTTTTGAAATAGTCATTCTTGTTTTGTTATCATTGAGTTGTATTAGTGACGCCTTTTCTCTTCCTATATAAGAGAGGCTTGGTCATTTGGTTGAGGCAGGATTTAGTAATCCAATAGAGAGCTTGTGAAGACTTAGATTCCTATCTAACGAATCTTCAGCACTCTTGCCTTCTTCCTTAGACATGTTAAGTTTCTATAATCGAGTCTGTTTGTAAGTAAACCCCAGTTACTTGTTTGTAATTATTTCATTATTCAATAAAGTTTTCTAAAACTCTTGTTTATACTTATGAACTGCTATTATTATTTCTTATAGTTTTGCTATAGTTGTAATTCAGCTTTGTATGCGCCTCTCTCTTCTATCTCTCATCTTTCGCCCTTTATATATATATATATATATAATTATTAATATATTCTTTATTCATTGTGATTAAATATTTACTTTAAATATTTATTTGATATGAATCTGCACTAATGTAAATATTGTGGATTAGATTTATCTAAATCTAGCTCCTTTTGACTTTCAAACGGTTTAAAATAGGTCCAACTGGAATCGGAAAGCTAGAATGGCTAAGATTTATTTAAATCTAGGTTTTCTAGTTTTATAAATATTAAAGCGACCTCGCGACCCTAGATCCATATCTAATGGAAACGGGAAGCTTTGGCTACGCGCATGCAAGAATTTGTCTGATAAATCCTTTGTTTTTGCGACGTCAAGAGTACAATTCTCATTCTCTGTGAATATATGTGTTGTGCAGGTTTTCTTGGCCATTTTTTGTGAGCCTAGGAATCATGGGATTGACAATCAAACTGATATAAATTTGATTCCCACGATGGACAAACTCTACATTGTAAACATATCCTGCTAGTTTTTCTGTAAAATGTACATCAGAGGGACCTTAAAATAGTTATCCGGATTTAAGGTCTCAAACATAATGAAATATGGTTTGTAGTGCTAGAGTCACTTCGATGACTGTCATGCCCATAAGAAGACCGTCACTTGTATATACATTATGTGGTCGAGGATGCTTCGCATCCCGACAATAAACATTCAAATCAATCCAAAGGCTGAACATAATAAAATGGAAGTATCGATATGCTTTAATTCCTATGCGAGCGTAAGGGTTTGAAAACAAATCTTTCAAAACATCATTTTCATATCTCGTCTAAAATAAAAGGACTTTTCAAACAAATCAAACCCTTCGTATATAGGTCCAACGAAGCATGACACTACTTTCAAATCAAACAAACGTAGGCTAAATTACTTTCAACATACACACACATTGCAAATAAGAAGGGAAATATTGAAAAGATGCGGTACCATGTTTTACGGGAGTCGGGGGATGCCTAACACCTTCCCCCCGCTTAACCAAGCCCCCGAACTTTAAGAATCTCAGTTTCAAGACCAAGTTTTGACAGTGTCCAGTAATTGGGCCTACTTGCAAAATCAAACAAAACTCGGTTGAGTTGATACAACCATTTCAAATATATCAACTGGCAACTCTACAAACCTTTCAAATCGTCGACATGATACATGTTGGCTTTTTCCTAAAAATTTCACCCTTCATAAAACAGATAAGACAAATAAGAGTAGAAAATAACAAAATTTAGGAAGATATAAAGATCAGTCCAAAGAGATAAGATTTTTTCCCATCGTTGACAACGTCAATGAAACGTATTTAAATTTAAAACTCAAAAACCGATACCTGTGAACTATGAATCGTAATCGAGTTGTGAGTGTGCCTTAAGGTTATATAACATGTAATAAAAGTACGTGATGCATGATTGACATCAAATGAAGTTAAAACTCAGATAAATTTTATACGGAGTCCGGTAATGGAAATACGACAAGAATGTGATTAACGTAACGAATCGGTTAGGGTTTTGTCTGTCATTGTGCTTAATGATAATCGACGGGAGTCGGGTTATGACATGTAGATGCTAATAAGCCGTAATAAATGTTAAATAACTTGAACTAATGTTATTAGCTTAACGATTCGATTACGTTATGCAAGAAGGAGATGTTAGGGTATACATTGTGTATCCGTTGCGGATTCTCATCGATATACTATGTGTTATGCTTTGTAGACATTGTAAAGACCGAGTAGACTACTTTTAAAGGTTTAAGAGACGCAAAGGCAAGTTTTTGACTCTTGTATTAACGTTACGTTATGCAAGTTTCCTAACCTTGTTCAAGTTTTACTTAACGTAAGTTTTCTAAACTCTTGTCTATACGTTATGGTTGGACAAGTTGTCATTGTGCATAATTGCTTATGCATAAACTTTTATTGAATAGTCGATGCCATTTGATTCGGCTAGACTAAGACTTAGTATATTTTGGTTGGTTTTCCATAAATCTTTCCAAAATAATTACAATGTTGTTATCCTATGCCATTTGATTGGTATGGATTCTCAGGTAAACCTGAGCATGAATAAAACAAATGCTTTTACGTCATTAATTCGACAAGCACTTGAAGTTGCCACTAATTAAATGTAAACACGTTTAATGTACGAGTGTTGATCAACATAGAGTACTAGAGGCTGATCACCTGGATGTGCTCGTATACTATATCGAACTTACGGCCTTAGTGCCGTGTTGTTCCTTTCATGAATGAGAATTAAATAATGGTTCGTAGTCATTGACCAATACAGATTCCAAAGAGGCTATAAGTCCTTGGGCATGGTTTTAAAGAAATCAAACAGTTATATTGATTGTTCTTAAGTACTTCATAACTATTGTACAGTTATTGAAGGCCAAGAGATATGATTCTTGATTTTGTGGTTCAAGATATGTTGTTTAACTTGCTGAGCTATTTATGCTCATTCTTGCTTAAAACTAAATGATTTCAGCTAAGAGCGAACGGACCAAAGAATCCGGTAAAGACAAAGACAAGTCCAAGATGGACAAGTAGTGAACCTTATAATAGTAAAGTATTAGTATTGTAATTACTGATATTATGATATTGAACAATGTAATGGTTATAAGAACCTATGAAGGGAATTAATAGAATGTAATATTTAGTAAACTCATGCCTGTTATTAAAGTCTTTCATTGAATGTATGAGTAGATGGTAGTACCGTGTAGCACCATATCCAGGTTTTTAAGGTTCCCGGATTTGGGGGCGTCACAAGGCCCTTAACTTTTAAAAACCTATTTTAAATTCGTTTATGCCAAACAAGCCTCAGTGACTTTTGATTTTCAAAAACTAGTAACTGATATATTTATTAAAATATTTAAGTTATTAGTTATATATTATATGTAATTATATGTATATGTCAGTTATATGATATACTGCGTTAAGTTAGAAAGTTAGAATATCAGAGTAAGAAAAGAGAGAAAAGAGAGAACAAGAAGAAAGAAAGAGGAAGGAGAAAGCTCTGTGAAATCAAAAACTCATCACCATCATCATCTTCTTCTCAAAAGCTAACAAGAATCAAAGGTAGTAATCTAATTTTAAGTTTTGTTCTTCCTTGGTCTTCATATTTTCACTTCTCTAGAATTTGGTTTTTCATGAGAATTCATGCAAACATTATTTATATATGTAATTTATGTTATAAACTGTTTATATATGATTTGTATAAAAGCTTAAGTTGTTTAATTCATGTAAATATGATGAACATGAAGAAATCATGTTCATAACAATTTACAGTGAAATATTTTGAAAAATGGTTCCTTAATATTAAAATTTATGTCTAATTCATGTTATGATATGTAAATTAATTATAGATTATGATGATATGTTATGAAACGAAAATAACATGACTTAAATTATGTGATTTGGTTTAAAAACAAAGTTACAGTGTTTATATTTATCAAGAACACTTAACAATGGTGTTTTCTTCAAAATTATGAAATTAAAGGTTTTTAATTATCTGTTGTGATGTTTATATGTGTTAAAACATGTTAGAAGCATAAACTTATGATTCTATAAAGTTTTATATGCATTATGTGAGTTAAAATCTGAGTTTTATGCGAGGAAATAAGACAAATTGGCTTTTTCCTGTACAGTTCGCGAGGTTATCTGCGACTTACTGTGACGTGGCACCGCAGCGCCAATCCTGTCAGTAAACTGGGCGCTGCAGCGCCATAGCAATACCTGGTGACATGCCATGGCGCTGCAGCGCTAGTTATGTATGTTAACTGTAGCGCTGCAGCGCCAAGACCGGAAGCAGAGTGTGCTAACATGGCATGGCGCAGTTCACAGTGTAATTGGAGTGCTGCAGTGCCAGGCCCAGAGCCCTGATGACGTGGCACGACGCTGTAGCGTCGGCTGCAGTTTATTATGTGGCGCTGCAGCGCCACCTATTGTGACGCCCCCAAATCCGGGTACTTCAATTCCACGGGATTTGGTGCTCACTATCTAAATAAGATACAACTACTGCCCAAAATAAGGATTGTAAAATAAATTACAACCTTAAATAAATATAACAATCTTCCTCATAAAAGGATTACAACTTTGTTCAAAAAATCCCAGGATTTAACCTTACATAAACAATAAGTGCGGAAATAAACATCACATAAAAAGTCTTATGTCTTATTACAATCATATCACAAATATAACAAGTCTTCACTTGTTCATCTTATTTTAGCCTTTATTTGTTGACGGTATGTCAACGCTTTCAACCTTAGCTGCAAGAGTTATTTAATTGCAAGAGTGATCAAACAAAGCTCACTTGGAATAATAACAATAATAGTGATGACATAAACTGAATAATTTCAAAAGATTTGAATAACTTTCCTTTCATCAATGATAAAGAATTGAATAATAATTCTTTCATCAACATTTAGAATTCAAATATAAAAATCATCTGAGGGTCATAAGACCTTGAACTATGTCCTAGGTTATAAATATTTCTATTTAAAACCTTTAACAGTCTTTTAGACTATATGGACTCTTAACTCGTACTTAGGGGGATCAGCCATTCGTACCATGTATTGTGCATAAACATCTTAACGCTTTCGCATGGTAATCCCCTATTAAATAAGGTTGTTCATCTCAGTATTTGATACAAGCCCGCACCAAAGAAAGTTTGGTTTGGATAAGCTTAAAGGAAATTTGGAGTTCAACTACCATCAACTAAGGAGTAGTTGAATCGACTTACAATAATCTAGAATAATTCATCAATAAAGAAATATGAAATAACTTATGCTTTAGAACTAAACTGAAAGCATTCGAAGGATAAAATAGACCTTACTTGAACAATTAAGTCAAGGTCATTTTAATTAAATCGTGAACTTTAAATAATTACTTGTCCATTGCAGAAATAAAAGACATGCTTAATACAATTAAGATTTGAATATAGAAAACTTGCATATCAATAACAAGTTTGAGTTTAGAAAACTTGCCACAAACGCAAGCTACACTTTACAATTTACAAATCACTTTCTCAATCGTTCTACACATTACATTACGTTTACAATACCAATTAGTTATATAACCACTACGTTAAACTGTTGAACTTCTTACTTAAGTTCAACTTTATAACATAGTTTGTAAACTTAACTCGCTTAACTAACCACACACGTGAGTCTAAACTCACAACATGCACATCATACTTGTATAAAACTTTAAACTGTCAAAATCATACCCTATGACAACAATATCTATGTACAGACATAACATATTAATACGAGACTTCAAATTATCTTAAACATGTCAAAAATATGTTATCTTATTGTTTAATACACTTAACATGTCATCACATTAAGTTAGCTAATCATGTAATTCATAAAAACTACTCGGAACCAAAGCAACATCTCTGGACAGCAACAACACCCACTGGGGCGGGTGTTTCTAGGCCAAATGCCCCGCTAGGGCGAGTCCCCCTTCTGGTGCGTTCCCCGGCACCCGAACTGTGTAGAGAAAAAGCCAATTTGGCTTATTTCTTCGCACCAAATTCTGATTTTAACTAACACAATGCATATGAAACTTTGTAAAAACAAAATCAAAACACCTAATTCCATGATTTTTGAAGAAAATACCATTTTTAAGCGTTCTTGAAGAAAATTATCACTGTGACTTTGTTTTTAAACCAAATCAAACAATTCAAAGCATGTTAATTTTGTTTCTTGATATATTATCATAATCTATTATCAATTTACATAATATATCACAATCAAACACGAATTTTGATAATTAAAGACTATTTTTCAAAGTTAGTTCACTGTAAATTGCTATGAACATGATTTTTTTGTGTTCATCATATTTACATGAATTGAAATATATAAACAACCATATGAATCATATCGAAGCATGTTATAACACATATTAAACATATATGAACCATATTACACAAATTCTCATAAAAATCAAGTTATAGAGAACTTATACTATGAAAACAATGAAGAACAAAACTTTAAACTAAATTATACCTTTGTTGATTAGATGAATGAGATGAAGATGGTGACTCTTGTGATGATGACTATCTTTATGAATTCACAAGCTTTTCTTCTTTCTCTCTTCTTCTCTCTTTTCTCTCTAGTTTTCTTACTCTGTTCTTCTTCTAACTCAGGCTAACATAACGTATAAACTATATACATATAACTGATAGATATAGGATATAAGTATATAATATATAACTGATATACTTAATTCCTCTTAATAAATATATCAGTTACTTATTTTTGAAAATCAAAAGCCATAAGGCTTTGTTTGGCAAAACCATTTAATTTTAAAAATAGATTATTAATAGTTAAGGCCATGTTTGGTAAAACGGATTAAAACAGATGTAAGGGCCTTGTTTGGCAAAACTCTTTTAACTTATTTTGATAAATCATTTTAACACATAGTGTGACGCCCCCAGAATAGGTCCATTCAACCCAACCCATTCTGAGTCGCCAAATACATGGTACAGAATTCAAATAAAAACTTTATATTATACGGTCGTGCAAAATACGACCACACAACTGTGAGTGTCAATACAACTATGTAGAAAATATTAAGATTCAAACTAAGTCCTCATTACAATTATTATCACACTATTTATCAGAAATAGTGAGGACTACTACTGCTCTAACTCGGACCATTACTCTGTCCCCCGACTAGTTCCCGCAACATTCTCATTTCCTGAAGAGGACAACAGATGAAAAGGGTGAGCTCAACTAGCTCAGTAAAGAATATTATGACTAAGATAATGGAAAATAAATTATCGTTAGTCTTCAATAAATCAGATAAAATATAATGGACAACCAACTTCAGATCAATATTCGCAGCGGAAATAACAGTTCATTAGAAGAATTAAGCAGAGAATAAAGTCTACTATCTTCTATGATTTAAAAGTCCATCATCAATATTTTATCCTTGTAACATCAATCAATATACATCTCGAATCAAATATTCATCTTTGCACTACAGGCCAAAGATATTCATTTGTATCATCAGTGATCATATTCATCTCAACACCTGTCATCTTTGCACTACAGGCCAAAGATATTCATCAGGTAATCATTCATCTTTGCTCTACAGGCCAAAGATATTCATCAAGTAATCATTCATCTTTGCTCTACAGGCCAAAGATATTCAGTTACATCACCTTTTAGGACTGAGAATGATAAAAAAACATTTTAAAAAAACGAATCCAGTGAGATAAAAGACAAAGACTAAGGATTCGTATTTTAGTATATCCAATTCAAAAATACCTCGTAATAATCAATTATGGAGCAAAATTCAAGAATAGAGCTCAAAGCTTGGATACAATCAAAGATAGTAACCTTAACAAGCAATTTGGACAAATAGAAGAAAATTTAATTTTTTCGTGAATAGTGTCGTATACGTGAATAGTAACCCCGACGGAAAAAGTAAGAATTTCAACATAAAATCCATGATAATATTTCTGTATAATGATATTGAGAAGAATAACATCATTTACGAAAGAAAATAACATCCCTTACCTCAAAAAGATAGTACCTCTGACTGGAATATCGGATATAATACCGAAGGAACTTGCACTGAATAGCAACACTCAAAGTATAGAAATACTCACAAAAATACGCTCGATATTATAGAGAGAGAAAACTTCTGATTCTGGTGTGATTTTTAATTCTAACCTAAGCACCCTATTTATAGGAAAAGCTTAGGATGCCAAAGGAGACTAAAATAATAAAATAATATATATTCCGAAACTTCAATAATTCATAACAAATAGCCCCTTCGTCAGAAAAATACAAATTCTATGTCCTTCCATAGGAAATTTAATTCTCTACAACTTTGCAGAAGAAAGTTTTTCCAAATTCCAAACATAAATTATCCGAAATCCAAAAACAGATGATTTCTCACACCAAAATATTGATAAAAACTCACCAGCGCCAATTCCTTCTTTAATATCCACAAAATAAATATTTTCTTATCATATAAATCAATAATTAATTATTCACAAATAATATTATAGAACTACAATATTGACAACAAGGTCGTTCCCAGGAAAGAGGGGGCCTTCCGATAAGGACTTCTCCTTACTGGCGAGCAATTAAATAACCCCTCCTAGACAGAACTTCCTTAGACATTGTCAATAATGCTATCTAATAATATTATTCAAATAATATGAATTATTGAGTTGATAACGTGTGCAACGACAATTATTGAATCAATACTACAAAATATCAACTGTAGCCATTATTGAATCAATCATATAAAATGGCAACGTAGCAATTATTGAGTCAATAAAATATCAATGTAACAATTATTGAGTCAATAATATAAAATATTGAACAGTAATTACTGTAACAATAATTGAGTAATGGCTTCTCACGTAAGACTCAATAATTCAAAATACTATGCAATACCGTGTGCTACTATGCAACACCGTGTATCACTGTATTTTAACCACCGGGTATTTCAACAGTACTAACGGTAACAACCACGCCGTTATTTTGTAAAAAAGTTATTTCTGTCGCTTTCTATATCCGACAGTTATTCCGTTGTGGGGGCCCACAAATAGCTGCGCCGTCGTACGAATATTCCCCGACAACAAGAATATTCCACGACCAAACGAATATTCCCCGACAATAAGAATATTTTATAACCACTTGCTCATTTTAAAAATATTTGCACATTTCACCCATAACTTTCATATTTATCAAATCAACACCTTACTATTTCGAAATAATATAAAGAAAATTAAATCTTTATTCATAAAAGTTGGGGTCTTACAACCTCCCCTCCTTATGAAATTTCGTCCTCGAAATTGGCGTACGTACCTGGTATGTCGAAAAGGTGAGGATACCTCGCTTTCATTTCCGATTCCAACTCCCAGGTCATTTCCTCAATAGCCTGGTTTCTCCACAAAATATTAACTTGAGGTATAATTTTCGAGCGTAGGACATGCTCCTTCCTATCCAAGATTTTGACAGGTACCTCCTCGTACGTTAAATCTTCAGCTATCTCGTCTGGTTCTAACTCAATAATGCGGTTTGGATCCTTCACATATTTACGTAACACGGATATGTGAAACACGTTATGAACACGAGACATGCTTGGAGGTAAAGCGAGTCTATAAGCCACATTTCCTATTCGGTCAAGAATCTCAAATGGACCAATGAATCGTGGGTTGAGCTTTCCTCTCTCCCCAAACCTCGTAATTCCCTTCCATGGAGCAATACGTAATAACACATGGTCTCCAACGTTAAATTCCACGTCCTTTCGATGAAGATCCGGATAACTCTTTTGTCGATCTTGTGCGGTTTGTATACGTTGTCGAATCATTTGGATCTTTTCTGTAGTCATACGTACCAACTCCGGTCCCAACAATGTTGCTTCACCCACCTCATCCCAACATACTGGAGAACGACAATTTCTCCCATACAACGCTTCGAATGGAGCTACGCCTATACTTGCCTGATAACTGTTGTTGTAGGAGAATTCCACCAATGGTAAGTACTTATCCCAACTCCCTTTGAAGTCTAGAACACAAAGTCTCAATAGATCTTCAAGAGTTTGGATAGTCCTTTCCGATTGTCCGTCTGTTTGAGGATGATAAGCCGAACTGAATCGTAAATCTGTACCCATAGCTTTTTGCAAACTGATCCAAAATCGTGAAGTAAATCTGGGATCACGATCCGAAACTATGGATACTGGCATGCCATGCAATCTCACAATCTCATTCACGTACATATGAGCAAGACGTTCAAGGGAATAAGTCTCTCGTATCGACAAGAAATGAGCAGACTTGGTTAATCTATCAACAATAACCCAAATCGCATCTATGCCTTGAGAAACCTTGGGAAGACTAGTAACGAAATCCATCGTAATATGTTCCCACTTCCATCTCGGAATCTCTAGTGGTTGCAATGGACCCTTCGGTACTTGATGCTCCGCCTTTACACATTGACAAGTTAAATATCTCGAGATGAACTCCGCGATCTCTCTCTTCATATTGCTCCACCAAAATGTATGTCGAAGATCACGATACATTTTAGTACTCCCAGGATGGATTGCAAACGGTGTGTTGTGTGCCTTCATCATGATTCTATACTTCAAGTCGGAATCGTTAGGAACACAAAGTCTGGAGTTGACTCAAAGTATTCCATCTTCATCGATTCTTGCTTCTGGAATAGCACCTTCTTGCACCTTCTTCTTCATCTTCATCAGCTCCGCATCCGTAGCTTGAGCAGCTTTAACTTCATCAATCAAAGCTGGTTCTACGCGTATACTTGACATCATCGCACTCGTTCCCACATACGATCTTTTACTCAACGAATCAGCTACCACGTTCGCTTTTCCAGGATGGTATTGGATGGTATGATCGTAATCTTTCAACAGCTCAAGCCAACGTCGTTGCCGCATGTTGAGTTCCTTCTGAGTGAAGAAATATTTAAGGCTCTTATGATCCGTATAAATCTCCACTTTCTCTCCGTACAAGTAATGTCTCCAGATCTTCAACGCAAAAACGACAGCTGCCAACTCTAGATCATGAGTAGGATAATTCCTCTCATATTCTTTGAGTTGTCGCGAGGCATAGGCTATGACTTTCCCATGTTGCATGAGAACACATCCTAACCCTTTGCCCGAAGCATCGCTGTAAATAACAAATCCATCAGAACCAGATGGTATTGTCAGAACAGGTGCCGAGATAAGTCTCCTCTTGAGCTCTTGGAAGCTCTTCTCGCATTCCTCTCTCCAAACGAATTTCGTATCTTTCCGGGTCAACTGAGTTAATGGAGTAGCGATTCGAGAAAATCCCCTACGAACCTCCGATAGTAACCAGCTAAGCCCAGAAAGCTTCGTACTTCGGTCACCGACTTAAGTTGCTCCCAGCTTTGTATTGCTTCAATCTTCGCCGGGTCCACAGATACTCCACGTTTCGATACCACGTGCCCAAGAAATGCTACTTCCTCAAGCCAGAACTCGCATTTCTTTAACTTGGCGTATAGCTTGTTCTCACGAAGCTTTTGAAGTACTAACTTCAAATGGTGTTCATGATCTTTACGGCTTTTAGAATAGATGAGAATGTCATCAATAAAGACAACAACGAATTGATCTAAATACTCCTTAAATACACGGTTCATCATATCCATGAAAGCAGCAGGAGCATTAGTCAATCCAAAAGACATGACTAAGAACTCATAATGCCCGTACCGTGTTCTAAAAGCAGTCTTTGGAATATCCTCAGTTTTAATATTTAACTGATGATATCCAGAACGAAGATCGATCTTTGAAAAGAATTGCGCTCCTTGAAACTAGTCGAACAGGTCATCAATACGAGGTAACGGATACCTATTCTTAATGGTGACATGGTTCAACTCCCGATAGTCAATACAAAGTCGCATACTCCCGTCTTTCTTCTTTACGAATAAAACAGGAGCACCCCAAGGAGACGTACTAGGACGAATAAAACCGATATCTAACAATTCTTGTAATTGGATCTTTAACTCCTGAAGTTCAATAGGAGCCATTCGATATGGGATTTTAGAAAATGGGCTTTGTACCGGGCTCAAGGTCAATAAAGAATTCAACTTCACGTTCTGGGGGTAGACCGGGAAGTTCTTCGGGAAATACATCAGGAAACTCATTAACAACGGAAATATCATTCAAATCTGATGTATTCTGATTTAGATCAGTGACATGAGCTAAGAAAACTTGACATCCGTTTTTCAATAAACGAATAACCTTGGGATTTGAAATGATATTGACTGATTTTAGTGGTTTGGTGGTTTGAATTCGCACAACAGGTTGATTAGGAATATGAAAACTAACAACCTTACGAAAATAATCAATTTTGGCATGGTAAGTGGTTAACCAGTCAATTCCTAAAATCACGTCAAATGCAAGTATTTTCAAAGATATAAGATCAACAGGTAAGGTAAGGGTACCAATCTGAATCAAGCAAGATTTGTAAACTGTAGATGTAACAAAGGTTTCTCCTAACGGAGTTTCAACAGATAAGTCAAAGTCTAATTTATCAGAAGTCAAGTTCAAATGTTGAGCACAAGCAGGTGAAATAAAGGAATGGGTAGCACCGGTATCTAACAAGGTGTAAACTTCGCAAGAGTTTATGATCAGCTTACCCGTAATCACCTCGTGTGGATTTCTCGCATTTTGGGCTGTCACGACAAACGCTCTTCAAGGAATCACCGACTTTGACTTGTCTGCAACCGCCTTTGGAATCACCACCCCCGCTAAACTTGGTTTCGCAACAGGACAATCTCGAGCTATATGTCCTTCTTTTCCACAGTTATAGCATCCTTTGAATTGTTGTGGGCAGTTTGGGCTGATATGTCCCTCTTTCCCGCATTTAAAGCATACGACCGGTGGTCGTTCCCCTCCCCTCGAAACAGTTGATGCTGGTGCTGATGTTGACATCTTCGCGTTCTCATTGTTGTACCTTCTCTTCTTGAAATCTCCTCCCGATTCGCTTCTTCTACTATCATGGCCACGATAACCACCGGAGTGGTTACCGCTTCTGTCATACTTTCCTCCTCGCTGGTTGTCATTGCTCCGATGACAGCTGCCACCGGTACGACCTTGGTTGTGGTCCCTCGGTTGAACATAATCATTATCTCGTTCTAATAACTAGGCCCTATTTACTACATCCGAATATAAAGAAAATTTATGAAAAATGAGGTATTGACGTATTTCGGGTTTCAAACCTCTTAGAAACATCCGCGTCGTACGTTCCTCATTCTCCACCAAATGAGGTGCAAACCTGGACAGCTCCGCGAACTTAGCCTCGTATTGGGATACCGTCATGTTATTTCGTTCGAGTCTAATAAATTCTACTTCCTTTATATGACGAATACTTTCAGGAAAGTACTTGTCATTGAACAGTTTCTGGAATGCTTCCCAAGACATCTGGAGTGCGGCAGGCTGGGTACGCTTCACGGATTCCCACCAGTAATCTGCCTCTCCACGGAACATAAACGTGGCGAATGGAACCTTCTGTTCCTCCGTGCATCCCAAGACATCAAATATCTTGGTAATTTGTTTAATCCACATCTCCGCCTTGATCGGATCTGGCTTTCCCAGAAACTCTGGTGGTCCCAATTCTTTGAACCGCTTGGCAGTGACAGCTCGCGTGTTGTTATTATCTCCACCTGTATGTTGCACACGAGTCTCCCTCGTCTGATTTTGCATAAACTGCAAAAAACTTCTAAACATCTCATCGTTTATCGTCTGACCAGCGTTATTTTCAGGATGAACATTGCCTTCTTGTTGCACGTTCTCCTGGTTAACGATTAAAGGTGTCTCCACGGTCTCATTCACTTCGTTGTTAACATTCTCAGCTGCCATTCTCAAATACTGCCATAAAATAAGGGTTAATTAAACAAATCAACATATCATATATTAACCCTATGCTCCGACTGACCAATTAAATACCACATAAGCTTAGGTAGGACACACTAGCGAAGGATTTACTCGTCTCTTCCCTCCTAGTTCTATTCCCCGATCTCCGCCAGAGATCATATCCCTAAGCTCTGATACCAACTGTGACGCCCCCAGAATAGGTCCATTCAACCCAACCCATTCCGAGTCGCCAAATACATGGTACAGAATTCAAATACAAACTTTATATCATACGGTCGTGCAAAATACGACCACACAACTGTGAGTGTCAATACAACTATGTAGAAAATATTAAGATTCAAACTAAGTCCTCATTACAATTATTATCACACTATTTATCAGAAATAGTGAGGACTACTACTGCTCTAACTCGGACCATCACTCTGTCCCCCGACTAGTTCCCGCAACATTCTCATTTCCTGAAGAGGACAACAGATGAAAAGGGTGAGCTCAACTAGCTCAGTAAAGAATATTATGACTAAGATAATGGAAAATAAATTATCGTTAGTCTTCAATAAATCAGATAAAATATAATGGACAACCAACTTCAGAACAATATTCGCAGCGGAATTAACAGTTCATTAGAAGAATTAAGCAGAGAATAAAGTCTACTATCTTCTATGATTTAAAAGTCCATCATCAATATTTTATCCCTGTAACATCAATCAATATATATCTCGAATCAAATATTCATCTTTGCACTACAGGCCAAAGATATTCATTTGTATCATCAGTGATCATATTCATCTCAACACCTGTCATCTTTGCACTACAGGCCAAAGATATTCATCAGGTAATCATTCATCTTTGATCTACAGGCCAAAGATATTCATCAAGTAATCATTCATCTTTGCTCTACAGGCCAAAGATATTCAGTTACATCACCTTTTAGGACTGAGAATGATGAAAAATATTTTTAAAAAACGAATCCAGTGAGATAAAAGACAAAGACTAAGGATTCGTATTTTAGTATATCCAATTCAAAAATACCTCGTAATAATCAATTATGGAGCAAAATTCAAGAATAGAGCTCAAAGCTTGGATACAATCAAAGATAGTAACCTTAACAAGCAATTTGGACAAATAGAAGAAAATTTAATTTTTTCGTGAATAGTGCCGTATACGTGAATAGTAACCCCGACGGAAAAAGTAAGAATTTCAACATAAAATCCATGACAATATTTCTGTATAATGATATTGAGAAAAATAACATCATTTACGAAAGAAAATAACATCCCTTACCTCAAAAAGATAGTACCTCTGACTGGAATATCGGATATAATACCGAAGGAACTTGCACTGAATAGCAACACTCAAAGTATAGAAATACTCACAAAAATACGCTCGATATTATAGAGAGAGAAAACTTCTGATTCTGGTGTGATTTTCAATTCTAACCTAAGCACCCTATTTATAGGAAAAGCTTAGGATGCCAAAGGAGACTAAAATAATAAAATAATATATTTTTTTCAAAATTTCCGCCGCCTGGCGGCTAAAATTTTTTTCCAACAAAAGTGGGGCCCGCCCATAAAAAATATATATATTTTCTGAAACTTCAATAATTCATAACAAATAGCCCCTTCGTCAGGAAAATACAAATTCTATGTCCTTCCATAGGAAATTTAATTCTCTACAACTTTGCAGAAGAAAGTTTTTCCAAATTCCAAACATAAATTATCCGAAATCCAAAAACAGATGATTTCTCACACCAAAATATTGATAAAAACTCACCAGCGCCAATTCCTTCTTTAATATCCACAAAATAAATATTTCCTTATCTTATAAATCAATAATTAATTATTCACAATTAATATTATAGAACTACAATATTGACAACCAGGTCGTTCCCAGGAAAGAGGGGGCCTTCCGATAAGGACTTCTACTTACTGGCGCGCAATTAAATAACCCCTCCTAGACAGAACTTCCTTAGACATTGTCAATAATGCTATCTAATAATATTATTCAAATAATATGAATTATTGAGTTGATAACGTGTGCAACGACAATTATTGAATCAATACTACAAAATATCAACTGTAGCCATTATTGAATCAATCATATAAAATGGCAACGTAGCAATTATTGAGTCAATAAAATATCAATGTAACAATTATTGAGTCAATAATATAAAATATTGAACAGTAATTACTGTAACAATAATTGAGTAATGGCTTCTCACGTAAGACTCAATAATTTGAAATACTGTGCAATACCGTGTGCTACTATGCAACACTGTGTATCACTGTATTTTAACCACCGGGTATTTCAACAGTACTAACGGTAACAACCACGCCGTTATTTTGTAAAAAAATTATTTCTGTCGCTTTCTATATCCGACAGTTATTCCGTTGTGGGGGCCCACAAATAGCTGCGCCGTCGTACGAATATTCCCCGACAACAAGAATATTCCACGACCAAACGAATATTCCCCGACAACAAGAATATTTTATAACCACTTGCTCATTTTAAAAATATTTGCACCCATAACTTTCATATTTATCAAATCAACACCTTACTATTTCGAAATAATATAAAGAAAATTAAATCTTTATTCATAAAAGTTGGGGTCTTACACATAGTTTAAATGTTACACTTTATTTAATTAAATCACAACCTTCTAATTTAATTAAATACAAGCTTACATTAATTAATTAATTAAATTGCCACATAATACTAAATTGCTACACAATTATAATTCACTTATTAATCATAATTCATGTAACAAATTAGTAAATCTTTATAAACACTTAGCACGTAATATTCATCGAAATTAATTATTCTCAATTAAATTAGAATTATACTACTCAATTACTTACACATCAATTTAATTAATCATATTGCACTTAATTAAATTACTCCATAACATAATAACATAATTTATTTATTTAACTCGATAAATAAATCAATTAAAATATTTATTTAATTCAATAAATATTTACAATTAAACATAAAAAATCAATCTCATTCGTTACACCTATGCAGTTTAGCTAGAAAATTATATTTAAATGTACAATTTTATGAGAATGTTAATGTAATAAATATAAAAGCATATTAATAAAATTATATGCTAATTGGACAGTATGTAATCATATTTTTAATATGAAATGTATGATTTTAAACTATAATTTGATTAATTATTAATAAGTTAAGTTTAATGTGAATGTGGTTTGATCATGTGATAACTAATGATTTAACCTAATAACTAAAGAATGGTGAATTAACTTAGATGGGTTAACTAATGATGTGATGTAGCTATATGGTAACTAATTTGTGTTACTATTGTTAATAACGTGTACGTAGGATAAATTGTGGAACGAGTTAATAATTGCTAGCTTACCCACGAGGCAAGTTTTCTTACCATAACTCGATTATGTTTACGCAAGTTTTTCTAACTATACTCTTTAAATTGAGCAAATTCTTTTATTCTGCATTGGATAAGTATCTCATTGAAGTTCATTATTAAAAATAATGTAACATTGACTTAATTGTTCAAGCAAGGTTTTATTATATTTTTCAAATGCTTTAAGTTATTTCTAAAGCATGACTGTTAAATATGATGTATATCATTGTGACTCATAGTTATTTCATAATTATTTTGTTATCGAACTAGTAAATTATTGTAAGTTGATTCAACTACTCCTTAGTTGATGATAGTTGAACTCTAAATTACCCTTTGAGCTTATCCAAACCAAAATTTCTTTGGTGCGGACTCGTTAATTAAAACTGAGATGAACAACCCTATTAATAGGGGATTACCATGCGAAAGCGTTAAGATGTTTGTGCACAATACATGATACGATGGGTTGATTCCCTTAAGTACGAGTTAGAGTCCATATAGTCTAACGACTATTAAAGGTTTAAATAAAAATATTTATAACCTGAGACATAGTTCAAGGTCTTGTGACCCTCAGATGAATTCTAAATTCTATATTCAATTCTTGATTATCGATGATAGAAATGTTATTCAATTTAATTGAACTTATTCAGTGATATGTCATCATTATTGATTGTTATTTCAAGTGCGCTTTTGTTTGCTCACTCTTGCATATATATAACCATTGCAGCCAAAGTTGAGAAAGTTGACGAGCCGTCAACTATCAAAGGCAAGGGTAAGATGAATAAGTGAAGACTTATTCATATTTATTATGTGATTTTGTAATAAGACTTAATCATTATATGATGTTTTATTTTTTCGAATTCAATGTTTAAGGTTAAAAACCCTGGGAACGTTTTGACAAGGTTGTATCCTTTTGAAGGAAGATTTTATTTATTAAGGTTTTAATTTATTTTGTATTCCTTATTTATGGACAGTTAGTTATGTTTTATTTACATAGTGAACACCAAATCCTGTGGAAATGAAGTACCCGAATTTGGGGGTGTCACAAGTTGGTATCAGAGCTTTAGGTTATGAACCTTAGGTGGGGAACCTTAGGTAGTAGCCTTATAGGAGATAAAAAAGATAGTGATGATGGTCAAGATAATAAACCACCTTATGTACTATGTGTTTATGTTTATGTACTCAAATAGTATCGATCGATATCACGTAATAATTAAACTTTAAAATTTTGGTTGTCAGGATGACGATTGTTGGAGAGTCTAGTCAGGCTAGGGAGGAGTTACCTCAGATACCTAGGGATGAAGAGCCCCGAGACATCCATACTATCTGGGAGACGTTTGTTCAGAGAGAGCCATCTCCATTGATCACAGTACTGGGTCAAAAGCATGAGCCAGTCTTTGACCGAGATGATAAGGATGAGTCAGAGGAAGAGGAAGAGGATCCTGAAGAGGAGTTTTTACCTAACTCTATCAGCGTTGTGATGTACGAGGAAGTCTACAACAGCAACATTGAGCTGCATGGTAGAGTTGGAGAGCTGGAGGAGCTGGTGGATGTGAGTCAAAAAACCATACAGCACAAGGAGGAGACGATTCTAGAACTGGACAAGCAACTTGGAAACATGAAGCGGGATTTAGTTCACGTGGAGAGTGAGAGGGATGATGCACTGGCTAAACTAGAGAAACTGAAGAACGACATAAAAGAGGATTTAGCGAAGCGTACCAGAGAGGAGGATGCTTGATTGAAGACTACTCAACGTGCAGATCAAGCTAAAGATGAGGTTCAAGCGAAGAAGGCCAAGATGAAGGAGACAGACTATGCTTTTCATTAGGCTATAGATAGGGCCCAGGATCGTGTCTTTTATTACCCAGCTCAGTTCAAGGATTTACTGTGGTATATGGTGGATCGTAGAACAGTGTTTCGGGTGATGGAAGAAGAACGTGGAGAGGTTGTTCGATGTCTTAACATGCCTAGAAACTAGAGTAATAAACTATGTGTTTATTTATGTAATAAATAAATGTGAGTCCCATAATTTTTGATAATAATGGAATAAGATGATGGTGTAATCCTACAACTTGTTTGAGTTCAAGAAAGTTGATGTAAATAGCAAAGATGCTATCTATTCTATGTTTTAAAACTATGAATGAATAAAATATCGAAGATTATTGAAGTGTTATGTGTTCAAGTGTGAATTTATTTATTATAAATGTTTAAGTTAATCTTAAATATTTAAGAGATGAGTATGGATCTAATAAAAGTATGTCTTAATAGAATGATGCCTCCTAGAAGAAGTCCTACACGTCAACACTAAGAGGGTTCTACGAACAACAACAACGAAGAGGTTAATGCCAAGCCAATTCAACAATTGGTGAATTTATTGACTGGAGCACTTGCGAATCAGCCACAAGTTCAAGCTGTTACAGTTAAGGAATTCTAAATGGTAGGACCGCCAGAATTCAAGGGATCTGTGAACCCGATAGAGGCCCAGACGTGGGTGATGAAAATTGAGAAGGTCTTCGATGTGGCCAGAATCAACGACTACTAGAAGACAACGTTCGCTATGTTCATGCTAAAGTCAAAAGCTAGCTACTGGTGACAAGCTAACAAGAATCGAGGGGGAGAAGGTGTGATAGCATGGGACAGATTCAAAAAGATGTTCTTTGGAATGTACTTCCCGGTAAGCTCGCATAACCAAATGGAGGTTCAGTTTCTGGAGCTAAAGCAGGGAACGATGACGATGCCGGAGTACGCCGCGAAGTTCAACGAGCTGGCAAGGTTTGCGACGTACCAGGTCAGTACTGATGAGAGGAGGGCAAAAAGGTTCGAACAGGGATTAAAGCCATGGTTGTACAGTAAGGTCTCCATATTCCAGCTGAATACATTTACAGCTGTGTTGGAAAAGGCGATCATCGCGGAAGGTGGAAACGATGCCTTGACCAAGTATAACCAAGACTAGAAAAAGAAGAAGAAGAATGAGACTACGAATAAAGTTGGTGGTAGCGGTGCCAACAGCCAGAAGAGAAAGTGGAATGACAACACATCTGCTGGGAGTCCGCAGGGAGGTCAGCATAAGAGAAGGATCAAAGATTGCAGTACATGTTGGAAGAATCACACTAGAGTGTGCTTGAGAGGGAAATGGGTTTGTTTTAATTGTGTTCAGGAAGGCCACATTACGCCGAATTGTCCTAACCCGAAGAAGGGAGATTGCTTTGCATGTGGATCGAAGGATCATATGGCCCTGGATTGCCCTAAGAAGCCAACTGGAGGGTCGACAGGAGGAAGAGGAAATAATAGAGGCAGCACTTTGACTATTGCTGGACCACCGCAGACGAGCTAACCCACTGATAGAACATTCAACATGACCGTGCAGGATGCTGTGCAGTCAAAGGATGTGGTGTCAGGTATCATTCCAGTCAATAGCATTAATGCTTATATATTATTTAATTCAGGTGCTACTTGTTCGTTTATATCCGATGACTTTGCTATGAATTTAGACTTACCTAAGGAGGAATTAATTTACCCTTTGAATATAGAGATTGCTAATAACGGAATTATTCTTGTTAGGTTTGTACACAAGAACTGTAGATTGGTTATTAAGGGTCATGAGTTGATGGTAGATTTAATTCCGATAAAACTTGGGGAATTCAATGTTATACTGGGTATGGATTGGTTGTTCAACCATGGGGTGGTAATTGACTGCCAGAAGAAGTCTGTAAACCTTACGACTCCGTCAAAGGTAGTGTTTTATGGCAGCAAATCGCCTAGACAAGCGAGTTGTCTGACGATTATGCAAGCCAAGAAGTTATTGAAGCAAGGTTGTGTACGGTATTTAGCCTACATAGTGGATACTCGTAAAGAGAGTCCAAAATTAGAAGAGATATTAGTGGTTAAGGAGTTTGTGGATATATTTTCGAGCGATTTGCCAGGACTTTCGTCGGATAGAGAGATTGAGTTAGTGATTGACTTAGCACCGGGGTTTGCTCCGATATCGAAAGCCCCATACAGAATGACTCCAGTAGAGATGAAGGAGTTGATGGTTCAACTGCAGGAATTTCTTAACACGAAGTATATTCAGCCTAGCGTATCGCCGTGGGGAGCGCCGGTATTATTTGTCAAGAAGAAGGCTGGATCAATGCGAATTTGTATTGATTATAAGGAGTTGAACAAAGTCACGATCAGGAATAAGTATCCTTTACATAGGATCGATGACTTGTTCGATCAACTGAAGGGAGCTAGATACTTCTAGAAAATAGATTTAAGAAGCGGATATCATTAGTTGAAGGTAAGAAGAGAGGATGTACCGAAGACGGCATTTAGAACTCAGTAGGGACATTACGAGTTCTCGATGATGTTATTTGGTCTAACGAATGCACTTATAGCATTTATGGACCTAATGAATAGGATGTTTAAGCCATTTCTGGAAAAGTTCGTAGTGGTGTTCATAGACGACATTTTGGTGTATTCCAAAACTAAGGAGGAACACACTGAGCATTTGAGGCTGACATCAGAATCGCGGAGACGGGAGAAGTTGTCTGCAAAATTCTCGAAGTGCAAATTCTGGTTAGAACGTGTGTAATTTCTTGTCCACGTGATTGACAAAGATGGGATTTCAATAGATCCGTCAAAGGTTGAAGCTGTAATAAATTGGGATCAGCCAAAGACAACGTCAGAAGTTAGGAGTTTCTTGGGTTTAGCAGGTTACTACAGAAGATTCATTCAAGATTTTTCCAAAATTGCAACTCCGTTAACGAATTAGACGCAGAAAACGGTAAAGTTCGTTTGGACGAAAAAGTGTGAGGAAAATTTCTAGGAACTAAATAAGAGGTTGAGTATTGCACTTGTGTTGTCATTACCTGATAGTACAGAAAATTTTGTGGTATACAGTAATGCTTCACATAATGGATTAGCTGTTTGCTGATGCAGAACGGCAAAGTCATTGCTTATTCATCACGTCAACTGAAGGACTATGAGAAAGGGTATCCGACCCATAACTTGGAATTGGCGGCAGTAGTGTTTGCTCTGAAGATATGGAGACATTACCTATATGGAGAAAAGTGTGAGATATATACGGATTATAAGAGTCTGATGTATATCTTTACACAGAAAGATTTGAATATGCGCCAGAGGAGATGGTTGGATCTTACTAAGGATTACGATTGCGAGATTTTATACCATCCGGGTAAAGCGAATGTCATTCCCAATGCCTTAAGAAGAAAGGGTCGGGAGAAGTTAATGTTGTTAACTACTCAGGATCAGTTGGTGAATGAGATGGCTAAGTTGGAGCTGGAAGTTAAGAATCTGAAGGAGTCGGATGAGAAATTATTTCAAGTAACTATTAGTTCAACCTTGCTGGACAAGGTGAAGGAAGCACAACTTCGAGATAAGGAGTGTGAGAAGATCCGAAAGAGAGTAACCAATGGGGAAGAGGTAAAGTTTAAGATTGATAATGATGGACTGCTACGGTTTGTAGGGAGAATCTGGGTTCCGCGTGTACCAGAAGTCAAAGAGGAAATTTGAGTGAAGCTCATAGTTTAAGATATTCGATTCACCTTGGGAGTACGAAGATGTACTAGGATCTCAAACAGCATTTCTGGTGGCCGAATATTAAGAGAGACGTTGCTGAAAGTGTTGCAAAGTGCCTAACATGTCAGAAAGTCAAAGCAGAACATCAGAGACCAAGTGGATTGCTACAGCCGCTGGAGATTCCGAAATGGAAGTGGGAGCATATCACGATAGATTTCGTGGTTGGTCTTCCAACGACTCAGAAGGATTTTGATGTGGTGTGGGTTATAGTGGATCGACTGACGAAGTCAGCGCATTTCTTACAAATCAATATTAGATTCAATTTGGATCAATTGGAGAAGTTGTACGTTAAGTAAATTATTTCTAGACACGATGTTCTGATATCAATAGTATCAGATAGGGATCCGCATTTCACATCGAATTTCTGTAATCGATTACAGGAATGCTTGAGAACGTAAATGCGAATGAGTACGGCGTACCATCCTCAAACTGATGGGCAGAGCGAGAGAACGATCCAGAATTTAGAGGATATGTTGAGAGCTTATGTTATGGACTTCAAAGGAAGTTGGGATGATCATCTACCGTTGGTGGAATTCGCCTACAACAATAGTTACCATGCAAGTATTGTAAGACCCCAACTTTTATAAATAAAAATTTAATTTTCTTTATATATTATTTTGAAATAGTAAGGTGTTGATATGATAAATGTGATAAGTTATTGGTGAAATGTGCAAATATTTTAAAATAAGCAAGTGGTTATAAAATATTCATTGTTGTCGGGGAATATTCGTTTGGTCGTGGAATATTCTTGTTGTCAGAGAATATTTGTACGACGGCGCAGTCATTTGTGGGCCCCACAACGGAATAACTGTCGGATATAGAAAGCGACAGAAATAACCTTTTTATAAAATAACGGTGAAACTGTTACCGTTAAACTGTTGAAATACCCGGTGATAAAAATACAGTAATACGCGTTGATGCACAGTAGCACACGATATTGCTCAGTAATTCTAATTATTGATTTTTATGTAAGAAGTCACTACTCAATAATTGTTACAGTAATTACTGTTCAGTATTTTATATTATTGACTCAATAATTGCTACATTGATAATTGCATAATTGCTACGTTGATATTTCATATTATTGATTCAATAATTGTCATTGCACAGTATTTCAAATTATTAAATAAATAATTCATATTATTTGAATAATATTATTAGATTGCATTATTGACAATGTCTAAGGAAGTTCTGTCTAGGAAATGGGTTAGTTAATTGTGCGTCAGTATGGAAAAATCCTTAACGGAAGGCCCCATCTTTTCTTGGAACGACCTCGTTGTCAATATTGTAGCTCTGTAATATTATTTGTGAATAATTAATTGTTGATATATATGATAAGAAAATATTTACTCAATGTGGATTTAAACGGAGGAAATTTTAGCAAAAGTGATAATTATTGAGTTTGGATATTTTATCTGTTCTGATAAAATAATTTATTCAAATATATTATTATAATATTACATTATAAGTGTATAATGTGATAATATAATAATATAATAGTGAGGATATTTTTTTTACAACAAATTCACGATATATGAATAAAATGAGATGGAAGAGAGAAAATGAAATTTAGAATTCTTTTAATAATTATAAATATTTATAATATATATATATAAACATGTGGGTTGGAAGAATTATTGGTCATTTGTGGTAGCTGCTTGGTTTTCAAAGAGTGGGGGTGTGGATAAATCATCTGTATGTAAAATTGAGTAATTTTTTCGTTCGAAATTTGAAAAAACTTTCTTCTACAAAGTTGTAGAGAATTAAATTTCATATAGAAAGGACATAAAATTCGTATTTTTCTGATAAATAGGCTATTTATTATGAATTATTAAAGTTTCAGAAATAAATGTTTAGTTAAAACATGGGTGGGCCCCACTTTTGTTTTTTGTGGAAGAATGCTGAAATTTCAAAGTGTGGTGTGCGTTAATTGCAAAGGGTGGAAGCCTCCGGTAGTAGGTTAGTCAGCTTTGGTGTTCTGGCATTTTTCTATAAATAGGGTGCTTAGTTAGAAATGAAAATTACACCAGAATCAGAAAATTTTCTCTCTATAATATCGAGCATATTTCTTGTGAGTATTTAGATACTTTGAGTGTGGATAGCAGTGCAAGTTTTTATCCACATAATATCTTATATTCCAGTCAAAACTACTCTCCTTTTAAGGTAAAGGATATTATTTTTCTCTTAAATGATGTTATTTTCTTTCCATATTCGTAATGAATATTATTTTCTTTTATATTCCATATTATGAAAGTGATAATATTTCAATTCATATGCCTAAATTTGAACTTACTACGGTAAGTATTGCTTCTATAATTCCTGAAATGATCAGAAATTCCTTGAATTTTGCGTTTCATCTAGTATCATTTTACCGGAATAATTTTCTGAACTTTCTCGTGAAATTTTTGTCTTTTCATGTCGAGTCACTATTCACGAGTTACTATTCAGGAGGTATTATTCACGGGGTACTATTCACGATAAAAAAAATATTTTTTTTATCTTTGATTGGATCCAGGTTTTGATCTTCATTCTTGAACTCGGGAAAAATTCTCTAATATTTGTCCTTTATCTCACTGAATTTGTTATTTATATTATTTTTTATCATCCTCAGTGTTAAATGGTGTTATAAATGAATATATTTGGCTTGTAGTACAAAGATGAATGATTATTTGATGAATATATTTGGCATGTAGTGCAAAATAATTACCTGATGAATATCTTTGGCCCGTAGTGCAAAGATGGACAAGTGTTGAGATGAACATGATCAACTGGTCATACAAATGAATATTTTTGGCCCGTAGTGCAAAGATGAATATTTGATTCGAGATATATATTGATTGATGTTACAGGGATAAAATATTGATGATAGACTTTTAAATCATAGAAGATAGTAGACTTCATTCTCTACTTAACTCTTCTAATGAATTGTTATTTCCGCTGCAGTTGTTGATCTAAAACTTGTTGTCCATAATATTTTATCTGATTTGTTGAAGACTAACGATAATTTATTCTTCATTATCTTAGTCATAATATTCTTAATTGGGCTAGTTGAGCTCACCCTTTTCATCTATTGTCCTTTTCAGGAAATGAAAATGTTGCAGGGACTAGTCGGGGAACAGTGTGATGATCAGAGTTAGTTCTGTAGAAGTCCTCACTATTCTATAAACTAGTGGGATAATAATTGTAATGAATAAGGAATGAATTGGAGTGTTTATATTTCATATTATATACGATTTGTATCGATGCTTATTGTTTGTGTGGTCGTATTTTACAAGACCGTATGTTATAAAAGATTGTATTTGAATTCTGTACCATTTATTTGGCGGCTCAGAATGGGTTGAGTATTGAACCTATTATGGGGGCGTCACAGTTGGTATCAGAGCTTAGGGATATGATCTCTGGCGGAGATCTGGGAATAGAACTAGGAGGGGAGGGACGAGTAAAACCTTCGCTAGTGTGTCCTACCTAAGCTTATTTAGTATTTAATTGGTCAGTCGGAACATAGGGTTAATATGTGATATGTTAATTTGTTTAATTAACCATTGTTTTATGGTAGGAATTGAAAATGGCATCTGAAAATCTAAACAATGGAGTGAATGAAACCATTGAGACACCTTTAATCACCAACTAGGAGAACATGCAACAGGAAGATAATATTCCTCTTGTAAACAACACCACTGATCAGCCGATGAATGATGGGATGTTTAAAAGCTTTTTGCAGTTCATACAAAACCAGACGAGGGAGACTCGTGTTTATAATACAGGTGAAAATAACAACTCGCGGCTTGTCACTGCCAAGCAGATCAAAAGTTGGGACCACCAGAATTTTTGGAAAAGCTAGATTCAATCAAGGCGGAAACGTGGGTTAAGCAAATTACCAAGATATTTGATGTCTTGGGATGCACGGAGGAGCAAAAGGTTCCATTCGCCACCTTTATGTTCCGTGGAGAGGCAGATTACTGGTGGGAATCTGTGAAGCGTACCTAGCCTGCCGCACTCAAGACGTCTTGGGAAGTGTTCCAAAAACTGTTCAATGACAACTACTTTCCAGAAAGTATTCGTCATATGAAGGAGGTAGAGTTTATCAAACTGGAACAGAATAATATGACTGTGTCCCAGTACGAGGCTAAGTTCGCTTAGTTATCCCGGTTTGCATCTCATTTGGTTGATAATGAGGAACGTATAACGCGAATGTTTCTGAGAGGTTTGAAAACCAAAATTCGTCAGTACCTCATTTTTCACAAACTTTCTTTATATTCAGATGTGGCGAACAGGGCCCAATTGCTAGAACGAGATAATGATTATATTCAACCAAGGGACAATAACCAAGATCGTACCGGTGGCAACAGTCATCAAAACAATGACAACCAGCAGGGAGAAAAGTATCATGACAGAAGCGGTAACCACTCCGGTGGTAATCGTGGCCATAATAATAGAAGAAATGAGTCAGGGGGAGATTTCAAGAAGAGAAGGTACAACAATGATAATGTGAAAATGTCGACAGCAGCACCAGCATCAACTATTTTTAGGGGAGGAGAACGACCATCGGTCGTATGCTATAAATGGGGGCAAGAGGAACACATCAGCCCCAACTGCACACAATAATCCAAGGTGTGTTATAACTGTAGAAAGGAAGGGCATATAGCTCGAGTGTGTCCTATAGCGAAACCAAGTCCAGCAGGGATGTTGAATCCAAAGGCTGTCCCTGACAAGGAAAAGTCAGTGGTTCCTGGAAGAGCTTTTGTCGTTACTGCCCAACAAGCAAAGAACCCGAACTAGGTTATTACGGGTACACTGATAATAAACTCTTGCGAAGTCTATACCTTATTAGATACCGGTGCTACCCATTCTTTTATTTCACCTGCTTGTGCTCAACGTTTGAACTTGACTTCTGAGAAATTAGACTTTGACTTATCTGTTGAAACTCTGTTAGAAGAAACCTTCGTTACATCTACAGTTTACAAATCTTGTTTGATTCAAACCTACCTGTTGATCTTATATCTTTGAAAATACTTGCATTTGATGTGATTTTAAGATTTGACTGGTTAACCACTTATCATGCCAAAATTGATTATTTTCATAAGGTTGTTAGTTTTCATATTCCTAACTAACCTGTTGTGCGAATTCAAACCACCAAACCACTAAAATCAGTTAATGTCATTTCAAGTCATAAAGCTATTCATTTATTAAAAAACAGATGTCAAGCTTTCTTAACCCTTGTTACTGATCTAAACCAGAATACGTTAGGTTTGAATGATATTTCTATTGTTAATGAGTTTTCTGATGTATTTCCCAAAGAACTTCCCAGTCTACTCCCAGAACGTGAAGTTGAATTCTTTATTGACCTTGAACCCGGTACAAAACCCATTTCTAAAATCCCATATCGAATGGCTCCTATTGAACTTCAGGAGTTAAAGGTCCAACTACAGGAGTTGTTAGACATCGGTTTTATATATCCTAGTACATCTCCTTGGGGTGCTCCCGTTTTATTTGTAAAGAAGAAAGACAGGAGTATGCGACTTTGTATTGACTATCGGGAGTTAAACCATGTCACCATCAATAATAGGTATCCGTTATCTGGCATTGATGACATGTTCGACTAGTTGCAAGGAGCACAATTCTTCTCAAAGGTCGATCTTCGTTCTAGATATCATCAGCTGAAGATTAAAATTGAGGATATTCCAAAGACTGCTTTCAGAACTCGATACGGGCATTATGAATTCTTAGTAATGTCTTTTGGATTGACAAATGCTCCTGCTGCTTTTATGGATATGTTGAACCGTGTATTCAAGGAATATTTGGATTAGTTCGTGGTTGTCTTTATTGATAATATCCTCATTTATTCCAAAAGCCGTGAAGATCATGAGCACCACTTGAAGTTTGTACTTCAAATGCTTCGTGAAAATAAGCTATATGCCAAGCTGAAGAAATGCGTTCTGGCTTGAGGAGGTAGCATTCCTTGTGCACGTAGTATCAAAACGTGGAGTATCTATGGACCCAACAAAGATTGAAGCAATATAAAGTTTAGAGCAACCAAAGTCGGTGACCAAATTACGTAGCTTTCTGGGCTTAGCTGGTTATTATCGGAGATTCGTGGAAGAATTTTCTCGAATCACTACACCATTAACTCAGCTGACTTGGAAAGATACAAAATTCGTATAGAATGAGGAATGCGATAAGAGCTTCCAAGAGCTCAAGAGGAGGCTCATTTTGGCACCTGTTCTAACAATACCATCTGGTTCGGATGGATTTGTTATCTACAGCGATGCTTCGGGCAAAGGGTTAGGATGTGTTCTCATGTAATATAGGAAAGTCATAGCCTATGCCTCGCGAAACTCAAAGAATATGAGAGGAATTATCCTACTCATGATCTAGAGTTGGCAGCAGTTATTTTCGCGTTGAAGATATGGAGACACTACCTATATGGAGAGAAAGTAGAGATCTATACGAATTATAAGAGCCTTAAATATTTCTTCACTCAAAAGGAACTCAGCATGCGGCAATGACGTTAGCTTGAGCTGTTGAAAGATTACGACCATACCATCCAATACCATCCTGGAAAAGCGAACGTGGTAGCTGACGCGTTGAGTAGAATATCATATGCGGGAACGAATGCGATGCTTTCAAGGCCTATTTTGTGTGATTTATAAAGGATGGAGATAGAGTTCCAGACTCTGGGGACCCATGCTATGATGTCAAGTATACGCGTAGAACCAGCTTTGATAGGTAAAGTTAAAGCTGCTCAAGCTACAGACCCGGAGCTGATGAATATGAGGAAGAAGGTGCAAGAAGGTGCTATTCTAGAAACAAGGATTGATGAAGAAGGAATACTTCGAGTCAACTCCAGACTTTGTTTTCCTAATGGTTCTGACTTGAAGTATAGAATCATGATGGAGGCGCACAACACACCATTTGCAATCCATCCTGGGAGTACCAAAATGTATCGTGATCTTCGACATACATTTTGGTGGAACAATATGAAGAGAGAGATCGCGGAGTTCATCTCGAGGTGTTTAACTTGTCAACGTGTCAAGGCGGAGTGTCAAGTGCTAAAGGGTCCATTGCAACCACTTGAGATTCCAAAATGGAAGTGGGAGCACATTACCATGGATTTCGTTACGGGTCTTCCCAAGGTTTCTCAAGGCATAGATGCGATTTCGGTTATTGTCGATAGATTAACCAAGTCTACTCATTTTTTGTTGATACGAGAGACTTATTCCCTTGAACGTCTTGCTCGTATGTACGTGAATGAGATTGTGAGATTGCATGGCATGCCAGTATCCATAGTTTCAGATCTTGACCCCAGATTTACTTCACGATTTTGGATCAGCTTGCAGAAAGCTATGGGCACGGATTTACTATTCAGTTCGACATATCATCCTCAAACGGACGGGCAATCGGAAAGGACTATTCAAACTCTTGAAGATCTATTGAGACTCTGTGTTCTAGACTTCAAAGGGAGTTGGGATAAGTACCTACCATTGGTGGAATTCTCCTACAACAATAGTTATCGGGGAAGTATAGGTATGGCCCCATTCGAGGCATTGTATGGACGAAAATGTCGTTCTCCAGTATGCTGGGACGAGGTGGGTGAAGCAACATTGTTGGGACCGGAGTTAGTACGTATGACTACAAAAAAGATTTAAATGATCCGGCAACGGATATAAATCGCACAAGATCGACAAAAGAGTTATGTTGATCTTCATCGAAGGGACGTGGAGTTTAATGTCGGAGATCATGTATTATTACGTGTTGTCCCATGGAAAAGAGTTACTAGATTCGGGAAGAGAGGAAAGCTCAATCCATGATTGATTGGTCCATTTGAAATTCTTGATGGAGTAGGAAATGTGGCTTATAGACTCGCTTTACCTCCAGGTATGTCTCGTGTTCATAACGTTTTTCACATATCCATGCTTTGTAAATATGTGAAAGGCCCAAACCACATTATTGAGATAGAACTAGAAGAGATAGCTGAAGATTTAACGTACGAGGAGGTACCTGTCAAGATCTTTGATAAGAAGGAACATGTTCTACGCTCAAAAGTTATACCTCAAGTTAAAGTTTTGTGGAGGAACCATGATATCGAGGAAATGACCTGGGAGTTAGAATAAGAAATGAAAGCGAGGTATCCTCACCTTTTCGACATACTAGGTATGTACGTCAATTTCAAGGACGAAATTTCATAAAGAGGGGAGGTTCTAAGACCCCAACTTTTATAAAAAAAAGTTTTAATTTTCTTTATATATTATTTTGAAATAGTAAGGTGTTGATTTGATAAATGTGATAAGTTATGGGTGAAATGTGTAAATATTTCAAAATAAGCAAGTGGTAATAAAATATTCATTGTTGTCGGGGAATATTCATTTGGTCGTGGAATATTCTTGTTGTCGGAGAATATTAGTACGACGGCGCAGCCATTTATGGGTGTCACAACAGAATAACTGTTGGATATAGAAAGCGACAGAAATAACCTTTTTATAAAATAACGATGAAACTGTTACCGTTAAACTGTTGAAATACCCGGTGATAAAAATACAGTAATACGCGTTGATGCACAGTAGCACACGATATTGCTCAGTAATTCTAATTATTGATTTTTACGTAAGAAGTCACTACTCAATAATTGTTACAGTAATTACTGTTCAGTATTTTATATTATTGACTCAATAATTGCTACATTGATAGTTGCATAATTGCTACGTTGATATTTCATATTATTGATTCAATAATTATCTTTGCACAGTATTTCAAATTATCAAATAAATAATTCATATTATTTGAATAATATTATTAGATTGTATTATTGACAATGTCTAAGGAAGTTCTGTCTAGGAAGGGGGTTAGTTAATTGCGCGTCAGTATGGAAAAATTCTTATCGGAAGGCCCCATCTTTCCTGGGAATGACCTCGTTGTCAATATTGTAGTTCTGTAATATTATTTGTGAATAATTAATTGTTGATATATATGATAAGAAAATATTTACTCAATGTGGATTTAAACGGAGGACATTTTAGCAAAAGTGATAATTATTGAGAATAGATATTTTATTTGTTCTGATAAAATAATTTATTCAAATATATTATTATAATATTACATTATAAGTGTATAATGTGATAATATAATAATATAATAGTGAGGATATTTGTTTTACAACAAATTCACGATATATGAATAAAATGAGATGGAAGAGAGAAAATGAAATTTAGAATTCTTTTAATAATTATAAATATTTATAATATATATATATATATATATATATATATATATATATAAACATGTGGGTTGGAAGAATTATTGGTCATTTGTGATAGCTGCTTGGTTTTCAAAGAGTGGGGGTGTGGATAAATCATTCGTATGTAAATTTGAGTAATTTTTTCGTTCGAAATTTGAAAAAACTTTCTTCTACAAAGTTGTAGAGAATTAAATTTCATGTAGAAAGGACATAAGATTCGTATTTTTTTTGATAAAAGGGCTATTTATTATGAATTATTAAAGTTTCAAAAATAAATGTTTAGTTAAAACATGGGTGGGCCCCACTTTTGTTTTTTGTGGAAGAATGCTGAAATTTCAAAGTGTGGTGTGCGCTAATTGCAAAGGGTGGAAGCCTCCGATAGTAGGTTAGTCAGCTTTGGTGTTCTGGCATTTTCCTATAAATAGGGTGCTAAGTTAGAAATGAAAATTACACCAGAATCAGAAAATTTTCTCTCTATAATATCGAGCATATTTCTTGTGAGTATTTAGATACTTTGAGTGTGGATAGCAGTGCAAGTTTTTATCCACATAAAATCTGATATTCTAGTCAAAACTACTCTCCTGTTAAGGTAAAGGATATTATTTTTCTCGTAAATGATGTTATTTTCTTTCAATATTCGTAATGAATATTATTTTCTTTCATATTCCATATTATGAAAGTGATAATATTTCAATTCATATGCCTAAATTTGAACTTACTACGATAAGTATTGCTTCTATAATTCCTGAAATGATCAGAAATTCCTTGAATTTTGCGTTTCATCTAGTATCATTTTACCGGAATAATTTTCTAAACTTTCTCGTGAAATTTTTTTCTTTTCATGTCGAGTCACTATTCACGAGTTACTATTCAGGAGGTATTATTCACGGGGTACTATTCACGGTAAAAAAAATATTTTTTTTATCTTTGATTGGATCCAGGTTTTGATCTTCATTCTTGAACTCGGGAAAAATTATCTAATATTTGTCCTTTATCTCACTAAATTTGTTATTTATATTATTTGTCATCATCCTCAGTGTTAAATGGTGTTATAATTGAATATATTTGGCTTGTAGTGCAAAGATGAATGATTATTTGATGAATATATTTGGCCTGTAGTGCAAAAATAATTACTTGATGAATATCTTTGGCCTATAGTGCAAAGATGGACAAGTGTTGAGATGAACATGATTAACTGGTCATACAAATGAATATTTTTGGCCTATAGTGCAAAGATGAATATTTGATTCTAGATATATATTGATTGATGTTACAGGGATAAAATATTGATGATAGACTTTTAAATCATAGAAGATAGTAGACTTCATTCTCTACTTAACTCTTCTAATGAATTGTTATTTCCGCTGCAGTTGTTGATCTAAAACTTGTTGTCCATAATATTTTATCTGATTTGTTGAAGACTAACGATAATTTATTCTTCATTATCTTAGTCATAATATTCTTTACTGGGCTAGTTGAGCTCACCCTTTTCATCTATTGTCCTTTTCAGGAAATGAAAATGTTGCAGGGACTAGTCGAGGAATAGTGTGATGACCAGAGTTAGTTCTGTAGAAGTCCTCACTATTCTATAAACTAGTGGGACAATAATTGTAATGAATAAGGAATGAATTTGAGTGTTTATATTTTGTATTATATACAATTTGTATCGAAGCTCATAGTTTGTGTGGTCGTATTTTACAAGACCGTATGTTATAAAAGATTGTATTTGAATTCTGTACCATTTATTTGGCGACTCAGAATGGGTTGAGTATTGAACCTATTATGGGGGCGTCACAGTTGGTATCAGAGCTTAGGGATATGATCTCTGGCGGAGATCTGGGAATAGAACTAGGAGGGGAGGGACGAGTAAAACCTTCGCTAGTGTGTCCTACCTAAGCTTATTTAGTATTTAATTGGTCAGTAGGAACATAGGGTTAATATGTGATATGTTAATTTGTTTAATTAACCATTGTTTTATGGCAGGAATTGAGAATGGCATCTGAAAATCTAAACAATGGAGTGAATGAAACCGTTGAGACACCTTTAATCACCAACTAGGAGAACATGCAACAGGAAGACAATATTCCTCCTGTAAACAACACCACCGATCAGCCGATGAATGATGGGATGTTTAGAAGCTTTTTGCAGTTCATGCAAAACCAGACGAGGGAGACTCGTGTTCATAATACAGGTGAAAATAACAACTCGCGGCTTGTCATTGCCAAGCAGATCAAAAGTTGGGACCACCAGAGTTTTTGGAAAAGCCAGATCCAATCAAGGCAAAAACGTGGGTTAAGCAAATTACCAAGATATTTGATGTCTTGGGATGCACGGAGGAGCAAAAGGTTCCATTCGCCACCTTTATGTTCCGTGGAGAGGCAGATTACAGGTGGGAATCTGTGAAGCGTACCCAGCCTGCCGCACTCAAGATGTCTTTGGAAGTATTCCAAAAACTGTTCAATGACAAGTACTTTCAAGAAAGTATTCGTCATATGAAGGAGGTAGAGTTTATCAAACTGGAACAGAATAATATGACTGTGTCCCAGTACGAGGCTAAGTTCGCTGAGTTATCCCGGTTCGCATCTCATTTGGTTGATAATGAGGAACGTATGATGCGGATGTTTTTGAGAGGTTTGAAAACTGAAATTCGTCAGTACCTCATTTTTCACAAACTTTCTTTATATTCAGATGTGGTGAACAGGGCCCAATTGATAGAATGAGATAATGATTATATTCAACCAAGGGACAATAACCAAGATCGTACCGGTGGCAGCAGTCATCGGAACAATGACAACCAGCAGGGAGAAAAGTATCATGACAGAAGCGGTAACCACTCCGGTGGTAATCGTGGCCATAATAATAGAAGAAGTGAGTCGGGAGGAGATTTCAAGAAGAGAAGGTACAACAATGATAATGTGAAAACGTCGACAGTAGCACCAGCATCAACTATTTTTAGTGGAGGATAACGACCGCCGGTCGTATGCTATAAATGGGGGCAAGAGGAACACATCAGCCCTAACTGCACACAATAATCCAAGGTGTGTTATAACTGTGGAAAGGAAGGGCACATAGCTCGAGTGTGTCCTGTAGCGAAACCAAGTCCAGCAGGGATGGTGAATCCAAAGGTTGTCCCTGACAAGGAAAAGTCAGTGGTTCCTGGAAGAGCTTTTGTCGTTACTGCCCAACAAGCAAAGAACCCGAACTAGGTTATTACGGGTACACTGATAATAAACTCTTGCGAAGTCTATACCTTATTAGATACTGGTGCTACCCATTCTTTTATTTCACCTGCTTGTGCTCAACGTTTGAACTTGACTTCTGAGAAATTAGACTTTGACTTATCTGTTGAAACTCCGTTAGAAGAAACCTTCGTTACATCTACAGTTTACAAATCTTGTTTGATTCAAATTGGTACCCTCACCCTACCTGTTGATCTTATATCTTTGAAAATACTTGCATTTGATGTGATTTTAGGAATTAACTGGTTAACCACTTATCATGCAAAAATTGATTATTTTTGTAAGGATGTTAGTTTTCATATTCCTAACCAACATGTTGTGCGAATTCAAACCACCAAACCACTAAAATCAGTTAATGTCATTTCAAGTCATAAATCTATTCATTTATTAAACAATGGATGTCAAGCTTTCTTAACCCTTGTTACTGATCTAAACTAGAATATGTTAGGTTTGAATGATATTTCTATTGTTAATGAGTTTCCTGATGTATTTCCCAAAGAACTTTCCAGTCTACCCCCAGAACGTGAAGTTGAATTCTTTATTGACCTTGAACCCGGTACAAAACCCATTTCTAAAACCCCGTATCCAATGGCTCCTATTGAAATTCAGGAGTTAAAGGTCCAACTACAGGAGTTGTTAGACATCGATTTTATATGTCCTAGTACATCTCCTTGGGGTGCTCCCGTTTTATTTGTAAAGAAGAAAGACGGGAGTATGCGACTTTTTATTGACTATCGGGAGTTGAACCATGTCACCATCAATAATAGGTATCCGTTATCTCGCATTGATGACCTGTTCGACTAGTTGCAAGGAGCACAATTCTTCTCAAAGATCGATCTTCGTTCTGGATATCATCAAATGAAGATTAAAATTGAGGATATTCCAAAGACTGCTTTCAGAACTCGATACGGGCATTATGAATTCTTAGTCATGACTTTTGGATTGACTAATGCTCCTGCTGCTTTTATGGATATGATGAACCGTGTATTCAAGGATTATTTAGATTAGTTCGTGGTTATCTTTATTGATGACATCCTCATTTATTCCAAAAGCCGTGAAGATCATGAGCACCACTTGAAGTTGGTACTTCAAATGCTTCGTGAAAATAAGCTATATGCCAAGCTGAAGAAATGCGTTCTGGCTTGAGGAGGTAGCATTCCTTGGGCACGTAGTATCAAAACGTGGAGTATCTATTGACCCGACAAAGATTGAAGCAATATAAAGTTTGGAGCAACCAAAGTCGGTGACCAAAGTACGTAGCTTTCTGGGCTTAGCTGGTTATTATCGAAGATTCGTGGAAGAATTTTCTCGAATCACTACTCCATTAACTCAGCTGACTCGAAAAGATACAAAATTCGTATAGAACGAGGAATGTGATAAGAGCTTCCAAGAGCTCAAGAGGAGGCTCATTTTGGCACCTGTTCTAACAATACCATCTGGTTCGGATGGATTTGTTATCTACAGCGATGCTTCGGGCAAAGGGTTAGGATGTGTTCTCATGCAATATGGGAAAGTCATAGCCTATGTCTCGCGAAACTCAAAGAATATGAGAGAATTTATCCTACTCATGATCTAGAGTTAGCAGCAGTTATTTTTGCGTTGAAGATTTGGAGACACTACCTATATGGAGAGAAAGTAGAGATCTATACGAATCACAAGAGCCTTAAATATTTTTTCACTAAAAAGGAACTCAACATGCGGTAATGACGTTGGCTTGAGCTATTGAAAGATTACGACCATATCATCCAATACCATCTTGGAAAAGCGAACGTGGTAGCTGACGCGTTGAGTAGAAGATCATATGCTGGAACGAATGCGATGCTTTCAAGGCCTATTTTGTGTGATTTACAAAGGATTGAGATAGAGTTCCAGACTCTGGGGACCCATGCTATGATGTCAAGTATACGCGTAGAACCAGCTTTGATTGGTAAAGTTAAAGCTGCTCAAGCTACAGACCCGGAGCTGATGAATATGAGAAAGAAGGTGCAAGAAGGTGCTATTCCAGAAGCAAGGATTGATGAAGAAGGAATACTTCGAGTCAACTCCAGACTTTGTGTTCCTAATGGTTCTGACTTAAAGTATAGAATCATGATGGAGGCGCACAACACACCATTTGCAATCCATCCTGGGAGTACCAAAATGTATCGTGATCTTCGACATGCATTTTGGTGGAGAAATATGAAGAGAGAGATCGCGGAGTTCATCTCGAGGTGTGTAACTTGTCAATGTGTCAAGGCGGAGTATCAAGTGCCAAAGGGTCCATTGCAACCACTTAAGATTCCAAAATAGAAGTGGGAGCACATTACCATGGATTTCGTTACGGGTCTTCCCAAGGTTTCTCAAGGCATAGATGCGATTTGGGTTATTGTCGATAAATTAACCAAGTCTACTCATTTTTTGTTTATACGAGAGACTTATTCCCTTGAACGTCTTGCTCGTATGTACGTGAATGAGATTGTGAGATTTCATGGCATGCCAGTATCTATAGTTTCAGATCGTGACCCCAAATTTACTTCACGATTTTGGATCAGTTTGTAGAAAGCTATGGGCACGGATTTACTATTCAGTTCGGCATATCATCCTCAAACGGACGGGCAATCGGAAAGAACTATTCAAACTCTTGAAGATCTATTGAGACTCTGTGTTCTAGACTTCAAAGGGAGTTGGGATAAGTACCTACCATTGGTGGAATTCTCCTACAACAACAGTTATCGGGCAAGTATAGGTATGGCTCCATTCGAGGCATTGTATGGACAAAAATGTCGTTCTCCAGTATGCTGGGACGAGGTGGGTGAAGCAACATTGTTGGGACCGGAGTTAGTACGTATGACTACGAAAAAGATTTAAATGATCCGGCAACGGATACAAACCGCACAAGATCGACAAAAGAGTTATGTTGATCTTCATCGAAGGGACGTGGAGTTTAATGTCGGAGATTATGTATTATTACGTGTTGTCCCATGGAAAGGAGTTACTAGATTCGGGAAGAGAGGAAAGCTCAATCCATGATTTATTGGTCCATTTGAAATTCTTGACCGAGTAGGAAATGTGGCTTATAGACTCGCTTTACCTCCAGGTATGTCTCGTGTTCATAACTTTTTTCACATATCCATGCTTTGTAAATATGTGAAAGACCCAAAATACAGAAATAACCTTTTTATAAAATAACGATGAAACTGTTACCGTTAAACTGTTGAAATACCCGGTGATAAAAATACAGTAATACGCGTTGATGCACAGTAGCACACGGTATTGCACAGTAATTCTAATTATTGATTCTTACGTAAGAAGTCACTACTTAATAATTGTTACAGTAATTACTGTTCAGTATTTTATATTATTGACTCAATAATTGCTACATTGATAATTGCATAATTGCTACATTGATATTTCATATTATTAATTCAATAATTATCATTGCACAGTATTTCAAATTATCAAATCAATAATTCATATTATTTGAATAATATTATTAGATTGCATTATTGACTATGTCTAAGAAAGTTCTGTCTAGGAAAGGGGTTAGTTAATTGCGCCAGTATGGAGAAATCCTTATCGGAAGGCCCCATCTTTCCTGGGAACCACCTGGTTGTCAATATTGTAGTTATGTAATATTATTTGTGAATAATTAGTTTTTAATATATATGATAAGTAAATATTTACTCAATATGGATTTAAACGGAGGAATTTTTAGCAAAAGTGATAATTATAGAGAATAGATATTTTATCTGTTCTGATAAAATAATTCATTCAAATATATTATTATAATATTACATTATAAGTGTATAATGTGATAATATAATAATATAATAGTGATGATATTTTTTTTACAACAAATTCACGATATATGAATAAAATGAGATGGAAGAGAGAAAATGAAATTTGGAATTCTTTTAATAATTATAAATATTTTTACTATATATATAAACATGTGGGTTGGAAGAATTATTGGTCATTTATGGTGGCTGCTTGGTTTTCTAACAGTGAGGGTATGGAAAAATCATCCGTATATAAACTTGAGTAATTTTTTCATTCGGAATTTGGAAAAAATTTCTTCTACAAAGTTGTAGAGAATTAAATTTCATATGGAAATGACATAAGATTCGTATTTTTCTGATAAAAGGGATATTTATTATGAATTATTGAAGTTTCAAAAATAAATATTTATTTAAAACATGAGTGGGCCCCACTTTTGTTTTTTGTGGAAGAATGCTAAAATTTCAAAGTGTGGTGTTGTTAATTGCAAAGGGTGGAAGCCTTCGGTAGTAGGTTAGTCAACTTTGGTGTTCTGGCATTTTTCTATAAATTGGGTACTTAGTTAGAAATGAAAATCACACCAGAATCAGAAAATTTTCTCTCTATAATATCGAGCGTATTTCTTTTGAGTATTTAGATACTTTGAGTATTGATAGCAGTGCAAGTTTTCGTCCATATAATAGTCGATATTCCAGTCAAAACTACTCTCTTGTTAAGGTAAAGGATATTATTTTTCTCGTAATTGTTGTTATTTTCTTTCAATATTCGTAATGAATATTATTTTCTTTCATATTTCATATTATGGAAGTGATAATATTTCAATTCATATGCCTAAATTTGAATCTTACTACGATAAATATTGCTTCTATAATTCCTGAAATGATCAGAAATTCCTTGAATTTTGCGTTTCATCTAGTATCATTTCACCGGAATAATTTTCTAAACTTTCTCGTGAAATTTTTATCTTTTCATGTCGAGTCATTATTCACGATTTACTATTCACGAGATACTATTTACGATAAAAAAAAATATTTTTTTTATCTTTGATTGGATTCAGGTTTTGATCTTCATTCTTGAACTCTGGATAAATTCTCTAATATTTGTCCTTTATCTCATTGAATTCATTATTTATATTATTTTTCATCATCCTCAGTCCTAAATGGTGTTATAACTGAATATCTTTGGCCTATAGTGCAAATATGAATGATTATTTGATGAATATCTTTAGCCTGTAGTGCAAAGATGATTATCTGATGAATATCTTTGGCCCGTAGTGCAAAGATGGACAGGTGTTGAGATGAACATGACCAACTGGTGATACAAATGAATATTTTTGGCCCGTAGTGCAAAGATGAATATTTGATTCGAGATATATATTGATTGATGTTACGGGGATAAAATATCGATGATAGACTTTTAAATCATAGAAGATAGTAGACTTCATTCTCTACTTAACTCTTCTAATGAATTGTTATTTCCGCTGCAGTTGTTGATCTAAAACTTGTTATTCATAATATTTTATCTGATTTGTTGAAGATTAACGATAATTTATTCTTCATTATCTTAGTCATAATATTCTTAATTGGGCTAGTTGAGCTCACCCTTTTCATCTATTGTCCTTTTCAGGGAATGAGAATGTTGCGGGGACTAGTCGGGGAACAGTGTGATGATCAGAGTTAGTTTTGTAGAAGTCCTCACTATTCTATAAAATAGTGGGACAATAATTATAATGAATAAGAAATGAATTTGTGTGTTTATATTTCGTATTATATACGATTTGTATCGAGTCTCATAGTTCGCGTGGTCGTATTTTACACGACCGGATGTTATAAAAGATTGTATTTGAATTCTGTACCATGTATTTGGCGGCTCGGAATGAGTTGAGTATTGGACCTATTTTGGGGGAGTCACAAGTATTGGCATGCCGCCTTACAAAGCATTGTACGATAGAAAATGTAGGACTCCATTATGCTGGGATGAGGTTTGGTGAGCAACATCTGTTGGGACCGAAATTTGTGCAACAAACTGTTGAGATAGTCAAGCTGATCAGAACGAGATTGGTTTCTGCTCATGACAGACAGAAGAAATATGTTGATTATTATCGTCAGAATCGAGAGTTTGAAGTGAGAAGCTTCATTTTTCTAAAGGTATCTCCCTGGAAGGGGAAGATTCGATTTGACAAGAAGGGAAAACTGAGTCCCAGATTCATTGGACCTTTTGAGATACTGCGAAGGGTTGGCAAAGTAGCTTTCGAGGTTGCGTTACCTCCGGAGTTAGATCATATTCATAACGTTTTCCATATTTCTATTTTGCGACCATACAAACACGATTACAAGCATGTGATAGAGTATGAGCCGTTACAGTTTGATAAAGACTTAACATATGAGGAAGTTCCTGTTCAAATAGTTGACAGGAAATAGCAAGTACTTAGAAATAAAGTTATACCTTCTGTTAAGGTAATCTGGAGGAACCACAATGCTGAAGAAGCTACGTGGGAACTCGAAGATGTTATGATGAAAACCTATCTCCAATTATTTATTTAATTTCTTGTATAACGATTCTGAGGACATAATCTTTTTAAGGGGGGAAGAATGTGACGAATGAGTTTTTTTTTAGTTGTGATTTTGGGGACAGAATCCTTTTAAGGAGGGAAGACTATAACAAACAAGAATTTTATATTTTAATTTTAAATATTTATTGAATTAAATAAATATTTTAGTTGATTTATTTATTGAGTTGAATAAATAGGTGATGTGATTATGTTGTGGAGTAATTTAATTAAGTATAATATGTTAATTAAATTGATGTTTAATAATTTTTTGGTGAAGTTCTAATTTAATTGAGATTATTAAATTAGATGAATATTATGTGGTATTTGGTAGTAGTGATTTAATGAATAATTATAGTAATGTCTAATTTAATTTAAATAAATAAATTAGAGATTTAATAATGTGTTACATGAAATTATGATCAATGAGTAAATTATAATTGTGTAGTAATTTAATTTATGTGGTAATTTTATTTAATAAATTGATGTTAGCTTTAATTTGATTAAATTGGAATATTGGAATTTAGTAAAATAAAGTGTGATATTTAAAACTATGTAGTAAAGGAGTTATTAAAATAAATTAAAAGGATTTTAATTCAGTTTTACCAAACAATGCCCTTATGTCTATTTTAATTTGATCAGTTTTACCAAACAATGCCCTTAACTTTAAAAAATCTATTTTAAATTGGTTTTTGCCAAACAAGCCTTAATGGCTTTTGATTTCCAAAAACTAGTAACTGATATATTTATTAAAAGATTTAAGTTATCAATTATATATTATATGTAATTATATGTATATGTCAGTTATATGATATACTACGTCAAGTTAGAAAGTTAGAATATCAGAGTAAGAAAAGAGAGAAGAAGAAGAATAAGAAGAAAGAAAGAGAAAGGAGAAAGCTTTGTGAAATCAAAAACTCATCACCATCATCATCGTCTTCTTCAAAAACTAACAAGAATCAAAGGTAGTTGTGACTCCCCTAAATCTGGGTCCCTAGAATCACAGACTTGGTACATTGCGATACTTCATTGTCATACATATTCTATAAACTAATGCGGAATATATAAACATAAATTGTTTATTTCACGTGATTCTATAACATTTCCCAAGGTCTATTAAACTTAACTGAATACATACCTTAAGTAACCTAAAAAGTTCACATATATGATTTACATCAGATAACTTATAGTTATAAATGCATATAATCAAATCTTGGAATTTGTCTTTGCCTCTGTCTTTCTTCGAGCCTTCGTCTTAATCTGATATTTGTTATCATGACATAGCAAGGGTGAGCAACTACTTTGCCCAGCAAGTTTAAATACAACAAGGATATAGCATGATTGAAAGAAAGAATAAGCTTTTAAGTTTTCAACAATATAATAATTGTGAAAGAGCATGAATCATAATTTCAATAATTGAATGACTGAATCAATAATGTTTAATGTCAACAAGGACTATGAACAACTTTAACTGAACCTTATGGTAATGAAGGTGATCAGCCATTCATACCTAATGAACATATACAACATGCACTAAGTGCGAATCAATAATCAGTATAGATGTGAATAATAAACACTAATTATTCACTAACATGCTTTGAAAATATAACTCAAGTTTGAGTTAGAGAAACTTGCTTGTACCATCGATTACTGTAGCGATCCGAATTTTTGGTAATTATTAAAATAAGAATTTAATAAAATAAAATTCTTATTATGTGATATTTGATTTTATATAGAAATTGTGAAGTGCAATGTGAGAACGTGTATTATTAATAAATAAGTTATTATTTATTATTATGTACAATAAATTGGTGAATTCAATATGTAGAAAGGAAAAAGGAAATGATCAAATATAAAATTATAAATTTGTTTTATAATTTATTTTAGAGTGGATTAAAGTATATAAAATATTATATGTAGTAAAAAGGAGCATATTGAAGTATATTATGGAATTAAATTATTTTGATATAGTAAATTATTGTACATTAAATAAATAATTTTTATTAAATGTATAATTTCGTTTGGTATGAAAAAGTCTTCTTATATAATATTTATTGTGTAATAATTTTCTACGCGATATGTGCTGAAGATATAATAATTATATTGCATATAGAAGAATGAGGTATATGTAATTTGGGAAATGAGCTGAGTCATATTAGAACGCATGAGCTGGATATAATAAGCATGAGCTGCAAGTATAATAAGCCTGAGTCATTCATTAAGTTGGAGCTGGCAAGTTTAGGTAATAACTCAGCAAGCCTAACGTGGGGAACAGGCATATGACAATTATAAAACTAAATCAAAGCCTCCTAAGTTCAGTTTAGTCTTTTTCATTCACAGAGTAGAAAATTTTCTTTACAGTTTACAATTCTATGTTCAAAGCTTCGTTTCATATAAATTGAAATCAATAGTTGAATTAGAAATGGTGGAGTGGAGAGGGATTAAACAACCATTGGACTAGATTCCAGCCAACAAGGTAATTCATCATCTTTGTAATATAATTAGATGAGTTCATGGGTAATTGAATTGTTTGGTTGGGAATTTGGTGTGGGAATGGGATTATAGTATATATGGAGTAATTGGGTATTTATGTTCTATATTTAATTATCTTTGGATTGCTTATGAAGGATTTCAAATGAAATTTGGATGTAATATATCCAAAATGCTAAGAGGTTGGAATTTTAATCTTATGCCTCCTAACGTTTATTCAAATGTCAAAGTGGATGTTTTTTTTTTCAAAATCTTAGGAAACTAACAGAATTTAGTGTTGCATGTGGGAATTTATTATGTGATAATTTACTGAGAGTTCAAATGGAAACTGGGATATGTATATTGAACAGAGTTATGAATATGAATTTTTCCTTCATGCCTTCTAAGTATTTGTGTAAGTTCCCAAATGGGAATTTCTTTCTAAAAATCTTATAAATTCAAAGGCTCTAATTTACATAAATGGTAATGGGTTATGGAAAAGAACCTTGGCTTTGCATGTTGGTATGATACATTTTCACTTGAGAAAGCGAAATTGGCCTGTAATTGTAACTTGGATCAATAAGTGATCAAAAGTCACTTTTCCTTTAAGTGGTTGATAAGGACCAAGCTTTAGAAGAAATAGATAAGTAACTTAATTTGAAGATTGAGAAATGATTTGTTGGAATATTGCATAATCAGGTGGTAAGTTAGTTTTGTGGGCTTAGATTACAAATAACATTTTAGTGGCCATAATGGAATGTGTATGGTAAGATTTTAACCACTAACAACGAGTCAATCAATTTTTGGAGCGAACATAAGACATTTGGGCTGAGAGTTTTATTAAGCACCGAAATGATTAAAAAAAATCCGATCCAAATTTTTTTTGAAAATAGAGTTTCATTTTGAAATGAATGAAACATTTTTATATAGAAAAAAAATATTTTTATGTAAATATGCCTACTTTTGAAAGACATTTTTCAAGATGAAATAAATTCTCGTGTTAAAAAAAATAGTGTCGTTTTAAAATAAATAATCAAAATGTATATACATAAAAGTAGTATTTTTAAGACGAAGATAGTTGGAAGACAATATTCTTTAGTTATTCTTGAGTAAAAAAGCTAAAGAATGGGAATACTAAGTTGGAAGTGTTCAAGTTTTGAACATTATGTGTAAACGCATAAGTATGTGTTCGAACAGCAATTAGTTAATCTATGTATGTTATAAATACTTTAAAGTATAGGGTGATGTAAAGATTACCAAGCTTATCTAGAAGAATGTCGATATTTCGTATAAAATCAATAAATGTGTGAGAATTTGATAATGTATATATAGGATATGTAATGAAGAATGATGTCTGAGGAATGTTAACCGACGAATGAGATTATGCGAAATATGCTCGATGAATATATAGTGAGTTGCAAAAGCAAAGGCAAGTCTTCTAGTTTCTATTTACTATATGAATTTAATATGGATTGTTTATAAACTATACTGTAATGAGAACTTATAATGTGTATATGAATCTCGAAAGTCAAATTATGACTATATTTTGGTTGAGTTATAGAACTCAATATGTGATATGTGATATATTAGGTATGTTGAATTTATATTCATACAAAACTGATATTTATGTTGAACATGAAATCTTATAATTGTTTTAAATTGAGATATATGTTGAGCATGAACTTATGTGCTATGTGCGGCATGAAAGCTGTTAAATTTGCTGAGCTATCGGGCTCAATCTTGCAAAAATAATTTTTTTGCAGGATAATGGCATGTTGAGACATTTCTTGCTATCTGAATGACGAAGATTGGACGATACGCAAAAGAACAATACTTTCTTTAATTTAGAAATTGATAGTTTTGAATTGTCTAACTTGACAATTATGTACAATTGAAGAAGTACAATAAATAAGGAAATGTTTATTTTGAAATAGGAATGTATTGTGGTGATTTTTGTATATAGAATTATACAGGTAAATCTTGTTTACTCTGATAATAATGGGAACCATGAAGGTTGCGATTCAGGGAACGCAGAAAAAGAAAGAAAATTTTTATTTATCCGCATTTTCCGCCGTTATTGCATCTAATTATTATGTAAGGCTGAACTTAAATAGTATTTAACGCATAAGATCAAGACTAATATTAATCCTAAAATTGGGTTAAGTTGGTTTCGAATTTGATGGCGTCATAATTGGTATCAGAGCTATGGGTTATAATCCTTAGGTAAGCGTACCCTAGGCTATAACCGTAAACATGATAGATGGAAAGAAAGGAAATGTTAAGTGTAAAACTTGAATGAGGTTTAAATAATCTTAAATAATTCATAAAGAATGCTTTAAGATAATACGTAATGATTCAAAGAAGAATCTGGAAAAGCCGAAGGATCAGGGAACACCTGATCTAAATTATAGGGAATGATCACTACGTGATCTTATTAAATCATAAAAATAGCAAATGATTAATCGAAGGATTGAAAGTCTATATCTAAATGCTATGCAGGATAGGCAATATCAATAAAACTCAGAAAGAGTTATAAAGATGATGCAATGTGAATTAAAAAAAAATTTGTATTGATCAAGATAAGAGCAAGATAGGAATGTGTGCGATTTCAATTGAGGACTCATGTGCTAGCTAAGTTGTACAAACTTTTGTATGGACAGAGGTTTTGTGCTTGGTTTAACGACTGCTTAGTTTGTCATATTGATAATCATTGAAATGTCGGTGTCACGCTATCGGCATATATGTGGTGAGAAGGTAATTCTTTTCTTATATATATATATTTGATAGTAGAGAATATAAGATTGGGTGCGAGTTCTTAAAACTCATGATTATGGCTAGTTTGTGACTCATAAACATATGGTATGTTTTGAACCCTTAAACGTATGGACAGTCCCTGATTGGTTCTTGGACTACGTATTGCTAGGATAAGTTCCTAAACTCATATTTTTATGGCAAGTTCCTAAACATATAAAGTGTGGCACGAACTATACTACTGTATTGGAATATTATAGATTTAGAACTGATTATTTTCAGTACTAGTGATAGGATTGTATAGGGAAGCGAAGGAGAAGGTTGAAGCTGATGAAGGAAAACATGGATACTCTCAAATCTTGTAGCTATGCTAGATTTTAAAGTTTATTGGCATCATGCAGATATTTGCTCTGTTGTTTTAAAAGAAATATATATATATATATATATATATATACATATTGGGTCAAATCGTTGAACCAATAAAGTTTTAAAAGTTCGGTTATTTCTTATGTCTATATTAATTGTTTCGGCTAGACAAAATTTAAAAATATTAAAATATATTTTAGTCATCATTGCATCACTAATATGATGTCAATGTGAAAATGATGGAGTCATTAATGCAGTCTCTCCTAGTGTTGGATGTGATCTATGGATCGTCATTCCACTATGGCACGATGTAGCATGACGAAGTCATAAAATGACGGCATTCTCAATGGACTGTTAAAAATAGTGCGGTACTATGTGTCATAAAATGATTTTCAATATTTTAAATAAATTAAAGCAGTGTCAAATACCTTTTGTATCGGTTAGACACAAATATTTCATTACTAATATTTAGCTTTTGAACTGTCCAACTAAATTGATTTGGTGTGGACTCCAGAACATCCCAGAATTGGGGAAAAATTTTATACGCATGATGAACGCGAATGTTGTTCCAACATGATTCAACACAGGGCATAGCTGGTTGATCACCTATATGTCCATGAGCAAGATAAGCAAGACGGTTTACAGATGAATTTCTGTTAAACCTTTTCAAAACAAATGTTGTGAAAGCTCATTCTCAATAAATCGTTTGATTTCCTAAATTATTCATATTACTTCACAATTATTGGACAATTGTGGAGAATTTCTATTCTGGCAGTTGGGTTTAGCAAGAATGAAGTTCTTTAGAAGGGAATGGGTCGTAGAACACAACAAGTATATACGAATCCTTGAAGAAAGGGATATGGAGGGATATAATGAATAAAGATTTCTGAATTATGGAATGGATGGAAATAGTCGCATAAATATTAAAATCGCATAAGTTCGAGAATTTTTGGACTTTTGAGCATTAGAGTGATAAGTTTCAGATAGCAGGAATGCTATTAATACTTGGAGATGCATGAATATGTGTAAGTTATATGTGCATGAGTTGTGATATGTGAAAACAATATAGTATATTATCACTTCAAGCGTACAGGGAGGTTTGGTGTTGTGATTCCGGGGACGGAATCCTTATAAGAGGGGAAGAATGTAGCAATCCGAATTTTTCGTAATTATGAAAATAAGAATTTAATAAAATAAAATTCTTATTATGTGATATTTGATTTTATATAGAAATTGTGCAGTGCAATGTTAGAGCATGTATAATAATAAATAAGTTATTATTTATTATTATGTGCAAAAATTGGTAAATTCAATATGTAGAAAGGAAAAAGGAAATGATCAAATATAAAATTATATATTTGTTTTATAATTTATTTTAGAGTGGATTGAAGTATATAAAATATTATATGTAGTAAAAAGGGGGTATATTGAAGAAATTTATGGAATTAAATTATTTTGATATAGTAAATTATTGTACATTAAATAAATAATTTTTATTCAATGTATAATTTTGTTTGGTATGAAAAAGTCTTCTTATATAATATTTAATGTGTAATAATTTTCTACGCGATATGTGAGGAAGATATAATAATTATATTGCATATAGAAGCATGAGGTATATGTAATTTGGGAAATGAGTTGAGTCATATTAGAAAGCATGAGCTGGATATAATAAGCATGAGCTGCAAGTATAATAAGCCTGAGTCATTCATTAAGTTGGAGCTGGCAAGTTTAGGTAATAACTCAGCAAGCCTAACGTGGGGAGCAAGCATATGACGTTTAGAAAACTAAATCAGAGCCTTCTAAGTTCAGTTCAGTCTTTTTCATTCATAGAGTAGAAATATATCTTTACAGTTTGCAGTTCTATGATCAAAGCTTCGTTTCATATAAATTGAAATCAATAGTTGAATTAGAAAAGGTGGAGTGAAGAAGGATTAAACAACCATTGGAATAGATTCCAGCCAACAAGGTAATTCATCATCTTTGTAATATAATTAGATGAGTTCATGGGCAATTGAATTGTTTGGTTGGGAATTTGGTGTGGGAATGGGATTATAGTATATATGGAGTAATTGGGTATTTATGTTCTATATTTAATTATCTATGGATTGCTTATGAAGGATTTCAAATGAAATCTGGATCTAATATATCTAAAATGTTATGAGGTTGGAATTTTAATCTTATGCCTCCTAACGTTTATTCAAATGCCAAAGTGGATGTTATTTTTTCAAAATCTTAGGAAATTAACAGAATTTAGTGTTGTATGTGTGAATTTATTATGTGATGATTGACTGAGAGTTCAAATGGAAACTGGGATATGTATATTGAACAGAGTTATGAATATGAATTTTTCCTTCATGCCTTCTAAGTATTTGTGTAAGTTCCCTAATGGGAATTTCTTTCTAAAAATCTTATAAATTCAAAGGATCTAATATACATAAATGGTAATGGGTTATGGAATAGAACCTTAGCTTTGCATGTTGGTATGATAAATTTTCACCTGAGAAAGCGAAATTGGCCTGTAATTGTAACTTGGATCAATAAGTGATCAAAAGTCACTTTTCCTTTAAGTGGTTGATCAGGACCAAGCTTTAGAAGAAATAGATAAGTAACTTAATTTGAAGACTGAGAAATGATTTGCTGGAATATTGCATAATCAGGTCGCAAGTTAGTTATATGGGCTTAAATTAAAAATAACATTTTAGTGGCCATAATGGAATGTGTATGGTAAGATTTTAACCACTAACAATGAGTCAATCAATTTTTGGAGCGAACTTAAGACATTTGGGCTGAGAGTTTTATTAAGCACCGAAATGATTAAAAAAAATTATGTCCAAATAAATTTTGAAAATAGAGTTTCATTTTGAAACGAATGAAACATTTTTATATAGAAAAAAATATTTTTATGTAAATATGCCTACTTCTGAAAGACATTTTTCAAGATAAAATAAATTCTCGTGTTGAAAAAAATAGTGTCGTTTTAAAATAAACAATCAAAATGTATATACATAAAAGTAGTATTTTTAAGACGAAGATAGTTGGAAGACAATATTCTTTAGTTATTCTTGAGTAAAAAAACTAAAGAATGAGAATACTAAGTTGGAAGTGTTCAAGTTTTGAACATTATGCGTAAATGCATAAGTATATGTTCGAACAACAATTAGTTAATCTATGTATCTTATAAATACTTTAAAGTTTAGCGTGATGTAAAGATTACCAAGCTTATCTAGAAGAATGTCGATATTTTATATAGAATCAATAAATGTGTGATAATTTGATAATGTATATATAGGATATGTAATGAAGAATGATGTCTGAGGAATGTTAACCGACGAATGAGGTTATGCGAAATATGCTCGATGAATGTATAGTGAGTTGCAAAAGCGAAGGCAAGTCTTCCAATTTCTATTTGCTATATGAATTTGATATGGATTGTTTATAAACTATACTGCAATGAGAACTTATGAGTGTATATGAATCTCGAAAGTCAAATTATGACTATATTTTGGTTGAGTTATGGAACTCAATATGTGATATATCAGGTGTGTGGAATTTATATTCATACAAAATTGATATTTATGCTGAACATGAAATCTTATAATTGTTTTAAATTGAGATATATGTTGAGCATAACCTTATGTGTTGTATGCGGCATGAAAGCTGTTAGATTTGCTGAGCTGTCGGGCTCAATCTTGCAAAAATAAACTTTTTGCAGGCTAATGGCATGTTGAGACATTTCTTGCTATCCGAATGACAAAGATTGGACAATACGTGAAAGAACAATACTTTCTTTAATTTAGAAATTGATAGTTTTGAATTGTGTATTGTGGTGATTCTTGTATATAGAATTATACAGGTAAATCCTATTTACTCTGATAATATTGGGAATCTTGAAGGTTGCGATTCATGGAACGCAGAAAAAAAAAAGAAATTTTTTATTTATTCGCATTTTCAACCGTTATTGCATCTAATTATGATGTATGGCTGAACTTAAATAGTATTTAACACACAAGATCGAGACTAATATTAATCCTAAAATTAGGTTAAGTTGGTTCCGATTTTGAGGGCGTCACAATTACTGCTACACAGTCTAATTTAATCTCTTTGTTTTAGAGACCCATCACTTTTAATATTGATCTTACAATTAGTATATCACATTATACCTCATAATACTACTACTTTATAACTAAATTATCTAACATTTAACCACATAGTCAAATATTAGATAACACCTTAACACCATACGTATTCACAATTCTAAACCTAGCACACATCGAGTCTTTAACAATGTTCAATATAGTTTGCTGAGTGGTTTCCCATAAACAACTAACCAACTAGTTTCCGTCTCGTCTACGCTGTTTTTCACAGCGAGTTAGATTGTTTGCTAGTTCGTATATACCTCCGCTCCCTGAAGGAATCGTTTAGCCCAGATAGTATACATCAACCATTAAAGAGTACGACTGTACTACGACTTTATCATTTAACTTGTGAAATAACACTTAACCTTTCATTTTATAAGTTCTTCTTTATAATCCATTAAGTTGAATATCTAATCCAGCAACCCTAATTCAAACTGAATTACAATCCAGCAACCTGGATTCACTAATTCAGCAAACTAAATTAAAACTGAATTACAATCCAGCAACCTGGATTCAATAATTCAGCAAACCTAATACATCAATTCAGCAAGCCGAATCCACCAATTCAGCAAGCTGAATACAAGCTAACATAATTAATTCAGCAAGCCGAATACACCAACTCAGCAAGCTAAATTAAAACTGTATTCCCTTTTTAACATATTAAATTTCCAATTCCTCATACTATACACTCAATATGGCCTATTGAATGTCCAACTCAATAACTTAACACCTCTTTTAAACCCTCATTTAATATTATTAATTGTTTAATAATATTCAAATCATTTACTATTATTATTTATTTAACAACTATACAAGGCCATAAACATAATATCTCATCAACAATGACCAAAATCCCTTTCAAAAATCTGCATATAGCATATCTAGGGTTCTCAAGCCATAAAATCATATTTTTTCATATTTTTAACATTACACAATTAATTTAATTCATTTATTCATAACTAAATTATTTCATGAAAAATCTCAAATCATCTTAATATTTTTTAAACTTTTGGACATACATATATACTTATATTCCATACACAAAATATTTTTTTTGAAAATTTTCAATTTCTCATAGTATTTTTCAAAAGTCCGTTTTTAGTTCGTAACTTAAGAAAATTATTTATATCATGCTCAACTCTAAAAATTCCCAAATCTTGGAAGAATCTTACACGTATTAACATGAATTTCCAGTTTTAACATGAACTCCAGTTATAGCTGTTTTCGTTGAAAAAAATTAAATATTAAAATGACCATAACTCGGTCGATTTAAGTTGGAATAAGCTTATATTTGGACAGGAGCTACTTTATATCATATATTTTCATGTCCCAAAAGGTTTGAATTTATTTCATTAATTAAGTTGCCGAAACAGCCCTGGAAATTTTGGGCAGATTGCTTTTTGGGTTTTTCTAGCTTTTACCTACTTTGCTAAAAACTGTCCATGCAAAAATCTTTAAGGAATTTTGTAGCGATTCCACTTGGATATGTTAGAAGACTCATAGGTCTAACTCTAGAAATTTACCACATTCAAAAATTCAAAATAGAATGAGAGATATGATTGTTTAAATTTCATGTTTCGTTTTCTAAAAAATCTGATTTTCGCACTACTAGAAAATCAAGCATGCGTGATGGATCCTAGTGATGATTTTCAAAAGCAATCATAGTAGACAGTATTTCATTATGGATTATTTGAGTCATCACAAAAAATAGTATATATATGATGGATCTAGTGATGATTAATTTTGCCATAGTGAATATATATATATGTGACGGCTATTTCAATCACCAAATATTGTCCAAAAATAATTTTTACTTTTTGTGATGGCATGCAACCATCACCTATATATTTCTCCTTAAAAATATTTGGTGACGGCCAAAACCATCACAAAAATAAAATCACGCGTGATGGAAATTTATGACGACATTTAAAGTAATCACAAAAAATGGTATTATATGATGGAATTTTTCAACAATCACGAAATAATAATATCGATGACGGCTCGTAGTAATGGCTAATTTTGCCATCACTATAAACTATTTGTGACGGTCAAGGTAATCACTAAAAAACAAACATATATGACCAATAAATATATTAGGTGCTGAAATTTTCTAGTAATCACAAAATATTAGTATATATGATAGCTCTTACTGATGTCTAGTTATGTCATCACTATAGAATATTTGTGACAACCATTACAATCACTGAATTTTTTGGGTAAATTGTTTTTTGTTTTTTGAAGGGAGGTGGGTACAATTGATAAAAATTTCAATGAACACATGAATATATTTGTTTTGCTATTTCAAAATTTCAATTTATTTTTCTTGATTTTGTTTGAACCATCACACAATATTTCATCTAAAGCACTACAAGAAATTAGGGATGTATCGAAGGAAATTTTGTGAAGGAATTTATTCATTCACATGAGGAGTTTTCTAGCGATGGAATAGTGAAGGAAAAAAATATAGTGACAATATAGTGATTAACCAAAGAAACATCATTCACAATTTATATTTTTTTCTCGCAAAATTGAGGTGATAGAAGTATTTTTGGCGCCAATTTATGATCAAAATTTGAGAGGAAAAAATCTATTATTGAAAGAATTATTACTCACTATATATTATTGTTCAGAAGTTTTTTGCGAGAGCTAAAATTGGTCGCTGTTTTGTGACACACTTTTGTGGAATAGAGTATAAATGCCAAAAAAATACTCATATATTCTACAAAAAGAGTTAAGTTTGAGTTTGTTCTTTAATAATAATTTTAAGTAATTTACATTATTAATTGTAATAATTAAAATATTAAGTTATAATAATTTAAATTATAAAATATTTTAAATTAATAATAAAAATTTATAAAATATTGTAAATTAATTTTTAAATTGTAAAATATTGAACCAATTCACTCCTTATTTTAGAAATAGAATTAAAGACGGATATAGTCGTCTCAAAAATTTATTATTTTTAAATATTTTTAAATGCATTTTGGAGAGTTTTTTAATTTCCATCCTACTATATCAAAAAATAAAACAAAATAAAAAATAAGGCTAAATTGGCCTTGAACAAAAAAAAGGGTCTCCGCATGTTTGTTCTTTCTCTCAGATTGAAAATCCCCAAAGATCCATCTTCTGAATTGCAACCATAACACCCGATTTTGCTTCTCAATTCCTATCCCAAAGCCCATCTCTTCTCAATTGCAGGCATGAACTCCTTATTTTGCTTCTCAATCAACTGTGTTATTATCGTCATCTTGTGGATCTTAGTTTAGGGCTAAAGGAAAATTCAGACGATCAAGAAGAAAATAATCGTGCCAATTGAAAAGGCCTAAGACGAATCTAATACTTTCAATCGATGATAATCTTTAAGCAGCCCGGTCATCCCTCCCGATTTGTGAGTAATCTTTTCTTGATCTTCTTCATTTTTCATACCTAATATCCTTAAACCCCTAATCTCGTCTTTTGGTTTAAAGAAAAAATTAAGAGTATTTTCTATGAAGTTATATTGAATTGAGGAACACAAGCTTCGATTGAATCATTATATTATAGAATATACGATGGATTGTGTAACTTATGTTGTCCCCTACTATTTTTTAGGTGAAGTTGAATATAGGTGATTGTTCTTTCGGTAATACACCATTAAGCTTCTACAATCCCAGTGTGGCTCTGTAATGTTAATATTTTAACAACTTTTTTTTAATCTTCTTTAACTGGTTACATACATCTCAAGTTTTGGAGTTCAACTCCTACATTTGGCATATAAGATACTAAATCTACAGTTTAAAACAACCTTGTTATTGATTGATGTTTGAATGCTGATTTAATGAGTTCACCATCAAATTATTATGACTTTTGGGATGCCCAGATCTTTAGTTTGCATATTTAAACTTCTTGAGCTGCTTTCTTGTCTTTTATATGGTTTAGTAAATATGGTCGTCTTTAAAATAAATGATTGCCATTGAAGGTCTACCAGAATTTTAATGTTATGCCATCTTGCTATTTAAGTGATCAGGTGAACAAAATTTGGGGACGGGAAAATATGGCGAAAAGTTCTGTATTATTAATGGGATTTTATTTTTTTGTTTATATGTTGCCATGGCAAAAACATAATACATTAAATACAAAGACCCCAAACAGTCCGTAAATGTTCGAATAAAGGACCTAATGATCCAGATGACTTTAGAGGAAAAGATTGGCCAGATGGTGCAAATTGATTGAAACACAAATTTGTGTGAAATGTATATTTAAACTAAAGCATATTCAATGTGCATGATACATATAGAGTGTTATATAGAGATGTTATTGTTTAGGCAGAGATATAATATTACTCGTGAATTATAAGTTCTCCAAAGTTTCCGCTGCCTCCAAAAAATTTCAAAGAGACGACTTACAGTCCAACCTTAATTAAGACATATTTGGTTGAGTAATACTAATAAAGAATAATGATAAGGGTAGAATGTAATAACTTGAATTTTCAGATTAATATTAAAGTAAAAAAAAATTAGTAAATAAAATTTTTATTTTAATATTATTTATGGTACGTGTGTGTATATGTGCACCGTGAAGTGAATATCTGTGATTGAATATATATATATATATATATATATATATATATATATATATATATATTTACTGTGTGTGAATAACCTATTCAAAAAAAATTGAATAGGGAAGTTAAGTAAGTAATGGGTATACCTTAAAAGATATTAAAATAATTTATAGGGAAATTGTTTTAATATAAGAAAGATTATCGCACTTCGTATATTATCTTATAAGATAATATAAATGGGAAATATTAGAATAATTTAGTAAAAGTAAATTATTTTAATAAAGTGGTAAGTGTCACACTAAATATTATTTTATTGGTTACATGAAAATTGTGGTTAATGTACTAATTATATACTACATAGGTAATATGTAATTATATAGATAGACTTTAAAAGGATTAGTATGAGCTGTATTCAAAATAAAAGCAAAGTCCAGGGAAATATAATAGTAAGCAAGAGATGTAGCTAAGTTAGGAACTAATTAGGTGACGAGGATATTCCTTAGCAGGAGCTGCCTTGGTGCGATTGATATAGATATATTACTAGGATGGGCTATAATGTGGGAAGCAAGGAATGTCATCCTAGAAGTCAAGAGCTCCCAACAGTCCCCTATTTTCCCTTTTCTCTCAATCAATTTCGCTCCTTGCTAAGGCTATTACCGGACTCCTCTCTGCCCAAAAACAACCGAGTTATTCCATATCAATCTCCAGTACCTATATTTGACTGGCACAAGAAAATAATTTGAAGCTTCATTGATAGTAACAGTCGAGATTAAGCCAAAGGAAAAGGTATTATAACTTGCCTGACTATATTTTTATGATAAGTGCAATGTTTGACCAAAGTGATTTATGTATGTTTAGTAGTAATTTATCAAGGCTATGTGTACTGATTAAGTGGAACTGTTATTGTTTGGTTTAGGCACAAGGAGATAGGTGGGTTGTGTGGAGACATAAGGAAGATAAAATGGGTTTCTATCACAAACAAATAGCTATAATATGGGAGTTTTAAAACTGTGCCTACAAGGTGCTTGATAAAATTCTTTAATTGACTGTTTTGATTAAAAATAAAAAATTAGATGGAACTAAAGCTTGGGTTATGTATATATACCATACATGAGATTATGTATTGTGCTGTAACATATTAAATGGAACGAAAGGTAATTTTCTTTAAGCTAAAATCAAAAGAGAGATTTTTGTATGTCAAGATATTTTGGCAAACTATTTTGGGCAGTTAAATGAACTTAAAGTTTAAGTCTAATATGTTTCTAAGATAGACTGATATGGTAGCTTCACCATCTCCAAAATTGGGCCTACACATATTTATGTATCAAAAGTTACATAATTGTAGAAGGGAAGGGCTGGACTTGGCCAAAAGCTGCGAGGCTGCTGCAAGCAGCAGCAGCCAGCGCTCAACGCTGCGCTACAGAGCCAGTTGAACAACTTAGTCTGTTTTAAGTTTTTTTTTTCTATTCTTAGCCCAGCTGGTAGATAAACATTATAAGGGTTGTATTATATATAGTATGTCTAGATTTTGTATTAAAATAAGTAATGGAATTTTGCAAGGCAACTGCAGCTATGGCTGCCTTAAGGACACAACTTAGATTCAAAGTTCAATTCAAAAATTTAACCATAAAGGTTTAAATTCTTAATATTAGTTCATATGTTCTGTTTGTTGTTGAAGTTAGTGTTGTGACCTGAGATAGGGCTATACCACATATTATATACTAAAACTTTAGGGAGATAGGACAGTTAACCTAGGAAATAAAAACTGCATTAGCTAAGGGGAAGGAGCTGCTGCCTGCAGCAGTGAGCAACAAATAGCATCAGTAAGCAACAGGTATCAGTGGGCTGGAAGGGCTTGTACTGTATCCAATAAATAAACGGATATCTATACTTTGGATAATAATCTAGTGTTTGGAGTAAGATACACACTGTGGGACCAATTCTATTAGAGTTGAAGAGGATGTGTTGGTGCTTTAAGAATTGTGAGATTGTAATTTGGATAATCACGGGCAGTTATTCTTGTATGATCTTAATCATAATATTGTAATTGAGAGTCTTTTAATTGATGATGCTAAGGCACTTTCTTACGAAGCTTTTACCTATACAGAGAGTTTGGTTGAAAAGAGGATGCAGAGATGACCACATCCAATATAAGGAACATGTAATATATCAAAATTTCTCTTGAAAGATTTTATATTTATTATGGACTTCATAATTTTGGGCTTACTGGTAATTTATGCTTTTATTTGGTTCATAGAGTATTCCTAATATTTCACTATTGTAGTCATTTCCAACTGCTTTTATAGTTGTGTTCAAATGTGATAATTAATTATTCGTTGAGGTGTGGATTTACTATGCTTTTAGTTGGCCTATAATTTGTTGTATTTATTTTGATTTTTATGTCGTTTGCCATGTCATGAGTTTTTCAATCCTCTGTTTTTTTGTATGATTTCTTAGGAAAGAGTTTTTTTTTGTTTTTTTATTTATGTTGGTAATCAATGCTACAACAAGAGCATATCTTTCTAGGTGGTGGAAAGGAGTAGGCATTTGTGCTTTCTTCCTTTGAAATAGTTTCTCACTTCAATGAATGACATTATTTTCAAAGTGGTTTCATTCTTGTTAATGATTTTTAGTACAAGTTCTTTATATCTACATATTGGAACTCTTTGTGTGATGTTTTATCAATTTTGTTATTGTTTGATTAAGTTTTTCTTGATTGAGTTTTCTATTGTTCATCTTTGGTTGTAGATGACAACTCTATTAAATTAAAAAAAATGGAAAGCTACTTGAGTTATCTTCATCAATACGCAAAGAATATGGCTGAAACAATTGCACTTGATCTGACCCAGATGATTTGTTTGCTTCATCAAATGCATCAGCTGATATTTCAACGAATAACTCAGCTACACATGTTAAGAATGACGACGCAGATGACGACGACTTTGACTAGGTCTCCATGTAGAATTTGGGATGATCTAGATTTCCTTTGATTATCAATTTATTAGTTTAGGAGTTCTTTGATAGATGTTGGGTTAGTTAATTGTTTGATGAACCTATGACATGTAGCTACCTATTTAAATAGTTGGTTATGAATTGATTTTTAATTAAATGGATCCAGTTTTTTCATTTTAATAATTATTTATGATTTTACGTTTTAAATTTATTGAAATTTCTGGCATTTACAGATTTGAAATATAAAATTGGCAATTAAATATATTTTAATATAAGAATATTGTGATGGCTTTACTATCACCAAAAATTATAAATGAGTTGCAAAAATAGGAACAATTATGATTACTTTAACCATCATAAGAGACTTTTGTGTATGACTACTTTAGCCATCACAAATGCCTTAACATTTGGTGATCATTTTGGCCATCAAAAAAACCTTACCAATTCTGTGATGGTCGTGACCATCACAAAAGAACATGATTACTTTCACCATCACAAATAATTGGTTATTGTTTTGGCCATCATAAAAATCATACTAATTTTGTGATGGTCGTTACCATCACAAAAGGATGTGATTGCTTCAGCCATCACAAATAACTACTATACTAATGTGACAGATTTAGCCATCACAAGAGAATTGAATGTTTCGGTTATTGCCAAAACAATCACGTAAAATCTTTCATGATGGGCGTATACAAGACGACCATCGTGATGCTTAAATCCATCACGTAAACCTTTTGTGATGGTTTTTCTTGTTTTTGTGATGGATTTTGGCCATCACAAATGACCATTTTTTTAGTAGTTTTCTAACCTTTGTGTTTTGTAAAAAAACTTTCATGATCTCTTGCTTAATCAAAAATTAACCATCAAAAACCATCATAATACATACTAATACCTCTTATACTCATGGATCTACCATGATCCATGATCTATTTCATCAAACCATCACCAAACCCAAGCAAAACATAATTTATGATAAGAATAAAAACTAGGGTTTTCTAACTTTTTGAAAACCTAGTTTTCATTTCTTATTTTAGATCCAACTTTTGACACACAAAATGGTTCGATCTACCCATCACATACTCTAAATCATGTAGATCTAGAGTTTTAAAATTTGGAAATATGAACTTGTCATTTTATTTAACCATCAAAATAAATTAACAAAAATTGAGATTTAGAATTTTATACCTAGATCTTTGTTCTTGCTTCCTTCTTCTTCATGAACCTAGGATGCATCAAAAATCAACTTCTTCCCCTCTTCCACTTCTTCTTGCCAAATTTTCTCTCTCTTTCTCTCTCTCTTGTCTCTCTCTATTTTTTTGTTATGTTAGAATGATTTGAAAGAGAAAGAGAGTAAAGTTTTGTTTGGGAGAATTGTATGGATATAAAATATGTATAAATATTATTTCCCACCACTTCACCTTCTATCCTCATTATATCATTCTTGCTTTGCTTGTGGATTTGGAAAAAATGAGTAGCCAAATGAATAAGTGACACATGTTGTAGTTGGTGAGAGTTGTTGAGAGTAGGTAAAGATTTGGTAAATTAAATGATTACATTCCTCCCATCTCTTTCTCCTTTCTTGTGTGGGCCGGCCATGTGGTCCTATTTCTCCCCCATTTTGTTTTCTTTTTAATGCTTTATTTACTTACTTACATATCCACCAAGTCCTTTAACAACTGGCTAAAGTTTGGGCTTCACATTAATTATTTTGGGCTTGCTAGTAAAATAATTGGGCCATGTAAATTAACATAATCCACTACTTTAATTATATCATACCCTAATTATGTAATTAGGGTTTTCATTCACTCATTTGTACTTCAAATTCTTACTCATGTAAATTTAATTTCTTAACCCAATTAGAGTTGTTTTAATTAGGTTTAAAATCAATAATAAATTGAGATAATAAAATAAATCTCTTAGGTTAGTATAAATTTTACATACTAACATGCTTCCCTCTTATAACCCTTAGGTTATTTAATTTCTATACCTAATTTATATATTAGGTCACAAAACTTTATTCTTAATTCTCTTTATATGCGTGGGCAAGAAAATCGTACCTTGCTAGGGTTAAGGTGTCGTGTTGGCTGAGGAGGAGAGAAATCTACGAAAAGCACGGAATTGATTGATTGATTGAAGAGGGGAGAAGAACAGGTGAACGATTACTCCAATGACACGTGACAAAACTCTCAGAATCCGGAAACCTTGTTAGGGTAGCAGGGATTTAGAGAGCCTTCTTGAGTGCTTCAACTCTTAGAATCTAGAAACCTTGTTAGGGTAGAAGGGATTCCAAGAGCCTTCTTGAGTGCTTCTAGTTGAGAGAATGTCCAAGTCATGCGTCTGAAGAGAGGTCCCCCTCCTTCATATAATGGAAAGGGTATTTATAGAGCTTTCGGAACATAAGTGGTCACATGTCAGGCACATGTCTTCAGAAAAATTCCAAAAATACCCTTTAGTCATTAGAATAATGTCCATATCGTCCTATCCTTCTAGCCACAAATCCAATCCCTCAATCAATTTCCAAAACGAGCCGCCTCCACGAGCCTTTTATCTCGGGACACGTGGAGGCTTCTCTCGGGTATAACATATTTATTTCTAGTTTTTCCATCTTCATTTAATTAGGTCATGCGAACCCTAATTTGTATGTTTAATGAGGTCATGGAACCCTAATTATACATTTAATTCAATTAGGTTATGTGAACCCTAATTTGCATTTGGGCCCACATTTGCCCCTAGTGCGAGAGTCGCGTTTCCAAAGAGACGATCGTGCAATAATACTTCAAGCTAGCAGGGCTCCACTTTATAGGTCTTGAAGACAAGGGTCCTAAAAGAGGGAACCCCTATGGAGCCAAACCCTCAGGGTTAAACCCTAAGGAAACAAAACCTAGTAGGCTCTTCCTTGGACATAGTGGGAAACCTTCTGAAAATCTCTCCATAGCTTGCTCAACATTTGTTTCATATTTTTTCTGAAAATTGAAACAGGAAAGCTCATCAAATATCACCAAATAAAATTCAATCTAATAAAATCTCTCTTTTGGTAAACCAAATCTTTCCTTTTATCAAATCAAATATGACCAAATAAAATCTTACTTTATTTTGGAAATAAAATAAAATCTTTCTTTATTTGATTTTGAAGATAATATCCTTCCTCATCATCATTATTATTATTACTTGGAAGGAAATTAAAATTTCAAAATTTTTTTTATTGGGAAATAAAAATCAAATCTTTTCTATGTTTTGAAAATAATATCTTTATATATTTCTATTTAGAGGCAAGATCAAATCTACTTGTCTTTTGGAAACCAGATTGAATCCTTTCCTTAATATGAACATGGTGACTGCTTCTTTTTCTGGTGCAAGCATACCTGAGAACATATATATGTATTTATATATATACATCTACCAAGCCATTCACGCTTCACTTTTTTCAAGGGAGCAACAATGAGACATTCTTCAATCCGACCAAGAGGTAACAAGGAGAATTCCTCCCTATAGGGTTGAACCCTATACGGCCGAACCCTAGGGGGGACCCTAACCCTTGGGGCTCCATCCCTTCTTCTCGTCTTCGTTTTTCAATTTGTATGCTTTCTTCCTGATTTTCTTCATTTGTTTCCCTTTTCAAGTAATTGTAGTCTTTTTTTTTTATTTTCCGAGCCCCATCACCTTGTTTATTTCTTGGTTTTTTCCTTCAGATATTATCAAAGAAAGGATATAATTTTTACGGCAAAAAACCATTCGTTCCGAGAAGTTGATTTATGGAGCAACAGGACCTCAAAGGTATAAAGGGGAAACCCCCCCCCCCCTAAGTAGCCGAACCCTATGGGGCCGAAACCTATAGGAGCCGATCCACTTTTTTTTTCTTCTTAAATGGCTTCTTTTTTTGTTTGTGATTTTTTTTTTCTTTCTCCTTCTTTCAGGTACTTCCAAACTTTCTTTTGTCTTCTGAGCCCCATTACCTTGATTATATCTTGGTTTTTTCCCTTGGATCAAAAAAAAAGATTGACGTTTTTGGACAAAAGACCACCCTAGGTGGCCGAACCCTAGGGGGCCAAACCCTAGGGGGCCGAACCTTGGGGGACCGAACGCTGGGGAGAAATCATCAATAAAATGGAAAAAATGAAGTCCGGGAGGAGCAATCACTATTTTGCTCATAAATTTTGACTCGTTTGGAGTTTAGGGGCCCATAATATATCAAAACAAAGATAACGACGAGACCTACAAAAGTCATCGCATTTGGCCATGATAGATACATGAATTTTTCCAAAAAAAGGCTCCGAAGAATGCTTTTTAGCTGTCCAAAGTTTTTCAAAAAATTCTGAATTTTTTTTCTTTCGTAATTGTGATTTCTAACTTTTCCTGACACTGTTTCTTCTTCTTTTCAGGCGTCTTTAAGCTTAAACCTCAGACTTTCCCTTTGCCATGATAATCACTCAAGTTCAACTGCTTTCCTTGCCATCATTTCCTTGCTCTTTAGAGCCCTTATGCTGAATTCTTCTTGCTTGCAGACCCTCTCCACTGAACATTCTGCAGACCCAAAAACTGCCAAGGAGGCCCCGTTCCTCAATGATTGGGGAAGGGCTCCCCTCTTTTGGTCCTTTCGACATCTTTTGGGAGCAAGTTCAGGCTTATAACCGTCCAGTTTTTTATTTTTTTTTTTCGCCAGAGAAGGAACACTTGTTTCTATATGCAACGGATTGCGAATATTGGGATGACTTTCCCTATTCTGATTGCATTCCCCGTATATGCATAGAAGAACAGGAGTACCCTTTCAGCCCTCTTCGCTTTCTGTCTGATTCATCTGGTCGCATTTAGGGATGGCAGGATTGGACTGACGAGATCCTAGGGAACGCTGATTATGTGGACATACTCAAGAGTGCAGGCCTCCTTCGTTGTGTTCAGCTATGTAGAGACCTACATATCCAACAGGACCATAACGCCCTTACTGTATTGATCTCACGATGGTGCTCCTCTACTTGCACATTTGTCGCTGCCTGGGGGGAATTCACCCCTACTCTAAAGGATGTCTGTGCCATCTACCAGTAAGGTGCTCACCTTTGCCCCCTGCACATAAGTTACGCCTTTGGTGGGATGATTCTGCAAAATATTTCAAGTGTTAAAGTCTTGCTTTAAGTTTCTGAACAATTCGCAGAGCTCGATTTTGCAAGCCTCGAAGACGAAAGTCATATGAGAGGAAACCTTTAGGGGGGTGAACCCTAGGGGGTGAGCCCTAGAGGAGCTCTCTTGGACATCATGGAAAATATTCTATCTAATCCTTCCAAATATTACTTTTTCTTGGAATTTCTTTGTTTTTCAAAATCAGGGAGCCATCCGGAGCACTCAAGAAGGCATCAAGTGAGCGTGCTTCAAATCGAGGTGAACAAAAGATGAAGATCTTTCCCTAGGTGGCAGAACTCTGGGGGCGAATCCTAGGCTGCTTCATTTTTGGAACTTGATCAACGAGTGAGGAGAAGTCAAAGGTAAGAGGGGAGAGCCTCCCTAGGTGTTCGAGCATTAGGGGTCGAACCCTAGGAGACTTTGGCCTCTTCCTTTATTTTTTCATTCTTATTCTTTTTAGGTGAATCTTGGACGCCGCCTATCTTGGTTCCCATGTATACTTGGTCAGATACATATTCATAGAACCCTACTCCAGACCTTTTTTGCTAGATAGTTTTGTGAGCCTTATTCTTAAAATGCAGTCTCTCTCTATTGTTTGTGAGCAAAGGACTTAGATAGGTTTAGTTGTGAGATTGCTGACTTCTCAATCCTCTTTGGGCCTTGACATGTCTTCCTTTCGTGCTAGGCTAAATCTCTTTACTTCTAGTTATCATGTTGTTGCACTTTGTTCATAGGTCACTTTACGTCATTTTGAGAATGACTTACTTTATGTCAAACTTCAGGAGCTTCAAGATGCCATGAATAAATTGAAGACCAAGTTTTGAGAAATTTAGTCATCTGCCCAAGATCTTAAGGAACTGATAGCCTTAAATACGAAGGCTCAGGATACAGCCATTGTCGACTTGTAGGCTTTAGCTATGTATGCCTCCCCTTCAGTCCGACATGTCATGGCCTTTAGATCATAAAATTTTGTAGTTTTTCCATTTCCTGTATCAGAAAATGCATTTTCATATATTTCATTCATCAGAATAAAGTTTCTTTAACATTATTGATTGCCTTTAACTTGAATATTTTTTCCCGAGACCCAATGTTTTACATTGAATCCTAAGTTATTCAAATCAATACTCTAAGACAATAATATGCATAATACATATATATTTTTTATTAATTTTTAATTTTAAAGAAAAAACATGATTGTTTTTTCAATTTCATGCAAACCAATACTTGAATCTATACTTTTTTAAAAAAAAATTAGAAATTTATTCAAGTAAAAGTGAAAGTTTGACATTTTATTGATAATTAGATTGCTTTTAATGAAAAGCATAACGTTCAGATTTTCATAAAAGAAAGTAAATCTTTCTTTTGTCGGAGAAAGCATAACGTTCACCACTTTTGAAGATAAAGTGTAACTTTTTTCGGAGTTGAGGGCTTATACTCAGGTGCCTCAATCACTTTTAGAGTTGAAAGTGTAACTTCTGAGGACTTATAGTTAGGTGCCTCGATTACTTTTGAAGTTGAAAGTATAACTTCTGAGGGCTTATAGTCAGGTGCCTCAATTACTTTTGAAGTTAAAAGTATAACTTTTCGGGTTTGAGGACTTATAGTCTGGTGCCTCGTCACTTGAGTCGTCCAATTTCTTGGCAAGTGTGATTTACGAGGACTTGAAATCGGGTGCCTTGTCAGTTGGGTCATCCAATTTCTTGGCAAATATATTTTACAAGGACTTGACCACCATCTTGGGTGGATTTTTTTTTCATCAATTCTAGTGCCTCCTCCCTTTGTCATCCAATTTCTTGGCAAGGGATACTCTTGAGGACTTCAACCACCATTTTCGGCGGACCACCATCTTGGATGGATTATTAATTTATCAATTCTTTTATCTATAGTTCAGAGTTCTTTTGATGATAGAGCCATTATTTGGGTTGTCCATCATATTGACTTCCAAGACTGTACCATGGGTGATAGTGATGCACGTTTATTTTCCTAGTTCAATTTCTCCGACCGCCAACTTCTCATGGTATATCCTCCGTAGACTGTAAAAGTCCATAGTGGAATGTCCTGCGTATTAGTGGTATACACAGAAGTCCGATCTTCTTTTCATCTCTTCTATCACAACCCACTTGGGCCTTGGAGGTTTCACCACTTTATGCTCAACCCATTGTTCATACAAGCCCCTGAATGCCTTCTCACTGCATGTAATAGCCTCCGTAACTGGCTTTCCAGCATATTTATCTCCGGGCTTTCCTCTACTCTGATTAAAATTTCTCTCGTTCTTCTCCCTCTTTCCCCCTTGTGGTTTTGACTGAGAATTTGCCAAGGCCACGATTGTCGTCCTCTTTCCCTTCCATGTAATAGTCGCATGGTAGGTGGGTAATGTCATGATTACTCCCAAGTCTTGTGTAAAAAGACGAGAGAGTCGCAAATGAGTCACAGGCTTTTGTAATGCGATGGGGCTTGAAGGCATCTAAGGCACCATTGTTGCATACGCTGACCAAGTTCTTTTCCTTAATTGGCTCTACACACTTTTGTGCTTGGGCCCTGAATCTGTCCACATAATCTGACAGCTCCTCATTCAGCTTCTGCTTGAATCACATCAGCTTTACAATGGTTACCTATTTCTGCACATAGAAAAACTTCTTAAAAAATTGCAATTTTAGATCATCACAATCATGGACTGATCCCTTCTCCAAATTGTAGTACCAACTAAAGGCACTATCCGTCAAGGTCTTGTTGAATTCCCTTATCATCAAGTTTTGGTTGTTTACTTCATCATATCTTAGCCACAGAGACATTGACTCCACAAATCTGGCAATATGTTCCCTAGCATTTCCCTTCTCACCTTTTTATTTTGGAAATTGCGGGGGATGCTTAATATACCCTACAGAGTACCGGGTAAGGTTGTCTCCAAATATGTGTCGAGTAAGGTGGAGTAAAGTCTAACTCCGAAGGTCGGGATGTCTGCCTGCGAAGTTGATTGATCACATCTATCATATCATCCTTCGTCACATACTGGCTCGTGTCATGGACTCTTTGTGGTGTTGTGATGTATTGCTGCATTGGCGGGGTCTACGAAAAAGAGATCGGCTGATGTACACTTGAATCGTGCAAAGCTTGCATTGGTTGTACTGGTTGGCTTGTTCGTTGGAAGTGGCTTGGGATGGTTGGTATTTGCACTTATGAAAATGCAGGGAGAGCAGTCGGGATGATGTTTTTCTGAGGTTGGCTTGCTTCCAGTCTAGGTTGTAGCACGTCACCACTGTGTTGGGGTTCCAAGTTGATAATCGAAACTGACTGATTCTCCATTAATAGAAGTACAACCTGATGCTCTTTGCTATTGTTGTCGTTGTTATTGTCCTCCACCCCTGCTTGTTCTCCCTGTGAATTACCTAGGAACATGGCTTTTAAAGTGGGAATCTGCATCAACTGTTAGCAAAAATTCCCCATCTCCTCTTGCTTCCTCTACATTGATGAGTGGGTTTTATACCTACGAGTTGAAGGCTTAGTTCTTTGTTAACTTTGAGTATTTTTAGTGTTCTTTTACTTGTTTTTGTGTTTGTGTTGTAGGAAACGGCTTTGGGGGGGGGTCAAAACATGAAAATGGAGCTAAGTTGGATTCATGGCCTTGGCTTGGAACTTGGGTTTTATTGTAGAGCTTCTTCTTAGCTTTCCAAAACATCTTGAATTATCCCAATCGGAGTTCAAATGAAAGAGTTATGACCTTTTTACCAAGCGAAAGTTGAAACCTCAGAGTTTGGAAGTTGCAATTTATATAGCAGTCACTTGCAGCTAATTTCAACCTTGATTGATTTATAATCTGTCAATGCTCAAAGAATGGAAGTTGTAGATCTCGTCAACATCTTCGATTTGACATGTAGCAGGCCCCGTAACTCTTCCCGGATCAAAAGTTATTCTCGTTTTACCAAAGGATGTCGCAGTCGCCGGAGCAATACCTGTCAGGACGGGCATTCACAAGGCAAAAAGCCCGTCGGGGCGGGCCTGCCAGGAAAAGAATGCTGATTTTTAAAAGTTGACTCTGAAAAGGATTCTGAGAGCTGATTTGAAGAGGGATCATTAGAGGGTTATAAAAGGAGAAGAATACACATGGATTAGAGAGTTAGATTCCATTAAATTAGTTTAGATTAGATTTCAATTAAATTAGACACAAACCCTAGTTGGAATAGGATTGGAGATTGAAGCAACTTGGAGGCCATTGAAGATTAAGAGCAAGAGCAAGAGGGAGCATGAGATTTACTGACAACAGATTCTATTCTCTTCTCTATTTTTATTTCTATCTTTTAATGTTTATTCAATTGTGAATTCTTGGTTTTAATTCAATAATAATGAACTAAATTTCTTGTTTAAGACTACAATGGATCTTATTGCGCAAGTAATATTTAATATGCATCTCTATTAATTATTATGATCTATCGTGGGGATTGTCTATTGTGATTTGGACTTAAATACTTAATTGCACAACTTGCATCTCCAGCATCATACCCATCATCATCCCGTGTCCTTCCCGTGCTTCCTTCAACGCCTTGAGCATCTCCAGTTGCACGACATTTGTCTGCTCTCTGCTTGCATCCTCATCTTGCCTTCCTGCGCCTGTTTGCCTGACATTTATTTGTTGTTGATTAGCCATGTATGGTGATGTTGAACTTCCTTCCGAAGCATCTTCAATAATAGGTTGATCGAGATCCAGATTTACACCTTGGAAAGCTTGATTTACTTGCCTTGGAATCGAATCCGGTGAAGTAACGCTAGTTGTTGGTGAAACTTTGTAGTTCTCCCACTTCGAGTTGTGGGCATATCCTTCACGAATTCTACACCTCCCCAGCAGAGTCGCCAATTTAATGTGAGCAAGGAAATCGTACCTTGCTAGGGTTAGGGTGTCGTGTTGGCTGAGGAGGAGAGAAATTCACAAAGAGCACGAAATTGATTGATTGATTGAAGAGGGGAGAGGAACAGGTGAGCAATTACTCCAATAACACGTGGCAGAACTCTCAAAATCCGAAAACCTTGTTAGGGTACCAGGGATTTAGAGAGTCTTCTTGAGTGTTTCAACTCCTAGATTCCGGAAACCTTGTTAGGGTAGTAGAGATTCCATAAACCTTCTTGAGTACTTCTGGTTGAAAGAATGTCCAAGTTCTGTGTCTAAAGAGAGGTCCCCCTCCTTCATATATTGGAAGAGGTATTTATATAGCTTTTTGAAACTTAAGTGGTCACATGTTAGGCACATATCTTCAGAGAAATTCCAGAAATACCCTATAGTCATTAGAATAATGCCTATATCGTCTTGTCCTTCTAGCCACCAATCCAATCCCTCAATCAATTCCCAAAACGAGCTGCCTCCACGAGCCTTCTGCTCGTAACACGTGGAGGCTTCTCGCGGGTATATCATATTTATTTCTGGCTTTTCCATCTTCATTTAATTAGGTTATGCGAACCTTAATTTATACATTTAATGAGGTTGTGGAACCCTAATTGTGCATTTAATTCAATTAGGTCATGTGACTAATTTGCACTTGGGCCCACAATATGCTAAATAAATATATACACATTCAAATTATATATATTTATTTAATCACATACATAAGCCACATAAGTCATAACCTATTTATCATCATCATTATTCTTGTTAAGATATACATAGCACATTACTAAGTGTGTATATATATATATATATATATATATATATATATATATATATATATATGTACCTATACATATACTCAATTTCTTTTAACCTCATAGCATCTCTTCATTTAAAATTTATTTTCTTAATAAATTTCTCCACATGTGTCATTATAAAATTTCTTACACTATTTAGTTCACACCAAATTTATAGGTATCGTAATACCTTATCCTTAATATTCCTTCAAGTACATATAGATTCATTTCTAGGGTTTTAAAATTTTTTAACTCATATTTTCTCAATTATCTTTTAAGTAGTAAACCATATAGGTTTTTTTTAAAAAAATTCAATCATTCTTCTATCTTCACTCTAGGTTTTAGACTTTAACCTTTAATTTAATCATTGAAAATCTTATAAATTTTTGGATTGTCACATTCTTCCCCCCTTATAAGGATTCCGTCCCCGGAATCACTATTACACCAAAAGTACATATAACTTTTTATTACTACCTTCACTAAATATATAATCTTACATATTTACATATTTGGCAAGTGTAGAATTGCCACTAGTTTTTCCACCAATCCTTTTCCTTGGATAATCCTTTGCATGATGATCCACTTATCCACAAGTAAAACATACGCCTTTCTTTGGGTTGGGGCAATTAGGAGAGATATGTCCCTCTTACCCACAATTATAACACATCATTGCTTTACTTTTCTTCGGGTCTCCTCGCCCTTTATTAGAATGGCTATTCCATTTTCGTTTACGGCTTCCCTCAACTTGATTCTTCTTGATCTTTCTTCACAATAAAGTTGACCTAACTCTTTGCTTCCTCCCTCAGCAATCATAGCCTTTTCTAAGATTGTCCCAAACGATTCAACCTGCAATAACGATAATTTATCATATAGTGAAGGTTTTAAACCTTGTTCAAATCTACACGCTTTCTTTCTTCAGTGTCCACTTGATATGGACTAAACCTTTCTAGTTCATTAAATTTGGTAGCATATTAGGAAACTGACAAGTCCCCATTCTTTAGCTCGAGAAATTTTATCTCCATCTGATTCTGCATTCCCTTGGGAAAGTAGTTCTCGAAGAACAACTTCTTGAATCGTTCCCAAGTTACTATTTCCCCGCCAGCTCTGTTCTGATTAACTTCCCACCAAAAACTAGCTTCACCTTTCATCATATAGCTAGCAAAATCCGTCTTTTGCTCCTCTCCCACTTTGGCAACTTCAAACACCTTTTCAATCTCCTTAATCCAAGCTTGAGCTTCTATAGGCTCAGTGGTCCCCTTAAACTCAGGTGGTCTAACATTATTAAAATCCTTAAAGCTTGCTACTGGCAAAGCTGGAGGATTATTTATCCTGACGGGGTTTCTATTTATAGCTCTTATTATTCGATCCACAAACTACTGTATAACATCTGCTTGCTCTCTATTCTCGTTCTCTGCCTCGGATTGATTACGCTGATTTCTCCTTGGCGGCATTATTCTGTATAATAAAAATACATTATTTCCTTATCCTTCATTTTAAAGCATTCAGTAAGTGCTAAAATTTAATCATATATTAACACACATATTTATATTAGCATTCATCTCCATATACACCTATTTTTTCATTTTATAGTGTTCTGCTATTACCTATATAATCCTCTTATTGCTCTGAAAGTCCTAAAATCTTCGGACTAACTCTTTTTAGTTTGCATCTTTAAGGTAAAACTCATTATATCTGTACTAGAGTATTCCCTATCAATCACTTGACTAGGGAATCCCTTATCTACATCCCTAAATGACTATACGCATTTAGGTGAACAAAATTGTGTTTGTTTTAATAACAATTTACATTAACTTGACTCTAACTTGTGTCAATTTGATACCGATTTGCATTAACTTGACACCATCTTGTGTCAATTAGATACCAACTTGTATCACTTAATGTTGGCACCAACTTGTGTCGGATACCAACTTGTACCCATTTGATACCAACTTAACATAAGATTCCGCACCAAAGGGCTAGGCATAAATTCTTTAGGAATACTTTGAATTTCATAAACATTTGTCTAGCTGAATCAAATAGCTTAGACGTATACCAATAATTCAAACATTAATCGAAATATGTTTCTGGCCAAATACAATTGGCAATAAATTATCTTTAAAATTCTGAAAATCATTTTATGACGTCATGATACCGTACTGTAGTTACAGTCCATTTGAGGATTCCGTCATTTTGTGACTTTGTCATACTACATCGTACCATAGTGACTGACGATCCTTAGATTACATCCAGCACTAGGTAAATCTGCATTGATAACTCCATCATTTTTATCATATCTGCACCAGGTTCCATGATGCATCGATGATATATAAAAGACATTTTGATATTATCAATCATTTTTGTCTAGCTGAAATAATTAGCGTAGATTCTTCTTTAAACAGTTCAAAACCATTGAAAATCATTTTTTTTGGTGTTATCATGCTGCAACAGGTAACGATGTGTTAGTGGTTCGAAGTCCACTTCTACACACTTGTAACCATGTGTTGCTGATAACAAAAATTTATTTATATTTTTAAAGGCACATCAGTGAAAATTTAGCTTGATTTCAAAAATTTTGATGTCTAGCATAACTAGAAGATTTAGAATACCTATGTCTCAACCATCAACTTCAATTTCTCTAATGATCCATTGCTTAATAATTCTATCTATTTCTATCATACTTAAAACTTACTGCACTAAAAATTCTCAATTCTCCATCCACAACTTTTCTATACCACAGTATAGTTCATCAAACATACCACACGTTATGAGTTCAGGAACTTTTCATAATAATATGAGTTTAGGAACTTATCCTAGCAATACGTAGTTCAAGAACCAATCAGGAACTGTCCATAACCTTAGGGGTTCAAAAACATACCATACGATTATAAGTCACAAACTTACCATAAGTATGAGTTTTAAGAACGCGCACCTAATTTTAATATACTTTACTGTCAACTATAAATATGAGAAAAGAATCACCTCCTCGTCATATGTATATCAATAGTGCGACACTAACATTTCAATTATTATCAATGTGATAAACTGAGTAGTCATTAGACCAAGCATAAAACCCCCACCCATACAAAGGTTTGTACAACTCAGCTATCACATGAGTCCTCAATCAAAATCCCATATAATCTTAGCTTCCTCTTTACTCAATACGAATTTTATTTAATCCGTATCTTATCATCCTTTTCAACTCTTTTGAGTTTAATTCGTACTATTTCATTGTACCATTTTCGTACAGTAATTCTGCTATAAATTTTCAATCAATCGATTGATCATCCGTCCTCCTATGACCTCATCAGATCACATTATGATATTTTCTTATAATTGTGTTATATTACAATTCTTTTCTATCTTATGATCGTTTTGTTTTACGATCTTCATTCCCTTTAATCATATTACATTATGATTTTAGACTTTACATCTTATAGACTTTGTCTATTTATTATAACTTTTCATCTTTATTATTGGAGTCAGGTAACTCCAGATTCTTATCTTATAATTCTTCAAGATTCTTCTTTGAATCATATTTATCATCTTCTTTACTTAATAATGAATTTCCCAAATTCATCTCTTATCATTTAAACTCGATCTGAGTTTATTCCTTATCCTCATCTCTGCGGTTATAGCTTAAGGTAACCCTACCTAAGGTTAATAACCTACAACTTTGATACCAACTTGTGACGCCCCCAAATCCGAGTTCCTAGAACCGTGGACTTGGTACGTAACGGTACTTCGTCTTCATACATATTCTATAAACTAATGCATAATATATAAACATAAATTGTTTATTTTACGTGATTCTATAATATTTTCCAAGGTCTATTAACCTTAACTGAATACATACCTTAAGTAACTTAAAAAGTTCACATATGATTTACATCAGATAACTAATAGATATAAATGCATATAACCAAATCTTGGAATTTGTCTTTGCCTCTGTCTTTCTTTGAGCCTTCGTCTTAATCTGAAATTTGTTATCATGACATATCAAAGGTGAGCAACTATTTTGCCCAGTAAGTTTAAATACAACAAGGATATATCATGATTGAAAAAAAATTAAACTTTTAATTTTTCAACAATATAATAATTGTGAAAGAGCATGAATTATAATTTTAATAATTGAATGATTGAATCAATAATGTTTAATGTCAACAAGGACCATGAACAACTTTAACTAAACCTTATGGTAATGAAGGTGATCAGTCATTCATACCTGATGAACATATGCAACATGCACTAAGTGCGAATCAATAATCGGTATAGATGTGAATAATAAACAATAAGTATTCACTAATATGCTTTGAAAATATAGCTCAAGTTTGAGTTAGAGAAACTTGCCTATACCGTCGATTACTGCTACATAATCTAATTTAATATCTTTATTGTAAAGACCTATCATTATTAAGATTGATCTTACAATCACTATATCACATTATACCACATAATACTACTACTTTAAAAGTAAATTATCTAACATTTAACCACATAGTCAAATATTAGATAACACCTTAACACCATACGTATTAACAATTCTAAACCTAGCACACATTGAGTCTTTAAAAGTGTTCAATATAGTATGTTGAGTGGTTTTCCACAAACAACCAACAAACTAGTTTCCATCTCATCTACACTATTTTTCACAACGAGTTAGATTGGTTGCTAGTTCGTATATACATCCGCTCCCTGAAGAAATCGTTTAGCTCAGATACTATACATTAACCATTAAAGAGTACGATTGTACTACTACTTTATCATTTAATTTGTGAATTAACACTTAACCTTTCATACTATAAGTTCTTCTTTATAATCCATTAAGCTGAATATATAATCCAGCAACCTTAATTCAAACTGAATTACAATCCAACAACCTGGATTCACTAATTCAGCAACCTAAATTCAAACTGAATTACAATCCAGCAACCTGGATTCACTAATTCAGAAAACCTAATACACCATTCAGCAAGCCGAATCCACCAATTCAGCAAGCTAAATACAATATAACATAATTAATTCAGCAAGCCGAATACACCAATTCAGCAAGCCGAATACACCAATTCAGCAAGCTGAATTCAAACTGTATTCCCTTTTTAACATATTAAATTTCCAATTCATCATACTATACATTCAATATGGCCTATTGAATGTCCAACTCAATAACTTAACTCCTCTTTTAAACTCTCATTTAATATTATTAATTATTTAATAATATTCAAATCATTTACTAATATTATTTATTTAACAACCATACAAGGCCATAAATATAATATCTCATCATCAATGACCAAAACCCCTTTCAAAAATCTGCATATAGCATATCTAGAGTTCTCAAGCCATAAAATCATGTTTCCATATTTTTAACATTACACAATTAATTTAATTCATTTATTCATAACTAAATAATTTCCATAAAAAATCCCAAATCATCTTATTTTTTTTATCTTCTGGACATACATATATTCTTATATTCCATACACAAAATAAATTTTCTGGAATTTTTTAATTTCCTTTAGTATTTTTCAAAAGTTCGTTTTTTGTTCGTAACTTAAGAAAATTAGCTATATCATGCTCAACTCCAAAAATTCTCAAGTCTTGGCAGAATCTTACATGTATTAACATGAACTTCTAGTTTAAATTTTGTGGCCATCAGAGTTATAGAACTCCAGTTATAGCGGTTTTTGTAGAAAAAATCCAAATATGAAAATTACCATAACTCAGTCGATTTAAGTTAGAATAAGCTCATCTTTGGACAGAAGCTACTTTATATCATATATTTTCATGTCCCAAAAGATTTGAATTTATTTCGTTCATTAACTTGCCGAAACAGCCCTTGGAAATTTTGGGCAGATTGCTTTTCGGGTTTTTCTAGCTTTTGCCTACTTTGCCAAAAAATGTCCATACGGAAATCTACATGGAATGTTGTAGTGATTCCACTTGGATATGTTATAAGACTCATAGATATAACTCCAAAAATTGACCATACTCAAAAATTCAAAATAGAATGAGAGATATGATCATTTGAATTTCATGTTTCGTTTTCTCAAAAATCTGATTTTCTAACCTTTGTGTTTTGTTAAAAAACTTCCACGATCTCTTGAGTAATTAAACATTAACCATCATAAACCATTATAATATATACTAATACCTCTTATACTCATGGATCTACCATGATCCATGATCTATTTCATCAAATCATCACCAAACCCAAGCAAAACATAATTTATGCTAAGAATAAAAACTAGGGTTTTCTAACTTTTTGAAATCCTAGTTTTCATTTCTTGCTTTAGATCCAACTTTTGACACACAAAATGGTTCGATCTACCTATCACATACTCTAAATCATGTAGATCTAGAGTTTTAGAGTTTGGAAATATAAACTTGTCATTTTATTTAACCATCAAAATTAATTAACAAAAATTGAGATTTAGAGTTTGATACCTAGATCTTTGTTCTTGCTTCCTTCTTCTTTATGAACCTAGGATGCATCAAAAATCAAATTCTTCCAGTCTTCCACTTCTTCTTGCTGAATTTTCTCTCTTGTCTCTCTCTATTTTGTTTTGTTATGTTAGAATGATATGAAAGAGAAAGAGAATAAAGTTTTGTTTGGGAGAATTGTATGGATATAAAATATGTATGCATATTATTGCCCAACACTTCACCTTCTATCTTCATTTAATCATTCTTGCTTTTTGCTTGTGGACTTGGATAAAATGAGTGGCCAAATAAATTACTGACACATGTTGTAGTTGGTGAGAGTTGTTGAGACTAGGTAAAGATTTGGTAAATTAAATTATTACATTCCTCCCATCTCTTTCTCCTCTCTTGTGTGGGTCGGCCATGTGGTCCTATTTCTCCCCCATTTTGTTTTCTTTTTAATGCTCTATTTACTTACTTACATATCCACCAAGTCCCTTAACAAGTGACTAAAGTTTGGGCTTCACATTAATTATTTTAGGCTTGCTAGTAAAATAATTGGGCCATATAAATTAACATAGTCCACTACTTTTAATTCTATCATACCATAATTATTTAATTAGGATTTTCATTCACTCATTTGTAGTTTAAATCCTTACTAATATAAATTTAATTTCTTAACCCAATTAGACTTGATTTAATTACATTTAAAATAAATAATAAATTGAGATAATAAAATAAATCTCTTAGGTTAGTATAAATTTTACATACTAACATCCTTCCCTCTTATAACCCTTAGGTTATTTAATTTCTATACCTAATTTATATATTAGGTCACAAAACTTTATTCTTAATTCTCATTATATGCTAAATAAATATATACACATTCAAATTATATGTATTTATTTAATCACCTACATAATCCACATAAGTCATAACTTATTTATCATCATCATTACTCTTGCTAAGATATATATAGCACATTACTAAGTATATATATATATATATATACATATACATATACTCAATTTCTTTTAACCTCATAGCATCTCTTCATTTAAAATTTATTTTTTTAATAAATTTCTCCAAATGTGTCATTATAACAGTTCTTACACCATTTAGTTCACACCAAATTTATTGAACGCCCGAGAAAATCAAGCGTTTATGAAAATGAATTTTTATTTGATTTAGTGAATAAAGTTTGAATTATTTGTTTATTAAATTGAGTAAGCTAATTGTAGGTCATTTTATAACCTAGAGAATGCTGAAATGAGTAGGATTCTGGCTACGTGCTTAGAATAAATGATATGAATTTATAAGATGAAAATAAAAGGTTTTTGAGAATAAAAATATTTTGGGAAAAGATGAAATAGATACTATTTAACCCTAAGGGTTAGGGTTTGACCCTAATAGTTAGGGGTTGAGACCCTATGCTATTTCGAGAGTTCAGAATGTCAGAATGACGTTCTGTCGAAAGATTTGACGGTAATATACCGTGAAAAGTTAAGTTAGCACATGAAAGTTTTTTTGGGAGGAAAAGTGCAGGAATCACTATTCATCCATTTCTGCTCGGGAATTTATTTTGAAATTCTGAGAAACGCGTAATGATAGAATTTCAAGGCGAGGTGGATTATGTAATAATAATATGTTTATGGCTGACGAAGTTTTCGCGTAGGGACTTAAAGCCTAAGCGTTAGGAAAAGTGAAATTAATGATTAATTATTTACGTATAGTAATATATGATTATTATATGGAACAAATACGCGTATAATACGAAGTATTGTATGAGAATTATGCGGAGAAGATACGACAATTAATACGACGTATAATATAAATTTTATGCGGAGTAAATAAGTTAAAATAAAGTGAATTAGAATTAATTGGAATTAAAAGTTAATAAGTTTAACTCGTGGGTCGAACCATTGGGTAAATGGGTGGTTTTAACCCATGGTTCAACTCACAACCAATGTTGGACATGGGGGAACAAGGCCACATGGGAGCATGTGGGAGAGCACAAGGGGAGACATGGTTAACTTAGTGGGAAAGAAAGGAGAGGAGGTGGGAATAGTAGAGGAGGTTGGGCCTAAATTACTATTGTACCCTAAGCCTTGCCAACTCTATAATTAGATAGCCTTGCCCATCATATTTTGTTGTTTAACAATTCCACCAACAAAGAGAGAGAGAGAGAGAGAGAGAGAGAGAGAGAGAGAGAGAGAGAGAGAGAGAGAGAGAGAAAAGAACCTTGTGCCTTGCCTAGCTAATTCATCTACCAAGAAGCTAAGAAAGACTTTGAGTCTCCATACTCATTCAAGCAAGAATCCTTAAGTTATAACAATGGAAATTATATAAACATCATCTCTTCTTTCTATAATAGTTTTGATAGAGAAGTGATTAAAGGAGTTATGCCTTTTGAGAAGTTATAAGGAGCGTAATGGTGAATTAGGAACCCTAATAAGCCAAGCATGTGAAGACACTAAGAACTCATGAAGAACAAATCAATGAACTTAGTGAAATCTTATGAAATGGACTAATGAACTTATTAAACTATTAAAACTTAAATGTTTTGAATGATAAGAATTAGTAATAATCAACTATGGGATTGATTCCCATTGATTTGAGCTAATAATAATGAAGAACGAAGATTCGGCGAAAGTTACGCGATTAGATGTTAATCGTCGAAAACTTAAATTTCTCGGATTAGAAGTCAAAAGTCACCGTGTGCGTCAAAAACTATGGTTTTCAATTGCAACACGTGTATTTAGGTAAATAAGACTTGCGGGAGCAAGAACGAATTGATTCCTACTTAAAACGAAGATTTGAGCGTCGAACGTTCACGAACGTTTAACGAAAATGTAAAAATAGACTAATCAGCGAATTTCTCGCTGACGGATTCAAAAATGAATTTCGATTTGATAGGATGATAGATCATGTCGTTTATGAACTTTTGGCTTTGGAACGAACCAATTTCGAGTTATAACGATCAAGTTACGGACTCCGAAATTTTAGAATTTTCAAAGAGTTAGAAATTTTTCTGAGTTGCAGAGCTAGCGCTGCAGCGTCAGCCAATAGGCTTAATCCAGCGCCGCAGCGCCACTCCCAGAAGAAATCTCTGGAGGGGCAGCGCTGCAGCGCCACTCCAAGAGGAAAACCTAGCGCTGCAGCGCCAGCATGTCAGAAAATTTGGATATTTTTAGTAATTACTTAACCTTTTGCATATCATTAAAGGGCTAGTAAGTGATGAATATACACTCTTTAAACAACATGTTTAACCAAGGGTGATGAGGATTAAACGTTAACTAAACGTAATTAAACTTAAGTTTTGGACGTTAATCAAAACTAAGTTAAGGAACAAGTTAAGTACTCTTTTATCATCATGCCTAGTGATGATTAAGAAGAGTTGGTTTATAACATAGGATGTTAATAAGCCGTAATGAACATTAAATAACTTAAATGAATGTTATTAATTTAACGTTTCGATTAAGTTATACAAGAAGGGGAAGTTACCCTATACTTGGTATATCGATGATGAATTCTCATAGGTATGCTTTGTGTTATACTCTGTAGACGTTGTAAAGACTGAATAGACTACGCGTAAAGGTTTGGAAGATACAAAGGCAAGTTTCCCAACTTCGTTCATACTTTATTATGAATGCAAGTTTTGCTAAACCCTTGTCTATACGTTATGGTTGAGCAAGTGGTTATTGTGCATAATTGCTTATGCATAAACTATTCTTGAATAGTCAATGCCATTTGACTCGGCTAGACTGAGACTTATCATATTTTGGTGGATTTTTCCACAAATCTCTTTATAATATATATAATGTTGTGATCCTATGCCAATTGCTTGGTATGGATTCTCAGGCAAACCTGAGTATGAATAAAACAAAGGTTTTAAACGTCGTTAATTCGACAGGCACATGAGGTTGCCACCAATTAAATGTAAACACGTTTAATGTATGAGTGTTGATCAACATAGAGTACTACAGGCTGATCAACTGGATGTGCTCGTAAGCTATATCGAACTTACGGCCTTCGTGTCGGGTTGTTCCTTTCATGAATGAGAACTAAAATATGGTTCATGGTCGTTGACCAAGATGGATTTCGAAGAGGCTATAAAGTCCTTGGGAATGGTTTTAAAGGAATCAAAATGATAATTTGATTATTCTTAAGTATTTCATAACTATTGTACAGTTATTGAATACCAAAAGATATGATTCTTAATTTTGTGGTTTCAAGATATATTGTTTAACTTGCTGAGTTGTTTATGCTCATTCTTGCTTAAAACTAAATGATTTTAGCTAAGAATGAACGGACTGAAGGATCCGATAAAGACAAAGGCAAGTCCAAGTTGGACAAGTAGTGACCCTTTGTAATAGCATTAGTATTAGTATTAGTATTGTATTTACTGATATTATGACATAGAACGATGTATTGGTTATGAATACTTGGGAAATGATTAATAGTATGTAATAATTAGTAAACTTATGCATTAATATTGATGTCCTCAATTGAATATATGAGTAGATTGTAGCACCGTGTTGCACCATATCTTGGGTTTGAAGGTACCTGGATTTGGGAGCGTCACAGGTTGGTATCAAAGCTGTAGGTTATAAAACTTAAGGGGTAAAAACCTTAGGCTATAACCTAGAGAAGTGAAGTAGAAATTAGAAGTTAACAAACTCGGGTAAAGTTTTAAAAGAAGAAAGTAACATTAAACATATTAAATGTGATATAAACTGTTCATATTTGATTGTATACTAATCCAGTTATTTATGTTTTATGTAGATAACAAGAATAATGAGCATGTATAATGAAATACATGAGGTTAGCGAAGATTCTGTCAACTTTGTAGAGGTGGTACCTATGCTAGTAGCAGAGATACCTGTGGTAATCTTAGAGGGGACTGATATAGAAGAAGAGGATCCGTCCGAGTACTCCGATAATTGTGACGCCCCAAATCTATACATCCGCGGTATCTGATTTGGTGCTCACGTAATTATTCAATTGATGTAACGCCCCCAAATCTGTACACCCACGGTATCCTATTCGGTGATCACATCTAACTGAATCAACGATATTTACTCGATAAGATATAATTCCTATTCATCCAAGGTTCACAGTATCCCATAACAGATGGTGATCCTTTATCAAGACTATACATAGCTGTGTTTGAATACCCTCACTTGGATGTGTATAGATTGTATCTGATGAGTTTCTATTATTCATATTACTTACACAACCGAAATCCAGAATATCGACAATAACATGATCAGTACATATTGCCAATATCCTCACTCAGAATGTGTAAAGACTGCATCATATGAATATCTATTATCTCTAAGACCTATATAGCCGAAATCCAGAATATCGGCAATAACATGATCAGTCCATATTGCTAATATCCTCACTCGGGTAGATAGTTCTTAGGGATGCTGTACTAATTCTATTGTACTATTCAATCATCTAAGAATATAAAGAAACACGGTTGTGGAAGCAAAAGATGATAATATATATAATAAGTTTGATTACATGGTTCTCAACATAGAGTACTGAATTACAAAACAAAGGTCTTTAAAAGACTTTACAACAATAAAAAGATAATTTAAACTAATTAGCACAAGGTATCTTCCCCTTATTTGTTCCAGATGTTCCAGGGTTACCGTCTAACACTGCAAGGGAAATAATTTGCAAGAATGAGCTATGACATGCTCAGCAAGTTTATAATTATAAAAAAATAGCTTTTAATTTGAAGAAGTGGCAGTTCAACAAGTAATTTTAACTGAGGGCTGATAACCGAATCGGAGTCATATCAACCATTTCTGTCAGTCGCAAGGACTTAGAAATATATATATTTCATTCGGATATGATATAGGGGATCAGCCTAGTCAATATCCTAGGAGTATGCATATCATCCTAACCGTGCCCACGTGCACTTCAAGTGTTTTATTAACACTATATAAGTCCCATTTCAGGGTAATTTCCATCTCAGTATAAGATGTCTTACCAAAATAATTTGGTTTGACCAACAGTTTATGCTTAATAAACAATAATATAATATTGACTGAATAAGCAATTCATTTCTTAAGTCATGCTGAAACAATAGCAATAACTTCACAATAACTGGTAACAACTTGGTTCGGTATAATATATTGAACATAATTTAAATAGGGTTCAAGTACTTGCGCAAAGTAAATCGATAAGGTTTAGAATACTTGCCTGAGCGAAGAACGATTATATAATGCTACTTGAAGTATTGGAAACACCTAGATATGTTAAAACATATTTATATAGTTTGTTAGTATCGATAGCAACACCTAACTACTTAAACTATTTAAGTTTGGTTTAAGTTTGACATGATTTCGGTGTCCTAAAATATTATTATTTATTTATTATGTCAATTTTATAGTTAAAATTTATTTATAAGCTTTATTATTATTTTTGATAATTTATTTATCATTTATAATAATTTCTAGAAGCTTAAAGTAATTATTAAACATTTAATTATCTTTTTAAATGATTTTTAAATTAGTTATTTTACCTCTAGATAATTAATAAATACTTAGAATAATTTTTAAAACCTTAGTTTTATTTTTCAATTATTAATAGTCATTTATTATAATTTTTAGAATATAAATATCATTTTTAAATAATTTATTATTATTTATAAATGATTTATTTAATTAAATTATTAAATAATTTAATTATAAATAAATAAAATATTTATTGAATTTTATGTCAAAATATCAAAAGTTAATTTTTGTAATTTAAAATAATTTTTAAAACTGATTTTATAATTATTAATAATTATTTTAATTATTTCTATTTATTTTATTTTTTTAATTTTTTGAAAATATTTTTGATTTTGTCTGTCGCTATAGGCCTTTAGCGATGGAAAGTGTAGTCTTAGGTGTTCTTCACCTCTGAAGAACTAGCTTGGTCAACGCCGGGTAGCCCGTTTGACCATCATGATTCTTGTTGGTTTAATCTGTTTCTAGGTTGCTAAGTGCTTCAATCTTGTAATATTCAGGTAGTACTATTACTTAGTATCACTTCTGGATTCTAAGTGTAACATAACAATAAGTTATTAATGGTCAAAGTCACTACCAAGCCTGTTTATAAGTTTCTGGGTAACCCATAAACTTGGTCAACGTCGGTCAACATTTTTATGGCCTCCATATCTATCAGTTCGTGTGATATGTTTGTGTTTTAATTGTTGTAGGTTGTAGTCTATATACCAAGGTACATATATGTGACATTTAGTTGGACAGAGTAAGATCTTAAGGTCTAGATCTAAGTCTGTCAAAGTACAGCCAAGAGCCGTTCTTCGTGTTCATTAATTTTCTGAAAAACCCAGAAACTCGGTCAAGCTCGGTCAACGCTATTTGACCATTAATTCCGGTAATCTTATGATTCCTTTATATGTTAGAGTGCTTCAGTGGTGTACTCTACATGTTAGACTACAACATAGATACAAAAAATAACACAAATAACATAACGATTGAGAGATGCATGTCGGTCAAAGTACCCCTCTCGGATGTTCATAAGATTTCTGGGTAACCCAGAAATCAGAAACGAGCGATTCGAGTAGGCTCCTTGCAACGATTATATCTCTCAACCTGTTGATCCGTTTAGCGTGATTTCACTTCCAGTTTACTCAGCTCGTGACATACTACGACTACAATACAAATAACACATCAATTAATTAACATACACGGATCTATATGCCCTGGCATTCGACTGTCAGACCTCTTTACCCAGAATTTTTAGTTTGCTTAAAACTTCATTTTGATGCCTCTAGATGTTATGGAAACATGTTCTATGAACCCAGATCACTAACTAACATGTTATTATGTATTACTAAACATCTAAACAACATTTTTACAATAGCATCATAGATCTAGCATAGAATTAGGGTTTGTACCTTTCTTGCTTGATTTCTTCTTTCTAGCTACTGATTCTGATCTTGTGGTTGCTTGGGCTTCTTATGGCATGTATTATGAGTGTTGTAGCTTTAGAATTTCGTGGGTTTTGGCCAGAATATGGGCTGCTATTTATAGAACTTAGAAGCTAGGGTTTTCTTGGTCCTTTTTACCTATTTTCCTCCAAAAATATCCTAGCCATGATACTTGTGCTGCTTTGGGGATAGTTTCTATCTGATAGCAAGTTCATTAAACCTAGTCCTATGTGTTGGCACCTACTTGTGAGCTAGTTTACCTTAATTAGTAGCTAAATCTCACTTTAATTAACCCTAAATGCAATTAGGATTTTGTTTTTCATGATTAGGATGCTATAATTATGTAATTAACACCTAATTAAAGTTTAGTTAACATAATTAGAGTTAAGGATAATCTAAATTAGGTTTTTAGCAAGTAATTAGGGTTAGGGTTTAGTAATTAGGTTTAGGGTGTTCAAATTTAGATTTAGGGTTTCCTAATTTAAGATTAGGATTTCCTAAACTAGGGTTTGCATATACCCTAATAAGCACGACAAAGCGTTTTGTTGGTGTAAGCACGACAAAGCAGCTTGAAAAATCAAATATACTGAAAAGTCCGAATACAAAGAAAAATTTTAAGCACGAGGTGTCAAGCACGTCAATTTTCAGACAAAATTTTATTTGACTGAATTTCTTGAATAACAACACAATACGCATTCAGAACGAAGAGATTTTATTTAATAAACACGAAATTTACATAACCGGTTCGTATTAGGGTTTTGGGATCTTACATTCACCCCCACTAATAGGAATTTCGTCCTCGAAATTTACAGTACGGGTGAAGTAAATAATTGGGGATAGTTTTCTCGCATTTTACTTTCGTGCTCCCATGTAGCCTCTTCAACGTTCTGATTTTTCCAGATCACCTTAACCGATGCTTTGACTTTATTTCTTAAGACTTGCTCTTTCCGGTCGATGATCTGAACATGTTCTTCCATATAAGATAAATCCTTCTCGATTAGAATAGGCTCGTAGTTGATAACGTGTTTATAATCAGGTTTATACGGCCGTAACAAAGACACATGAAACACGTTATGGATATGGTTCAATTCAGGCGGTAGTGCTATTTCATAAGCTACTTCACCTAACCTTCGCAAAATTTCAAAGGGTCCGATGAATCTTGGACTTAATTTTCCTTTCTTGCCAAAACGTATCTTTCCTTTCCAAGGGGACACTTTTAAAAATACGTAAACCATAAAACTTTCCTACGGTAAAATTCCGTTGTTGTCAGTGTGGATCTGCATACTTCTTCTGTCGATCTTGAGATACTTGCAATCTCCCGCGTATAACTTGGATGGTCTTAGTTGTTTGTTGGATTATCTCGGGTCCTAACATTTGTCTTTCCCCGACCTCGTCCCAACACAAAGGTGTTCTACACTTCCTACCATATAAGGCTTCATAAGGTGGCATACCTATACTAGCATGATAACTGTTGTTGTAAGCAAATTCTACCAAAAGTAACTGATCTTCCCAACTTCCCTTAAAGTCCATGACACAGGTCCTTAACATATCTTCTAAGGTTTGAATGGTTCTTTCACTCTGGCCATCTGTTTGTGGGTGATATGTGGTACTTAATCTTAACTGAGTTCCTAAGTGTTTATGAAGACTTCCCCAAAAATTTGAAGTAAATCTTGGATCTCTATCTAACACTATAGAAACAGGAACCCCGTGCCTAGAAATAATTTCATTTATGTATATTTTAGCTAACTTATCTAAGTTATCAGTAACCTTAATAGGTAGAAAATGAGCAGATTTAGTAAGTCTATCAACTATTACCCAAATGGCATTATTTCCCTTTTGTGTAGCAGGAAGACCTACCACAAAATCCATGGTTATGTGTTCCCACTTCCACTCGGGTATAGGTAAGGGTTGTAACAGTCCACTCGGCTTTTGATGTTCAGCCTTAACCCTTTGACACGTGAGACATTTGCTTACCCATTATGCTATTTCTCTTTTCATGTTTGACCACCAGAAATGTCGACTTAAGTCTTTGTACATTTTCGTACTACCTGGGTGCACAGTAAATTTAGAATTATGGGCTTCTTTTAAGATTTCATCTTTTAATACTTGATTTGACGGAATCCAAATTCTACCTTCATATCTTATTTCCCCTTCTTTATTTATTCTGAATTTAGCATTCTTGATGAGAGTTATTCCAGATTTACACTTTTGACATTCTTCATCCTTCTCCTGAATGTCTTTGATTCTGTCTAGAAGAGTTGAAACACCTTCTAGAATGAATAACTTTTGGGTAGAGGTAGTTGGATCTCTTACCTCTATCTCAAGTTTATTAAATTCCTCTATTAGAACCTTATTGCTAGTTATTACGTTTAATTTCTCTTGGTTCTTTCTGCTTAATGCATCTGTAACTACATTGGCCTTTCCGAGATGATACAAGATTTCACAGTCAAAATCTTTTATCAGTTCCAGCCATCTCCTCTGTCTCATGTTTAATTCCTTCTGTGTAAAAATATATTTCAAACTTTTGTGATCTGTGTATATTTTACACTTCTCTCCGTATAGGTAATGCCTCCAAATCTTCAAGGCAAATACTACAGCGGCTAATTCGAGGTCATGCGTAGGATATTTCTTTTTATAATCTTTTAGTTGCCGTGATGCATAAGCTATCACTTTTCCATGTTGCATCAACACACACCCTAATCCTTTGTGTGATGCATTACTATAGACTACCAGACCGCCTGTATCATCTGGTAAAGATAACACTGGTGCCATACTTAGTATTTTCTTCAACTCCTGGAAGCTTTCCTCACATTTATCTGTCCAGACCTATTTCACCATCTTTCGAGTTAAATTGGTTAGCGGGGTTGCTATTTTTGAAAAATTTTGTATAAAATGTCGATAATAACCCGTTAAACCGAGAAAACTTCTTACTTCAATTGGAGTGGTTGGTTGTTCCCAATTCACAACTGTTTTGATCTTTGCTGGATCTACCGAAATTTTATTTTTGTCAATTACATGACCTAAAAATTGAACCCGTTCTAACCAAAATTCACACTTGGAAAACTTTGCATAAAGTTGTTCCTTACGTAATATCTCCAATACGCTTCTCAAATGTTCAGCATGCTCTTTTCGTGTTTTTGAATATATCAAGATATCATCGATGGACACGACAACAAATTTATCTAAGCATGGTTTAAACACTCGATTCATCATATCCATAAATGTTGCTGGTGCATTTGTTAAACCAAAGGACATTACAAGGAACTCATAATGTCCATAGCGTGTCCTAAACGCTGTCTTCGGCACATCTTCTTTTTTTACCTTTAACTGATGATAACCTGACCATAGGTCGATTATTGAAAAATGTTCAGCCCCTTTTAATTGGTCGAACAGATCATCAATTCTAGGTAAAGGATATTTATTTTTTATGGTTAGTTTATTTAACTCTCGATAGTCAATACATAGCCTCATGCTTCCATCCTTCTTCTTTACAAACAACACTGGTGCTCCCCAGGGTGATACACTAGGTTGTATGTACTTTTTGTCTAAGAGTTCCTGTAATTGTTGTGACGCCCCCAAATTCGTGACCGCCATTTGGTCACTCGAATTCGGTTCGTCACGTGCTCATTATAATACAATAATAACTAAAATCACACATTCACAGCGGAAGATCTAATTTAGAATAATATACAATGATTTATTATAATTATTCCCCCAAGTCTCGCAACCTACAGTACTTAATAGATTACATAATGATATCGAATAAAGACTTATTACATAATCCTACTTAAGCTTAAACATAGTCTGAAGACAGTCTTAATACAACATAACAATTTGAAACATAAAGGAATAAGCTAGTCGGTAACCTTGCCCTTGCCCTTGTCTTTCCCAGAGACACTTTCCTGTTCCGCCTTAACTGAAAGGTTTTAAAATAAGAAAGAATGAGCACAAATTGACCAGGAAGTAATATACAACAAGGGTGATGAGTATGTTATCACGAGTTTGAAATATCGAAGTATAATCTCTAAGATAGTTCAGAGTTTCAGAATAATATCAGGAACAACAAATATCAACAATTCTCGAATCACATCTTTGGAATATGAAATGATAATTCAATGTAGATCAACAGATATATATGAATTCAAAGACTATCAACGTATCCAACTGGATAAAACAATTTATACTGAGCAGTCACTAAGGACTATTGAACATCTACTAGAATTACCAATATTAAACTGATAACCCAAAAGAAATAAGTATAATAGATGATCAGTCTACAATACTCTATGTTATGCATAGCTACAGTAATATTCACGCATGTGTTGGGGCTTCCAACAATAAACACTCCCCTTACCATAAGGGTTGTTCAACTCAGTTTTTAAGATTTTCGCACCGATAAAAAGGTTTGGACAGTTTTATAAACATGCATATAGTCTAGCCGAATCAAGTGGCACAGACACTTTCATAATATTCAAGAACAATACCAAGTTTAACATGAATAATAGCTTTCACAAGAGTTTAAACATACTAGCTCAAATGAACGAGTAAGACAACTTGCATCCAAAGAGATAAATTTTAGATTCTCGCTTACAATATTCGTTAAATAAAGTAATACAAGGTTTAGGATACTTGCACTATAAATGAGTGTAAGTCAGAAAACTTGCACAATCATAGATTTCCTTACATAAAGTAAATGCATCGGTTAGGATACTTACCTTAAGCGTAGTTTATCCACGTAAAGCCTAATATTGCTTCAAAGAATTATGCTATCCTATTAACGTATATATATACACACATTAGTTATACACATCGAATTCACATACTTGACATGTAAATTGAGCACATACTGATAGTAGTGTGCATACAAGCCAATCATGTATGATGATAAAGCACATACTTTCTAAAACATCTTATTTATTTATTAATAAAATATTATTTTAAGGCATTTAATTATCTACATGGTGCTGTTTTTATAATATGTAAATAACTCATAGTTTTAAGCAATGCTTTTAGAATCATGATGAGATCATGCTAATGAGATCTAAATTCTTAAAAAGCTTAAAAACTAAAATAGTTCCCAATTGTGGGATTACTAAAATGGGGATTAGTAAATCCAGATAGATCGGTACATATGTTGCTTGCTCATTAGATAAGGATGACTGATCTCATGGTCATTTGTGTGGAGACACTAAATCAAGTATGTAGGTACTTATTGGAGAATAAGTTCACTGAACGTGACTCGCTATGGAATACCTAATGGAGTTTTACTCGCCTGTCAATAGGAATTCCTAATGTGATAGTAGTACAAGTGATCCTTGGACTTGAGATCATCATAGTATCTTGTATGCAACAAATTATACTTTGACTTATTGCTTAAAGCCTTTTAAGGCAAATATAGGGTATGATTGGGTATAATGAGTTGCATATGAAGATAATGTATGGTCAATAAAGAATCTACCACCTCTAGTAAAAGAGGAGATATATCCTATGTGATTCATTCAATGACAACCCAGGAATCCTTGGCCAAGGTAGAATGAAATTAGAAAGAGGTTTCTAATTTGCATTATTTGGAGTTGTGCATTTTCTAATCGAAATACATATGATTAAATAAATTAAGACTAGACAGTAAATCCATGTCTTATATTTAATTGAGACATTGTATGGTGGAAGGATTGAATTGTACGGTAACTATTAACTCACAGGTTCTTTTATGATTAATGTTGAAATCTATTTTAACTGGAAAGTCGTTGATCGCTAGGGAGGCTTATCCCTATTGTAGAATAAATGTTATTTATTTAAATAGACTATTAGTTTAATTTATTTATTTAAATAAGATTAGAATTGTTCTAATTGATTTATTCACAACCGGTTTAATATGGAGAACCTAAAGGGTCACACCATAAAAGGAAGAAGAATTATTTAAGAAGAAAATGGCATGATAGTAATAATGCATTAAGTATAATTAATTTAATCTATGGTGATATAATAAATTAAATAGCTTAATGTTTATTATTTAATATTTTAGAAATATTAAATATAAATTAATAAGAGGAGTCTTATTATTATTATTATTATTATTATTATTATTATTATTATTTTAATTCTAAAAGAGTTTAGGAATTAATATAATATCAGTACTCTCTCTCTCAATCATAATAAGATTAGGATATAAATTAATTAAAAGTGTTTAATTAATTAATAAAACCTTATTCTAATTGGATTAGGAGGGTTAACCTAATATCTATATAAGAGAGTCTTATATCAGAAATAAGGGGCGCAAATTTTTCCAAGAGTTGGGAGTACACATATTATATAGAGATAGAAACAAGGGTTAAGCCAATAACCCATCTTCTTGAGTTCTTCATCTTCCTTGGTGGATCACTGTTAAAGGCCAAACATTTGGGTGGCTGACATTGATCAAGGGAAGGAGCCACTACAGAGGAATCAAAGGAATCAAAGGAGTAGAACTTGTACCTGAGGAAGCTTGGATCTTTAAAGGTATAATTCCATCCTCTCATTCTATGTATTGACTGATAATTGATGCACAAGAAAGATCATGGTTAAGGGTTTGTAAGAAATTTTTAAAATCTGATTTTTCATCCCTTTCGCTGCGTTTATGTAATTTGATTGCATGCTTATGTTTCGTACAAACCCAACAGTGGTATCAAAGCTAATCTTGTGCTAATTATCAGTTTTTGTGATTCCATACATGTATGATATGCGATTGGATCGAGTTCTTGGGCAACAATTTTTTTTTTGATTCTGCGAAGCTGTGCAGCTGCGCCGGTGCAAGGCTTTCTTGCTGCGCAGCTGCGCCGGTGTCTTCTTCTCGTTTTCATGCTGCGCAGCTGCGCCGGTTCCCTTTATATTCCTGGCGCAGCTACGCCACTAGACAGGAACTGATTTTTTTTTATTTTATTTAATTAAATTAATGGTTTATTTAATTAATAAAGGTTTAAATTAAAGATGTTTATTTTATATGAAATGAAATTTCAGAATTGCTAAAATTAAAGAGTTTAATTTGGAATTGTTTTTGAATGAAATAAAGGAGTTTATTTTACCAAAAACAAAGTTTAGCAAACTTTTGCCCATTAACAGATATTAATATATATATATATGGAATGATTTTATTTTCATGAGATAAATGGATGATTTATTGATACGTATGATGATATGTATGTTAATAAAAGGGATTGATTATGAACTATGACCAATGTGATTGGATTTTATTTTGGATGAATGCTTGAATGTATGGGTTTTATAAAATGGGGTCTGCGTACCTCGACTTCTCTGGTTTTATTCTCGGTGTAAATTCTATCTCCCTCCTATGTACTTCCCCTTGACTACTGATCAAGGTTTCTATTTAATTATAAATAGTTTATGTAATAGAGATAGTTAGAATTATCTTGAAGAACTGGAGATCAAGGAGCAAGGAGCACTTGAAGACCCATTTGTATGGAGCCCGGGTTTAAATGTAATAGTTATATTTAAATTTAAATTCTTGCACTCCTAGGTTTGACCTTTTGGTTCACTTGGTGGCTCTAGTGAACCAAGCTAGAATAAAAGTACATAATCAATCCGGGTAGAATATAGTATTCTATATTGCATGCTAAATATTATATATATTATATTTTATGCAAACATGCTTCGCATGTTTAATAAAATGACGCGTATTATATATATATATATATATATATATATATGTGTGTGTGTGTGTGTGTGTGTGTGTGTGCATGCGCGCTTAACAAGATGAGACAAATAATAACAAACCCTCAAAGAAATAATATTAAATCCGAAGCGTTCAAATGATATTTGGAATATCGAACGTCGCCTTCTAGCATGGTTAATTAATAGAGTATTAAATATTTAATATGAGTTTGTTGTGCTATCCACAAGGCAAGTATCAACTCACATTTGATGCTTATCAAGAAAATTAAACGATCTAGTCTTGTTGTGCTATCCACAAGGATGAAAATTTTTCTTTTTTGAATTTATGGAAGTGCTAGGCTGGACTTAACTTAAATCATTTTAGTTCGGATGTGCACAAACATGACCATTATGATTAAAGAGGCAAAATAAAAGAAGTTACATGGTGATGTAATTGACAAAAGTTATCTACCTATTTATTTGTATATCGCTTGTTGTGCTATCCACAAGGTTATATACATTTGAAATGGGATCCTTAATCTCACTAACAAATCTTTAATTAGATGTTGCCGAACTATATAAGTGAGGGTAATATAGTTTGATGAAAATAGTGGGAGATACCAATTTAAAATAAAGACCTAAATTTATTTTGGTATGCAAAGTTAACAAAATGAATGTTTGCTAAAATGTTGTCTTTTCACATGCAGAATTTTAAAAATGTCAAAATCACTAATCTCACTACGAAGCATACTTGATGCAAATAAGCTTACCGGCCCGAATTATGAGGACTTGCTAAGAAATCTGAGAATTGTTCTCACTGCTGAAAAGATTTCTTATGTCCTAAATTCAACTATCCCTGAATCTGTTTCAGAAACAGCCTCTGAGGAAGAGATTGTCACTTTCAATAAGTGGCAAGATGATGCATCTGTGACTCAATGCATCATGCTCGCATCCATGAATAACGAGCTTCAACGTCAGCACGAAAAAATGGATGCTCCTGCTATGCTGCTTCACCTCAAGGAGTTGTATGGTGAACAGAGTAGGACTGCTAGATATGAGATATCTAAGGAGCTCTTCCGATCTCGAATGACCGAGGGCACTGCCGTCGAGACTCATGTTCTGAAGGTAATCAATTTGATTGAATGCATTGGACAGCTTGGGTTCGTCATGGATGGGGAGTTGAGTCAAGACTTGGTCTTGCAGTCACTCCCTAAGACCTTCTCGCAGTTTGTGGTTAATTTTCACATGAATAAGCTAGATGTCAGCTTGCCTGAGCTGCTTAACATGCTGAAAACTGCAGAAGGTCACTTCTCATCCAAGAAGAACCATGTCTTGATGGTGGATTCTTCCAATAAAAGGAAGAGGCCCAAGGTGTCTTCTGAATAGAAGAAATCCAAGAAGGCTAAGGGAAAGGGGAAAGAAAAGGAACAAAAGAAACTTGAACCAACTAAAGGAATGTGCTTTCATTGCAACAAGTCGGGACATTGGAAGAGGAACTGCAAGAAGTTTCTAGCAGAGAAGAAGCTTGGAGAAGCTTCGACTTCCAATCAAGGTTTGTTTATGATTAAAATTAATTTTTCTAAAAGTCATAATTCTACTTGGGTATTGGATATCGGCTGTGGGTCTCACATATGTAACACTGTGCAAGGACTGGTCAGAAGTAGAAAGCTGAACAGTGAAGAGGTGATCCTAAGAGTGGGGAATGGAGCAAAGGTTGCTGCATTAGCTGTAGGAACTTATTGTTTAGCAATGCCTTCGGGCAAGTTCATTTATCTTAATAACTGTTATTATGTTCCGAATATTATTAAAAACATTATTTTAATTTCTGTATTGGATATGGAAGGTTTTGACGTTATTATAAAGAACAATGGTTGTTCTATTTATAAAGGCGATGTTTTATATGGTATTGGAAATTTGCGAAATGGACTTTATATACTTGACTTACAAGAAAATATATTTCAAATTAAACAAACTAAGAAAAGGAAAAGAGATGATATTAATTATACCTATATGTGGCACTGTAGACTCGGTCATATCAATGAAACAAGATTATCCAAGTTGAATAAAGATGGGCTCCTCGGGCTATCCGATTATGAATTATATCCAACTTGTGAATCTTGTCTCATGGGTAAAATGACTAAATCTCCTTTTAGTGGAAAAGGAGAAAGAGTTACAGAGTTGTTGGCATTGATTCACACAGACATTTATGGACCTATGACAACAAGTGCACGGGGTGAGTATTCTTATTTTATTACTTTCACTGATGATCACTCAAGATTTGGATATGTGTATTTAATGAAATACAAATCAAAATCATTTAAAAAGTTCAAAGAGTTCAAAAGTGAAGTAGAGAAACAAACGGGCAAGAGTATTAAGATACTTCGATCAGATCGAGGTGGAGAATACTTAAGCGGTGAGTTTCTCAATTATCTCAAAGAAAATGGTATAATCTCACAAGTGGACTCCTCCAGGTACACCACAGTTAAATGGAGTATCTGAAAGGAGAAATCGAACACTGTTGGACATGGTTCGATCCATGATGAGTTTTACTGACCTTCCAATTTCCTTCTGGGGATATGCCCTAGAAACGGCTGCATACATACTTAACAAGGTACCTACCAAATCCGCCCCAAAGACTCCATATGAGACGTGGAAAGGGAGGAAACCAAATCTTAAGCATGTTAAGACTTGGGGTAATCCAGCTTATGTCAAAAAGTTTGAAAATGATAAGCTACAGACTAAATTCGATAAGTGTAGATTTGTGGGATACCCTAAAGAAATCGTAGGGTATTATTTCTATCATCCAACTAATCAAAAGGTGTTTGTTGCGAAACATGCTACCTTCTTGGAGAAAGAGTTTATCCATGAAGGGGTCAGTGGGAGTAAGATATATCTTGAAGAAGTTCAAGAACCTCAAGTTACCACGGATCAAAGTCAGGTACCTGACCAAATAGAAGAACCTACTGTACCACACCCTATTCGTAAATCTGGAAGAGTACCAAAAATGCCTGAGAGGTATGGATTCGTTATAGAGGATGGCGATGAGGTACACATCATGAATGATGATGATCCATTGAATTACGAATAGGCTATGAGTAATAAAGACTCAAGGAAATGGCTTAAAGCCATGAAATCCGAAATGGACTCCATGTATGAGAACAAAGTATGGACTTTGGTTTCACCACCTGAAGGCATTAAGCCTATTGGGTGTAAATGGGTCTTTAAAAGAAAGACGGGAGCGGACGGCAAAGTAGAGACCTATAAGGCCCGACTGGTTGCAAAAGATTTCAAACAAAGACAAGGAGTTTACTATGATGAAACCTTCTCACCAGTAGCTATGCTCAAGTACATTCGAATTGTGCTTGTGATTGCAGCTTACAACGACTATGAGATCTGGCAGATGGACGTGAAAACGGCCTTTCTCAATGGGAAACTTGAGGAGGATGTGTATATGACAAGCCAGAGGGATTTATTTCAAAAGTTGGAACAAATCAAGTCTCTAAGCTACAACGATCCATTTATGGGTTGAAGCAAGCTTCTCGTAGATGGAACATTCGTTTTGATGAGACAATCAAAGAGTTTGATTTTATCAAAAATGAGGATGAACCATGTGTATACAAGAAGGTTAGTGGAAGCGTAGTATCATTCCTTATATTATATGTTGATGATATATTACTGATAGGGAATGACATTCCTATGTTACAATCAATTAAAATCTGGTTATCTAAAAACTTCTCTATGAAGGACTTGGGTGAAGCATCCTATATTTTGGGGATAAAGATCTATAGAGATAGATCTAAAAGAATGCTCGGCTTATCCCAAGGAACGTACATTGATACGATGCTAAAGAGGTTTAGCATGGAAGATTCCAAAAGTGGTCTCATGTCGATGAGCCATGGAATAAATCTCTCCAAGAAACAGGCCCCAAAGACACCTGAGGAGAAAGACCGTATGAGTAAGATCCCTTATGCTTCTGTAATAGGATCTATCATGTACGGTATGATATGTACTAGACCGGATGTTGCTCACTCACTTAGTGTAATGAGCAGATACCAGTCGAATCCAGGAGAAGAGCACTGGAAGGCAGTGAAAAATATCCTAAAGTACTTGAGAAGGACTAAAGATATTTTTCTTGTCTACGGTGGGTCTGAATTAAAACTCGAGGGATTCACAACCTCAAGTTTTCAAACAGACCAAGATGACAGTAAATCTATTTCAGGGTATGTGTTTACCTTGAATGGAGGCGCAGTGAGTTGGAAGAGTTCCAAGCAACAAACAGTTGCTGATTCAGTGACAGAGGCAGAGTATATAGCTGGAAGTGAAACTGTAAAGGAAGCTGTTTGGATGAAGAAGTTCATAACTGAACTTGGTGTGGTTCCTAGCATTGGAGAAGCAGTTCCCATATACTGTGACAACACCGAAGCGGTTGCACAGGCTAAGGAACCCAGGTCTCATCAGAAATCCAAACACGTGTTGCGCCGATTTCACTTGATCAGGGAGATCATTGAAAGAGGAGACGTCACCTTGGAGCGTGTGGACTCTCAAGACAACATTGCAGATCCATTTACTAAAGCTCTAACACAACAGCAGTTTGATCGTCACTTAGAGAAGATGGGTATGAGATACCATGACGATTGGCTTTAGTGCAAGTGGGAGATTGATAGCAGTGTGCATACAAGCCAATCATGTATGATGATAAAGCACATACTTTATAAATAATCTTATTTATTTATTAATAAAATATTAATTTAAGACATTTAATTATCTACATGGTGCTGTTTTTATAATATGTAAATAACCCATAGTTTTAAGCAATGCTTTTAGAATCATGATGAGATCATGCTAATGAGATCTAAATTCTTAGAAAGCTTAAAAACTAAAATAGTTCCCAATTATGGGATTACTAAAATGGGGATTAGTAAATCCGGATAGATTGGTACATATGTTGCTTGCTCATTAGATGAGGATGACTGATCTCATAGTCATTTGTGTGGAGACACTAAAGCAAGTATATATGTGCTTATTGGAGAATAAGTTTACTGAACGTGACTCGCTATGGAATACCTAATGGAGTTTTACTCGCATGTCAATAGGAATTCCTAATGTGATAGTAGTACAAGTGATCCTTGGACTTGAGATCATCATAGTATCTTGTATGTAACAAATTATACTTTGACTTATTCCTTAAGGCCTTTTAAGGCAAATATAGGGTATGCTTTGGTATAATGAGTTGCATATAGAGATAATGTATGGTCAATAAAGAATCTACCACCTCTAATAAAAGATGAGATATGTCCTATGTGATTCGTTAAATGACAACCCAGGAAACCTTGGCCAAGGTAGAATGAAATTAGAAAGAGGTTTCTAATTTGCATTATTTGGAGTTGTGCATTTTCTAATCGAAATACATATGATTAAATAAATTAAGACTTGACAGTAAATCCATGTCTTATATTTAATTGGGACATTGTATGGTGGAAGGATTGAATTGTACGGTAACTATTAACTCACAGGTTCTTTTATGATTAATGTTGAAATCTATATTATCTGGAAAGTCGTTGATCGCTAGGGAGGCTTATCCCTATTGTAGAATAAATATTATTTATTTAAATAAATTATTAGTTTAATTTATTTATTTAAATAAGATTAGAATTGTTCTAATTGATTTATTCACAACCGGTTTAATATGGAGAACCTAAAGGGTCACACCATAAAAGGAAGAAGAATTATTTAAGAAAAAAATGGCATGATAGTAATAATGCATTAAGTATAATTAATTTAATCTATGGTGATAGAATAAATTAAATAGCTTAATGTTTATTATTTAATATTTTAGAAATATTAAATATAAATTAATAAGAGGAGTCTTATTAATATTATTATTATTATTATTATTATTTTAATTCTAAAGGAGTTTAGGAATTAATATAATATCAGTACTCTCTCTCTCAATCACAATAAGATTAGGATATAAATTAATTAAAAGTGTTTAATTAATTAATAAAACCCTATTCTAATTAGATTAGGAGGGTTAACCTAATATCTATATAAGAGAGTCTTATATCAGAAATAAGAGACGTGAATTTTTCCAAGAGTTGGGAGTACACATATTCTATAGAGATAGAAACAAGGGTTAAGCCAATAACCCATCTTCCTGAGTTCTTCATCTTCCTTGGTGGATCACCGTTAGAGGCCAAACATTTGGGTGGCTGACATTGATCAAGGGAAGGAGCCACTACAGAGGAATCAAAGGAATCAAAGGAGTAGAACTTGTACCTGAGAAAACTTGGATCTTCAAAGGTATAATTCCATCCTCTCCTTCTATGTATTGACTGATAATTGATGCACAAGAAAGATCATGGTTAAGGGTTTGTAAGAAATTTTTAAAATATAATTTTTCATCCCTTTCGCTGCGTTTATGTAATTTGATTGCATGCTTATGTTTCGTACAAACCCAACACATGCATCAAGTTCTATCTTAGCTACACAATCAAATCGTATAACTACATATTAACAAACCACATAGTTTAATAATCAACTATAGTCCTTACTTGTAATTGTCTTAGAAAATCATACTTGAATAGTTTACATCGTGTCCGACTATATGAGTGTTTATATAGATTATGTGTAGCGACATAAAGAATACTAGCTTGCAACCCTATAATTTCATAATACAACCATGCAACGTGTATGAAACTTAGTTCGCAAACATATTCGAGTTAGTCTTTAACAGTCATTTTAAACCAAGCCAAAGCAATCTAGTTCATATAGGCAATTTCAAATCATATCTCACACCTAGTTAAGTTACGAGCATATGCTAGCAAGTTCGGACTTAAATAACACATGCTTCGTCAAGGGTTGTTTTCAAATCATGAGTTCTCTTTTTTTTTGTTAAGTAAATTATGGAAACATGTATTGCACAAGAGGGACTCCATAAATCATGTTATATTTACTTAGTATGAATTATAATTTCACTGCTCTCGGACTGGACAAACAGATAGTCATTTCTGGGCCTGTCTGCACAGCGGCGCTTCGGCGCGGCAATAACAGCAACAAGTTGGCGCTGCGGCGCTGGAGGCGCTGCGGCACGGACACAATGCCTGGGATCGACGCTGCGGCGTGGGGACGCTTGGACTGAGGCACTGTTGCGCTGCAGCGCGCAGATAACTCTGCGCATCGGTGCTGCGGCGCCGCGATGCAGACTCAATTCCTACAGTTCACACTGCAGCAAAAACCGAACCAAAACTTCCCATTTCATCGATTTCAACATACCCATATGCTATTAGACCTCTTTAACTTACTAACACACATATATATATATATGCTTATATAACAGTCAATCGCCATTTATCGATTCCCAAATTCATGAACTCCAACTAAATTCAAGAATTTGATGTTTTTACAGAAAATGTAGAGGAAAATGGAAATGAAAGACAAGAAAGCTATATAGTGTTTCCATCATGTATGTATGTTCATATAACAACAATATAAGGGTTCTACAACCCAAACACAATCTAATTTGGTATAATCAAGAAATGAGATTTTTACAGAAAATGAAAATGAAACAAGAAGAGGGATTATACCTCTGTAATACGAAGTAAGAACTTGCTGCTAAGGAATTCTCTACTCTTCAGACTACTAACACTAATATATAAATTCTCTCAATTTATCTTAACCAAAATCTCAGCAAGTGAGTTTGTGAAGGGAGGTCTCAATTTATAGAATTTCCTATACACAGACAATGTCAATGTTCTCCAAATTAAACCAACGTATGCAAGGATTGTATGAAGGTTATGGAGTGGTAGGTAATTAGTTGTTGAAAGAAATCATGAAGCCCACATCTTTGTTCATCATTGCTGTGATTTTACTGAGTTTGAGGAGTAGAGAGTAGGCTTAGGCTTATGGCTATGCATGTGAAGGAGAAATGGGTCTCTTCTAAGCAATATACATCTCAGCATTCTAGCAAACACAATGTTATATTATACACTTAGGTTAACACATATATATACCTACTATATATTTAGATTATAATTAAAATTACAATATAATCCCAATAATACTACCATGTAATTCATACAATGTAGTAAATGTAATTTATACACATATAATCCATGTACATTTATTTTACCGGATATAATTCAAATCAAATATTACCACATTACATTATCTCATTCATTATTAAATTCTATTAATTCAATAATTATTTACAATATATATCTACACATGATGTATTCATATGGCTTCAATAAATATGAATCTTATTATATGGTTTCTATATATAATATAGTCACATTGATGTTGTATTACACTATATAATATAGTTGGCTATTATACGTTATACTTTTAATATTGCATGCTTGCACATATGAATAAATATATTCATTATCTTATTAATTAACAATAATATTACTTAATCCCTTCCTCGTAATTATTAATAACACTTAATTAATAATCATAGGATTAATTATCATATGAATATAGATCTTATTATATTTATAAACACGTTGCTTATTATTATTATATTATTTGCAATAATAATAATCCCTACATTATCAATTAATTATCATTAATATTCTATAGGAATTAATTAATATTCTACGATAACAATTAACAAAAATTAACAATTAATTAATTATTCACTTAATAAGTCCCTCGTCAATTAATATCATCACTAATATTCCTCATCACTATGCCACACAAGGCTTTCACGAGTTTATTATAAACTCCACATTTTCCTCAATTATTATAATTATTCAATTTAACATAATTGAGTTAACTCATCTTTTAACATAAAAATCATTTATATACGAATAAATATTCATTTCTATTAATATATTTATTTAATAATATTAGAAAAATCTCGGGTATTACATCCTCCCCCTGTGAGAACCCGAATTTTCAGATATTATTAAATAAGGATTTAATAAATAAAATTCTTAAACTATGAGATGGGTTCGAATAAGAGTATATATATGTGATATGAGGTATGTGGTATTATATTACATAGGGTAATATGGACTATGTAATATGTGTTTTTGTGATTTATAAATATATTATTAATATATATTTGTTATTTATTTTAGAGACGATTCAATTGAGGTAAAGGAAATGGATAAGGTTTCCTATCGATATTAAATAATTTATAAAATTATTTTATCATAGTAAGTTAGTGACATTAAATATCTTTAATGTATAATCACCATTTCCTTGTGTATTTATACTAATAACTAGTATAGGTTATTGATGGTACTTAAGCTATCCGTGAATGGGTTGGGGTAGTGAAGCATGAGTTAGTTAAGGGAATTAACTAATAAGAATAAATATTAGTTAATTTAAATTGAAAGTTATATGTGAATATTGAAACTTAATTAACTATGGTAATATAGTAAAGTGTTTAATTTACTTAAGTAAATGAGTGAATTAATATGTGTGTTGAATATATAATTATAGTTGATATTTTTAATATATATTACTTAGAATGGTAATATGTGAGAAAGTCTAATGTATGAATAACGTTAATAAATATATATACGTTATTAAAGGGAGATGGAAATTATTATATCTTTAAATGAATATTTAATATTTGAAGAAATTATTTTGGGAACAATTTATAGAAAAGAAAGAGAAATAGTTATTATATATTTTTAATAAAGGATATTAAAATAATTTCTAATATTGAATTATTTTAATAAAAGGAGGAAATGTTATTTTGTATAAGGTGTGATTGATTAATATGATAGATATATTTGCTATATGTAAATAAATTGATGGAAACAAATTATTATAATAGAAAATAAACTTATTACCTATTTTCTATATATATTGTACATGTGTCGTACATGTGATTATTTCTAATAGATATTATATTAATTATAATATCTTGAGACAATAAGTAAATTATTTTCTAATAATGAATGTGTTTATTTGGAGAAAATATAATATTTTATGTTATGACTAAATACATAATTTCTAATGTATTTTCAAGGGAGTTTAATTAATGAAAGGAAACTAAGTTATTTTAATATATTAAATAACTTAAGTTATTATTTGATCGTGAATATTATTATTTGAATAATTAATAGAGTATATATATTAATTACTATAAGCGTAAAGGTTGTACTTATTATAAGTATGAATATTTGAGGTAGTTTAGCATTTAATTGCTTGAGTCACGCAAACATTATACTAAAAGAGTGTTTAAGTGTGTGGAAGCGATAATAAGCTTAAGATTAAGCTTGTGGGAGATGCCTTGTGTGGCACAATAATAGATTCGTCGATGAATTAATTAATTCAAGGACGAAAGGATTATTGATTGAACAATTAGTCTATATTAATTGTTATTATAATAGTATGTTGCTTTATTATTATGGCTAATGATAGTATAATAATAAGAAAATTGACTATAAATATAATCAAAATTGTATTAATAGGGAATGAGATATATTGCCTTAGTATATTAATTATTATTATGAGCAATAAACTATTATCAAGTAATTATTTGATAATATGTTGATTAATGAGTGAATGATTTATAAATATAATAAGATTTATATTTATTTAACGTGATAATAAATCATATAAAGTGTTAATCAATTAGTGTGGAAATTATAATTCCATTGATTATGAGAAATAGATTAATTAATATTATTATTAATTAATTGATAAGATAAGTAATTTATTAATGTGCAAGCACGCGATATTAAAAGTATAATGTATGGTAGTTAACTATATATTATACGAAGTGTAAAGTGCGATGTGACTATGTTATTTAGGTATATAAACTATATAATAAAGTTTATTGAGTTGTAAGAGTTACATGAAATGTGTGTGTGACAATGTGTATATCAGTATACAATAAAATAATATATTATGAATATATTGTAAACAATTATTGAATTAATAAAATTTAATAATAAAGGAGACAATGTAATGTGATAATACCCAATAGAATTATATCCGGTAGGATGAGATATATATGGATGATATATGATACATTGTAATTAGAGATTTTATTTACAATTCATTTATAACCTAAGTCATATGGGATGAAATGTATACATAAAATATATAACCTAAGTGTATATATTATATGTAGAGGTGTGTAACCAAGTGTGGAATTACATTTGCTAATTGCTATTGCTGAGTTAGATTATTTGTTTCACAATGAGTGCCTAACTTCTCCTTCACGTGAATGGCCTAAGGCTAGCCTATCTCCTTCATCTCTCAACTTCCTAGCTAGCAATGAGTGTGATGATTGTGAGGGGAGTGGGATTAATGATGGATTTCACCAACTCCTCACCAACCTCTTGTTAACCTCCATATCTTTGATCAATCCATTGGTTTGAATTAGGGAAAGATAGCATTGTATGGGTAATCCATCTTCTATAAATATAGCTCTCCCCTTCACATTTCATTTTGCTGAGAATTCTGTCCAAATACAAGAATAGAGAGTGAGTTTATATATATTAGTGATAGACATTCTGAGAATTGAGGAAATTGAAGTAGCAGCATTAGCAACTCAATTGTTTCATAGAGGTATAATCTCTATAATTTCCCATTCTTGTTCTATAATGGCAAATTCTCAATTTCGTAATTTAGATAGTAATTAAAGTGTGGAATATAATGGTTATGTGTTATACAAACTTCAAGATATGATAGAGCTGTTACATGGCTGATTTAGAATCGGATTGAGAAGAAAATTTCTTAGTTGGGTTAAGAAACTGCCAAAGCAGTCAAGCTCCTGGTCTGGAAACGGGGACGCGCGGCCGCGCGTCTCCCTAGTACAAATGGGGCGCGGCTGCGCCCCTCTGCAGAAATTGTTGGTGATTTTGTGTTTTCTAGTTGGTTAAGCATACTAGTTAGACTCTAATAATTGCATAAAGGGGTCTGACATGCGTACACGTAGTAAGTTGTATTAGTTGGTTTAACATGATTTCCTAAAAGAAAACTTAAAATTTTGAAAATGAGACTTGAAGAATTTTGTGTTATTTGAGTCGGACTTTTGAGATATGTGCAAGTGTCTTGGTTATGTGCATCAATGGGTATGAAGGTAGTTGTTAATCAGTTACCTTGGCTAATAGTAAATAATTATACCTTGTTGTAGTGGAGTTTTTAATGAAAACTTAAGGTTTTATAAACGAATTTTGGCGTATATAAGTCATGTTTATATTCTAACTTTTTAAGCATGATTATATGGTTTAGATATGCATGATATGTGAGTCGAATGTATTGAGCATACACTAGAACATATTGTTTAAATTAAAAATGATTTCAAAAGACAAACTTAGAGTTTTTGGACATATATATAGGATGTCCACATTCTGATCATTTGAGCATGTAAAAGTGGCTTATGTATGTGTTCTAATACGTGAGAGTCATGACTATGAGGTACTTTGCATATACTTAGTTACCTTTGTTGACTTAGTGCGATCTTTATGAAAACTTAGAATGTGAAAGCTAATATCATCAAGTACTAAGTGAACTTACATTACGAACATGCAAGCATGTATATTAGGATTTCATTATGCCTATAGACATGTTGACATAAGCATCATGTGATGAAACATGAATTTCACCTATGAACGCATAACCAAGAAAATGAATTTCTAAAGCATAGACTATGTGATTAAGTATACATGTGTAGTATATGCACGAACATGCTATTAAAGGCTTATTAGTAGCATTATATGGTTTAAAGACTTATGTTAATGACCCTTTGTTAAAAGGAAGTTGTGAAGCCTTAGTGATTACAATGAATCGATATGAAGCTAAGTGATTTAAAACTAAGTAGTTAATGTGAACTTGAAGAAACATCAGAACCTACATATGTTTATATTATACATGTTATGCTGAAACTAAACTGAGTTATGAAATCTCAGTTCTGGTTATGGCAGGGAGTAGCGCGGCCGCGCCACTCCCAAGCTTAATTGACGCGCGGCCGCTCCGTGTTGCAGAACTGCCAAGAATAGTTTGTTAACTGTCTGGTCCTAAGTTATTTTCCTTAAGGACCCAAAGGACCGAAATAGAATGGTTTCTATAGAATAAGTATGAAAGTATGATGTGGTAACATCGTGGTTGTCCTAAGATAGAGTGAAACGGAACCAAGATTAGAAAATGATATACAAATTGTTATTCTATTAAGAGCATATGAAATGTATGACTGATGGATGTAAATCCATGATTATATAACTGTGTAGGAATACACGAAGTGCAGATAGCTTTAAGCAGTTAAGTCGTAGTTGTTAAACTACGAATCAGGCAAGTCTTTCAGTTCCTATTTGATATATGATTTCAATAACTGTTAGTTGAATAATATTATACTGTGATGATGTGAACTTATATATGAACTGTATATGAGATATGTATGAGATTGAAAGTTGATCTTTGATGATATACTTGTTATGTGAGAAGTAACATGCTTAGTAAATATAAGTTGTTTATAAATGCATGAACTGAGTATGATGTTATATGCTATGTGATGCATGAAAACTATTAGAATTGCTGAGCTGTCGAGCTCACTCTTGCAAATAACCACTTTTGTAGGTTAAGGACTCACGGTAAAGACTACGTGCTTCTTGATTGATAAAGTTAAATAGCATCGCAATAAAAAGTACTATTTAGATTATTGCTTGAACCATGTTTAGGTTCTAGAAGTTGTACTTGATAGTTGTTTACGATGTTTAATACTTGTCGTATTGTAAAGATGTATTAGTTAATACATAAAGGATATCGAATTGAGATATAAACGTTTATACAATAATTCGGATATAGTGAATCATATATAGTGATTCAAGGATTTGTAATTGATTTAAGATTGTGAAATCAATAAAAGATTTTATTCAAAGAAGATTGAAAAAGTTTAAGTTATTCCGCATTTTTATAATATCGAACATGATATAAGACAGGAATGGTAAATGACCAAGATTATAGCTTGTAAAAGTTTGGAGTCATTATATGAGATCCTAATTATAGAAAGAATTTATATTCTAAATTGTAATAAAGCAAGTTATTCTTTAAGTTATGAATAAAAATGTAATAGTTGGACGATAGTAGTATCGTGACTGCATCGGATTCGAGGAAAGAGATGAACCCGGATTTGGGGGCGTCATACCCCCCCATATAAAAATTTTGTCCCGAAATTGCTACAAGGTTACACAAATAGATGGGGATAGTCCCTCATCATCCTATCTTCTAACTACCACGTTGCCTCCTCAACATCGTGGTTACACCAAAGTACTTTTACAGAAGGTATAATTTTATTTCTTAAGATTTGCTCTTTCCTATCTAATATCTGGACAGGAATTTCTTCGTACGCCAAGTTCTTCTCCACTTGAATGGGCTCGTAAGAAATCACGTGCTTGTAGTCGGCCTTGTACGGTCGCAACACGAAAATGTGAAACACGTTGTGCATATGCTCCAACTTGGGTGGTAACGCAACTTTATATACCACTTTGCCCACTCGCTTCAGTATCTCGAACGGTCCTATGAATCTTGGACTCAACTTTCCTTTCTTGCCGAAACGGATCTTTCCCTTCCATGGGGACACTTTCAAGAATACGAAACTACCAACTTTGAAGTCTCGGTCCTGTAGATGCAAATTTGCGTACTTTTTCTGACGATCTTGAGCTGCTACTAGTCTGGCTCTTATCACCATCACCACGTCGGCTGTTTGTTGAACTAACTTTGGTCCGAGTATTTGTCGCTCTTCGACTTCATCCCAATATAGTGGCGTTCTACACTTTCTTCCATAAAGAGCTTCGTACGGTGGCATGCCGATACTCGCATGGTAACTATTATTATATGCAAATTCAACTAAGGGTAGGTGGTCGTTCTAATTTCCCTTGAAATCCATCACGCAAGTTCTAAGCATGTCCTCTAGCGTTTGTATAGTTCGCTCACTTTGTCCGTCTGTCTGAGGATGATAAGCAGTACTCAACCTCAACTGTGTTCCCATTCTCTCTTGCAAACTCTTCCAAAAATTTGACGTGAAGCGCGGATCTCGATCAGAGACAATTGACACCGGCACTCCATGTTGTGAAATAATCTCCTTTACGTATAGGCTTGCTAACTGATTCATACTGTAGCAGATCTTAATTGGTAGAAAATGTGCGGTCTTCGTAAGTCGATCCACAATAATCCAAATAGCATCATAACCTTTCTGCGTAACTGGAAGTCCTACCACGAAGTCCATCGTAATATGCTCCCATTTCCACTCTGGAATTTCTAACGGTTGTAGTAAACCACTCGGCCGTTGATGCTCTGCTTTAACGCGTTGGCAAGTCAAACATCTACTGACGCACTCTGCAACCTCCCATTTCAAATTGGGCCTCCAAAAATGTTGCCTCAAATATCGGTACATCTTTGTGCCTCCCAGGTGAACGAAATACGTCGTATTATGTGCCTCGTGCAAAATCTCTTCCCTTAGCTCGGTTACCGCTGGTACCCATACTCTTTCTTCAAATCTCAAAATACCATCTTTATCTATTCGAAATTTCTCTTTCACATTTTCTGTAATCCTTTTTCTGATCTTCTCACACTCTTTATCTTTCTCTTGTGCTTCCTTTACCCTATCCAACAATGTCGGACGAGCTTTCATTAAAATAACTTCTCTTCAGACTTTCCTGGTCCTTTCACTTCTACCTCCAATTTCTCCATCTCTCTTATCAACTCTTCTTGACTTGTCAAATGAAACAATTTTTCCCTTCCTTTCCTGCTTAGAGCGTCGGCAACCACGTTTGCCTTCCCCTGGTGATAAAGAATATCGCAGTCATAGTCCTTGATTAATTCTAACCACCTTCTTTGTCGCATGTTCAACTCCATCCGTGTGAAGATATATTTTAGACTCTTGTGGTCCGTGTATATCTCACATTTCTCCCCATACAAATAATGCCTCCATATCTTCAACGCAAAAACTACTGCCGCTAACTCTAAGTCGTGAGTAGGGTATCGTTTTTTGTAATCCTTCAATTATCGTGACGCATACGCAATGACCTTGCCGTGTTGCATGAGCACACAGCCAAGCCCCTTGTGTGATGCATCACTATACACCACAAAATTTCTCGCATCATCTAGTAGTGATAACACAGGTGCTTCGCTCAATCTCCTTTTCAGTTCTTGAAAACTTTCTTCGCATTTGTCGGTCCATACAAATTTCACTGTCTTTCTAGTCAAATTGGTCAACGGGGTTGCTATCTTAGAAAAATCTTGGATGAATCTTCGATAGTACCTAGCTAACCCTAAAAAACTTCTCACCTCCGTCGGTGTTCTCGGTTGTTCCTAATTACTTACTGCTTCTACCTTCGTAGGGTCTACAGAGATTCCATTCTTATCCACCACGTGGCCTAAGAATTGAACCTTCTCTATCCAAAATTCATACTTTTAAAATTTTGCATACATCTTCTCCTTCCTTAGTGCCTCCAAAACAATCTTCAGATGTTCGGCGAGTTCTTCCTCTGTTTTTGAGTAGATCAAAATGTCATCGATAAAAACCACTACAAATTTATCCAAGTATGGCTTGAAAACTCGGTTCATCAAGTCCATAAATGCTGTCGGAGCATTAGTCAAACCAAATAACATTACCAAAAACTCGTAATGTCCGTAACGAGTTCGAAACGCAGTCTTTGGTATGTCCTCATCCCGTACCTTCAGTTGGTGATATCCTGTTCGTAGGTCAATCTTTGAGAAACATTTTGCTCCCTTCAGTTGATCAAATAAGTCGTCTATCCTCAGTAGCGAATATCGGTTCTTGATTGTTACTCTGTTCAATTCTCGATAATCGATACAGAGCCTCATCGATCCGTCCTTTTTCTTAAGGAATAACACTGGTGCTCCCCAATGAGACACACTAGGTTAAATGTAACCCTTATCTAATAAGTCTTGCAGTTGTATCATCAATTCCTTCATTTCTACTGGCGCCATATGATATGGAGCTTTCAAAATCGGTGCCGTTCCCGGTCCTAAATCTATTACGAATTCAAGTTCTCTGTCTAGTGGAAGACCAGGCAAATCATCCGGAAACACGTCTTGAAATTCATTCACTATGGATATATCCTTAATTTCTACTTCCTTTTTCTGAGTATCAACGATGTAAGCTAAATAACCTACATATCCTTTTCTTAACAATTTATTGGCCTGCATCATCGTATCGCAACATGATTGCTTAAGCGATGAGCTACCATAAAACACTACCTTAGACTTACTCGGAGTCTGAAGGTTCATACATTTATTCTGACAGTCAATTATCGCAGTATGGTTATACAACCAATCCATTCCCAGTATTACGTCAAACTCTCCCAATCTAATAGGAATCAAGTCTACTTTTAGTTCATATTCTCTAATGTTTGCGCGATAATTTCGATAAACGTCTTCTACAGGGATCACTTCCTTATTCTCAACTTCTATGTTCAAGGGATTTTCTAATCTTTCTCGGGGTGAATTAAGTTTACTAGCAAATTCTTCAGATACAAAAGAATAGGTGGCACCCGAATCAAATGATATGTAAGCATTTATATTATTGATTGGGATTATACCTGACACTACGTCCTTTGCAGCTACGGCATCTTGGACGATCATGTTAAATGTTCGGGCGGTCGATCGGTTGGGTTGTGCAAGTCCTCCAATCATCAACTTGCTACCTCCACCCTGACCTCTGCTAGCTCCACCACTTCCTTTCTTTGGGAAGTCCTTTATCTGGTGTTCCGTTGATCCACAAGCGAAACATCTCCTAATCTTCTTTGGCTTTTGGCAGTTGGGCTAGATGTGGCCCTCCTGACTGCAGTTATAACACGTGCTTTTCCCCTTCCAGCATTCTCCCTGATGGCTTCTTCCACATTTTTTACAAGTCTCAGTCATTTTCTTAAAGCTTCCTTGGTGACTCCCACCTTGGTTATTGTTTCAGTTGTTGTTGTTGTTGTTATCCCATTTTCTCTTCCCGGAGTTACCTCCTCTGCCACTGCTTCCACCACGATTTTCACTACTAGTGTTCTTTCCTTTCCTCTCTTTGTTATACAAGCACAAAGCTTCACTTCCTCCATCGACGATAATAGCCTTCTCCAGCAGTGTTGCAAAAGAATCGATCTGAAGAACTGACACCTTATTGAATAGCCAAGGCTTCAGTCCTTGTCCGAATCATCTAGCTTTCCTTTCCTCATCACCAACTTGGTGCTCCGTAAATCGCGCTAGTTCGTTGAACTTAGCCGCGTATTGCGCCACCGTCATTTTACCTTGTTTTAACTCTAGAAATTTTACTTCCATTCTATTTTTCATGCTCTTTGGGAAGTAGTTCTCGAAGAACAGCGTCTTGAATCTTTCCCATGCTATTGTCCCCTCTCCGGCTCTCTGCTGATTTGCTTCCCACCAGTAGTTCGCTTCTCCCCTCATCATGTAGTGGCAAACATCATCTTCTGATCTTCGCCTACGCGAGCTATAGTGAAAGCTTTTTTGATCTCCTTAATCCACGTTTGTGCCACGATTGGGTCGATTGTTCCCTCGAACTTCGAGGGTCCTACACTCTTAAAGTCTTTAAAAGTTGTTACTGTCACAGCCTGAGGGTTTGGGCGAACAGGTTCATTGTTCCTCCCCTTAAGAGCCTCTCCTAACAGATCAACTAGCCTCTAGATGGGATCTACTTGCTCCCTCTCGTTATTAACTGATTCTTCGGGTGCAGTCAGTCTACGTCTGGGCGACATTATCTGCATCACAAATTTTTATTTTATTATTATTCAATTATATTACTTAAGTATTTCTTTTAATACTAAAAGAATAAATTTATAACACGTTTCCTGAAATAAACTTCATTTATATTCATATGCCATTTCATTTCATTACATGATTATCCTAGCATACTGCTATAAATGTCATCACATATATCCCCTAATATCACAAAAGACGGGGAATATACCAACCTACTACCACACTACCCCTCTAACAAAAGCTAACTTGGGGTTTACATCACTATTCCACATCTTACACAAAAGATTGGGATTACAACATAGTATATACAATACATAAAGAGAATACTACTAGACTACTACTAATCTGTCTAAGGAAATCTCGTCACATCATCCCGTGCTCCACAGGGCTCTTGTACTCTAATTGTGCTATATAAGCTACCAACTCTCGACTAATAGTGTGTAGAGTCTGTCTCTGTTCTGCCGGGTAGTGGTACACACCATCAAGCACCCTCTCGAATGCCGAACGGAACACGTACCCCATCTTGTTCATTTTCCTCTTCTTACAACGGACCTCATCCCCCAGGTCGTCAGCACTCTCATGGGCAGCCTCCCACTTCTCCTCGAAGTGTATCCTATCCATCACTTCTAATTCCAACTGAGTGCGGAGTGCTTCCTTCTCAGTCTTCTCGCTTAGTTCCCTCTGCTCAACCTCTTCTAGCTTCCCTGCTATATCCGCGTTCCTAGCCACTTCCTTGTGAAATAGGGTTCCCATCTGAATTCCCGCCTCTTTGCGATAAGCAATTTCTACTTCCAACTCTTGCATAGCCAGCTTCCTCTGGTGGTCTTCGTCTCATAGTTTCTGGAACTCTGACTCCCTCTCTTTTGCCTCTTCCTCTAACTGCTGGACTCTGCAGTCCAACTCTAGGATCCGCTCCTCATACTCGCCTAGTATATGCTCTTCTAGGTTAGGCTCATAGGAGTCCTCCATGGGCTCCTCCTCTGAAGGTTCATCCACAACCAGCTCGTCCTCCATCGGCTCCTCCTCTGGATTGGACTCTATCTCAATCTCAATCTCATACTCGTCATATGACTCGGATGGTGCCACAGCCTATACTGGCATAGCCTCTAAGGGTGCCTCGCACACTACATTAATATCCCTGGGCTCATCCTCAGCCACTCTAGCGAGTACTCCCATATCTGCCATCTACAATCACAAACACAGACAAGAAACCGCAACTCCATTAGAATGTTAAATAAAACATAAGTTCATTGTATAAAATGAAGTTACATTTCATAACAAACTAAGTCTTTCAAGGAAAACTCTACATGAGTTTTATCTCCTTTCTAACTTCTAAGTTCTCCTAAGTTATAGTCTAAGGACACTCGTTCCTAAGGTTTATAACTACAGCTTTGATACCAACCTGTGACGCCCCCAAATTCGGGACCGCCACTTGGTCACTCGAATTCGGTTCGTCACGTGCTCATGGTAATACAATAATAACTAAAATCACACATTCACAGCGGAAGATCTAATTTAGAATAATATACAATGATTTATTATAATTATTCCCCCAAGTCTCGCAACCTACAGTACTTAATAGATTACATAATGATATCGAATAAAGACTTATTACACAATCCTACTTAAGCTTAAACATAGTCTGAAGACAGTCTTAATACAACATAACAATTTAAAACATAAAGGAACAAGCTAGTCGGTAGCCTTGCCCTTGCCCTTGTCTTTCCCAGAGACACTTCCCTGTTCCGCCTTAACTGAAAGGTTTTAAAATAAGCAAGAATGAGCACAAATTGCCCAGCAAGTAATATACAACAAGGGTGATGAGTATAATATCACGAGTTTGAAATATCGAAGTATAATCTCTAAGATAGTTAAGAGTTTCAGAATAATATCAAGAACAACAAATATCAATAATTCTCAAATAACATCTTTGGAATATGAAATGATAATTCAATGTAGATCAACAGATATATATGAATTCAAAGGCTATCAACGTATCCAACTGGACAAAACAATTTATACTGAGCAGTCACTAAGGACTATTGAACATCTACTAGAATTACCAATATTAAACTGATAACCCAAAAGAAACAAGTATAATAGATGATCAATCTACAATACTCTATGTTATGCATAACAATAGTAATATTCACGCGTGTGTTGGGGCTTCCAACAATAAACACTCCCCTTACCATAAGGGTTGTTCAACTCAGTTTTTAAGATTTTCGCACCGATAAAAAGGTTTGGACAGTTTTATAAACATGCATATAGTCTAGCCGAATCAAGTGGCATAGACACTTTCATAATATTCTAGAACAATACCAAGTTCAACATGAATAATAGCTTTCACAAAAGTTTAAACATACTAGCTCAAATGAACGAGTAAGACAACTTGCATTCAAAGAGATAAAGTTTAGATTCTTGCTTACAATATTCGTTGAATAAAGTAATACAGGGATTAGGATACTTGCACTATAAATGAGTGTAAGTCAGGAAACTTGCACAATCATAAATTTTCTTGCATAAAGTAAATGCCTCGGTTAGGATACTTGCCTTAAGCGTAGTTTATCCACGTAAAGCCTAATATTGCTTCAAAGAATTATGCTATCCTATTAATGTATATATATATATACACACATTAGTTATACACATCAGATTCACATACTTGACATGTAAATTGAGCACATACATCAAGTTCTATCTTAGCTACACAATCAAATCGTATAACTATATATTAACAAACCACATAGTTTCATAATCAACTATAGTCCTTACTTGTAATTGTCTTAAAAAATCATACTTGGATAGTTGACGTCGTGTCCGACTATGTGAGTGTTCATATAGATCATGCGTAGCGACATAAAGAATACTAGCATGCAACCCTATAAGTTCAGAATACAACCATGCAACGTGTATGAAACTTAGTTTGCAAACATATCCGAGTTAGTCTTTAACAGTCATTTTAAACCAAGCCAAAGCAATCTAGTTCATATAGACAATTTCAAATCATATCTCACATCTAGTTAATTTACGAGCATATGCTAGCAAGTTCGGACTTAAATAACACATGCTTCGTCAAGGGTTGTTTTCAAATCATGAGTTCTCTTCTTTTTTTTGTTAAGTAAATTATGGAAACATGTATTCCACAAGAGGGAATCCATAAATCATGTAACATTTACTTAGTATGAATTATAATTTCACTACTCTCGAACTGGACAAATAGATAGTTATTTATGGGCCTGTCTGCACAGCTGCGCTGCGGCGCGGCAACAACAGCAAGAAGTTGGCGCTGCGGCACTGGAGGCGCTGTGGCACGGACACAATGCCTGGGATCGACGCTGCGGCGTGGGGACGCTGGGACTGAGGCACTGTGGCGCTGCAACGCGCAGATAACGCAGCGCATCGGCGCTGTGGCGCCGCGATGCAAACTCAGTTCCTGCAGTTCACGCTGCAGCCAAAACCAACCCAAAACTTCCCATTTCATCGATTTCAACTTACCCATATACTATTAGACCTCTTTAACTTACTAACACACACATATATATATATATATATATATATATATATATATATGCTTATATAACAGTCAATCGCCATTTATCGATTCCCAAATTTATGAACTCCAACTAAATTCAAGAATTTGATGTTTTTACAGAAAATGTAGAGGAAAATGGAAATGAAAGACAAGAAAGCTATATAGTGTTTCCATCATGTATGTATGTTCATATAACAACAATATAAGGGTTCTACAACCCAAACACAATCTAATTTGGTATAATCAAGAAATGAGATTTTTTACAAAAAATGAAAATGAAACAAGAAGAGGGATTATACCTCTGTAATACGAATTAAGAACTTGCTGCTAAGGAATTCTCTACTCTTCAGACTACTAACACTCATATATAAATGCTCTCAATTTATCTTAACCAAAATCTCAGCAAGTGAGTTTGTGAAGGGAGGTCTCAATTTATAGAATTTCCTATACACAGACAATGTCAATGTTCTCCAAATTAAACCAATGTATGCAAGGATTGTATGAAGGTTATGGAGTGGTAGGTAATTAGTTGTTGAAGGAAATCATGAAGCCCACATCCTTGTTCATTATTGTTGTGATTTTACTGAGTTTGAGGAGTAGAGAGTAGGCTTAGGCTTATGGCTATGCACGTGAAGGAGAAATGGGTCTCTTATAAGCAATATACATCTCAGCATTCTAGCAAACACAATGTTATATTATACACTTAGGTTAACACACATATATATACCTACTATATATTTAGATTATAATTAAAATTACAATGTAATCCCAATAATACTACTATATAATTCATACAATGTAGTAAATGTAATTTACACACATATAATCCATGTACATTTGTTTTACCGGATATAATTCAAATCAAATATTACCACATTATATTATCTCATTCATTATTAAATTCTATTAATTCAATAATTATTTACAATATATATCTACACATGATGTATTCATATGACTTCAATAAATATGAATCTTATTATATGGTTTTTATATATAACATAGTCACATAGATGTTGTATTACACTATATAATATAGTTGGCTATTATACGTTACACTTTTAATATTGCATGCTTGCACATATGAATTAATAAATTCATTATCTTATTAATTAACAATAATATTACTTAATCCCTTCTTCGTAATTATTAATAACACTTAATTAATAATCATAGGATTAATTATCATATGAATATAAATCTTATTATATTTATGAACACGTTGCTTATTATTATTATATTATTTGCAATAATAATAATCCCTACATCATCAATTAATTATCATTAATATTCTATAGGAATTAATTAATATTCTACGATAACAATTAACAACAATTAACAGTTAATTAATTGTTCACTTAATAAGTCCCTTGTCAATTAATATCATCACTAATATTCCTCATCACTATGCCACACAAGGCTTTCACGAGTTTATTATAAACTCCACATTTTTCTCAATTATTATAATTATTCAATTTAACATAATTGAGTTAACTCATCTTTTAACACAAAAATCATTTATATACGAATAAATATTCATTTCCATTAATATATTTATTTAATAATATTATGAAAATCTCGGGTATTACAATTGTACTAGCAACTCTTTCAGTTCTACTGGTGCCATTCTATATGGTGTTTTAAAAACTGGCGCCGTCCCCGGTGCAAGATCAATAACAAACTCGATCTCCCTATTGAGTGGAAGACCTGGTAAGTCATCTGGAAATACATCGGGAAACTCTCTAACTACAGGTATTTGTTCAAGTTGTACTTTTTCTTTCCGAGTATCTATTATATAGGCCAAATATCCTGTACAACCTTTTTTAAGTAATCTTTCTGCCTGAGCTAGGGTCAGACATTGAGACTGCTTAGGTGAATAATCTCCGTTAAATGCTACCTTTGAATTTGATGCAGTCAAAAGGTTCACTTGCTTATGATGACAGTCTATCATATCATTGTGATTTACCAACCAATCCATTCTTAGGATTACATCAATTCCCCTAGCTGTATTGGAATATCCATACTACAATTTCTATAAATAGTTTTAACAGGAATTTTCTCATTGTTCACAATTTCTACGCAAAATGGTATATCTAAGTTTTCACATGGTATATTCAAATTTTTAGAAAAACTTTTAGATACAAATGAAAAAGTAGCACCATAGTCGAATAATACACATGCGTTTAAAGTGTTGATAGGGATGATTCCTGTCACCACGCCATGTGAAGCAACAGCATCCCTCACCGACATATTAAACGTTCTGGTAGTCGGTCGACTTTGCTCTCCAGCTACAACTACTGTTGATTTGTTGTTTGGTGTCCAGTTCATCCCTCCACTCTGGTCTTTTGGTTTTCGACAGTTTCTAACTTTATGATCCAAAGAACCACAGTTGAAACATCTAACCTTATTAGGGCACTGAGGAGAATAGTGTCCTTCCTGACCACAGGTATAACACTTGTCTTTCTTCATCCGACACTCCCCTTTATGCATTTTTTCACAGGTGATACAAAGGTCAATTTTAAACTTATTGTTCTTGTTGTTAAAGTTGTTATTAGCATTACGCACTTTCTTTCGCAGAATTGCTTGAAAAGGTATTATCCCATTTCCTTTAGTTATTATTATTAAACTTATCTGAACTAGATTTTCCCTTATATTTTCCTCCCTCACTCTGACTCCTTTTGTCTTTGTGGAATTTAATAAGGCTCTCATTTTTGCTTTCAACTATAATAGCTGTAACGATTGAGATTTTTATATTTAATTTTAAATATTTATTGAGTTAAATAAATATTTTATGTGATTTATTTATTGAGTTAAATAAATAAATTATGTGATTTATGGAAGTGATTTAATTAAATGTACATATTAATTAAATGAATGTGTAATATTTAAGTTAATTGATGTATATTAATTTTATATTATAGTTCTAATCTAATTAAGATAATTAAATTAGATGTATTCTGTGATAAAGTGTTACATGAATTATAATTAGGGAGTAATTATAATTATGTGGCAAATTTTATGTGATTTATTGATGTTAGATTTTAATTGATTAAATTAGTTGTTTAATATTTAATTGATTAAAATATGACATTGAAGTATGTGTTAACATGATTTATTAAATAAAAGAAAAAGGATTTTAAATGATTTTTTTAACCAAACAAGGCCCTTGCTTTTGTTTTAAAGGACTGTTGCCAAACAGGGCCCTTACACTAGCTTAAACCTAAATTACCTAAACCATGGTTAATTTAATAAAATTAGTTTTAAAAACTACATGTTGCCAGACATAGCCTTGTGGCTTTTGAATTTTGTAATTGCTAATTTAAATTATAGTATTTAGTAATAGTTAATACGTATTAGTGATATATCAGTTATATATTGTTCCTATACTATGTTAGATTAGAAGTTAGTCTGTATAGCTAAGAACAAAGAGAGAAAAGAAGAGCAGAGAAGTTAGAGAAGAGAAGGAAGAAGAAACTTGTGAAGGCTAGAGTTAATATTTGTATTCTTCTCCAATCATCAAAAAGATAATTACTATCTTATAGTTTTAAAGAATTGTAATTAGTTGTTCTTCCTTATTTAGAGTTTCTGTAAATTTTAGTTTTATGTGAATTTCATGAAATTGCAAAATCATGAATTTAATATATGTATTGTATCCATGTGTTGATTGTAGTAATTGTATGACATAAGATGATTTTCAAAAATCAAAGTACTGTAAAAATAAGTTGTATATGTGAAAATAGTGTTCTTATGAAAATTCATGTATTTGGTTGATTTAGAGTAGAAATTTATGAATTATATATGTGAATTGTGCAAATTGGTAGTTGTTTACGTTACTAGCTTCTATAACAGAAATAATGTATATATATAAAGTGGAATTGCTTGAGAAATTTTATTACAGTGATTTATTTTGTTAAAATATGAGTTTTATGAAAATAGTCAAATTGGACTTTTAAAACCATTGATTATCATTGTTTAGATGATTTTGTGTTTTAGAAGCATGTTATATATATGTATAATTGCATAGATATGATTTACAATGTTTCAGTTACTGTGAATTGCCGTTTGTTGGCTTGTTTGGGTTAATCGGTGAAGCAGAGTATCGTGGCTGTCTACCTCTGTCTGTGCTCCTACGCAGCTGCGCCGGTAGTACAGCCAAAAGCAGCACTGCTGCGCCTCTTGTCTTTCCCAGATTAAGCACCTGCGCAGCTGCGCCGGTGCCAAGGCCTTTAGCTGCACCGGAATCTGTGCAGTGGCAGTGTGTTTTAAACAATTATGCGGATTGTCTTCATGCCTAAGTTACATTACTGCTAAGATAATGATCATATATCTAGCTGCTATACCATGTGTTAACATTAAGTTGATAATTTCATAATTTGAGAAAAAAAAGTTTTGAAAACTTAATGTAGTATTTAAATTATAAACTATAATTGTTTAATTGTAAAATAAGTTACTTAATTATAATTTGATTAATTATAATTAAGAGTAAATATTTAATTTAAATTATAATTCTGTGAAATTATAATGTATAGAAGTTGATTTATTTTAATCAATTAGATGTTAATTTAAATTATAATTTATGTAATTATAATTTAATAAATGCATGTTTAATTATGGTATATAAATTGATAATTGCATAATTAATTATAATTTGTGTAATTATAATGCATGATATAGTTTAATTGATTATAAATTATAATTTGTTTATAATTTAAAAGGTAATTATAATTTAGTTAAATACATAATTAATTTAATTATGTGAATATGTGTGTGATGTAATTAACTATGTGATAGTTGATTATGATTATTTATTTATTTAGAGTGAGTTAACCATGAGGGTTAACCACTTATGTGAATTAGTTATGTATTAATTAATTTAGATTATTATAATTGAATAGGAAGTGTTTAAGTACGTGGTTGAGTTAAGTAGCTTGCGCGTAAGTCAAGTTTTCTAAACTCTGATCTTGTATTAATTTTATGCAAGTTTTCTAAACCCTGATCTTGTATTAATTTTATGCAAGTCTTATAACCTTAAACTTGTTAACAATTTCTTCAATTCATATATTCATTGTTGAGAATGTCTTTTCCATTTCTGTATTGGACAATTATTTATTTAATTGAAATGATCTTAACTTATTGTTCAAGTAAGATCCATTTATTATTTTAAATGCTTTAAGTTGATTCTAAAGCATATGTTAGTTCATAATTCTTTTATTTATGAATTATTGAAAGTCGATTCAACTAATCCTTAGTTGATGAACGTGAATTCTAAATTACCCTTGTAAGCTTATCCAAACCAAACTTTCTTTGGCGCGGACTAGAATTCAAATTACTGAGTTGAACAACCCTATTTACTAGGGGAGGTTACTACGCATAGCGTTGAGATGTTTGTGCACAATACATGGTATGAAGGGCTGATCCCCCTAAGTACGAGTTAAGGTCCATAGTCTTATTGACTGTTAAAGGTTTAAATAGAAATATTTCTAACCTAGGACAAGAGTTCAAAGGTCTAATGACACTCAGATAAATCCTATTTTTGAATTGTAATTGCGATTGAAAGAATTATTATTCAATTCTTTATTGTTGAAGCGAATCATATTATTTAGATTCTTTGAAAGATATCCTTTCATGTATATATTATTGTTAAACTCCAGTGAGCTGTGGTTTGCTCACTCTTGCATTAAATAACAATTTCAGTTAAGATTGATAATGCTGATGCTCCGTCTATAAGTAAGGGCAAGGGAAAGCAAAGCAAGTGAAGACTTGTTTATTTAATTGAGAATGATTGTAATAAGACTTGAATGTTATGTTTTTATTTCCGCACTTTATTATATTCATGTCAGGGTTAGAGTAACCCAGGATTATTTTAAAAAGGTTGTAACTCTTGTTGTAAGGGAGATTTATTTATTTTAATTTAAGTTGTAGTTTACTTTGCATTAGCCATTGGGTAGATGTATGTTATATTAGAAAGTGAACACCAAATCATGTGGAAACAAAGTACCCGGATTTGGGAGTGTCATAGGTTGGTATCAAAGCTATAGGTTATGAAACCTTAGGTGGGGGAAAACCTTAGGTAGTAGCCTTATAGGTAAGATCAAAAAGATAGATGTGATAGGTAAAAGATAATAAACTACCTCATGTGCTATATGTTTACATTATAGTATTCAAAGAGTGACGACTCGATATCACGTATTAATGAATTTTAAAATTCTTTTGTCAGGATGTTGAACGTTGGAGGACCTAGTCAGGCTAGAGAGGATGTACCTCAGGTGCCTAGAGATGAGGAGCCCCGTGACATACATGTTGTCTGGGAGCAGCTGGTTAGGAGAGAGCCATCTCCAGTGGTCACCATAGCTGGTCGGGAGCGTGAGCTGACACCTATTCCAGAGGATGAGGACGAGAACGAGTCTGAAGAGGAGGAATAGGATCCCGAAGAGGAATTCCCACCTCACTCTACTAGTGCTGAGATGTACGAGGCAGTCTACGATAGCAACGTGGAGCTTCATGGACGAGTAGAAGATCTCGAGGAGACTATCCAGCAGCGAGACGAGACGATCGAGGAAATGGCAAGTGACCTAGGAGATGCACAATGGAACCTGATACATATGGAGGTTGATAGAGATGCTACTCGATTTGAACTGGCAAAACTGAAGCAAGACATCCAGGAGGAGTTGAGGAAGCGTGCCAGAGCTGAAGAGTTAAGCTTGAGGGCTAATCAACGAGCCGATCGAGCTGAAGATGAAGCTGAAGCCAAGAGGGCCAAGCTGAGGGAAATGGAATATGCTTTTTATACAGCGATAGAGAGAGCTCAGGACCGTATTTTCTACTACTCAGCTCAGTTCCAAGGTTTACCGTGGTATGTGGTGGACCGAAGAACGACGTTTCGGGTAATGGAAGAGGAACGCAGAGAGGCTGTGTGACGCATTAATATGCCTAGGCAGTAGTAACAGTAGCAGTAGTAGAGTTTTGTTTATGGGTTGCTTTTTGTAGTAAATAAAGTAAATCCCATAAATTGAGATAAGAATGGGATGAGTTTATAATGTAATCCTGTAACTTTTCCAGTTCAGGAAGGATGATGTAAATGGCAAAAATGCTATCTGTTGATGTTTTTTTAACTATGAGTAATGAATAAAAGAAGTTTATGGACGTGCTATGTGTTATATGTGAACTGAGCCATTTAAACGTTTAAGTATGAACTTGGATATACTTAATAGTGGAATAAAGGGTCTAATAATAATATTTTCTTAACAAAAAATGCCTCATTGAAGAAGACCAACGCGTCAAAACCCCGAGGGTTCGATGAACAACAATAACGATGGGACGAACCCCAACACGGTTCAGCAGTTGGTGAACCTGTTATCCGGAGCTCTTGTGAATCAGTCGCAAGTACATGGAACAACGTTCAAGGAATTTAAGGCAGCAAGACCGCCTGAGTTCAAAGGATCGACCAACCCTATCGAGGCTCAGACGTGGGTTATGGAAATAGAGAAGGTATTTGACGTGGCTAGAGTAGGTGAAGACCAGAAGACAGCGTTTACGGCTTTCATGTTGAAGTCGGATGCTAGCTTTTGGTGGCAGGCTAACAAGACCCGAGAGGGAGAGGGAGTCATAACGTGGGAATGTTTCAAGAAAATGTTCTACGAGATGTATTTCCCAGTGAGTTCGCAGGACCAGATAGAGGTCCAGTTCCTAGAACTTAAGCAAGGAGGGATGACGGTGTCCGAGTATGCCGCTAAGTTTAAATAGTTGGCCAAGTTTGCTACTTATCAGGTCAGCACTGACGCTAGGAAAGCGAGAAGGTTTGAGCGGGGACTGAAGCCCTGGCTCTACAGCAAGGTTTCCATGTTCCAGCTGAATACCTTTGTAGTGGTGCTGGAGAAAGCCATACTTGCTGAGGGGGAAAGTGAAGCGGTGACAAAGTTCAACCAAGATAAGAAAAAGAAGAATGAGTTAGAAACCAAGACTGGGGGTAGCAACGCTGTGAACCAGAAGAGGAAGTGGTCTGATAATACCACTATTGGGAGTCAGCAGGGAAGCCAGCAGAAGAGGAAGTTTGAAGCATGTGCTACATGCTGTAAGAATCACACTGGCGTGTGCATGAAGGGGAAGCGGGTGTGCTTCAACTGTGGTCAGGAAGGCCACATCGTGCCTAATTGCCCAAACCCGAAGAAGGGAGCTTGCTTTACATGTGGATCCAAAGATCACATGGCTCGTAACTGCCCAAAGAAGCTGACGGCAGGGTCAACAGGGAGCGGAGGGAATGGAAGCGGCAGTACCGTTACTATTGCTGCACCATTGCAAGCTGTTCGACCCACTGCACGGACATTCAATATGATGGTGCAGGATGCTGTGCAATCAAAAGACGTGGTGTCAGGTATTATTCCGGTCAATAGTATAAATGCATATGTATTATTTGATTCAGGTGCTACTTGTTCATTCATATCTGATGATTTTGCAAAAACCTTAGACTTACCCGTAGAGGAGTTAGTTTACCCTTTGAACTTAGAGATTGCGAATAGGGAGGTTATTCCTATTAGGAGCGTTTATAAGAACTGTAGATTGGACATTAAGGGTCAGGAACTTAGAGTAGATTTGATTTCAATTAAACTTGGGGAATTTTACATCATACTAGGTATGGATTGGTTGTTCAACCATGGGGCGATAATCGACTATCAGAAGAAGTCGGTAAACCTTACGACTCTGTCGAAGTTGGTGTTCTATGGTAGCAAATTGCCTAAACAAGCGAGTTGTCTGACGGTTATGCAAGCCAAGAAACTTCTGACACAAGGCTGTGTAGGATATCTAGCCTACATAGTAGATACGCGTAAGGAAAGCCCGAAGGTAGAGGAAATATCGGTAGTTAAGGAGTTTGTGGACGTTTTTCCAAGCGATTTGCCAGGACTTCCGCCAGATAGGGAGACAGAGTTCATGATCTATTTAGTGCAGAGAACTGCTCCGATTTTGAAGGCTCCGTACCGAATAGCTCCAGTCGAGATGAAGGAACTGATGGTTCAACTGCAAGAACTGTTAGACAAGAAGTATATCTAATCGAGCGTTTCGCCGTGGGGAGCGCCTATTTTTTTTGTTTAGAAGAAAGATGGATCGATGCATTTTTGCATTGATTATAGGGAGTTGAATAAAGTTACGATCAAGAATAGGTATCCTTTACCTAGGATCGATGACTTATTTGATTAATTGAAGGGTGCGAGGTACTTCTCGAAAATTAATTTGAGAAGCGGGTATCATCAGTTGAAGGTGAGGAAGGAAGATATATCGAAAACGGCTTTTAGGACTCGATATGGTCATTACGAGTTCTTGGTGATGTCATTTGGTCTTACGAATGCCCCAGCTGCATTTATAGACCTAATGAACAGGGTGTTCAAGCCATTTTTGGACAAGTTCGTCGTAGTGTTCAGAGATGACATCCTGGTTTATTCCAAGACCGAGGAGGAGCATGATGAACACTTACGACTAACCTTAGAAGCACTGAGACGAGAGAAGCTTTACACTAAATTCTCGAAATACGAATTCTGGTTAGAACGTGTGCAATTTCTTGGCCACGCGATCGACAAGGATGGTATTTTGATAGATCCGTCGAAGGTTGAGGCCGTAATAAGTTGGGATCAACCGAAGACGCCGTCTGAAGTAAGGAGTTTCTTGGGATTGGCAAGTTATTATTGTAGATTTATCCAAGACTTTTCTAGAATAGCAACTCCATTGATGAATTTGACTCGTAAAATAGTTAAGTTTGTTTGGACAGAGACGTGTGAGGAAAGTTTTAAAGAGCTGAAGAAGAGGCTGAGTACTGCGCCTGTATTGTCTTTACCGGATAGTTCGGGGAATTTCGTGGTATATAGTGATGCCTCACATAAAGGATTAGGCTGTGTGTTGATGCAGAGCGGCAAAGTCATTGCCTATGGGTCACGTCAACTGAAGGATTATGAGAACGGGTATCCGACCCATGATCTAGAATTGGAGGCAGTAGTGTTTGCCCTAAAGATTTGGAGGCACTACTTATATGGAGAGAAGTGTGAAATATACACAGATCACAAGAGTTTGAAGTATATATTTTCCCAGAAGGATTTGAACATGCGCTAAAGAAGATGGTTGGAACTGATTAAAGACTACGATTGCGAGATACTTTACCATCCGGGTAAAGCTAATGTTGTTGTTGACGCTTTGAGCAGAAAAGGTCCGGAGAAGTTGAATATGTTAACTGACCAGGATCAGTTACTAGAACAGATGGCTAGATTGGAATTGGAAGTGAAGTTTTCAAAGGAATCGGATGAGAAGTTGTTTCAAGTAACCACTAGTTCTACTCTAGTAGACAAAGTGAAAGAAGCACATTCACGATGAAGAATGTAAGAAGATTTGGAAGAGGATAACCGATGACGAAGAGTTCAAGTTTAAAATCGATAATGAAGGTCTGTTACGATTTGAAGGTAGAATATGGGTACCTCCAGTACCAGAGGTCAAAGAGGAGATTCTGAGCGAAGCTCATAGTTCTAGATATTCTATTCACCCCGGGAGTACAAAGATGTACCAGGATCTCAGGCATCATTTCTGGTGGCCGAATATGAAGAGGGACGTTGCTGAATGTGTTGCGAAGTGCTTAACGTGCCAGAAAGTCAAAGCAGAACACCAGAGACCAAGTGAACTGCTGCAACCGTTAGAAATTCTAGAGTGGAAGTGGGAGCACATCACGATGGATTTCGTGGTAGGTCTTCCAGCGACTCAGAAGGGATTTGATGCGATATGGGTTATAGTGGATCGACTGACGAATTCAGCCCACTTTCTGCCGATCAGGGTTAAGTACAGCCTGGATAAGCTAACGAAGCTATACGTCAAGGAAATTATTTCTCGACATGGTGTTCCGATGTCGATTGTGTCCGATAGAGATCCGCGTTTTACGTCTAATTTATGGAAGCGTTTGCAAGAATGTATGGGAACGCAATTGTGAATGAGTACAGCGTATCATCCTCAGACTGATGGCCAAAGCGAAAGAACGATTCAAACGCTTAAAGATATGCTGAGAGCTTGTGTGATGGACTTCAAGGGAAGTTGAGAGGATCATCTACCATTGTTGGAGTTCGCCTACAACAATAGTTACCATGCGAGTATAGGCATGCCGCCTTACGAAGCATTATACGGCAGAAACTGCAGGACTCCTTTGTGCTGGGATGAAGTCGGGGAACATAAATTGTTGGGACCAGAATTAGTACAACAAACAGCCAAAATTGTGAAGCTGATCAGAACGAGATTAGTTGCTGCTCAAGACAGACAGAAGAAGTATGCCAATTTACATCGACAGAACCGAGAATTCTTATCAGGAAGTTTCGTGTTCCTGAAAGTATTTCCCTGGAAGGGGAAGATTCGATTCGGTAAGAAAGGAAGCTGAGTTCCCGATTCATTGGACCTTTCGAGGTACTACGAAAGGTGGGCGAGGTTGCTTACGAGATTGCATTACCTCCAGAGCTCGAGAATATACATAATGTCTTTCATATTTCTGTATTAAGACCTTACAAGCATGATTATAAATATGTAATAGAATATGAACCTTTGCTATTTGATAAAGACTTAACTTATAAAGAAGTGTCTGTTCAAATAGTTGATAGAAAGGAACAAGTACTTAGGAATAAAGTGATACCTTCTGTTAAGGTAATCTGGAGGAACCACAGTGCTGAAGAAGCTACGTGGGAACTCCAAGATGTTATGATGAAATCTTATCTGCATTTATTTGCTTAGTTGTGTGTAACCCCTTATATACTGCTTCTGGGGACAGAATCCTTTTAAGGAGGAAAGAATGTAATAGACGAGAATTTTTTTTTATGTATGATTCTGGGGACAGAATCCTTTTAAGGAGGGAAGATTGTAACGATTGAGATTTTTATATTTAATTTTAAATATTTATTGAGTTAAATAAATATTTTATGTGATTTATTTATCAAGTTAAATAAATAAATTATGTGATTTATGGAAGTGATTTAATTAAGTGTACATATTAATTAAATGAATGTGCAATATTTAAGTTAATTGATGTATATTAATTTTATATTATAGTTCTAATTTAATTGAGATAATTAAATTAGATGTATTATGTGATAAAGTGTTACATGAATTATAATTACCGAGTAATTATAATTATGTGGCAAATTTTATGTGATTTATTGATGTTAGATTTTAATTGATTAAAGTAGTTGTTTAATATTTAATTGATTAAAATATGACATTGAAGTATGTGTTAAAATAATTTATTAAATAAAAGAAAAAGGATTTTAAATGATTTTTTAACCAAACAAGGCCCTTGCTTTTGTTTTAAAGGACTGTTGCCAAACAGGGCCCTTACACTAGCTTAAACCTAAATTACCTAAACTATGGTTAATTTAATAAAATTAGTTTTAAAAACTACATGTTGCCAAACATAGCCTTGTGGCTTTTGAATTTTGTAACTGCTAATTTAAATTATAGTATTAAGTAATAGTTAATACGTATTAGTGATATATCAGTTATATATTGTTCCTATACTATGTTAGATTAGAAGTTAGTCTGTATAGCTAAGAACAAAGAGAGAAAAGAAGAGCAGAGAAGTTAGAGAAGAGAAGGAAGAAGAAACTTGTGAAGGCTAGAGTTAATATTTGTATTCTTCTCCAATCATCAAAAAGGTAATTACTATCTTATAGTTTTAAAGAATTGTAATTAGTTGTTCTTCCTTATTTTGAGTTTCTGTAAATTTTAGTTTTATGTGAATTTCATGAAATTGCAAAATCATGAATTTAATATATGTATTGTATCCATGTGTTGATTGTAGTAATTGTATGACATAAGAGGATTTTCAAAAATCAAAGTACTGTAAAAATAAGTTGTATATGTGAAAATAGTGTTCTTATGAAAATTCATGTATTTGGTTGATTTAGAGTAGAAATTTATGAATTATATATGTGAATTGTGCAAATTGGTAGTTGTTTACGTTACTAGCTTCTATAACAGAAATAATGTATATATATAAAGTGGAATTGCTTGAGAAATTTTATTACAGTGATTTATTTTGTTAAAATATGAGTTTTATGAAAATAGTCAAATTGGACTTTTAAAACCATTGATTATCATTGTTTAGATGGTTTTGTGTTTTAGAAGCATGTTATATATATATATATATATATATATATATATATTATTGCATATGTATGATTTACAATGTTTAAGTTACTGTGAATTACCGTTTGTTGACTTGTTTGGGTTAATCGGTGAAGTAGAGTATCGTGGCTGTCTGCCTCTGTCTGTGCTCCTGCACAGCTGCGCCTGTAGTACAGCCAAAAGCAGCGCAGCTGCGCCTCTTGTCTTTCCCAGATTAAGCACCTGCGTAGCTGCGCCGGTGCCAAGGCCTTTAGATGCGCAGCTGCGCTGGATTCTGTGCAGTGGTAGTGTGTTTTAAACAATTGCGCATATTGTCTTTATGCCCAAGTTACATTATTGCTAAGATAATGAACATATATCTAGCTGCTATAACCTGTGTTAACATGAAGTTGATAATTTCATAATTTGAGAAATAAGAAGTTTTTAAAACTTAATATAGTCTTTAAATTATAAACTATAATTGTTTAATTGTAAAATAAGTTACTTAATTATAATTTGATTAATTATAATTAAGAGTAAATGTTTAATTTAAATTATAATTCTGTGAAATTATAATGTATAGAAGTTGATTTATTTTAATCAATTAGATGTTAATTTAAATTATAATTTATGTAATTATAATTTAATAAATGCATGTTTAATTATGGATTATAAATTGATAATTGCATAATTAATTATAATTTGTGTAATTATAATGCATGATATAGTTTAATTGATTATAAATTATAATTTGTTTATAATTTAAAAGGTAATTATAATTTAAGTAATTATAATTTGATTAAGTGTTTGAATTATAATTGTTTAATTATAATTTAGTTAAATACATAATTAATTTAATTATGTGAATATGTGTGTGATGTAATTAACTATGTGATAGTTGATTATGATTATTTATTTAGTTAGAGTGAGTTAACCATGAGGGTTAACCACTTATGTGAATTAGTTATGTATTAACTGATTTAAATTATTATAATTGAATAGGAAGTGTTTAAGTACATGGTTGAGTTAAGTAGCTTGCGCGTAAGGCAAGTTTTCTAAACCCTGATCTTGTATTAATTTTATGCAAGTTTTCTAAACCCTGATCTTGTATTAATTTTATGCAATTCTTTTAACCTTAAACTTGTTAACAATTTCTTGAATTCATATATTCATTGTTAAGAATGTCCTTTCCATTTCTATATTGGATAATTGTTTATTTAATTGAAATGATCTTAACTTATTGTTCAAGTAAGATCCAGATATTATTTTAAATGCTTTAAGTTGATTCTAAAGCATATGTTAGTTCATAATTCTTTTATTTATGAATTATTGAAAGTCGATTCAACTAATCCTTAGTTGATGAACGTGAATTCTAAATTACTCTTGTAAACTTATCCAAACCAAACTTTCTTTGGTGCGGACTTGAATTCAAATTACTGAGTTGAACAACCCTATTTACTAGGGGAGGTTACTACGCATAGCGTTGAGATGTTTTTGCACAATACATGGTACGAAGTGCTGATCCCCCTAAGTACGAGTTAAGGTCCATAGTCTTATTGACTGTTAAAGGTTTAAATAAAAATATTTATAACCTAGGACAAGAGTTCAAAGGTCTTATGACACTCAGATAAATTCTGTTTTTGAATTATAATTGCGATGAAAGAATTATTATTCAATTCTTTATTGTTGAAGCGAATCATATTATTCAGATTCTTTGAAAGATATCCTTTCATGTATATATTATTGTTAACCTCCAGTGAGATGTGGTTTGCTCACTCTTGCATTAAATAACAATTTCAGTTAAGGTTGATAACGTTGATGCTCCGTCTACAAGTAAAGGCAAGGGAAAGCAAAGCAAGTGAAGACTTGTTTATTTAATTGAGAATGATTGTAATAAGACTTGAATGTTATGTTTTTATTTCCGCACTTTATTATATTCATGTCAGGGTTAGAGTAACCCGAGATTATTTTAAAAAGGTTGTAACCCTTGTTGTAAGGGAGATTTATTTATTTTAATTTATGTTGTAGTTTACTTTGCATTAGCCATTGGGTAGATGTATGTTATATTAGAAAGTGAACACCAAATCATGTGGAAACGAAGTACCCAGATTTGGGAGTGTCACAATAGCTTTCTCTATAATTTCATAGAAAGTTTTTACTTGGAACACTGATATTTTGCTACGAATCTTGGGTTTTAACCCATCTTCGTACCTTCGAGTCTTTCTTGCTTCCGTATCAACTTGATGCGAAGCAAACCTTGCTAACCATTAAACTTTGCTGTATATTGAGATACAGTAAGTTCCCCTTATTTTAGTTCCAAGAATCGTACCTCCATACGATCTTTTGTTGATTGGGGAAAATAGTTTTCAAAGAATAGTTCTTTAAACCTATCCTATGAAACTATATTAGTTCCTGCTCGAACTTTTGTAGTTTCCAACCAATAATTTACCTCCCCTTTTAGGAAAAAGGTGGCATAGACAGTTTTTTGTTTTTCACTAACATTTGTTAGTATGAAGAATTTCTCTATCTATGTTATCTAGGTTTGGACCTCTACGGGCTCTGTTGTACCCTTGAACTCAGGTGGGCCTACTTGTTTAAAGTCTTTAAACAGGGTATGTTGGTTAGTTTGTCTACCCTGAACCGTTCCTAACAATAAGTCTACCAGTTTCTGTGTAGGATTTTCCTCATCATCTACTTCCCTCTGGGGTCTTCTTCTTGGTGGCATATTATCTATAATCAAAAGATAAAAACAAGTATAAATGCAAGTACAGGTAATTCACATAAGAGTCTGATATTTCACATAGAACTTTTATTTGTATTACAAATAGGAAATTACATATCCGACTAGTGGTTTATATATATCACTACTAGCTAGTACACATCAAAATTCATGCTCTTTATTTATACCACAATAGTAGTAGAGCACTTAGATTCTTGTTCTATACCTAGAAATCTATGGTTTCATCAAAGGAATTTTGGATCATGTGGCATACCACTAATCGATCTATCATGTAGGCAGTCTTGTTATTCTGTACCGGATATCTGACTACTCGACGCTGTAAACCGTCAAATGTATCCGGAGTCCCTCTAACATTCCTAGATACCCTTGTCAGTGCCTCCTGCCTTCCCCTCTGAGCATTGTGCAGTAATGTCCTCAGTCGGGTGGTATTACCCCTCTCATGCTCCAGCAAATTCTTAGCCACATGTGCCCTAAACTCAGTATTAGTAATATAGGTTTCAGATTGTAATTCTATTGCTGTAATTGCCTCATTGTGCGCTTATATTCCCATTAATTGTCCAGCCACAGGATCTTGATCCTCTTCAGCATCTAACAATTCTTGGTCATGCACTATCTCCCCTTCTTCCGGATCACTCTCTTGTTCTATCATTATCTGAGGTGGGTTTATAACTTCTGGCATATCCTCAGTATCTGAGTTGGCCATCCAACAAAATATCTTAATTTCATTACTAGCTTTTAAAAGACTTTACACAAAACAAAAAGGCTTTTAATGTTATTTTCTGTGTATTTCATATTTTTACGGACTCAAAAACTATATCCTAAGATACCTCTAACTTAGAGCTATAGCTTATAGCTCTGATACCAACCTGTGACGCCCCTAAATCTATACACCCGTGGTATTCGATTTGGTGCTCACGTAATTATCCAATTGATGTAACGCCCCAAAATCTGTACACCCGCGGTATCCGATTCTGTGATCACAACTAACTGAATCAACGATATTTACTAAATAAGATATAATTCCTATTCATCCAAGGTTCACAGTATCCCATAACAGATGGTGATCCTTTATCAGGACTATACATAGCTGTGTTTGGATACCCTCACTTAGATGTGTATAGACTGTATCTGATGAGTTTCTATTATTCATATTACTTACACAACCGAAATCCAGAATATCGACAATAACATGATAAGTCCATATTGCCAATATCCTCACTCAGAATGTGTAAAGACTGCATCATATGAATATCTATTATCTCTAAGACCTATATAGCCGAAATCTAGAATATCGACAATAACATGATCAGTCCATATTGCCAATATCCTCACTCGGGTAGATAGTTCTTAGGGATGCTGTACTAATTCAATTGTACTATTCAATCATCTAAGAATATAAAGAAACACGGTTGCGGAAGCAAAAGATGATAATATATATAATAAGTTTAATTACATGGTTCTCAACATAGAGTACTGAATTACAAAACAAAGGTCTTTAAAAGACTTTAAAACATTAAAACGATAATTTAAACTAATTAGCACAAGGCATCTTCCCCTTATTTGTTCCAGATGTTCCAGGGTTACCGTCTAACACTGCCAGGGAAATAATTTGCAAGAATGAGCTATAACACGCTCAGCAAGTTTATAATTGTAAACAAATAGCTTTTGATTTGAAGAAGTGGTAGTTCAACAAGCAATTTTAACTGAGGGTTGATAACCGAATCGGAGTCATATCAACCATTTCTGTCAGTTGCAAGGACTTAGAAATAAATATATTTCATTCGGATATGATATAGGGGATCAGCCTAGTCAATATCCTAGGAGTATGCATATCATCCTAACCGTGCCCACGTGCACTTCAAGTGCTTTATTAACACTATATAAGTCCAATTTCAGGGTAATTTCCATCTCAGTATAAGATGTCTTACCAAAACAATTTGGTTTGACCAACAGTTTATGCTTAATAAATAATAATATAATATTGACTGAATAAGCAATTCATTTCTTAAGTCATGCTGAAACAATAGCAATAACTTCACAATAACTGGTAACAACTTGGTTTGGTATAATATATTGAACAGAATTTCAATAGGGTTCAAGTACTTGCGCAAAGTAAATCGATAAGGTTTAGAATACTTGCCTGAGCGAAGAACGATTATATAATGCTACTTGAAGTATTGGAAACACCTAGATATGTTAAAACATATTTATATAGTTCGTTAGTATCGATAGCAATACCTAACTACTCAAACTATATAAGTTTGGTCTAAGTTTGACATGATTTCGGTGTCCTAAAACATCATTATTTATTTATTATGTCAATTTTGTAGTTAAACTTTATTTATAAGCTTTGTTATTATTTTTGATAATTTATAATAATTTCTAGAAGCTTAAAGTAATTATTAAACATTTAATTATCCTTTAAATGATTTTTAAATCATTTATTTTATCTCTAGATAATTAATATATACTTAGAATAATTTTTAAAACCTTAGTTTTATTTTTAAATTATCAATAGTCATTTATTATAATTTTTAGAATATAAATATCATTTTAAAATAATTTATTATTATTTATAAATGATCTATTTAATAAAATTATTAAATAATTTAATTATAAATAAATAAAATATTTATTAAATTTTATCTCAAAATATCAAAAGTTAATTTTTGTAATTTAAAATAATTTTTAAAACTGATTTTATAATTATTTCTATTTATTTTAATTTTTTTAATTTTCTGAAAATATTTTTGATTTTGTCCGTCGCTATAGGCCTTTAGCGATGAAAAGTGTAGTCTTAGGTGTTCTTCACCTCTGAAGAACCAGCTTGGTCAACGCCGGGTAGCCCGTTTGACCATCATGATTCTTATTGGTTTAATCTGTTTTTAGGTTGTTAAGTGCTTCAATCATGTAATATTCAGGTAGTACTACAACTTAGTATCACTTCTGGATTCTAAGTGTAACATAACAATAAGTTATTAATGGTCAAAGTCACTACCAAACTTGTTTATCAGTTTCTGGGTAACCCATAAACTTGGTCAACGTCGGTCAACGTTTTTATGGCCTCCAGATCTATCAGTTCGTGTGATATGTTTGTGTTTTAATTGTTGTAGGTTGTAGTCTATATACCAAGGTACATATATGTGACATTTAGTTGGACAGAGTAAGATCCTAAGGTCTAGATCTAAGTCGGTCAAAGGACAATCAAGAGCTGTTCTTCATGTTCATCAATTTTCTGGAAAACCCAGAAACTCGGTCAAGCTCGGTTAACGCTATTTGACCATTAATTCTGGTAATCCTATGATTCCTTTATATGTTAGAGTGCTTCAGTGGTGTACTTTACATGTCAAACTACAACATAGATACAAAAGATAACACAAATAACATAACGATTGAGAGACGCATGTCAGTCAAAGTACCCCACTCGGCTGTTCATAAGATTTCTGGGTACCCCAGAAATCAGAAACTAGCGATTCAAGTAGGCTCCTTGCAATGATTATATCTCTCAACCTGTTGATCCGTTTAGCGTGATTTCACTTCCAGTTTACTCAGCTCGTGACATACTACGACTAAAATACAAATAACACATCAATTAATTAACATACACGGATCTACAGGCCCTGACATTCGACTGTCAGACCTCTCTTCCCATAATTTTTAGTTTGCTTAAAACTTCATTTTGATGAGTCTAGATGTTATGGAAACATGTTCTATGAACCCAGATCACTAACTAACATGTTATTATGTATTACTAAACATCTAAACAACATTTTTACTATAGCATCATAGATCTAGCATAGAATTAGGGTTTGTACCTTTCTTGCTTGATTTCTTCTTTCTAGCTACTGATTCTGATCTTGTGGTTGCTTGGGCTTCTTATGGCATGTATTATGAGTGTTGTAGCTTCAAAATTTCATGGGTTTTGGCCAGAATATGGGCTGCTATTTATAGAACTTAGAAGATAGGGTTTTTTGGTCCTTTTTACCTACTTGCCTCCAAAAATATCCTAGACATGATAGTTGTGCTGTTTTGGGGAGGGTTTCTATCTGATAGCAAGTTCATTGAACCTAGTCCTATGTGTTGGCACCTACTTGTGAGCTAGTTTACCTTAATTAGTAGCTAAATCCCACTTTAATTAACCCTAATTGCAATTAGGATTTTGTTTTTCATGATTAGGATGTTATAATTATGTAATTAACACTCAATTAAAGTTTAGTTAACATAATTAGAGTTAAGTTTAATCTAAATTAGGTTTGTAACAAGTAATTAGGGTTAGGGTTTAGTAATTAGGTTTAGGATTTTCAAATTTAGGTTTAGGGTTTCCTAATTTAAGATTAGGGTTTCCTAAACTAAGGTTTGCATATACCCTAATAAGCGCGACAAAGCATTTTGTCAGTGTAAGCACGACAAAGCAACTTGAAAAATTAAATATACTGAAAAGTCCAAATACGGAGAAAATTTTTAAGCACGAAGTGTCAAGCACGTCAATTTTCGAACAAAATTATTTGACCTAATTTCTTTAATAACAACACAATACGCATTCGGAGCGGAGAGATTTTATTTAATAAACACAAAATTTATATAATCGGTTCGTATTAGGGTTTTGGGATCTTACAATAACTTTGACTACGCGTCATTGTTTGAGGGTATGTCGGAGGAGGAGGTTGAGTCAGTGCCGATTAATACGGTACTGTCTACTGAGGAGGTGGAGACAATGCCGATTAATATGGTATTGCCTAATGAGGGGGAAGCGGAGGAGTCAGCACAAGGGGAGTCTATGAAAATGTTGTTCATGGCAATACTGGACAGAAATGTCCAACTGAGTAAGGAGGTCTGTGACCTCAAGAAAGTGGTGGATGATGTGGTAGAAGATAGAGAGGATATGGAGATCTTCTGGGAGGCTGAGCACGATGAGAAAGTTATGGCTTAGGATAAAGTCTGGGACTTGAAGGTAGAAGTCCAGGAACTGAAGGCGGAGCTTCTGAACAAGAAGCAGAAGATAGGTAGAATGTGCTATATTCATAGGTGTTCGCACGAGGATTACCAGCAACAGATGGCTGAGTATCCTGTGGAGGAAGGACAGACTCGGCATACTATTAGCAGGGACATTGTGGCCAGTATGGCTGATGCGGATTACATGAATGTCGTGTTACAGATGTAGTTCCGTAGTATGTATAGAAAAGATAGCGATGTAAATGTGTGTATAGCTAGTGATGACGTAAAACCCTCTTTTGTATAGATAATGGTAGTCTTTTGTAAATCCCAACTTTTGGAAAGTGATTGCGGGATAGTATTGTAAATGGCCGAAGCCATGTAATGTAAAGTGTAGTGTTATACTACAAGGAAGTATTTTAATATAAGGGTTTTATTGAAAATACTTGGCAATGTGATTGAGTTATTATTTGATTGTTAATAATAACCGAATAAAGGAATAAAGAATAACGAAATATTTTCACATTAACAGAAAATGCCGCCAAGAAGACGTGCAAGAAATCAAGAAGAACCTCGTAATGAGGAGGAGCAAGGGAATAATAACCCGATGCAGAATTTGTGAATCTTCTAGCTACGGCTCTCAATCAAACGAGAGGTACCGTACGCACTAATCCTGGGGTAGGTCGGGGGACTACCTTTAAGGAGTACAAGATAATAGGTCCGCCTGAGTTCTATGGAACTACGGACCCTATCGCCGCCTAAGTATGGGTAAAGGAAATAGAGAAGGCATTTGTAATTGCAAATATCGGAGAGGTGCAGAAGACTTCTTTTGCGACTTACATGATGAAGGGGGAGGCCAACTACTGGTGGGAAGCCAACCAGGGTAGGGTCGGAACAGAAGTTATTACATGGGAGCGGTTCAAGGAGTTATTCTTTGAGAACTACTTCCCCATGAGCATGCAGGGGATAATGGAGATTCAAGTCCTAGAACTGAAGCAGAGGGATATGATGGTACCCCAATACGCGGCAAGGTTTACTCCACACCAAGTGGACACAGAGTTGCGAAAGGCACGACGGTTCGAGCAGGGATTGAAACCCTGGCTCTACAACTGCATATCGGTTTTCCAAAGTGTTACCTTTGGAGCGGTGTTAGAAAAGGTGGTTATCGCAGAGGGTGGGAGTGAGACGTTGACCTTATACCACAAGGAGAAGAAGAATAAGGCTAAGACTGAGGTATCAGTCAAGATCGAGGGAGCCAGTGGAAGTGGCCAGAAGAGGAAAGATTTCAGCTCCGGGAATACCGGAGTAAAATAGGAGTTTTCCAAGAGGAAGATGGAAGTGTGCAAGAATTACGGTAAGACTCATCTGGGAGTCCGCCTCAATGGTAAGGCGGTCTATTATAACTGTGGACAGGAGGGGCATATTTCGCCTAACTGTCCAAGTCCCAAGAAGAGTCGCGGTTGTTTTGTATGTGGATCTACGGACCACATGGCGCGTAAATGTCCGAAGAAGGGTTTGGATGGTGGGAAGGGAGCTAGCGGTAATAAGCTGGCGATTGGTGGTGCAGTACCACATGGTAGACCGACTGTTCGTACTTTTAATATGACGGTCCAAGATGCAGTAGCATCAAGCGATGTCGCAGCAGGTATCATTCCGGTCAACAACATTAATGCATATGTACTGTTTGATTCAGGTGCAACGTGTTCGTTCATAGCATGTGAGTTTGCTAAACGATTAGGATTACTCCCCGAAAAACTTGTAATACCTTTAAACAATAAGGTAGCAAACGAAGATGTAATTCCTGTGGACTCGGTTCATAGGAGTTGTTGTATGGATATTAGAGGTAACAAATTGTCGGTAGATCTTATACCGATAAAGTTAGGAGAATTCGATGTAATTCTCGGAATGGACTGGTTAATTAACTATGGGGCGATGATAGATTGCCAAAATAAGAGTGTGAACCTTCGAATTTCTAAGAAACCCAAGGTAGTGTTCTACGGCAGTAAATCACCGGGACGCTCTTGTTGTCTAACCATGACGCAAGCCAAAAAATTGTTAAAGAAGGGATGCGAAGGTTACCTATGCCATGTTGTTGATACCCAAAAATTGGGAGCAATGTTGGAACAGTTACATATAGTCAATGAGTATGCGGATGTATTTCTGAGTGACTTGCAAGGTCTTCCACCCGATAGGGAGACCGAATTTGTTATAGACATTGAGCCAGGGACGACACCAGTTTCAAAGGCACCATATTGTATGGCAACTGTGACGCCCCCAAAATAGGTTCAGTACCAACCCATTCTGAGTCGCCAAATACATGGTACAGAATTCAAATACAATCTTTTATAACAAAAGGTCGTGAGAAATACAACCATACAACTATGAATTTCAATGCAAATCGTATATAATACGAAAAATAAACATTCAAATTCATTCCTTATTTATTATAATTATTATCCCACTATTTTATAAAAATAGCGAGGACTACTACTGCTCTATTCTGACCATCACACTGATCCCCGACTAGTTCCCGCAACATTCTCATTCCCTGAAGAGGACAATAGATGAAAAGGGTGAGCTCAACTAGCCCAGTAAAGAATATTATGACCAAGATAATGGAAAATAAATTATCGTTAGTCTTCAACAATTTAGATAAAATATTATGGACAATAAGTTTTAGATCGACAATTGCAGCAAAAATATCAATTCATTAGAAGAGTTATGTAGAGAATGAAGTCTACTATGTTCTATGATTTAAAAGTCCATCATCAATATTTTATTCCTGTAACATCAATCAATATATATCTCAAATCAAATATTCATCTTTGCACTACGGGCCAAAGATATTCATTTGTATCACCAGTGGTCATGTTCATCTCAACACCTGTCCATCTTTGCACTACGGGCCAAAGATATTCATCAGGTAATCATTCATCTTTGCTCTACAGGCTAAAAATATTCAGTTATATCACCATTTAGGACTGAGAATGATGAAAAATAATATAAATAACGAATCTAGTGAGATAAAGGACAAAGATTAGGGATTCGTAATTTAGTTTAACCAAGTTTAATAATACTCCGTAATAATCAATTGTGAAGCAAAATTCAAGAATGAAGATCAAAACTTGGATCCAATCAAAGATAGGAACCTTAACAAGCAACTTGGACAAATAGAAGAAAATTTAATTTTTTTTGTGAATAGTGCCGTATACGTGAATAGTAATCCCGTCGGAAAAAGTAAGAATTTCATAATAAAATCCATGCCAATATTTTGGTATAATGATATTGAAAAGAATAACATCATTTACGAAAGAAAATAACATCCCTTACCTTAACAGGAGAGTAGTTTTGATCGAAATATCGGATATTATGTGGACGAAAACTTGCATTGTTATCAACGCTCGAAGTATCTAAATACTCACAAGAAATACACTCGATATTACAGAGAGAAAATTTTCTGATTCTGGTGTGATTTTCATTTCTAACTAAGCAACCTATTTACAGGAAAAGCTTAGGGTGCCAATGTTGACAAAACTGCAGACGGATGAAATTTTCTCAGCATACAAACTTTGAAAAAGTTGGCAAGTTTGGCAAGTTTGGCAGCACAGAGGGAAAAAAAATATGTCACATGCTTTATAATATATATATATATATATATATATATATAATAATAATAATAAAATATTTATAATTATTAAAAGAATTCCAATTCAATTCTTTTCTCTTCCATCTCATTTTATTTTTATGCCATAAATTTATTACAACAATATCACTTCTTCAAATTATAAAATTGTACTATTATATTATCACATTATAATATTATAATGTAATATTATAATATTTGAATAAATATTTTATCGGAGAAGATAAAATGCCAATTTTTTAACAAATGTCTCATACTAAAAATCCTTCCCTTTATATCAAAATTGAATAAATATTTACTCATCATATTTATCAAAAATTTAATTATTCACAAATAATATTATAGAATCACAATATTAACAATCAGATAATTCCCAGGAAAGAGGGGGCCTTCTAATAAGGATTTCTCCTTATTGGCATGCAATTAAATAACCCCTCCTAGACAGAACTTTCTTAGACATTGCCAATAACGCTATCTAATAATATTATTCAAATAATAAGAGTGACAATTATTGATTTAATAATGTGAAATACTGTGCAATGACAATTATTGAATTAATAATAAAAAATATCAACGTAGCAATTATTGATATAAAATATCAACGTAGCAATTATTGAACCAATAAAATATTATGCAATTGTAGCAATTATTGAATCAATAATATAAAATATTGAACAGTAATTACTGTAACAATAATTGAGTAAGTGCCTTCTTACGTAAGAATCAATAATTAGAATTATTGTGCAATACCGTGTGCTACTGTGCAACACCGCGTGTTACTGTATTTTAACCATCGGGTATTTTAACAGTTTAACGGTAACAGTTTTATCGTTATTTTTATAAAAAAGTTATTTCTGTCGCTTTCTATATCCGACATTCATTCCGTTGTGAGGTCCACCAATGACTGCGCCGTCGTACGAATATTCTCCGACAAAAAGAATATTCCTCGACCAAACGAATATTTCCCGACACAACGAATATTTTATAACCACTTGCTTACTTTAAAATATTTGCACATTTCACCCATAACTTATCACATTTATCAAATCATCACCTTACTATTTTAAAATAATATATAAAGAAATTTAAATCTTTATTCATAAAATTTGGGGTCTTACAGCACCAGTGGAATTAAAGTAGTTGATGATTCAGTTACAAGAACTGTTGGACAAGAAGTACATTCAACCGAGTGTTTCTCCTTGGGGAGCACCGGTATTGTTTGTAAAGAAGAAGGATGGATCGTTGAGGCTTTGTATCGACTACCGAGAGTTGAACAAACTAACAATAAAGAATAAGTACCCATTGCCCAGGATCGATGATCTTTTTGATCAGTTGAGAGGGGCAAAATATTTTTTCAAGATTGATTTACGTACGGGGTATCACCAGTTGAAGGTTAGAGCGGAGGATGTACCTCAGAAAACATGTAGGACTCGTTACGGCCATTACGAGTTCTTAGTGATGTCATTTGGGTTGACGAATGCGCCAGCCGCATTCATGGACATGATGAACCGAGTGTTCAAACAATATTTGGATAAGTTCTTCGTAGTGTTCATTGATGATATCCTAGTCTATTCCAAGACGAAGGAGGATCATGCGGAACATTTGATATTAGTGTTGGAGGCACTAAGAAAAGAGAGGTTGTATGCGAAATTCACAAAGTGTGAATTTTTGTTAAAGAGAGTGCAGTTTTTGGGGCACGTCATTGATAAGGAAGGAGTTTCAGTGGATCTAGAGAAGGTGGAATCAGTGATGAACTGGGAACAACCAAAAACGCCGACTGAGGTGTGGAGTTTCCTAAGGTTAGCAGGTTACTATCGGACGTTCATACAGGACTTCTCGAAGATAGCTACTCCATTAACCAACTTAACCAGGAAGACGGTGAAATACGTATGGACAGAAAAGTGTGAAGACAACTTTCAAGAGCTGAAGAAGAGGTTGAGTTAAGCCCCTATATTATCGTTACCGGATGAGACGTGGAATTTTGTAGTGTATAGCGATGCTTTGCATAAAGGACTGGGTTGTGTGCTCATGCAGTATGGCAAGGTCATTGCGTATGCATCTAGGCAGTTGAAGGAGTATGAGGGGAATTATCCTACCCATGACCTTGAACTCGTCGCAGTGGTTTTTGCCTTAAAGATTTGGAGGCATTACCTATATGGGGAGAAGTGTGAGATCTACACAGACCATAAAAGTCTAAAGTATATCTTCACACAAAAGGAGTTGAATATGAGGCAGAGGAGATGGCTGAAGTTAATAAAGGATTACGACTGTGAAATCGTGTATCATCCAGGGAAGGCGAATGTGGTCGCCGACGCCTTAAGTAGGAAGGGTCAGGAGAAGCTATCGATGTTAACATATCAAGATGAGCTGGTGACAGAGATGGCAAGAATGGAGTTAGAAATGCGATGTCCAATCAAAGAAGGGGAGAAACTGTTTGTAATTGAAGTTCAACCCACAATAGTGGGAAAGGTGAAGGAAGTGCAACTCAGAGCTGATGACTTGCGAGCGGATAAGGAAGAAGATTGCAGACGGTACTGAAATAGCGTACAGTCTTGATAACGAAGGGTTATTAAGATTTGAAGGAAGAATTTGGGTTCCGTGTGAGCCAGAGTTAAAAGAAGAGATAATGGATGAAGCGCATCACTCGAGGTACTTGATTCATCCTGGTAGTATCAAGATGTATCAAGACCTTCGAACCAATTTTTGGTGGTCAAATATGAAGAGGGAGATAGCAGAGTATGTCAGTAGGTGCTTAACTTGTCAAAAAGTTAAGGCCGAACATCAATGACCCAGTGGTTTATTACAATCTTTGGAGATTCCGGAGTGGAAGTGGGAGCATATCATGATAGACTTTGTGGTGGGACTTCCAACTACGCAAAAAGGATACGACGCTATTTGGGTAATAGTGGATCATTTGACGAAGTTGGCTCATTTCTTGCTGATAAGAGTCAGATACAATTTAGACCAGTTAGCTAAGCTTTATGTCAAAGAGATTGTCTCGAGACATGGAGTGGCAGTTTCGATCATGTCAGATCGCGACCCGGGATTCACTTTAAATTTATGGAAGAGTTTGCAAGAGTAGATGGGAACACAACTGAGGTGGAGTACGACGTACCATCCATAGACAGATGGACAAAGCGAAAGAACAATTCAGACTTTAGAAGACATGCTAAGGTCTTGCGTTATGGATTTCAAGGAGAGTTGGGACGATCATCTACCATTAGTAGAGTTCGCCTACAACAACAGTTATCACGCTAGTATAGGCATGCTGCCTTACGAAGCGTTATATGGACGGAAGTGTCGAACGCCACTTTGTTGGGATGAAGTAGGAGAGCGTCGCATGTTAGGACCCGAGATCGTACAACAAACGGTGGAAGTAGTTAAGTTAATACGAACGCGGCTAGTAGCAGCTCATGACAGACAGAAGAAGTATGTCGATCCACATCGGAAGAACAGAGAGTTTGAAGTCGGTTCATATGCATTCCTGAAGGTGTCACCTTGGAAGTGGAAGATGTGTTTTGGGAAAAAGGGAAAGTTAAGCCCTAGGTTCATAGGACCGTTTGAAATTTTAAGAGGGTAGGAGAGGTAGCATATGAGATAGCATTACCTCCAGAGTTGGGGCATATCCATAACGTGTTCCACGTTTCGGTATTGCATCCCTATAAGCCAGATTACAAGCACGTAATCAAGTATGGACCAATTCAAGTCGAGAAAGACTTAACTTATGAAGAGATTCCTATTCAAATTGTGGATAGGAAGGAACAAGCGTTAAGAAGCAAAATTATACCTTCGGTGAAGGTGATATGGACGAACCACAATGCCGAAGAAGCAACATGGGACCTCGAGGACAAGATGAGAAAGGCTTATCCTCATTTGTTTGATTAACTTGTATTGTAATTCTGGGGACAAAATTCTAAAAAGAAGGGGAGAATGTAACACCCGAAAAAATCAAGCGTTTATGAAAATGAATTTTTATTTGATTTAGTGAATAAAGTTTGGATTATTTGTTTATTAAACTAAGTAAGCTAATTGTAGGTCTTATTATGACCTAGAGAATGCAGAAATGAGTATGATTCTGGCTACGTATTTGGAATAAATGATATGATTTTATAAGACAAAAATAAAAGGTTTTCGAGAATAAAAATATTTTAAGAAAAGACGAAATAGACACTATTCAACCTTAAGGGTTAGGGTTTGACCCTAACGGTTAAGGGTTGAGACCCTATGCCATTTCGAGAGTTTGAATGTCAGAAGGACGTTCTGTCGAAAGATTTGACGGTAATATACCGTGAAAAGTTAAGTTAGCCCAGGAAAGTTTTTTCGGGAGAAAAAGTGCGGGAATCACTATTCATCTATTTCTGCTAGGTAATTTATTTTAAAATTTCGAGAAACGCATAATGATAAGATTTCAAGGCGAGGTGGATTATGTAATAATAATTTGTTTATGGCTCATGAAGTTTTCGCGTAGGGACTAAAAGCCTAAGCATTAGGAAAAGTGAAATTAATGATTAATTGTTTACGTATAATAATATATGATTATTATACGGAACAAATACGCGTATAATATGAAGTATTGTACGAGAATTATGTGGAGAAGATACGAGAATTAATATGACGTATAATATGAATTTTATACGGAGTAAATAAGTTAAAATAAAGTGAATTAGAATTAATTGGAATTAAAAGTTAATAAGTTTAACCCGTGGGTCGAACCATTAGGTAAACGGGTGGTTTTAACCCATGGTTCAACTCACAACCCATATTGGAGATGGGGGAACAAGGCCACATGGGAGCATATGGGAGAGCACAAGGGGAGACATGGTTGACCATGTGCTAGCACATGGGCCATAACTTAGTGGGAAAGAAAGGAGAGAAGGTGGGAATAGTAGAGGAGGTTGGGCCTAAATTACCTTTCTACCCTAAGCCTTGCCAACTCTATAAATAGAGAGCCTTGCCCATTATATTTTGTTGTTTAACAATTCCACCAACAAAGAGAGAGAAAGAGAGAGAGAGAGAGAGAGAGAGAGAGAGAGAGAGAGAGAGAGAGAGAGAGAGAAAGAGAAGAAGAAGCTTGTGCCTTGCCTAGCTAATTCATCTACCAAGAAGCTAAGAAAGACTTTGAGTCTCCATACTCATTCAAGCAAGAATCCTTAAGGTATAACAATGGAAATTATATAAACATCATCTCTTCTTTTTATAATATTTTTGATAGAGAAGTGATTAAAGGAGTTATGCCTTTTGAGAAGTTATAAGGAGAGTAATAGTGAATTAGGAACCCTAATAAGCCATGCATGTGAAGACACTAAGAACTCATGAAGAACAAATCAATGAACTTAGTGAAATATTATGAAATGGACTAATGAACTTATTAAACCATTAAAACTTAAATATTTTGAATGATAAGAATTAGTAATAATCAACTATGGGATTGATTCCCATTGATTTGAGCTAATAATAACGAAGAACGAAGATTCGGCATGTCATTTATGAACTTTTGGCTTTGGAACGAACCAATTTCGAGTTATAACGATCAAGTTACGGACTCCGGAATTTTAGAATTTTTAAAGACTTAGAAATTTTTCTGAGTTGCAGAGCTAGCGCTGCAGCGTCTGCCAATAAGCTTAATCCGGCGCCGCAGCGCCAGTCCCAGGAGAAATCTCTGGAGGGGTAGTTCTGCAGCGCCACTCCAAGAGGAAAACCTAGTGCTGCAGCGCCAGCATGTCAAAAAATTTAGACATTTTTAGTAATTACTTAACCTTTTGCATATCATTAAGGGGCTAGTAAGTGATGAATATACACTCTTTAAACAACATGTTTAACCAAGGGTGATGAGGATTAAACGTTAACTAAACGTAATTAAACTTAAGTTTTGGACGTTAACCAAAACTAAGTTAAGGAACAAGTTAAGTACTTGTTTATCATCATGCCTAGTGATGATTAAGAAGAGTTGGTTTATAGCATAGGATGTTAATAAGCCATAATGAACATTAAATAACTTAAATGATTGTTATTAATCTAACCTTTCGATTAAGTTATACAAGGAGGGGAAGTTAGGCTATACTTGGTATATCCATGATGAATTCTCATAGGTATGCTTTGTGTTATGCTCTGTAGACGTTGTAAAGACTGAATAGACTACGTGTAAAGGTTTGGAAGACGCAAAGGCAAGTTTCCCAACTTCGTGCATACTTTATTATGAATGCAAGTTTTGCTAAACCCTTGTCTATACGTTATGATTGGGCAAGTGGTCATTGTGCATAATTGCTTATGCATAAACTGTTCTTAAATAGTCAATATCATTTGACTCGGCTAGACTGAGACTTATAATATTTTGGTGGATTTTTCCACAAATCTTTCCAGAATATATACAATGTTGTGATCCTATGCCAATTGCTTGGTACGGATTCTCAGGTAAACCTGAGTATTAATAAAACAAAGGTTTTAAACGTCGTTAATTCGACAGGCACGTGAGGTTGCCACCAATTAAACGTAAACACGTTTAATGTATGAATGTTGATCAACACAGAGTACTACAGGCTGATCATCTAGATGTGCTCATAAGATATATCGAACTTACGGCCTTTGTGACGGGTTGTTCCTTTCATAAATGAGAACTAAAATATAGTTCGTGGTCGTTGACTAAGATGGATTTCGAAGAGGCTATAAAGTCCTTGGGAATGGTTTTAAAGGAATCAAAACGATATTTTGATTATTCTTAAGTACTTCATAACTATTGTACAGTTATTGAAGACAAAAGATATGATTCTTGATTTTGTGGTTTCAAGATAAACTGTTTAACTTACTGAGCTGTTTATGCTCATTCTTGCTTAAAATTAAATGATTTTAGCTAAGAACGAACGGACTGAAGGATCCGGTAAAGACAAAGGCAAGTCCAAGCTGGACAAGTAGTGACCCTTTGTAATAGCATTAGTATTAGTATTAGTATTATATTTACTAATATTATGACATTGAACGATGTATTGGTTACAAATACTTGGGAAATGATTAATAGTATGTAATAATTAGTAAACTTATGCATTGATATTGATGTCCTCAATTGAATGTGTGAGTAGATTAGCATCGTGTTGCACCATATCTTGGGTTTGAAGGTACCCAGATTTGGGGGCGTCACATTTATAGGTATCGTAATACCTTATCCTTAATATTCCTTCAAGTACATATAGATTCATTTCTAGGGTAAGGTTTTGAAATTTTGTAACCCATATTTTCTCAATTCTCTTTTAATTAGTAAACCATATAGGTTCTTCTTTAAAAAAATTAAAATTTTCCTCTATTTTCACTATAGGTTTTAGACTTTAACCTTTAATTTAATCATTGAAAATCTTATAAATTTTTGGATTGTCACAGTAGTAATCTAATTTAATGTTTTGTTCTTCCTTATTCTTCATATTTTCACTTCTTTGTAATTTTGTTTTTCATGAGATTTTATGTAAACATGATTTATATATGTAACTTGTGTTATAAACTATTTATATATTGTATGCAAGTTTAAGTTGTTTAATTCATGTAAATATGATGAACGTGAAGAAATCGTGTTCATAGTAATTTACAATGAAATATTTTAAAAAATGGTTCCTTTAATAGTAAAATTGATGTCTAATTCATGTTATGACATGTAAATTAACTATAGATTATGTTGATATGTTCAGAAACGAAAATAACATGATTTGAATTATGTGATTTGGTTTAAAAACAAAGTCACAGTGTTTATTTTTATCAAAAACACTTAACAATGGTGTTTTCTTCAAAATCATGAAGTTATAGGTTTTTAATTATGTGTTCTGATATTTATATGTGTTAAAACATGTTAGAAGCATAAAGTTATGATTCTATAAAGTTTTATATGCATTAGTGAGTTAAAATTTGAGTTTGATGCAAGGAAATAAGCCAAATTGGCTTTTTCCTGCACAGTTCGTGAGGCTGTATGCGTCCTACTGTGACGTGGCAAAGAGAATAATACTAGTTATGTGAGTATGGTACGAAGAGAATATGAGAATTTATATGACGTATAATACGAATTTTATACGAAGTAAATATATTCAATTTGAATTAAAATTTAATAACCGAACCTGTGGGTCGAACCGATTGGTAAACGGGTGGGTAAAACCCATGGGGCAACCCATGATGGCATATGGGAGACATGGGGGAGCAAATGGTATGACATGGTGGCCATGTTCTAGCACATGCTAGCACATTGGAGGACATGGAGTAGCATGTGAAGAGAGGTGGACTTAAGGAGGTTTGGTCTAAAGACCAAACTACCCTTGGTCTTGCTTTGCCTATAAAAGAAGAGCTTGTAGCTCATTTGTTGGTTTGCAAAATTTGACCAACTCATATGAGAGAGAAGAGAGGAGAGAAGGGAAGAGCTTGTGATGTGCAATCAAGAAGCTAGCTTAAGACTTTGGTGATGAACAAAGTCATGAACTCAAGAACACTGAAAAGGTATAAGTGTTTACCTTGAATTTTCATCTTCTTTCAATTCTTAAATTGATTGAGAAGTGAAAATTGGAAGAGCATGAATTGTAAGAGATGATAAGATGGATGTTATTGAACTTTAAAACACTAAGCCATGAACAAGTAAAACCATAATGGAATGGTTAAGAAGTTAGTGAAGAAATGAGTTAAAACCGTAATGAAATGGTTAAGGAACTTAATGAAGAAAACCATTAAAACTTAGATGTTTATGATGGTGAGAATCATAGATGAATAACCAATTTATTGATTCCATTTGGTTTGGAGTGAAAATATCGAGAAACGAAGATTCGACGAAAGTTACGCGATTAGACGTTAATCGTCGAAATCGTAAATTTTCCCGGAATAGAAGTCAAAAGTCGTCGTTTGATTCAGAAATGTTGGTTTTCGATGGCATAATGTATAATTAGGTAAAAAAGACTTGCGAGAGCAAGAACGAACGAATTCAGACTTAAAACGAAGAATTGAGCGTCGAATGTTCACGAACGTTTAATGAACGAGTAAAAATGGATGAAACGGTGAATTTTCTGCCAACGGATTCAAAAATGCATTCCGACTGGATTGGATCGTAGAACATAAGATATGTGAACTATTGGCTTTGGAACGAGCCAATTTCAAGTTATAACGATCGCGTTATGAGCTCGGGAATTTCAGAAATTGAAAAACTTAGAAAAATTTTCAATGGAACATGGTCGGCGCCGCAGCGCCTCCCAAGCCTTGTAAGCTGGCACCGCAGCACCAGACCAGGGAGCCAAAAATTGCAAGCCAACGCTGCAGCGCCGGGTTTAACCCTTAGGGTGGCGCCGCAGTGCCCTCAAGGAAAAAAATTCTGACACGAATGTTGGTTAGCCCACCTTTTTACTTGGTAATTGAGGGAAAAGAAAGTGATTCATATCCATGAAGAGAAAACCCTTAAACAATATATTTAAGGATGGTTTAAAGAATTAAACGTTTAATAAACGTATTTAAATTTAAAACTCAAAAATCGATAATGTAAATCGTGAATCGTAATCGAGTTGTGAGCTTGCCTTAAGGTTACATAACATGTAATAGAGGTACGAGGTACATGAATGTTATGAAATGAAGTTAAAATTTATGTAATTTCTATACGGAGTCCGATAACGGGAAACTAGTTTGTTGGTTGTTTGTGAGAAACCACTCAGTGTACTATGTTGAATACTGTTAGAGACTCGATGTGTGATAAGTGTAATGTTATTGAAAGAATAGAAGAAGTGAAAGTAAAGTTGGCCGTGTAGATGTAGATTACAAGAAAGCGAACCATAAGAAATAAAGTGAAGTTTAAATATGTATAAGTCAAGTATATGACTAATGGATATGTATATTCCTTATGTATTATATAGGGATTTCGATGAACGGTATAACGTAAGCCGTATGCAGTGCTAAGGCAAGTTTCCTAACTTCATTCATTTTTATATGAATGTTAGTTTCTTAAACTTTCCCAAATGTTGAGCTTGGGAAGTTTGACATATGTACAAGTGTGTGATATTTGTACAAGGTGATAGTATGTATGAGGCCTTGGGCCACAATGTTAACACTTCAGTGTTGCTGGAAATGAACTGTTATATGATTGAACTATTAAATGTGAAAGAGTTTGGTTGATTCATGAACCGTACTTGTTAAGTCTGTGCTAATGATTTTAGCCGGACGGATTGTATATGAACGAGTAGAAAATGAAGGTATAATAAAATAAATGTGATGAATGTTTTAAAATGATTGGAATCATAACGTATTCTTATTGTTCGAGCTGCTTCATAACCATTGTTCGATTATCGAAGTCTTAAAAGAATTTTGATTCTTGACTTGTAAATATTCAATTGCTATGACTTGCTGAGCAATTGAATGCTCACACTTGCTAAAAATAAATACATTTTTAGCAAAAGACGGTATTATGTATTAAAGGACCCTAAGAAGATCAAGATGATCGATGAGCTGCTATGGTGAGATGTTATGGTTGAGAGTGCCATTAGCGTCACAAGTTGAAGTATTGTTCATGTTATGAACAAGCATGAAGATCAAGCCAAGCCGTATAGAATAGTTAGTTAAAACTATTTTGTAGATACGGTGACTAGTTAAGTCATACTTGTAAGATGATATGAATAATGTAATTATCATTATTTATAATGAATGAAGAGTTATAAGGTAATAGAACCTGGGAATTGAATGAATATATCATTAGTCTTCAAGATATAATGATGTATATAAGGAATGAGAAGTACTTGTAACGTACGAAATTCGGGTGTGAAGATAAACCAGATTTTGGGGCGTCACACTGGCGCTGCGACGCCACATTTTATACTCAAAGTCGTGCTGCAGCGCCATCAATCTAGAGAATTTTTCCCGGACAGGCGTTGCGGCGCCATCTATTTAGGCTTGGACGGCACTGAGGTGCCAGCCCTGTGCCTTAGCAAAAAAAAAAATCAACTTTGAACTTCCTGAGCTCGTAACGCAATTGTTATAACTCAGAATTGGCTCATTCCAAAGCCATTAGCTCACATATCACATATTCTATGATTCTATCCAGTCAGATTCAATTTCGGAATCCGTTGGCAAAAAATTCGCCTTTTTGTCCATTTTTACGCGTTCGTTAAACGTTCGTGAACGTTCGACGCTCATTTTTTTGTTTTAAGTTCGAATTCGACTGTTCTTGCTCCCACAAGTCTTATTTACCTAATTCTACAATACGCCATAAAAAACCAAGGTTTTCGAGTTAAACGGCGAATTTTAACTTTCATTTTTAGAAAATTATGATTTCGACGATTAACGTCTAATCTTGTAAACATCGCCATAACTTTGTTACTCCAAATTTTTACTCCAAACCAAATGGAATCAATCCATTAGTTATTCATCTATGATTCTAACCAACATAAACATCTAAGTTTTTAATTGTTTTCTTCATTAAGTGCCTTAACCATTCAATTATGGTCTAACTTATCCATTAACAATCATTTCAAGATTTTTGTGACGCCCCCAAATCCGGATTCCTAGAACGTCGAACCTGGTACGTTACGGTACTTCATCATCGTACATATTCTATAAACTAATGCAGAACAAATAAACATAAATTTTTTATTTCACATGATTCTATAACATTTCCCAAGGTCTATTAACCTTAACTGAATACATACCTTTAATAATTAAAAAGGTTTACATAAGATAACTAAATAGTTATTCTTGCGTAACAATATATTATTGTACTTTGCTCTTGTCTTTGTCTTTCTTTAAGCCTTCATCTTAATCTGAAATTTATTATCATGATATAGCAAGGGTGAGCAACTACTTTGCCCCCGGCAAGTTTAAATATAACAAGGATATATCATGATTGAAAGAAAGAATAAGCTTTCAAGTTTTCAACAATATAATAATTGTGAAAGAGCATGAATTAACATATCAATAATTAAATGACTGAATCAATAATGTTTAATGTCACAAGGACCATGAACAACTTTAACTGAACCTTAGGGTAATGAAGGTGATCAGCCTTTCATACATGATGAACATATGCAACATGCATTAAGTGCGAATCAATAATCAGTATAGACGTGAATAATCATTCACTAACATGCTTTGAATATAACTCGAGTTTGAGTTAAGAAACTTGACTGAACCGTTGATTACTGCTACGCAATCTAAGTGAACGTCCTTATTGAAAAGACCTATCAGTTATAAGATTGATCTTTCAATTAGCATATCATACTTTTACTTTATAAGTAAACTATATAACATTTAAACACATAGTTAAATATTAGATAATACCTTAACACCATACACCTCCACAAGTCTAAACCAAGCACACATTGAGTCTTTATTAGTATTCAATATAGTATACTGAGTGATTTCTCACAAACAACCAACAAATTAGTTTTCGTCTCATCTATACTATTTTCAAAGTGAGTTAGATCGGTTACTAATTTGTATATATCTTCCCCATATGAAGGAATCGTTTAACCCAGATACTATACATCAACTATTGCAGAGTACGACTGTACTACTTTAGACTTATCATTTACTCACTTATAATCTCATCATCTTATATTAACTTGTCTAACATAGTTAAGTATTAGACATTACCTTATAGTCTTAGTATTATCATTATACTTTGATAATCTTTTAATCATGTTATAACTTATACTTATAAGTTGTTTCCTTTATATGTTATCTTAGTAAATTAGATAACATTTCAATAAACTGAATTACTATTTCAGTAAACCAGATTACATTTCAGTCTCCTGAAATCACTATTTCAGCATCCCATAATCAACTTCAGCAGACTAAATTCAATTTCAGCAAACCGAAATTATTTTAACAACTCAAAATCCAATTCAGCACCCTGAATTCTCGTTTTAGTCTATTACAAGCATAATATAGTTCCTTGAATACCAAATTCAACAACTATATTGAAAAATAACTTAATTCTCTTATTTTAATTTCTCGTCGAATATTATTAATTATGTAATAATATTTTAAGCTAATGTTATTAACTTTTTAATAACATTCAAGTCAAATACTACTAATAATATTTCAATCAAATATCACTAATCGCGTAAGAAAATATTTTGAGTCATTTATTTAATTAATAAATAATTTATTTTAATTATTTTTCTTTCTTTAATTAATTCATTAAAGCAATCTAAAATACCATAAATATCATAACTCTTCATCACCGACCGAAACCTCCCTCATAAATATGCATACACCATGCTTAAGGTTCTCAAGTCGGAAAACTTTATTTTCCATATTTTGGACATCATATATTTAATTTAATCATAACTAGACCATTTTTATGAAAAAAAACCAAATCAGTTCCAAAAATATTTATTTTCTGGGATATGGCAGAATATAGTCCCACATTAAACATATATTTTTCCCGAATTTTTTTAAAATATATTTACTATATTTAAATAGTCCATAATAGCCAAATATTCTCAGATTTTTCGTAAATCGATATTAGCTCCAAAAATTCTGAAATTTTTAGAATAAGCTCTTGTTATATACATGTACTTCCAGTAAAATTGTCATAATTTTTGGACATATACACAGAGTTATTCAGGTGGCTTCTACACCGTAAAATCCAAAACTCTCAAACCGTACGGCCACAAATTCTCCAATTTTTACATGACCTTCATATCTTCTAATATTATCACTCCAAATTTTTCAAAAATTTTTAAAAGAAAAAAAGAGGACAAAACTGCCCCCGAGGCAGACTAATCCAAAATAATTTTATAAACAAGAAAAATATTTCTCTTTCCTTTTGGTTTCCAAACCAATCAACACCCAATATAGATAGATCCAAACATGAATTCATGGAAACACATAAACTAAAGGGTTTTACACTTCCATATTAAAACCCCTTTTCATCAAATCCATAAAACAAATGAGAAGAAAGCTTAGGAAAAAAAAAGTTTTATACCTTTGTTTTTCTTCTTCTTCTTCTTCTCCTATGGAGATTTTCTCTCCTTCTTTCCTCCCTAGGGCTGCCGCCCCCTCCCCTTTCTCTCTCTATTTCCCATTCCTTTCTTTTCTTTTCTCTTTCTCTCTCTTTCTTTCCTTATCTTTTCTTTTCTTATCTCTTAATCTCTTCCTTATCTTACAAAATAAAGTGAGCTATTAAGTTTGCTAGGCAAAATAAATGATTAGATTTCCTATAATATCTATCCATATCTTAACAAATCTCATCCATTCTCTCTTTCTCATGATTACTTGGAAGGATAAGAATAAGTGTTGGACAAATAAGGTGGAGGACACCTAGCACACTTGTCCATAATAAAAGTAATGTAATGATTACATTATTTCCCCCTTTTCTTCTCTCTTAATTTTCGGCCACATAGGCCCAATTCTCCCAACTTGCTTGTTTTATATAATACTTATATAATGACCAAAATATCCTTCCCACAAGTGGGCTTAGCTTGGGCCATTAATTAATTCCATTGGGCTTGCAATTTTATTTTATATTTTTGCTTACTAACAAATATTAATTTGGGATTTTACCCATAATTAAATTGGGCCATTAATATATTACTCCATACATAATATATTGGGTAAATTAAATAATTTAATCGCCCTTAATCACTTTATCTACTGGCCTCATGCTTAATTAATTAATTGGGCTTGTTTAAATAATATATCCTCCTTAGTCCAATAAAATTTATTATTTCTTGAACTAATGTTCATCATTCTTGATATCTCCATATTATTATTCATCAATTAATATTAATTAATTTATATAACTTAATTACACTTACCATATTCAAATAGAGTGAAAATGTCATTAGGGTTCAATAATTTCCTACACTTGTTGGGCTTGGTTGAGCCACTTTATATAATGTGTTGGGCTCTCTAATTAATTTTCTTAGATATAAATATTATCATAGTCTAACATTTTTAATTCTATTCTACCCTAACCATTTAATTAGGATTTTCATTTTCCATATTTAAAAATAAATTCTTTACTCATGCCTTTTTAATTTCATAACCCAATTAGACTTGGTTATAAAATTAATTATTTGAGATATATAAAATAATTATCTTAAGGTTAGTATATATTTTTATATACTAACACTCTTCCATATTATAACCCCTTAGGTTATTTAATTAACATACCTAACATATATATATTAGGTTACATAATTTTATTCTTAATTCACTTTTATACACCAAATAAATGTATTCACATTATATAATGTATATTACTTAATACCATACATAGTTCACATAAATAATCACATATTCCACTTCTAACTCTAATTTTGACTTTTCTCCATAAAAGTCAACTGTTGACTTTGACCAAAAAGTCAACGCTTACACATTTTGTGTTTATTGTCTTTTCTTACTAAATTTGATGTTCAGGACGCAACCGAGGAGTCCGTTCCTCAAGATTATATCTCTAACTCCGATTTTGAGTTTTAATTTACTCTATTTTTATTGCTAATCATATTAGCTAATCACTTTATACTTATTCAAATTCTTATTTGCCAGTTAAGGCCAACGTTCAAGCTATGTTAATTACTAACATAGTTTTATCTTGATCCTTATATCATTAACTCAATTCATCATTCCTTTGCTAAAATATATATAGCACCTTACTAAGTATATATATATATATACACATACATATACTCATCTTCTTTAAATCTCATAGCATCTCTTCATGTGAAATTTTATTTCTTTAATAAAATTTCCACATGCATCATTATAACATTTCTTAGATTATTCAGTTTACATCGAATTTATAGGTATCGTAATACCTTATCCTTGATATTCCTTCAAGTACATAATAATTCATTTATAGGGTTTTGGAATTTTATAACCCATATTTTCTCTATTCTCATTTGAATAGCTAACCATATAGGTTTTACTTAAAAGTTTTAAATAAATTCTCAAATTATCATCTAGGTTTTATTCTTTAACCTTTATTCTAATCATTCAAGATTTTATAAATTTTCGGATTATCACAGTTTAAACTCATTTCTTCATTAAATTCTTAACCATTCAATTATGGTTTTACTTGTTCTTGGTTATTAGTGTTTTAAAGTCCACTAATATCCACCTTATCACTTCGTACAATTCATGTTCTACCAATAATCACTTCTCTATCAATTTAAAAATTTAAGGAAGATGAAAACTCAAGGTTTAACACTTATACCTCTTGGTGTTCTTGAGTTCTTGACTTTGTGTTCTTGACAAAAGTCTTAAGTAGCTTTCTTTGCTTTTTTGATTGCTTGTCATAAGCTCTTCTCTCTCTCTATATATATGCTAGTTGATAATTTAAAAAATCACAAATAACTAACAAAGCTTCTCTTTTATAGAATTTGTAAGACCAAGGGCAAAATGGTCATTTGACAAACCTTCTCACCCCACACGTCTCCCATTTGTCATCCCATGTGCTATTCTTGGGCTTAGAATTAATTCCCATTGAGCTTATTATTGGGCTTGATTTAAATAATCATTGCGCCATTAAGACTTATCGTATTTTTATCGTATAATTCTCGTATTCTCTTCGTATATACTTCGTATGATATTTATATCATACACCGTATTACTCTCGTATTGTACTCGTATAATAACTAGTATTATACTTGTATTCTTTATGTATAATAATCACTATTATTAAACATAACCAATTTCTTCTTCGATTTCACCTTCCCTAACCCTTAGGGTTTTAAGTCCGCAAGCAAAAACTTTGCGAGCTATAATTGAAATATTATTAGATATTCCATCTTGTCTTAGAATCCTATCATTAGGTGTTTCTCAGAATTTCAAAACTAATTTCTGAGCATAAATGAATGAACAGTGATTTTATAGAAATTTCTTGGAAATCTTTTATTTTTGTCTTGGAAATTTAAATCATTTAGTTCTAGAAAATAGCCAGAACCCTAACCATATTCGTACATTCTAGGTCATAGAATAACCTTTAAACATATAACACAAAATATTTTTGACGCCCCGAAATCCGGTCTATCTTCACACACAAATTCCATACGTTACGAGTACATCTCATTTATATATACATCATTATATCCAGAAGATTAATGATATATCATTCCATTCCCAGGTTCTATTACCTTAAAATCTTCATTCATTAAAAATAATGATAATTACATTATTCTTATCATCTTACAATTGTGACTTAAATAGTCACCATATCAACATAATAGTTTTAACTAACTATTCTACAAGTTTTGGCTTGTTCTTCACGTTTGTTCATATCATGAACAATACTTCATCTTGTGATGCTAATGGAATTCGCAATCATAACATCTCACCATAGCAGGACATCGATCATCTTGATCTTCACCAGGTCCTTTAATACATACTATCGTCGTTCGCTGAAAATGTTTTTATTTCAAGCAAGTGTGAGCATTTAATTGCTCAACAAGTCATAGCAGTTGAACATTAAAAACCCAAGAATCAAAATTCTTCTAAGATTTTAATAACCGAACAATGGTTATGAAGCAACTCGAATAATAGAAATACGTTCTTATTCCTATCATTTTAAAATATACATCACATATACTTTGTCATACTTTCATTCTTCTACCTGTTTCATACACATTCTGTCTGGCTAGAATCATTAGCACAAACTTAACAATATCGGTTCATGAATAAACTGAACTTTCTAACATGAAACAGTTCAACCATAGAATAATTTATTTCATAGAAACACTGAAGTGTTAACATTTTGGCACAAGGCCTTATTCATAGCAATAGCTTGTACAAATATCGCACATTTGCACATACGAAATACTTTCTCATGTTCAACATATGAGAAATTTAAGAACTAACATTCATATAGAAATGAATGAAGTTAGGAACTTGCATCAAGTAGAACTTGAACAAGATTAGGAAACTTGCCTTACGCACAGATACCGCTTAGGGTTTACACTGAGCTGGTCATCGAAATTCTTATGCATCACATAAGGAAAAACAAATACCAATTAGTCATATACTTGACTTAGGCATATTTAAACTTCACTTTACTTCTTATGGTTCGCGTTCTTGTAATCTACGTTTACGCGACCAACTTTACTTCAATTCTTCTATTCTTTTAACTATCATTACGCTTAGCACACATCGAATCTCTAACAGTAGTCAGATATAATACACTGAGTGGTTCCCCACAAAAAACCTAACAAACTAGTTTCCCGTCTCGTCTACACTGTCTTTCACAGTGAGTTAGATCGGTTGCCAGTTTGTATATATCGTCGCTTTTTTACGAAATCTTTAGCCTAGATACTATCTCCCGACCATTAAAGACTACGACTGCATTATCATTTTAGAATTAACTTATCCGAACCATTATAACTATAAATGTCTTTAAGTTAATCTTCATTACATTTCTTACCACCTCCGGTCCATTTGACTCGGAATGTTATTCACATTATTACCATTAAATTCGTCTTCTCAACGTTTATATGTTACTCTTTATTCTCTAATTATCGTTCATTACGGCTTATCAACATTCACATGACATCAACTGAGTCTCGTCGGTCGTCGTTAGAAATCACGACAAGCGAAACCCTAATCGGTTTGCAAGGTCGCCCGTATTTCCACCGGATTCCCATTATCAAATTCCATATAGGAATTACATAAGTTTTATCTTCATTTCTTAACATTCTCGTATGCCACACCTCTATTACATCTCATGTAACTTTGAGGCGTGCATTGAACTCGAACACGATCCACGGTTCACATTTAAGGATTTCGAGTTTTTAAATTTAAATACGTTTATTCAACGTTTAATTCATAAAATCGTTCTTAAACATGTCGTTTAAGTGATTTCTCTTCAGGAATGTTAATCATATACTTGCCCCATAACTACCATGTAAAAAGATGGGACATAAAATACGCGCGTCAAAATTTTCTCCCCTTAAGGGCGCTGCAGCGCCGGCTAAGGCTTATTCTTGGAGCTGCGGCACCGGCCTGCAGAACCCGAAAACACTGTGCTGGCACTGCGGCACCAGCTTACAAGGATTGGGCGGCACTACGGCGCCAGTCCTGTTCCATTGATTTTTTTTGAAGTTTTTCAAATTCTGAAATTCTCAAACTTATAACGCGATCGTTATAACTCAGAATTGGCTCATTCTAAAGCCAATATAGTTCACATATCTTATGTTCTACGATTCCATACAGTCGGAATTCATTTCTGAATCCGTTGACAAAAAATTCACCGTTTTGTCCATTTTTACGCGTTCGTTAAACGTTCGTGAATGTTCGACGCTTAATTCTTTGTTTTAACTCCGAATTTGTTTGTTCTTGCTCTCGCAAGTCTTATTTACCTAATTATACGTTACGCCATCGAAAACCATCATTTCTTAATCATACGGCTACTTTTGACTTCTATTCTGGGAAAATTTACTATTCGACGCTTAACTTCTAATCGCGTAAACTTCCGCCAAATCTTCATTTCTCGATATTTTTACGTCAAACCAAATGGATTCAATCCATTGGTTATTCCTCTATGATTCTAACCATATTAACCATCCAAGTTTTAATATTTTTCTTCATTGAGTTCATTAACCATTTCATTACGATTTTAACTCATTTCTTCATTAACTTCTTAACCAATTCATTATGGTTTCACTTGTTCTTGGTTATTAATGGTTTAAAGTCCACTAACATCCACCTTATCGCTTTATACCATTCATGCTCTATTCATTTTCACTTCTATATCAATTTGAAAATCGAAGGAATATGAAAATTCCAAGGGTTAACAGTTATACCTTAAGTGTTCTTGAGTTTGTCCTTGACAATACTCTAAGCTAGCTTCTCTTTGCTTCTTGGTTGCTCATCACAAGCTCTTCCTCTTCTCTTCTCTTCTCTCCCACATGGTTGGTGATTTTGTAAACCAAAAACCAAGTGTTAAGCCTCTCTTATATAGGCAAGCAAGATCAAGGGTAGTTTGGTCATTGGACCAAACCTGCTCAACCTCCACCTCCTCCCCATGTCATGCCCATGTCCCCCCACATGCAAGTCCTGTCCTCCCATATGCTAGCATGTGCTAGCACATGGGCACCAATCATGTGCTCATTGGTTTCCCCATGGATTTTACCCACCCGTTTACCCATCGGTTCAACCCACGGGTTTAGTTCTTAATTTAATTCAAATTATATTTATTTTCTACGTATAAAATTTATATTATACGTCATATTAATTCTCGTATTCTCTTCGTATATACTTTGTATGATATTCGTATCATACGTCGTATTACCCTCGTATTGTACTAGTATAATAACTAGTATTATATTCGTATTCGTTAGGTATAATAATCGTTATTATTACACTTAACCATTTTTACGCATTTCTCGGAATTCAAATATTTTTGAATATTCCGTCTTTCTTCTACCGACTAACTTTTACGCATTCTTCGTAACTCCAAAAAACTGAAAAATACTTTTTGACATTAAGCGTTTTCCTTCACGCTTTCTCCTAACGTGGTCAAACGAATGAAAAGTACATAACATTACTTTACATTGTTTTCCATTCCACCGATTTCTGCGCGTTTTTTGAGAAAAACTTTTATCGGCTAACATAACTTTTCATGACATATTGTCGTCAAATCTTTCGACAGAATGTCATTCCGACATTCCAATCTCCCAAAAAGGATTAGGGTTCAAACCCTAACCCTTAGAGTTAAACCCTAACCCTTAGGGTTTCACATATGAATAGTGCCTATTTCGTCTTTTTCTCAAAAATATTTTTGTTCTCAAAAATCATTTATTGTCGTTTTGAAAATTGTTACTCGTTCATTCTAGATCGTAGCTAGAATCCTCCCGGTTTCTAATCATCCTATGTCATAGAATGATTAATAAACACATAACACAGAATATAATCAATAAAAATTCATTTTATTATTTATTAATTCTTTAAACCTAATTTCTAAACAATCTAATTTTTTGGGTTGTCACATTCTTCCCTCCTTATAAAAATTCTGTCCTCGAAATTTCTCAAATCACATCCATACCATGATGCATCATCCTTACAACCCTTCTACAAAGAATTAATCATACTTCTTCTTATTTATATTGAAAAAACCTCAACATACGTATTCAGTTAGGTATTTACCTAGTTATTGTGACGCCCCCAAATTCGTGTAACATCGATTACAGGACATTGTGCTCACGATACAACATACATCATCATCTATCTAAGTAAACTCCATCAATAATAATAATAATATAATTATTACGTACAAAATAAAATCCCAAGTCTTTACATCCTTTAATAAACCAAAATTTAAACTTAGCGTTTATCGCTACATTACATCATATGCGGAAATATAAACTTATTTCATAAGGTAACTAGCATCATTTCATCTTAGACTTCCCCTTGTCCTTGCCCGAGCCCTCAGCATTCTCATCCTTAACTGAAAGGTTTAAGCAAGAATGAGCACAAATTTCCCAGCAAGTATATAAAGAAGTTTGAAAACATACATCAAGAGAAAAAACATCTGTGTGACAATATCTCAACAGTTGAAGGAATTATCAAGTGTTAAACAAGAATATCAAAGATAAGAGTTTAGAATTCTCAATAGCATACTAAGGGGTGTTAAATACCCTGAACGTTACTTTGTTTCATCAAAAACCATCAGACAGTTTAACAATCAAATGGATTGTAAACGGTCTCTGCAAGTACTCCAGGTGATCAGCCTATCGTACCCTACATTGTGCACAAGTATAAAGTTTAAACTGCATAAGCAGAAATGGGACTATATGCCCGACATCTGTTTGCCCGTTTATTCGGGTTGTTCATCTTAGTATTCATGCGAGACTGCACCAAAACAATTTGGATTGGTAAAATTTAAATAGCTTCAAAAGATTTGAATTAAATCATTTGTCATCAACAATCTCTAGCTGAACAAAAACTAGAAAGCATTCCTGGAAACAGTTCTTTTAAATCGATGGAACTTTACAGCATAGCAATTGAATTAATAATTGAATAAACAGCAATAAAACTTGCAAGACAATTGAAGTTGTAGAATTTTACGTCAAAGGAACTTGCATGCATATTTAAAAAAAATCACAAGTCCGAACTTACCCTCGCTGAAATCAAATGAATAAGGATTGATTAATTTCTCAATGAAAAATAGGGTAAGAAACTTGCTTGATACGTCTGCTATCGTTAAAGCTAGCAATTAACCTTCACGTAACCTAATTATATGTGTCACAATAAGCCATTAGGTTCTTGAACTCTAATTCCAAAGAAAATGATTTTCTTTCATTATAATTTCATTATTAAACTACCACGTATGCTATCATCAAGCTAATTTAATCATATAACATGTTGCGTCATATAGATAAAGTGGTTCAATATGAGAACCTGAGTAAAAATAAGTTTCTAGAATTTTTCCCGGTCCGACCCGACCCGACCCGAATCAGACCCGACCCGGACCCACCCGGACCGGCGCAGCTGCGTAGGCACAAGCCTGATGAGTGGTGCAGCTGCGCTGCTCTTCGCTGCCCAGAATTTTTTTTGCAGCTTTGAGCAGCCCACTTTGCGAATTGATTCTGACCAAATCATGCATGATATGACTCTAACCTTTTGACACAACATACTTCATATAGCATAGTATTTTACAAAAATATCACTTTCTAGAAAACAACAAGTTAAGGCCACGAACCGACTACCTTGAAAAGCGTGCCAGAACAGGTTCTAACACTTAGAACAATTCTGGAAAACCCAGATTTTCTGTAGATTTCTATACCAACAAGCTTGCTTACGAATTTCATAGCTTGCTCAATAAAACTCCGATTCCTTTGAAATTTGGACAGATTGGACTTCATACAACATACTATTTTATAAAATTATTCCCTACCATAAGCGGGTCACAGAAACCATGATTTCAAGGCTCCGAAAAACCCAAAAAGTCACAGATTTTATGTTAACCCACTTTGACAAAAATTCATGATTTTGATTCTAGCATGCAAGGATTCAATTCCTACTGTCCAGATCACTTTTACTAGCATATATACACATGTTACAATAATCAAATTCACTAATTTTTCATGTTTTGATGAATTTAGCATGTTAGTGGCATTTTATCAAACATATAGCATGCATACTCGAATTTTATGATTCTCAATGTAATTGAAACATGATTAAGTCCAGAATTCTCATACTTAATAGACACATAACAGTAATACACCATAACATGGCATCACAACGCCAAAACAAATCATCAACTATGATTATACATGCATTTCTCACTATTTTCCTCATGAACATATGAAATGGGTTATGAATTACCTCTTAGTGCGAATTTCCCCTTGTTTTGATTCTGATATTCCTTCCCCCTTGCTTGTTTAGACTCTCCAAATATCCAGAATTCTCAAGAGCTCTCAAACTCTCATTCTCTCAAGTTTATTTTGGTAAGGTTTCTAAGGAAAAGGAAAATACTATGGGAAAGAGATGCTCTTATAGAGCTTGAATTCTTATGTAACGTAAATATGAATTCATCAGTTGAGAGGTCCTTGGCATATCCCATGATCAATTGTGTTAATGAACCAAGATAATGTGGGAGTTGAGAAAATGAAAAGGTGTTTGGTTTAAGGAATAAAACTAACTCCCTCCTCCTTCTATATTTGCTATATACGTATATACTCTCCCTCCTTGTTCCAATTTGGTGGTCACCAAGAGACCCACCAGCTGCTGACTTGTACTAAATATATTATAATATTATTTTAATCAATTAATCAATCATTTTGACCATTTTGCCCTCCGTAGCCGAACGTTGCGATACTTATATCGATTCCTACTACAGTCGACGTTCCGGACGTCATGGGACTATCCGTTTCATCAAATTCATCTCCAAAATTCATGGTTGACTTTTTACCCAAAAAAGTCAACCGGTTGACTTTGACCAAAAAGTCATCCGTGACCCATTTTCGTGGTTACAGTCTATCCCAACTAATTTCAACGTTCCGGACCCAAATACGCAGTCTGCGTCTCTAAATTCCGCTCTGAAACTCAAACCCATACTTTAAAGCCATCCCACAAAATTAATAAAATTAGTTCCACACTTAACCAATTTAAATAGTTGAGTTAAACTGAACCCACCATTTAAATATTCCTCATCACATATCATAAACTAACACATACATGTATAACATATATACATCTAATAAAAGAAAACTCACAAGAATTTCTCATAAATTCGTTTATTGATAATTGTTGGATGACATAATAATCTCGGATATTACAGTCATTCCTTTTCATTATCTCTTCAACATCCTTCCCCCCAAGGATCATTATCTGTTATAATCGCCAGATGATGAACATCCTGACAACTATACCTCTAAACTCTCGAGTTATCATATTCACCCCTTCTTCTAAAAATTTCACCCTCGAAATTGTTAACATAACCTCCTTCTCAACTTCTCTTTATAGAAGTTATCAACCATCATTCATTCAAGAACCTTCACAATATATAATGAATTATGAAGTAACATGAATAGTTAGGAATATAAGGATTCCTTTAAAATATGCCATACGATGCTGAGCGGTCATATAGACCATGATCTTTTGCCAGGCCGATGACATTTCATCGTAAACCATGCTTGCTTCCCCAGTGCGTTTACAATCAAAACGAAGGTAAACCACCTTTTACGGTAATTGAGTGACAAGACTTTGACAACCCAAAAATTTATAAAATCTTAAATGATTAGAATAAAGGTTAAAAGATAAAACCAAGGTTGGAATTTGAGGAATAATTTAATTTTTTTTCAGAATAACCTATATGGTTTACTATTTAAATGGAATAGATAAAATATGGGTTATAAAATTTTAAAACCCTAGAAAAGAATCTATATGTACTTAAAAGAATATTAAGGATAAGGTACTACGATACCTATAAAGTTTGGTGACCTAATATATTAATTAGGTATTTGAATTAAATAACCTCAAGTGTTATTTTGATTTAATTGTCCTAGTATTTTAACTATATACTAGTGACCTAATCTAATAGATTTATGAAATATATATTAACCTATTAGATTATATTAATATGAATATGTGAGTGTTTATAACTTATTAAGTCAATTAGAACTATTAAGTTAATACACTTACTGAAGTATGTTATGACTTATGTGAATTATGTGTATAATTAAATAAATATAGATTATATAATGTGTATAAATTTATTTTGTATATAAAGATAATTAAGAATATGTAAATGTCAAAAATGTTGAGCATTAGTTCTAGTGATAATAGATTTAATGGATTAAGGAGGGTAAATAATTTAAATAAGCCCAATTATTTATTCAAGCATTGGGCTTGTAGATAAATTGATTTAATAGCAATTAAATTATTAAACTAGCCAAGTGTAACATGTATAGGTCAAGTATAATAATGGCCCAATTTTATTAATAGAGGAAGTCCAAGCCTAATTTAATTAGTAAGCAAAACAAGAAAGTGCAAGCCCAAAAAGAATTAATTACAAGCCCAAGTTAAGCCCACATAAACGAGGGGTATTCTAGTCATTAGATAAGTTTATAATAAAAACAACGTGATGGGGCAAGACAAGGCATGTGGCCGAATTGAGTGGAGAAGGAACAATGAAAATGTTTGTTATAATTACTTTTACTTTATTAGGTAAGTAACTTTTGAGATGTTGATTTTTTATGGTGCCAACCCATTTTCTTTTACTTGGAAACTACCTCAAGTGATAAGAATAATGATATTGTGGAAATGGGAGGGCCACTTGGCCGGGTATACAAGGTTGAAAGGAGAGAGGGGAGATGTTGGTGATGATTTCATTTTTTTGAGTGGACAAGATTGGTGCAAGGTGTCACTTAATTTATGAAGCCAACACTTTAGCTATTTCTTGCAAGAAACCTATTACATACTAAGAGAGAGAGAGAGAGAGAGAGAGAGAGGATAAAGATATTTTGGAGAAATGAAGGCCACTTGGCCGGGAAAGAAAGAAAAGGAAGAGAAAAGAAGATAAGAAAGAGAAGAAGAAAGAGAAAGAGGAAGAGAGAAGGAAAAGAAAGAGAAAACAAAATAAAACCAAGATAATGAGAGGGAGAGAATTTCGGATCAACTATAGGGAGAGAGAGAGAGAGAGAGAGAGAGAGAGAGAGAGAGAGAGAGAGAGAGAGCTTGGTGAGTTCATAGTTTCATAAACAAATTATAGAAAGAAAAAGATCAAAGCAAAGGTATAATCTCTAAGCTTTGCTTTAAATTTCTTTTATTGATTTGATGGAAAATGGAGTTTATGATTTTAATATTTAAAACTCTTTAATCTATGTGTTTTCTATAGATTCAAGTAGGGATCTAACATATTCAAGTGTTAAAAAGTGAATCAAAAGGAAAAAAATGAAATTAGGTTTTTCAAAAGTTAGAAAATTAAATATTTCTTAGCCTTGGTTGTGATTAATCTTGTGTTTGGTCAATTTTTTTGAAATAGATCATCGATCATGATATATCCATGAGGATATTTGGTATTAGTTTGTGTTATGATATTTTATGATGGATTATAATGGTGAAGGGGTAAGGATATGAAAGTTTTCTTAAAAATTACCAAGTAATGAAAATCAGATTTTTGTAAAAACAAAGTATGAAATGGAAACAAACATATCTCTCATTCTATTTTGAATTTTTGAGTGCGGGCAATTTCTAGAGTTATATCTATAAGTCTTCTAACGTTTTCAAGTGAAATCACTAAAAAAGGAGTTATAGATTATTATGTGGACTGAATTTAGCAAAGGACGCCAAATCTGAAAATGGCCAAAAAGCTGCTGCCACTATTTTGCAGGGACAGTTTCGTCTACTTAATTAATGTAATAAATTCTAATATTTTGGGACATGAAAATATATGAGATAAAGTAGCTTGTTTCCAAAAATGAGTTCATTCCGAATTAAATTGAGCAAGTTATGACCATTTCAATATTTACATTTTTTTTCGAAGAAAATCGCTATAACCGGAGTTGTATAACTCCGATGGCCACGAAATTTAAACTGGAAGCTCACGTTAACACGTGTAAGATCTCGCCAAGAGTTGAGAATTTCTGGAGTTATGCATGAGGTAGCTAATTTCTTATGGAATTAAATAGAAATGTATTTTTGAAAATACTTAAGGGAGTTGAAAATGTCCAGAAAAATTATTTTTGTGTATTGATTATATGTATATATGTTTGGCCAAAGGATAGAAAAATAATAAACTGATTTGGTATTTTCATGAATATGGTATTTTAGCTTCCTGAAATGAACAATTCAGGGTGCTGAAATGGAAACTGAAATTTCAGGAAGAGAAGTCAGTTTGGTTTCAACTTGCTGAAATGAAAACTGAAAAGGTTAGGAATGGAAGACAGTTTGTTTTCAGTTTGCTGAAATGATATATATTCAGTTCCCTGAATTCATAAATAGTTTACCGAGTTATAATAAGAACTTATAAATGAACGAGTAAGTATTAAGTCTAAGGTAGTGCAATCGTACCCTTTAATGGTGGATGTATAGTAGCTGGGCTAAACGATTACTTCAGGGAGCGGAGCTATATACTAATTAGTAACCGATCTAACTTAGTGTGAAAATAGTGTAGACGAGACGGAAACTAATTTGTTGATTGTTTGTGGAAAACCACTCAGTATACTATATTGAATAATATTAATAACTCGATGTGGGCTAGGTTTAGACTTGTAAACAAGTATGGTGTTAAGGTTATCTAATATTTGACTATATGGTTATGTGTTAGATAGTTTACTTTTAAAGTAATAGTATTATGGGATAAGGTATGTTATGCTAATTGAATAATATCAATCTTATAAATGATAGGTCTTTTCGATAAAGCGAGTATACTAGATTGCGTAGCAGTAATCGACGATACAAGCAAGTTTTCTCTAACTCAAACTTGAGTTATATTTTCAAAGTATGGTAGTGAATAATTATTGTTGATTATTCACATCTATACTGATTATTGATTCGCAATTAGTGCATGTTGCATATGTTCATCAGGTATGAAAGGCTGATCGCATTCATTATCCTAAGGTTCAGTTAAAGTTGTTAATGGCCCTTGTTAACATTAAACATTTTTGGTTCAGACATTCATTTATTAAAACTTTGATTTATGCTCTTTCATAATTATTATATTGTTGAAAATTCGAAAGCTTATTTTTTCTTTCAATCATGATATATTCTTGTTGTATTTAAACTTGCTAAGCAAAGTCGTTGCTCAGCCTTGCTATATCATGATAATAAATTTCAGATTAAGACGAAGCTCAAAGAAAGACAGAGGCAAAGACAAGCTACAAGAGTAGATTATTACACATTCATAACTATTTAGTTATCATATGTAAGTAATGTTGTAAACATTTTTAATTACTTAAGGCATGTATTCATATAAGGTTATCAGACCTTGTGATATGTTATAGAATCTTGTGAAATAAATAATATATATTTATATGTTTCGCATTAGTTTATAGAATATGTATGAAGATGATGTATCGTGACGCACCATGTCCGAGGTTCTGGGGACCCGGATTTGGGGGCACTACATTTGGTATCAGAACTATAGGTTATAAACCTTAGGTAGATTTACCTTAGGCTATAACCACAGGGATGAGGAATAGGAATAAACTCAAATAGAGTTTAAGTGTTAAGAGATGAATTCAGGAAATTCATTATTAAGATAAGAAGATTGTAAAACAAAACGATTATAAGATAGAAATGAATCGTAATATAACACGATTATAAGAACAGATCACAACGTGATCTGATAAGGTTATAGAAAGACAGATGATCAATCGTTTGATTGAAAACTTTATAACAGAATTGTTGTGTGACAGTTGTACTACGAAATTGTACAATGAAAACTCAGGAAAGAGTGGTAGATACGGATAAAATGAAATTCGTATTAAGCAAAGAGGGAGCTAGGATTATGTGGGATTTCAGTTGAGGACTCATGTGATAGTTGAGTTGTACAAACCTTTGCTTAGTCTAACGACTACTTAGTTTATCACATTGATAATCATTAAAATGTTTGTGTTGCGTTATTCACTATATACATGTTGAGATGTTGAGAAGGTGATTCTTTTCTCATGTGTATAACGGATAAGTAGAGAATATAAGATTAGGTACGAGTTCTTAAAACTCATATTTATGGTAAGTTTGTGACTCATAATTGTATGGTATATTTTTGAACCCCTAAGCGTATGGACAGTTCCTGATTGGTTCTTGAACTACGTATTGCTAGGATAAGTTCCTAAACTCATATTATTGTGAAAAGTTCCTGAACTCATAACGTGTGGTATGTGTGATGAACTATACTGGGTATATAAAAGTTGTGGATGAAGAATTGAGGATTTTTAGTATAGTAAGTTTTAATAGTGATAGAATAGATAGAATTATTAAGCAATGGATCATTACAGGAATTGGAGTTGATAGTGGAAGCATAGGTATTTCAAATCTTCTAGTTATGCTAGACCTCAAAATTTTTGATATTAAGCTAAATTCGCACTGATGTGCCCGTTAAAAATATAAATTAATTTTTGTTATCAGCAACACATGGTTACAATTATGTAGAAGTAGGCTTCGTACCACTAACACATCGTTACCTGTTGCGGCATGATAACACCATAAATGATTTTTCAATGTTTTGAACTTTTTAAAGAAGAGACTACGCTAATTGTTTCGGCTAGATAAAAATAATTTAAAATATCAAAATATATTTTATATATCATCGATGCGTCATAGAACCTGGTGTAAAGATGATAAAAATGATAAAGTCATCAATGTAGTATTGCCTAGTGTCCGATGCGATCTAAGGATTGTCAGCCCACTATGGTATGGTGTAATATGACAAAGTCACAAAAATGACGGAATCCTCAAACGGACTGTAAATACAGTGTGGTATTATGACGTCATAAAATAAATTTCAGAATTTTAAAGAAAAGTCAAGTGCTAATTAAGTTTGGCCAGACACATGTTTCGATTGATGTTAGAATTATTGGTATATGTCTCAGCTAATTGATTCAGCTATACAAATGTTTATAAAAATTCAAGTATCTCTTTGAGAAATTATTCCGAACCATATTGTTTTGATTCAGAATCCAGGCTGAGTATGAACATCCCTAAATTGGGAAATATTTTGCTCCAAAGGCGGATATGATGAACGCAAATGTCGTTCCAGCATGTAGCATCTGATCAATGCAGGGTATAACGGGCTGATCATCCACCGTGCCCGTAAGTATGACGGTTTACATATGAATTTCTGTTTAAACCTTTTCGAAATTGAAAAATAAAAGTTCATGGCCACTCAGCAAAAATAAGAAAAGTTTTTTAACTCCGTAGAGAGAAGTCTGGGTAGAATGTGATGAAAGAATAGCTCCACATAGAAGGAAGTCGTATGTACTCATTATATGAGAATGAAATCAGAAAAAGGTTATGTTGAAAACTTAGTTTTGATGAATAAAAAGAGTAAGGATTAGTAGGCTAGTAATTTTGAGGACGAAATTCTTAGAAGAAGGGGTGAATGTGGCAACCCAAAAATTTATAAGATTTTAAATGATTAGATAAAGGTTAAAGGATAAATCCTAGATGGGAATTTGAGAAATAATTTAATTTTTTTTAAGAATAACCTATATTGTTTACTATTTAAATAGAATAGATAAAATATGGGTTACAAAATTTCAAAACCCTAGAAAAGAATCTATATGTACTTGAAGAAATATTAAAGATAAGGTACTACGATACCTATAAAGTTTGGTGACCTAATATATAAATTAGGTATCTAAATTAAATAACCTCAAAAGTTATTTTGATTTAATTGTCCTAGTATTTTAAATATATACTAGTGACCTAATCTAATAGACTTATGAAATATGTATTAACCTATTAGATTATATTGATATGAATATGTGAGTGCTTATAACTTATTAAGTCAATTAGAGCTATTAAGTTAATACACTTAGTGAAGTATGTTATGACTTATGTGAAATATGTGTATAATTAAATAAATATACATTATATAATGTGTATACATTTATTTTGTATATACAGATAATTAAGAATATGAAAATATCAAAAATATTGAGCATTAGTTCTAGTGATAATAAATTTAATGGACTAAGGAGGGTAAGTAATTTAAATAAGCCCAATTATTTATTAAAGCATTGGACTTGTAGATAAATTGATTTTATAGCAATTAAATTATTAAGCTAGCCCAATATAACATATATAGGGCAAGTATAATAATGGCCCAATTTTATTAATAGAGGAAGTCCAAGCCCAATTTAATTAGTAAGCAAAACAAAGAAAGTGCAAGCCCAAAAAGAATTAATTACAAGCCCAAGTTAAGCCCACATAAGAGAGGGGTATTCTAGTCATTAGATAAGTTTATAATAAAAATAAATTGATGGGGCAAGACAAGGCATTTGGCCGAATTGAGTGGAGAAGGAACAAAGGAAATGTTTGTTATAATTACTTTTACTTTATTAGGTAAGTAACTTTTGAGGTGTTGATTTTTTATGGTGCCAACCCATTCGCTTTTACTTGCGAGCTACCTCAAGTGATAAGAATAATGATATTGTGGAAATGGGAGAGCCACTTGGCCGAGTATACAAGGAAGAGAGGAGAGAAGGGAGATGTTGGTGATGATTTCATTTTTTTTAGTGGACAAGATTGGTTCAAGGTGTCACTTAATTTATGAAGCCAACACTTTAGCTATTTCTTGCAAGAAAACTCTTACATAATGAGAGAGAGAGAGAGAGGATAATGAAATTTTGGAGAAATGAAGGCCACTTGGCTGGGTAAGAAAGAAAAGGAAGAGAAAAGAAGATAAGAAAGAGAAGAAGAAAGAGAAAGAGGAAGAGAGAAGGAAAAGAAAGAGAAAACAAAAGAAAATAAAGATAGAGAGAGGGAGAGAATTTTGAATCAGCTATAGGGAGGGAGAGAGAGAGAGAGAGAGAGCTTGGTGAGTTCATAGTTTCATAAACAAATTATAAAAAGAAAAAGAAGAAAAAGATCAAAGCAAAGGTATATTCTCTAAGCTTTACTTTAAATTTCTTTATTGATTTGATGGAAAATGGAGTTTATGATTTTAAAATTTAAAACTCTTTAATCTATGTGTTTTCTATAGATTCAAGTAGGGATCTAACTTATTCAAGTCTTAGAAAGTGGATCAAAAGGAATGAAATGAAATATGGTTTTTCAAAAGTTAAAAACCTTAATTTTTCTTAGCCTTGGTTGTGATTAATCTTGTGTTTGGTCATTTTTGTTGAAATAGATCATGGATCATGATATATCCATGAGTGTATTTGGTATTAGTTTGTGTTATGATATTTTATGATAGATTATGTTGGTTGTAAAAACAAAGTATGAAATGGAAACAACCATATCTCTCATTTTATTTTGAATTTTTGAGTGTGGTCAATTTTTAGAGTTTGATCTATAAGTCTTCTATCTTTTCCAAGTGGAATCACTAAAAAAGGAGTTATAGATTTCTGTGTGGATTAAATTTAACAAAGGACGCCAAATCTGAAAATGGCCAAAAAGCTGCTGCCACTATTTTACAGGGACAGTTTCGTCCACTTAATTAATGGGATAAATTCCAATATTTTGGAAAATTAAAATATATGAGATAAAGTAGCTTGTGTCCAAAAATGAGTTCATTCCGACGTAAATTGAGCAAGTTATGACTATTTCAATATTTGTGTTTTTTGGACAAAAATCGCCATAATCGGAGTTGTATAACTCCGATGGCCACGAAATTTAAATTGGAATCTCATGTTAAGACGTGAAAGATCCAGCCAAGAGTTTAAAATTTTTGGAGTTACGCATGAGGTAGAAAATTTCTTAAGGAATTAACTAGAAATGGATTTTTGAAAAATACTTAAATGAGTTGAAAAATTCTAGAAAAATTATTTTTTTGTATGGATTATATGTATATATGTTTGGCCAAATGATAGAAAAATAATAAACTGATTTTTTATTTTCGTGAATATGGTATTTCAACTTCCTGAAATTAACAATTCAGGGTGCTGAAATGGAAACTGAAATGTCAGGAAGAGAAGTCAGTTTGGTTTCAACTTGCTGAAATGGAAACTGAAAAGGTTAGGAAGGGAAGACAGTTTGGTTTCAGTGTACTGAAATGATATATATTCAGTCCCCTAAATTCATAAAAAGTTTACCGAGTTATAATAAGAACTTATAAATGAACGAGTAAGTGTTAAGTCTAAGGTAGTACAATCGTACCCTTTAATGGTTGATGTATAGTAGATGGGCTAAACGATTTCTCTAGGGAGCGGAGGTATATACGAATTAATAACCGATCTAACTCACTTTGAAAACAGTGTAGACGAGATAGAAACTAATTTATTGGTTGTTTGTGGGAAACCACTCAGTATACTATATTGAATAATATTAAAGACTCGATGTGTGCTAGGTTTAGACTTGTAAACAAGTATGGTGTTAAGGTTATCTAATATTTGACTATGTGGTTAAGTGTTAGATAGTTTACTTTTAATGTTATAGTATTATGGGATAAGGTATGTTATGCTAATTGAAATATATCAATCTTATAAATGATAGGTCTTTTCGATAAAGCGATTAAACTAGATTGCGTAGCAGTAATCGACGATATATGCAAGTTTTCTCTAACTCAAACTTGAGTTATATTTTCAAAGCATGGTAGTGAATAAATATTATTGATTATTCACATTTATACTGATTATTGATTCGCACTTAGTGCATGTTTCATATGTTCATCAGGTATGAAAGGCTGATCACCTTTATTACCCTAAGGTTCAGTTAAAGTTGTTCATGGTTCTTGTTGACATTAAACATTATTGGTTCAGTCATTTATTTATTGAATCTTTGATTTATGCTCTTTCATAATTATTATATTGTTGAAAATTCGAAAGCTTATTCGCAGTATGTAATCTAAGAACTTATCTTCGCAGTATGTAATCTAAGAACAAATCAAGGATTGTCCATATGCTCAGGGCTCATAAACATAGCATACAACTATAAGTCATAAACTTTACATAAGTATGAGTTTCAAGAACTCGCACATATCCTAGTACATTCTACTATCCAATATACACATGAGAAAAGATTCACCTTCTCGTTATATACATATCGATAGCGTGACATTACTATTCCAATGATTATCACTATAATAGACTGAGTGGTTTTTACACCAAAGCACAAACCCTTACCCATAAAAAAAGTTCATATAACTCAACTATCACATGAGTCCTCAATTGAAATTTCTCACCTTTTAACTCTGTCTTGAATTATTACGATATTTCTTTAATTCTTACACTATCCTCTATAACTCTGCCGAGTTCTTTTCCCCGTACTATTCACAGTACCTGTCCATTATAGCAATCAGCTATAATTACCATGTAAAAATGTTTGGACATAAATTACTCGTGTCAAAAATTTCTCCCCATAAGGGAGCTACAGCGCCGGGTAAGGCTTATTCATGGCGCTACGGCGCCGACCTGCAGAACTCAAAAACACTGTGTTGGTGTTGTGGCGCCAACTTACAATGCTTGGGCGGTGCTGCGGCGCCAGCCCTATTGCATTAATTTTTTTTACAAGTTTTTCAAATTCTAAAATTTTCGAGCCCATAACGCGATCGCTATAACTCAAAATTGGCTCGTTCTAAAGCCAATATAGTTCACATATCTTATGTTCTACGATTCCATCTAGTCGGAATTCAATTTTGAATCCGTTGACAAAAAATTCACCGTTTCGTCCATTTTTACGCATTCGTTAAACGTTCGTTAACGTTCGACGCTCAATTCTTCGTCTTAACTCCGAATTCGTTTGTTCTTTCTCTCCAAGTCTTATTTACCCAATTATATATTACACCATCGAAAACCATCATTTCTTAATCATACGGTGACTTTTGACTTCTATTCCGAAAAAATTTATGATCTGACACTTAACATCTAAACGCGTAAACTTCCGCCAAATATTCATTTCTCGATATTTTTACGTCAAACTAAATAGAATCAATCCATTGGTTATTCCTCTACGATTCTAACCATATTAACCATCTAAGTCTTAATGGTTTTCTTCATTGAGTTTATTAACAATTTCATTACGATTTTAACTCATTTCTTCATTAACTTCTTAACCAATTCATTATGGTTCCACTTGTTCTTGGTTATTAATGGTTTAAAGTCCACTAACATCCACCTTATCCTTTTATACCATTTATGCTCTATTCATTTTCACTTCTCTATCAATTTGAAAATTGAAGGAATATGAAAATTCCAAGGGTTAACACTTATACCTTAAGTGTTCTTGAGTTTGTCCTTGACAATACTCTAAGCTAGCTTCTCTTTGCTTCTTGGTTGCTCATCACAAGCTCTTCCTCTTCTCTTCTCTTCTCTCCCACATGGTTGGTGATTTTGCAAACAAAAAACCAAGTGTTAAGCCTCTTTTATATAGGCAAGCAAGATCAAGGGTAGTTTGGTCATTGGACCAAACCTCCTCAACCCCCACCTCCTCCCCATGTCATGCCCATGTCCCCCACATGCTAGTCATGTCCTCTTATGTGCTAGCATGTGCTAGCACATGGGCACCAATCATGTGCTCATGGGTTTCGCTGTAACGCCCGAAAAATTCAAACGTTGTGTAAAGGAATTTTTTTTAATTTCTTATTTGAATAAAGTTATATTAAATGTTTATTCAAGTGAGTAAGCTAATTCTCTGTCGTTTTATGACCTAGAAGATGAGAATATGGTTAGTATTCTGGCTTCGTGCTAGAATTGAATCATATACATTTTCAAGACGAAAACGAAGGTTTTTTGAGAAATTTTTGAGAAATCACTATTCATCAATTTCTGATCGGGAATGAATATTGAAATTCTGAGACACATGTAATGATAGGATTTGATGACGAGATGGAATATATGATAAAATTCCAGTTATGGCTCACGGAGTTTTTGCCTGGGGACTTATAACCCGAAGGGTTAAAGAGATTAAAACCTATGAATTAATGGGCTATGTATAATCATAAAGATTATTATACGGTAGTAATACAAGTATAATACGTAGTGAATACGAGTATTGGTACAAGGTATAATATGAATTTTATACGAAGCCAATATGTTTAAAATGAATTAAAGTTAATTATTGAACCCGTGGGTCGAACCAACGGGTCAATGGGTGGGTTAAACCCATAAGGGCAACCCAAGTGGTAAGTCATTAAGTGTGTGATGTCACATGCATGAGGTCATGTGTAGGATGTCATGAACTTGGTGGGAAAGTAAAGTTGAGGAGGTGGTCAAACTTGGGGCCAAATCAAGATTAAGGAGGTTTGGGCCTAAATGACTCTTTTACCCTAGGTCTTACCAAGCCTATAAATAGAGACCCTCTTTGATTATTTGTTGGTTGTTTGAATTGAGAACTAATTTGAGAGAGAGAGAAAAGAAAACCTAAGCAAGAGAAGTGCAGAGTTAAGTTATCCTCATAACTTAAGGAACTCAACCAAGAACTTCACAAGTTATACCTACCTAAAGTTTCATCTTCCATCTTCCGTCTAATGATATTAAAAGAGAAGTGTGGAGAATTTAAGTACTATGAAGTTATAAGGTTGGTTATAGTGGACTATAAATTCTTAATAATAAGAATGATGGAACCATGAGTAAGTAAAGAAGAACTTAATAATGGAAGCCTTAGAAAGTAGTTAACTTGAGCAAGAGAAATCCTTAATAATTGATTAAGGAATTTAATTGATAATCATGTAAACCATTGAACATAAATAACCACAATGGTTAGAATTGATATTAATCAACCATTGGATTGATTCCAATTGGTTTGAAGAAAGAATAACGAAAAATGACGATTCGACGGAAATTACGCGATTAGACAATAATCGTCGAAAACGTACTTTTCTCGGATTAGAAGTCAAAAGTCATTGTGTGACTTGGAAATGGTGGTTTTCGATTGTAACACGTGTATTTAGGTAAATAAGACTTGTGGGAGCAAGAACGAACCAATCCCGACTTAAAACGAGGAATTGAGCGTCGAACGTTCACGAACGTTTAACAAAAACGTAAAAATAGACTAATCGGCTAAATTCTCGCCGACGGATTTAGAAATGAATTTCGATGTGATATAATGATAGAACATAATGTTTGTGAACTATGCATAAATTGTTATTGGATAGTCGATGCCATTTGCTTCGGCTAGACGTATATGTAATGTACCTTGATTGGTTTGCATAAATCTTCCAAAGTATTATTGATGAGCTATCCTATGCCAAGTAATTTGGTACGGATTCCGAATGAAAACCTGAGTATGAATACACAAAGGTTTTATTGTAGTTAACTCGACCAGACATTGTGTTACCATGTAAACGTGAAAACATTTACGAATGTAGTGTTGATCAACGCAGAGTATTACATGCATATCACCTGGACGTGCTCGTAAGTGAAGCCGAGCTTACGGTCTTGTACCAGTTTGCCTTTTTTAAAAGATGATGTTTATGGTCTTTGTCTAGCTCAGATTCTTAAGCGACTTTGTGTCCTTGAGAATGTTTTAAAGGAATTCAAAAACCTTATTTTTCTTATTCCTATTTCTTCATAACTCTTGTACAGTTATTGAAGACGAGACATATGATTCTTAATTTTGTTGTTGCAACATAAATTGTCAGTTATACTCATCCTTGCTTAAAATCATATGTTTTCAGCTAATAGCAGTCGGACCAAAAGCTCCGGTAGCTACAAGGGCAAATCCAAGATGAATGTTAAACTACTTTTGTAATAGTATAGTATTTTGTTGTAATAAATGATATTATGACACTGAATGGATGTAAAGGTTAATAATATTTTGGGAAGGAAGGTTGTAATGAAATGTTAGTTGAACTTATACATGCTATTGATTAATTAAGTGGAATGTATGAGTAGATAGTTGTACAGTGAAACATCATATCATGGGAGAAGGTACCCGAATTTGGGGGCGTCACAGGTTGGTATCAAAGCTGTGACAACCCAAAAATTTATAATATTTTAAATGATTAAAATAAAGGTTAAAGGATAAAATCTAAAGTGGAAATAGAGGAATAATTTAAAAATTTTAAGTAGAACCTATATGGTTTACTATTTGAATAAGAATAAAGAAAAGTAGGGGTTACAAAAATTTCTAAACCCTATAAATGAATCTATATGTACTTGAAGGAATATTAAGGATAAGATACTACGATACCTATTAAGTTGGTAACCTAATATAGAAATTAGGTATTTGAATTAAATAACCTCACGTGTTATTTTTATTTAATTGTCCTAGTATTTTAATTATATACTAGTAACCTAATCTAAGAGATTTATGAAATATGTATCAACCTATAAGATTATTTTGTATGATTATGTGAGTGTTTATAACTTATTAAGTCAATTAGGACTATTAAGTTAATACACTTAGTGGAGTATGTTATGACTTATATGAATTATGTGTATAATTAAATAATTACACATTATATAATGTGTATACATTTATTTTGTATAAAAAGAGAATTAAGAATAAAGTTTTATAACCTAATATATATATTAGGTGGGGTAATTAAATACCCTAAGAGATTTATTTTATACATCTCAAATAATTAATTTTATAACCTAAGTAAAGCAAGTCTAATTGGGTTATTAAATTAAAGATATATGAGTAAGGAATTTATTTACAAAGGTGTGTAGTGGAAATCCTAACTAAATGATTAGAGTAAGATAAAAATTAAAAGTATGTAGCTAAGTTGATTTTATGGCCCAAGGAATTTAATAAAAAGCCCAATTATTTATTTAAGCATTGGACTTGTAGTTAAATTAATTTATTAAATTATTAAACTAGCCCAATATCTCATGTATGAGACAAGTATAATAATGGTCCAATTTATTATGGGTGGGAGCCCAAGTTAATTTTAATTAGTAAGCATTCTAAGCAAAATCCAAGCCCAAAGGAATTAAAATAAAAGCCCAAGAATTAAGCTCAATTAGGGAGGGGTATGTTAGTTATTATGCTAAGTAATATATAAATCAAATGATAGGATGATTGGGCCTATATGGCAGAAATTTGGTGAGGAGGAATAAGGGGGAAGTAATTTGCAAGCCCAAAAGATATTAAATCAAGGCCTAAGATTTCGGCCCAAGCTAGGAAGGAAAGGGAGCATGTGAATTAAATCTTATGGATAGATATGAAAATATATTGGATAGATATGAAAAAATATTTGATAGATATAGAAAGATTTGTTAGGATTATGAAAGAGAAAGAAGAGATCTTGGATAGATATGCAAGATATTAGAGAGAGAAGATGAAGATTTGTAAGGAGATTTAATATACATACATATGTTATATATATACATCTCTCCTACTATAAATACCTTTCCCTTCATTCCAATTAAAAAGTTTTCTTCATTTTTTTTTCATTCTCCAAGTTAGCTAGCAAAAGAAAATATAGAGCTAAGAGAGAGAGAAATAAAGAACAAAGCTAGAAGCAAGAGAGAGAAGAGGGAGTTCGGCCATGAAGGAGAAGAAGAGAGGGAGAGTTCTTATGGTTCCATAGCTTCCTAACCAAGCTTAGGAAGAAGAAGAAGGAAGAAAAGCTAAGGTATAACAAAAATCTCTACCTATATAGTCTAATTCCTTTTTATTTGATTTGAGTATTGATTTGTGTAAAGTTATGATTTTGAGGTTAAAACCTTAGATCTATGTGTTTAATAGTGTTTCAAGTTTATATCTAACCCTTTTATGGATCAAAATTTGGATCTAAACTAAGAAATAGAAATTAGATTTTTCAAAATATAGAAACCCAAATTTTTTATAGCCTTAGTTATGTTTAATCTTATGTTTGGTGATTCTTGATGTAATAGATCATGGATTATGGTAGATCCATGAGTATATGATGTATGAGTATGTATTATGTTAGTTTTTGGTGGTTAATTTTTGAATAATAAAGAGATCTTGGAAGTTTTCTTAGAAATCACAAAGATGGAAAAATCAGATTTTGAGAAAACGTAACATGAAATTAAAACAACCATATCTCGTATTCTATTTTAAATTTTTGAGTGTGGTTAGTTTTTAGAGTTAGATATATAAGTCTTCTAATTTTTTCAAGTAGAATCACTGAAAAAAAATTATAGATTTTCGTGTGGACTGAATTTAGTAAAGGAAGCAAAAGCTGAAAAATGCTAAAAAACATTCTGTCCAGAATTTGTAGGGGCTGTTTCGTCCACTTATTTTATGAAATAAATTCTAATCTTTTGGTAAATTAAAATATATGTTATAAAGTAGTTTTTGCCCAAAAATGAACTCATTCCGACTTAAATTGAGCAAGTTATGACTATTTCAATATTTACATTTTTTTGACAAAAATCTCTATAATCGGAGTTGTATAACTCCGATGGCCATGAAATTTAAACTGGAGGCTCACGTTAATACGTATAAGATCCCGCCAAGAGTTGGGGATTTCTAGAGTTAAGCACGATGTAGCAAATTTCTTAAGGAATTAACTAGAAATTAATTTTTGAAAAATACTTAAGGAAGTTGAAAAATTCTTGAAAAATTATTTTTGTGTATGGAATATATGTATTTATGTGTGGACAAAAGATAAAAAAATAATAAGATGATTTGGTTAAAAAAGGGGAATCCAGTTTGCTGGATTGGAATCTAGTTTGCTAGATTGCAATCTGGTTTGCTAGATTGCAATCTGGTTTGCTAGATTGACCATCAAGTTGCTGGAATGATCTGTTTGGATAATCCAGGTTGCTGAATTGAAGAAGTAGTGAATCCAGGTTGCTGAATTGTAGATATGTTGAATCCAGGCTTGCTGGATTAGATGTTAGTTGAATCCAGGCTTGCCGGATTGGATGAAAGTTGAATCCAGGCTTGCTGGAATGGAGGTCAGTTGAATCTAGTCTGCTGGATTGGAAAATAATTTACTAAATTAAAATTCAGTCTGAATCCAGGTTGCTGGATTAGGTATTCAGCTTACTTAATTATAAAGGACTTATAAAATGAAAGACTAAGTGTTAATTCACAAGTTATATGATACAGTAGTGTTAAGTCTAAGGTAATACAATCGTACTCTTTAATGGTTGATGTATAGTAGCTGGGCTAAACGACTCCTTCATATGGGAAAGGAATCTACGAATTAGTAATAGATCTAACTCACTGTGAAAATAGTGTAGACTAGACGAAAACTAATTTGTTAATTGTTTGTGAAAAACCACTCAGTATACTATATTGAATATTATTAAAGACTCGATGGGTGCTAGGTTTAGACTTGTGTATATGTATAGTGTTAAGGTTATCTAATATTTGACTATGTGTTTAAATGTTAGATAGTTTACTTATAAGGTACGTTATGCTAATTGAAAGATCAATCTTATAACTGATAGGTCTTTACAATAAAGCGATTAAATTATATTGCGTAGCAGTAATCGACGGTACAAGCAAGTTTCCTAACTCGAACTCGAGTTGTTATTGTAAAGCATGTTCGTGATTAATCATTGTTGATTATATCACATCTATGATTTATTGATTCGCACGTTGTGCATATTGTATATGTTCATCTGGTATGAAAGGCTGATCACCTTCATTACTATATTGTTCAGTTAAATTATTCATGTTCATTGTTGGCTATTCAGCATTATTGATTCATGTTCTTTCACAATTCCTATATTATTGAAAGTTTATCAGCTTATTATTCTTTTCAATCATGATATATCTTCATTTGAACTTAAACTTGCTAGGCAAACTTGTTGCTCACCCTTGCTATATCATGATAAACATTTCAGATTAAAGAAGAAACTTCGGACACAGTCAAAGGCAAAGACAAGTTCCTGGATTGAATTATTATACGGTTAAAATGGTAATAGTATAGGATACAAATGAAATTGTATGTCGTGTAGGATATTGAATGCAGGTATTAAGTTAAGGTTATAGACCTTGGGAATTATGTTGTAAAAGTTATTGTATAAACAATTTATGTTTATATCTTTCGCAATAGTTATAGAAATGATGTATCGTAACGTACCATGTCCGAGGTTATGGGGACACGGATTTTGGGGAGCTACAAAAGCCTTAGGTTATAAAACTTAAGGAGAGAAACTCTTAGGCCATAACCTTTGGGGAAGGAGGAAAGTAGAGTTTTAACGTAGAAAGTAACCATAAACAAATTAAATATGTTATGTGTTTTTAATATTTTGATTGTGTACTAATCAAGTTATTTTATCTTATTGTAGATAACAAGAGTTATGAACTCAGTTAGCGAACTACAATTGCTAAGTGAAGCGTCTGTCAACTACATAGAAGTGGAACCAGTGCTAGAAGCCGAAGTGCCACTAGTGATCCTAGATGGGTCTGATTCAGAGGAAGAGGATCCTTCTAAAGACAACTTTGATTATGCCACCATATTTGATGGTATGTCAGAGGATGTAGAGATAGCAACCTTTGATCCGGTAGTACCTACGGAAGAGGTGATGTCACCCGACGAGTCCATGAAGGCTTTATTCATGACAATCCTGGACAGAAATGTCCAACTGAGCAAAGAGGTCCACGACCTCAAAGCAGTAGTCGACAACGTAGTGGAAGATAAGGAGGACATGGAGGTCTTCTAGAAGGAGGAGCATGATTAGAAGGTGCTCGCTAAGGACAAGGTTCGGGACCTAAAGCTAGAGGCCCAGGAACTCAAGATGAGCTTCTGAATAAGAACCAGAAGATAAGACGGATGTCCTATATCCATAGGAGTTCGTATGAGGATTACCAGCACCAGATTACTGGATATCCAGTGGAGCAAGGACATGCCCAGCATACTATTAGTTGGGACATAGTGACCAGTATGGCGAATGTGGACTACGTGTGTAACGACCCCAAAATTTATACAATACAACTCTCGACATCGGTCGTTAACAATACATCGAACTTCTAACTTTACATCATTAATCGGTATTAAACTTAATAAAATGCGAAAAAATTAAAACTTTTATATTTTTCTTTCTTCATTACCCTGAATCTCAACCTTTATCATTACATATCTTTGATTCAAATTTATTTCATGAATCGTTACATCAAAGTTGCTATACAAATCTTACATTACAAGTCAATGTCTATTATACATCAGACAACTCAACTTACAACTTAACAATTATAATACATCTAAATCATCAACTATATTTCTCATCTAAGAGCAAATAATCTTTTTGAATTGATATTGATCTCTACCATTCAGTTAACACGTATCATTACCATGACTCATTGACCTGCAAAATTGTTATTTTGCAAGAATGAGCTCGACAGCTCAGCGAATCTAACAGTTTTCATGCATCACATAGCACATAATATTATTCTTAGTTCATACATCATAATCGTTTAACTAAACATATCATACATGGTGTATTTCACATCTCAATTAAAGATTGAGTTCCATAACACAATCAGTTTAGTCATAAATTGACTTTCATAGTGTAAAGCATCATTTATAATTGCACATACATTCAACAGTCTAAATTTCAACAATCAGTTTACCAATTTCATAAAGCAAATAGGAACTGAAAGACTTACCTAGTTTGTAGATTATCATGTTTTATAACTTAGAACAACATCTTTTATCGTCGAGAGCACTATACTTGCGTATGTGCATGTCCGACGCCCTCCGATTGCCTCCGAATACGCATCAGTTACAAAGATGGCCATTTTGACACCTTCTAATGACTTCAAATCAAAAAACTTAAAGAATAAAAGTTGTAGGTCTACTCGTTATCTTTTTGAATCATCCTGAATCGCATTAATCGGAGTTTTTATGAAGAAGTTATGCTTGTTTTACTACAGGAGGTCAAAATAGTTTTGCCTTACGATACTTAAACCACTCCGGACAGCATGTAGCCCTGCTGGGGTGGGGTTTCTAGGCATAAATCCCAGTTGGGGCAGGGTCCCCCACTGGTGGGTTCCCTGGCTCGCGAACTGTACAGAGAAATAAGCCAATTTGGCTTATTTCTTCGCACCAAAGTCCGATTTTAACTAACATAATGCATATAAAACTTTATGAAAACAAAATCTTAAACTTCTAACATTATTTTAACATACATAAACACCACAACACATAATCAAAACACTAATTTTCATGATTTTGAAGAAAACACCATTGTTAAGCGTTCTTGACGAAAATTGATACTATGAGTTCGTTTTTAACCCAAATCACATGATTCAAATCATGTTTTGTTCATTTCTTAACATATTATTATAATCTATGATCAATTTACGTAATAATTAACATTTAAACATTAATTTTGATTTCCAATGACCAATTATTTTTAAAATAAGTTCAGTGTAACTCGTGATGAACATGATTTCTTCATGTTCATTATGTTTACATGAATTAAATCACTGAAATCATTATACTAATCACATATAAGCATGTTATAACACAATTTGCCTATAAAATTCATGCTTTATCAATTTCATACTAAGTTCATATATATATACAGAGAACTACAAATACGAAGAACACAAAACAAAATTTCTATAGTACAATGATTAGGATTATACCTTAAAGCTTAGTGAGGAAGAAGATGAATATGGTGCTTTGATTAACAAATTCATCCTTCTTCTTCTTCCTTCTTCTTCTCTCTTATCTATTGTTGACTTAGTCATATTCCATCCTTAAGTTTTGATGATGAATTATTCATGTACTAAATCCTTTTGTGACATTTCAGGTATTTGATGATAAAGAACATTGGTGGTTCACTCAAGTGGATTGAAGAGTTTTGTATACTAGGCAACAAAGTGTAAGGTCAATTGCATAATAATTGGTTTTTCTTTTAAAGGCTCTAAGACATATTATTTGCATTTAATCTTGTATGTCTTAAATAAAAAGTAATTTAAATCTAATTGAAAAAGGTTTTTCTATAATTAATTAATTACTTGAAATTAGTTTTAATATATTTATCAAGTACAAAAGTTTTTTTTAAAAACGTTATTTGATATATATTTGGGTTTTAAATATATGCAGAATGTATTTGGTGGTTATGGCTTGCACGTGGGTATTTAATTAGATATATATTATATATGATGTGAGCATACTTGAAGCTAGAAAAATGAAAGCTACACCGGTTTGTTAGAGGTATAATGTGTGCTCGGTTCTCAAGGGATCATGATTATAAAACATTTTGGAAATATAATACCTTCAATGTTGGAAAGAGAATTTGTTGTTGCACGCTACTTGAAGGGAAAGAGAGATAAAGTCAAAGTTTTTAAAAGTGGTTTATCTTTTAAAAGACTTCCGATTTTATCTAAACAGAACAAACAAAATATATTTGAGTTATTTTACTGTTTGATAAATCTATATCTCTTTTACCGTTGTGAGTCCTTCATCATCTGTGAGATATTATCAAGCCGATAATCATGGACAAAGAAGATCAGACTTGTGTGGGAATAAAACGATAATATTTTATGGGCTATAAAATCGTAATTCATGTATGGAACAATAGACGACTCACGAAATACTCCGTGCATTAATTATTGATATTATCGAGCAACTTGATTTAATTGGTGCAACTTTGAACAGCTGAGGAATTATATTTCTAATATCCATCTAGCTAGTTATTGGTAAGATTTAATTGATTATATCTTCGTGATACTTGATCATTGCATTATATAGTTGAGCCTTTAATTGTTAAATTGATTATTCTTGCATTAATCATAGACCTCTATATTTGTAATTTAATTTCTGTTTAGACCAAGTGTAGTCTAAAGGTGTTAATCCGGGTGGATTAGAGAAAAGGTTTACAAATAGATTCAAGGAAGCAAAGGTGCTTAAGGAGTGCGTAGGTGCACAAGGAGCAAAAGTGCTCAAGAGAACTTAATTGTTTTTTAATTATTCTAAGAATCTGTTTTGTAATCAGTGTTTATTTATAAAGAAATAAATAAAGTGAGTCTCCAATACTAATTGGTATTGGACGTGAACTAGGCTACTATTATAGAGGGTAGTAGTTGAACCACGTAAATATTCTTGGTGTTCATTTAATTATTTGTATTTAATTTTATTATTAACAAGAATCAAGGTTAACATAATAAGTTAATATAAAAATAAGTTTTTTCAAAACTTAAGATATATATATATATATATATATATATATATATATAATTAATTATTTCAGCATACTGAATTCAAAAGTATTTAAACAATTTTCGTAATTCAAGAACCCGAGTTAATTCTTTCCGCAAGCTGAAATAAATACAAGTTTTGAATTAAAATAAATATCGACCATAGTTGTTCAAACACTTATTCAACCCCCCTTCTAAGTGTGCCTATTTAAATTTCATTTGATATAAGAGCTTGGCTCTACTTATCTTGGTCTTAAAGGTGACTTGTAGGGAAAGATTCTGATATGGCACAGTTCGCGAACAACAATCAAGAAGGTCAATCAACCAACCGACCACCACTGCTACATGGAACCGAAAACTACAACTTTTGGAAGTTTCGAATGAGGATCTATCTTATAAGAGATCCTTGGGAATGGTGGGTCATTGAGAATGGACCGGTTATTCCAAGGAAAGATGATGGGACACCAAAGACTCTGCTAGAAATGGATTCAACCGAAACCTACATGGTCTCATATGATTCAAGGGCTATGAACACACTTCTTAGTGGCATGGTAGAATTCGAGATAGATAAAGTCTCTTTATACAACACAGCCAAAGAGATATGGGATACTCTAATGGTAAGTCATGAAGGTACCTCCAAAGTACGAGAAGTAAAGTTAAGCATGCTTATGCACGATTACGAGATGTTCAAGCTCAAAAAAGATGAAACCATTAAGCTGGCTCAAGCAAGATTTCTATTCCTTATAAATTCCTTGAAATTACTAGATAAGACTATTCCTCAAAGTGAGATCAATCGTAAGTTACTTCGGGCTATGCCCAAAAGGTTTGCTTCTAAAATCACAACTCTTCAAGATTCTAGTACTATTTCTTCTATGGACACTAACTTTGTTTGGTGAATTAGAAGAATATGAATATCAGTTAAAGAGATATGATGATGATGAGGAAACTCCTCGAAGAAAGGTTTTAGCTCTTATTGTAGAAAATGAAGAGGAGCTTGATGATGACTTAGATGAAGAAATAGCCATGATGTCAAGAAGACTCAAAGGACTGCTACAGAGGAAGAACAAGAGAAGAAATACTTTTAATTTGATTAAGTTCAAAGGAAATCAAACTGAAGAGACTTGCATCGAAAGTGGACGTCCTGGTCACTTCAAGAAAGATTGCTTTCAATTAAAGAACAAAGGGAAGACAAACTATAAAGACAACAAGAACAACAAAGCTCTTGTTACTTGGAGTGATGAGGAATCCGAAGTGGAGATCGATGCCAAAGATGAGATAGCTCAAGTATGCTTCGTGGGAATTGAAGGTGAATCTAATCAGGTATCTCCTAATGAACTAAACTCAGTAGAGCAAGAAAATAAGAAATTAAAAAGAAAGAATGCATGCTTAAAAAGTTTAGTTAATACATTAATGAGTGAAGTGGATTCTTTAATAGATGAAAAGAAAGAAATTGAAAAGGAGTCATCATGTAAAGAGGAAAAGATTTTGATTGTAAAGATTGACTATTTAGACAATTTCAACAAAATACTTTTTAACAAAGTTAACCATCTAAATAAGGAAGTTGAAAAATTGACTAATGAATTAAAAATGAGAGATATATGTATTGATGCATTTAGTAATGAATCTCACTGTACGACTATTCCAATTAATGAACTACAAAAGGAAAATGAGTCATTAAAATCAACACTTACTAAATTTGTTCAAGGGGAAGAAAATCTTGCTGTTATGTTGGGAAAACAAAGACCTAGTTTTGAAAAAAAGGAATTGGCTATAATCCCACTTACAAAAAGAGAGATATAAAATGTTAAAATCAAAATCAAATTTTAGACTAAACTTTTGTTCTCCTTTCACAACTTGTAAACATTGTGGTATTAAAGGCCATTTAGATATAAACTGTTTTAAGAAACAAAACAAGGTTAAAAAGATATGGATTAAAAACGGTTATTTACTTGCTACTAACATAAGTGGACCCAAAAAGATATGGGTACCAAAAGGATGAATTACTTTTTCTTAACAGGTATGTTTGAAGGCAAGAGTTCCATCTCAAAAATGGATTCTTGATAGCAGATGTTCTCGTCACATGACAGGTGATAAATCAAAGTTCATGGGACTAGATATCAAGAAGAAGAACGGAACGGTCACTTTTGGAGACAATCGAACTTGCGAAATAATCGAAAAAGGTAAAATTGGTAATGATAAGGTAAATATAAATAATGTCCACATTGTTAACGATCTTGAATTCAATTTAATTAGTATTAGTCAATTAATGGATAATGGCCATCAAGTTAAATTTGAAAAAGATAAATGCACAATATCTCATGGTATTAACAATATTACTCTAGTTGCACAAAGGGAAGGAAATATATATACTCTTGATTTTGAGCAACAGGATGAAGAACTATGTCTTACCTCAGTACAAGATGAAGCAAATCTATGGCATAAGAGGATGGGACGAGTTCATATAGATCTAATCAAGAAGCTATCTTCAAAAAGTCTTGTAAAAGGACTGCCAAAAATCAAGTTTGAAAAGAAAGGAATATGCATTCCTTGTCAACTGGGAAAACAAGTAAGAACCTCCTTTACGACAAAGAATATGGTAGCAACCTCTTTTCCCTTGTAATTACTTCATCATTTATTCGGACCAGAAAGACATTCTAGTATTAATGGTAAATTTTATGCATTTGTAATAGTTGATGATTTTTCCAAATACACATGGGTATTATTTTTGAGAACTAAGGATAAAGCATTTAAAGAGTTTGAAAAATTGATAAGGAATCTTGAAACAAAGTATAGCTACAAACTCATTAGAAATAGAAGTGATCATGGTACTAAATTTCAAAAAGATTTCATAATTTTTTGTGATCAAAGAGAAATTAGCCATGAATTTTTAGCCCCAAGGACTCCTCAACAAAATGGGGTGGTGGAAAGGAAGAATAGGACTCTACAAGAGACTGCAAGAACACTATTTCAAGAGAGTAAGCTTTCAAAGAAATTTTGGGCCGAAGCAGTAAGTACATCATACGATGTTTTAAATAGAGTACTCATTCGTCATATTATTTTGAAAACACCTTATGAGCTTTTAAATAATAAAATCCCAAACATAAGTTATTTCAAAGTATTTGGATCTAAATGTTTTATCTTAAATACAAGTGATAATTTGGGAAAATTTGATGCTAAGTCGTATGAAGGAATATTCATTGGCTATTCTCAAAATAGTAAGGCCTATCGTATTTTCACTATTAGAAAATTATGTGTAGAAGAGTCTGTTCATATCATTTTCAATGAGACTAACAATGATCTTCCAAAAGAAAGTGAAGATGATGCAGGAAATTTGGAGATAGTCAGAAATTCAGCAAACCGAAAAGAACAAAACAGGAGACCGAATGAACAGTTTCATGAAACTGAAATTAATGACCAGCATGAATATGAACCTGAAAATTTGCAAGATGCTGAAGATGAGTCTCATGATCAAGAGGAAGTCATACATGATATCCAAATGCCAAGAACAACTAGATATATCAAGAATCATCCTCCAGAAAATAGCATTGGGGATATCAATAAAGGTATAACCACACGAAGAGGTTTACAAAATCATTGTGCATTCTCTGCATTTTTATCACAGGTTGAGCCAAAGAATGCAAAGGACGTCGTTCTTGATGAAAACTGGCTATTGGCAATGCAAGAAGAACTTCAACAATTTGAGAGATGTCAAGTGTGGGAACTTATGCCTCCTCCAAAAGATGTTTCCATCATTGGTACTAAATGGGTATTCAAGAACAAGCTTGATGAGCATGGGACAATCACTCTTAACAAAGCAAGGTTAGTGGCTCAAGGATATAACCAACAAGAAGGGATCGACTATGAAGAAACCTATGCACCAGTGGCAAGGCTGGAATCAATCTGAATCTTGTTGGCCTTTGCATGCTACAAGAGGTTTAAGCTTCATCAAATGGATGTAAAAAGCGTGTTCCTCAATGAATACATCAATGAAGAAGTATATGTCAAACAGCCTCCTGGATTCGAGCATGAAAAGTATCCTAACCATGTCTACAAATTAAAGAAAGCTCTTTATGGCTTGAAACAAGCTCCAAGGGCTTGGTATGAAAGGTTAAGTATGTATCTCTTGTCAAATGGATTTATTAGAGATAAAATAGATTATATATTTTTTATTAAGCATAAAAGTATAGATATCATTATTGTTCAAATATATGTAGATGATCTAATATTTGGTGCTACTAATGATTTTCTTTGTGAGTGGTTTTCTAAGTGCATGCATAAAGAATTTGACATGAGCTTAATTACTTTTTGGGACTTCAAATCAAGCAAACGAATGAAGGAATTTATATCCATCAAACCAAATATACAAAAGAATTGCTCAAGAGATTTGGCTTTGAAGGTTCTAACTCAAAAGTTACACCCATGAGCACATCAATAAAGCTCACTACTGATAACAAAGGTATTGATGTTGATTTAATGAAATATCGAGGTATGATTGGATGCTTACTATACTTAACTGCTTCAAGACCTGATATAATGTATAGCGTTTGTCTGTGTGCAAGATTTCAGGCTAAACCCAAAGAATCACACTTAAATGCTGTTAAAAGAATTTTGAAATATTTAAGTGGTACTATTAACTTAGGGTTATTTTATCCAATTTGCAATCACTTTGAACTAATGGGTTATTCAGATGCTGACTATGTAGGGTGTCAAATCGATAGAAAAAGTACGAGTGGTGCTTGTACTTTCTTGGGACAAAGTCTCGTATCATGGTATAGTAAAAAACAAACCTCAGTAGCTCTTTCAACTACTGAGGGTGAATACCTAGCTGCAGGAAGTTGCTGTTCTCAGATTTTATGGATGAGACAAACCCTATGTGATTTTGATATATTATGTGAATGTGTACCCATATATTGTGATAATTCTAGTGCTATAGATATATCTAAAAATCATGTGTTACACTCACGTACAAAACACATAAAAGTAAGACATCATTTTTTAAGAGATAATGCATCAAAAGGTTTAATTAAATTAATTTTTATTCCTATTGAAAATCAAATCGCAGATATTTTTACAAAACCGTCAAGTGAAGAAAGATTTTGTATGCTGCGAAGAGAACTTGGAATGTGTATAGTATAACTTGTGTTGAAATTTGAAGATTTGCATTATCTATATCGTATTTATCTTCTAAATGCTTATCTTATTAACTGCTATAATTAGGATAAATAATGGTATGTGTTATGGCTGTTCATTAAACCCTTAATTCATGAACACGTAATTTAAAATAGCTATCATCATGGTTTTTCAAAAATTGAAGAGATAGGACGACTGGGGTTTTTAGGGAAACGTAATTGTATAGAGGTGTACATACATGCATCCATTTCTCCTACATTACTCACCTTTCTCTCACCATTCACTTCACTTCTGAACTTTTCATTTTCTGATTTTCTTTCTCTCTCACTTTATACTAATCTTCTCTGTTTCTATCTTTAAACCTCAAACATCATGAGAACCCGAACATCCAAGCAATCGATAATCGATTTCGATGATGATCAGATAATGGTGCCACCTCAAACGACAGTCGGACCTTCCCGAAAATAGAGAAAATTGAAAAAGACAATGTCGGTGGAAACCGAGTCTTTGGACTCTTCATCTTCTGAAGAATCAAACTTCAGTCCATCCTTGCTGAAATCACCAGGACCATCTCACCGACGGAAGTCAACGATACTGTTGTGTAAGGCCGAGTTCACACCACCACCGATTTTGGTAAACCCTATCCTTACCTTTGACCTTCCTGAAAATTTCTTTTGCAGTAATGCTTATGAGGTACGGTTTAAGACTGTTATTTTCTCGAAATAATTTTTTTATGAAAAATCTGTTGATCAAATCTGCTATCAGGAGTCTCCTCTGAAAAATCTCTTTGAATCATGTAGTATTTCTTCCATAATTTTTCCTCCCTCAATTGCCTATCCGAGACTAGTCCAACAATTTTACACTATTCTGGAATGTCATTGGGATTTCTACACGTCTTTTGTTAAAGGAAAATCACTATATTTCACTGTCATGGAATTTGGTAGCATTCTGAATATTCCATTCACTGGTGTCTGTCCATTTACTCGAAAAGGGGCTGTCCATTTTCTTTTTACACCTCTGGAACAATTACAGATTGTCATGGATAATCCTCTTTTGAATGACATTTTTACCCCCAAAACTGTGGATGTTTCTCCTCTTGCTTGTGTGCTTCACCAGCTGGTTCGGTATAATCTGTTGCCCCGCTTAGGTGGGAGTGCTGATTTTACCTATCAAGATTTGGTAATGGTTGCAATGATTTTAAAAGGTATCTCTTTTAACTTGTCTAAAATGTTACTGCATCAAATGACGAGTTGTTTGAGAAAAACAAAAACATGTCTGCCTTATAGTGTGAGTCTCACTACTCTCTTTCATCATTTCAAAATTTCTTTTGACAATGAAATTTCTGTTGCAGTGACTGATTCACTCAGTGTTGGTCATTTAAAAATGTCTCGTATTGCTTTGATTGAAGGTCAATTTATTCGTATCACTTCTGATAATCCTATTCCTCCAATATCAATTCCATCTTCTCCTACTATCCCCCCAAACTAGTCTTCTCCTGAAATTGTTGAGATGTTGAAAACTACTATTGTTAATCAAGAAAAAATGCAACATAAGATGTCTGGTCTCAACAATCGTATGTTTGTGTTGGAAAAAGGCAAACTGCCTTTGGGTGCTCCTGAAATTAACAAGCTTTATCAGAATCTTGAGGATGAATTTATCGATTTACAAGATGGGTTTGAGTTGCAAACCACTGCTTTGGCAGAGGCCATGCAACGCAAACTAAATCAAAATGCTTGTCAACTTAGCCAGGAAATTAAGTTTGTTAGTAATCAGATCGGTGAATTGGCTGAGTTCACGGCTATGCGATTCAACAATGTGGGATCCAATTTACATATGTAGCGTAAAAACTCTTCTGTTACTGAGTGGGCTCATTATAACTGGCTGGCCGAGTATGTCGGTTATTTCCTTAACTTGCCTTTGCCCAATGCTACTTTCATTCCCCGTCCTCCTCAATTCGCTGCAGATCTTACCCTTGCTGAAAGAATTCATCGTGCCCATTATCGCCCTTACTTCACACAAAGGGCTGCCCAATGAGCTGCAGTGGTGGATCTCGACTGATGACCTTATTTCCCTTTTTGATTGATGTCAAAGAGGGAGATTATTTTGGTACTATTTTGGTACAAAAGTTGGTTTTTTTTTGGTATCCTGAAGACTGATTATTATTATTTGGGTTGTAATATTTTAAAATTGATAAATTTGATATGTTAGTAGTTGATATTTGATATATGTTGAACTAACATGAATGCAGGTAACAGGATCTTAAAAACAGGATACACTGAAAATATGATTTCAGTCAGATTGATATTATGTTTAGATTCCTAAAATGAATTTATCTCCTGCAATGAGATTATATTGTATGCATGGATTTAGGGGAAGCTAAATGGGAGTTCAATTTTTTTGGGGTTGTCAGCATCAAAAAGGGGGAGAATGTTGACTTAGTCATATTCCATCATTAAGTTTTTATGATGAATTATTCATGTACTAAATCCTTTTGTGACATTTCAGGTATTTGATGATAAAGAACATTGGAGGTTCACTCAAGTGGATTGAAGAGTTTTCTATACTAGGCAACAAAGTGTAAGGTCAATTGCATAATAATTGGTTTTTCTTTTAAAGGCTCTAGGACATATTATTTGCATTTAATCTTATATGTCTTAAATAAAAAGTAATTTAAATCTAATGAAAAAGGTTTTTCTATAATTAATTAATTATTTGAAATTAGTTTTAATATATTTATCAAGTACAAAAGTTTTTTTAAAAAAGTTATTTGATATATATTTGGGTTTTAAATATATGCAGAATGTATTTGGTGGTTATGGCTTGCACGTGGGTATTTAATTAGATATATATTATATATGATGTGAACATACTGGAAGCTAGAACAAAGAAAGCTACACCAGTTTGTTAGAGATATGATGTGTGCTCAGTTCTCAAGGGATCATGATTATAAAACATTTTGGAAATATAATACCTTGAATGTTGGAAAGAGAAAATTTGCTGTTGCACGCTACTTGAAGGGAAAGAGAGATAAAGTCAGTTTTCAAAAGTGGTTTATCTTTTAAAAGACTTCCGGTTTTATCTAAACAGAACAAACAAAATATATTTGAGTTATTTTACTGTTTGATAAATCTATCTCTTTTACCGTTGTGAGTCCTTCATCATCTGTGAGATATTATCAAGCAGATAATCATGGACAAAGAAGATTAGACTTGTGTGGGAATAAAACGGTAATATTTTATGGGCTATAAAATCATAATTCATGTATGGAACAATAGACGACTCACGAAATACTCCTTGCATTAATTATTGATATTATCGAGCAATTTGATTTAATTGGTGCAACTTTGAACAGTTGAGCAATTATATTTTTGATATCCATCTAGCTGGTTATTGGTAAGATTTATTAATTATATCTTCGTGCTACTTGATCATTGCATTATATAGTTGACCCTTTAATTGTTAAATTGATTATTCTTGCATTGATCATAGACCTCTATATTTGTAATTTAATTTCTGTTTAGACCAAGTGCAGTCTAAAGGTGTTAATCTGGGTGGATTAGAGAAAAGGTTTACAAACAGGTTCAAGGAAGCAAAGGTACTTAAGGATTGCATAGGTGCACAAGGAGCAAAAGTGCTCAAGAGAACTTAATTATTTTTTAATTATTGTAACAATCTATTTTGTAATCAGTGTTTATTTATAAAGAAATAAATAAAGTGAGTCTCCAATACTAATTGGTATTGGACGTGGAGTAGGCTACTATTATAGAGGGTAGTAGTTGAACCACGTAAAAATTCTTGGTGTTCATTTATTTATTTGTGTTTAATTTTATTGATAACAAGAATCAAGGTTAACATAATAAGTCAATACAAAAAAAAGTTTTTTCGAAACTTAAGATATATATATATATATATATATATATATAATTTTAGCATACTGAATTCAAAAGTATTTAAACAGTTTTCGTAATTTAGGAACCCGAGTTAATTATTTTCGCAAGCTGAAATAAATACAAGTTTTGAATTAAAATAAAAATCGACCATAGTTGTTCGAACACTTATTCAACCCCCCTTCTAAGTGTGCCTATTTAAATTTCATCTATTTTCTTTCTCTGCTCTTTCTTCTTTGTTTTGTTCTAACTTCTAACACTGACTAACTTGTTTTATTTTAACTAACGTATATTGTAATATACATATATCTATATACGTATAATACAATCATAAATATAAACATAATAACCCTTATTAATTATAATAATTACATTTAATATATAAGTTATAAATTTAAATTTTAAAAGACCTAAGGCTTGTTTGGCAAAACAACTTATTTAAAAACAGGTTTTTAGTAGTTAAGGCCTCGTTTGGCAAAACGGATTGAAAACAGGTGCAAGGGCCTTGTTTGGCAAAACGGTTTTAAAATCCTTTTAATAAATCCTTTAACACATATCTTTTAATGTTACACTTTAATTAATTAAATCTTAACATTCTAATTTAATTAATTAAAAGTTAACATCAATTAATCTCATAAAAATTGCCACATAACAATTATAATTACTTGTTAATTATAATTTCATGTAACAATTACTACATAACTTCATCTAATTTAATTATTCCAATTAAATTAGAACTATGACATAAAATTATTACATATTAATTAAATTAAATATTAAATATTTATTTAGTTAATATATTACACTTAATTAAATTACTCCACCTCAATCACGTAAATTATTTATTTAACTCAATAAATAAATTAATTAAAATATTTATTTAATTCAATAAATATTAAATTTAATATATAGAATTCTCATTCGTTACAATCTTCCCTCCTTAAAATGATTCTGTTCTCGGAATCAACGAAAGTTCTCTTACTCGGTTTACACCAATCTCCTTTATAATTTATCGTTGAAAAACTTAACGTCAACACATTATCTTAACAAAAGTTTTATATCTATATACTACTCCATTCATTTCTTCAACAAATTCTAGGTTTTATTTTATAACCTTCAATTAACTCAATTAGGTTTCAAATATTATATATTCTTTAACCCGTTCTGTGACGCCCCCAAAATAGGTTCAATACCAACCCATTCTGATTCGCCAAATACATGGTACAGAATTCAAATACAATTTTTTATAACATACGGTCGTGCAAACTACGACCACACAAACTGTGAATTTCAATACAAATCGTATATAATACGAAATATAAACACTCAAATTCATTCCTTAATAATTACAATCATTATCCCACTATTTTATAGAATAGTGAGGACTTCTACTGATCTAACTCTGACCATCACTCTGATCCCCGACTAGTCCCCGCGATATTCCCATTTCCTGAAGAAAACAATGGAAGAATAGGATGAGCCCAACTAGCCCAGTAAAGAATATTATGACTAAGATAATGAAAAATAAATTATCGTTAGCCTTCAATAAATCAGATAAAATATTATGGACAACAAGTTTTAGATCAATATTCGCAGTGAAAATAACAATTCATTAGAAGAGTTAAGTAGAGAATGAAGTCTACTATCTTCTATGATTTAAAAGTCCATCATCAATATTTTATCCCTATAACATCAATCAATATACATCTTGAATCTACTATTCATCTTTACACTATGAGCCAAAGATATTCATTTGTATCACCAGTTGGTCATGTTCATCTCAACACCTGTCCATCTTTGCACTACGGGCCAAAGATATTCATCAGGTAATCATTCATCTTTGCATTACAGGTCAAAGATATTCATTAAGTAATCATTTATATTTGCACTATAGGCCAAAGATATTCAGTTATATCACCATTTAGGACTGAGGATGATGAAAAATAATACGAATAACGAATCCAGTGAGATAAAGGACAAATATTAGATAATTTATCCAGAGTTCAAGAATGAAGATCAAAATCTGGATCCAATCAAAGAAAAAAAATAATATATTTTTTATCGTGAATAGTACCCCGTGAATAATAACTCGTGAATAGTAACTCGTGAATAGTAACTCAACTTGAAAAAATAAAAATTTCACGAGAAAGTTCAAAGAATTATTCTGGTGAAATGATACTAGATAAAGCGCAAAACTCAAGAAAATTTCTGATCATTTCAGGAATTATAGAAGAAATACTTACCGTAGTAAGTTTAGAGTTAGGAATCTGACATGAAACAACGTACGAAACTTCAAATGGATTTTCACCCGTCGGCGGTAATCCGCGCAGTTAGATCATTTCCACAATTTAATAACAAATGAATACGAAGGGTTATACACCAGGTATGCAGTAGTCGACATAGACAGATTATTCCCACAAAATAATAAAGAATGGAATAACAATAGGAATTCACCATGCATGCGGTAGTCCGCGTAGACAGGTTATTCTAACAGAATAATAAAGAATGGAATAACAACCTTTAAGAGTTATGAAAGAAAATAACTCTCTTCATGAATATGAAAGAAATAATATCCCTTACCTTAATAAAAATTTGGAGACTGCACTAGTGTAATAGCAGAATACTCTTCTTCTTTCGCTCTTATTCTCTCTATACTTTCTCTCTCTATAGCTTTAGTGAATTGGTGAGAAATAATGAAGAAATGAGCTTCTATTTATAGGCTTGGAAGAGTAAGGATAAAATAGTCCTTTGCCATAATTTATGACATCATCGCTTACATCATCGATCCTATGACATCGTTGCTTACCTCATTGTTCTGATGACATCATTGCTTACCTCATCGTTCCGATGACATCATTACTTACATCATAAGAATTCAAATTTAATTTGTTCTCTTCCACCTCATTTTACTTTTATACCATGAATTTACTATAATAATGTTACCAATCAAATTATAAAAATCATATTATTATATAATCACATCATACTACTATAATGGAACATTCTAATAATATATTTGAATGAATTATTTTATCAGAAAAGATAAAATACCAACTTTCAACAAATGTCACATGCTAAATTTTTTTTTATTTAAATCCACATTGAATAAATATTTCCTTATCATATATATCAAAAATTAATTATTCACAAATAATATTACAGAACTACAATATTGACAACCAGGTCGTTCCCAGAAAAGAGGGGGCTTTCCGATAAGTATTTCTCCTCATTGACGCGCAATTGTATAACTTAACCCCTTTCCTCGACAAAACTTTCTAGACATTGTCAGTAATGCTATCTAATAATATTATTCAAATAATATGAATTATTGATTTGATAATTTGAAATATTGTGCAATGACAATTATTGAATCACTAATATAAAATATTAACGTAGAAATTATTGGATCAATAATATAAAATATTGAACAGTAATTACTGTAACAATTATTGAATGAGTGACTTTTTACATAAAAACTAATAATTCGAAATACTGTGCAATACCATGTGCTACTGTGCAACACCGCGTATTACTATATTTTAACCAACGGGTATTTTAACAGTTTAACGGTAAAAGTTTTGCTGTTATTTTTATAAAAAGGTTACTTCTGTCGCTTTTTATATCCGACATTCATTCCGTTGTGGGGTCCACCAATGACTGCGCCGTCGTACGAATATTCTCCGACAAAAAGAATATTCCACGACCAAACTAATATTTCCCGACACAACGAATATTTTATAACCACTTGCTTACTTTGTAAACTTTGTACATCTCACCCATAACTTATCATATTTATCAAATCAACACCTTACTATTTCAAAATAATATATAAAAAAAATTAAATCTTATTCATAAAATTTGGGGTCTTACAAACTCCCCTCCTTATGAAATTTCGTCCTCGAAATTGACGTACGTACCTGGTATTTCAAAAAGGTAAGGATATCTCGCTTTCATTTCCTATTCTAACTCCCAGGTCATTTCCTTAATATTATGGTTTCTCCACAAAACTTTAACTTGTGGTATAACCTTTGAGCGTAAGACATGTTCCTTCTTATCCAAGATCTTGACAGGTACCTCCTCGCACGTTAAATCTTCGGCTATCTCGTCTAGTTCTAACTCAATAATGTGGTTTGGGTCTTTCACATATTTACCAAGCATGGATATGTGAAAAATGTTATGAACACGAGACATTCTTGGCGGTAAGGCGAGAGTCTATAGACCACATTTCCTACCTGGTGAAGGATTTCAAATGGACCAATAAATCGTGAATCGGTGCTCATAGCTTTCTGCAAGCTGACCATTTGGCACTTGATGCTCTGCCTCGACACGTTTACACGTTAAACACTTCAAGATAAACTCCGCGATCTCTCTCTTCATATTTCTCCACCAAAATGTATATCGAAGATCACGATTCATTTTGGTATTTCCAAGATGGATTACAAACGATGTGTTGTGTGCCTCCATCATGATTCTATACTTCAAATCAGAATTCTTAGGAACATAAAGTCTGGAGTTGACTCAAAGTATTCCTTCTTCATCGATTCTTGCTTCTGGAATAACACCTTCTTGTACTTTCTTCTTCATCTTCATCAGCTCCGGGTCTATAGCTAGAGCAGCTTTAACTCTATCCATTAAAGCTGGTTCTACGCGTATATTTAACATCATCACATGGGTCTCTGGATTTTTTAACTCTATCTTCATCCTTTGTACGTCATACAAAATGGGCTTCGTGTTGACAATATCGCACTTGTACCTGCATACGATCTTCTACTCAACGCGTCAGCTACTACGTTCGCTTTTTCCAGGATGGTATTGGTTGGTATTATCATAATCTTTCAACAGCTCCAACCAACGTCATTTTTGCATATTGAGTTCATTCTAAGTAAAGAAATATTTGAGACTTTTGGAGTATATTAGGATGTTATCAATAATGACAACCACAAAATGATTTAAATATTTGATACCAAATGTGACCCTCATGGTGCTTCAACCATCGCACCTCGCAATTGGTCGAATAGGTCATCAATACGAGGTAACGGATACCTATTCTTAATGGTGACATTATAATATTCGACACCGTTATGTAATTTCATAATTATCAATAAACAAATTTATGCGAAAACTCTTGTGTGATTTCTATTATTAGAAGTATATGTGCTATACATATATATTTTATTTTAAGTTATGCGATGAGATGTATTTAAATAGTTGGTTTAGATTAATTTAACTATTTGAATTAGTTAAGTAATTAATAATTCTATTAATTTCGTGGGATGGTATTAAAACTCGAGATTGAGTTTGGAGCGGAATTTAAAGACGCGGACTGCATATTTGAGTCCGGAACGTCGAAATTATTCAGGATAGACTGTAACCACAAAATGTGTCGCGGTTGACTTTTTGGTCAAAGTCAATAGGTTGACTTTTTGGGTAAAAAGTCAACCACAAATTTTGGAGGCTAGTTTGACGAAATGGATAGTCCCATGACGTCCGGAACGTCGACTTTAGTAGGATACGACACTAGGATCGAAAAGTTTGGCTACGGAGGGCAAAATGGTCAAATAGCTTATTAATTGATTAAAATAATATTTTATTTATGGCAAGGAAATCTAGTGGATCATGTGTGACAACCAAATAGGGACAAGGGAGTATACGTATCATAAGTATTAGAGAATGAGGGAGTTATAACCCTTTAAAACTCAAAAACTCTTCCATTCTCAAACCCCCACTTCTCTTTCAATGTTAGTGGATGTAATATGCATAACCGTTATGTGCACATGGAGGGGCTGATGATATCAGCCTCTATCAAGCAATATATATATACACTCAACCCAAGTTCCTTCTCTCTTTTGTTAAAATTTCGAACGTGCGAGAAATTGAGAGAATGGGAGCTTATGAAGCCTTGAAGGAATTTTGGGGAATTGTGTAGCAAAAGCAAGCAAGCAAGAAGGAACACTAGTTTAACTCAATCAATAGGAATTCATCTAAGTAAGTAATTCATAACTTGTTTTTAGTTTCTTGAGAATAGTAGGAGAAATTGCATATAAATTATAAAGTATGCTTGGTTTGGATTATGTGTTTATGTATGTGTGTTGGTTGTTGACATCAGAACATTTAGAATAACAATTTTGGAGTAATCGTGTTGTAATTCATAGAAAAATCAAAAAGTTATGCCATGCATGCTAATTATTTGATAATATGCCTCTAACATGCTAAATTCATAAAAACATGGAAACTTGGTGAATGTGAATGTTGTAACATGTGTAATTATGTTAGTATATATGATCTGGACAGTAGGAACCAAGCCCTTGTTGTATGATGTCAAAATGGGTTAACTTGGAATCTGTGAGTTTACGGGTTTTCGGAGCCTTGAAATCATAGCTTTAGTGACCCGATTGTTGTATGTAATAATTTTGTAAAATATTATGTTGTATGATGTCTAACCTGACCAATTTTCAAAAGAAACGGAGTTAAAATGAGCAAGATATGATATTCGGTAGCAATCATGAAAATAAGGAAAAATCTACAAATTCTGGGTTTTCCAGAAAATTGTCTACGTCTGGAAAGCAGTCTGGCACGCTTATCTAGGCTACTGGATTGTGGTCTTAATGTGTTAGTTTCATGCATGTTATATTTTTGTAAAATACTATGCTGTATGGAGTTTAATGTGTCCAAATAGCAGAGTCATATCATCAGTACGTTGTTGGGAATTAAATCGTGAAGCAGGCTGCCGGGCAAATTTTTTTTCTGGAAATGATGAGCAGCACAGCTGCGCCGTTCATACGGCTTGTTGCTGCGCAGCTGTGCCAGTCCGGGTCGGGTCTGGTCCGGTCGGGTCTGGTCGGGTCGGGTCAGATCAAAAAGTTAAAACTTTCTTTTCTTTTAGATTCTAATATTGAACAACTTTACTTATATGATGCAACATGTTATGTGATTGAATTATATTGATGATATAATACGAGTTAGTTGAATAACCTAATTAATATAAAAGGAAACAATTATATTTCAAATTAGAGTTAGAATACTTAGTTGCTTAATATGACGTATGTGATTAGGTTACGTGAAGGACTAGTTGATAGCTTAAACTGTAGAAGACTTATCAGGCAAGTTTCTTAACCCTAATTTTCTATTGAGCAAATATTCAATCCTTACGCACTTTGTTGCAGTGACGGTAAGTATCGAACTCGTGCTACTTGTTGTACGTGCAAGTTCCTATGTCATAAAGTTATATAATTTCAATTATTTTGCAAGCGTTATTGATTATTACTCAGTTATTGTTTCAACTATTATGCTTTAAAGTTATATTTCTTTAACGAACTGTTTCCAAGTTTGCTTTCTGGCCTTTTGTTTCGGCTAGATATTGATGAAAAGTGATATAATATTTGAACAATTCAAATCCATTGTAGCTATTAATGTTTACCAATCCAATTTCTTTGGTGCGGTCTCGCATGAATACTAAGATGAACAACCCGAATAAACGGGCAAACAGATGTTGGGCATATAGTCCCATTTATGCTTATGCATTTAAATTTCATACCTGTGCACAATGTAGGGTATGATAGGCTAATCACCTGGAGTACTTGCAGAGAATGTTTTACAATCTATTTGATTGTTAAAACGTTTTATGGTTTTTGATGAAACAAAGTAACGTTCAGGGTATTAACACCCCTTAGTATGCTAATGAGAATTCTAAAACTCTTATCCTTATTATTCATGCTTACCTCTTGACAATTCGTACAACTATTGAGAACTACCAATAATGATGCTTTCATTCCTGATGTTTATTATCAAACTAATTTATATACTTGTTGGGCAATTTGTGCTCATTCTTGCTTAAACCATTTAGTTAAAGATGAGAAGGCTGAGGGCTCGGGTAAGGACAAGGAAAAATCTAAGATGAAATGATGAAAGTTACTTTTGTAATAAGTTTATATTTCCGCATTTGATGTAATGTAACGATAAATGCTAATATTAAGTTACAGTTTATTTAAGGTTGTGAAGACTTGGAATTCTATTTGAATAAGTGTAATAGCTATTATTATTATTTCTGAAGTTTATGTAGTTAGATGATGGTGTATGTTGTACCGTGAGCACCATGTCCTGTGTTTGATGTTACACGGATTTGGGGGCGTCACAGACATGGTTCAACTCCCTATAGTTAATACAACGTCGTATACTACCGTCTTTCTTCTTTACAAATAAAACAGGAGCACCCCAAGGAGACATACTAGGACGTATAAAACCGATATCTAACAACTCCTGTAGTTGGTCCTTTAACTCTTGAAGTTAAATAGGAGCCATTTGATATGGGGTTTTAGAAATGGGTTTTTTGTACCGGGCTCAAGGTTAATAAAGAATTCAACTTCATATTCTGGGGGTAGACCAGGAAGTTCTTTGAGAAATACATCAGGAAACTCATTAACAACAAAAATATCATTCAAATCTGATGTATTCTGATTTAAATCATTGACATGGGCAAAGAAAGCTTGACATCCGTTTTTCAATAAACGAATAGCTTTATGACTTGAAATAACATTGACTGATTTTAGTGGTTTGAATTCGCACAACAGGTTGGTAAGGAATATGAAAACTAACAACCTTACGAAAATAATCAATTTTGGCATGATAAGTGGTTAACCAGTCAACTCCTAGAATCACATCAAATGTAAGTATTTTCAAAGATAAAAAATCCCCAAGTAGGGTGAGGGTAGCAATTTGAATCAAGCAAGATTTGTAAACTGTGGATGTAACGAAGGTTTCTCTTAATGGAGTTTCAACAGATAAGTCAAAAGTCTAATTTCTTAGGAGTCAAATTCAAACGTTGAGCATAAGTAGGTGAAATAAAAGAATGGGTAGCACCGACATCTAATAAGGTATAGACTTCGCAAGAGTTTATGACTAGCTTACCCGTGATCACCTCGTTCGAGTTCCTCGCATTTTGGGCAATCACGACAAACGCTCTTACAGGAACCACCGACTTTGGCTTGTCTGGAACAGCCTTAGGAATCACCACCCCCGCTCGACTTGGTTTCGCTACAGGACACACTCGAGCTATATGTCCTTTTTTTCCACAGTTATAACATACCTTGAATTATTGTGGGCAGTTTGGACTGATGTGTCCCTCTTGCCCGCATTTATAGCATACGACCGGTGGTCGTTCTCCTCCCCTAGAAACAGTTGATGCTGGTGCTGCTGTCGACGTCTTCACGTTCTCATTGTTGTACCTTCTCTTCTTGAAATCTCCCCCCAACTCACTTCTTCTATTATCATGATCACGATTACCACCGGAGTGGTTACCACTTCTGTCATGATACTTTCCTCCCTGCTGGTTGTCATTGTTCCGATGATTACTGCCACCGGTACGACCTTGGTTGTTGTCCCTTGGTTGAACATAATCATTATCTTGTTCTAAAAATTGGGCACTATTCACCACATCTGAATATAAAGAAAGTTTGTGAGAAATGAGGTACTGACGAATTTTGGGTTTCAAACCTCTTAGAAACATCCGCGTCATACGTCCTCATTATCAACCAAATGAGATGCGAACCGGGATAACTCCGCGAACTTAGCCTCATACTGGGACACAGTCATGTTGTTCTGTTCCAGTTTGATAAACTCTACCTCCTTTATATGACGAATACTTTCTGGAAAGTACTTGTCATTAAAAAGTTTCTAGAACTCTTCCTAAGACATGTTGAGTGCGGCAGGCTGGGTACGCTTCACAGATTCCCACCAATAATCTGCCTCTCCACGGAACATAAACATGGTGAATGGAACCTTCTGTTCCTTTGTGCATCCCAAGACATCAAATATCTTTGTAATTTGCTTAATCCAATTTTCTGCCTTGATTAGATCTGGCTTTCCCTGAAACTCTGGTGGTCCCAACTCTTTAAACTGCTTGGCAATGACAAGCCGCGAGTTGTTATTTCCACCTATATTATGAACACGAGTCTCCCTCGTTCGGTTTTGTATTAACTGCAAAAATCTTCTAAACATCCCATCGTTCATCGTTTGATCGGTGGTGTCGTTTCCAGAAGGAATATTGCCTTCTTGTTGCACGTTCTCCTGGTTGGTGATTAAAGGTGTCTCAACGGTCTCATTCACTCCATTGTTAACATTTCAAGCTGCCATTCTCAAATACTTCCATAAAACAAGGGTTAATTAAACAAATTGTCATATCACATATCAACCCTATGTTCCGACCGACCAATTAAATACCAAATAAGCTTAGGTAGGACACACTAGCGAAGGATTTACTCTTCTTTCCCCTCCTAGTTTTATTCTCAGATCTCCGCCAGAGATCATATCCCTAAGCTCTGATACCAATTATGACGCCCCCAAAATAAGTTCAATACGAACCCATTCTGAGTCGCCAAATACATGGTAGAGAATTCAAATACAATCTTTTATAACATACGGTCGTGCAAACTACGACCACACAAACTGTGAATTTTAATACAAATCGTATATAATACGAAATATAAACACTCAAATTCATTTCTTATTAATTACAATCATTATCCCACTATTTTATAGAATAGTGAGGACTTCTACAGATCTAACTCTGACCATTACTTTGATCCCCGACTAGTCCCCGCGATATTCCCATTTCCTGAAGAGAACAATGGAAGAAAAGGGTGAGCTCAACTAGCCTAGTAAATAATATTATGACTAAGATAATGAAAAAAAAATTATCGTTAGCCTTCAATAAATCAGATAAAATATTATGGACAAAAAGTTTTAGATCAATATTTGCAGCGAAAATAACAATTCATTAGAAGAGTTAAGTAGGCAATGAAGTCTACTATCTTCTATGATTTAAAAGTCCATCATCAATATTTTATCCTTGTAACATCAATCAATATATATCTTGAATCGAATATTCATCGTTGCACTACGGGCCAAAGATATTCATTTGTATCACCAGTTGGTCATGTTCATCTCAACACCTGTCCATCTTTGCACTACTGGCCATAGATATTCAACAGGTAATCATTCATCTTTGCACTACAGGCCAAAGATATTCAGTTATATCACCATTTAGGACTAAGGATAATGAAAAATAATACGAATAATGAATCCAGTGAGTTAAAGGACAAATATTATAGAATTTATCTAGAGTTGAAGAATGAAGATCAAAACCTGGATCCAATCATAGAAAAGAAAATAATATTTTTTTACCGTGAATAGTACCTCGTGAATAGTAACTTGTGAATAGTAACTCAACATGAAAAGATAAAAATTTCACGAGAAAGTTCAGAGAATTATTCTGGTGAAATGATACTAGATGAAGCGCAAAACTCAAGAAAATATCTAATCATTTCAGGAATTATAGAAGCAATCCTTACCGTAGTAAGTTTAGAGTTAGGAATCTGACATGAAACAACATACGAAACTGCAAATGGATTTTCACCCATCAGGCGGTAGTCCGCGCAGACAGATCATTTCCATAATTTAATAACAAATGAATACGAAGGGTTATTCAACAGGCATGCGGTAGTCTGCGTAGACAGGTTATTCTCACAAAATAATAAAGAATGGAATAACTATAGGATTTCACCATGTATGCGGTAGTCCGCGTAGACAGGTTATTCCAACAGAATAATAAAGAATGGAATAACAACCCTTACGACTATTGAAAGAAAATAACTCTCTTCATGAATACGAAAGAAATAATACCCCTTACCTTAATAAAAATTTGGAGACTGTACTAGTGTAATAGCAGAATACTCTTCTTCTTTCGCTCTTATTCTCTCTATATTTTCTCTCTCTATAGCTTTAGTGAATTGGTGAGAAATAATGAAGAAATGAGCTTCTATTTATAAGCTTGGCAGAGTAAGGGTAAAATAGTCTTTTTACCATAATTTATGACATCATCGCTTACATCATCGATCCTATGACATCATTGCTTACCTCATCGTTCTGATGACATCATTACTTACCTTATCGTTCCGATGACATCATTGTTTACATCATAAGAATTCAAATTCAATTTATTCTTTTCCACCTTATTTTACTTTTATACTATGAATTTACTATAATAATGTTACAATTCAAATTATAAAAATTATATTATTATATAATCACATCATACTACTATAATGTAACATTATAATAATATATTTGAATGAATTATTTTATCAGAAAAGATAAAATATCAACTTTCAACAAATGTCACATGCTAAAAATTCCTCCGTTTAAATCCACATTGAATAAATATTTTCTTATCATATATATCAAAAATTAATTATTCACAAATAATATTACAGAACTACAATATTGACAACAAGATCGTTCTCAGGAAAGAGGAGGCTTTCCGATAAGGATTTCTCCTCATTAGCGCGCAATTATATAACCTAACCCCTTTTCTAGACAGAACTTTCTAGACATTGTCAATAATGTTATCTAATAATATTATTTAAATAATATGAATTATTGATTTAATAATTTAAAATACTATGCAATGACAAATATTGAATCACTAATATAAAATATCAATGTAGCAATTATTGGGTCAATAATATAAAATATTGAACAGTAATTACTGTAACAATTATTGAATGAGTGACTTCTTACGTAAGAACCAATATTTCAAAATACTGTGGAATACCATGTGCTACTGTGCAACACCACGTATTACTGTATTTTAACCACCGGGTATTTTAACAGTTTAACGGTAAAAGTTTTGCCGTTATTTTTATAAAAAGGTTACTTCTGTCGCTTTCTATATCCGACATTCATTCTGTTGTGGGGTCCACCAATGACTGCGCCGTCGTACGAATATTCTCCGACAAAAAGAATATTCCTCGACCAAACAAATATTCCCCGACACAACGAATATTTTATAACCACTTGCTTACTTTGTAAACTTTGCACATCTCACCCATAACTTATCACATTTATTAAATCAACACCTTATTATTTCAAAATAATATATAAAGAAAATTAAATCTTATTCATAAAATTTGGGGTCTTACACGTTCATTTCCTTTTCTAAGGATCATTACCATATACTGTACTCGTCGAATTCATATACTTCATAATACACTATCTTTTAAGTATTCGGGTTATCACATTCACCCATTCTTCAAAGAATTTCGTTCTCGAAATTTTTATTTATTAATCTTCGTTCATTCAATCTATCAAAATAGATTTTACGTTAATCTTTATTCACTGAATTGTATAACCAAATTCTTTCTCTAAAGATCTTTCATAATCACAAGTTGCATTCTACAACTATTTCTTTCTATTCACCTTCAAAACAATAAGAATCTTCCACAATTGCTCAATAATTAGGAAGCGATATAAATAATTCAGGAATTTAAAAGATTCCAAATCATGATGACGGGTCATATGACCTTGGACTAATCTCTAGGTTAAACAGTGCTTCACCCCCAGTACTTCACACTATAAATCGCTCTAACAAAATGTTTAACAATCACACAGACAGTAAACATCCTCTGCAATTACTCTAGGTGATCAGCCTATCGTACCCCTAAGTCGTGCACAACGTATTATATCTTAACATTGTAACGACTATATGCGTTACTTTCGGAATCATTGTCTTCGATAACGTGTCCCCTTTTATAGGGTTGTTCACCTCAGCTTTTTAACATCTGAATCCGCACCAAAACAATTTGGTTTGGCATCGTTTGACAAAGAACGCTCGAATTTCATAAACATCTTTCAATATTTAACTAGCTGAATTAAGTAGCATAGACTTTTAGCAACAATTTAGACATCAATCGAAATATATATATATATATATATATATATATATATTTAACCAACTCAATAAATATAATTTTTTCTTATATAGTTTTCTGAAACTAAAAATAAATAAATATTTTTATAATATCATGATACTGTACCGTCGTAATGGTACGTTGAGGACTCCGTCATTATATGCCGTCATCATACTACATACCATAGTGGGCTGACGCTCCTACGATCACATCCAACACTAGGTTTAACTGCATTGATGACTTCCTCGATTATTATTTCTACACTATATCAAATGATGCATATAAATATATAAAATACATTTTAAAAATTTTAAATTATTTTTGTCTAGCTGAAGCAATTAGCATAGACATGTGAATAATAACACTATTTTAAAAATTCATTGGTTCAATCATTTGATCTAATTTTTTCAAAAGACTCAAAAGTGCAAACATTAGCACGAAGTCAATAAATTTCAAAAATGTAGCATAGCTAGAAGATTTAGAATATCTAATTTTTCTCCATCAATATTAATATTTACTCCACCGCTTCATTACTTAATCATTACTCCACCGCTTCATTATTTAATCATTCTATCAATCTTCAGCACCATCAATGCTTTCTATACCATAACCTTTCTATACCCGGTATAGTTCATCAAACTTACCACACTTTGGAAGTTCAGGAACTTGCGACAATAATATGAATTTAAGAACTTGCCCTAGAAATACATAGTCTAAGAACTGATCAGGGACTGTCCATACTCTTAGGGGTTCAAAAACATACATACGATTATGAGTCACGAACTTACCATAAGCATGAGTTTTAAGAACCGCACCTAATCTTAATATCATCTAATCTAATCTTAATTGTCTCTAACTATCAAATATAAACATGGGACAAGAATCACTTTCTCACTATATATATATCGATAGCGCAATACCAACATTCCAATGATCATCCATGCGATAAACCAAGGGTAAGCACAAAACCTCTGCCCATACAAAAGTTTGTACAACTCAGCCACCACATGAGTCCTCAGTTGAAATCCAACTTAACTATATCTTGCTCATAACTTGCTCTTTGGTCGATACGAATTTTCTGTATATCATCATTTATAACTCCTCGTGAGTTTATCTCGTACTATATCATAGTACATTCTCGTTATAGTATCAAACTATAACTATTCAATCATTACAGACCATCTGTCTTTTACAACTTTAAAAGATCACATCGTGATCTTATTCTATAATCATCTCCCTTATGATTCTTTTCTTGTCTCATGATCATTTTGTTTTACAATCTTCTTATATTTACCTTTCATCATGTCATATTATGATTTCATTTATACTTTTAATCTTATAGACCTTATCTATTCAACATTATTCGACATCTTTATTATTGGAGTTAGGTAACTCCCAATTCTTATCTTTATATCGCTCTAAGATTCTTCTTTGAATCTTTTTGTTTATTTATCAATTCTTCCTTTAAGAATTTCTAATTTCATTCATATTGCTCAATATTTTATTCGAGTTTACTCCTCGTCATTCTCATCTTCTTCTTATAACATTTCTAGGACTTGACTCATCCTATACTTCTACGTATGTGAGAAGAATCACCTTTTTATCATATGTATTCATAACTCTATACTCGATACACATCGAGTCTCTAACAGCGTTTAATATAGTAAGCTGAGTGGTTTCCCACAAACAACCAACAAACTAGTTTCTCGTCTCGTCTACACTGTCTTACACAGTGAGTTAAATCGGTTGCGAGTTCGTATTAACCGTCGCTCTCTGACGGAATTATTTAGCCCAAATACTATACATCAACCATTAAAGAGTACGACTGTACCACTACTTAAACTTAAATTCTTATTCTTATAACCTAAGGTCATAGCCTAAGGTACTCTTACCTAAGGTGTATAACCTATCAGCTCTGATACCAACTGTAACGACCCCAAAATTCGTACAATATAACTCTCGAAGTTAACAATACATCAAACTTCTAACTTTACATCATTAATCGGTATTAAACTTAATAAAATGCTAAAAAATTAAAACTTTTATATTTTTCTTTCTTCATTACCCTGAATCTCAACCTTTATCATTACATATCTTTGATTCAAATTTATTTCATGATCGTTACATCAAAGTTGCTATACAAATCTTACATTAAAAGTCAATGTCTATTATACATCAGACAACTCAACTTACAACTTAACAATTATAATACATCTAAATCATCAACTATATTTCTCATCTAAGAGCAAATAATCTTCTTGAATTGATATTGATCTCTACCATTCAGTTAGGACCTATCATTACCTTGACTCATTGACCTGCAAAACGGTTATTTTGCAAGAATGAGCTCAACAACTCAGTAAATCTAACAGTTTTCATGCATCACATAGCACATAATATCAATCTCAGTTCATACATCATAATCGTTTAACTAAACATATCATACATGCTGTATTTCATATCTCAATTAAAGATTGAGTTCTATAACCCAATCTGTATAGTCATAAATTGACTTTCATAGTGTAAAGCATCATTTATAATTGCACATACATTCAACAGTCTAAATTACAACAATCAATTTACCAATTTCATAAAGCAAATAGGAACTGAAAGACTTGCCTGGTTTGTAGATTACCAATTACAAAATATAGCTTACAGTTATCTGCACTTTATGAATCCTACACAATTATATAATCATGCACATCATTTATTAGTCACATAGCATTGCTTAGTAATCATTTAAGTAACTTTACTTTACGATCTATTATCATCTTCTTTAGTTTGATACACAAATTTCAATTTATGTGGTTAAGTCCTGTTAGGGCTCCTCATTGTTTATTCGATTTATTTACGTTAAACTTCCTTTTACTTCTCCTTACGTTCCCCTTTAATACACTTAACATTTAGTTAAGTCTTAAACCTCGTCTTTACATCACATTAGATGTATAATGTTTGTTAACATTAATTAAGTTAACCTTCGTTTCATATTCCTTTATACTTCACTTTTAATCGATAGTTAACGTTTATTTAAGCCGACATAATTGTCATTACATCATTGACTAATGTTAAGCATCAATATATTTTATAATAATCATGTTTTATAACTTAGAACAACATCTTTTATCGTCGAGAGCACTATACTTGCGTATGTGCATGTCTGACGCCCTCCGATTGCCTCCGAATACGCATCAGTCACAAAGATGGCCATTTTGACACCTTCTAATGACTTCAAATCGAAATACTTAAAGAATAAAAGTTGTAGGTCTACTCGTTATCTTTTCGAATCATCCTGAATTGCATTAATCGGAGTTCGTATGAAGAAGTTATGCTTGTTTAACTATAGGAGGTCAAAATAGTTTTGCCTTACAATACTTAAACCACTCTGGACAGCATGTAGGCCCGCTGGGGCGTGGTTTCTAGGCATAAATCCCTGCTGGGGCAGGACCCTCACTGGTGGGTTCCCTGGCTCGCGAACTGTACAGAGAAATAAGCCAATTTGGCTTATTTCTTAGCTCCAAAGTCCGATTTTAACTAACATAATGCATATAAAACTTTATGAAAACAAAATCTTAAACTTCTAACATGATTTTAACATACATAAACACCATAACACATAATTAAAACACTAATTTTCATGATTTTGAAGAAAATACCATTGTTAAGCGTTTTTGACGAAAATTGATACTGTGAGTTCGTTTTTAACCCAAATCACATGATTCAAATCATGCTTTGTTCGTTTCTTAACATATTATTATAATCTATAATCAGTTTACATAATAATTAACTATCAAACATTAATTTTGATTTCAAAGGACCAATTATTTTGAAAACAAGTTCATTGTAACTCATGATGAACATGATTTCTTCACGTTCATCATGTTTACATGAATTAAATCACTGAAATCATTATACTAATCACATATAAGCATGTTATAACATAATTTGCCTATAAAATTCATGCTTTATCGATTTCATACTAAGTTCATATATATATATAGAGAACTACAAATACGAAGAACACAAAACAAAATTTCTATAGTACAAGGATTAGGATTATACCCTTAAGCTTAGTGAGGAAGAAGATGAATATAGTGCTTTGATTAACAAATTCCTCCTTCTTCTTCTTCTTCCTTCTTCTTCTCTCTTCTCTATTTTCTTTCTCTGCTCTTTCTTCTTTGTTTTGTTCTAACTTCTAACACTGACTAACTTGTTTTATTTTAACTAACGTATATTGTAATATACATATATCAATATACATATAATAAAATCATAAATATAAACATAATAACCCTTATTAATTATAATAATTACAATTAATATATAAGTTACAAATTTGAATTTTAAAAGCCCTAAGGCTTGTTTGGCAAAACGGATTAAAAACAGGTGCAATGGCCTTATTTGGCAAAACGGTTTTAAAATTCTTTTAATTCTTTAACACATATCTTTCAATGTTACACTTTAATTAATTCAATCTTAACATTCTAATTTAATTAATTAAAAGTTAACATCAATTAATCTCAAAAAATTGCCACATAACAATTATAATTACTTGCTAATTATAATTTCTTGTAACAATTACCACATAACTTCATCTAATTTAATTATCCCAATTAAATTAGAACTATAACATAAAATCATTACATATTAATTAAATTAAATATTAAATATTCATTTAATTAATATATTACACTTAATTAAATTACTCAACCACAATCACATAAATTATTTATTTAACTCAATAAATAAATCAATTAAAATATTTATTTAATTCAATAAATATTAAAATTAATATATAGAATTTTCAATCGTTACAACGCGAATGCCGTGAGGCAGATGTAGTCTAATAATTGTAGCTTGTAAATAATAGTGTAGCTAAAGTAGACGTAAAACCCTTTTTTGTATAGTTAAAGGGTAGTCTTTTGTAAATCCCAACGTTTGACAACCTATAGTAGGATAGTTTGTAAATGGCTATGACCATGTAATGAAGAAGTATTTTAATATAAGAAGTTTCTTGGAAATACTTGGCCATGTGGTTGTGTTATTATTTTTCATGAATACTAACCAACAAAAAGAAGTATATAATAATGAAACTTTATTTACGTTAACAGGAAAATGCCACCAAAGAGACAGCAACGCACTCGTCAAGCTGAGCCACTTAATGTGGAAGAAGATGGGGTTCTGCGAACCCGGATGCAAGAGTTTGTGACTCTTATGACTGCAGCCTTTAAAGAGGCCAGGGGAGGTTCTAGAGTAATTCCAGGAGTAGTCGTAGGATCTACTTTTAAGGATTTCAAAAGCGTAGGTCCTCCGAAGTTCAAAGGAACTACATACCCTATTGCTGCCCAAGCTTGGGTAAAGGAAATCGAAAAGGCATTTCTGATAACAAATGTCAAGGAAGAGCAGAAAATTCCCTTTGCCACGTTTATGATGAAGGGAGAGGCCAACTTTTGGTGGGAGGCAAACCAAAGTAGGGAAGAATTACTCAATGCTACGTGGGAACAGTTCAAGAAGACTTTCTTTGAGAACTATTTCCCCACTAGCATGCAGAGTAAGATGGAAGTCCAGTTTCTAGAGTTGAAACAGGGGGATATGACAGTTCCCCAATATGTTTCTAGGTTCAATGAACTAGCATGATTTGCGCCACACCAAGTAGACACTGAGGCCCGGAAGGCGAAGAGGTTTGAGCTAGGGTTGAATCCTTGGCTCTACAACTGAATTTTAGTTTTCCAGAGTGAAATCTTTGGAGCGGTGTTGGAGAAGGCTTTAATAGCCTAGGGTGGTAGTGAGGCCTTGAGCCTATACCAGAAGGAGATGAAAAATAAGAATAAAGGTGACGAAAGCGACAGGCCAGATAATGCAAACGTGGTGGTTAGCACGCCAAAGAGGAAGGTGTTCCCGGTAGGGAATACCGGGGCAAAGAAGGGAGATCCTAAGAGAAGGATCGAGTCGTGCAAGACTTGCGATAAGACTCACTTGGGAGTCTACCTCAAGGGTAAGTCGGTGTGTTATAAGTGTGGACAGGAAGGGCATATTGTGCCTAACTGTCCTAGCTTGAAAAAGAGTCCAGTATGCTATACGTGTGCCAGATCACCTTGCACGAAACTGTCTAAAGAAGGGGACGAATGGTGGGAAGGGAGCTAGCGGTGCTAAACTAGCAATAGGTGGACCCGTACAGCAGGGTAAGTCGATGGCCCGCACTTTTAATATGACGGTCTAAGATGCTGTGGCATCAAGTGATGTTGTAGCAGGTATTTTCTCAGTCAACGATGAGAATGCATATGTGCTTTTTGATTTGGGTACTACTTGTTCATTTATAGCATATGATTTTGCTAAACGATTAGGGTTATTCCATGAAAGACTTGTGATACCTTCGAACGTTAAGGTAGCAAATGAGGAAATAATTCCTATTAATTATATTCATAAGAATTATTGTGTAGAGATAGGAGGTAACAAGTTATCGGTAGATCTTATACCGATAAGATTGGGATAGTTCGATGTAATTCTCGGGATGGATTGGTTAGTGAACCATGGGGCGATCATAGATTGCCAAAAAAAAAGGTGTAAAAGTTCGAATTTCTAAGAAATCCAAGGTAGTGTTCTACGGTAGTAAAACATCGGGACGCTCTTGTTGTCTAACCATGACACAAGCCAAAAAGTTAGTAAGAAAGGGTTGTGAAGGTTACCTGTGCCATGTTGTTGATACCCAGCGAGTGGGAGCAATGTTGGAACAGATACCTTAACCATTTTTATGCATTTCTCGAAATTCAAATATTTTTGAATATTCCATCTTTCTTATACTGACTAACTTTTATGCGTTCTTCGTAACTCTGAAAAACAAAAAAAAACACTTTTTGACCTTAAGATTTTACCTTTACGTTTTCCTCTAACGTGGTCAAACGAATGAAAAGTATATAACATTAATTTTTGACGTTTTCCTGTTTGTCTAATTTTTGCGCATTTTTTGAGAAAAACTTTTATCGGCTAACTTAATTTTTCACGACATATTGTCGTCAAATCTTTCGACAGAATGTCATTCCGACATTCCGATCTCCCGAAAAGGATTAAGGTTCAAACCCTAACCTCAAACCCAAACCCTTAGAGTCATACCCTAACCCTTAGGGCTTCATATGTGAATAGTGCCTATTTTGTCTTTTTCTCGAAAATATTTTTGTTCTCGAAAATCTTTTATTTTTCATCTTGAAAATTTTTACTATTTCATTCTAGCTCGTAGCCAGAATCCTCCCGGTTTCTAATCATCCTATGGCATAGAATGATTAATAAACACATAACACATAATATAATCAATAAAAATTTATTTTATAAATTATTAATTCTTTAAACCTAATTTCTGGACAATCCGATTTTTCGGGTTGTCATATTCTTCCCTTCTTATAAAAATTCTATCCTCGAAATTTCTTAAACCACATCCATACCCTAATGAATCATCCTTACAACCCTTCGACGAAGAGTTAATCATACTTCTTCTTATTTATGTTGAAAAATTCTCAACATACGTATTCAGTTAGGTATTTACCTAGTCATTCCTTCTCATTATCTCTTCAACATCCTTCCCCCGAAGGATCATTATCTTTTATAATCGCCAGATGATGAACATCCTGATAACTATACCTCTAAACTCTCGAGTTATCACATTCACCCTTTCTTCTAAAAATTTCACCCTCGAAATTATTAACATAACCTCCTTCTTAACTTCTCTTTACAGAAGTTATCAACCATCATTCATTCAAGAACCTTCACAATATATAATGAATTATGAAGTAACATGAATAGTTAGGAATATAAGGATTCCTTTAAAACATGCTATACGATGCTGAGCGGTCTTATAGACCATGATCTCTTGCCAGGTCGACGACATTTCATCGTAAATCATGCTTGCTTACCCAGTGCGTTTACAATCATAACGAAGGTAAACCACCTTTTACGGTAATTGAGTGACAAGCCCATCCCCATATTTCCTCAGACCTATATCAGATTCTGCACTAAAATAATTTGGCTTGGTATGATTTCTCAAAGAAAGCTTGATTTCTTTAAAACATGATATACCATCTGTCTAGCTAAATCAATAGCTCAGACCACCAATAAATTGGACACCAACTTGAAATAGTCGTCTAGTAAAATCAATTGACATCGACCGCTCTTTTTAAATTCTTTCATAATAATTCAAAACGTGTAATGACGTTATGATACTGATTTACAACATGTTGAGGACTCCGTCATTTTCTGACTTTGCCATTCTACTTACTGTCATACACTTCAGGGTATGCTCTAATGTAATAATAACTCCGTCTTTTTACCATCTATGCATTCAATGCATAGATGACGTAAAATTCATTTTGATATTTCAAATCAAATTATGTCTAGCCGAAATGATTAGCATAGATATACAAAGAATAGTTCTTTTCAAAATTTATTGGTTTCCAAAAATTAAAACCAATATTTTTGATTAAATGATATACAAAACAGCACGATGTCAATAATTTTGAAATCTAGCATAGCTAAAAGACTTGGAATTTTCTACTTCCTTCTTCTTCCTTCATTGTTATACTTGCGACAATATTAACCTCATCTAGCACCTGAAGTGTTACTAATACTAAAAATAACTTATTTTCAACATAAACTTCCCTATACCTAAGTATAGTTCATTAAACTTGCCACACTTTATGTGTTCAGGAACTTTCCACAACCATATGTGTTTAAGAACTTGTCTTTGCAGTATGTAATCCAAGAACAAATAAAGGATTATCCATATGCTCAGGGCTCAGAAACATAGCATACAACTATGAGTCACAAACTTTACATAAGTATGAGTTTCAAGAACTTGTACCTATCCTAGTACATTCTACTATCCAATATACACATGAAAAAAGATTCACCTTCTCGTTATATACATATCGATAACGCGATATTACTATTCCAATGATTCTCACTGTAATAGACTGAGTGGTTTTTACACCAAAGCACAAACCCTTGCCCATAACAAAAGTTCATACAACTCAACTATCACATGAGTCCTCAATTGAAATTTCCCAGCTTCTAACTCTCTCTTGAATTATTAGGAATTTTCTTTAATTCGTACACTATCCTCTACAACTCTGCCGAGTTCTTTTCCCCGTACTATTTACAGTACCTGTCCATTATAGAAATTAGCTATAACTCCACCATCGTTTAACAGAAAATATGTTACTACAATTTAATGAGATCACGTAGTGATCTTCTTCCTTAATCGTTTCACTTAACGACTTTCTTACCATTCACACTCAAGCTATAGTCTTAGGTAATCATACCTAAGGTTTATAACCTATCAGCTCTGATACCAACTTGTGACACCCCAAAATCCGGTCTATCTTCACACCTGAATTCCGTATGTTATGAGTACATCTCATTCTATACATACATCATTATGTCCTGAAGATTAATGATATATCATTCCATTCCAATGTTCTATTACCTTAAAATCTTCATTCATTAAAAATAATGGTAATTACATTATTCTTATCATCTTACAATTGTGACTTAACTCGTCACCGTATCTACAAAATAGTTTTAAATAACTATTCTACAAGTCTTGGCTTGATCTTCACGTTTGTTCATATCAAGAACAGTACTTAGTCTTCTGACGCTAATGGTATTTGCAACCATATCATCTCACCATAGCAGGACATCGATCATGTGAGAACCCGAATTTTCAATTATGAGAATTTAATAAATAAAGTTTATAAGGCATGTATTGGGTTCAAATATATATATATATATATATATATATATATATATATATGTGTGTGTGTGTGTGTGTGTATGTTATGAGGTAGGAAATATTGTGTTACAGAGGGTAATATGAACTATGTAATATGTGATTTTGTGATTAATAAATATATTATTAATATATATTTGTTATTTATTGTAGAGGCAATATAATTAAAGTAAAGGAGGTGGATAAAATTATCCATAGATATTATTTATAGAATTATTTTATCATAGTACGTGGTGCCATTAAATGAATAATCACCATCTTCTTGAGTATATATACTAGTAACTAGTAAGATGTAATATGAGTTTTAATTAGTGCTTAAGCTATCCATGGATAGATTGAGATAGTAAAGCATGAATTAGTTAATTATGGGAATTAACTAATAAGTATAAATATTGGTTAATTTATATTAAAGTGGAAGTTATATTATGGAATAATATAATTTGATTATTAAAGCTTTAATTAACTATGGTGATATAACAAGGGATTTAAGATCACTTAAGCAAATAGTGACTTAATATATGTATGGAGTATGTGATTATAGTAGGTGCCCTTATATATATTACTTAACATGGTAATATGTGAATGTGCGAACGACGTTAATAAAATATATATATACGTTGTTAAACCAATATATCTTTAAATAAAAATTGGTTAGAGAATTATTAAGTAATTTGATACACTACAAGAAGTGAAGATTAAAGGAATGTATATATATGTTATATATATATATAACTTGAGTTATGTGGTTTGGTGGAAGAAATTAATTATATATATGAGAATTTTATAGTTGAATAACTATTAAAGGAAAATAGAGTTTGAACTTGAAGTTTAATCTCTAAGTCATTGAAGGAGGTAGTAAAAGTTATTGGTTAACTGGTATAGGAAGTTAGCAATTTACAAGCGTGTGCTAAGTATTTAAGAACTTAGATTTTGGTTCTGCTATAGCAGAACTTATCTGCACCTGAACTTGAGGTGGCGCAGCTGTGCCACTTCCAAGCTTAAAACCAGCGCAGCTGCGCGAGTTTGCAGAAAAATTCTGAGTTAGTTATGAAATCTGAACTTACAATATATACATTAATGATTATTATGTGTCATGATTAGTGATCAATATATCCGAGAATGGATTAAGATAACAAAGCGTGAATTGAATTAATATTAATTATGGAAATTATTTAACCTAGAATAAACATAGGGTTAATCAAGTTATACTATTGAATATTGTAATGCCTAGTGTGGCAAAGTGATAGAATGAACAATTCATTAAGTAAATTAATGAAGGAATGATTAAACGAAATTAATTAATGTTATGATGGGAATTAGTTGCTATGTGCAAGTATATATGTTATGAGAACATGTAAATTAGTAATGTAATGATATTACATTATGAACATATTATAAGAAGTGATATCGAGAATAATATTATGTTGTGAAATTATATTATTACTAAGCTTGTGGATACATTAAGGGTATATATGGAATAATAGTACAACATGAGCATATTATAAGAGGTAATATTAGTTGGTGAGACTATTGTGTTAAGCTTGAGACATATTAATTTCTAAGCGTATATAATTATGCATTGTGTAGCATAAATAGTAGAGTTAAATCAATTGGAGGTTTAACTATAATTATTAAATGGTGAGTTAATAAATATTTGATATTAATTTTCATATTTGGGTATATTAGAGATAATGAATTTTAATGGAAAATGAAGGGTTGACAATACCCAACTAGAATATAATTAGCCCAATTAAAATATTATTGGATTAAAACAATGTACACGAGTTACATTATTAAATGTATGCTTGTTATATGTGGGTGTACATATGTATATATATATACATGTACCTATAACTTAACATAATGTAGTAGCATTGATTAAGACATTGGGATAGATTTAAATAAACCAAATGGGCAAATGCTGAGTTTTAAAAGAGCTTGTCCCATATCACTTGTCCCATTTTGTTCCAATCGTATAGAGGCCATTGGCCTATCCTACTGCTACTCATTGTTGATAGAGCTAATGATGGTTTTCGGGATAGGAGAAGATGGAGTAGGTCACCAAACCCTCCTTACCCTTTGGTTCTCTCTTCTTATAAATCAAAACATTGGGCAAAACTATTATTTGGATATTGAAACCTCTATAAATAGAGCCTCCTTCTTCTCTTTTCTATTTGTTGAAGCTGTCTGAGAAGTTGGTGGAATTGAGAGCAATTGGAAGATTGAAGAGCTATAATTAACAAATTCAAGCAATTAAGAGGTAATGACACTCACAATTATACTGTTGATTCCTAAGTTTTTCAATTTCTTAGAAATATCATGAACTACTTGGTTTTGAATCAAAATTGATGGCTAAGGATTGTTGTAATCCATAAATTGTTGTTAGATATTGGTAATACAGTTAAGTACGACAACAACGGAAGTTAAACGGTCCAATTTGGTTTAGAAACGAATCCGTAGTGATGAAATTAGCTAAACTTGTCAAAACATGAAAATTTAGTATGAACATGAGTTTTGGATTAATATTAGGGTTAGTTAATGTTTATGTTAATTGTTGATTCTTTGGTATGTTGTATTTTTATGAATTACAAATCCATAGAATCGAAAACGGAATGATTTGGATGTGTATAACTCGTGTTACGATGATCGAAATGGGAATTGGTCTGAAAAATTGCGAAGAACCAACTCTAGAAACACCTTCTGCATCATGTGGCGCAACTGCGCTGCCCCCAAGGCCATTTGGGGCGTAGCTGCGCTGGAACTATGTCAGAAAAAAAAAGACAAAAAAAAACTATTTTGATCTGCTATAGTAAATTAGGCATAACTTCTTCATACGAACTCCGATTGAGGCGGTTCAAGATGATTCAGAAAGATAACGAGTAGACCTACAACTTTTGTTCTTTAAGTTTTTCGATTTGAAGTGGTTAAGAGGGGTAAATATGTCTATATTTGTGACTGATACATATTCAAAAGCAATCGGAGGGCGTCGAACATGCACATACACAATTGTAGTGCTCCTGACAATAAAATATGTTATTATAAGTGATAAAACATAAATATGCATGATAATAGATATGTCATATGACTAAGATTACTTTACTCATAATGGAATTGCTTTAGCATGATTTTCTAAAAGAAAACTTAAAGTTTTTGAGAAACGGAAGTTGATGTATGTGGTGTCTTTTAAGTTCTGACCTTTGTAGCTTGTGTACATGGATAGTTATATATGAAGTAGGATTCAAAGTTGCCTTACATGTACTAAGTTACCTTAGCTTTGTTTAGAATGACATTTAAAAGATAAACTTGGACGTTTCGCAAGTTACTATCCACGGGCATGGTATAACTTAAGTTGACCTCGTTAACATATGTATATGGCTTAGATACATGTACAAATGAGTATAACATGGATTTTGAAAATAAAACATAGAAATTTTGAAAGTAAGTTCCAATGACGAACTATACTAGCTATATGTAGATAAGTTGAATACATGTAAGCATGCCTATTAAAGGAGGTTTAACATCGTTATGCGATTTAGTGATTTCATAGTTAGTCTCTTGTTGCATAAACTCACTTAGTTTTGAATGAATGGAATGTTTTGAATAAAGCGATAAAATGTGAAAAGAACTTAAAGAAAACACAAGAGGCTCCAAATCTGGACCAAGACCTCTTAACGTGTGTTTATGTTATGTGTTAGTACCATGCATGCTAAGAAATGAGATGGAACCCGAAATTATAATCTAATTCAGGACTGGTCAAGGAATGGCATAGCTGCGCCAATCCCAAGGCCAACTGCAGCGCAGCTGCGCCACAGGGCACTGCTTCCTGATTGTTTTAAAATGTGATCTGAACATAGTGGTATGCGTACATTGTATTCTTGAGTTATAAAACAGAGTCTAAATCATGCCTTGAGTGTTTAGTGATGTAATGGTGATATAAAACCCGGAATTGATAAAGTTTCCTAAGGTTTGCAAAACGCGAGAACAAAGTAGATCATATATCCATGAGTTTAAAAATAAGTGTCGAACACATAGTTAGTCAAGTGTGTGATAAATATTTATGAATGTGATATTAAGTATGTATGGTTAAGGTATACCTATCCGTACATAGTTATTCTAAGTAAACAATGAAAAAGTGAAATGAAGGTTTTACAAACCTAGTTAGAAAATAATATACAATTGTTCTTATACTAAGAGCGTATGAAATGTATGAATGTGTATAACCGATGGGTGTGAATCCATTATTATATAACTGTGTAGGAATACACGAAGTGCAGATATCTTTAAATAGTTAAGTCGTAGTTGTTAAACTACGAATCAGGCAAGTCTTTCAGTTCCTAATTGTTATATGAATTCTATAACTGTTAATTGAGTTATATTATGTTATGGGAATGTTGATGTATATATATGAAATGTATATGAGATATGTATGAGATTGAAAGTTGATCTTTGATGATATACTTGTGAAGTGAATCTCTATGCCTGTTATGTGAGAAGTAACATGCGTAGAAAATATTAATTGATTATGAATGCATGAACTGAGTATGATATTATATGCTATGTGATGCATAAAAACTGTTAGAATTGCTGAGCTGTCAAGCTCACTCTTGCAAATAACCACTTTTGCATGTTAAGGATTCACGGTAGAGTTACGTGCTATGTGATTGATAGCGTTCGTTAGCATTGAAAGAAGATTACTGTTTAATTAAAGTTATGCTCTTGAACCATGTTTAGGTTGTAGGAGATGTACTTGATAGTTGTTTACGATGTTTAATACTAGTCGTGTTGTAAAGATGTATTAGTTAATACATAGAGGATATCGAATCAAGATGTACAATCTTATACACTAATTCGAATAGAAAGAATCATAATACATTTGATTCAGGGATATGTAATTGATTTAAGTTATGAAATCAATAAAAGATTTTATTCAAAGGAGATTGAAAAAGTTTAAACTATTCCGCATTTTTATAATATCGAATATGATGTAAAGAAAAGAATGGTAAATAACTAATATTGTAACTTATAAAAGTTTGGGGATAATATACAGATCCAGAAAATGGAAAAGAATTTATATTCTAAATTTGTAATAAAGCGAAGTTATATTCATTAAGTTATGAATAAAAGATATAATAGTTTGACGATAATAGTATCGTGGCGGACCGGATCCGAGGTTCGAAGAAACCAGGATTTGGGGGCGTCACAGATCATCTTGATATTCACCAGGTCCTTTAATAGATACTACCGTCGTTCGCTGAAAATGTTTTTATTTCAAGCAAGTGTGAGCATTCAATTTCTCAGCAAGTCATAGCAGTTGAACATTAACAACTCAAGAATCAAAATTTTTCTAAGACTTCAATAACCGAACAATGGTTACGAAGCAGCTCGAATAATAAGAATACGTTCTGATTCATATCATTTTAAAACATACATCACATATACTTTGATATACTTTCATTCTTCTACCTGTTTCATACACATTTTGTCTGGCTAGAATCATTAGCACACACTTAACAATATCGGTTCATGAATAAACAGAACTTTCTAACATGAAACAGTTCAACCATAGAACAATTTATTTCATAGAAACACCGAAGTGTTAACATTGTGGCACAAGGCCTCATTCATACCAATAGTTTGTACAAATATCGCACATTGCACATAAAAAATACTTTCTCATGTTCAACATATGAGAAAGTTAAGAACTAACATTCATATAGAAATAAATAGAGTTAGGAACTTGCATCAAGTAGAACTTAAACAAGATTAGGAAACTTACCTTACGCACAGCTACCGCTTAGGGTTTACGCTGAGCTGCTCATTCAAATTCCTATGCATCACATAAGGAATAACAAATACCAATTAGTCATATACTTGACATAAGCATATTTAAACTTCACTTTACTTCTTACGGTTCGCGTTCTTGTAATCTACGTTTACGCAACCAACTTTACTTCCATTCTTCTATTCTCTTAACTATCATTACGCTTAGCACACATCGAGTGTCTAACAGTAGTCAGATATAGTACACTGAGTGGTTCCCCACAAACAACCAATAAACTAATTTCCCATCTCGTCTACACTGTCTTTCACAGTGAGCTAGATCGGTTACTAGTTCGTATATACCGTTGCTCTTTAACGGAATCGTTTAGCCTAGATACTATATCCCGACCATTATAGACTACGACTGCATTACCATTTTAGACAACACTTATACGAACCATTATAACTATAATGTTCGTTAAGTTAATCTTCATTACATTTCTTACCACGTCCAATCCATTCGACTCGGAACGTTATTCACGTTATTACCATTAATCTCGGCTTCTTAACGTTTATATGTTACTCTTCATTCTCATATTACCGTTCGTTATGGCTTATCAACATTCACATCACATCACATCAACCAACTCTCGTTGATCGTCGTTAGAAATTATAACAAGCAAAACCCTAATCGGTTCGCTAGATTGCCCGTATTTCCACCGGATTCCCGTTATCAGATTTCGTATAGGAATTACATATGTTCTATCTTCATTTCTTAACATTCTCGCATGCCACACCTCTATTTCATCTCATGTAACTTTGAGGCGTGCATTGAATTCGACCACGATCCCCGGTTCACATTTAAGGGTTTTGATTTTTTAAATTTAAATACGTTTATTCAACGTTTAATTCATAAAATTGTTCTTAAACATGTTGTTTAAGTAATTTCTTTTCATGAATATTAATCATATACTTGCCCCATAATTACCATGTAAAAATGTTGGGACATAAATTACTCGTGTCAAAAATTTATCCCCTTAAGGGAGCTGCAGCGCCGTCTAAGGCTTATTCATTGCGCTGCAGCGCCGACCTGCAGAACCCGAAAACACTATGCTGGCATTGCGGCGCCAACTTACAACGCTTGGGCGGCGCTGCGGCGCCAGCCCTAATGCGTTGAATTTTTTTATAAGTTTTTCAAATTCTGAAATTTTCGAGATCATAACGCGATCGTTATAACTCGTAATTGGCTCGTTCTAAAGCTAATATAGTTCACATATCTTATGTTCTACGATTCCATCCAGTCGGAATTCAATTTTGAATCCGTTGACGAAAAATTCACCGTTTCGTCCATTTTTACGCGTTCGTTAAACGTTCGTGAACGTTCGACGCTCAATTTGTGATAACCCGAAAATGTAAAATCTTGAATGATTAGGATAAAGGTTAAAGAATAAAACCTAGATGAGAATTTGAGGATTTATTTAAAATTTTTAAGTAAAATCTATATGGTTTCCTATTTGAATGAGAATAGAGAAAATATGGGGTACAAAATTTCAAAACCCTAGAAATGGTGTGAAGAAATGTTAAGACTAAGGTATTACGATACCTAGAAAGTTGATGTAAACTGAATAGTGTAAGAAATGTTATAATTATGCATGTGGAAATTTTATTATTTAAAATTCACATAAAAAGATGCTATGAGATTAAACGAAGATGAGTATATGTATATATATATATATATACTTAGAAAGGTGCTATATATTCTAGCAGGAGGAATTATGAGTTAAGTTAAGGATATGAGAATCAAGTTAAAACTATGTTAGTAATTATTTAAAGTTCAATAATACTCTAGAAAGGGGGGTTGAATAGATTATTACCGTTTCAAAAATATCTTTGGCCTTTTTGAATTTTAGTGATTTAATTTTATCAAATTAATAGACAGTTTAAAATTCAATCACATAATGCACGGATATTTATCTGGTTCACAACATATAGCCCGGGTATGTTGCTATGTCCAGTCTCAAGCGCCTCTCCAGGACTTGAGATCCTATGACTTCCCTTTAATAAATACTCATTTAATAGGCGGAGAAACCTGCACAAAGTTTTACAGATAAAATTACAACTATCATCAACTAACTTTCTCGGACAGCGAACTCCCAGCTCCTTTCTCAATTTTAGTTGAATCTTCTTTTGAGCTTAGTACTATTTTATACTTTGGTTTTGAAACAACAATCTCTTCCTCACCTCACAAGTGCACTAGAGACTCAACTCCCAGCTGACCTCTCTAAGACTCTGGTCTTGGTTAAAGAATTCTTGTCTTTCTCACAAATATAAAATAAACTAACTCGTCATTTTTCTTTTTACAAAAAGTTTGATGAATATATGCTTCTAACAATAAGCAAATATAATTGTAGCACAAATATACTTCTCAGATAAGCAGATATAGAATTTTAAGTATATTATAAAAGTTCAAAGACTTTTATGTGATGTGCTTCTATGAAAGCAGATATAATATTTAAGCACTTATAATGAAAACTTTATTTTTCTTTAAAGAATATTTTTCAATGGATTAAGAAAAAGATTTTTCTTTATGAAGAGTGTGTTTCTTTGATGTTGAATAAATATAACTTTGAATTAAACAACCAAACACACTTATATAATGCAATAATAATTTATAAGCAATTATATGAACAGTATATTTGATGACAGTTTATCAAGTATGATAATATGATTCACTTTAGATAATACTTGAACAAACTCGTTCTACCCACTTATATATATTATATTATACTTGATCTACGTTGCGAATAATTTGGCCACTTGGGATTTTAAAGACCGTCCAGAGTATTTCAAGTGAAATATCCGAATTTGCTTAACGCGTTTCAGTGTCCAAGTACTGACTAAATTTTTTCGATTCACAACTTGATAATCAGATATAGAATATTAAAGAATATTTATATCGATTATATATATCAATAAAGGGCCACTTGGGATTTTAAAGACCGTTTAGAGTATTTCAAAGAAATAGCATCTGAATTTGCTTAATGCGTTTCGGTGTCCAAGTACTAACTCTTTACTAGATATGATAGATCATATATAAGATATATATAAATGTTTATCACAAATTATATCTGATTATCTAAATGTTTATATTAATTATACCAGTAAAGGGCCACTTAGGATTTTAAAGACAGTCCTGAGTATTTCAAAGAAATAGCATCTGAATTAGCTTAGCGTGTTTCGGTGTCCAAGTACTAACTCTTTACTAATATGGATATATAGATATATGAATACGTATGACAGTTTATCACAGATATATATATGAATGAGCAAGTATGAGATGATATGAACAATTATAATTTGACAACTTATCTCAAATACTTGGACCAACTTTTCTCTTCCAAACGAAATTATAACTTCGATTTGAGCAAAGAGAGTAAAAGCTTATTTGAATAATCTCTAGACAAGGAGAGTAAGCTTTATGGTTTATCGAATTGGTAAGTTTGAAATGAATAGAAAAGCCTCCTATTTATAAAAATTTTAAGGTTCGGGCAAAATCGTAATTTTTAAAAATTATTTTTGAATTGGAAGGTCCGGATTGCATGATGGAAAATGAGGGGCTCAGATTGATTGGTCAAATTTTGAAATTGTGAGTCATGCTTTGTTCCCAACGGTAATACAAAGGCATAAGCCTTTGTTTTATTTTTAAAAGTTTGTTCCTTGCCATCACATAAGCTTTCATGGCCAAAACACATATTCACCAATAAGGCACATACTTCCATGCATTTCATAATTTGGACACACAAAGTATTTTATACTTTCATGCATATACTCCCTCAAGCTCAGCACACCCACAAACACACGGACCAACACAAGCACACACTCGGTCACACACACACCATGCACGGTATATATATATATATATATATATATATATATTATATTCTTTTAAATATAATATACTTTAAAAAATATATATATATATATATACATAATTTTGAAAATAATTTTTGCCCATAAAAGAATTTGAAGAAAAAAGAAATAGGAATCTCCGTGCCTTAGGAAATGTTACTATACGAACTCATTTTAGTAACACTTGATATTAAATTATCAAGGTCATAAAATAAATTCAAATAAGAAAATAAATATTTTTGGTCAAAGTACTCAAGGTAATTAATAAATCATGTTAGCACTTAATCCTATGGAGAGGATTCTACCCTTTTTGACCTTTAATCCTAATTTGTTATCATCAAAATTAAATACCCAATTTTGGAGACCTATCAATCTCCCCCTTTTTGATGATGACAACAAGTAAAAATATTTATTTTTCAGAACTCCCCCTTAATTCATGAAGCTCCCCCTGAGATCATGAATCGGGTTTTAAAAGAATTTTTAAAATTTTGAAAAATTAAAAAACTATCAGACGGACATTCATAGTTATAACTATCCAGGCAGTTTGTATAATAACAGTATCTAACATGCAAACCATCCATTCATACCAACCATCCATCCTGTCAGTTACAGTTATAACAGTTAATATCAGCTCCTGTCAATCTCATGCACCATTCATACCATAACAGTTTTATAGCAGTTCATATCTAACAGATCCATATCTGCTTTCATATCAGATTATTACTTAATAATAATCTGATACTTTCCTTTTTCTGATATTTTTCTTTTCATATCAGATTATCAGTTCAGATCCATATTTTCATATCAGATTATCAGTTAAGATCAGTTCAGATCCATGTCTACTCAAATATCAGAGTATTTACTTAATAATAATCTGACATTTTTCTTTTTCTGATATTTTTCTTCTCCCCCTTTGTCATTAACAAAAATGGAGGGGCAGGAGGAAAATACCAAAACCTGTAGAAACTATTAGTTTCAGAGTTTTTCCTGCAAGTTAGTATAACAGTTAAACATATAGTAATCATTCTAGTTAGTGTTAAGTATTATTAAAGTAATCCACAAATAGTTAGTAGGTTAGTTTACATTCTCCTTCAGATTTTATCAAAATTGAGTGGAGAAAAATTCATACCCAAATTTGACAGCGGCAGATCAGGTGGGGTTTGACCAGTATGATCTGGCTGGACTGAGCTTGTGGTGGCAGTGAAGTTGTATGGGGGGATTGTCACTTTGTGGTGTTCCATCAGCATAGTCACCATGTCATGCAAGTGTTGCACAGAGGTTTGTAAAGCCTCTAATTGACTCAAAATCTGAGACTGGTTCTTTAATGATAACTGATTCATGCTGTTTAGGGAGTCAATTTGGGACATTAAATTTAAGTGTGTTTCTATATGGTCAGTTTCATTGGGTTGAAACACAATTAAAGGCTTGGCATGAAGGTTCAAATGAGACACAATTTTACTATTATGAATCATTTGTGTCTTATGATTATGAATAGAAACACCCAGATATATGAAGAGTATAGTCAGCAAAAGTCCAAATCCTATGCAATTATTATAATGGCAAAATTCAAAGGATGTCAAGAGAAAGAAAGGCAGGCTATAAGGCATGCATTCAGTTAGAATACACTTCATCAATTCCAAATCAAAAGGATTGAACATTTTATCATTTCTGACAGGCATGAAGTTATGCATCAGAATTTTTCCTAGAAACTGACATTCAGCAGTAAAGTAGTCCTTATGCACTTTACATGGATAATCAAACAGATTAGCGGGCACAATTTGGTTAGTGGTAAAAGCAAGGTTGTGCTTGAAGGTAAGGCAGTCAATGGTGGTAGTTCCTATGGGATATGTGTATTCATTTATCTTGGGATAACCCAAGAATTCTATTTTGAGATCTAAATCATGCAAGAGCAGAATTTCATCAATCATATAATCTTGACCTTGTATGCAGGTCTTAATACCAAATAGAAAGCCTGTTGAATCATGCACAAAAGTCATATGAGCATAGAATTCAGCAATTAGACTAGGATATATCTCTCTACTTGTAAAAGAGACAAGACAGTCCCATCCTACATTGGTTATCTTCTCTAGCAGACCTGGAAAACTATTGAAAGAGGTTGCTACACCAGGAATCAAGTTGTGTTTAATATGTTCATACTTTGTTTTTGCAGTGGGTGTGACTAACAAAGAAGTGTATAGGTCAGGGTGTGGGTCAGTGAAAATCTCAGACCTTTTTCTTTTAGAAGACTGAACAGGTTTCGTGTTTTTGAAAGAGAGAGAATGCACAAGAAGACAAGTAGTAGAAGAGGTTTGAAAGTAAGACTGCTCATTTAAAGCTATCCTTTTATAGAAAAAGTTTTAATTAAAAAATTATCTTAATTAATATGGCATGTCCTATTTGTCAAAAGGTAAACAGTTCATGTGATGACTGTGTAGTGTGAACAGTAAGGGACAGACAAGTGTAGTATTTTTTTGTAAATTTAAATCTTTTGTCAGATTTTTTTTTATTTTAAAAAATTTGTCTAGTAGTCCAATAAGAGAGCACACTCAAATATCAAACATATGCAGGTTATTGACATAACAGGTGTGATCTAATATCAAACAGAGATACATGCTGTCATGACTTATTGGCCCATATCAGACTGTTGCAAATCAATATAGATAAGTTATCACAGATAGCACAGATATGCCCACATCAAACTGTTACAAATTTAAGACAGAGATACAACCAGTCAATGTTACATAACACTAACATGTTGTCATTGTCAGATTCAAATATATAAAGATATAGTGTGTCAACACATTGATTCAACAAGTCAGTGTTATATAAAACTAATATAGCATATGATCTCTATTATACATGTCAGCATATAATAGTAATAACATATAATTACTCAATATGGTAATTATTTTCATCACCTAATGTCTAATTTTCAAAGTTGCAGATTTCAGACATGACAATTCAACTTTCATTCAATATTTAAACTCACATAGACAAGTCTCATATAAACCAGTAGCTTTCAAATAGACACCCATGCAGAAATATAAATATGAAACTTACAGTTATCCAATTTCTCATAGACAAATAAACAGAAACTAGACATGGAGATTTTCATGCCTATATTCACATAGTCAGATAAATATATATATATATATATATAGCTAGTGGCCCTCAGTAGCCACACAGTTCAATATTCATTATAGTCTCAATTAAAATAAAGAGGGTGGAGTGATTACTTACGCACAGCTATTCACAAAGCTAATCAGCTTTCAAGTTTTTCCAGAATAAATGTATCAGTAGGAGAACCACTTTTCACCCATATACCAGACATTTCAGAACCATACAACTCAGGTATATATATACAAATATAGTACACATCAGTTATTACACATTTATATTCATATGAAAAACATTTGTGAAATTTTATGGTTTAAAAAATTTTTGAGAAAGAAAAACAAATGACAGAAACATTTTTGAGGGAAAAATTTAATTTTTGAACATACAGTTTTTCGAAAAAAAAATTTAAACGCATAAAAAAAATTCTAGTAAAAATAAAACCCCTCTTTCTTTAAAAAAAATTCTGTAACCCATATATGTGAACTTTTAGGGTTTCTAAAAAAAACAGAACACATTTATATTAACGGTTTTGAAATAAGAGATCTATATATATATATATATATATATATATATATATATTTTAAATACACAGATGAAGAAAACTTTTATTCGTAAAACATTTATCAGAAATTAGGGTTTAAAAATTTTGGACTTAGAAAGTTCCTTTAAAAAATATGCAAAATTTAAATATTCGAAGTACATTAAATATATATGTATATGAAAAATACATTTTGTATAGATCTATATTTTTTAAAAAAAATTAAAAGCATAAAGGACAGACTCACAAAAATTTATAGATCTATATATATATATATATATTTAAAAAAATACCAGCGAAGACGAGCAGGAGAAGAAGAGAAAGACAGAAGAAAAAAAACTTTAAGAAAAAAAATAAGATTTAGGGTTTGAAAATTTTGAGAAAATTTCTTTTAAGTAAGCTTAAAAAAAAATTAGGGCTTAAAAATCTTTAAGAGCACGAAAAAATGTTTGAAACAGAATCGATCTTTTAGAAACAAAATATATACATATGATTTTAAAAAAAAGTTTTAAGAACGGAGAAAATAAAACTGACTCCATAAACAATTAACCAAATAGAAATATTAAGAAGATTCTAAGAAGAAAAACACGAAAACTTACAAGGATTGACTGTTTAGGCTGAGAGAGTTTAGGGTTTGGGTTTGAGATGGAGAGGATTGAGAGTGTCTGGGTTAGAGAGAGAGAAGGGAGAGAGCAGCCGGCGGATGAGAGATAGAGAGGGAGAGTAAAATGAATTAGGGTTTTGATTTTTAGTTTTATATTTAGCTTAATTGACTTGATCGAGCGGCTGAGAACATACCTTGGACTTGATCAATGGTCACAAGCTGACGCGCTAATCAACCGGGTTGGCTGACCCGTTTGACTCGTATGACCCTGATCGGACGGCTACGATTGGTTTGTGCTTTTTCTGTATTGATCGGATGGTTAATGAACACGATCCATGTGCCAAGGCTTGCTTGCTTCTGATTGGTTGGATTGACTGGACGCGAATTGTGTTTGTAGATGACCGCTGGATTGCTTTCTTTGATCTGCGGCTTGGATTAAATCCGGTATATATTTATATATATGTTTAAAAACATGATTTTTGATATAATTAATTAATAGAAAATACTAAAATATCTATATTAAAATTAGTAAATTAATATTTTTCATTTTTATGAATACATGTAAATGTTTAATTTTTTTTTATAATAATATAATTAAAAGAGAATATGAATTTTAATGTGTAAAATGTATATTTAAATATATTAACATATAAAAGAAATAAATAATTTATATGTATAATCATATGTATATGAATTAATAGAAAATTATAAACTAATACTATTAATAATTTTGACTATAAAAATTATATTTATATATTACTAGAAACAACTCAACATAAATAATAAAAATTAAATATTTTATGAAGTAATATCTAACATTCCTAAGTCTAGACGCAATTTACAAAATCGATCAGAACTGAGTGGTTTTGTAAATATGTCAGCAATATTTAATTCTGTGTCAATATGTTCTAGTTTAATAATACCATTGTTCGCATGATCTCGTAAGAAATGGTGTCTAATATCAATGTGTTTTGATCTAGCATGTAAAACGATATTTTTACTTAAGTTGATAGTGCTTGTATTATCACATAATATTGATACACAGTTAAATTTTATATTGTAATCGGCAAGGGTCTGTTTCATCCACAATATATGTGCACAACATCGTGCAGCAGCTATATATTCGGCTTCGGTGGTTGAAATAGATACCGAATTTTGTTTCTTAGAAAACCAAGAGACTAGACATCCACCTAAGAACTGACACGTGCCACTTATGCTTTTTCGATCAACATGATGACCGGCATAGTCAGAGTCAGAGAAACACATGAGGTCAAATAATTGACCTTTAGGATACCATAGACCTAAGTCTGTAGTTCCTTTAATGTATTGAAATATTCTTTTTACTGCAACCAAGTGGGATTCTTTAGGATTAGCTTGGAATCTAGCACATTTACAGACACTGAACATAATGTCAGGTCTACTAGCTGTAATGTAAAGCAGATTGCCAATCATTCCTCGATATTTCTTAGTGTCAACACTTTTTCCATTTTCATCAGCAGTTAGTTTATCAGTAGTTGACATAGGAGTATTAAGAGGTTTTACAGACTCTAAACCAAATTTTTTAATCATTTTTTTGCAATATTTGGATTGAGAGATGTGAATATCTTTTTCTCTTTGCTTGATTTGTAGTCCTAGGAAAAAATTCAATTCTCCCATCATGCTCATTTCGAATTCCTTGCTCATGCTTTTAGAAAACTCATTGCACATATTCATGTTAGTGGATCCAAAAATGATGTCATCAACATATATTTGTAAAATAAGAATATCATCCTTTTTATATTTTGTAAAAAGAGTAGTATCTACTATGCCTCTTTTATAACCATTTTCTAATAAGAACTTACTAAGTCTTTCATACCATGCCTTGTGAGCTTGTTTTAGACCGTATAAATCTTTGTGTAGTTTATACAAATAATCAGGATGCTCAAAGTCTTCAAAGCCAGGGGGTTATTTAACAAAGACTTCTTCTTTAATAACACCATTTAGAAAAGCAGATTTCACATCTATTTGAAATAACTTAAAATCTTTATGGCATGCAAAAGCTAATAACATATGTATAGACTCAATTCTAGTAACAGGAGCATATGTTTCATCATAGTCAATTCCTTCAAGTTGATTATACCCTTGTGCAACTAATCGTGCCTTATTACGTATAACAGTTCCATTTTCATCTAATTTGTTACGAAACACCCGTCGAGTACCAATAATGGAGGTCTCTTTGGGAGTTGGATTTAATTCCCAGACTTTGTTTCTTGTGAACTGTTCAAGTTCTTCTTGAATGGTTGTTATCCAATCTTCATCAATCAAAGCATCTTTTATATTTTTAGGCTCAATTTGTGACAGAAAGGATAGATGACTGGCCATGTTTTGTGCTTGTGATCTTGTAAGAATCCCTTTATCAATATCACCAATGACATTTTCTATTGGGTGACTTCTTATAGCATGTGATTCTTTGGGCAAGTCATTTAGCTGGGGATTATGATTTTCAAGAGGATTAATATTGACAGAAGGAGAAATATCATCAATTTTTAGTTCTTCTATATTTCTGAGAATATCTTCAATAACTGTATCATTTTCTGCCAGTTCTTTATACTTTGGAGGAGGTTTAGATTCATCAAAAGTCACGTTCATTGACTCTTCCACGACTAGAGTTCTTTTATTAAAGACTCTATATGCTTTACTGTTTAGTGAATATCCCAGGAATATTCCTTCATCGGATTTGGGATCACATTTCACTAGATATTGTTTAGTATTTAGAATAAAGCATTTACTCCCAAAGACACGAAAGTAGTTTATTTTAGGAGTTCTTTGATAAAAGAGTTCATAGGGAGTTTTGAAAAGAATTGGTCTCAGCAAGACGCAATTCAAAATATAACAAGAAGTTGCAATTGCTTCGGCCCAAAAATATTTAGGAAGTCGATATTCATTAAGCATAGTATTGGCCATTTCTTGTAAAGTACGATTTTTCCTTTCAACAACACCGTTTTACTGAGGTGTGTAAGGTGCAGAAAAGTTATGACTTATACCGTGCTCATCACAGAACATTATGAAATCAGAATTATCAAATTCTCTTCCGTGATCAGACCGAATATAAACAATAGAGCTTCCCTGTGTATTCTGAATTTTCTTACATAGTGCAGAAAAGGAGTTTATCGCTTCATTTTTGAACTTTAGAAAATCAACCCAAGTGAATCTTGAATAATCATCAACTAGGACTAAAATATAGACAGCACCACCCATACTATGTTTGGGGATAGGTCTAACTAAGTCCACATGCAAGAGTTCAGGTGGTGGAGATGTTAAAACTGTGAGTTTAGGTTTATGAGATGCATAAATTTATTTTCCTAATTCACAGGCTTCACAAATATGATCTTTAAGGAATTTAAGTTTAGGAAGACCACGAATATATTCTTTAGAAGATATGTTAATAATCAATTTCATGTTAATGTGTCATAATCTAAGATGCAAAAGCCAAGGGTCGTCATTTGCAGACACAAGACACACATTATCCATGTGTGAGTATGTGTCTAAATCACATGTGTACACATTTTGACTTCTAGGACAAAGTAAAATTAATTTTCAAGTTTGGTCAAAAATTGAACAGTTATGAGGACTGAATGTTATTTTAAAACCACTATCACATAGTTGACTGATAGATAGAAGATTATACATGAGTCCAGTGGCTAATTGAACCTTAGGGATTGTTATGTGTTTACTATACACATTTCCAATTCCAACAACTTTACCTTTGTTGCTATCTCCGAAAGTTACCTCGTTACAGTCTGTAGCTTGTAGATTGCTCAATTTAGATTTGTCGCCTGCCATGTGTCTTGAACAACCGCTATCAAGGTACCATTTATTTTTACTAGAATCAGCTGTGGGACATACCTGCAATATGTATTAAATTCACAAACTGGTACCCTTTAATGAGAAGGGTCCTTTGGGTAAGTTTTCCAATTTGTATAAGGATTGGTCGTGTTTTTCTTTACAAAATTTGGTACAGGATAATAATCACTAGTAGGCATACATGTTCTATGAGTAGCAGATTTATAATATGCATGACTAACTCTTTTAAATGAAGGATGAGAGTTTTTAGATGATCTTTCATGATACAGTAATTCTCTTTTTGTGATAATAGGTGTAGTGTAACTTCCTTTTGGTACCCAAATCATTTTTCCTGAATAGTTTCCATTCTTGGCATTACATGAGTAAATTAAATGACCATTTCTATTACAGTAAGAGCATTTATCAAAAGGAGACGCATGATCTTTTTCTTTACTTTTCACATGATAGAGTTTCTTATGTTTTATCTTACTAGATTTTTCGGTATATCCTAATCCTTCTTTATTGAAACTACATCTTTGTTGACTGAGCATAACGTCAAGATTTTCTTTTCCTTTTGTAAATTTAATAACTGTAGAGTTTAAGTCATCACGTTCTAGAGTCAACATTTTAATTTGATTCATTAGAATAGATTCTTCATTTTGTTTTTCTAATGAATTTTCCTTTTGACTTACTTCTTGTTTTTGAGAATATTTTATAATTTCAGTGAGAGCTAAATTTTCAGTTTTAAGATTTTCAATAGATGTAGCAAGTGTAGAATTTTTCTTTTCAAGATTTTCATTTATTTTTCTTAACTTTTCTAGTTCTTCTTTTACTACAAGATTTTCTGAAGAGTTATTTTCTAATTTCTCAGTTTCATGTTTTAAGACTTCATTATCCATGATTAAATTAAAATTTTCTATTTCAAGATTTCTATTTGCTTCAATTAATTTTTCAAATGATGCTTTTAATTTAATAAACTCTTCTTTAATAATTTCATTATCATTATAAGCTTGATGTTTTGAATTTATCTCAGATTTTGGTGATGAGTCATTGTCCGCCATAAAACATAGATTTGCTGTTTCTTCGGTTGGCTCAGTAGGTTCTTCTTCATCACTTCGATCCCAGCCTTCTTCAGCTACTAGAACTTTGTTGTTGGCTAGTTTTGGACAATCCTTCTTGAAGTGTTCTGGCTGGTTGCATTCAAAACAGTTATTTGAATTTTCATTTGTGTCAGCATTTCTGAAGTTGTTGTTGGTAGCTTTGAAATTCCCTCCTAGAACTTTTGGCTTGAAGGCTTGCTTGTTTCGGAAATTGTTAAAGTTGTTATTTATTTTCATGAAGCCTTTGCCATATCTCTTTGCTTTTCTTTGAATTACTCTTCTGAGTTGTCTTGATAATAATGCAACTTCATTATTATCTAGACTCAAGAGTTCTTCATTTAGTTCATCATCATCGCTATCTTGATCAACAAGTAAAGCTTTGAAAGCGATTCCTTTCTTTTTGAGATCTGTGTTTGATCCTGCTTTTTCGACTAGCATGTCGACTTTGTGGGCACAAAAATTTCCAATGAGGCTATCAAGGGGATAAGCAGTTAGATCCTGCATTTCCTTGATGGGTGTAACTTTTATTTTCCACACAGATGGAAGAGCTTTGAGAATCCTTCTGTTCTTCTCATTTGTTGTGTAAGCTTTTCCTAGTTGTTCTAGCTCATCAATGATTCTGGAAAAATGAGTTTCCATATCAATGATCTTTTCACCTTCTTCTAGCTTGAAGCTTTCATACTCTTGAATTAGAGCATCTTTTCTGGTTTCTTTGATATGACTGGTTCCTTCATAGGTAACAATCAATTTTTTCCAGATTTCTTTTGCATTCTTGCAGTTGCTAACTCTTTTATATTCTTTTTCTATAAGAGCACTTGTTAGCACTTATTTAGCTTTGGAGGCGATATTCATAACCTCCTCATCCTCGGTGGTGAATTCCCCATCATCTTTTTCAACGAGCTTTTCATTTTTGACTTTTGTGGGAATCTTTACACCTCGTTCAATTGCTAGCCAAAGTTTGATTCCTTGTGACTTGGCGTAGATTTTGAACCTATTTTTCCAGGTGGCAAAGTTTGTGCCATCAAATAGTGGAGGTCTGGACATTGATAGTCCTTCTTCACAACCGGTAGCATTTGTGTAGGCCATAGATGGATCTACTCTTAGATATGGCTGTAATCACTTAACAAACAAGTTAAAGAGCACCGCTCTGATACCAATTGAAAGTCCAATAATAATCTAGAAGGGGGGGTTGAATAGATTATTACCGTTTAAAAATTATCTTTGGCCTTTTTGAATTTTAGTGATTTAATTTTATAAATTAATAGACAGTTTAAAATTCAATCACATAATGCACATATATTTATCTGGTTCACAACATACAGCCCGGGTATGTTGCTACGTCCAGTCTCAAGCTCCTCTCCAGGACTTGAGATCCTATTACTTCCCTTTAATAAATACTCCTTCAATAGGCGGAGAAACCTGTACAAAGTTTAAAAGATAAACTTACAACTATCCTCAACTAACTTTCTTGGACAGCAAACTCCCAGCTCCTTACTCAAGCTTAGTTGAATCTTATTTTGAGCTTAGTACTATTTTATACTTTGGTCTTGAAACAACAATCTCTTCCTCACCACACAAGTGCACTAGAGACTCAACTCCCAGCTGACCTCTCTAAGACTCTGGTCTTGGTCAAAGAATTCTTGTCTTTCTCACAAATATAAAATAAACTAACTCACCATTTTTCTTTTTACAAAAAGTTTGATGAATTTATGCTTCTAACAATAAGCAGATATAATTGCAGCACAAATATACTTCTCAGATAAGCAGATACAGAATTTCAAGTATATGATAAAAGTTCAAAGAATTTTATGTGATGTGCTTCTATGAAAGCAGATATAATATTTAAGCACCAGTAATGAAAACTTTCTTTTTCTTTAAAGAATATTTTTCAATGGATTAAGAAAAAGATTTTTCTTTATGAAGAGTGTGTTTCTTTGGTGTTGAATAAATATAACTTTGAATTAAACAACCAAACACACTTATATAATGCAATAATAATTTATAAGCAATTATATGAACATTATATGTGATGACAATTTATCAAGTATGACAATATGATTCACTTTAGATAATACTTGAACAAACTCGTTCTATCCACTTATATATATTATATTATACTTGATCTACGTTGCGAATAATTTGGCCACTTGGGATTTTAAAGACCGTCCAGAGTATTTCAAGTGAAATATTCGAATTTGCTTAACGCGTTTCGGTGTCCAAGTACTGACTAAATTTTTTTGATTCGCAACTTTATAATCGGATATAGAATATTAAAGAATATTTATATCAATTATATATATCAGTAAAGGGCCACTTGGGATTTTAAAGACCGTTTAGAGTATTTCAAAGAAATAGCATCTGAATTTGCTTAACTAGTTTCGGTGTCTAAGTACTAACTCTTTACTAGATATGATAGATCATATATAAGATATATATAAATGTTTATCACAAATTATATCTGATTATCTAAATCTATATAGTGATTATACGAGTAAAGGGCCACTTGGGATTTTAAAGACCGTCCAGAGTATTTCAAAAAAATAGCATCTGAATTAGCTTAACGCGTTTCGGTGTCCAAGTACTGACTCTTTACTAATATGGATATATAGATATATGAATACATATGACAGTTTATCACAGATATATATTTGAATGAGCAAGTTTGAGATATATGAACAATTATAATTTGACAACTTATCTCAAATACTTGGACCAATTTTTCTCTTCCAAACGAAATTATAACTTTGATTTGAGCGAAGAGAGTAAAAGCTTGTTTGAATAATCTTTAGGCAAGGAGAGTAAGCTTTCAGTTTATAGAATTGGTAAGTTTGAAATGAATAGAAAAGCCTCCTATTTATAGAAATTTTAAGGTTCAGACAAAATCGTAATTTTTGAAAATTATTTTTGAATTGGAAGGTCCAGATTGCATGATGGAAAATGAGGGGCTCGGATTGGATGGTCAAATTTTGAAATTGTGCGCCCAACACTTGTGAGTCATGCTTTGTGCCCAACGGTAATACAAAGGCATAAGCCTTTGTTTTATTTTTAGATGTTTGTTCCTTTCCAGCAAATAAGCTTTCATGGCCAAAACACATATGCACCAATAAGGCACATACTTCCATTGATTTCATAATTTGGACACACCAAGTATTTTATACTTCCATGCATATACTCCCTCAAGCTCAGCACACCCACACACACACTCGGTCACACACACACATGCACGATATATATATATATATATATATATATATATTATATTCTTTTAAATATAATATACTTTAGAATATATACATATATATATATATATATATAATTTTGAAAATAACTTTTGCCCATAAAAGAATTTGAAGAAAAAAGAAATAGGAATCTCCTTGCCTTAGAAAATGTTACTATACGAACTCATTTTATTAACACTTGATATTAAATTATCAAGGTCATAAAATAAATTCAAATAAGAAAATAAATATTTTTGGTCAAAGTACTCAAGGTAATTAATAAATCATTTTAGCACTTAATCCTATGGAGAGGATTCTACCCTTTTTGACCTTTAATCTTAATTTGTTATCATCAAAATTAAATACCCAATTTTGAAGACCTATCAATTAGCATAGCTTGAATGTTGACCTTGATTGGCAAATAAGAATACGAATGAGTATAAAATCATTAGTTAATATAATTAGCAATGATAAGGGAGTATGTTTAAACTCAAAATTTGAGTTAGAGACAGGAATTTGAAGCACGGACTGCTCAGTTACATCCAGAACGTTAAGTTTATTCAGGAAGGACAATAAACAGAAAATGTGTAAGGGCCGACTTTTTGGTCAAAGCCAACAGTTGACTTTTATGGAGAAAGGTCAAAATTGGAGTTAGAGGTGGAATATGTTATGATTTATGTGAACTATATATGTGATTAAATAAATATATATTATATGATGTGAATATATTTATTTTGTATATAAAGACAGAATTAAGAATAAAGTTATGCAACCTAATATATATTAGGTATGATATTTAAATAACCTAAGGATTATAATATAAGCGGATGTTAGTATGTAAAATATATACTAACCCTAGAGATTTATTTTATATACCTCAAATAATTAATTTTATAACCAAGTCTAATTGGGATATTAAATTAAAATGGCATGAGGAAAGAATTTATTTTCAAACGTGAAAAATAAAAACCCTAATTAAATGATTAGGGTTGAATATAATTAAGAGTGTTGGACTGTGATAATGTTCATAGCCCAAGGAATTAATTAGAGAGCCCAACACATTTTATAAGGTGGCCCAACTAAGTCCCACCAAGTGTAGAGAATTATTGAATCCTAATGACATATTTAGTTTACTTGTATGTGGCAAGTCTAGTTAGGTTATGCAAATAAAGTATTATGATTGATCTGTGGGAATGTGTAATAGTCCAAGTAGTATATAATACTAGTGGACTAGCCCAATTGGATTAATAATCAAGCCCACTTATTTTATTGGGGGTGGACTTGAATGTCATTAGGTAAATTAATTAACTTTGTCCAACATGTAGAGAAATAAATAGTAGCCGAAGTATGGTATAAATGAACTTGACTACTAATGGCCCAAAATAATCATATGAGCCCAAACATTAATTAAAGAGGCTCAAATCTTGATCCATTGAGGGAGGAACTTTTTAGTCATTAGAGTAAGTAAATAATACAAGAAAAATAAATCTATAATGGGAGAAGAGGAGGGACATGGCCGGCCTTATGGGGGTATTATGGGGAGATATAGCAATTTTGTTGAGCTTGTTCAAAATCTTGGTTAAAATCTACTAAATCTACCAACTAAGTCATGTGTCACTCTCTTAGCATATCCAAAACTTATGATTAAGTGTACAAGCAACCATTAGAAGGATTAAGAGAGAGAATTAGTAGAGGAGGGAATATTTACACACTTAATCATACTTACTCCACTTACTTTATTTTATTTCTTACACTTCCAAGCTCCTTAGAAAGAAAAAAAAAGAAAATAAAGAGAGAGAAGGAGAGCCATTTCGGCCACTACAAAGAGGAAAGGAGAGTTTTGATCTTCATGTATGCTAAGTATCTAAGCTACTTTAGAAGAATAAGAAGAATAGCAAGAAGAACTTGGTAATGATTCTTTAAAAAAAATCAAGTTTAGATTACTTATTTTGTTAGATTTTAATGAAACAAGGAGACTTATGTTTGATCTTTAAAAAATCTTCATCTATATGAGTATAAGTGTTTTATATGAGGACCAAAACATTGTTTTAAAGTTGAAAGTTAGATCAAAATAGAGAAAAGAGAGATTTGTACAAAATGAGTAAAGAAAAAGCTTATGCATGCATGCTCTATGTATTCTATGTTATATTCTTGGGGATGTATGTTGTATATGGTTAATATCATGTTAGAATGCTAGATCTTGAGTTTAATAAGTTAAACTTGTTGGTTTGTAGGAGTTTATATGAAAAAGTTTAGGAAAAGGAAGTTAAATGGATTTTTGGGGATTTTTTATTTACCTAGTGTTCTATAACATGTGCATGTTGAAATCTTCAAGTGATATTTGAGATTTTCTTTCTTGATATGCTAGATACATGAGTTAAGGGCAAAACCCCTATAGAACCACTCAAATATGTTTAAAAATCAACAAGTTATGAATTTAATCCCAAACTACCCAACTATTTAAATCATGCTACTGATCAGCCAATTTTAGGCTATTTTTGATAACCAAAACAGACTCAAATTTGGTTTTTGATATATGGAAATTGTAGTTCTGGAAAATACGAATCCAACGATACCAATTGGACCAAAATCCGAGATGTAGATCTCGAGTTACAAGCATTTCCGTAAAGGACCCCAAATCTCAAAAATGAACCAACTGTTATAAACATCCTTGCTGTTCAGTCACTTTAACCTAATTTTCAAGATCTAAACAGATAAGAATTTGACGTTTGATAAATGAAAACTGTAACTCAAGAAGATACGAATCCAACGCCTCCGACAGAACCTAAATTCGAGTTGTAGATCTCGTTTTACAAGCGTTTCCGTGAAGGACCCCAAATATGAAATTTTGGACGAAAATTATAGTAATAGTAGAAATTGAATGAAAAATGAATAATTATAATAAATAACTTTTAAAGCCGCTAATGGGCTAGTAAACTAATTATATATAAAATTAAATATAATTAACTATTTAATTATTATTTAAATGATATTAAGTAATAATTAAGTAGAGTTAGTGTTAATAAAATAACTATTTATTATTTAATTAAGATTAAATAATAATTAGAGTTAAATAATAAATTAATTATTATTTAAATAATATTAAATAATGGTTAAAAAATATTTAAGTAAGATTAAGTAATAATAAAGTAATTACTTACTTACATTGACATAAAAGTTTATAAAAATAATTATTTATTATTTAATTAATTTTACATAATAAATAAGAACAAGTATTAATCATTCTTAATTTAATAAGAAAGAATAATTAAAGATTTATTAAGTGAATTATTTATTTATTATCTAATTAAAATTAAATAACAAATAAGAACAAATATTAATTAATTATTCTTTAAATAATAATAAGAAATAATTAAAGACTAATGAAGTAAATAAATCAATTATTTATTATTCAAGGATAAGGAATTAATTAATTATTATTAAAGACAAATAATAATTTAATTATCCATTATTTAATTAATATTAAATAATGAAGAGTTATAATTAGTTATTATTTATTATTAAATAATAACTAAAGGTAATTAATTAATTACTATTTAATTAATATTAAATAGTAATCAAATGAAGAGGGAGTTAACAATTAAAGAAAATTTAAATAACTCCTTAATTAAACAATTATAATAAATTATTTAAAGATCTAATAAGTGTTTATCAACTAAGAAAAGCCTTATTAACTATTAAATCATTAACCTAAGATCAATTAAATATCTTATAGGATTAATGATAGTACATTATATATATGTACTTTGTGATCGAATTATTTATTAAATAATAGCACTAGTAAGTGTATAGATGAGAAATTATACGCAGTACTAATTGATAGATCTGCATTATCAATGTTAGGTCATTCAAAGAGTTTTAATTAAAGCTAGCTAGTCGTAGCTCGTCGAACAGGCAAGTTCTCTAACTCAAACTCGAGTTATTATTGTTCAAGTATGGTAGTGGATAATTATTGTTGATTATTCCACATCTAAGATTATTATTGAATATTCGCATTTATTGCAAGTTTCTTAACTCAAACTCGAGTTATTATATTTCAAGCATGCTAGTGGTTTAATTATTTACAATTATTCCACATATCTGATTATTGATTCGCACTTACTACAAATTACATATGTTCATCGGGTATGAAAGGCTAATCACCTTCATTGCCATAAGGTTCAGTTAAATTTGTTAATAGTCATTGTTGACCACCCAGCATTATTGATTCAGTCATTCAATTATTAAAATTTAATTCTCAATCTTTCACAATTGTTATATATTGTTGAAAATTCAGAAAGCTATACTCTTTTCTTCAATCATGATATATCTTTATTGTATTTAAACTTGCTGAGCAAAGTAGTTGTTCGCTCTTGCTATTTCATGATAACACATATCTGATTAAGACGAATGTTCCAGGATTAAAGACAGAGATACAAACAAATGACAAGATTAGAGTATTATGCAAAATAATTTTTTAGTTATCTTATGTAAACCTTTTGTAATGTTGAAGGTATGTATTCAATTAAGGTTAATAAAACTGGGGAAATGTTATAGAATCATGTGAAATAAACAATATATGTTTATTAGTTCCACATTAAATGATAGAATATGTATGATAATAAAGTACTGTATCTTACCAAGTCCGAGGTTCTTGGGACCCGGATTTGGGGGCGTCACAGGTTGGTATCAAACCTGTAGTTTATAAACCTTAGGTAGGATTACCTTAGGCTATAACTGCAGAGATGAGGATGATGAATAAACTCAAATAGAGTTGAAGTGATAAGAGATGAATTCAGGAAATTCATCATTAAGATAAGAAGATGATAAATAAGATTCAAAGAAGAATCTTGAAGAATTATAAGATAAGAATCAAGAGTTACCTGACTCCAATAGTAAAGATGAAAAGTGATAATAAATAGACAAAGTCTATAAGATGAAAAGTTTAAAATCATAATATAATATGATTAAGGGGAAAGAAGATCGTAAAATAAAACGATCATGAGATAGAAAAGAATCGTAATATAACACGATTGTAAGATATGGTCACAACGTGATCTGATGAGGTCCTATGATGACAGATGATCAATCTATGGATTGAAGACTTTATAGCAGAATTGTTATACGAATATGGTACTATGAAATAGTACGAGTTAAACTCAAAAGAGTTGAAAAGAATGATACGGATTAAATGAAATTCGTATTGAGCAAAGGGGAGACTAAGATTATGTGGGATTTCAATTGAGGACTCATGTTAGCAGCTAAGTTGTATGATTTCTTGTATGGGCGGGGAATTTATGCTTGGTTTTAGAACCACTTAGCTTCCTCTATTGATATAGTGGTTGAGTTGAACAATTCCTTGTATGGGCAGGGAGTTGTCCTTGGACTAACAAACCACTTAGCTTCCTTTATTGATTAGTGGTTGAGTTGACCAATTCCTTGCATGGGCAGGGGATTATGTTAGGTTCGACAATCACTTAGCTTCTTACACTGATAATAATTGAAATGTTGATGTCGCGCTATTCGCTATATGTATGCTGAGAAGGTGATTCTTTTCTCATGTGTATGACGGATAGGTAGAGAATATAAGAATAGGCGCGAGTTCTTGGAACTCATACTTATGGTAAGTTCGTGACTCATAATTGTATGGTATGTTCTTGAACCCCTAAGACTATGGATAGGCTCCTGATTTGTTCTTGAACTACGTATTACTAGGATAAGTTCCTAAACTCATATTATTATTTTAAGTTCCTGAACTCATAACGTGTGGTAAGTTTGATGAACTATACTGTGGTATAGGAAAGTTGTGGATGGAGAATTGAGTATTTTTAATAGATAGAATTATTAAGCAAATATCATTAGAGAAATTGAAGTTGATGGTGGAAGCATAGGTATTCCAAATCTTCTAGCTGTGCTAGACCTCAAATTTTTGATATCAAGTTAAATTCGCACTGCTGTGCCTTTCGAAATATAATGAATTTTGTTATCAGTAACACATGGTTACAATTATATAGAAGTGGGCTCGTACCACTAACACATCGTTACCAGTTGCGGCATGATAACGTCAAAAATGATTTTCAATATTTTTTGAACGGTTTAAAGAAGAGTCTACCCTAATTATTTCGGCTAGACAAAAATAATTTGAGATCTCAAAATATATTTTGTATATCATTGATGCATCATGGAACCTGATGCAACGATGATAAAAATAATTTAGTTATCAATGCAGAATTACCTAGTATTGGATGTGATCTAAGGAACGTCAGCCCACTATAGTACGATGTAGTATGACAAAGTCATAAAATGATAAAATTCTCAAACGGACTGTACAAAAAACAAGTGCGGTATCATGACGTCATAAAATAATTTTCATAATTTTAAAGAAAAGTTAAGTGCCAATTAAATCTGGCCAGACACATGTTTCGATTGATATTCAAATTATTGGTATACGTCTAAGCTAATTGATTCAGCTAGATAAATGTTTATGAAGATTTAAGTATCTCTTTGAGAATTTATCCCAAACCAAATTGATTTGGTACGGACTCTGATGTTAAGACTGAGGTGAACAACCATGAAAAATGGGGATATACTGGTTGGATGATATATTCCAATCCTTGAACGCATACAGCCGTTCTGAGAATTAAGGTACAATAGATTGATCATCTAACGTACCTGTATCGGTAATTTACCTTCTTCATGAATGTAAACATACCAAGTGTAACATGGTTAATAGATTTGGTTACGGTGAATACCGTTAAACCTAAGAGTTCACTGTCTATATGACCCCTTAGCCCGATATAAAAAGTTTTAACTCCTTAGAGAGAAGTCATGGAAGAATGTGATTATAGCAGAGCTCCTCACAGAAGGAAGCAGTATGTACTCATTAAATTGAGCATGAAATCATGTAAAGGTTAATTCGAAAACCTAGTTTTGATAAATAAAAGGAGTAGAAATTAATAGACTGTAATTTTGAGGACGAAATTCTTAGAAGAAGGGGTGAATGTGATAACCCAAAAATATAAAATCTTGAATGATTAGAATAAAGGTTAAAGAATAAAACCTAGATGAGAATTTAAAGATTTATTTAAAAATTTTAAATAAAATCTATATGGTTTCCTATTTGAATTAGGCTAGAGAAAATATGGGTTATAAAATTTTAAATCCCTAGAAATGGTGTGAAGAAATGTTAAGACTAAGATATTACGATACCTAGAAAGTTGATTTAAACTGAATAGTGTAAAAAATATTATAATGATGCATGTGGAAATTTTATTAATTAAAATTCACATGTAAAGATGCTATGAGATTAAACAAAGATGAGTATATATACTTAGAAAGGTGCAATATATTCTAGCAGGAGGAATGATAAGTTAAGTTAAGGATATGAGAATCAAGTTAAAACTATGTTAGTAATTACCATAGCTTGAATGTTGGCCTTGATTGGCAAATAAGAATATGAATGAGTATAAAATCATTAGCTAATATAATTAGCAATGATATGGGAGTAAGTTAAAACTCAAAATTTGAGTTAGAGATAGAATTTTAAAGCACAGACTGCTCGATTGAGTCCTAAACGTTAAGTTTTCTCTGAAAGGACAATAAACACAAAATGTGTAAGGGCTGACTTTTGGTCAAAGCCAACAGTTGACTTTTGTGGAGGAAAGTCAAAATTAGAGTTGTAACCTAATATATATTAGGTATGATATTTAAATAACCTAAGGATTATAATAGAAGAGGATGTTAGTATGTAAAATATATACTAACCCTAGATATTTATTTTATATATCTCAAATAATTAATTTTATAACCAAGTCTAATTGGGATATGAAATTAAAGAGGCATGAGGAAGGAATTTATTTTCAAACGTGGGAAATAAAAACCATAATTAAATGATTAGGGTAGGATATAATTAAGAGTGTTGGACTGTGATAATGTTCATAGCCCAAGGAATTAATTAGAGAGCCCAACACATTATATAAGGTGGCCCAACTAAGCCCGCCAAGTGTAGGGAATTATTAAACCGTAATGACATATTTAGTTTACTTGTATATGGCAAGTCTAGTTGGGTTATGCAAATAAAGTATTATGATTGATTTATGGGAATGTGTAATAGTCCAAGTAGTATATAATATTAGTGGACTATCCCAATTGGATTAATAATCAAGCCCACTTATTTTATTGGAGGTGGACTTGAATGTCATTAGGTAAATTAATTAACTTAGCCCAACAAGTAGAGAAATAAATAGTAGCCCAAGTATGGTATAAATGAACTTGACTACTAGTGGCCCAAAATAATCATATAAGCCCAATCATTAATTAAAGAGGCCCAAATCTTGATCCATTGAGGGAGGGACTTTTTAGTCATTAGAGTAAATAAATAATACAAGAAAAATAAATCTATAATGGGAGAAGAGGAGGGACATGGCCGACCCTATAGGGGTATTATGGGGAGAGATAGCAATTTTGTTGAGCTTGTCCAAAATCTTGGTTAAAATCTACTAAATCTACCAACTAAGCCATGTGTCACTCTTTTAGCATGTTCAACACTTATGGTTAAGTGTACAAACCACCATTAGAATGATTAAGGGAGAGATGAAGTGGAGGAGGGAATATTTACACACTTAATCATACTTACTCCACTTACTTCATTTTATTTCTTATACTTCCAAGCTTCTTAGAAAGAAAAAAAAAAGAAAATATAGAGAGAGAAAGAGGGAGAGACATTTTGGCCACTACAAGGAGGAAAGAAGAGCTTTGATCTTCATGCATGCTAAGTATCTAAACTACTTTGGAAGAATAAGAAGAATAGCAAGAAGAACTAGGTAATGATTCTCAGAAAAATTTTAAGTTTAGATTACTTATTTTGTTAGATTTTGATAAAACAAGGTGCCTTATGTTTGATTTTGAAAAACTCTTCATCTATATGAGTGTAAGTGTTTTATATGAGGATCAAAACATTTTTTTAAAGTTGAAATTTAGATCAAAATAGAGAAAAGAGAGATTTGTACAAAATGTGTAAAGAAAAAGTTTATGCATGCATGCTCTATGTATTCTATGTTAGATTCTTGGGGATGCATGGTTAATGTCATGTTAGAATACTAGATCTTGAGTTTAATAAGTTAAACTTGTGGATTTGTATGAGTTCATATGAAAAAGTTTGGGAAAAGGAAGTTAGATGGATTTTTGGGAAATTTTTATTTAACTAGTGTGCTATAATATGTGCATGTTGAAATCTTCAAGTGATATTTGAGATTTTCTTTCTTGATATGCTAGATACATGAGTTAAGGGCAAAACCCCTATAGAACCACTCAAATATGTTTAAAAATCAGCAAGTTATGAATTTAATCTCAAACTACCCAACTGTTGGAATCATGCTACTGATCATCCACTTTTAGGCTATTTTCGGTAACCAAAATAGACTCAAATTTGGTGTTTGATATATGGAAATTGTATTTCTAGAAAATACGAATCCAACGATACCAATTGGACCAAAATTCGAGATGTATATCTTGAGTTACAAGCTTTTCTGTGAAGGACCCTAAATCTGAAAAACGAACCAACTGTTGTAAACATCCTTGCTGATCAGTCACTTTAACATTGATTTTCGGGATCTAAACAGATCAGAATTTGATGTTTGATATATGGAAACTGTAACTCAAGAAGATACGAATCCAACGCCTCCGACGGAACCTAAATTCGAGTTGTAGATCTCGTTTTACAAGTATTTCCGTGAAGGATCCCAAATCTTAAATTTTGGGCGAAAATTATAGTAATAGTAGAAATTGAATAAAAAATGAATAATTATAATAAATAACTTTTAAAGCCACTAATGGGCTAGTAAACTAATTACATATAAAGTTAAATGTAATTAACTATTTAATTATTATTTAAATGATATTAAGTAATAATTCAGTAGATTTAGTGTTAATAAAATAACTATTTATTATTTAATTAAGATTAAATAATAATTAGAGATAAACAATTAATTAATTATTATTTAAACAATATTAAATAATGATTAAATAATATTTAAGTAAGATTAAGTAATAATAAAGTAATTACTTACTTACATTGACATAAAAGTTTATAAAAATAATTATTTATTATTTAATTAACATTAAATAATAAATAAGAACAAGTATTAATTATTCTTAATTTAATAAGAAAGAATAATTAAAGATTTATTAAGTGAATTAATTATATTTTTTAGTTAACATTAAAAAATAAATAAGGACACATATTAATTAATTATTCTTTAAATAATAATAAGTAATAATTAAAGACTAATGAAGTAAATAAATCAATTATTTATTATTCAAGGATAAGGAATTAATTAATTATTATTAAAGATAAATAATAATTTAATTATTTATTATTTAATTAATATTAAATAATAAAGAGTTATAATTGGTTATTATTTATTATTAAATATTAACTAAAGGTAATTAATTAATTACTAATTAATTAATATTAAATAATAATCAAATGAAAAGGGAGTTAACAATTAAAGGAAATTTAAATAACTCCTTAATTAAACAATTATAATAAATTGTTTAAAGATCTAATAAGTGTTTATCACCTAAGAAAAATCTTATTAATTATTAAATCATTAACCTAAGATCAATTAAATATCTTATAGGATTAATGATAGTACATTATATATATGTGTACTTTGTGATCGAATTATTTGTTAAATAATAGCACCAGTAAGTGTATAGATAAAAAATTATACGCAGTACTAATTGATAGATCTACATTATCAATGTTAAGTTATTCAAAGAGTTTTAATTAAAGCTAGCTAGCCGTAGCTCGTCGAACAAGCAAGTTCTCTAACTCAAACTCGAGTTATTATTGTTCAAGCATGGTAGTGGATAATTATTGTTGATTATTCCACATCTAAGATTATTATTGAATATTCGTATTTATTGCAAGTTTTCTAACTCAAACTCGAGTTATTATGTTTCAAGCATGCTAGTGGTTTTATTATTTACAATTATTCCACATCTCTGATTATTGATTCGCACTTAGTGCAAATTGCATATGTTCATCGGGTATGAAAGGCTGATCACCTTCATTACCATAAGGTTCAGTTATATTTGTTAATGGTCATTGTTGACCACCCATCATTATTGATTCAGTCATTCAATTATTGAAATTTAATTCTCAATCTTTCACAATTGTTATATATTGTTGAAAATTCAGAAAGCTATACTCTTTTCTTCAATCATGATATATCTTTATTTTATTTAAACTTGCTGAACAAAGTAGTTGCTCACTCTTGCTATATCATGATAACACATTTCAGATTAAGACGAATGTTTCAGGATTAAAGACACAGACACAAGCAAATGATAAGATTAGAGTGTTATACAAAATAACTTTTTAGTTATCTTATGTAAACCTTTTGTAATGTTGAAGGTATGTATTCAGTTAAGGTTAATAAACCTGGAAAAATGTTATAGAATCATGTGAAATAAATAATATATGTTTATTAGTTCCGCATTAGATGATAGAATATGTATGATAATGAAGTACCGTAACGTACTAAGTCCGAGGTTCTTGGGACCCGGATTTGGGGGCGTCACACAATTCTTCGTTTTAACTCCGAATTCATTTGTTCTTGCTCTCGCAAGTCTTATTTACCTAATTATACGTTACGCCATCAAAAAACATCATTTCTTAATCATACGGCGACTTTTGACTTCTATTCCAGAAAAATTTACGATTCGACGCTTAACGTCTAATCGCATAAACTTCTGCCAAATCTTCATTTCTCTATATTTTTACGTCAAACAAAATGTAATCAATCCATTGGTTATTCCTCTACGATTATAACCATATTAACCATGTAAGATTTAATGGTTTTCTTCATTGAGTTCATTAACCATTTCATTACGGTTTTAACTCATTTCTTCATTAACTTCTTAACCAATTCATTATGGTTTCACTTGTTCTTTGTTATTAATGGTTTAAAGTCCACTAACATCCACCTTATCCCTTTATACCATTCATGCTCTATTCATTTTCAATTCTCTATCAATTTAAAAATTGAAGGAATATGAAAATTCCAAGTGTTAACACTTATACCTTAAGTGTTCTTGAGTTTGTCCTTGACAATACTCTAAGCTAGCTTCTCTTTGCTTCTTGGTTGCTCATCACAAGCTCTTCCTCTTCTCTTCTCTTCTCTCCCACATGGTTGGTGATTTTGCAAACCAAAAACCAAGTGTTAAGCCTCTCTTATATAGGCAAGCAAGATCAAGGGTAGTTTGGTCATTGGACCAAACCTCCTCAACCTCCACCTTCTCCCCATGTCATGCCCATGTCCCCCACATGCTAGTCATGTCCTCCCATGTGCTAGCATGTGCTAGCATATGGGCACCAATCATGTACTCATGGGTTTCTCCATGGGTTTTACCCACCTGTTTACCCATCAGTTCGACCCACGGGTTTAGTTCTTAATTTAATTCAAATTATATTTATTTACTTCGTATAAAATTTATATTATACGTCATTAATTCTCGTATTCTTTTTGTATATACTTCGTATGATATTCATATCATACGTCGTATTACCCTCGTATTGTATTAGTATAATAACTAGTATTATACCCGTATTCGTTAGGTATAATAATCATTATTATTACACTTAACCATTTTTACGCATTTCTCGGAATTCAAATATTTTTGAATATTCGTCTTTCTTCTACCGACTAACTTTTACGCCTTCTACGTAACTCCGAAAAATTGAAAAACACTTTTTGACATTAAGCGTTTTCCTTCACATTTTCCCATAACATGGTTAAACGAATGAAAAATACATAACATTACTTTTCATCGTTTTCCATTCGTCCGATTTTTGCGTGTTTTTTGAGAAAAACTTTTATCGACTAACTTAACTTTTCACGACATATTATCGTCAAATCTTTCGACAGAATGTCATTCCGACATTCCGATCTCCCGAAAAAGATTAGGGTTCAAATCTTAACCTTAAACCATAACCCTTAGGGTCAAACCCTAACCCTTAGGGTTTCATATGTGAATAGTGCTTATTTCATATTTTTCTCAAAAATATTTTTGTTCTCAAAAATATTTTATTTTCGTCTTGAAAATTCTTACTCGTTCATTCTAGCTCGTAGCCAGAATCCTCCCGGTTTCTAATCATCCTATGTCATAGAATGATTAATAAACACATAACACATAATATAATCAATAAAAATTCATTTTATTAATTATTAATTCTTTAAACTTAATTTTTGGACAATCCGATTTTTCGGGTTGTTACATTCTTCTCTCCTTATAAAAATTCTATCCTCAGAATTTCTCAAACCACATCCATACCCTGATGCATCATCCTTACAACCCTTCGACGAAGAGTTAATCGACGAAGAGTTAATCATACTTCTTCTTATTTATGTTGAAAAAATCTCAACATACGTATTCAGTTAGGTATTTACCTAGTCATTCCTTCTCATTATCTCTTCAACATCCTTCCCCCCAAGGATCATTATCTGTTATAATCGCCAGATGATGAACATCCTGAAAACTATACCTCTAAACTCTCGACTTATCACATTCACCTCTTCTTCTAAAAATTTCACCCTCGAAATTGTTAACATAACCTCCTTCTCAACTTCTCTTTACAGAAGTTATCAATCATCATTCATTCAAGAACCTTCACCATATATAATGAATTATGAAGTGACATGAATAGTTAGAATTATAAGGATTCCTTTAAAGCATGACATACGATGCAGAGCGGTCTTATAGACCATGATCTCTTGCCAGGTCGACGACATTTCATCGTAAACCATGCTTGCTTACCCAGTGCGTTTACAATCATAACGAAGGTAAACCACCTTTTACGGTAATTAAGTGACAAGCCCATCCCCATATTTCCTCAGACCTATATCAAATTTCGCACTAAAATAATTTGGTGTGGTACAATTTCTCAAAGAAAGCTTGATTTCTTTTAAACATGATATACCATCTGTCTAGCCAAATCAATAGCTCAGACCACCAATAAATTGGACACCAACTTGAAACAGTCATCTAGCCAAATCAATTGACATCGACCACTCTTTTTAAATTCTATCATAATAATTCAAAACGTGTAATGACGTCATGATATAGTACTAATTTACAGCACGTTGAGGACTCCGTTATTTTCTGACTTTGTCATTCTACATACTGTCATACACTTCAGGGTATGCTCTAATGTAATAATAACTCCGTCTTTTTATCATCTATGCATTTAATGCACAGATGACGTAAAATTCATTTTGATATTTCAAATCAAATTATGTCTAGCCGAAATGATTAGCATAGATATACAAAGATTAGTTTTTTTCAAAATCTATTGGTTTCCAAAAGTTGAAACCAATATTTTTGATCAAATGATATACACATCAGCACGATATCAATAATTTTGAAATCTAGCATAGCTAGAAGACTTGGACTTTTCTACTTCCTTCTTCTTCCTTCCTTATCATACTTGCGATAATATTAAACTCTTCTAGCACCTGAAGTGTTACTAATACTAAAACTAACTTATATTTGGCATAAACTTCCCTATACCTAAGTATAGTTCATTAAACTTGCCACACTTTATGTGTTCAAGAACTTTCCACAACCATATGTGTTTAAGAACTTATCTTCGCAGTATGTAATCTATGAACAAATCAAGGACTGCCCATATGCTCAGGGCTCAGAAACATAACATACAACTATGAGTCACAAATTTTACATAAGTATGAGTTTCAAGAACTCGCAGCTATCCTAGTACATTCTACTATACAATATATACATGAGAAAATATTCACCTTCTCGTCATATACATATCGATAGCGCGACATTACTATTCCAATGATTATCACTGTAATAGACTGAGTGGTTTTTACACCAAAGCACAATTGCCCATAACAAAAGTTCATACAACTCAGCTATCACATGAGTCCTCAATTAAAATTTCCCACCTTCTAACTCTTTCTTAAATTATTATGATTTTTCTTTAATTCGTACACTATCCTCTACAACTCTGCCGAGTTCATTTCCCCGTACTATTCACAGTACCTGTCCATTATAGCAATCAGCTATAAGTCCACCATCAGTTAACAGAAAATATGTTACTACGAATTAATGAGATCACGTAGTGATCTTCTTCCTTAATCATTTTACTTAACGACTTTCTTACCCTTCTCTCTCAGGCTATAGTCTTAGGTAATCAAACCTAAGGTTTATAACCTATCAGCTCTGAGACCAACTTGTGACACCCCGAAATCCGGTCTATCTTCACACCTGAATTTCGTACGTTACGAGTACATCTCATTCTATACATACATCATTATGCCCTGAAGATTAATGATATATCAATCCATTCCCAGGTTCTATTACCTTAAAATCTTCATTCATTAAACACTTGCTGAGCTGTTTATGCTCACTCTTGCTTAAAAACTAAATATTTCAACTAACAACGGACGGACCGAAGGATCTGAAAAAGACAAAGGCAAGTCCAAGATGGACAAGTAGTGACCTTTGTAATAGTATAGTATTAGTAATATAATTGCTGATATTATGACTCAGAACAATGTAAGGGTTATCGAGAACTTGGGAAGGAATGAATAGAATGTAATGTTTGTAATAACCAAGAATTCTAAGTCACATTGTAAATAGATATATTAATTAAATATTAGTGATATTAAAAACATTGTGACATGTGTGGAATAAATAATGGGTTAAATGAATATGTGTACTTTAATTATGTATATGTGTTCATTTATTTTATAGAAAGTAAATTAAGAAGAAAGATTATATAACCTAATTTTTATATTAGGCATGAGAATTGAATAACCTAAGGATTATGGTATGGGAGAATGTTAGTATTAAAAATATATACTAACCCTAAGAGATTTATTTTAAATATATCTCAACTAATTAATTTTATAACCTAATTAAAGCAAGTCTATTTGGGTTATGACATTAAATGAATATGAGTAATAAATTAAATTATAAAAGTGGGGAATAAAAACTCTAATTTATTAATTAGGGTAAGAATAATTAAAAGTAATGGAACCATATTGAATTACATGGCCCAAATTAATTAAATGTGAGCCCAAAACATTAAATACAATGACTCAAGTCTTGGCCCAATTAGAGAGGGACATGTTAGGCATTTACTTAACTAAATAAAGAATTAAAAAGCAAATAAAATGGATGAATATAAGGCCACATGGCCTGTCATAATGAGGAAGATAAGGAGAGCAAGTCATGTGTCATTTTGTCAAAAAGTGAATTACCTACTCCAATAACTCTCACATGTGTCACACTTGTAAGCAAGCCACCATTTTACTCTTTCTTGCAAGTAATAACTTAATAAATGAGAGAGAGAAAGGGAATGATTTTGGTCAATGAATCTAAGTATACATATCATAAGTATATCCATTTTACAAACCAATAAAAATCTATCTCTTTCTTGTCATTTTATTTAACTAACAAAAGCTAGAAAGAGAGAGAGAGGGGGAGAGAAAATTTGGTTGAAAGGAAAGAAGGAAGAAGAAGAGTTCTACTCTTAATGCATCCTAGATTCATTACATATTATGTTTGGACAAGGAGGGTAGCTCACAAATTAAGGTATAAACACTTTTTATCAAAGTTATTTTTAGTTGTTTGAATCAAAACTTGAATCTATAGTTTCATCTTCCCAAAACCTTAGATCAACATATGTATAAGTGTTATATGTTTAGATCTATCACTTTTGAATGTCAAAAGTTAGATCAAAAGCAAGAAAAAGAAAACTATGTTTCAAAAGTTAGAAAACTTTAATTTTTCTTAGCATAAATTATGTTTTTCTTGGATTTGGTGTATGTTTGGTGTAATAGATCATAGATCATGGTGGATCCTTGATCTTAAGATATATTAGTATGTATTATGATTGTTTATGATGACCAATGTTAGATTAATCAAGAGATCATGAAAGTTTTCTTACAAAACACAAAGTTAGAAAATCAGATTTTTGAGAAAACGGAACATGAAATTCAAACAACCATATCTCTCATTGTGTTCCGAATTTTTGAGTGTGGTAAATTTTTGGAGTAAGATATATAAGTCTTCTAACTTTTCCAAGTAGAATTACTGAAAAATTCTATGTGGATTTCGGTGTGGACTGTTTTTAACAAAGATCGCCAAAACTGAAAATGACTAAAAGTAGGCTGTCCAGAAATTTAAGGGACTATTTCGGCCATTTAATTTGTGAAATAAAATCAGGCCTTTTGGGACATGAAAATATATGAGATAAAGTAGTTTATGTACAAAAATGAGATCATTCCGACTTAAATTGAATAAGTTATGAATATTTCAATATTGGCGTTTTTCTGACGAAAATTACTATAATCAGAGTTGTATAACTCCGATGGCCACGAAATTTAAACTGGAGGCTCACGTTAACATATGTAAGATCCCGCCAAGAGTTGGGAATTTTTGGATTTAAGCGTGAGGTAGTTATTTTCTTAAGGAATTAACTAGAAATTGATTTTTGAAAAATACTAAAGAAAATTAAAAAATTGCTGAAAAATTATTTTTGTGTATGGAATACATGTATTTATGTATGGACAAAGGATAAAAAAAATAATAAGATGATTAGGTTAAAAAAAGGGAATCCAGCTTGCTGGATTGGAGTTCAGTTGAATCCAGGCTGTTGGATTGGCGTCTAGGTTACTAGAATTGTAATCCAGGCTACTGGATTAGAATCATTTTAAATCCAGGCTGCTGGATCGGCATCTGGGTTGTTGGAATTGTAATCCAGGCTGTTGGATTAAAATCCAGTTTGAATCCAGGTTGCTGGATTAGCATTTGGATTGTTGGAATTAGAATCCAGTTTGCTGGATTGGGGTATTTAACCTACTAAGTAATAAAGAAGAGCTTATATAAGGAGGGATTAAGCAATGAAGTGATTAAAAGGTTATCGAAGAGTAACAATAACACTAAGACTTTAACGTAATGTCTAATACTTAACTATATGATTAAATGTTAGACAATTTAACATAGAATACTAAGATTATAAGTGAGTGTATGCTATGACTAATTGAAAGATGTATTATAGGTCTTCTCTCTAAGAAGCTAAACTAAATTGCGTAGCAGTAGATCGCGATTGAGGCAAGTTCTCTAACTCAAACTCGAGTTATATTGTGACACCCCCAAATCCGGGTTCTTTAACCCCGATTCGGTCGTCACGATATAATACAAATATTCACCTCTAAACAACATCCAATAACTAAATGCGGAATATAATAAACGTATGTCGTTCATTCAAAAGGTGTTACTAGTCCCAAGATTCGATAACCTTAATACAAACATACAAACATACCCTAGAATAATCATTAGGGTTCATATTATATATCAGTAATTAAACTAATCATAAAGCAAAGTCTTCTCCTTGCAAACTATTCCTACATCTTTCCTTTACCCTTGTCCTTCCTTGAAGTCTCGGGCTTAACTGCAATAGAAGTCATGATATAGCAAGAATGAGTAACAAGTTTGCTCAGCAAGTTTAAATACAACAATAAAGGATATATCATGATGAATAGAAAATATCTGACAATGAATTCAATAATATGAATATCGAAAGCAAGAATAATGATTGCTTTTAGAATAACTGATAGTCAAGTAGACTTCAAACTATAAAACTTCAATGGAATCAATAGCTGATTGACCCTTTGGTTACTGCCAATAGAATAAGTACTTGAGGGGATCAGCCTCGCGTACGCCATGTATATGCATAACATTCAACTCTGATGTTTGTATCTTTATACTAGATACCTTGGGTACTCCCCTATATATAAGGGGTGTTCTTTTCAGTCTAAGAATTCCTACCATCAATTGGTTTGGATAGCTTTTATAAAATTTCATACAATTGTCTGACCGAACAACGGTTCAGACTCTATCTAACACAGTTCAAGAATTATAGAACTTTAAGTGATGTACAAGTCCAAGACTGTACGAACTCAAGTGCACTAAGTGCGAATATAAAAAAGATTGATGTGGAATAACTGTAAAGTAATTAAACCACCTAAAACATGCTTGGAAATAAAGTTCAAGCTTAAATGAATAACTTTCAATTCAATAATAATCCTGCTAAATACAATATAAGAAGGATATGAAACTTGCACAATAAAAGGTGAAGTTTAGAAACTTGCACAATATACGAATTTGTATAAGTTTAGAGAACTTGCATAACCAAATAAATGAAGTTCGGGAGCTTGCTCAATATGAATTTGAGTAAAGTTAGGGAATTTGCTTGTTTGCTCAGCTACAAATAAGTTCTAGCTTTAATTAAATCTCGTTGAAATAACCTAACATTAACAAGTCGGTATTCCAATTAGCATATGTAAACTAATATGAGTCTACACTTACAAGAATCTAATCATCATATAAATCTATCACATAAGATCACGTAAGTCAATCTAATCATGTCTTAGATTTGATAACTTTAGATTGTCTAGTTTCTATGCCTCAATATAGGCTTGAACACATAGCACTTCAAGTTACTTATATTAATCAACACACATGCTTATAAATATTATAAATTCGAGTTCGAATCTAGCATGTTCATTCTATGTCCAATTTCGAAGTCATGTTATCATGTCGTACGTTCACATACTTTAAGTAATACATGTTCATGCTTCAAAGATTAGCTACATCGTCATATTACCACATTACGAGGTTAACAATACTTAGTAAACATGCTTGTACTTATACTACTCATGTATTTAGAAATCCATTTTCCATGAATATGCGTACATAGGTGAAATCTATGTTTAAACAAATGAGGCCCATGTTAATATGCTTATAGGCCTAACGAACTCTAATGTACATGCTTGTATGTTCAATACATGGTATTTGATGTCATTAACTTTCAAATCTTAAGTTCTCTTTCAAAAATTGCACTAAGTCCATAAAGGCAACATAGAACATGCAAAGCATTTCGTGGTTGTGACTCACATGTGTTAGGACACTTATATAAGTCATATAAATGTTCTCATATGGTCAGAACCTATAAGACATCGTTTTGGTCAAGTTCGTTTCCTCAAAGTTCTTAAGTTTCTTTCTTTGAAATCGTTGAAATCTTGCAATCGTGCATGCTAGTGTGTTCAACACTTTAAATGCACATTTCATGTCAATATAGACCATACGGTCATGTTCTAAAAATCAAAATACGTATACGTTACTTACGTATCTAAGTTCACAATCGAAATTATAAATTTCATTTCCAAAACCATAAGCTTTCCTTTCTAAAACATTTACTTTCCTTTTATAAAACATGCTAATCATGGCCATGAAATATACGTAATACCAAGAAAGTTATAACATGGTTTAACATCAGTTTACATGCTTGGCCAAAGGGTACTATAAAGATAGCATGGACAGAAAATGAAACAGAAACCAAAATCAAGAACAGGCCCTGGCGCAGCTGCGCCACTGGCCATTACAATACTGGCGCAGCTGCGCAGGCTGTCGGTCAGTCCAAAAGCTGTGCATTTTCGGCAGTTTTTAGCTCAACTCAGAAATTTTTCTACGAAAATCAATCTAAGCATGATATAATACAATTCTAACATGATTATAACTTCATATAACACTTAACAACATATCTCAATCTATTAATTACTCAATAAATGAACAAATCAAGAATTAGGAACTTAGAAGTTTACAGAAAAAAATGAAGAACAAGAATGGTAGTGATTATACCTCTGCTATGGAATGCATTAGTTGCAATATTTCTCTCCCTCAACTCAACTGAAATCTCAGAATACAAGCTCAATTCTATACTTAGAGAAAAATCTTAACAATGTTAATTATGAAGGAGGAGAGCTCTTATATAGGAAAATGAATACACGGTTCTTGATTTTGCTCACCAAATCAAAACAAAGGATTACATGATTGTGTATTGGATAATGAATGGTAGTTGAGAAACACTGTGTTGCCCACTCCCCTTGAAATCATTGGCTATTTTTGCTGAAATTGAGAAAAGTTATAGGGTAGCTAGCTAGCTCTTCACGTGGGAAGAATGAGATGGGCACATATATTGGACAAGGAATTCTCAGCAATTTGCAAAGTGTAATACAACACTAAGGTCATATAATATATATACACATAGTATATACTTAGGCTATATGTATTCATTCTAAATACATTTAAGTCCCAATGTTACTCCAAATAAGAAATCAATAATATCATGTATCATATAGGTACATATACACCAACATATAATCCATGTACATTTTCCTTAATACCAAATATAGTTCAATTAGGCATTATTATTACTTACCATTATAACTGTAATTATAATAATTATAATAACTTATTGAAAGCAATATCAATCAATAATGTTATTGATATTAATAGAAGGTAATAAGGTATTCATTAAATTTTACCCACACATAACATGTAACTCACATAATGTTATTAATCTCACTATATAATATATAGCCACATTAATGTGTCACATGCACTTTATATAACATAAAGGAAACCACCATATATTACAAGGTTTAATTTATCGCATACTTGTATAAAGCAATTAACCAAGTAAATATAATATTATTATATTTATTAATCTTTTACTCATTAATTATTATTTATTCATAATAATTATTAATCAACACATTATCAATTAATTAATCAAACACGTTCAAATCCTACCACGATATTCAAATAAGTTGAATATTTAATTATTAATAATCTTATCAATTCTTTGATATTAAAGTCTTAGGGTTAGTCCACTAATTTAAATAAACTATTAGTGACTCCCTTTATTCATTTCAATAAATTCACATAACCACATAAGGTTTAAATAAGCTCACAAAAGTAATTCATTAAAATTAAATCACATATTTAATTAATAAGGAGTTTAAAATTCATGGTCGTTACATCCCTCCCCCTTATAAAAATTCCATCCCCGGAATTGTAAAAATAAGGTTACTCAAATAAAAACAAATAATTCGCTTTCATATTCTCTTCTAGCTCCCATGTAGATTCTTCGACTGCATGATTCCTCCAGAGAATCTTAACGGAATGAATGATCTTATTCCTCAGCTTCTGTTCCTTCCTATCTAGTATCTGGACAGGAACTTCTTCGTATGATAAGTCTTTCTCGACTTGGATCGGCTCATAGGAGATAACGTGCTTGTAGTCACGTTTATACGGTCGCAACACTGACACATGAAATACGTTGTGAATGTGCTCAAGTTCAGGAGGTAACGCCACCTCATACGCCACTTCACCGACTCGCCTCAAAATCTCGAATGGTCCTATGAACCTAGGGCTCAACTTGCCCTTCTTCCCAAAATGAATCTTCCCTTTCCAGGGAGATACTTTCAGAAAACATAGCTTCTTAATTCAAAATCTTTCGCGATGTAAGTCCGCATACTTCTATTGGCGATCTTGAGCCGCTACCAGTCGTGCTTTTATCACCATTATAATCTCTACAGTCTACTGTACCAATTCTGGTCCCAACAGTCGACGTTCTCCAACTTCATCCCAACACAACAGTGTTCGACACTTTCTCCAATATAGCGCTTCGTATGGTGGCATTCCAATACTAGCGTGATAACTATTGTTATATGCGAACTCTACTAAGGGAAGGTGATCCTCCTAACTACCCTTGAAGTCCATCACACAAGCTCGGAGCATATCTTCAAGTGTTTGAATTGTTCTCTCGCTCTGCCCATCGGTCTGCGGATGATACGCGGTACTCATTCGTAGTTATATCCCCATTCTTTCTCGAAGACTCTTCCAAATATTTGACGTGAATCGCGGATCTCTATTTGATACAATAGATACCGGCACCCCATGCCTCGAGATAATTTCCTTGACATACAATTTGGCTAACTGGTCCAAACTATACTTAATCTTAATCGGCAAAAGTGAGCTGGCTTAGTAAGACGATCTACAATCACCCATATGGCGTCGTGCCCTTTTTGCGTTGCCGGAAGTCCCACCACAAAGTCCATCGTGATGTGCTCCCACTTCCATTGTAGAATCTCTAACGGTTGTAATAACCCGCTTAGTCGTTGGTGCTCTGCCTTGACTCTCTGGCAAGTTAGACATCTGCTTACGCATTTCGCAACCTTTCTCTTCATGTTTGGCCACAAGAAGTGGTGACACAAATCTTGGTACATTTTCGTGCTTCCTGGGTGTATCGAGTATCTCGTACTGTGCGCTTCTTGCAAAATTTCTTCTCTTAGTTCTGGTACTAACGGTACCCAAATTCGTCCTTCGAATCTCAGTAGTCCAGTGTTATCAATCTTATATTTCAATTCACCACCTTCAGCTAATTTCTTCTTGATGTTATCGCAATCTTCGTCCTTCTCTTGTGCCTCTTTAACCTTATCTAATAAAGTCGGGCTCGCTGTCACCGTAAATAATTTCTCGTCGGTCTCCATCGGATACTTAACCTCTAAGTCTAGTTGTTCAAAATCCTTCACCAATTCCTCTTGAATGGTTAACTTCAATAACTTCTCTCTGCCTTTTCTGCTCAAGGCATCTGCCACTACATTTGCTTTGCCTGGATGGTACAGAATCTCACAATCATAATCTTTGATCAATTCTAGCCATCGGCGCTGCCTCATATTTAACTCTTTCTGCGTGAAGATATACTTCAGACTCTTGTGATCTGTATATATCTCACACTTCTCGCCATACAAATAATGCCTCCAAATCTTCTAGGCAAAAACTACTGCTACTAACTCCAGGTCATGAGTCGGATAACCCTTCTCTTAATCTTTCAATTAACGTAAAGCGTACGCAATGACCCTACCGTGCTGCATCAGTACACAACCAAGACCCTTGTGTGACGCATCACTATACACTACAAACCCTCACGTGTTGTCCGGTAAAGCCAACACAGGTGCTTGACTAAGCCTCTTCTTCAATTCTAGGAAACTCTCCTCACATTTCTCCGACCAAACAAATTTAATTATTTTTCTGGTAAGATTAGTCAACGGCGATGGTAATTTCAAAAAATCTTGGATGAATATTCGATAGTATCCCGCTAATCCTAAGAAACTTCTGATTTCTGTTGGCGTCTTCGGCTGCTCCCAATTGATAACCGCTTCTACTTTTGCTGGATCCACCGAAACACCATTCTTGTCGATAACGTGACCCAAAAATTGCACTCTCTGCAACCAAAACTCACACTTGGAGAATTTTGCATACAACTTCTCCCTCCTTAATGTCTCCAACACAATCGTTAGATGCTCGGCGTGTTCTTCCTCCGTCTATGAATACACCAGAATGTCATCGATGAATACGACAACGAACTTATCCAAATACTGCTTGAAAACTATGTTCATTAAGTCCATAAATGCTGCCGGTGCGTTCAACAATCCGAATGACATTACCAGAAACTCAAAGTGTCCATATCGAGTTTTGAATGCCGTCTTTGGAATGTCCTCCGCCCTCACTTTCAGTTGGTGATAACCGATTCTCAAGTCAATCTTTGAAAAGTACTTCGCCCCCTTCAACTAATCAAACAAATCGTAGATTCTAGGCAACGGGTACTTGTTCTTAATGGTGACCTTGTTCAACTCCCGGTAGTCTATACAAAGTCGTAGCGACCCATCTTTCTTCTTTACGAATAAGACTGGTGCTCCCCACGGTGATACGCTCAGTCGAATGTATCCCTTATCTAACAACTCTTGTAATTGAGCCATCAGTTCTTTCATCTCTACCGGTGCCATACGATACGGTGCTTTGTATACCGGTGCTGTCCCTGGTGCCAAATCAATAACAAACTCAATCCCTCTATCCGGTGGCAATCCCGGAATCTCGTCTGGGAAGACATCGGCGAATTCCCTTACAATAGGCATCTGACCCAGTTCACCCTCGACTCGTCGAGTATCAACCGCTTGAGCCAAATAACCTACACAACCCTTCATAAGCAATCTCTGCGCTTGTGTGACGCCCCCCAGAAAAGGTCCAGTCAACCCAACCCATTCTGAGTCGCCAAATACATGGTACAGAATTCAAATACAAACTTTATATCACACGGTCGTGCAAAATACGACCACACAATTGTGAGTGTCAATACAAATCGTATATAATACGAAATATTAATATTCAAATTCATTCTTTATTTATTACAATTATTATCCCACTATTTTTCAAAAATAGCGAGGACTACTACTGCTCTAACTCGGACCATCACTCTGTCCCCCGACTAGTTTCCGCAACATTCTCATTTCCTGAAGAGGACAACAGATGAAAAGGGTGAGCTCAACTAGTCCAGTAAAGAATATTACGACTAAGATAATGGAAAATAAATTATCGTTAGTCTTCAACAATTCAGATAAAATATTATTGACAACAAATTTTAGATCAATAATCGCAGCGGAAATAACTGTTCATCATCAATATTTTATCCCCGTAAGATCAATCAATATATATCTCGAATCAAATATTCATCTTTGCACTACAGACCAAAGATATTCATTTGTATCATCAGTGATCATGTTCATCTCAACACCTGTCATCTTTTGCACTATGGCCAAAGATATTCATCAGGTAATCATTCATCTTTGCTCTACAGGCCAAAGATATTCAGTTATATCACCACTTAGGACTGAGAATAATGAAAAACCATATAAATAATGAATCCAGTGAAATAAATAATAAGATTAAGGATTCGCATTTTAGTTTATCCAAGTTCAAAAATACTCCATAATAATACTTTGTGGAGCAAAATTCAAGAATATAGCTCAAAACTTGGATACAATCAAAGATAAATACCTTAACAAGCAATTTGGACATATAGAAGAAAATTTAATTTTTTTCGTGAATAGTGCCGTATACGTGAATAGTAACCCCGACGGAAAAAGTAAGAATTTCATAATAAAATTCATGACAATATTTTGGTATAATGATATTGAAAAGAATAACATCATTTACGAAAGAAAATAACATCCCTTACCTCAAAAGAATAGTACATCTGACTGGAATATCGGATATAATACCGAAGAAAACTTGCACTGAATAGTAACACTCAAATTATCTAAATACTCACAAAAATACGCTCGATATTATAGAGAGAGAAAACTTCGGATTCTGGTGTGATTTTCAATTCTAACCTAAGCACCCTATTTATAGGAAAATCTTAGGATGCCAAAGAAGACTAAAGTAATAAAATAATATTTTATTTTATTTTATTTTTCGCCGCCGGCTGCTCTCTAGAAAAATCAGAATTTTTTCAACAAAACAACAAAAGTAGGACCCACTCATTAAAAAAATATTTATTTTATGAAACTTCAATAATTCATAATAAATAGCCCTTTTGTCAGAAAAATACAAATGATATGTCCTTTTCATAGAAAATTTAATTCTCTACAACTTTGTAGAAGAAAGTTTTTCCAAATTTCAAACATAAATTATCCGAAATTCATAAACAGATGATTTTCCACACCAAAATACTGATAAAAAACACATTAGCACTAATTTCTTCTTTTATATCCACAAAATAAATATTTTCTTATCATATAAATCAATAATTAATTATTCACAAATAATATTACAGAACTACAATATTGACAACCAGGTCGTTCCCAGGAAAGAGGGGGCCTTCCGATAAGGACTTCTCTTTACTGGCGCGCAATTAAATAACCCTTCCTAGACAGAACTTCCTTAGACATTGTCAATAATACTATCTAATAATATTATTCAAATAATATGAATTATTGAGTTGATAATGTGAAATACTATGTAGTGACAATTATTAAATCAATAATACCAAAATATCAACTGTAGCCATTATTGAATCAATCATATAAAATGGCAACGTAGCAATTATTGAGTCAATAAAATATCAATGTAACAATTATTGAGTCAATAATATAAAATATCAACGTAGCAATTATTGAGTCAATAATATAAAATATTGAACAGTAATTACTGTAACAATAATTGAGTAAGTTCTTTCTCACGTAAGACTCAATAATTCGAAATACTGTGCAATACCGTGTGCTACTGTGCAACACCGCGTATCACTGTATTTTAACCACCGTGTATTTCAACCGTACTAACGGTAACAACTACGCCGTTATTTTATAAAAAGGTTATTTCTGTCGCTTTCTATATCCGACAGTTATTCTGTTGTGGGGCCCACAAATAGCTGCGCCGTCGTACGAATATTCCCCGACAACAAGAATATTCCACGACCAAACGAATATTCCCCGACAACAAGAATATTTTATAACCACTTGCTCATTTTAAAATATTAGCACATTTCACCCGTAACTTTCATATTTATCAAAACAACACCTTATTGTTTCGAAATAATATATAAAGAAAATTAAATCTTTATTCATAAAAGTTGGGGTCTTACAACCTCCCCTCCTTATGAAATTTCGTCCTCGAAATTGACGTACGTACCTGGTATGTCGAAAAGGTGAGGATACCTCGCTTTCATTTCCGATTCCAACTCCTAGGTCATTTCCTCAATTGCATGGTTTCTCCACAAAACTTTAACTTGAGGTATAATTTTCGAGCGTAGGACATACTCCTTTCTATCCAAGATCTTGACAGGTACCTCCTCGTACGTTAAATCTTCGGCTATCTCGTCTGGTTCTAACTCAATAATGTGGTTTGGATCCTTCACATATTTACGTAACACAGATATGTGAAATACGTTATGAACACGAGACATGCTTGGAGGTAAAGCGAGTCTATAAGCCACATTTCCTACTCGGTCAAGAATCTCAAATGGACCAATGATAGTGGGTTGAGCTTTCCTCTCTTGCCAAACCTCGTAACTCCTTTCCACGGAGCAACACGTAATAACACATGGTCCCCCAATATTAAATTCCACGTCCTTTCGATGAAGATCCGCATAACTCTTTTGTAAATCTTGTGCTGTTTGTATACGTTGTCGGATTATTTGGATCTTTTCCATAGTCATACGTACTAACTCCGGTCCCAACAATGTTGTTTCACCCACCTCGTTCCAACATACTGAAGAGCGACACTTTCTCCCATATAATGCCTCGAATAGAGCCACGCCTATGCTTGCCTGATAACTGTTGTTGTAGGAGAATTCCACCAATGGTAAATACTTATCCCAACTCCCTTTGAAGTCTAGAACACAAAGTCTCAATAGATCTTCAAGAGTTTGAATAGTCCTTTCCGATTGTCTGTCTGTTTGAGGATGATAAGCCGAACTGAATCGTAAATCCGTGCCCATAGCTTTCTGCAAACTGATCCAAAATCATGAAGTAAATCTGGGATCACGATCTGAAACTATGGATACTGGCATGCCATGCAATCTCACAATCTCATTCACGTACATATGAGCAAGACGTTCAAGGGAATAAGTCTCTCGTATCGACAAGAAATGAGCAGACTTGGTTAATCTATCAACAATAACCCAAATCGCATCTATGCCTTGAGAAACCTTAGGAAGACCCGTAACGAAATCCATCGTAATATGCTCCCACTTCCATTTTGGAATCTCCAGTGGTTGCAATGTACCTTCGGTACTTGATGCTCCGCCTTTACACGTTGACAAGTCAAACATCTCGAAATAAACTCTGCGATCTCTCTCTTCATATTGCTCCACCAAAATGTATATCGAAGATCACGATACATTTTAGTACTCCCAAGATGGATTGCAAACGGTGTGTTGTGTGCCTCCATCATGATTCTATGCTTCAAGTCAGAATCGTTAGGGACACAAAGTCTGGAGTTGACTCGAAGTATTCCCTCTTCATCGATTCTTGCTTCTGGAATGGCACCTTCTTGCACCTTCTTCTTCATCTTCATCAGCTCCGCATCCGTAGCTTGAGCAGCTTTAACTTTATCAATCAAAGCTGGTTCTACGCGTATAATTGACATCATTGCACTCGTTCCCACATATGATCTTCTACTCAACGCGTCAGCTACCACGTTCGCTTTTCCAGGATGGTATTGGATGGTATGATCGTAATCTTTCAACAGCTCAAGCCAACGTCGTTGCCGCATATTAAGTTCCTTCTGAGTGAAGAAATATTTAAGGCTCTTATGATCCGTATAAATCTCCACTTTCTCTCCGTACAGGTAATGTCTCCAGATCTTCAACGCGAAAACGACTGCTGCCAACTCTAGATCATGAGTAGGATAATTCCTCTCATATTCTTTGAGTTATCGCGAGGCATAGGCTATGACTTTCCCATGTTGCATGAGAACACATCCTAACCCTTTGCCCGAAGCATCGCTGTAGATAACAAATCCATCCGAACCAGATGGTATTGTCAGAACAGGTGCCGAGATAAGTCTTCTCTTGAGCTCTTGGAAGCTCTTCTCACATTTCTCGCTCCAAATGAATTTTGTATCTTTCCGAGTCAACTAAGTTAATGGAGTAGCGATTCGAGAAAATCCCTCTACGAACCTCCGATAATAACCAGCTAAGCCCAGAAAGCTCCGTACTTCGGTCACCGACTTAGGTTGCTCCCAGCTTTGTATTGCTTTAATCTTCGCCGGGTCAACAGATACTCCACGTTTCGATACCACGTGCCCAAGAAATGCTACTTTCTCAAGCCAGAACTCGCATTTCTTCAGCTTGGCATATAGCTTGTTCTCACGAAGCTTTTGAAGTACCAACTTCAAGTGGTGCTCATGATCTTCACGGCTTTTAGAATAAATGAGGATGTCATCAATAAAGACAACAACGAACTGATCCAAATATTCCTTAAATGCATGGTTCATCATATCCATGAAAGCAGCAGGAGCATTAGTCAATCTAAAAGACATGACTAAGAACTCGTAATGCCCGTACCGAGTTCTAAAAGCAGTCTTCGGAATATCCTCAATTTTAATCTTCAGCTGATGATATACAGAACGAAGATCGATCTTTGAAAAGAATTGTGCTCCTTGCAACTGGTCAAACAGGTCATCAATACGAGGTAGCGGATACCTATTCTTGATGGTGACATAGTTCAACTCCCGATAGTCAATACAAAGTCGCATACTCCCTTCTTTCTTCTTTACGAATAAAACAGGAGCACCCCAAGGAGACGTACTAGGACGAATAAAACCGATGTCTAACAATTCCTATAATTAGACCTTTTACTCCTGAAGTTCAATAGGAGCCATTCGATATGGGGTTTTAGAAATGGGTTTTGTACCGGGCTCAAGGTCAATAAAGAATTCAACTTCACGTTCTGGGGGTAGACCGGGAAGTTCTTCAGAAAATACATCAGGAAACTCATTAACAACGGAAATATTATTCAAATCTGATATATTCTGGTTTAGATCGGTGACATGAGCTAAGAAAGCTTGACATCCGTTTTTCAATAAACGAATAGCTTTATAACTTGAAATGATATTGACTTATTTTAGTGGTTTGGTGGTTTGGATTCGTACAACAGGTTGATTAGGAATATGAAAACTAACAACCTTACGAAAATAATCAATTTTGGCATGGTAAGTGGTTAACCAGTCAATTCCTAAACTCACGTCAAATGCAAGTATTTTCAAAGATATCAGATCAACAGGTAAGGTAAGGGTACCAATCTGAATTAAGCAAGATTTGTAAACTGTGGATGTAACAAAGGTTTCTCCCAACGGAGTTTCAACAGATAAGTCAAAGTCTAATTTATCAGAAGTCAAGTTCAAACGTTGAGCACAAGCAGGTGAAATAAAGGAATGGGTAGCACCGGTATCTAACAAGGTGTAAACTTCGCAAGAGTTTATAATTAGCTTACCCGTAATCACCTCGTGTGGGTTCCTCGCATTTTGGGCTGTCACGACAAATGCTCTTCCAGGAATCACCGACTTTGACTTGTCCAAAACCGCCTTTGGAATCACCACCCCCGCTGGACTTGATTTCGCAACAGGACAATCACGAGGTATATGTCCTTCTTTTCCACAGTTATAGCATGCCTTGAACTGTTGTGGGAAGTTTGGGCTTATGTGTCCCTCTTTCCCGCACTTATAGCATACGACCGGTGGTCGTTCTCCTCCCCTAGAAACAATTGATGCTGATGCTGATGTTGACATCTTCACATTCTCATTGTTATACCTTCTCTTTTTAAAATCTCCTTCCGATTCGCTTTTTCTACTATCATGGCCACGATTACGACCGGAGTGGTTACCGCTTCTGTCATACTTTCCTCCTCGCTGGTTGTCATTGCTCCGATGACTGCTGCCACAGGTACGACCTTGGTTGTGGTCCCTCGGTTGAACATAATTATTATCTCGTTCTAATAACTGGGCCCTGTTCACTACATCCGAATATAGAGAAAATTTATGAGAAATGAGGTATTGACGTATTTCGGGTTTCAAACTTATTATCCACCAAATGAGGTGCAAACCTGGACAGCTCCGCGAACTTAGCCTCATACTGGGATATCGTCATGTTGTTTTGCTCGAGTCTGATAAATTCTACTTCCTTCATATGACGAATACTTTCAGGAAAGTACTTGTCATTAAACATTTTTCGGAATGCTTCCCAAGACATCTTGAGTGCGGCAGGCTGGGTACGCTTCACGGATTCCCACCAGTAATCTGTCTCTCCACGGAATATAAACGTGGCGAATGGAACCTTCTGTTCCTCCGTACATCCCAAGACATCAAATATCTTGGTAATTTGTTTAATCCATGTCTCTGCCTTGATCGGATCCGGCTTTCCCAGAAACTCTGGTGGTCCCAATTCTTTGAACTGCTTGGCAGTGACAATTCGCGAGTTGTTATTATCTCCACCTGTATGTTGCACACGAGTCTCCCTCATCTGGTTTTGCATGAACTACAAAAAACTTCTGAACATCTCATCGTTTATCGTCTGACCAACGTTGTTTTCAAGATGAACATTGCCTTCTTGTTGCACGTTCTCCTGGTTAGTGATTAAAGGTGTCTCCACGGTCTCATTCACTTCGTTGTTAACGTTCTCAGCTGCCATTCTCAAATACTGCCATAAAACAAAGGTTAATTAAACAAATAAACATATCACATATTAACCCTATGCTCCGACTGACCAATTAAATACCACATAAACTTAGGTAGGACATACTAGTGAAGGATTTATTCGTCTCTCCCCTACTAGTTCTATTCCCCGATCTCCGCCAGAGATTATATCCCTAAGCTCTGATACCAACTGTGACGCCCCCCAGAATAGGTCCAGTCAACCCAACCCATTCTGAGTTGCCAAATACATGGTACAGAATTCAAATACAAACTTTATATCACACGGTCGTGCAAAATACGACCACACAACTGTGAGTGTCAATACAAATCGTATATAATACGAAATATTAATATTCAAATTCATTCTTTATTTATTACAATTATTATCCCACTATTTTTCAAAAATAGCGAGGACTACTACTGCTCTAACTCGGACCATCACTCTGTCCCCCGACTAGTTCCCGCAACATTCTCATTTCCTGAAGAGGACAACAGATGAAAAGGGTGAGCTCAACTAGCCCAGTAAAGAATATTACGACTAAGATAATGGAAAATAAATTATCGTTAGTCTTCAACAATTCAGATAAAATATTATTGACAACAAATTTTAGATCAATAATCGCAGCGAAAATAACTGTTCATCATCAATATTTTATCCCTGTAACATCAATCAATATACATCTCGAATCAAATATTCATCTTTGCACTACAGGACAAAGATATTCATTTGTATCATCAATGATCATGTTCATCTCAACACCTGTCATCTTTGCACTACGGCCAAAGATATTCATCAGGTAATCATTCATCTTTGCTCTACAGGCCAAAGATATTCTGTTATATCACCACTTAGGACTGAGAATAAATAAAAACTATATAAATAATGAATCCAGTGAAATAAAGGATAAGATTAAGGATTTGCATTTTAGTTTATCCAAGTTCAAAAATACTCCATAATAATACTTTGTGGAGCAAAATTCAAGAATATAGCTCAAAACTTGGATACAATCAAAGATAAATACCTTAACAAGCAATTTGGACATATAGAAGAAAATTTAATTTTTTTGTGAATAGTGCCGTATACGTGAATAGTGCCGTATACGTGAATAGTAACTCCGACGAAAAAAGTAAGAATTTCATAATAAAATTCATGACAATATTTTGGTATAATGATATTGAAAAGAATAACATCATTTACGAAAGAAAATAACATCCCTTATCTCAAAAGAATAGTACCTCTGACTGGAATATCGGATATAATACCGAAGGAAACTTGCACTGAATAGTAACACTCAAATTATCTAAATACTCACAAAAATACGCTCGATATTATAGAGAGAGAAAACTTCTGATTCTGGTGTGATTTTCAACTCTAACCTAAGCGCCCTATTTATAGAAAAACCATAGGATGCCAAAGAAGACTAAAGTAATAAAATTATTTTTTTATTTCTTTTTTTCCGCCGCCGGCTGCTCTCCAGAAAAATCAGAATTTTTTCAACAAAACAACAAAAGTGGGGCCCACTCATTAAAAAAATATTTATTTTCTGAAACTTCAATAATTCATAATAAATAGTCCTTTTGTCAAAAAAATACAAATGATATATTTTTTCCATAGAAAATTTAATTCTCTACAACTTTGTAGAAGGAAGTTTTTTTAAATTTCAAACATAAATTATCCGAAATCCATAAACAGATGATTTTCCACACCAAAACACTGATAAAAAAACACATCAGCACTAATTCCTTCTTTTATATCCACAAAATAAATATTTCCTTATCATATAAATTAATAATTAATTATTCACAAATAATATTACAGAATTACAATATTGACAACCAGGTCGTTCCCAGGAAAGAGGGGGCCTTCCGATAAGGACTTCTCCTTACTGGCGCGCAATTAAATAACCCCTCCTAGACAGAACTTCCTTAGACATTGTCAATAATGCTATCTAATAATATTATTTAAATAATATGAATTATTGAGTTGATAATGTGAAATACTGTGTAGTGACAATTATTGAATCGATAATACCAAAATATCAACTGTAGCCATTATTGAATCAATCATATAAAATGGCAACATAGCAATTATTGAGTCAATAAAATATCAATGTAACAATTATTGAGTCAATAATATAAAATATCAACGTAGCAATTATTGAGTCAATAATATAAAATATTGAACAGTAATTACTGTAACAATAATTGAGTAAGTTCTTTCTCACGTAAGACTCAATAATTCGCAATACTGTGTGCTACTGTGCAACACCGCATATCACTGTATTTTAACCACCGGGTATTTCAACAGTACTAACGGTAACAACTACGTCGTTATTTTATAAAAAGGTTATTTCTGTCGCTTTCTATATCCGACAGTTATTCTGTTGTGGGCCCCACAAATAGCTGCGCCGTCGTACGAATATTCCCCGACAACAAGAATATTTTATAACCACTTTCTTATTTTAAAATATTAGCACATTTCACCCATAACTTTCATATTTATCAAAACAACACCTTACTGTTTCGAAATAATATATAAAAAAAATTAAATCTTTATTCATAAAAGTTGGGGTCTTACAGCTTGCATCATCGTCAGACAATGAGATTGTCTAGGTGATTTACTACCATAAAATACCACCTTTGACTTATTCAGAGTCTTAAGGTGTCCGCACCTCTTCTTACAGTCGATAACTGCTCCATGAATCCATAACCAATCCATTCCAAGGATTACATCAAACTCCCCCAAACGAATCGGTATCAAATCCACTCTGAGCTTAAATCCTCGCAATTTGGTATAATAGTTCCTATGAATGTATTCTACGGGAATAATTTCCTTGTTCGCTACTTCTACGTTCATAGGGTGTTCTAATTTTTCACGGGGTAAGTCTAACCGTTTAGCAAATTCTTCAAAAACAAAAGAGCAGGTAGCACCCGAATCAAATAACACATACGCATCTATATTGTTGATTGGGATGATACCTGACACCACGTCCTTAGACTCCACCGCATCCTGTACGGTCATGTTGAACGTGCGTGCCGTTGGTCTGTTGGCTTGACTGGCTGGCCCTCCAATGCTCAGCCCGTTGTTGTTGTTGTTGCTGTTGCCGCTAGCTGCAACGCCCTTTCTCTTTGGAAAGTCCTTAATTTGATGGTCTAGGGCTCCACACGAGAAACATCCTCCTTTCTGCTTGTTCTAACACTGAGGAGCCACGTGCCCCGGTTGTCCACAACGATAACAAACACTCTTTCCCTTCATGCACTCCCCCGAGTGATTCCTCCCACAGTTGTTGTACTTTACACTTTTCTTAGCCTCTCCCCCAGACTTGTTTCCTCCAGAGGATTGGCTCTCCGTCCATTTACGCTTGTTAGGGTTGCTGCCTCCGCTACTTCCCCATTTCTGCCCTTCATGTTCAGTCTTCTTTTCTTGTTTAAATCGAGCAATGACTTCATTGCCTCCTTCTGCAATGATAGCCCTTTCCAATAGATCAGAGTAAGTCTTAATCTTCAACACAGCTACTGCTTTCTGTACCTATGGTTTCATTCCTAATTCGAACCTCCTTGTCTTCCTGCCCTCCGTGTCAACCTGATATGAAGCGAATCGGGCTAACTCGTTAAATCTTGCCGTGTACTCTGCGACAGACATACTACCTTGTTTCAATTCCAGAAACTTAACTTCCATATCCTATTGTGTATTCTCCGAGAAGTAATTCTCGAGGAATAGCTCCTTAAATTTGTCCCAAGGAATAACTCCTTCGCCTACCCGTCCTTTATTGGCTTTCCACCAATAATTAGCTTCTCCCTTCATCATGAAAGTGGCAAAACTCATCTTCTGTGCTTCGGCCACTCGTGCGACCTCAAACACTTTCTCCATCTCTTCTATACAGGTTTGGGCTTCGATTAGGTCTAAGGTTCCCCGAAACTCCGGTGGTCCTACCAATTTAAAATCCTTGAAGCTAGCCAAGTGATGTCCTGGCTGCCCTGCTGGCGGGGGTCTGTTTTTCATTACTTCTGTTAACAAGTCAACGAAGTTCTGCATTGGGTCACCATTTCCCCCTCCGTTGTTAATGGATCCTTCCTCCCTCTGGTTCTGCGGTAGTCTCCTAGGCGGCATGATCTTAGGAAAGGAAGAAAACATTAGGTTTTATTTGATATGCTATTAATGTTAGCATTAAGAAGTTTAAGACGTCTATCAATCATATTTGTTTCAAATAAAGAACTTCAGTATCACAATAAAACCTGATGGATCTCCTCAGCCCATCATTTACATACTCTACTTAAGTTTTCTACTAAGGTTATAACCTAGGTTTTGCATTCCTAATGTTTATAACCTACTGCTCTGATACCAACCTGTGACACCCCCAAATCCGGGTTCTCTAACCCCTATTCAGTCGTCATAATACAATACAAATATCCACCTCTAAATAACATACAATAACTAAATACGGAATATAATAAACGTATGTCGTTCATTCAAAAGGTGTTACTAGTCCCAAGATTCGATAACCTTAATATAAACATACAAACATACCCTAAAAAAATCATTAGGTTCATATTACATATCAGTAATTAAACTAATCATAAAGCAAAGTCTGCTCCTTGCAAACTATTCCTACATCTTTCCTTTACCCTTGTCCTTCCCTGAAGTCTCGGGCTGAACTGCAATAGAAGTCATGATATAGCAAAAATGAGCAACAAGTTTGCTCAGTAAGTTTAAATACAACAATAAAGGATATATCATGATGAATAGAAAATATCTGACAATGAATTCAATAATATGAATATCGGTAGTAAGAATAATGATTGCTTTTAGAATAACTGATAGTCCAGTAGATTTCGAACTATAAAACTCCAATGGAATCAATAGCTGATTGACCCTTTGGTTACTGGCTACAGAATAAGTACTTGAGGGGATCAGCCTCGTGTACGCCATGTATATGCATAACATTCAACTCTGCTGTTTGTATCTTTATACTAGATACCTGGGGTTCTCCCCTATATATAAAGGGTGTTCTTTTCAGTCTAAGAATCTCTACCATCAATTGGTTTGGATAGCTTTTATAAAATTTCATACAATTGTCTGACCGAACAAGGGTTCAGACTCTATCTGACACAGTTCAAGAATTATAGAACTTTAAGTGATGTACAAGTCCAAGACTATACGAACTCAAGTGCACTAAGTGCGAATATCAAAAAGATTGATGTGGAATAACTGTAAAGTAATTAAACCACCTAAAACATGCTTGGAAATAAAGTTCAAGCTTAAATGAATAACTTTCAATTCAACAATAACCCTGCTCAATACAATATGTGAAGGATATGAAACTTGCATAATAAAAGATGAAGTTTAGAAACTTGCACAATATACGAATTTGTATAAGTTTGGAGAACTTGCATAACCAAATAAATGAAGTTCGGGAACTTGCTCAATATGAATTTGAGTAAAGTTAGAAAACTTGTCTGTTTGCTCAGCTACAAATAAGTTCTAGCTTTAATTAAATCTCGTTAAAATAACCTAACATTAACAAGTCGGTATTCCAAGTAGCATGTGTAAACTAATATGAGTCTACACTTACAAGAATCTAATCATCATATAAATCTATCACAGAAGATCACGTAAGTCAATCTAATCATGTCTTAGATTTGATAACTTTAGATTATCTAGTTTCTATGCCCCAATATAGCCTTGAACACATAGCACTTCAAGTTACTTATATTAATCAACACACATGCTTATAAATATTATAAATTTGAGTTCGAATCTAGCATGCTCATTCTATGTCCAATTTCAAAGTCTTGTTTTCATGCCGTACGTTCACATACTTTAAGTAATACATGTTCATGCTTCAAAGATTAGCTACATCGTCATATTACCACATTACGAGGTTAACAATACTTAGTAAACATGCTTGTACTTATACTACTCATGTATACTTTTATCAGATAGGCTATGCTTTAGAAATCCATTTTTCCATGAATATGCGTACATAGGTGAAATCTATGTTTAAACAAATGAGGCCCAAGTTAATATGCTTATAGGTATAACGAACTCTAATGTACATGCTTGTATGATCAATACATGGTATTTGATGTCATTAACTTTTAAATCATAAGTTCTCTTTCAAAAATTGCACTAAGTCCATAAAGGCAACATAGAACATGCAAAGCATTTCGTGGTTGGGACTCACATGTGTTAGGACACATATATAAGTCATACAAATGTTCTCATATGGTCAGAACCTACAAGACATCGTTTTGGTCAAGTTCGTTTCCTCAAAGTTCTTAAGTTTCTTTTCTTTGAAATCGTTGAAATCTTGCAATCGTGCATGCTGGTGTGTTCAACACTTTAAACACACATTTCATGTTAATATAGACCATACGGTCATGTTCTAAAAATCAAAATACGTATACGCTACTTATGTGTCTAAGTTCACAATCGAAATTATAAATTTCATTTCCAAAACCATAAGCTTTCCTTTCTAAAACATATACTTTCCTTTCATAAAACATGCTAATCATGGCCATGATATATATGTAATACCAACAAAGTTATAACATGGTTTAACATCAGTTTACATGCTTGGCCAAAGGGTACTATAAAGATAGCATGGACAGAAAATGAAACAGAAACCAAAATCAAGAACAGGCCCTGGCGCAGCTGCGCAGGCTGACGGCCAATCCAAAAGCTGTGCAGTTTCGGCCGTTCCTAGCCCAACTCAGAAATTTTTATACGAAAATCAATCTAAGCATGATATAATACAATTCGAACATGATTATAACTTCATATAACACTTAACAACATATCCCAATCTATTAATTACTCAATCCTTGAACAAATCAAGAATTAGGAACTTAGAAGTTTACAGAAAAAAATGAAGAACAAGAATGGTAGTGATTATACCTCTGCTATGGAATGCACTAGCTGCAATATTTCTCTCCCTCAACTCAATTGAAATCTCAGAATACAAGCTCAATTCTGTGACACCGCCAAATCCGGGTACTTTGTTTTCACATAATTTGGTGTTCACTTTCTAACTATAACAAACATCTACCCAATATATATCTAAATAAATTACGATCTTTATATAAAATCTCCCTTAAAATAAGGGTTACAATCTCTTTAAAATAATCCCGGGTTACTCTAGCTCTGACATGAAAATAATAAAGTGCGGAAATAAAACATAACATTCAAGTCTTCTTACAATCATCCTCAATTAAATAAAAATAAGTCTTCATTTGCTTTGTTTTCCCTTGCCCTTACTCGTAGACGGGGCATCAACGTTATCAACTTTAACTGCAATTGTTATTTAATGCAAGAGTGAGCAAACAACAACTCACTAGAGTTTAACAATAATAAATACATGAAAGGATATCTTTAAAAAGATCTGAATAACTTAGCTTACTTCAACAATAAAGAATTGAATAATAATTCTCCATCAACATTAAAATTCGAATATAAAATTTATCTGAGGGTCATAAGACCTTTGAACTCTTGTCCTAGGTTATAAATATTTTTATTTAAACCTATAACAGTCAATAAGATTATGAACCTTAACTCGTACTTAGGGGGATCAGCCCTTCGTAACACGTATTGTGCACAAACATCTTAACGCTATGCGTAGTAACCTCCCCTAATAATTAGGGTTGTTCAACTCAGTAATTTGAATTCAAGTCCGCACCAAAGAAAGTTTGGTTTGGATAAGCTTACAAGGGTAATTTAGAATTCACGTTCATCAACTAAGGATTAGTTGAATCGACTTTCAATAATTCATAAATAAAAGAATTATGAATTAACATATGCTTTAGAAGTAAACTTAGAGCATTTAAAATAATAAACTGGATCTTACTTGAACAATAAGTTAAGATCATTTCAATTAAATAAATAATTGTCCAATACAGAATTGAAAAGGACATTCTCAACAATGAATATATGAACTCAAAGAAATTGTATAGAATTAACAAGTTTAGGGTTAGAAGACTTGCCTTAAGCGCAAGCTACTTAACACAATCACGTTCTAACACTTCCTACATACATATATTTAATCACAATAACCAAAATTAGTTAACACGTAACTAATTCACAAAATTAGTTAACCCTCACGGTTAACTCATTAGAATTAAATAAATAATAATAATCAACCATCACATAGTTAATTACATCACATACCTACTCACATAATTAAATTAATTATGTATTTAACCAAATTATAATTAAACAATAATAATTCAAACACTTAATCAAATTATAATTACTTAAATTATAATTATCTTTTAAATTATAAACAAATTATAATTTATAATCATTTAAACTATATCATGCATTATAATTACACAAATTATAATTAATCAAGCAATTATCAATTTATAATCCATAATTAAACATGCATTTATTAAATTATAATTTAAATTAACATGTAATTGATTAAAATAAATCAATTAATATTCATTATAATCTAACAAAATTATAATTTAAATTAAACATTTACTCTTAAATTATAATTATTGAAATTATAATTAAGTAATTTATATTAACAAAATTCCAAATAACAATTAAAACTTATAATTTAAATATTACATTAAGGTTTTCAAAACTTCTTTTTCTCAAATTATGAAATTGTCAACTTCATGTTAACACATGTTATAATCACTGAATACATGCTCATCATCATAACTAACTTAATTTAGGCTATCAAATAAGACTGCACAATCTAATCGAACCAACTCACTGCCTCTGCACGGCCAGCGGCGCAGCTGCGCAGCCACAGACCTTGGCACCGGCGCAGCTGCGCAGATGTTAAGTCTGTGAAAGGCAGCCGGCGCAGCTACGCTGTTTCTGGCTGTGTTACCGGCGCAGCTGCGCAAGAACACGGACAGAGGCAGACAGCAACGACACCCTGCTTCACTGATTAACCCATACAAGCCAACAACCGATAACTACAAGCTACTGGAACAATGTATAGCACATACTTGAGACAATACACACATATAACATGTTTTCAAACACAAAAACCATCTAAACAATAATAATCAAAAGTTTTAGAAATCAAATTTGATATTTTTCATAAAACTCATATTTCCTCAAAACAATTCTCTATAATTCAAATTCTCCACCAATTTAAATTACAATACATGCATTATTATCATGACTAAAGATAGCATTACGAAAATATTCCAAATAGGCATATTGACACACAATTGAATCATAACTTTTACTATAAAACTCAACCAAATATATAAATTTTATAAGAACACATATCCTCCATTAGAACATGTTTATACAATCAATTTGATTTATGAAAAGTTTATGGCATACACGTCATATATAAACCTTTATAAACACAATATATATATATATATGTACATCATATATATATAACTCCCATGCTAAACCATACACAGAGAACTCATACTTAAGGAGAACATAAGGAAAACATAAAAATATAAGAGAATTAAGACATACCCTTTAGCTTAGATGTTTGAAGAAGATGATAATTATTCCTTAAGCCTATTTCTTGCTTTCTCTTCTAACTCTTTCTCTGTTCTTTCTTTTCTCTCTTACACTGATATTCTCTCTAACGTAGTTTAGACTAACGTATCATATAAACGTATACTAATAGATATAGAATATACATATAATATATAACTGACAATTAACTCCCCTAATAAACATTCATCAGTTACAGAATTTTAAAAATCAAAAGCCACTAGGGCTGGTTTGGCAAGAGTACTTTATAAAAATAGATTATAGTATTAAGACATTATTTGGTAAAATGGGTTTAAAAACAAATGTAAGGGCCTTGTTTGGTTAAAATCATTTAAAACCCTTTTCTTTATTTTAATAAATCATTTTAACACATACTTTAATGTCACATTTTAATTAATTAAATATTAAACAACTAATTTAATCAATTAAAATCTAACATCAATAAATCACATAAAATTATCACATTTTATAATTACTCTCTAATTATAATTCATGTAACACTAACACATAAATCATCTAATTTAATTCTCTCAATTAAATTAGAACTATAATATAAAATTAATATACATCAATTAAATTAAATATCAAACATTCATTTAATTAATATATACACTTAATTAAATCACTTCCATAAATCACATAATTTATTTACTTCACTCAATAAATAAATCACATAAAATATTTATTTAAGTTAATAAATATTTATAATTAAATATAAAATCTCAATCGTTACAATCTTTCCTCCTTAAAAGGATTCTGTCCCCAGAATCACACACAAAAAAAAATTCTCGTCTATTACATTATTCCATCCTTAAAAGGATTCTGTCCCCAGAATCAATACATAAGGGGGTTACACAAAACTAAGCAAATAAATACGATTAAGATTTCATTATAACATCTTCGAGTCTTCACGTAGCTACTTCAGCACTGTGGTTCCTCCAAATTACCTTAACAGAAGGTATCACTTTATTCCTAAGTACTTGTTCCTTTCTATCAACTATTTGAACATGCACTTCTTCATATGTTAAGTCTTTATCAAATTGTAAAGGTTCATATTCTATTACATGTTTATAATCATTCTTGTAAGGTCTTAACACAGAAATATGAAAGACATTATGTATATTCTCAAGCTCTGGAGATAATGCCACTTCGTAAGCTACCTCGCCCACCTATCGTAGTACCTCAAAAGGTCCAAAAAATTGGGGACTCAGTTTTTCCTTCTTACCAAACCTAATCTTTTCTTTCCAGGGAGATACCTTCAGGAAAATGAAACATCCTGGTAAGAATTCTCGGTTCTGTCGATGTAAATCGGCATACTTCTTCTATCTGTCTTGAGCAGCAACTAATCTCGTTCGTTTCACAATTTCGGCGGTTTGTTGTACCAATTTTGGTCCCAACAGTTGAAGTTCACCGACTTCAACCCAGCACAAAGGAGTTCTACATTTTCTGCCGTATAACGCTTCGTAAGGCGGCATGCCGATACTTACATGGTAACTATTGTTGTAGGCAAACTCCACCAACGGTAGATTATCCTCCCAGCTTCCCTTGAAGTCCATCACATAAGCTCTCAGCATATCCTCAAGCGTTTGAATCGTTCTTTCACTCTGGCCATCAGTCTGAGGATGGTATGCTGTACTCATTCGCAATTGCGTTCCCAGACACTCTTGCAAACCCTTCCAGAAATTTAACGTAAAACGCGGATCTCTGTCAGACACAATCGACACCGGAACACCATGTCGAGAAATAATTTCCTTGACGTATAGCTTCGCTAGCTGATCCAAGTTGTACTTAACCCTGATCGATAGAAAGTGGGCTGACTTCGTCAGTCGATCCACTATAACCCATATCGCATCAAATCCCTTCTGAGTCGCTGGAAGACCTACCACAAAATCCAACGTGATGCGCTCCCACTTCCACTCTGGAATCTCTAACGGTTGTAACAGTCCACCTGGTCTCTGGTGTTCTGCTTTGACTTTTTGGCACGTTAAGCACTTCGCAACACATTCAGCAATGTCTCTCTTCATATTTGGCCACCAAAAATAATGCCTGAGATCCTGGTACATCTTTGTACTCCCAGGGTGAATAGAATATCTAGAACTATGAGCTTCGCTCAGAATCTCTCTTTAACCTCTGGTACTGGTGGTACCCAGATTCTACCTTCAAATCGTAACAGACCTTCAATATCGATCTTGAACTTGAACTCTTCGCCATCGGTTATCCTCCTCCGAATTTTTCACATTCTTCATCATGGAGTTGTGCTTCTTTCACCTTATCTACTAGAGTAGAACGAGTGGTTACTTGAAACAACTTCTCATCCGATTCCTTCGGAGACTTCACTTCTAACTCCAATCTAGCCATCTGCTCTATTAACTGATCCTGATCAGTTAACACATTCAGCTTCTCCAGACCTTTTCTACTCAAAGCGTCAGTGATAACGTTAGCTTTACCCGGATGGTAAAGTATATCGCAGTCGTTGTCTTTAATCAGTTCCAACCATCTTCTTTGGCGCATGTTTAAATCCTTCTAGGTAAATATATACTTCAGACTCTTGTGATCTGTGTATATTTCACACTTCTCTCCATATAAGTAGTGCCTTCAAATCTTTAGGGCAAACACTACTGTTGCCAATTCTAGATCATGGGTCGGATAACCCTTCTCATAATCCTTCAGCTGACGTGACGCATAGGCAATCACTTTTCCACTCTACATCAACACACAGCCTAATCTTTTATGTGAGGCATCGCTATATACCACGAAATTCCCCGAACTATCCGGTAAAGACAATACAGGTGCAGTACTCAACCTCTTCTTCAGCTCTTGAAAACTTTCCTTGCATTTCTCCGTCCAAATAAATTTAACCGTTTTATGAGTTAAATTTGTCAATGGAGTTGCGATTCTAGAAAAGTCTTGGATAAATCTACAGTAATAACCTGCCAATCCCAAGAAACTCCTCACTTTAGACGGCGTCTTCGGCTGATCCCAATTCATTACCTGCTTCAACCTTCGACGGATCTACTGAAATACCATCCTTGTCGATTACGTGGCCAAGAAATTGCACACGTTCCAACCAGAATTCGCACTTCTAGAATTTAGCGTAAAGCTTCTCACGTCTCAGCGATTCTAAGGTTAGTCGTAAGTGTTCAGCGTGTTCCTCCTCGGTCTTGGAATAAACCAAGATGTTATCTATGAACACTACCACGAACTTATCCAGAAATGGCTTAAACACCCTATTTATTAGGTCCATAAATGCAGCTGGGGCATTCATGAGACCAAATGACATCACCAAGAACTCGTAATGACCATATCGAGTCCTAAAAGATGTCTTCGGTATATCTTCTCTTCTCACTTTCAACTGATGATACCCGCTTCTCAAATCAATTTTCAAGAAGTACTTCACACCCTTCAGTTGATCAAACAAGTCATCGATCCTAGGTACAGGATACCTATTCTTGATCGTAACTTTATTCAACTCCCTATAATCAATGCAAAGACACATCGACCCATCCTTCTTCTTCACGAATAAAACAAGTGCTCCCCACGATGAAACGCTCGGTTGAATATACTTATTGTCTAACAATTCTTGCAGTTGAACCATTAGTTCCTTCATCTCAACTGGAGCCATTCGGTACGGAGCCTTCAAAATCAGAGCAGTTCCCGGCGCTAAGTCGATCACGAACTCTGTCTCCTTATCTGGCGGAAGTCCTGGCAAGTCACTCGGAAATATGTCTACAAACTCCTTAACTACCGATATTTCCTTCACCTTCGGGCTTTCCTTACGTGTATCTACTATATAGGCTAGATATCCTACACAGCCTTGTGTCAGAAGTTTCTTGGCTTGCATAACCGTCAGACAACTCGCTTGTCTAGGCGATTTGCTACCATATAACACCAACTTCGACGGAGTTGTAAGGTTTACCGACTTCTTCTGACAGTCGATTATTGCCCCATGGTTGAACAACCAATCCATACCCAGTATGACATCGAATTCCCCAAGTTTAATCAGAATTAAATCTACTCTAAGCTCCTGACCCTTAAGGTCCAATCTATAGCTCTCATAAACACACCTAACAGGAATAACTTCTCTATTCGCAATCTCTATGTTCAAGGGGTAAACTAACTCTTCTACAGGTAACTCTAGTGTTTTAGCAAAATCATCAGATATGAATGAACAAGTAGCACCCGAATCAAATAATACATATGCATTTATACTATTGACCGGAATAATACCTAACACCACATCTTTTAATTGCACAACATCCTGCACTGTCATATTAAATGTCCGTGCAATGGGTCGAAGAGCTTGCAATGGTGCAGCGATAGTAATGGTACTGCCGCTTCCATTCCCTCCGCTCCCTGTTGACCCTGCCGTCAGCTTTTTAGGGCAGTTGCTAGCCATGTGATCTTTGGATCCACATATAAAGCAAGCTCCCTTCTTCGGGTTGGGGCAATTAGGTGTAATGTGGCCTTCCTGACCACAATTGAAGCACACCCGCTTCCCCTTCATGCACATGCCAGTGTGATTCTTACCGCATGTAGCACATGCTTCGAACTTCCTCTTCTTCTGACTTCCTTGCTGACTCCCAGCAGAGGTGTTGTCATTCTATTTCCTCTTCTGGTTCACAGCGCTGCTACCCCCAGCCTTGGTTTCTATCTCATTCTTCTTCTTCTTATCTTGGCTTCGCTTCGTCACCGCATCGCTTCCTCCCTCAGCAAGTATGGCCTTCTCCAGCATCGCTGCAAAGGTATTTAGCTGGAACAAGGAAACCTTGTTGTAGAGCCAGGGCTTCAGTCCCCGCTCAAACCTTCTGGCCTTCCTAGCGTCAGTGCTGACCTGGTAAGTAGCGAACCTGGCCAGTTCGTTGAACTTAGCGGCATACTCGGACACCGTCACCCCTCCCTGCTTAAGCTCTAAGAACTGGACCTCCATCTGGTCCTGCGAACTCACTGGGAAGTACATTTTGTAGAACATTTCCTTGAAACATTTCCACGTTATGACTCCTTCTCCCTCCCAGGTCTTATTAGCCTACCACCAGAAGCTAGCATCCGACTTCAATATAAAAGCCGCGAATGCTGTCTTCTGGTCTTCACCTACTCGGGGTACGTCAAATACCTTCTTCATTTCCATAACCCACGTCTGAGCCTCAATAGGGTTGGTCGATCCTTTGAACTCGGGCGGTCCTACTGCCTTGAATTCCTTGAAAGTAGTACCCAGCACTTGCAGTTGATTTGCAAGAGCGCCGGTCAACAGATTCACCAACTGCTAAACTGAGTTGGGATTCGTCCCATCGTTATTGCTGTTGTTCGTCGAACCCTCGGGGTTTTGACGCGTTGGTCTTCTTCTAAGAGGCATTTTCTGTTAAGAAAATATTATTATTAGACCCTTTATTCAATTTTTAAATATTCAAGTTCATACTTAAACGTTTTAAACAATTCAGTTCACATAGAACACATAGCACGTCAATAAACTTCTTTTATTCATTAGTCGTAATTTAAAAACATTAATTAGATAGCATTTCTGCCATTTACATCCTCCTTCCTGAACTGGAAAAGTTACAGGATTACATTATTAACTTATCACATTCTTATCTCAAATTATGGGATTTACTTTATTTACTACAAAAAGCAACACATAAACAAAAGCTCTACTACTACTTCTACTGCTACTACTATTGCCTAGGCATATTAATACATGGCACAGCCTCTTTGCGTTCCTCTTCCATTACCCGAAACGTCGTTCTTCGGTCAACCACATACCACGGTAAACCTTGGAACTGAGCTGGGTAGTAGAAAACACGGTCCTGAGCTCTCTCTATCGCTGTATAAAAAGCATATTCCATTTCCCTCAGCTTCGCCCTCTTGGCTTCAGCTTCACCTTCAGCTCGATCGACTCGTTGATTAGCCCTCAAGCTTGACTCGTCAGCTCTGGCACGCTTAACGACTCCTCTTGGATGTCTTGCTTCAGCTTTGCCAGTTCAAATCGAGCAGCATCTCTATCAACCTCCATATGTATCAGGTTCCACTGTGCATCTCCTAGGTCACTTGCCATTTCCTCGATTGTCTCGTCTCGTTGATGGACAGTTTCCTCAAGATCTCCTACTCGTCCATGAAGCTCCACGTTGCTATCGTAGATTTCCTCGTACATCTCAGCACTAGTAGAGTGAGGTGAAAATTCCTCTTCGGGATCCTCTTCCTCCTCCTCCTCCTCTTCAGAATCGTCCTCGTCCTCTTCTTCTGGAATAGGTGTCAGCTCACGCTCCCTACCAGCTACGGTGATCACTGGAGATGGCTCTCTCCTAACCAGCTGCTCCCAAATAATATGTATGTCACGGGTCTCCTCCTCTCTAGGCACTTGTGGTACATCCTCTCTAGTCTGACTAGGTTCTCCAACGTTCGACATCCTGACAAAAGAATTTTAAAGTTTATTATTACGTGATATCGAATCGTCACTCTTCGAATACAAAAACGTAAACACACATCACATAAAGTAGTTTATTATCTTCACCTATCACATCTATCTTTTCGATCTTACCTATAAGGCTACTACCTAAGGTTTCCCCCCACCTAAGGTTTTATAACCTACAGCTCTGATGCCAACCTGTGACACCCCTAAATTCGGGTACTTCGTTTCCACATAATTTGGTGTTCACTTTCTAACTATAATAAACATCTACCCAATATATCTCAAAAGAAATTACAATCTTTATATAAAATCTCCCTTAAAACAAGGGTTACAATCTTATTAAAATAATCTCGGGTTACTCTAACCCTGACATGAAAATAATAAAGTGCGGAAATAAAACATAACATTCAAGTCTTATTACAATCATCCTCAATTAAATAAAAACAAGTCTTCACTTGCTTTGTTTTCCCTTGCCCTTACTCATAGACGGGGCATCAACGTTATCAACCTTAACTGCAATTGTTATTAAATGCAAGAGTGAGCAAACAACAGCTCACTGGAGTTTAACAATAATAAATACATGAAAGGATATCTTTAAAAAGATCTGAATAACTTAGCTTACTTCAACAATAAAGAATTGAATAATAATTCTCTATGAACATTAAAATTCGAATATAGAATTTATCTGAGGGTCATAAGACCTTTGAACTCTTGTCCTAGGTTATAAATATTTTTATTTAAACCATTAACAGTCAATAAGACTATGAACCTTAACTCGTACGTAGGGGGATCAGGCCTTCGTACCATGTATTGTGCACAAACATCTTAACGCTATGCGTAGTAACCTCCCCTAATAATTAGGGTTGTTCAACTCAGTAATTTGAATTCAAGTCCGCACCAAAGAAAGTTTGGTTTGGATAAGCTTACAAGGGTAATTTAGAATTCACGTTCATCAACTAAGGATTAGTTGAATCGACTTTCAATAATTCATAAATAAAAGAATTATGAATTAACATATGCTTTAGAAGTAAACTTAGAGCATTTAAAAAAATAAACTGGATCTTACTTGAACAATAAGTTAAGATCATTTCAATTAAATAAATAATTGTCCAATACATAATTGAAAAGGACATTCTCAACAATGAATATATGAACTCAAAGAAATTGTATAGAATTAACAAGTTTAGGGTTAGAAGACTTGCCTTAAGCGCAAGCTACTTAACACAATCACGTTCTAACACTTCCTACATACATATATTTAATCACAATAACCTAAATTAGTTAACACGTAACTAATTCACATAATTAGTTAACCCTCACGGTTAACTCATTAGAATTAAATAAATAATAATAATCAACCATCACATAGTTAATTACATCACATACCTACTCACATAATTAAATTAATTATGTATTTAACCAAATTATAATTAAACAATAATAATTCAAACACTTAATCAAATTATAATTACTTAAATTATAATTACCTTTTAAATTATAAACAAATTATAATTTATAATCATTTAAACTATATCATACATTATAATTACACAAATTATAATTAATCAAGCAATTATCAATTTATAATCCATAATTAAACATGCATTTATTAAATTATAATTTAAATTAACATCTAATTGATTAAAATAAATCAATTAATATTCATTATAATCTAACAAAATTATAATTTAAATTAAATATTTACTCTTAAATTAATATTATTGAAATTATAATTAAGTAATTCATATTACCGAAATTCCAATTAAATAATTAAAACTTATAATTTAAATATTAAATTAAGGTTTTCAAAATTTCTTTTTCTCAAATTATGAAATTGTCAACTTCATGTTAACACATGTTATAGTCACTGAATACATGCTCATCATCATAACCAACTTAATTTAGGCTATCAAATAAGACTGCACAATCTAATCGAATCAACTCACTGCCTCTACACGGCCAGCGGCGCAGCTGTGCAGCCACAGACCTTGGCACCAGCGCAGCTGCGCAGATGTTAAGTCTGTGAAAGGCAGCCGGCGCAGTTGCGCTGCTTCTAGCTATGTTAGCGGCGCAGCTGTGCAGGAACACGGACAAAGGCAGACAACAACGACACACTTCTTCACTTATTAACCCATACAAGCCAACTACCGATAACTACAAGCTACTAGAATAATGTATAGCACATACTTGAGACAATACACACATATAACATGTTTTCAAACACAAAAACCATCTAAACAACAATAATCAAAAGTTTTAGAAATCAAATTTGATATTTTTCATAAAACTCATATTATCTCAAAACAATTCTCTATAATTCAAATTCTCCACAAATTTAAATTACAATACATTCATTATTATCTTAACTGAAGATAACATTACGAAAATATTCCAAATAGGCATTTTAAAAATCAAAAGCCATTAGGGCATGTTTGGCAAGAGTACTTTATAAAAATAGATTTTAGTATTAAGACATTGTTTGGTAAAACGGGTTTAAAAACAAATGTAAGGGCCTTGTTTGGTTAAAATCATTTAAAACCCTTTTCTTTATTTTAATAAATTATTTTAACACATACTTTAATGTCACATTTTAATTAATTAAATATTAAAAAACTAATTTAATCAATTAAAATCTAACATCAATAAATCACATAAAATTGTCACATTTTATAATTACTCGCTAATTATAATTCATGTAACACTAACATATAAATCATCTAATTTAATTCTCTCAATTAAATTAGAACTATAATATAAAATTAATATACATCAATTAAATTAAATATCACACATTCATTTAATTAATATATACACTTAATTAAATCACTTCCATAAATCACATAATTTATTTATTTCACTCAATAAATAAATTATATAAAATATTTATTTAACTCAATAAATATTTAAAATTAAATATAAAATCTCAATAGTTACAAATTTTATACTTAGAGAAAAATCTCAGCAATGTTAATTATGAAGGAGGAGAGCTCTTATATAGGAAAATGAATACACGGTTCTTGATTTTGCTCACCAAATCAACACAAAGGATTACATGATTGTGTATTGGTTAATGAATGGTAGTTGAGAAACACTGTGTTGCCCACTCCCCTTGAAATCATTTGCTATTTTTGCTGAAATTGAGAAGAGTTATAGGGTAGCTTGTGACACCCCCAAATTTGGGTACTTCGTTTCCACATGATTTGGTGTTCACTTTCTAATATAACATATATCTACCCAATGAATAATGTAAAATAAACTACAACTTAAATTAGAATAGATAAATCTCTCTTAAAACAAGGGTTACAACCTTTTCAAGATAATCCCGGTTTACTTTAACCCTGACATTAATATAATAAAGTGCGAAAACAAAAACATAACATTCAAGTCTTATTACAATCATTCTCAATATAATAAAAAAAATAAGTCTTCACTTGCTTTGCTTTCCCATGCCCTTACTCGTAGACGGAGCATCAGCGTTATCAACCTTAACTGAAATTGTTATTTAATGCAAGAGTGAGCAAACCACAGCTCACTGGAGTTTAACAATAACATAGACATGAAAGGATATATTTAAAAGAATCTGAACAACTTAGCTTGCTTCAATAATAAAGAATTGAATAATAATTCTCTATCAACATTAAAATTCGAATATAGAATTTATCTGAGGGTCATAAGACCTTTGAACTCTTATCCTAGGTTATAAATATTTCTATTTAAACCTTTAACAATCAATAAAACTATGGACCTTAACTCGTACTTAGGGGGATCAGCCCTTTGTACCATGTATTGTGCACAAACATCTTAACGCTATGCGTAGTAGCCTCCCCTAGTAAATAGGGTTGTTCAACTCAGTAATTTGAATTCGAGTCCGCACCAAAGAAAGTTTGGTTTGGATAAGCTTACAAGGGTAATTTAGAATTCACGTTCATCAACTAAGGATTAGTTGAATCGACTTTCAATAATTCATAAATAAAAGAATTATGAATAAACATATGCTTTAGAAGTAAATTTAAAGCAATTAAAATAATAACTGGATCTTACTTGAACAATAAGCTAAGATCATTTCAATTAAATAAACAATTGTCCAATACAGAAATGAAAAGGACATTCTTAACAAGAATATATGAACTCAAGAAATTATACAAGGTTAGGGTTTAGAAAACTTGCATAAAATTAACGAGTTTAGGGTTTAGAAAACTTGCATAAAATTAACGAGTTTAGGGTTTAGAAGACTTGCCTCAAGCGCAAGTTACTTAACATAATTCACGTACTTTAATACTTCCTACACATATATATTCAATCACAATAACCTAAATTAGTTAACACGTAACTAATTCACATAAGTGGTTAACCCTCATGGTTAACTCACTCTAATAATAATAATCAACTATCACATAGTTAATTAAATCAATTATGTATTTAACTAAATTATAATTAAACAATTATAATTCAAACACTTAATCAAATTATAATTACTTCAATTATAATTACCATTTAAATTATAAATAATTATAATCAATTAAACCACATCATGCATTTAATTACACAAATTATAATTAATCATGAAATTATCAATTTATAATCCATAATTAAACATGCATAAATTATAATTTAATTTAACATCTAATTGATTAAAATAAATCAACTTCTATACATTATAATTTCACAAAAATTATAATTTAAATTAAACATTTACTCTTAATTATAATTAAGTAACTTATTGTACAATTAAACAATTATAGTTTATAATTTAAATACCATATTAGTTTTTCAAAACTTCTTTTTTCTCAAATTATAACACATGTTATGGCAGCTAGATACATGCTCCTTGTCATAGAATAATTAAACTAAGCTTAGAATTAACACTGCACAAAAACTAAAGTCACTGCCACTGCCCGGGACACGGCGCAGCTACGCCATCTTTAGCCTTGACACCGGCGCAGCTGCGCAGGGGCCAAACCTGCGAAAACCCAACGGCGCAGCTGCGCCGCTTCTACCCTTACTGTCTGCGCAGCTGCGCCGGCAGCGGACAGAAACAGAGCAGCTTCGCGAATAGTTCAGAGAAAAACCAATTTGGCTTAATTCTCTACAATGAATTCTCAATTCAGCCAACAATTTTCATATAAAAACTTTACAGAAACAAAGTGCAAAGCTTTTAACATGTTTTGAACACACTAATACATCAATTAGCAAAATTACAACGCTTAATTTTTACAAATTTTTTTAAAAAATACCAATGTCAGTATTCTAGATGAAATTGAACACTGCGAATTTGTTTTAAAATCAATTCTCACAATTCCAATCCCAATCAACTAATTTCTAAACATAATAACATATTCCACAATTAATTTATACAAAATCAGCAATCAACATATATTTTGATTTTTATGAGAAACTTTATTTTTCTCAGACACTTCACTGTGACTTTTGAAAAACATAAATTCTCTATTATATCATATATATATATATATATATATATATATATATTCATGAATTAAACAACTAATTAAGCATATCATCACATATATACATGATATGAACACAATTATATATATATATATATATATATATATATATCCATCATGCTATACAACTTCCAAAACATGTTTTACAGAGAATGAAAATATAAGGATCATAACTTTAAAACTGATTTTTACAACAATTGTATTTTGAAAATCTTTCCATGGCACACAATTACATATGAAATCCTATGGACATCATATATACATAGTCACAATTATACAACTTCATGAAAAATCAACTTTTGAGAGAGAATAAAATACATGAAACATATGAATTGAGTTCTATAATAATTAGAGATTATAGATAATGCCTTTTGTTAATAGATTGAAAGAGAAAGCGATGTGAGTTCAATTCTAACAATTCTTCTTTCTCTTTTCTCTTCTCTGCTCTTCCTTTTCTCTGCTCTCTTTTCTTCTTAGTTCTTAGTTTAGACTTAGGAAAAACTAACGTAGTTTAGATATATTATAACTGATATAATATACGTATACTAATGATATATATGTAACTGCTAATTACTTAATATATATAATAAATACATTTATTATGTAAGTTATAAAATTCAAAAGCCAACTTGGCTTGTTTGGCTACAAGAAAATTAGAAACTAGTTTTACTTAGGCATGGTTTAGGTAAATTAGGTTTAAGCTAGTGCAAGGGCCCTGTTTTTCAACAATTTTTAAAACAAAAGCAAGGGCCTTGTTTGGTAAAAATCATTTAAAATTCTTTTTCTTTTTATTTTAACAAATCATTTAACACATACTTTAATGTCATATTTTAATCAATTAAATATTAATCAACTAATTTAATCAATTAAAATCTAACATCAATTAATCACATAAAATTTGCCACATAATTATAATTAGTCGCTAATTATAATTCATGTAACACTTCATCACATCTAATTTAATTTTCTCAATTAAATTAGAACTAAAAATAAAATTAATATACATTAATTAAATTAAATATTGCACATTCATTTAATTAATATATACCCTTAATTAAATAACTCCATAAATCACATAATTTATTTATTTAACTCAATAAATAAATCACATAAAATATTTATTTAATTCAATAAATATTTAAAATTAAATATAAAATCTCAATCGTTACATAGCTAGCTAGCTCTTCACGTGGGAAGAATGAGATGGGCACATATATGGGACAAGGAATTCTCAGCAATTTGCAAAGTGTAATACAACACTAAGGTCATATAATATATATACACATAGTATATACTTAGGCTATATGTATTCATTCTAAATACATTTAAGTCCCAATGTTAATCCAAATAAGAATTCAATAATATCATGTATCACATAGGTACATATACACCAACATATAATCCATGTATATTTTTTTTAATACCAAATATAGTTCAATTAGGCATTATTATTACTTACCATTATAACTGTTATTATAATAATTATAATAACTTATTGAATGTAATATCAATTAATAATGTTATTGATATTAATAGAAGGTAATAAGGTATTCATCAAATTTTATCCACACATAACATGTAACTCACATAATGTTATTAATCCCACTATATAGTCCATACAATAATATATAGCCACATTAATGTGTCACATGCACTTTATATAACATAAAGGTAACCACCATATATTACAAGGTTTAATATATCGCATACTTGTATAAAACAATTAACCAAGTAAATATAATATTATTATATTTATTAATCTCTTACTCATTAATTATTATTTATTCATAATAATTATTAATCAACACATTATCAATTAATTAATCATAATTGAAATTAATCTAACACGTTCAAATCCTACCACGATATTCAAATAAGTTAATTATTTAATTATTAATAATCTTATCAATTCTTTGATATTAAAGTCTTAGGGTTAGTCCACTAATTTAAATAAACTATTAGTGACTCCCTTTACTCATTTCAATAAATTCACATAACCACATAAGGTTTAAATAAGCTTACAAAACTAACTCATTCAAATTAAATCACATATTTAATTAATAAGGAGTTTAAAATTCATGGTCGTTACATATATTCCAAAGCATGTTAGTGAATAGTTATTGATGATTATTCACATCCTTACTGATTGTTGATAAATTACACTTTATGAAATTAAATTCATGCTCCATTATTATTGAACTGTGAATTAGTTAAAGTTCTTTCATTCATGAACTGTTTATGATATTGATCTATGCTAGTTGTATCAGCTAGATCAAGCATGTTTAAATTTGTTAAATCAAATATGCTTTGAAAGCGGTGCCTAACCAATTGAAATGGTAAGGACTCTTGATTGAGAAAAAGAACAGTTTTACTAAAGCATTATTGGAAAATAATTATTACTAGTATATTGAGTGATTATGCATATTTCACCAGGTAGGAAAGGCTGATCCCCTTGACTACCAAACTTTATTAAAAGGATCAGTTTAAATACTGACAACCTTAGTATATGTTCATGGTTATTTAAAACCACTCAGCATCTGTTATTCATTTATTCGAATATACAGTTATAGAGATGTAATTCATGTTCTTTCACAATCGATTATCTTGCTAAACATTAAAAGCTAAATTCTTTTCTAATCATGATATATCTCCTTTGAATTTAAACTTGCTAAGTAAATTAGTTGCTTACCCTTGCTATATCATGACAATTATTGCAGCTAAGCCAGAATCGTCCAAGAAGGACAAGGGCAAAGGAAAGGTTCAGGAATAATTAGTATAAATGTATATGTATCATAAGATACTATGTTTTATGGGTTATAAACCTTTTGTGTTATTATATGTAACTTAAGTAAGGTATGTTTAAGTTAAGGTAATAGACCTTGGGATATGTTTGTAAGACTTTATTATAATGAACAATGTATGTTTATTTTTCGCAATAGTATATAAAATGCTTATGATGATGATGTATCGTGAGCATTGAATTCGAGGTTAGAGAACCCGAATTTGGGGGTGTCACAGGTTGGTATCAGAGCTGTAGGTTATAAACATTAGGATGCGAAACCTAAGTTATAACCTTAGAAGAAAACTCATATAAAGTATACTAGGAGATGGATTGGGGAGATTCATCTAGTATAGATTGTACATAATAAAATATTATTTCATTTTATCAATGAATATATTTTATTATGATACTGATGTTGTGTTTGTTTGGTTATAGGATGCCTGAGGAAGGACGAGATAGCCATATAGTCAAACAGCAGCCGATAGATCCAATAAAGGATCAAGAGGATAGTGATGAGAATGACAAGAATATGATAGAGGACATGTTCGAAGAGAACATGGCGCTGGAGAATAGAGTGACATAGCTAGAGCAGGAGAATGCTACTCATTAATTCACTGAGATTCAGTACAAGGAATTGGCATATCAAGCTCAGACCGAGCTTGCTGAGTTAAAGATACAGTTACAGGGGCAGACAACCTCGGCTACACAGATGGTTGCCATAAATGCTGAGCTGAGGGAGAGACTAGAACAAGAAGAGATAAAGCTGGGGGTGTTAAGAGTTGAGCATGAGGCTATGCAATTTGAATTCGATCTAGAGATTGCTAATAAGATTAGGATTGAGCAAGCATGGATTAGAGCATCCAATATGGTGGACCAGCTGGAGTTACTTCTAGAAGAAAAGGAAGTCAGACTAGAGTCTCTGGGGCGGGCCTTAGATGCTGCTTATGCGGGTCCCAGGGTTGGTCAGGTGAGGTCGCGTTTCGAGATCGGCGAGTCTTGCCGGTCGGTGCGACGTCGTGTGATGGGAGATGCACTGCAGGAGTAGGAGCATGCCCAAGGGGCACCTGACAGCCAGTAAGGTGTTGGTTGGTACTGATGTATATAGATGCAATAGTACCCTTTTTATTTAGCAGGGTTAGATGATGTGTGATGTAAACCTCTAGCTGTGAGAGGTTGTATGTAAATATGATGTATCCCCATACTAGGTGTGTAGGGGAATATGACTTTTGGTAGATTCCATCTTTGGATGTTTAGAATGGGATAGTTAGTATTTATAGAAATATGCCAGACATATAAGTGTACGGCACTGAAATTTGGTATATGAATATAAATGCAGTATTATGACTTGTGTTTGATGAAGTAAACAAGATATGAGAAAGTCAGGTAGTAAGAATTATATCTGATTATTGTTAATCCAGTAATTCTAAAATGTAAATCCAGCAAGCTGAATGCGAATCCAGCTAGCTGAATAGTAATTCGATAATCCCAAAATGTAAATCCAGCAAGCTAAATGTGAATCCAGCTAGCTGAATAGTAATCCAATAATCCCAAAATGTAAATCCAGCAAGCTGAATATGAATCCAGTAAGATGAATAGTAATCTAATAATGCTGAAATGCTAATCCAGCAAGTTGAATAGTAATTTAACAAGCTGAATTGAAATCCAGCAAGCTACATTATAAAATAGTAAAACTGAACTGTGAATACAGCAAGTTGGATTGTTAATATAAAACCATTATGATTACCTGAGTTTAAATTATGCCATACGTTAACACTAATAAGATGTGATATATAAAAAAAACTTAAGGAATAATGGATGGTTTTGTTTAACCAGATAATCCTGCCGAGACGTCAAAATCGTAACTAGAGGGAGGAACGTTCTATAAAAAATAAAAGGGATCAAGCTGACCCAATGCCGAACTTCACAAATATGATAACTCAAGCTATGCGAACTCGTGCACCTGCAGCAAGGGGGCAAGCGAATAATAGATTGGCAAATTTTAAAGATTTTAAAGCTGTAGGACCACCAGAATTTAGCGAAACTACAGACCCCATAGCAGCTCAGACATGGTGAAGGAGATGGAAAAGGCCTTTATTATTTCTAGGGTAGCCGAAAGAGCAAGAGACGGCTTTTGCTACCTACTTGATGAAAGGTGAGGCTAATTGCTGGTGGGAGACGAACCAAGCTAGAGCCAGAACGGAGGTAATAACATGGACTAGGTTTAAGGAGTTGTTCTTAAAAATCTATTTCTCGGAGGCCATGCAAGCCAGAATGGAAGTGCAGTTTCTTGAATTGAAGCAAGAAAACATGACAGTTGCCGAATACGCAGCAAAATTCAATGAGCTAGCCAGATTCCCACCTCATCAGGTGGATACGAAACTACGAAAGGCGCGTAAATTTGAAAATGGGCTGAAGCTGTGGATACACAGCAAAGTCGCAGTGCTACAAATTGCTACATTTTTAGCGTTGTTAGAGAAAGCTATCATTGTATAAGGTAGTAGTGAAGCAATGTCCAAAAACAACCGAGAGAAGAACAAGAAGAAAATTTAAGGTGGAAATCAGGGTGCCAGCAGTGGTGGCAGTAACAGTAAGAAACACAATTGGAACAGTGGCAACGAATCGGGAACTCAACAAAGGAGTACATCACAGAAAAAGCCAACATGTGTAAAGTGTGGAAAGAATCACTCTGGGGAGTGTATGAAGGGTAAGAATGTTTGTTATAATTGCGGCAAGGAAGGACATATCTCATCGAATTATCCTAAACCAAAGAAGGGAGGTTGCTTTTCTTGTGGGGAAACGGGGCATCGATTTAAAGATTGTCTATTCAAGAAGAATACTGACGGAGGAAGTGGAAACAAGAGCAGTACCACAAAGTTAACTATCGAAGGGCCAACGCAGCAAAGCAAGCCGACAGTCCGAACGTTCAACAGGACTGTACAAGACGCAGTGGCATCAAAGGGGATGGTGTCAGGTATTATTTCGATCAATAATATAAATGCATATGTATTATTTGATTCGGGAGCTACCTGTTCGTTTGTGTCTGATGAATTTGCTAGAAGATTAAACTTACCTTGTGAAAAGTTAAAGAACCCAATGAATATAGAAGTTGCAAACAAAGAAGTGATTCCTGTAGAGTTTGTCCATAACAATTGTGGTGTGGAGATCAGGGGACATAAGTTAAGCGTGAATTCAATTCCAATACGATTAGGAGAATTTGATGTCATCTTAGGGATGGATTGGTTGTTTAACCATGAGGCAGTTATAGATTGCCAGAAGAAGAGTATACGCCTTAAGACACCAAATAAGTCTAAGGTGGTATTTTATGGTAGCAAGTCGCCAAGACAAATGAGTTATCTGATGATGATGCAGGCTAGGAGAATGTTACGAAAAGGATGTGAAGGTTATTTGGCTCATGTAATGAATACACGGGTTGTGAATTCGGACATGAGGCAGATACTGTGATAACCCGAAAATTTATAAGATCTTAAATGATTAAAATAAAGGTTAAAGGATAAAACCTAGAGTTAAAATTTGAGGAATAATTTAAAATTTTTAAAGTAGAACCTATATGGTTTACTAATTGATTGATAATAGAGAAAATATGGGTTACAAAATTTTTAAACCCTAGAAATGAATCTATATGTACTTGAAGGAATATTAAGGATAAGGTACTACGATACCTATAAATTTTGGTCACCTAATATATAAATTGGATATGTGAATTATGTGTATGATTAAATAAATATAATGTGTATACATTTATTTTATATATAAAGATAATTAAAATTATGTAAATATCAATAATGTTGAGCATTAGTTCTAGTGATAATAGATTTAATGGACTAAGAAGAGTAAGTAATTTTAGTAGCCCAATTTGTAGGCCAAAAGTTTAATTAAGCATTGAACCTTAAGTATGCTAAGTGGAGCATGAAAAGGATTAAATTAGCAAGCCCAAAAAAGAATTAATTAAAAGCCCAAGTTCATTTGAGTAAGTAAGCAAAATAATTAAAATTGTTAGCCCAAAGATTTATTTGAGTAGCCCAATTGGTGGCCTGAGGACCTATTGGACATTAAGTAAGCAATATGGGCCTTAAAAATAAAACAAATTTGAGCCCAAGAAGGCCTTAGGGACGAAATTTATGGAGGAGAGGAGAAAGGGAGGTGCATGTAATGATTTTCTACTTTATTAGGTGAACAACTTTGCAAGGTGTCAAGCATTGGTTTATCCTTATCATTTCTCCAAACCTACAAGAAACCAAGGAGTGCAAGTAAGCTAGTCTATCATGATAAGGAGAGAGAGAGAGAGTATCATGATAAGGAGAGAGAGAGAGAGAGAGTGTGTGTGGTTAGAAGATAAAGTTAGATATATCAAATATATCTAATAACCCATCAAAAATCAAATGATGTTTTCTTTCTTTTCTCTTTCATATTATTCGTCTAAGTTATCTAAGCAAAGCAAAAAAAAGAGAGAGGGAGAGCCAATAAATTCGGTCACCATAGAGAGAATAGAGAGGGAGAGTTCTTCTTAGTTTCATAGTTTCCTAAGCAAACATAGGAAGAAGAAGAGGAGGAACAAGCTAAGGTATAACAAAGGATTCTATTTATATAGTATAATTCTTTCCTGATTTGATTTTAGTTTTAATTTTTATAAAGTTTTAATCTAAGGTTTCAAATTATTAGATTTATGTGTTTAAAAGTGTTTTATATTTAGATCTAACCCTTTTGTGGGTCAAAAATTAGATCTAAAGCATAAAAGGAAAAATATGTTTTTCAAAAGTAAGAAATCTTAATTTTTCTTAACCTTGGTTGTGTTTTATCTTGTGTTTGATGATTTTTGGTGAAATGGATCATGGAACATGATAGATCCATGAATATATTTGGTATTAGTTTGTGTTATGATATTTGATGATGGATTATGTTGGTTATTAGGTGAGAATATGAAAGTTTTCTTAGAAATCATCAAGTATGAAAAATCAGATTTATGTAAAAACGATGTATGAAATTCAAACAACCATATCTCTCATTTTATTTTGAAATTTTGAGTGTGGTTAATTTCTAGAGTTAGATATATAAATTTTCTAACTTTTCCAAGTGGGATCACTGAAAAAAGAGTTATAGATTTTTGTGTGGACTGATTTGAGTAAATGAAGCAAAATCTGAAAAAGGCTAAAGAGTAGGCTGTCCGGAAATTTAAGGGGCTATTTTGGCCACTTAGGTTATGAAATAAAATCAGATCTTTTGAGAAATTAAAATATATGTTATAAACTAACTTGTGTCCGAAAATGAGCTCATTCCGAATTAAATTGAGCAAGTTATGACCATTTTAATATTTGCGTTTTTCTGATGAAAATTGCTATAACCGGAGTTGTATAACTCTGATGGCCACGAAATTTAAACTGTAAGCTCACGTTAACATGTGTAAGATTCTGCCAAGAGTTGGGAATTTCTGGAGTTAAGCATGAGGTAGCTAATTTGTTAAGAAATTAACTAATAATGGATTTTTGAAAAATACTTAAGGGAGTTGAAAAATTCCAAAAAATTATTTTTGTGTATGAAATATATGGATATGTGTTTGACCAAAGGATAGAAAAATAATAAGATGATTTGATATTTTCGTAAATAGTGTATTTCAGCTTTCTAAATGAACAATTTCAGGGTACTGAAATGGAAAACTGAAATTGTTAGAAAAGGAAGACAGTTTGGTTTCAGCTTGTTGAAATGATGTATGCAGTCTTTTGAAATCATAATTAGTTACCAAGTCATAATAAGAGACTTATAAATGAACGAGTAAGTGTTAAGTCTAAGGTAGTGCAATCGTACCCTTTAATGGTTGATGTATAGTAGCTGGGCTAAATGACTCCTTTATATGGGGAAGGGATCTACGAATTAGTAACCGATCTAACTCACTATGAAAATAGTGTAGACTAGAAGGAAATTAATTTGTTAGTTGTTTGTGAGAAACCACTCAGTATACTATATTGAATACTATTAAAGACTCGATGTGTTCTAGGATTAGACTTGTGTATGTATAGTGTTAAGGTTATCTAATATTTTACTATGTGTTTCAATGTTAGATAGTTTACTTATAAGGTATGTTATGGTAATTGAAAGATAAATCTTATAATTGTTTGGTCTTTTCAATAAAGCGATTAATTTAAATTGCGTAGCAGTAATCGACGGTACAGGCAAGTTTCCTAACTCGAACTCGAGTTGTTATTGTAAAGCATGTTCGTGATTAATTATTGTTGATTATTCACATCTATACTGATTATTGATTCGCACTTAGTGCATGTTGCATATGTTCATCAGGTATGAAAGGCTGATCACCTTCATTATCATAAGGTTCAGTTAAAATTGTTCATGGTCCTTGTTGACATTAAACATTATTGATTCAGTCATTCATTTATTGAAACTCTGATTTATGCTCTTTCATAATTATTATATTGTTGAAAATTCGAAAACTTATTCTTTTTTTCAATTCTGATATATCCTTGTTGTATTTAAAACTTGCTGGGTAAACTTGTTGCTCACCCTTGTTATATCATAATAAACATTCCAGGCTTAAAGACGAAACTTCGGGCACAGTCAAAGACAAAGACAAGTTCCGGGATTGAATTATTGTACGGTTAAATGGTATTTGTATTAGAGCAATATGGCATTGTATATCTAGTAGAATATGAATATGTGTAGTAAGTTAAGGTTTCAGACCATGGAAATTATGTGTAAAAGTTTATTGTATAAATAATTTATGTTTATATCTTCCGCAATAGTTATAGAAATGATGTATCATAACGTACCAGGTCCGAGGTTCTAAGGACCCGGATTTGGGGATGCTACAGTTGGTATCAGAGCTGTAGGTTATAAACCTTAGGTAGGGTTACCTTAGGCTATAACCGCAGGGAGGAGGAATAGGAATAAACTCAAATAGAGTTTAAGTTCTAAGCGATGAATTTGGGCAAGGTATTAATATGTCAATAAGATTCAAAGAAGAATCTTGACAAGTAATAAAGATCCAGAGTTACCTAACTCTGATAATAAAGATAAACAGTAGTAATGCATAGATATAGTCTAAAAGATTAAAAGTATAAAGGGAATGAAGATCGTAAAATAAAATGATCATAAGATAGAAAAGAATCGTAACATAACACGATTATAATATGAGATCACAACGTGATCTGATGAGGTCATAGGAGGACAGATGATCAATCATTTGATTGAAAACTTTCTAGCAAAATTGCTATACGAATATGGTACTATGAAATAGTACGAGTTAAACTCAAGAAAGAGTTGTGAATTATAGATACGGATTAAATTAAATTCGTATCGAGTATTGAGGGAGCTAGGATTATGTGGGATTTCAATTGAGGACTCATGTGATAGCTGAGTTGTACAAACCTTTGTATGGGCGGGGGTTTGTGCTTGGTCTAACGATTACTTAGTTTATCACATTGATAATCATTGAAATGTCGGTGTCGCGCTATTCGCTATATGTATGATGAGAAGGTGATTCTTTTCTCATGTGTATAACGGATATGTAGAGAATATAAGATTAGGTGCGAGTTCTTTAAACTCACACTTATGGTAAGTTCGTGATTCATAATCGTACGGTGGAACCCCTCAGCGAATGGACGACTTTGGTCTGACTAGGATAAGTTTCTAAACCCATATGATTGTTGTAAGTTCCTGAACTCATAACGTGTGGTATGTTTGATAAACTATACGGGGGTATAAAAAAATTGTGAATAAAGGATTGAGGATTTTTAATAGATAGAATTATTAAGCAATTGATCATTATAAAAAGTGAAGTTGATGGTGGAAGCATAGGTATTCCAAATCTTCTAGCTATGCTAGACTTTGGAATTTTTGATATCAAGCTAAATTTGCATTGATGTGCCTTTTTCGAAATGAAATGAATTTTTGGTTATCTTCAAAACATGGTGACAAGGGTGTGGAGATGGACTTCGAGCCATTATCACATCGTTACCTGTCGCGACATGATAATTCCAAAAATGATTTTCAATAGTTTTGAATGGTTTAAAGAAGAGTCTACGCTAATTGTTTAGGCTAGACGAAAATGATTTGAAATTTATTAAAACGTAATTTTTTATCATTAATGCATCATGGAACCTGATGCAAAGATGATAAAAATGATGGAGTTATTAATACAGTCTTACCTAGTGTTGGATGTGATCTAAAGATCCTCAGCCCACTATGGTATATTATTTTATGACAAAGTCGCAAAAATGACAGAATCTTCAACGGACTGTAAATGCAGTGCGATATAATGACGTCATAAAATAATTTTTAAAATTTTAAAGAATATTCAAGTGCCAATTAAATTTGGCCAGACGGATGATTTGATTGATATTGGAATTATTTGTATATGTCTAAAGCTATTTGATTCAGCTAGACAAATGTTTATGAAAATTCAAATATCTCTTTGAGAACTTATCCCGAACCATATTGTTTTGATTCGGACTCTATGCTGAGTATGAACATCCCTAAATTGGAAATATTTTTGTTCCCAATGGTAGTGATGTGGAACGCGAATGCCATTCAAATTGTGCTGAATGGCAGAGATGTAGCATCTGATCAATGTAGGGCATACGGGCTGATCACCCAATGTATCCGTAAGTCCAGAACGGTTTGCAGATGAATTTCTGTTTAAACCTTTTCGAAATTAAAAATTAAAAGTTCATGGCCGCTCAGCATTATATGAAAAGTTTTTAACTCCTTGGGGAGAAGTCTGGGTAGAATGTGATGATAGAATAATTCCTCTTCAAAGGAAGCTGTGTGTACTCATTAAATGAGAATGAAATCAGATAAATGTTAAGTTAAAAACTAAGTTTTGGTGAATAGAAGGGGTAGGGATTAGTAGGCTGTAATTTCGGGGATGAAATTCTTAGAAGAAGGGGTGAATGTGACAACCCGAAAATTTATAAGATCTTAAATGATTAAAATAAAGGTTAAAAGATAAAACCTAGAGTGCAAATTTGAGGAATAATTTAACAATTTTAAAGTAGAACCTATATGGTTTACTAATTGATTGAGAATAGAGAAAATATGGGTTATAAAATTTCTAAACCCTAGAAATGAATCTATATGTACTTGAAGGAATATTAAGGATAAAGTACTACGATACCTATAAAGTTTAGTGACCTAATATATAAATTGGGTATGTGAATTATGTGTATGATTAAATAAATATAATGTGTATACATTTATTTTGTATATAAAGATAATTAAGATTATTTAAATATCAATCATGTTGAGCATTAGTTCTAGTGATAATAGATTTAATGGAAGGAGAGTAAGTAATTTTAGTATCCTAATTGTTTAATTAAGCATTGGACCTTAAGTATGCTAAGTGGAGCATAAAAAGGATTAAATTAGCAAGCCCAAAAAGGAATTAATTGAAAGCCCAAGTTCATTTGAGTAAGTAAGCAAAATAATTAAAATTGTTAGCCCAAAGATTTATTTGAGTAGCCCAATTGGTGGCCCATTTGAGTGAAGGCCTATTGGACATTAAGTAAGCAATATAGGCCTTAAAAATAAAACAAATTTGAGCCCAAAAAGGCCTTAGGGCCGAAATTTATGGAGGAGAGGAGAAAGGGAGGTGCATGTAATGATTTCCTATTTTATTAGGTGAACAACTTTGCAAGGTGTCAACCATTGGTTTATCCTTATCATTTCTCCAAACCTACAAGCAACCAAGGAGTGCAAGTGAGCTAGTCTATCAGGATAAGGGGGGAGAGAGAGAGAGTGGTTGGAAGATAAAGTTAGATATATCAAATATATCTACTAACCCACCAAAAACCAAATGATGTTTTCTTTCTTTTCTCTTTCATATTATTCGTCTAAGTTATCTAAGCAAAGCAAGAGAGAGAGAGGGAGAGCCAAGAAATTCGGTCACCATAGAGAGAAGAGAGAGGGAGAGTTCTTCTTAATTTCATAGTTTCCTAAGCAAACATAGGAAGAAGAGGAGGAGGAACAAGCTAAGGTTTAACAAAGGATTCTATTTATATAGTATAATTCTTTCTTGATTTGATTTTAGTTTTGATTTTTATAAATTTTTAATCCAAGGTTTCAAATCCTTAGATTTATGTGTTTAAAAGTGTTTTCTATTTATATCTAACCCTTTTGTGGGTCAAAAATTAGATCTAAAGCATAAAAGGAAAAATATGTTTTTCAAAAGTAAGAAATCTTAATTTTTCTTAACCTTGGTTGTGTTTTATCTTGTGTTTGATGATTTTTGGTGAAATGGATCATAAAACATGATAGATCCATGAATATATTTGGTATTAGTTTGTGTTATGATGTTTGATGATGGATTATGTTGGTTATTAGGTGAGAATATGAAAGTTTTCTTAGAAATCATCAAGTATGAAAAATCAAATTTTTTAAAAAACGAAGTATAAAATTCAAACGACCATATCTCTCATTCTATTTTGAATTTCTGAGTGTGGTTAATTTCTAGAGTTAGATATACACATTTTCTAACTTTTCCAAGTGGGATCACTAGAAAAAGAGTTATAGATTTTTGTGAGGATTGATTTGAGTAAATGAAGCAAAATCTGAAAAAGGCTAAAGAGTAGGCTGTCCGAAAATTTAAGGGGCTGTTTCGGCCACTTAAGTTATGAAATAAAATCAGGCCTTTTGGGGCATTAAAATATATGTTATAAACTAGCTTGTGTCCGAAAATGAGCTCATTCCGAATTAAATTGAGCAAGTTATGACAATTTTAATATTTATATTTTTTCGACGGAAATCGCTATAACCGGAGTTGTATAACTCTGATGGCCACAAAATTAATACTGTAAGCTCACGTTAACATGTGTAAGATCCCGCCAAGAGTTGGGAATTTCTGGAGTTAAGCATGAGGTAGCTATTTTGTTAAGGAATTAACTAGAAATGGATTTTGGAAAAATACTTAAGGGAGTTGAAAAATTCCAGAAAATTGTTTTTGAGTATGAAATATATGGATATGTGTTTGACCAAAGGATAGAAAAATAATAAGATGATTTGATATTTTTGTGAATAGTGTATTTCAGCTTCCTGAAATGAACAATTTCAAGGTACTGAAATAAAAAACTGAAATTGTTAGAAAAGGAAGACAGTTTGGTCTCAGCTTGTTGAAATGATGTATGCAGTCTTTTGAAATCATAAATAGTTACCAAGTCATAATAAGAAACTTATAAATGAACGAGTAAGTGTTAACTCTAAGGTAGTGCAATCGTACCTTTTAATGGTTGATGTATAGTAGCTGGGCTAAACGACTCCTTCATATGGGGAAGGGATCTACGAATTTGTAACCGATTTAACTCACTATGAAAATAGTGTAGACTAGATGGAAATTAATTTGTTAGTTGTTTGTGAGAAACCACTCAGTATACTATATTGAATACTATTAAAGACTCGATGTGTGCTAGGATTAGACTTGTGTATGTATAATGTTAAGGTTATCTAATATTTGACTACGTGTTTAAATGTTAGATAGTTTACTTATAAGGTATGTTATGCTATTTGAAAGGTAAATCTTATAACTGTTAGGTCTTTTCAATAAAGCGATTAACTTAAATTGTGTAGCAGTAATCAACGATACAGGCAAGTTTCCTAACTCGAACTCGAGTTGTTATTATAAAGCATGTTCGTGATTAATCATTGTTGATTATTTACATCTATACTGATTATTGATTCACACTTAGTGCATATTGCATATGTTCATCAGGTATGAAAGGCTGATCACCATCATTACCATAAGATTCAGTTAAAAAATTTCATGGTCCTTGTTGACATTAAATATTATTGATTCAGTCATTCATTTATTGAAACTCTGATTTATGCTCTTTCATAATTATTATATTGTTGAAAATTCAAAAGCTTATTCTTTCTTTCAATCATGATATATCCTTGTTGTATTTAAAATTTGCTGGGCAAACTTGTTGCTCACCCTTGTTATATCATAATAAACATTCCAGGCTTAAAGACGAAACTTCGGGCACAGTCAAAGGCAAAGACAAGCTTCGGGATTGAATTATTGTACGGTTAAATGGTATTTGTATTAGAGCAATATGGCATTGTATGTCGTGTAGAATATGAATATGTGTAGTAAGATAAGGTTTCAGACCTTGGGAATTATGTGTAAAAGTTTATTTTATAAACAATTTATGTTTATATCTTCCGCAATAGTTATAGAAATGATGTATCGTAACGTACCAGGTCCGAGGTTCTGGGGACCCGAATTTGGGGGCGCTACAGATACCTATAGTTAATGAGTTTGGGGATGACTTTCCAGAAGAACTTTCGGGACTTCCGCCAGACAGAGAGATAGAGTTTGTGATTGATTTAGTACCGGGGACAGCATTGATATCGAAAGCACCGTATCGAATGGCTCCGGTAGAAATGAAGGAGTTGATGATCCAGCTACAAGAGTTGTTGGATAAGAAGTACATTCAACCTAGTGTATCTCCGTGGGGAGCACCGGTGTTGTTTGTAAAGAAGAAAGATGGTTCGATGAGGTTGTGTATGGATTATAGAGAGTTGAATATGGTGACAATCAAGAACAAATATCCGTTACCAAGAATAGACGATTTGTTTGATCAATTTAAAAGAGCGAGATGTTTTTCTAAGATTGACTTAAGGACTGGTTACCATCAGTTGTAAGTAAGGACGAATGATGTACCAAAGACAACATTTAGAACTCGTTACGGCCATTATGAGTTTTTAGTGATGTCATTTGGACTGACGAATGCACCAGCTACTTTTATGGACTTGATGAACAGAGTATTTAAACCGTACTTGGATAATTTTGTAGGTGTGTTCATTGACGACATTTTGGTGTATTCGAAGATTGACGAGGAGAATGCCGAACATTTATAAATTATATTGGAAACCTTAAGAGAAGAGGAGTTGTATGCTAAGTTTTCAAAGTGTGAGTTCTGGTTGAAGAGAGTTCAATTTTTGGGACATGTCATTGACAACGAGGGAATTTCTGTTGATCCAGCAAAAGTAGAAGCGGTGAAAAATTGGGGACAACCGAAGACACCGACAGAGATCAGAAGTTTCTTGGGATTGGCAGGATATTACTGGAGGTTTATTCAAGATTTCTTGAAGATAGCGACACCATTGACTAATCTAACGAGGAAGACCGTTAAGTATGTGTGGATAGAAAAGTGTGAACAGAGTTTTCAAGAATTGAAGAAAAGATTAAGTGAAGCACCTGTGTTGTCTTTACCAGATAGTATGGGGGATTTACAGTGTATAGTGATGCGTCACACAAGGGACTAGGTTGCGTGTTAATGCAGAATGGTAAAGTCATTGCGTACGCGTCACGACAATTAAAGGACTATGAAAAGGGATATCCTACCCACGACCTAGAAATGGATGCGGTAGTGTTTGCCCTTAAGATTTGGAGACATTATCTTTACAGAGAAAAGTGTGAGATATACACAGACCACAAAAGTCTTAAGTATATCTTTACACAAAAGGAGTTAAATATGAGGCAGAGGACATGGTTAGAATTGATCAAGGATTATTATTGTGATATTCTATATCATCTAGGAAAGGCCAATGTAGTGGCAAATGCTTTAAGCAGGAAGAGCATAGAAAAGTTGTTCGTATTGACAGACCAAGAAGAATTAGTAAGAGAAATTGAGAAAATGGAGTTGGAGGTGAAAAATCCGAAGGATTCGGATAGGGTAATAGAAATGGAAGCAAGTCCGATATTATTAGATAAGGTGAAAGAATCACAAGAGAATGATGAAGAATGTAGTAATATAAAGAAGCGGTTGGCTGAAGGCGAAGAGTTGAAGTATAAGATTGATGGCACTGGATCGTTGAGATTTGAAGGAAGAATTTGGGTACCTGCAGTACCAGAGTTAAAAGAGGAGATTTTGCAAGAAGCGCACAATACGAGATACTCAATACACCCAGGAAGCACGAAAATGTATCAATATGTGTGTCAACATTATTGGTGGCCAAACATGAAGAGAGAGGTTGCTGAATACGTTAGTAGATGTTTGACTTGTCAACGAGTCAAGCAGAGCATCAATGACCAAGTGGACTATTACAGCCGTTGAAAATTCCGGAATGGAAATGGGAGAACGTCACGATGGATTTTGTGGTAGGACTTCCAGCGACACAGAAGGGTTATAACGCCATATGGGTGATTGTCGATCGGCTTATAAAGTTAGCACACTTTTTGCCGATCAGGATAAGGTATACTTTAGATCAATTAGCCAAATTATATATCAAGGAAATAATTTTGAGACATGGAGTGCCGGTATCAATTGTGTCTGATAGAGATCCGCGCTTCACAGCAAACTTTTGGAAGAGTCTGATAGTAGTGTGCATACAAGCCAATCATGTATGATGATAAAGTACATACTTTGTAAATAATTTTATTTATTTATTAATAAAATATTCATCTATTAAAGGCATTTAATTATCTACATGGTGCTATTTTTATAATATGTAAATAACCCATAGTTTTAAGCAATATTTTTAGAATCATGATGTTGATCATGCTAATGAGATCTAAATTCTTATAAAGCTTAAAAACTAAAATAGTTCCTAATCATCGGATTACTAAAAAGGGGATTAGTAAATCCGGATAGATTAGTACATATGTTGCTTGCTCATTGGATGAGGATGATTGATCTCATAATCATTTGTGTGGAGACACTAAAGCAAGTATGTAGGTGCTTATTGGAGAATAAGTTCACTGAACGTGACTCGCTATGGAATACCTAATGGAGTTTACTTGCCAGTCAATAGAAATTCCTAATGTGATAGTAGTACAAGTGATCTTTGGACTTGAGATCATCATAGTATCTTGTATGTAATGAATTATACTTTGACTTATTCCTTAAAGCCCTTTAGGGTATATAAAAGGGTATGATTAGGTATAATGAGTTACATATGGAGATAATGAATGATCAATAAAGAATCTATCACCTCTAGTAAAAGAGCAGATATGTCCTATGTGATTCGGTAAATGACAACCTAGGAATCCTTGGCTAAGGTGGAATGAAATTAGAAAGGATTTTCTAATTTGCATTAAATGAAGTTGTGTATTTTCTAATCGAAATACATATAATTAAATAAAATAAGACTTGACAGGAAATTTCATGTCTTATATTTAATTGGGACATTGTATGGTGGAAGGATTGAATTGTACGGTAACTATTTACTCACAGGTTCTTTTATGATTAATGTTGAAATCTATATTATTTGTAAAGTCGTTGATCGCTAGGGAGGCTTATCTCTATTGTAGAATAAATATTATTTATTTAAATAGATTATTAGTTTAATTTATTTATTTAAATAAGATTAGAATTATTCTAATTGATTTATTCACAACCCGTTTAATATGGAGAACCTAAAGGGTCACACCATAAAAGGAAGAATAATTATTTAAGAAGGTAATGACATAATCGTAATAATGCATTAAGTGTAATTAATTTAATCTATGGTGATAGAATAAATTAAATAACTTAATATTTATTATTTAATATTTTGAAAATATTAAATATAAATTAATAAGAGGAGTCTTATTAATATTATTACAATTATTATTATTATTAATTTCTAAAAGAGTTTAGTAATTAATTTAATATTAGTACTCTCACTTATTCCTAATAAGATTAAGAGACAAATTAATTAAATGAATTTAATTAATTATTCCCCATGTGTTAGGAAGCCTAAATTAATTAAAGGAGTTTAATTAATTAAAAGAAATCTCATGTCTAATAGGATTAGAATGATTGACTAATATCTATATAAGAGAAGTCTTATAATAGATATTACTTGATGTAATTTCAATTATTGGAGAGTACTCTTTTTCTATAGAGGATAGAAAGCTAAGCCAACCACCCTCCTTCTTGATAATTCATCTTCTTTGGCGGATCACCTCTAGAGGCCAAACACTTGGGTGGCTAACGTTGATCAAAGGAAGAAATCTAACACAAAAATTCAAGGAGATCACGAAGAACACGGAGTTGAACTCGTACCTGTGAAAGATTCGTTCTACAAGGGTATGATTCCATAACTTCTTATTTATCGTTTTAAATTAATAATTTGCATAAAAGATGATCCAGGTAATGATTTTGTAGAATTTTTTTATACTCTGATATACTATACTTCTGCTAATTTTGCAATTTGATTGCGTCACGATTTCTTACAAACCCAACAGTGGTATCAAAGCCAAACCTTTATGCAATTATTAATTGTTTTGATTTCATATACTTATGGGTATGTATTTAGAATAATTTATTGGGCATAATTAATTGTATAAAATTATTATTTTTATGAAAAAAAAAACTTCGAATTCGTGAACAAATTTTTTTTGGGACGAATCAAGAAGACTTCTTTTTGGACGCGAATTGAAATTTATTTTTTTTCCCGTGGGAACAGGGAAGGCTGATTCGTTTTTTAATTTGAAAAAGTGACCAACAAAGTGACCTGTTAAGGATGAGTCACGCCTCTTTTTTTAATGCAGGAAGAATTGATTAGGTAGGATCTTATTATATATATATATATATATATATATATTATATTCTTAATAATTTTATAATTAAAATAAAGAGTTTATTTTAATCTTGAAATTGGATTTCATGCAAATTAAAATTGTCCATTAAATGATACTCATATATATATGGAATGTTTTAATTCATGAGATGAATATTTATTTATTGATACATATGGTGACATGTATAAAAATAAATGGGGTTGATTATGGACTATTGACCAATGTGATTGAATTTTATTTTAGTTGAATGCTTGAATGAATGAGTTTTATTAAATGGGATCTGCGTACCTTGTCTTCTCTGATTTTTTTTCTCGATGTAAATTCTATCTCCCTCCTATGTACTTCCCCTTGACTGCTGATCAAGGTTTCTATTTAAATAAAATAGTTTAATGTAATAGAAATAGTTAGAATTATCTTGAAGAAATTGGAGACCAAGGAGCAAGTTTTTATGGAGCCTGGGTTTAAATGTAATAGTTACGTTTAAATTTTATCTCTTGCACCCTTAGGTTTGACCTTTTGGTTCACTTGGTAGCTCGAGTGAACCAAACTAGAATAAAAGTCCATAATCAATCTGGGTAGAATATAGTATTCTATATATGCATGCTCTGTGACGCCCCCAAAATAAGTCCAGTCAACCCAACCCATTCTGAGTCGCCTGCTACATGGTACAGAATTCAAATACAAACTTTATATCACACGGTCGTGCAAAATACGACCACACAACTGTGAGTGTCAATATGTAGAAAATATTAATATTCAAACTAAGTCCTCATTACAATTATTATCACACTATTTATCAGAAATAGTGAGGACTACTACTGCTCTAACTCGGACCATCACTCTGTCCCCCGACTAGTCCCTGCGACATTCTTATTTCCTGAAGAGGACAACAGATGAAAAGGGTGAGCTCAACTAGCTCAGTAAAGAATATTATGACTAAGATAACGGAAAATAAATTATCGTTAGTCTTCAACAAATCAGATAAAATATAATGGACAACCAACTTTAGATCAATATTCGCAGCGGAAATAACAATTCATTAGAAGAGTTAAGTAGAGAATGAAGTCTACTATCTTCTATGATTTAAAAGTCCATCATCAATATTTTATCCCTGTAACATCAATCAATATACATCTCGAATCAAATATTCATATTTACACTACAGGCCAAAGATATTCATTTGTATCATCAGTGGTCATGTTCATCTCAACACCTGTCATTTTTGCACTACAAGCCAAAGATATTCATCAGGTAATTATTCATCTTTGCTCTACAGGCCAAAGATATTCAATTATATCACCACTTAGGACTGAAGATGATGAAAAACCATATAAATAACGAATCTAGTGAAATAAATGATAAGATTAAGGATTCGTATTTTAGTTTATTCAAATTCAAGAATATTCCATAATAATACTTTGTGGAGCAAAATTCAAGAATGAAGCTCAAAACTTAGATCCAACCAAAGATAGTAACCATAACAGACAATTTGGACAAATAGAAGAAAATTTAATTTTTTTTCGTGAATAGTGCCGTATACGTGAATAGTAACCCCGACGAAAAAAAAATAAGAATCTCATAATAAAATCCATGCCAATATTTTGGTATAATGATATTTAAAAGAATAACATCATTTACGAAAGAAAATAACATCCCTTACCTCAAAAGAATAGTACCTCTGACTGGAATATCGGATATAATACCGAAGAAAACTTGCAGTGAATACTAATACTCAAAGTATTGAAATACTCAAAAAATACGCTCGATATTATAGAGAGAGAAAACTTCTGATTCTGGTGTGATTTTCAATTCTAACATAAGCACCCTATTTATAGGAAAAGCTTAGGATGCCAAAGTAGACTAAAATAATAAAATATTATTTTTTTTCTTCCGCCGCCGGCTGTGTCTCCCAAAAGCCATCAGCAGTTTTTCAACCAAAAGTGGGGCCCACCTATTAAAAAAATATTTATTTTCCAAAATTTCAATAATTCATAATAAATAGCCCCTTTATCAGAAAAATACAAATTATATATCCTTCTATAGGAAATTTAATTCTCTACAACTTTGTAGAAGGACGTTTTTCCAAATTCCAAACATAAATTATCCGAAATCCATAAACGGATGATTTCCACACCAAAATACTGATAAAAACACATCAGCGCTAATTCCTTCTTTTATCCACAAAATAAATATTTTCTTATCATATAAATCAATAATTAATTATTCACAAATAATATTGTAGAACTACAATATTGATAACCAGGTCGTTCCCAGGAAAGAGGGGGCCTTCCGATAAGGACTTCTCCTTACTGACGCGCAATTAAATAACCCCTCCTAGACAAAACTTCCTTAGACATTGTCAATAATGCTATCTAATAATATTATTCAAATAATATGAATTATTGAGTTGATAATGTGAAATACTGTGCAGTGACAATTATTGAATCAATAATACAAAATATCAACTGTAGCCATTATTGAATCAATCATATAAAATAGCAACGTAGCAATTATTGAGTCAATAAAATATCAATGTAACAATTAATGAGTCAATAATATAAAATATCAACGTAGCAATTATTGAGTCAATAATATAAACTATTGAACAGTAATTACTGTAACAATAATTGAGTAAGTTCCTTCTCACGTAAGACTCAATAATTCGAAATACTGTGCAATACCGTGTGCTACTGTGCAACACCGCGTATCACTATATTTTAACCACCGGGTATTTCAACAGTACTAACGGTAACAACTACGCCGTTATTTTGTAACAAGGTTATTTATGTCGCTTTCTATATCCGACAGTTATTCTGTTGTGGGGCCCACAAATAGCTGCTCCGTCGTACGAATATTCCCCGACAACAAGAATATTCCACGACCAAACGAATATTCCCCGACAACCAGAATATTTTATAACCACTTGCTCATTTTAAAATATTTGCACATTTCACCCATAACTTTCACATTTATCAATCAACACCTTACTATTTCGAAATAATATATAAAGAAAATTAAATCTTTATTCATAAAAGTTGGGGTCTTACAACCTCCACTCCTTATGAAATTTCGTCCTCGAAATTAACGTACGTACCTGGTATGTCGAAAAGGTGAGGATACCTCGCTTTCATTTCCGATTCCAACTCCCAGGTCATTTCCTCAATTGCATGGTTTCTCCACAAAACTTTAACTTGAGGTATAATTTTTGAGCGTAGGACATGCTCCTTCCTATCCAAGATCTTGACAGGTACCTCCTCGTACGTTAAATCTTCGGCTATCTCGTCTGGTTCTAACTCAATAATGCGGTTTGGATCCTTCACATATTTACGTAACACGGATATGTGAAACACGTTATGAACACGAGACATGCTTGGAGGTAAAGCGAGTCTATAGGCCACATTTCCTACTCGGTCAAGAATCTCAAATGGACCAATGAATCATGGATTGAGCTTTCCTCTCTTCCCAAACCTTGTAACTCCTTTCCACGGAGCAACACGTAATAACACATGGTCCCCAACATTAAATTCCACGTCCTTTCGATGAAGATCCGCATAACTCTTTTGTCGATCTTGTGCTGTTTGTATACGTTGTCGGATTATTTGGATCTTTTCCGTAGTCATACGTACTAACTCCGGTCCCAACAATGTTGTTTCACCCACCTCGTTCTAACATACTGGAGAGCGACACTTTCGTCCATACAACGCTTCGAATGGAGCCACGCCTATACTTGCCTGTTAACTGTTATTGTAGGAGAATTCCACCAATGGTAAATACTTATCCCAACTCCCTTTGAAGTCTAGAACACAGAGTCTCAATAGATCTTTAAGAGTTTGAATAGTCCTTTCCGATTGTCATCCTGTTTGAGGATGATAAGCCGAACTGAATCGTAAATTCGTGCCCATAGCTTTCTGCAAACTGATCCAAAATCGTGAAGTAAATCTGGGGTCACGATCCGAAACTATGGATACTGGCATGCCATGCAATCTCACAATCTCATTCACGTACATATGAGCAAGACGTTCAAGGGAATAAGTCTCTCGTATCGGCAAGAAATGAGCAGACTTGGTTAATCTATCAACAATAACCCAAATCGCATCTATGCCTTGAGAAACCTTGGGAAGACCCGTAACGAAATCCATCGTAATGCGTTCCCACTTCCATTTCAGAATCTCCAGTGGTTGCAATGGACCCTTCGGTACTTGATGCTCCGCCTTTACACGTTGACAAGTTAAACATCTCGAAATAAACTCTGCGATCTCTCTCTTCATATTGCTCCACCAAAATGTATGTCGAAGATCACGATACATTTTGGTACTCCCAGGATGGATTGCGAATGGTGTGTTGTGTGCCTCCATCATGATTCTATGCTTCAAGTCAGAATCGTTAGGAACACACAGTCTGGAGTTGACTCGAAGTATTCCCTCTTCATCGATTCTTGCTTCTGGAATGGCACCTTCTTGCACCTTCTTCTTCATCTTCATCAGTTCCGGATCAGTAGCTTGAGCAGCTTTAACTTTATCAATCAAAGCTGGTTCTACGCGTATACTTGACATCATCGCATTCGTTTCCACATATGATCTTCTACTCAACGCGTCAGCTACCACGTTCGCTTTTCCAGGATGGTATTGGATGGTATGATCGTAATCTTTCAACAGCTCAAGCCAACGTCGTTGCCGTATGTTGAGTTCCTTCTGAGTGAAGAAATATTTAAGGCTTTTATGATCTGCATAGATCTCCACTTTCTCTCCGTACAAGTAATGTCTCCAGATCTTCAACGTGAAAACGACTGCTGCCAACTCTAGATCATGAGTAGGATAATTCATCTCATATTCTTTGAGTTGTCGCGAGGCATAGGCTATGACTTTCCCATGTTGCATGAGAACACATCCTAACCCTTTGCCCGAAGCATCGCTGTAGATAACAAATCCATCCGAACCAGATGGTATTGTCAGAACAGGTGCCGAGATAGGTCTCCTCTTGAGCTCTTGGAAGCTCTTCTCGCATTCCTCGCTCCAAACGAATTTTGTATCTTTTCGAGTCAACTGAGTTAATGGAGTAGTGATTCGAGAAAATCCCTCTACGAACCTCCGATAATAACCAGCTAAGCCCAGAAAGCTTCGTACTTCGGTCACCGACTTAGGTTGCTCCCAGCTTTGTATTGCTTCAATCTTCGCCGGGTCAACAGATACTCCACGTTTCGATACCACGTGCCCAAGGAATGCTACTTCCTCAAGCCAGAACTCGCATTTCTTCAGCTTGGCATATAGCTTGTTCTCACGAAGCTTTTGAAGTACTAACTTCAAATGGTGTTCATGATCTTCACGGCTTTTAGAATAAATGAGGATGTCATCAATAAAGACAACAACGAACTGATCCAAATATTCCTTAAATACACGGTTCATCATATCCATGCAAGCAGCAGGAGCATTAGTCAATCCAAAAGACATGACTAAGAACTCATAATGTCCGTACCGTGTTCTGAAAGCAGTCTTTGGAATATCCTCAGTTTTAATCTTCAACTGATGATATCCAGAACGAAGATCGATCTTTGAAAAGAATTGCGCTCCTTGCAATTGGTCGAACAGGTCATCAATACGAGGTAGCGGATACCTATTCTTGATGGTGACATGGTTCAACTCCCGATAGTCAATACAAAGTCGCATACTCCCGTCTTTCTTCTTTACGAATAAAACAGGAGCACCCCAAGGAGACGTACTAGGACGAATAAAATCGAAGTCTAACAATTCTTGTAATTGGATCTTTAACTCTTGAAGTTCAATAGGAGCCATTCGATATGGGATTTTAGAAATGGGATTTGTACCGGGCTCAAGGTCAATAAAGAATTCAACTTCACGTTCTGGGGGTAGACTGGGAAGTTCTTCGGGAAATACATCAGGAAATTCATTTACAACAGAAATATTATTCAAATCTGACGTATTCTGGTTTAGATCAGTGACATGAGCTAAGAAAGCTTGACATCCATTTTTCAATAAACGAATAGCCTTGGGATTTGAAATGATATTGACTGATTTTAGTGGTTTGGTGGTTTGGATTCGCACAACAGGTTGATTAGGAATATGAAAACTAACAACCTTACGAAAACAATCAATTTTGGCATGGTAAGTGGTTAACCAGTCAACTCCTAAAATCACGTCAAATGCAAGTATTTTCAAAAATATAAGATCAACAAGTAAGGTAAGGGTACCAATCTGAATTAAGCAAGATTTGTAAACTGTGGATGTAACAAAGGTTTCTCCCAACGGAGTTTCAACAGATAAGTCAAAGTCTAATTTATCAGAAGTCAAGTTCAAACGTTGAGCACAAGCAGGTGAAATAAAGGAATGGGTAGCACCGGTATCTAACAAGGTGTAAACTTCGCAAGAGTTTATAATTAGCTTACCCGTAATCACCTCGTGTGGGTTCCTCGCGTTTTGGGCTGTCACGACAAACGCTCTTCCAAGAATCACCGACTTTGACTTGTCCGAAACCGCCTTTGGAATCACCACTCCCGCTGGATTTGGTTTCGCAATAGGACAATCTCGAGCTATATGTCCTTCTTTTCCACAGTTATAACATGCTTTGAACTGTTATGGGCAGTTTGGGCTGATGTGTCCTTCTTTCCCGCATTTATAGCATACGACCGGTGGTCGTTCTCCTCCCCTAGAAACAGTTGATGCTGGTGCTGATGTTGACGTCTTCACGTTCTCATTATTGTACATTCTCTTCTTGAAATCTCCCCCCGATTCGCTTCTTCTACTATCATGGCCACGATTACCACCGGAGTGGTTACCGCTTCTGTCATATTTTCCTCCTCGCTGGTTGTCATTACTCCGATGACTGCTACCACCGGTACGACCTTGGTTGTGGTCCCTCGGTTGAACATAATCATTATCTAGTTCTAATAACTGGGCCCTGTTTACTACATCTGAATATAAAGAAAATTTATGAGAAATGAGGTATTGACGTATTTCGGGTTTCAAACCTCTCAGAAACATCCGCGTCATACGTTCCTCATTCTCCACCAAATGAGGTGCAAACTTGGACAGCTCCGCGAACTTAGCCTCGTACTGGGATACCGTCATGTTATTTTGCTCGAGTCTGATAAACTCTACTTCCTTCATATGACGAATACTTTCAGGAAAGTACTTGTCATTGAACAGTTTCTGGAAAGCTTCCCAAGACATCTTGAGTGCGGCAGGCTGGGTACGTTTCACAGATTCCCACCAGTAATCTGCCTCTCCACGGAACATAAACGTGGCGAATGGAACCTTCTGTTCCTCCGTACATCCCAAGACATCAAATATCTTGGTAATTTGCTTAATCCACGTCTCTTCCTTGATTAGGTCCGGCTTGCCCAGAAACTCTGGTGGTCCCAATTCTTTGAACTGCTTGGCAGTGACAACTCGCGTGTTGTTATTATCTCCACCTGTATGTTGCACACGAGTCTCCCTTGTCTGGTTTTGCATAAACTGCAAAAAACTTTTAAACATCTCATCGTTTATCGTCTGACCAGCCTTGTTTTCAGGATGAACATTGCCTTCTTGTTGCACGTTCTCCTGGTTAGTGATTAAAGGTGTCTCCACGGTCTCATTCACTTCGTTGTTAACATTCTCAGCTGCCATTCTCAAATACTACTATAAAACAAGGATTAATTAAACAAATCAACATATCACATATTAACCCTATGCTCTGACTGACTAATTAAATATCACATAAGCTTAAGTAGGACACACTAGCGAAGGATTTACTCGTCTCTCCCCTCCTAGTTCTATTTCCCGATCTCCACCAGAGATCATATCCCTAAGCTCTGATACCAACTGTGACGCCCCCAGAATAGGTCCAGTCAACCCAACCCATTCTGAGTCGCCAAATACATGGTACAGAATTCAAATACAAACTTTATATCACATGATCGTGCAAAATACGACCACACAACTGTGAGTGTCAATACAAATATGTAAAAAATATTAATTTTCAAACTAAGTCCTCATTATAATTATTATCACACTATTTATCAGAAATAGTGAGGACTACTACTGCTCTAACTCGGACCATCACTCTGTCCCCCGACTAGTCCCTGCGACATTCTCATTTCCTGAAGAGGACAACAGATGAAAAGGGTGAGCTCAACTAGCTCAGTAAAGAATATTATGACTAAGATAACGGAAAATAAATTATCGTTAGTCTTCAACAAATCAGATAAAATATAATGGACAACCAACTTTAGATCAATATTCGCAGCGGAAATAACAATTCATTAGAAGAGTTAAGTAGAGAATGAAGTCTACTATCTTCTATGATTTAAAAGTCCATCATCAATATTTTATCCCTGTAACATCAATCAATATACATCTCGAATCAAATATTCATCTTTGCACTACAGGCCAAAGATATTCATTTGTATCATCAGTGGTCATGTTCATCTCAACACCTGTCATCTTTGCACTACAGGCCAAAGATATTCATCAGGTAATCATTCATCTTTGCTCTACAGGCCAAAGATATTCAATTATATCACCACTTAGGACTGAAGATGATGAAAAACCATATAAATAACGAATCCAGTGAAATAAATGATAAGATTAAGGATTCGTATTTTAGTTTATTCAAATTCAAGAATATTCCATAATAATACTTTGTGGAGCAAAATTCAAGAATGAAGCTCAAAACTTAGATCCAACCAAAGATAGTAACCATAACAGACAATTTGGACAAATAGAAGAAAATTTAATTTTTTTTCGTGAATAGTGCCGTATACGTGAATAGTAACCCCGACGAAAAAAAAATAAGAATCTCATAATAAAATCCATGCCAATATTTTGGTATAATGATATTTAAAAGAATAACATCATTTACGAAAGAAAATAACATCCCTTACCTCAAAAGAATAGTACCTCTGACTGGAATATCGGATATAATACCGAAGGAAACTTGCACTGAATACTAATACTCAAAGTATTGAAATATTCACAAATATACGCTCGATATTATAGAGAGAGAAAACTTCTGATTCTGGTGTGATTTTCAATTCTAACCTAAGCACCCTATTTATAGGAAAAGCTTAGGATTCCAAAGTAGACTAAAATAATAAAATATTATTTTTTTTTCTTCCGCCGCCGGCTACTTCTCCCAAAAGCCATCAGCATTTTTTCAACCAAAAGTGGGGCCCACCCATTAAAAAAAATATTTATTTTTCAAAACTTCAATAATTCATAACAAATAGCACCTTTGTCAGAAAAATACAAATTCTATATCTGTCTATAGGAAATTTAATTCTCTACAACTTTGTAGAAGAAAGTTTTTCCAAATTCCAAACATAAATTATCCGAAATTCATAAACGGATGATTTTTCACACCAAAATATTGATAAAAACACATCAGCGCCAATTCCTTCTTTTATCCACAAAATAAATATTTCCTTATCATATAAATCAATAATTAATTATTCACAAATAATATTATAAAACTACAATATTGACAACCAGGTCGTTCCCAAGAAAGATGGGGCCTTCCGATAAGGACTTCTCCTTACTGGCGCGCAATTAAATAACCCCTCCTAGACAGAACTTCCTTAGACATTATCAATAATGCTATCTAATAATATTATTCAAATAATATGAATTATTGAGTTGATAATGTGAAATACTGTGCAGTGACAATTATTGAATCAATAATACAAAATATCAACTGTAGCCATTATTGAATCAATCATATAAAATAGCAACGTAGCAATTATTGAGTCAATAAAATATCAATGTAACAATTATTGAGTCAATAATATAAAATATCAATGTAGCAATTATTGAGTCAATAATATAAACTATTGAACAGTAATTACTGTAACAATAATTGAATAAGTTCCTTTTCACGTAAGACTCAATAATTCGAAATACTGTGCAATACCGTGTGCTACTGTGCAACACCGCGTATCACTGTATTTTAACCACCGGGTATTTCAACAGTACTAACGGTAACAACTACGTCGTTATTTTGTAAAAAGGTTATTTATGTCGCTTTCTATATCCGACAGTTATTTTGTTGTGGGGCCCACAAATAGCTGCTCTGTCGTACGAATATTCCCCGACAACAAGAATATTCCACGACCAAACGAATATTCCCCGACAACCAGAATATTTTATAACCACTTGCTCATTTTAAAATATTTGCACATTTCACCCATAACTTTCACATTTATTAATCAACACCTTACTATTTCGAAATAATATATAAAGAAAATTAAATCTTTATTCATAAAAGTTGGGGTCTTACATGCTAAGTATTATATATATTATATTTTATGCAAACATACTTTGTATGTTTAATAAAATAACGCGTATTTTATATATATATGTGCATGCGCGCTAAACAAGATGAGACAAATAACAACAAACCCCTCAATGAAATAATATTAAGTCCGAAGCGTTCAAAGATATTTGGAATATCGAACGTCGCCTTCTAGCATGATAAATTAATAGAGTATTAAATATTTAATATGAGCTTGTTGTGCTATCCACAAGGCTAGTATTGAGTATTTAAGATGTTAATTAATTACATTTGATGCTTATCAAGAAAATTGAACAATCTAGTTTTGTTGTGCTATCCACAAGGACGAATATTTTTCTTTTTTGAATTTATGAAAGTGCTAGGCTGGACTTAACTTAAATCATTTTAGTTCGGATGTGCACACACTTGACCATTATGATTTAAGAGGCAAAATAAAAGGAGTTACATGGTGATGTAATTGACAAGAGTTGACTACCTATTTATTTGTATATCACTTGTTGTGCTATCCACAAGGTTATATACATTTGAAATGGGATCCTTAATCTCACTAGCAAATCTTTAATTAGATGTTGTCGAACTATATAAGTGAGGGTAATATAGTTTGATGAAAATAGTGGGAGATACCAATTTAAAATAAAGACCTAAATTTATTTTGGTATGCAAAATTAATTAAATGAATGTTTGCTAAAATGTTGTCTTTTCGCATATAGAAATTTAAAAAATGTCAAAATCACTAATTTCACTGCGTAGCATACTTGATGCTAATAAACTAATCAGACCAAATTATACGGACTGGTTAAGGAATCTGAGAATAGTTCTCACTGCTGAAAAGATTTCTTATGTTCTAAATTCACCTGTCTCTGGAACTGTTCCAGAATCAGTATCTGAGGAAGAAATTGCCACCATTGTAAAGTGGCAAAATGACGCATCTGTGGCTCAATGCATCATGCTAGCATCCTTGAATAACGAGCTTCAGCGTCAGCATGAAAACATGGATTCTCTTACTATGTTGCTTCACCTCAAGGAGTTGTATGGTGAACAAAGTAGGACTGCTAGATATGAGATATCTAAGGAGCTCTTCCAATCTCGGATGACCAAGGGTAAGGTGAACATAAAGGAACAAAAGAAACCTAATTCAGCTAGCAAAGGAATGTGCTTCCATTGCAACGAGCCGGGTCATTGGAAGAGGAACTGCAAGAAGTTTTTGGCAGAGAAGAATCTTGGAGAAGCTTCGACTTCCAATCAAGGTTTGTTCATGATTGAAATTAATTTTTCAGAAAGTCAAAATTTTACTTGGGTATTGGATACTGGCTGTGGTTCTCATATATGTAATAATGTGAAGGGACTGGTCAGAAGTAGAAAGCTTAACAAGGATGAGGTTGTCCTATGAGTGGAAAATGGAGCAAAGGTTGCTGCATTAGCTGTAGGCACTTATTATTTAGCACAGCCTACGGGCAAATCCATTTATTTAAATAATTATTATTTTATTTTGAATATCATTAGAAACATTATTTCTATTTTCATATTATATATTAATGGATTTGACATTATAATAAAGAACAACAGTTGTTCTATTTATAAAAGAAATGTTTTATATGGTGTTGGTAATTTGCAAAATGGACTTTATATACTTGACTTGCATGAAAATATACTTCAAATAGAACAAACTAAGAAAAGGAAAAGAGATGATATTAGTTATACCTATATGTGGCACTGCAGACTCGGTCATATTAATGAAACAAAATTATCCAAGTTGCATAAGGATGGGCCCTTAGAGCTATCTGATTATGAATCATATCCAACTTGTGAATCTTGTCTCATGGGTAAAATGACTAAATCTCCTTTTAGTGGAAAAGGAGAAAAAGTTATAGAGTTGTTAGCGTTAGTTCACATAGACGTTTGTGGACCTATGACAACGAATGCACAGGGTGGGTATTCTTATTTTATTACTTTCACTGATGATCACTCAAGATTTGGATATGTGTATTTAATGAAATACAAATCAGAATTATTTGAAAAGTTCAAAGAGTTCAGAAGTGAAGTAAAGAAATAAACGGGCAAGAGTATTAAGATTCTTCGATCAGATCGAGGTGGTGAATACTTAAGCAGTGAGTTTCTCGATTGTCTCAAAGAAAATGGTATAATTTCACAATGGACTCCACCAGGTACACCACAGTTAAATGGAGTATCTAAAAGGAGAAATCGAACATTGTTGGAGATGGTTCGTTCCATGATGAGTTTTACCGATCTTCCAATTTTATTCTGGGGTCATGCCCTAGAAACAGCTACATAGCTACTAAATAAGGTATCCACCAAATTCGTCCCCAAGACTCCATATGAGATGTGGACAGGGAGGAAACCTAGTCTTAAGCATGTTAAGATTTAGGGATATCCAACTTATGTGAAAAGATTTCAAAATGATAAGCTTGGGACAAGATCTGATAAGTTCACATTTGTGGATATCCTAAAGAATGTTTGGGATACTATTTCTACAATCCTACTGAATAAAAGGTGTTTGTTGCGAAACACGTTGTCTTCTTGGAAAATGAGTTTATCCTTGAAGGGGCTAGTGGGAGAAAAATAGATCTTGAAGAAATTCAAGAATCACAAACCACTACAAATCAAGTGGATGAACTTGTGCAAGTAGAGACACCTACTGTATAACACCCTATTCGTAAATCTAGAAAGGTACCAAAGATACCTGAAAGGTATGAACTTATCATAGAGGATGACGATGAGGTACACATCATGGATGATGATGATCCATTGAATTATGAACAGACTATGAGTAATAAAGACTCAGAGAAATAGTAGATGACCATAAAATTTAAAATGGATTTTGAAGCTATGCTCAAGTCCATTTGGAATTTACTTGCGATTGCAGCTTATTATTGTTTAATCTGGAAAAATGGACGTGGAGACGTCCTTCCTCAAATATACATTATTAGAGGAGAATATATATATGATATAACTAGATAGTTTTTTGTTTCAATGGTTAAAGCAAATCATGTATATGAGCTACAACAATCCATTCATGGATTGAAGCAAGATTCTAATAGATGGAACATTCGTTTTGATGAGACAATCAAAGAGTTTGAATTTATCAAAAATGAGGGTGAACCATGTGTGTACAAGAAGGTTAGTGGGAGCGCTATTTTATTCCTTGTATTATATGTTTATGATATATTACTGATAGGGAATGAAATTCCTATGCTAAAATCGATCAAAACAAAGTTGTCTAAACATTCCTCCATGAATGATTTGGGTAGAACATCCCACATTGGGGATATAAATCTTTATTGATATATTTAAAAGGATGTTCGACTAAACCCAAGGAAACATATATTCATTAGATGCTAAAGGCGTTTAGTATGACAAACTCCAAAAGGTGTCTCATGATGATGAGCCATGGAGTGAATCTCTTTAAAATTATCCTCAATAAAAGAGAGATCGCATGAGCTACTATCATGTATGCAATGAAATATACGAGACTTGATGTTAATCAATCATATTCTAAAGAAGATCACTGTGAGACAGTGATAAACATCTTAAAGTACTTAACTAACACTAAGGATGTCATCATATCACATGATGAGTCTGAATTAAACTAGAGTGCTAAACAGACTCAAGTTTTCAGACTGACCAAGATGATATCAAATCCACTTTAGGGTAAGTCGTTACCTTGAAAGATGGTGTAGTAAATTGGAAAGGTTCCAAACAACAAAATGATGCTGCTTTAATGACAAAGACAAAGTATATAACTATAAGTGAAGCTGCAAGTTGATGTTTCGGATGAAAAGTTTATTACAGAACTAGGAATAGTTCCTAAGTCTCATCTTGAATCTAAACATGTGTTGCGGCACTTTGATTAAATAAATCATTGAAAGAGGAGCATATAGACTCTCCAGATAACATTGCAGATCCATTTACTAAAGCTTTAACACGACAGCAGATTTGATCGTCACTTAGAGAAGATGGGTATGAAATACCATTGTGATTGGCTTTCTTGCAAGTGAGAGATTGATAGTAGTGTGCATACAAGCCAATCATGTATGATGATAAAGAACATACTTCGTAAATAATTTTATTTATTTATTAACAAAATATTTATTTATTAAAGTTATTTAATTATCTACATGGTGCTATTTTTATAATATGTAAATAATCCATAATTTTAGACAATGCTTTTAGAATCATGATGTTGATCATGCTAATGAGATCTAAATTTTTAGAAAGCTTAAAAACTAAAATAGTTCCTAATCATAGAATTACTAAAAATGGGATTAGTAAATCCGGATAGATTAGTATATATGTTGCTTGCTCATTGGATGAGGATGATTGATCTCATAATCATTTGTGTGGAGACACTAAAATAAGTATGTATGTGCTTATTGGAGAATAAGTTCAATGAACGTGGCTCACTATGGAATACCTAATGGAGTTTTACTTACCTGTCAATAGAAATTCCTAATGTGATAGTAGTACAAGTGATCCTTGGATTTGAGATCATCATAGTATCTTGTATATAATGAATTATACTTTAGCTTATTCCTTAAAGCCCTTTAAGTTATATAAAAGGGTATGCTTGGGTATAATGAGTTACATATGAAGATAATAAATGATCAATAAAGAATCTACCACCTCTAGTAAAAGAGGAGATATGCCCTATGTGATTAAGTAAATGACAACCCAGGAATCCTTGGCCAATGTGAAATGAAATTAGAAAGGAGTTTCAAATTTGCATTAAATGGATTTGTGCATTTTCTAATCAAAATACATATAATTAAATAAAATAAGACTTGACAGTAATTTCATGTCTTATATTTAATTGGGACATTGTATGGTAGAAGCATTGAATTGTACGGTAACTATTTACTCACAGGTTCTTTTATGATTAATGTTGAAATATATATTATCTAAAAAGTCGTTGATCGCTAGGGAGGCTTATCCTTATTGTAGAATAAATATTATTTATTTAAATAGATTATTAGTTTAATTTATTTATTTAAATAAGATTAGAATTGTTCTAATTGATTTATTCAGAACCGGTTTAATATGGAGAACCTAAAAGGTCACACCATAAAAGGAAGAATAATTATTTAAGAAGGTAATGGCATAATCGTAATAATGCATTAAGTGTAATTAATTTAATCTATGGTGATAGAATAAATTAAATAGCTTAATGTTTATTATTTAATATTTTGGAAATATTAAATATAAATTAATAAGAGGAGTCTTATTAATATTATTACAATTATTACAATTATTAATTTCTAAAGGAGTTTAGTAATTAATTTAATATTAGTACTCTCATTTATTCCTAATAAGACTAGGAGACAAAATAATTAAATGAATTTAATTAATTATTCCCCATGTGGTAGGAAGCCTAAATTAATTAAAGGAGTTTAATTAATTAAAAGAAATCTCATGTCTAATAGGATTAGAAGGGTTGACCAATATCTATATAAGAGTAGTCTTATAATTGATATTACTTGATGCAATTCTAATTGTTGGATAGTACTCCTTTTCTATAGAGGATAGAAAGCTAAGCCAACCACCCTCCTTCTTGATAATTCATCTTTCTTGGTGGATCATCTCTAGAGGCCAAACACTTGGGTGGCTAACGTTGATCAAAGGAAGGAATCTAACCCAAAAATTTAAGGAGATCACGAAGAACAAGGAGTTGAATTCGTACCCTTGGAAGCTTCGTTCTACAAGGGTATGATTCCATAACTTCTTATTTATCATTTTAAATTAATAATTTGCATAAAGGATGATCCGGGTAATGATTTTGTAGAAATTTTTTAAACTGTGATATACCATGCTTCCGTTATTTTTGTAATTTGATTGCTTCACGATTTCGTACAAACCCAACAGAGTCTACAAGAAAGAATGGGGACACAGCTAAGGTTAAGTACCGCGTATCATCTACAGATAGATGGGCAAAGCGAGAGAACTATTCAATCACTAGAGGACATGCTTAGAGGCTTTGTGATGAACTTCAGAAGAAGCTAGGAAGATCATTTTCCATTAGTAGAGTTTGTGTATAACAATAGTTATCATCCAAGCAATGGAATGCCGCCGTATGAAGCCCTGTATGGAAGGAAATGCAGAACGCCCTTATGTTGGGACGAGGTAGGTGAACGAAGACTGTTGGGGACAGAATTGGTGCAGCATACCGTAGAGACCATCAGAGTGATAAGAGCTCGACTGGTAGAAGCTCAAGATCTACAAAAGAAGTACGCAGATCTTCATCGCAAGAAAAGAGACTTTGAAGTAGGAAGTTATGCATTTTTGAAAGTATCTCCTTGGAAGGGGAAGATAAGATTTGGGAAGAAATGTAAATTGAGTCCGAGGTTTATTGGACCATTCGAAACACTAAAGAAGATAAGTGAAGTGGCATACGAGGTAGCTCTATCTCCTTAACTGAAACATATTCACAATGTGTTTCATATGTCAGTGTTACGTCCGTACAAGCCAGATTACAAGCATGTAATATCATATGAGCCGATTCAAGTCGAGAAGGACTTATCATACGAGGAGATTCCTATAGAAATTTTAGATAAGAAAGAGCAGAAGTTAAGAAATAAGGTTATAAATTCTGTCAAAGTTCTATGGAGGAACCACAACGCTGAGGAAGCTAAGTGGGAACTTGAGGAAAAGTGGAGGAAGAATTATCCAAATCTTTTTTAGTAACCTTATGTGAAATTCCGAGGAGAAAATTCTTATAAGGAGGGAAGAATGTAATAACCAAGAATTCTAAGTCACTTTGTAAATAGATATATTAATTAAATATTAGTGATATTAAAAACATTGTGACATGTGTGGAATGAATAATGGGTTCAATGAATATGTGTACTTTAATTATGTATATGCGTTCATTTATTTTATAGAAAGTAAATTAAGAAGAAAGATTATGTAACCTAATTTTTATATTAGGTATGAGAATTGAATAACCTAAGGGTTATAGTATGGGAGAATGTTAGTATTAAAAATATATACTAACCCTAAGAGATTTATTTTAAATATATCTCAACTAATTAATTTTATAACGTAATTAAAGCAAGTCTAATTGAGTTATGAAATTAAATGAACATGAGTAATAAATTAAATTACAAAAGTGGGGAATGAAAACTCTAATTTAATAATTAGGGTAAGATTAATTAAAAGTAATGGAACAATATTGAATTACATGACCCAAATTAATTAAATGTGAGCCTAAAACATTAAATACAATGGCCCAATTCTTGGCCCAATTAGAGAGGGACATGTTGGGCATTTACTTAACTGAATAAAGAATTAAAAAGTAAATAAAATGGATGAATATAAGGCCACATGGCCGGTCATGATGAGGAAGATAAAGAGAGCAAGTAATGTGTCATTTTGTCAAAAAGTGAATTACCTACTCCAACAACTCTCACATGTGTCACACTTATAAGCATGCCACCATTTTACTCTTTCTTGCAAGTAATAACTTAATAAATGAGAGAGAGAAAGGGAATGTTTGTGGTGAATGAATCTAAGTATACATATCATAAGTATATCTATTTTACAAACCAACAAAAATCTATCTCTTTCTTATCATTTTATTTAACTAACAAAAGCTAGAAAGAGAGAGAGAGGGAGAGAGAGAAAATTTGGTGGAAAGAAAAAAAGGCAGAAGAAGAGTTCTACTCTTAATGCATCCTAGATTGATTACATATTGTGGTTGGACAAGGAGGGTAGCTCACAAATCAAGGTATAAACACTTTTTATCATAGTTATTTTTAGTTATTTGAATCAAAACTTGAATCTATGGTTTCATCTTCTCAAATTCTTAGATCTACATATGTATAAGTGTTATATGTTTAGATCTATCACTTTTGAATGTCAAAAGTTAGATTAAAAGCAAGAAAAAGGAAACTATGTTTCAAAAGTTATAAAACTTTAATTTTTCTTAGCATAGATTATGTTTTGCTTGGATTTGGTGTATGTTTGGTGTAATAGATCGTGGATCATAGTGGATCTTTGATCTTAAGATATATTAGTATGTATTATAATGGTTTATGATGACAAATGTTAGATTAATCAAGAGATCATGAAAATTTTCTTACAAAACACAAAGTTAGAAAATCAAATTTTTGAGAAAACGGAACATGAAATTCAAACGACCATATCTCTCATTGTTTTTTGAATTTTTTAGTGTGGTTAATTTTTGGAGTTAGATCCATAAGTCTTTTAATTTTTTCAAGTGGAATCACTGAAAAATTAAATGTGAATTTTGGTGTAGACTGTTTTTAACAAAGGATGCCAAAACTAAAAATGACTTAAAGTAGGCTGTCCAGAAATTTATGGGACTATTTTGGCCACTTAATTTTTGAAATAAAATCAGGCCTTTTGGAACATGAAAATATATGAGATAAAGTAGCTTGTGTCCAAAAATGAGCTCATTCTGACTTAAATTGAGCAAGTTATGACCATTTCAATATTGGTGTTTTTTGACAAAATCGCTATAACCGAAGTTGTATAACTCCGATGGCCACGAAATTTAAACTGGAGGCTTACGTTAACATGTGTAAGATCCTGCCAAGAGTTGAGAATTTTTGGAGTTAAGCGTGAGGTAGTTATTTTCTTAAGGAATTAACTAGAATTTGTTTTTGTAAAAATACTAAAGCAAATTGAAAAATTCCTAAAAAATTATTTTTGTGTATGGAATACATGTATTTATGTGTGGAAAAAAGATTAAAAAAATAATAAGATTATTAGGTTAAAAAAAGGGAATTCAGCTTGCTGGATTGGTGTTTAGTTGAATCCAGGCTGCTGGATTGGCATCTAGGTTATTAGAATTTTAATCCAGGCTGCTGGATTAGAATCCAGTTTGAATCCAGGTTGCTGGATTAGCATCTGGATTGTTGGAATTAGAATCCAGTTTGCTGGATTGGGGTATTTAACCTACTACGTAATAAAGAAGAGCTTATATAAGGAGGGATTAAGCAATGAAGTGATTAAAAGGTTATCGAAGAGTAACAATAACACTAAGACTTTAACGTAATATCTAATACTTAACTATATGATTAAATGTTAGACAATTTAACATAGAATAATGAGATTATAAGTGAGTATATGCTATGACTGATTGAAAGATCTATTATAGGTCTTTTCTCTAAGAAGCTAAACTAAATTGCGTAGCAGTAGATCGCGATTGAGGCAAGTTCTCTAACTCAAACTCGAGTTATATTCCAAAGCATGTTAGTGAATAGTTATTGATGATTATTCACATCCTTACTGATTGTTAATAAATCACACTTAGTGAAATTAAATTCCTGTTCCACTATTATTAAACTATGAATTAGTTAAAGTTCTTTCATTCATGAACTGTTTATGATATGGATCTATGCTAGTTGTATCAGCTAGATCAAGCATGTTTAAATTTTTTCAATCAAATATGCTTTGAAAACGGTGCCTAAACAATTGAAATGGTAAGGACTCTTAACTGAGAAAAATAACAGTTTGACTAAAGCATTATTGGACAATAATTGTTGCTAGTATATTGAGTGATTCTGCATATTTCATCGGGTAGGAAAGGCTGATCCCCTTGACTACCAAACTTTATTAAAAGGACCAGTTTAAATACTGACAACCTTAGTATATGTTCATGGTTATTTAAAACCACTCAGCATCTGTTATTCATTTATTCGAATATACAGTTATAGAGATGTAATTCATGTTCTTTCACAATCGATTATCTTGTTGAACATTGAAAGCTAAATTCTTTTCTAATCATGATATATCTTCTTTAAATTTAAACTTTCTAAGTAAATTAGTTGCTTACCCTTGCTATATCATGACAATTGTTGCAGCTAAACCAGAATCATCTAAGAAGAACAAGGGCAAAGGAAAGGTTCAGGAATAGTTAATATAAATGTATATGTATCATGAGATACAATGTTTGATGGGTTATAAATCTTTTGTGTTATTATATGTAACTTAAGTAAGGTATGTTTAAGTTAAGATAATAAACCTTGGGATATATTTGTAAGACTTTATTATAATGAACAATGTATGTTTATTATTCCGCAATAGTATATATAATGCTTATGATGATGATGTATCGTGAGCACTGAATCCGAGGTTAGAGAACCCGAATTTGGGGGCGTCACAATGTTTAGCAAACTCATACTTGATATTAAAGTCTTTCAGTTAAATGTATGAGTAGATAGTAGTACAGTGTAGCACCATATCTAGGGTTTGAAGGTACCCGAATTTGGGGGTGTCACAGGTTGGTATCAAAGCCTTAGGTTATATAACTTAAGGGATAAAAACTTTAGGTTCTAACCTAGAAAAAGAGAAGTAGAAGTTAGAAGTAAACAAACTCGGGTAGAGTTGTGAAAGAAGATAGTAACCTTAAACATATTAAATGTGATATATTTTGATTGTATACTAATCCAGTTAATTATGTTTTATTGTAGATAACAGGAATAATGAACATGTTTAATAAAGTACATGAGGTTAGCAAGGATTCAGTCAACTTTATAGAGGTTGTACCAATGCCGGTAGCAGAGGTATCCATGATAATTATAGAGGAGATTGATATAGAAGAAGAAGACCCATCCGAGTATTCTAACAACTTTGACTTTGCATCATTGTTCGAGGGTATGTCGGAGGAGGAAGTTGAGTCAGTGCCGATTAATACGGTACTGCCTACTGAAGAGGTGGAGAATTCTACACCGGAATAGTCCATGAAAATGTTGTTCATGGAAATATTGGACATAAATGTCCAACTGAGTAAGGAGGTCTGTGACCTCAAGAAAGTAGTCGATGATGTGGTAGAAGATAGAGAAGATATGGAGATCTTCTGGGAGGCCGAGCATGACGAGAAAGTGCTGGCTAAAGATAAAGTCCGGGACTTGAAACAAGAGGTCCAGGACCTAAAAGTTGAGCTTCTGAACAAGAAGCAGAAAATAGGTCGGATGTCCTATATTCATAGGTTTTCGCACGAGGATTACCACCAGCAGATTGTTGAGTATCCTATGGAAGAAGGACAGACTCGGCATACGATTAGCCGGAACGTTGTGGCCGGTATGGCCGATACGGATTACATGAATGCCGTGAGGCAGTTGTAGTTCCGTAGTATGTATAGAAGAGATAGCGATGTAAATAGCTATGTAAATTTTTGTATAGCTAGTAATAACGTAAAACCCTCGTTTTTATAGGTAAGGGTAGTCTTTTGTAAATCCCAACTTTGAAAGTAAATACGGGATGGTAATGTAAATTGCTGAAGTCATTTGATGTACAATGTGGTGTTATGCCACGAAGAAGCATTTTAATATAAGAGTTTATTGAAGTGCTTGTTAATGTGATTGAGTTATTATTTAGTTGTTAATATTAACCTAAGGAAGAAGTAAGTAATAACGAACATGTTTTGTATTAACAGAAATGCCTCCAAGAAGATGACACAGAACTCGTGAAGAAGAACCTCGTAATGAGGAAGAGCATGGGAATGATAACCCGATGCAAGAATCTGTGAATTTGTTAGCGACGGCTCTTAATCGAACGAGAGGTACCGTACACACAAATCCTGGGGGAGGAACTACCTTTAAGGAGTTCAAAGTGATAGGTCTGCTTGGGTTTCATGGAACTACAAACCCTATAGCCACCCAAGGTTGGGTGAAAGAGATAGAAAAGGCATTTGTTATTGCAATGTTAGTGAGGTGCAGAAGACTTCTTTTGCGACTTACCTGGTGAAGGGCGAGGCCAACTACTGGTGGGAGGCCAACCAGAGTAGGGTTGGAACAGACGTGGTTATGTGGGAACGGTTCAAGGAATTATTCTTCGAGAACTATTTTCCACCGAGCGTGCAAGGAAAGATGGAGATTCAGTTCTTAGAACTGAAGTAGGGGGAGATGACGGTTCCCTAATATGCAACCAGGTTCAATGAACTGACGAGGTTTGCTCCACACCAAGTGGACACAGAATTGCAAAAGGCACGATGGTTCGAGCAAGGATTGAAACCCTGGCTTTATAACCGGATATCAGTTCTCCAAAGTGTTACCTTTGGAGCTGTGCTGGAGAAGGCTATTATAGCCGAGGGTGGTAGTGAGGCGTTGACCTTATACCACAAGGAGAGAAATAATAAGGCTAAGACTGAGGTGTCAGTGAAAATGGAAGGGGCCAGCGTGAGTGGCATGAAAAGAAAGGGTTTTAGCTCCGGAAATACCGGATTAAAGCATGAATTTCCTAAGAGGAAGGTGGAGGTATGCAAGACTTGCGGTAAGACTCATCTGGGAGTCTACCTCAAGGGTAAGGCGGTTTGTTATAACTGTGGACAGGAGGGGCATATTTTGCCTAACTGTCCCAGTCCTAAGAAGAGCCGCGGTTATTTTGTATATGGATCTACAGACCACATAGCAAGAAACTGTCCGAAGAAGAGTTCGAATGGTGGTAAAGGAGCTAGCACTAGTAAGCTAACAATTGGTGGCACAGTACCACAGGGTAGACCGACTGCCCATACGTTTACTATGATGGTCCAGGATGCGGTAGCATCAAGCGACGTTGTAGCAGTTATTATTCCGGTCAACGACATAAATGCGTATGTATTGTTTGATTCGGGTGCAACGTGGTCGTTCATAGCATGTGAGTTTACTAAACGATTAGAATTACTTCCCAAGAAATTTGTAATACCTTTGAATGTTAAGGTAGAAAACAAGGTGGTAATTCTTGTTGACTCTGTTTACAGGAATTATTTTGTAGACATAAGAGGTAACAAGTTATCGGTAGATCTTATACTGATAAAGTTGGGAGAATTCGATGTAATTCTCGGAATGGATTGGTTAGTTGACCATAGGGCGATGATAGATTGCCAAAATAAAAGTGTGAACCTTCGAATTTCTAAGAAACCCATGGTAGTGTTCTACTGTAGTAAATCACCGGGAAGCTCTTGTTGTCTAACCACGACGCAAGCCAAAAAGTTGTTAAAGAAGAGATGTGAAGGTTACATGTGCCATGTTGTTGATACTCAGCGATTGGGAGCAACATTGGAACAGATACCTATTGTCAACGAATATGCTGAAGTTTTTTCGAGTGACTTACTAGGTCTTCCACCTGATCGGGAGACTGAATTCGTTATATACCTTGCGTCGGGAACGACACCAATTTTGAAGGCACGATATCGTATGGTGTCAGTCGAATTAAAAGAGCTAATGATTCAGTTGCAAGAACTGTTGGACAAGAAGTACATTCAACCGAGTGTTTCTTCATGGGGAGCACCAGTATTGTTTGTAAAGAAGAAGGATGGATCATTGAGGCTTTGTATCAACTATCGAGAGTTGAACAAACTAACGATTAAGAATAAATACCCATTGCCCAGGATCGATGATCTTTTTGATTAGTTGAAAGGGGCAAAATATTTTTCAAAAATAGATTTACGGACGGGGTATCACCAGTTGAAGGTTAGAGCAGAGGATGTACCTAAGACAACATTTAGGACTTGTTACGGCCATTACGAGTTCTTAGTGAGGGGATTTGGGTTGACGAATACACCAGTTGCATTCATGGACATGATGAACAGAGTGTTCAAACAATATTTGGACAAGTTCGTTGCGGTGTTCATTGATGATATCCTGGTCTATTCCAAGACAAAGGAGGATCACACTGAACATTTGAGATTAGTGTTGGAAACACTAAGAAAAGAGAAGTTATATGCAAAATTCACTAAGTGTGAATTTTGGAAGGAGTTTCAGTTGATCTAGCAAAGGTAGAAGTCATGATTAACGGGGAACAACCGAAAATGCCGACTGAGGTGCGGAGTCTCCTAGGGTTGGCAGGTTATTATTGGAGGTTCATCCAGGACTTCTCGAAGATAGCAACTCCGTTAACCAATTTGATCAGAAAGATGATGAAATACGTATGGACAAAGAAATGTGAAGATAGCTTTCAAGAGCTGAAGAAAAGGTTAAGTCAAGCACCGATGTTGTCTCTACCGGATGAGACGAGTAATTTCGTAGTATATACCGATGCTTCGCATAAAGGACTTGGTTGCGTGCTCATGCAGCATGGCAAGGTCAGTGCATAGGCATCTAGGTAGTTGAAGGAGTATGAGGGTAATTATCCTACTCATGACCTTAAACTCGCCGTAGTGGTTTTTGCCTTAAAATTTTGGAGGCATTACTTGTACGGAGAGAAGTGTGAGATCTACACAGACCATAAAAGTCTGAAGTATATCTTCACTCAGAAAGAGTTGAATATGAGGCAGAGAAGATGACTGAAGTTGATTAAGGATTACGATTGCGAAATCCTGTATCACCCAGGGAAGGCGAATGTGGTGGCTAACGCCTTAAGTCGAAAGGTCGGGAGAAGCTGTCAATGTTAAAAGCTCATGAGGAGTTGATAACAGAGATGGCAAGAATGGAATTGGAAATTCGATGTCCAAGTATGGAAGGAAAGAAACTGTTTGCGATGGAAATTCAACCCACTATCGTAGAAAATGTGTAGGAAGTGCAACTCAAAACTGATGAGTGCGAATGAATAAAGAGGAAGGTTGAAAACGGTATCGAAAATGTGTACAGTCTCGATAACGAAAGGTTATTGAGATTTGAAGGAAGAATTTGGGTTCCATGTGACCCAAAGTTGAGAAAAGAGATAATAGATGATGTAACGAATGAGAATTTTATATATTAATTTTAAATATTTATTGAATTAAATAAATATTTTAATTAATTTATTTATTGAGATTAATAAATAAATTATGTGATTGTGTAGAGTAATTTAATTAAGCGTAATATATTAATTAAATGAATATTTAATAATTAATTTAATTAATATATAATGATTTTATGTTATGGTTCTAATTTAATTGAGATAATTAAATTAGATGAAGCTTATATGATAATTGTTACATGAAATTATAATTAGCAAGTAATTATAATTGTTATGTGGCAATTTTTATGTGGTTAATTGATGTTAGCTTTTTATTTATTAAATTAGAATGTTAAGATTTAATTAATTAAAGTTTGACATTAAAAATATGTGTTAAAGAATTTATTAAAAGAATAAAAAGGGAGTTTAAATTAGTGTTACCCAAAAAAGGCCCTTGCACCTATTTTAATTTCTTTTTGCCAAACGGGGCCTTAACTACGAAAAACCTGTTTTTAAATAAAATGTTTTGCCAAACAAGCCTTAGTGCTTTTAAAATTCAAAATAGTGTAACTTATATATTAATTGGTAATTAGTATCTGATATAATTATAGGTATTAACTATTTGTCAGTTATGTATATTATATAATTATATGTATAATATATGTATATCAGTTATACAAAATAGTTTTTACGTTAGTTAAAGTTAGAAGAACAAAACAAGAACAAAGAGAGATATAAAGAGAGTAAGAGAGAAAAGAGAGAAAGAGAAAGAAGAGGAAAAAGGAGAAGAAATTGTTAACACTTGAAGCCTATCATCATCACTTTCATCTTCTTCATTACTAAGCAACAAGGGTATAATTCTAATCTTTATATTCTAGAAATCATGTTCTTCGAGTTAAGTTCTCTATATATATGAGTTTCATGAAAAATGATATAAACATGATTATATATATAATGTGTTCATAAACTGTTTACATATGAATTGTATGATGGTTTTAGTTGGTTAATTTATGTAAACATGATGAACATAAAGAAAACATGTTCATCAAAAGTTATAGTGAATGAGTTTTGATAATTGGCTCTTTAAAATCAAAATTTATGTTTGATTAATAATCATTGTGTAAATTGATTCTAGATAATGATAATATGTTTATAAACGAATTCAATATACTTTGAATTGTGTATGTTGATTTAGAAATAATATTACCGTGTTCAATTTCATTAAGAACATTTATCAATGACTTTTCTTCAAAAATTATGAAATTAGAGTTTTTGATTATGTGTTATGATAATTGTATATATTATAAACATGTTAGAAGCTTTAAATTATGTTTTCTATAAAGTTTTATATGCAATATGTTAGTTAAAATCGGAATTTGGTGCGAAGAAATAAGCTAAATTGGCTTTTTCTCTGCACAGTTTGCGAACCAGAATTTTGCCGCTGCAGGGGGCTCGCCCCGGCGGGCCTTTCAAGGCCAAAACACCCGCCCCGGCAGGGGGGGGGGTGAAGAAGAGACAATTTTTATTGTTTTTGTGTAGTTTTGTTGTATCATGAAAAGTTAACCTAATGTGATAAACTTAATGACATAATAAGCATACATAAAAATACTAAATGGACAGTAATGAGTTATATTAATAAAATATAATATGTAATTATAATTTGAATAATTATAATTAAAGTAAAGGTTTAATTTAAATTATAATTTGTTAAATTATAATGAATATAGTTTGATTAAATTTTAATCAAACTAAATGTTTAACTTAAATTATAATTTATTTTATTATAATTTAATTAATATAAGATGCAATTATAATTTGATTATTTATAATTAAAGTGAATGTTTAATTTCAATTATAATTTGTTTAATTATAATTTAATTAATATGAGTACATAATTATTAGTTAATTAATTATGTGAGTATGTAATGTGAACATGTGACGTGATTAATTATGTGATAATTAGTTATTAATTTAATAATTAAAGAGAAATGAGTTAACCCAAATGGGTTAACTAATTATGTGTATTAGTTATGTAATAACTAATTTAGATTATTATGATTAATTATATATATGTAGGATTGTTAAGGAACGTGGTTAGTAATTGTAGCTTGTGCTTGAGGCAAGTTTTCGTAATCCTTATTCTTTTATATTGTGCAAGTGTTTTAAATTCAAATATTTATCGTATTTTATATTGCCCTTTTATTTCTCCAATGGACAATTACTTATTTAAAATTCATGATTTAATTAAAGTGACCTTGACTTAATCGTTCAAGTAAGGTCTATGTAAGACCCCAACTTTTTATGAATAAAATTTAATTTTCTCCATATATTATTTTGAAATAGTAAGGGGATGATTTGATGAATGTGGAAAGAAATGGGTAATATGCGCAGATATTTCAAAATAAGCAAGTGGTTGTAAAATATTCATTGTTGTCGGGGAATATTCATTTGGTCGTGTAATATTCTTGTTGTCGGGGAATATTCGTACGACGGCGCAGCCATTTGTGGGTCCCATAACGAAAAATTGTCAGATGAAGAAAACGACATGAATGAGTTTTTTAAAAATAACGGCGTAACGGTTACCGTTAGAACTGTTGAAATACCCGGTGGTTAAAGTAAAGTAATACGCGTTGTTGCACAGTAGCACACGGTATTGCACAGTATTGCATATTTCAATAATTATGGCTGCACAGTATTTCACATTATCAAATCAATAATTCATATTATTTGAATAATATTATTATACAGCATTATTGACAATGTCCAGGAAGTTCTGTCTAGAAAAGGGGTTAGTTAATCTAATTGCGCGCCAGTAAGGAGAAATCGTTATCGAAAAGCCCCCTTTTTCCTGGGAACCACCTGGTTGTCATTATTATGATTCTGTAATATTATTTGTGAATAATTAGTTATTGATACAAATGATAAGGAAATATTTAATGGAGGAATTTTTAGCAAAAGGGACAATTGTTGAAAATTGATATTTTATCTTTTCTGATAAAATAATTCATTCAAATATATTATTATAATATTACACTATAAGTATATAATGTGATAAAAAATAATATAATAATGGTGATATTTTTACAATAAATTCATGATATATGAATAAAATGAGGAGGAAGTGAGCAAATTGGGTCTGGATTGTTTTTGTTACAAAAAAAATATTAAAAACATGTCATGCGGGCCCCACTGTCCTTTTGTTGTTGTAATTGCTGATTTTTTTTTGGATTGTCAATATGTTGGTGCGGGAGAAAAGAAAGAAGAAAAGAAAAGGAATCGTCCAATTGTGAATTGTCAATATTGGTAGCCTGCAAAATCATCCGTATGTAAATTCAGGTCATTTTTCGTTCGTAATTTAAAAAAACTTTCTTCTACAAAGTTGTAGAGAATTAAATTTTATATGGAATGGACATAAGATTCGTATTTTTTCTAATAAAAGGTCTATTTATTATGAATTATTGAAGTTCCAGAATATTGGGTCTGAATTAATTATTGGTGGAGGAGTTTCTAGAAGGTACGGGCCCCACTGTCCTTTTGTTGGTTGTAAAATGCTGAAATTTGGTTTTCAAATATGGTGGATTTGAAATCATACGTATAAAAAAATAATAATATTTTATTAAATTTTCTGCTTTGGTGTTCTAAGCATTTTCCTATAAATAGGGTGCTGAATTAGAACTGAAAATCACACCAGAATCAGAAGTTTCTTTCTCTGTAATATCAAGCTTGTTTTTGTGAGTATTTAGATAATTTGAGAGTTGATAAACAGTGCAAATTTTTTTCAGTATTATATCCGATATTCCAGTTAGAAGTACTATTCTTTTGAGGTAAGGGATGTTATTTTTTTTTCAAAAATGATGTTATTTCTTTCAATATCATTATACCGAAATATTGGTATAAATATTTTTATGAAATTTTTACCTTTTCATGTCGAGGTTACTGTTCACGTATACGACACTATTCACGTACACGACACTATTCACGAATACAGTACTATTCACGAAGTATAATTTTTTTACCTTTTTCATATCGGGGTTACTATTCACGTATACGACACTATTCATATATACAACATTATTCACGAATACATTACTATTCAAAGAAAAATTAAATTTTCTTTTCTTTGTCCCAGTTGTCTGTTATAGTTCCTATCTTTGATTGGATCCAAGTTTTGAATTTCATTCTTGAATTTTGCTCCATAATTGATTATTATGGAGTATTTTTGAACTTGGATAAATCGATTTACGAATCCCTAATCTTTGTCCTTTATCTCACTAGATTCATTATTTATATTATTTTTCATCATCCTCAGTCCTAAATGATAATATAACTGAATATCTTTGGCCTGTAGTGTAAAGATGAATTATTACTTGGTGAATATCTTTGGCCTGTAGTGGAAAGATGAATGATTACTTGATGAATATCTTGGGCCTGTAGTGCAAAGATGAATGATTACCTGATGAATATCTTTGGCCCGTAGTGCAAAGATGAACAGGTGTTGAGATGAACATGACCACTGGTGATACAAATGAATATCTTTGGCCCGTAGTGCAAATATGAATATTTGGTTTGAGATATATATTGATTGACAGGGATAAAATATTTATTATGGACTTTTAAATCATAGAAGATAGTAGACATCATTTTCTACTTAACTCTTCTGATAAATTGTTATTTCTATTGCAGTTGTTGATCTAAAACTTGTTGTCCATCATATTTTATCTGATTTGTTGAAGACTAACGATAATTTATTTTCCATTATCTTAGTCATAATATTCTTTACTGGGCTAGTTGAGCTCCCCATTTTATTCTATTATCCTCTTCAGGAAATGAGAATGTTGCAAGTACTAGTCGGGGAACAGAGTGATGGGCAGAGTTAGAGCATTAGTAGTACTCACTATTTTTGTAAAATAGTGTGATAATAATTATAACTGTTGAGGACTGAATTTGAGCATTTATATTTCGTATTATATACGATATGTATTGAAGCTCACAGCTTATATGGTCGTATTTCTCACGACCTTTCATTATAAAAGATTGTATTTGGATTTTGTACCATGTATTTTGGTGACTCAGAATGGGTTGGGTTGATTGGACCTATTCTGGGGGCGTCACAGTTGGTATCAGAGCTTAGGAATATGATCTCTGGCGGAGATCTGGGAATAGAACTAGGAGGGGAGAGACGAGTAAATCCTTCTCTAGTGTGTCGTACCTAAGCTTATTTGGCATTTAATTGGTCGGTCGGAGCATAGGGTTAATATGTGATATGTTAATTTGTTTAATTACCTCTTGTTTTATGGCAGTATTTGAGAATGGCAGCTAAAAATTTAAACAATGGAATGCATGAGACCATTGAGACACCGCTAATCACCAACCAGGATAATGTTATGTTGGGAGAAGAAGAATGGCAGGAGGTTATAGAACAAAAGGATACAACAATCCAAGATTTTGCTACTCGATATGTGAGGCTTGAACGAAAGCTCTCTCTGGCAGAGGATATGATATTAGAGCTGGAAGCTGAGAATGCAATTGTCAAAATTCTGCTGACAGAAGAAACAACTGAACGAATAAGAATGGAGGATGCATGTGTAAAAGCCGTACGACACGTTGATATTTTAGAAAGAGACGTCCGATCCAAGAAGGGCAAAATAGACGATATGGATTTCACTTTTTGGACAGCAATTGGGAGAATCCAACATCGAGTTTGGAATTACCCTGTGCAGAGCGGTCAACCCCAATTCGATATGGATCGAAGAGTAATGATTAAAATCATGGATCAGGAGTGCGACGAAGTAGTTGAGGGTGGAATGTGCGTTATGGCAAAGTTAAGTCCAGCTGGGATGGTGATGCCAAAGGCTGTTCCAGACAAGTCAAAGTCAGGGGTTCAAGGGAGAGCGTTTGTCATGACTTCCCAAAATACGAGGAACCCGAACGAGGTGATCACGGGTAATCTAATCATAAACTCTTGCGAAGTCTATACCTTATTAGATGTCGGTGCTACCCATTCTTTTATTTCACCTGCTTATGCTCAATGTTTGAACTTGACTTCTGAGAAATTAGACTTTGACTTATCTGTTGAAACTCTGTTGAGGGAAACCTTCGTTACATCCACAGTTTACAAATCTTGTTTGATTCAAATTGGTACCCTCACCCAACTTGTGGATTTTATATCATTGAAAATACATGCATTTGATGTGATTTTTTTTTGAATCAACTAGTTAACCACTCATCATTCCAAAATTGATTGTTTCGTAAGGTTGTTAGCTTTCATTCGGATAACCAGACCACTAAAATCAATTAATGTGATTTCAAGTTATAAAGATATTCATTTATTGAAAAACGGATGTCAAGCTTTCTTAGCCTATATCACTGATCTAAATTAGAATACATCTGATTTGAATGATATTTTTGTTGTCAATGAGTTTCCTAATGTATTTCCCGAAGAACTTCCCAATCTACCCCCAAAATGTGAAGTTGAATTTTTATTGACCTTGAACCCGGTACAAAACCCATTTCTAAAACCCCATATCGAATGGCTCCTATTGAACTTCAATAGTTAAAGGTCCAACTACAGGAGTTGTTAGACATCGATTTTATTTGTCTTAGTACGTCTCCTTGGGGTGCTCCTGTTTTACTCGTAAAGAAGAAAGACGGGAGTATGCGACTTTGTATTGACTATCGGGAGTTGAATCATGTTACCATCAAGAATAGGTATCCGTTACCTCGTATTGATGACATGTTCGACCAGTTGCAAGTTGCACAATTCTTTTCAAAGTTCGATCTCTGTTCTGGATAACATCACTTAAAGATTAAAACTGATGACATTTCGAAGACTGCCTTTAGAACTCGATACGTGCATTACAAAGTTCTAGTTATATCTTTCAGATTTACCAATGTCCATGCTGCGTTCATGTACATTATGAACCAAATATTTGAGAAATATTTGGATCATTTTGTGGTTGTCATTATTGATGACATTCTAATATACTCCAAAAGCCTCAAATATTTCTTTACTAAGAACGAACTCAATATACGACAAAGACGTTGGCCCGAGCTGTTGAAAGATTACGAAAATACCATTAAATATCATCCTGGAAAAACGAACGTGGTAGCTGACGCGTTGAGTAGAAGATCATATGCAGGAACGAGAGCAATGCTGTCAACACAAAGACTTATTTTGTGTAACATACAAAAGATAGAGATAGAGTTCAAGACTTCAGGGATGTAACGCCCGAGAAAATCGAGCGTGTATGTAAATGAATTTTTATTTGATTTATTGAATAAAATTTGGATTATTTATTTATTAAACTGAGTAAGCTAATTGTAGGTCATTTTATGACGTAGAGAATGCAGAAATGAGTAGGATTCTGGCTACGTGCTTGGAATAAATGATATGAATTTATAAGACAAAAATAAAAGTTTCCGAGAATAAAAATATTTTGAGAAAAGATGAAATAGACACTATCAACCCTAAGGGTTAGGGTTTGACCCTATGCCATTTCGAGAGTTCGGAATGTCAGAATGACGTTCTGTAGAAAGATTTGACGGTATTTTACCGTGAAAAATTAAGTTAGCCGAGGAAAGATTTCTTGGGAGGAAAAGTGCTGGAATCACTATTCATCCGTTTCTGCTCGGGAATTTATTTTGAAATTCCGAGAAACGCGTAATGATAGGATTTCGATACGAGATGGAATATGTAATAATATTTCATTTATGACTCACGAAGTTTTTGCTTAGGGACTTAAAATCCTAACGGTTAGGGAAAGTGATCTAATGAAATAATTATTTACGTATAATAATAAATGATTATTGTACGGAAAGAATACGTGTATAATACGAGGTATTATACAAGAATAGTACGGAGAGAATACGAGAATTATATAACGTACAATACAAATTTTTATATGGAGTAAATACGTTAAAACGAATTGACTTGCAATTAAAAGTTAATAAGTTTAACCCATGGGTCGAACCGTTGGGTAAACGGGTGGGTTTAACCCATGGTTCAACCCACTACCCATGTGTCACATGGGGGAACATGGGAGAGCACAAGGGGGGACATGGTTGGCCATGTGCTAGCACATGGGCTCAAACTTGGTGGGAAAGTAATTGAGGAGGTGGGAATAGTTGAGGAGGTTGGGCCTAAAAGACTAATTTACCCTAAGTCTTGTCAACTTCTATAAATATAGAGTTTGCTCTTCATTATTTTGTTGTTTGACAATTCCTCCAACAAAGAGATAGAGAGAGAGAGAAGAAGAAGAGAAGCTAGATTGAGCTTTGCCTAGTTAACTCATCAATCAAGAAGGAAGAAGACCATTGAGTCTCCATACTCACTCCACAAAGAACACAAAAGGTATAACCATAAGAAAGTATATAAACATCATCTTTTCTTTCAGTAACAATTTTGATAGGGAAGTGTTAGAGAAAGTATGAACCCTAAAAGTTATAAGGATGGCTTAATGAGTAACTAAGAACCTTAACAAGCCATGTATGATGGAAGACTAAGACTTGATTAGGTACTAATAATAGACTTAATGAATTCATATGAAATGGACTAAGGAACATGTGAAACCATGAAAAACTTAAATGTTTTGAATGATTAGAATTAGTAATAATCAACCATGGGATTGATTCCAAGTGGTTTGGAGTAATAATAATGAAGAACGAAGATTCGACGAAAGTTACGCGATTAGATGATAATCATCGAAAACGTAAATTTCTCGGATTAGAAGTCAAAAGTCGCTGTGAGCATCGAAAATGATGGTTTTCGATTGCAACACATGAATTTAGGTAAATAAGACTTGCGAGGAAAAGAACGGATTGATTCCGACTTAAAACGAAGATTTAAGCGTCGAACGTTCACGAACGTTCAAGAACGTTTAACGAAAATGTAAAAATGGACTAAACGGTGAATTTCTCACCAACGGATTCGGAAACGAATTCTAACTTGATAGAATGGTAGAGCATGTCATTTATGAACTTTTGTCTTTGGAACGAACCAATTCCGAGTTATGACGATCAAGTTACGGACTCCGGAATTTCAGAATTTTTAAAGACTGAGAAATTTTTCTAAGTTGCAGAGCTCGCGCCGCAGCGCCATCCAATATGCTTAATCCGGCACCGCAACGCCACTCCAGGGAGAAATTTCTGGAGTGGTAGCGCTGCAGTGCCACTCCAAGGGCAAAATCTGGCATCGCAGCGCTAGCATGTCAGAAAATTTGATATTGTTAATAATTACTTAACCTTTTGAATATCATTAAGGGGCTAGTAAGTGATGTAATGTAAACCTTAAACAACATGTTTGAGTGAGAGTTTATGAAAATTAAATGTTAAATAAACGTAATTAAACTTATATTTTGGACGTTAACCAAAACTAAGTTAAGGAACAAGTTAAATACTCGTTTAATCATCATGCCTAGTGATGATTAAGAAGAGTTGGTTTATAACATAGGATGTTAATAAGCCGTAATGAACATTAAATAACTTAAATGAATGTTATTAATTTAACATTTCGATTAAGTTATACAAGGAGGAGAAGTTAGGCTATACTTGGTATATCGATGATGAATTCTCACAGGTTTGCTTTGTGTTATGCTTTGTAGATGTTGTAAAGACTGAAAAGACTACGTGTAAAGGTTTAGAAGACGCAAAGGCAAGTTTTCTAACTTCGTTCATACTTTACTATGAATGCAAGTTTTCTAAACTCTTGTCTATACGTTATGGTTGGACAAGAGGTCATTGTGCATAATTGCTTATGCATGAACTGTTATTGAATAGTCGATGCCATTTGATTCGGCTAGATTGAGATTTAGCATATTTTGGTGTGTTTTTCCACAAATCTTTTCAAAATATATATAATGTTGTGATCCTATGCCAATTGCTTGGTACGGATTCTCAGGTAAACCTGAGTATGAATAAAATAAAGGTTTTAAACGTCATTAATTCGACAGGCACGTGAGGTTGCAACCAATTAAACGTAAACATGTTTAATGTATGAGTGTTGATCAACATAGAGTACTACAGGCTGATCACCTGGATGTGCTTGTAAGCTATATCGAACTTACGGCCTTCGTGCCGGGTTGTTCCTTTCATGAATGAGAACTAAAATATGGTTCGTGGTCGTTGACCAAGATGGATTTCGAAGAGGCTATAAAGTCCTTGGGAATGGTTTTAAAGGAATCAAAAAGATATTTTGATTATTCTTAAGTACTTCATAACTATTGTACAGTTATTGAAGACCAAGGAATATGATTCTTAATTTTGTGGTTTCAAGATATACTGTTTAACTTGCTGAGCTGTTTATGCTCATTCTTGCTTAAAACTAAATGATTTCAGCTAAGAACGAATGGACCGAAGGATCCGGCAAAGACAAAGGCAAGTCCAAGCTGGACAAGTAGTGACCTTTGTAATAGTATAGTATTAGTATTGTATTTACTGATATTATGACACAGAACAATGTATTGGTTACGAATACTTGGGAAGAAATTTAATAGAATGTAATAATTAGTAAACTTATGCATTGATATTGACGTCCTCAATTGAATGTATGAGTAGATTGTAGCACCATGTCCTGGGTTTGAAGGTACCCGGATTTGGGGGAATCACAGGTTGGTATCAGAGCCGTAGGTTATAAAACTTAAGGGGTAAAAACCTTAGGCTATAACCTGGAGAAGGAAGTAAAAGTTAGAAGTCAACAAACTCGGGTAAAGTTTTGAAAGAAGAAAGTAACCTTAAAAATATTAAATGTGATATAAACTGTTCATATTTGATTGTATACTAATCTAATTATTTATGTTTTATGTAGATAACAGGAATAATGAACATGTATAATGAAATACATGAGGTTAGCGAGGATTCAATCAACTTGGTAGAAGTTGTACCAATGCCGGTGGCGGAGGTACCATTAGTGATTCTCGAGGGGACTGATATAGAAGAAAAGGACCCATCCGAGTACTCTGATAACTTTGACTATGTGTCATTGTTTGAGGGTATGTCGGAGGAGGAGGTTGAGTCGATGCCGATTAATACGATACTGCCTACTGAGGAGGAGGAGATAATGCCGATTAATATGGTATTGCGTACGGAGGTAGATGTGGAAGATTCTACACCAGGAGAGTCCATGAAACTACTGTTCATGGCACTACTGGACAGAAATGTCCAACTAAGTAAGGAGGTCCGTGACCTCAAGAAAGTGATGGATGATGTGGTAGAAGATAGAGAGAATATGGAGATCTTCTGGGTGGCCGAGCACGATGAGAAAGTGCTGGCTAAGGATAAAGTCCGGGACTTGAAGCTAGAAGTCCAGGAATTGAAGGCTGAACTTCTGAACATGAAGCAGAAGATAGGTAGAATGTGCTATATTCATAGGTGCTCGCACTAGGATTACTAGCAGCAGATGGCTGAGTATCCTGTGGAGGAAGGACAGACTCGGCATAGTATTAGCCGGGACATTGTGGCCAGTATGGCCGATGCGGATTTCATGAATGTCGTGTTGCAGATGTAGTTCCGTAGTATGTATAGAAAAGATAGCGATGTAAATAGCTATGTAAATGTGTGTATAACTAGTGATGATGTAAAACCCTCTTTTGTATAGATAAGGGTAGTCTTTTGTAAGTCCCAACTTTTGGAAAGTAATTGCGGGATAGTAATGTAAATGGCTGAAGCCATGTAATATAAAGTGTAGTGTTATATTACAAGGAAGTATTTTAATATAAAGGTTTTATTTAAAATACTTGGCAATGTGATTGAGTTATTATTTAATTGTTAATAATAATCGAATGAAGAAATAAAGAATAACAAAATATTTTCGTATTAACAGAAAATGCCGCCAAGAAGACATGCCAAAAATCATGAAGAAGAACCTCGAAATGAGGAGGAGCAAGGGAATAATAACCCGATGCAGGAATTTGTGAATCTTCTAGCTACGGCTCTTAATCAAACGAGAGGTACCGTACACACCAATCATGGGGTAGGTCAGGGGACTACCTTTAAGGAGTTCAAGATAATAGGTCCGCTTGAGTTCTATGGAACTACGAACCCAATAGATGCCCATGTTTGGCTGAAAAAAATAGAGAAGGCATTTGTCATAGCAAATGTCGGTGAGGCACAGAAGACTTCTTTTACAACTTACATGATGAAGGGGGAGGCCAACTACTTGTGGGAAGCTAACCAGGGTAGGGCCGGAATATAAGTGGTTACGTGGGAGCGGTTCAACGAGTTATTCTTTGAGAACTACTTTCCCACGAGCATGCAGGGGAGAATGGAGATTCAATTCCTAGAACTGAAGCAGGGGGACATGACAGTACCCCAATATGCAGCCAGGTTCAATGAACTGGCAAGGTTTGCTCCACACCAAGTGGACACAGAGTTGCGAAAGGAACGATGGTTCGAGCAGGGATTGAAACCCTGGCTCTACAACCGGATATCGGTTTTCCAAAGTCTTACCTTTGGAGCGGTGTTAGAAAAGGCGATTATCGCCGAGGGTGGTAGTGAAGCGTTGACCTTATACCACAAAGAGAAGAAGAATAAAACCAAGACTGAGGTATCAGTCAAGATCGAGGGAGCCAGTGAAAGTGGCCAGAAGAGGAAAGATTTTAGCTCCGGGAATACCGGAGTAAAATAGGAGTTTTCCAAGAGGAAGATGGAGGCGTGTAGGAATTGCGGTAAGACTCTTCTGGGAGTCTGCCTCAAGGGTAAAGCGGTCTGTTATAATTGTGGACAGGAGGGGCATATTTTGCCTAACTGTCCCAGTCCCAAGAAGAGTCGCGGTTGTTTTGTATGTGGATCTATGGACCATATGGCGTGTAACTGTCCGAAGAAGGGTTCTGATGGGGGGAAGGGAGCTAGCGGTAATAAGCTGGCGATTGGTGGCGCAGTACCACAGGGTAGATCGACTGCTCGTACTTTTAATATGATGATCCAAGATACAGTAGCATCAAGCGACGTCGTAGCAGGTATCATTCTGGTCAACAACATTAATGCATATGTACTGTTTGATTCGAGGAAACGTGTTCATTCATAGCATGTGAGTTTGCTAAACGATTAGGATTACTCCCTGGAAAAACTTGTAATACCTTTAAACATTAAGGTAGCTAACAACGAAGTAATTCCTGTGGACTCTGTTCATAGGAGTTGTTGTGTGGGTGTTAGAGGTAACAAATTGTCGGTAGATCTTATACCGATAAAGTTGGGATAATTCGATGTAATTCTCGGGATGGACTGGTTAATTAACCATGGGGCGATGATAGATTGCCAAAATAAGAGTGTGAACCTTCGAATTTCTAAGAAACCCAAGGTAGTGTTCTATGGTAGTAAATCACCGGGACGCTCTTGTTGTCTAACCATGACACAAGCTAGAAAATTGTTGAAGAAGGGATGCGAAGGTTACCTGTGCCATGTTGTTGATACCCAACGGTTGGGAGCAACATTGGAACATATACCTATAGTCAACGAGTACGCGGATGTATTTTCGAGTGACTTTCGAGGTCTTCCACCTGATAGGGAGACAGAATTTGTTATAGACCTTGCGCCAGGGACGACACCAGTTTTGAAGGCACCATATCGTATAGCGCCAGTGGAGTTGAAGGAGTTGATGATTCAGTTGCAAGAATTGTTCGACAAGAAGTACATTCAACCGAGTGTTTCTCCATGGGGAGCGCCGGTATTATTTGTAAAGAAGAAGGATGGATCGTTGAAGCTTTGTGTCGACTACCGAGAGTTGAACAAACTAACGATAAAGAATAAGTACCCATTACCAAGGATCGATGATCTCTTTGATCAGTTGAGAGGGGAAAAATATTTTTCAAAGATAGATTTACGTACGAGGTATCACCAGTTGAAGGTGAGGGCGGAGGATGTACCTAAGACAACATTTAGGACTCAATACGGTCATTACGAGTTCTTAGTGATATCTTTTAGGTTGACGAATGCACCAGCCGCATTCATGGACATGATGAACCGAGTGTTCAAACAATATTTGGACAAGTTCGTCGTGGTGCTCATTGATGATATCCTAGTCTATTCCAAGACGAAGGAGGATCATGCTGAACATTTGAGATTAGTGTTGGAGGCACTAAGAAAAGAGAGGTTGTATGAGAAATTCACAAAGTGTGAATTTTGGTTAGAAAGGGTGCAATTTTTGGGGTACGTCATTGACACGGAAGGAGTTTCAGTGGATCCAGCGAAGGTGGAATTAGTGATGAACTGGGAGCAACCGAAAACGCCTACTGAGGTGTGGAGTTTCCTAGGGTTAGCGGGTTACTATCGGAGGTTTATTCAGGACTTCTCAAAAATAGCTACTCCATTAACCAACTTAACCAGGAAGACGGTGAAATACGTATGGACAGAAAAGTGTGAAGACAGCTTTCAAGAGCTGAAGAAGAGGTTGAGTCAAGCCCCTGCATTAGCTTTACCGGATGAGACGGGGAATTTCGTAGTGTATAGCGATGCTTCACATAAAGGATTGGGTTGCGTGCTCATACAGCATGGCAAGGTCATTGCGTATGCATCTAGGCAGTTGAAGAAGTATGAGGGGAATTATCCGACTCATGACCTTGAACTTGCCGCAGTGGTTTTTGCCTTAAAGATTTGGAGGCATTACCTATATGGGGAGAAGTGTGAGATCTACACAGACTATAAAAGTCTGAAGTATATCTTCACTTAGAAGGAGTTAAATATGAGACAGCGGAGATGGCTGGAGTTGATAAAGGATTACGATTGTTAAATCCTGTATCACCCATGGAAGGCGAATGTGGTGGCCGACGCCTTAGGTAGGAAGGGTCGGGAGAAGCTATCGATGTTAACATCTCAAGATGAGTTAGTTATAGAGATGGCAAGAATGGAATTAAAAGTACGATGTCCAATCAAAGAAGGGGAGAAACTGTTTGCAATTGAAGTTCAACCCACAATAGTGGAAAAGGTGAAGGAAGTGCAACTCAGAGCTGATGAGTGCGAGCGAATAAAGAAGAAGATTTCAGACGATACCAAAATAGCGTACAGTCTTGATCACGAAGGGTTATTGAGATTTAAAGGAAGAATTTGGGTTCCGTGTGAGCCAAAGTTAAAAGAAGAGATAATGGATGAAGCTCATCACTCGAGGTACTCGATTCATCTTGGTAGTACCAAGATGTATCAAGACCTTCGAACCAATTTTTGGTGGTCAAATATGAAGAGGGAGATAGCAGAGTATGTCAGTAACTGCTTAACTTGTAAAAAAATTAAGGTCGAACGTCAACGACCCAGTGGTTTGTTACAATCATTGGAGATTCCGGAGTGGAAATGGGAGCATATCACGATGGACTTTGTGGTGGGACTTCCAACGACGCAGAAAGGATACGACGCTATTTGGGTAATAGTGGATTGTTTGACGAAGTCGGCTTATTTCTTTTCGATAAGAGTCAGATACAATTTAGACCAGTTAGCTAAGCTTTATATTAAAGAGATTGTCTTGAGACATGGAGTGCCAGTTTCGATCGTGTCAGATCCCGACCAGTGATTCACTTCGAATTTCTGGAAGAGTTTGCAAGAGCAGATTGGAACATAATTGAGGTTGAGTACGGCGTACCATCCACAGACAGATGGACAAATCGAAAAAATAATTCAGATGCTAGAAGACATGCTAAGGTCTTGCGTTATGGATTTTAAGTGGAGTTGGGACGATCATCTAACATTAGTAAAGTTCGCCTACAACAACAGTTATCACTCTAGTATAGGCATGCCACCTTATGAAGCGTTATATGGATGGAAGTGTTGAACTCCACTTTGTTGGGTTGAAGTGGGAGAGCGTCGAATGTTAGGACCTGAGATGGTAGAATAAACGGCGAAAGTAGTTAAGTTAATACGAACGCGGCTAGTAGCAGCTCAGGACAGACAGAAAAAGTATGCCAATCCACATCGGAAGAACAAGGAGTTTGAAGTCGGTTCGTATGTATTCCTGAAGGTGTCACCTTGGAATGGGAAGATGCATTTTGGGAAAAAGGGGAAGTTAAGCCCTAGGTTCATAGGACCGTTTGAAATTTTGTGAAGGGTAGGAGAGGTAGCATATGAGATAGCATTACCTCCAGAGTTGGGGCATATCCATAACGTGTTTCACATTTTGGTATTGTGTCCCTATAAGCCGGATTACAAGCACGTAATCAAGTATGATCCAATTCAAGTCGAGAAAGACTTAACCTATGAGGAGTTTCCTATGCAAATTGTTGATATGAAGGAACAAGTGTTAAAAACAAAACTATACCTTCGGTGAAGGTGATATGGAGGAACCACAATGCCGAATAAGTAACGTGGGAACTCAAGGACAAGATGAGGAAGGCTTATCCTCATTTGTTTGATTAACTTGTATTGTAATTCTGGGGACAAAATTCTTATAAGAAGGGGAGAATGTAACACCCGAGAAAATCGAGCATGTATGTAAATAAATTTTTATTTGATTTATTGAATAAAATATGGATTATTTGTTTATTAAACTGAGTAAGCTAATTGTAGGTCATTTTATGACGTAGAGAATGCAGAAATGAGTAGGATTCTGGCTACGTGCTTGGAATAAATGATATGAATTTATAAGACAAAAATAAAAGGTTTCCGAGAATAAAAATATTTTGAGAAAAGACGAAATAGACACTATCAACCCTAAGGGTTAGGGTTTGACCCTATGCCATTTCGAGAGTTCGAAATGTCAGAATGACGTTCTGTAGAAAGATTTGACGGTATTTTACCGTAAAAAATTAAGTTAGCCGAGGAAAGTTTTCTCGGGAGGAAAAGTGCTGGAATCACTATTCATCCGTTTCTGCTCGGGAATTTATTTTGAAATTCCGAGAAACGCGTAATGATAGGATTTCGATACGAGATGGAATATGTAATAATATTTCATTTATGACTCACGAAGTTTTTGCTTAGGGACTTAAAATCCTAACGGTTAGGGAAAGTGATATAATGAAATAATTATTTACGTATAATAATAAATGATTATTGTACGAAAAGAATACGTGTATAATACGAGGTATTATACAAGAATAGTACGGAGAAAATATGAGAATTATATAACGTACAATACAAATTTTTATACGGAGTAAATACGTTAAAACGAATTGACTTGCAATTAAAAGTTAATAAGTTTAACCCATGGGTCGAACCGTTGGGTAAACGGGTGGGTTTAACCCATGGTTCAACCCACTACCCATGTGTCACATAGGGGAACATGGGAGAGCACAAGCGGGGACATGGTTGGCCATGTGCTAGCACATGGGCTCAAACTTAGTGGGAAAGTAATTGAGGAGGTGGGAATAGTTGAGGAGGTTGGGCTTAAAAGACTAATTTACCCTAAGTCTTGTCAACTTCTATAAATATAGAGCTTGCTCTTCATTATTTTATTGTTTGACAATTCCTCCAACAAAGAGATAGAGAGAGAGAAGAAGAAGAAGAAGCTAGATTGAGCTTTGCCTAGTTAACTCATCAATCAAGAAGGAAGAAGACCATTGAGTCTCCATACTCACTCCACAAAGAACACATAAGGTATAACCATAAGAAAGTATATAAACATCATCTTTTCTTTCAATAACAATTTTGATAGAGAAGTGTTAGAGAAAGCATGAACCCTAAAAAGTTATAAGGATGACTTAATGAGGAACTAAGAACCTTAACAAGCCATGCATGATGGAAGACTAAGAAATGATTAGGTACTAATAATGGACTTAATGAATTCATAGGAAATGGACTAATAAACATGTGAAACCATAAAAAACATAAATATTTTGAATGATTAGAATTAGTAATAATCAACCATGGGATTGATTCCAAGTGGTTTGGAGTAATAATAATGAAGAACGAAGATTCGGCGAAAGTTACGCGATTAGACGATAATCGTCGAAAACGTAAATTTCTCGGATTAGAAGTTAAAAGTCGTCGTGAGCATCAAAAATGATGGTTTTCAATTGAAACACGTGAATTTAGGTAAATAAGACTTACGAGGGAAAGAACGGATTGATTCCGACTTAAAACGAATATTTGAGCGTCGAACGTTCACGAACGTTTTACGAAAATGTAAAAATAGACTAATTGGCGAATTTCTCGTCGACGGATTCAAAAATAAATTCCGACTTGATAGGATGGTAGAGCATGTCGTTTATGAACTTTTGGCTTTGGAACGAACCAATTCCGAGTTATAACGATCAAGTTACGGACTCCGGAATTTTAGAATTTTCAAAGACTTAGAAATTTTTCTAAGTTGCAGAGCTAGCGCCGCAGCGCCAGCCAATAGGCTTAATCTGGCGCCGCAGCGCCACTCCCAGGAGAACTCTCTGCGTGGGTAGCGCTGTAGCGCCACTCCAAGGGCAAAATCTGGCGCCGCAGCGCCAGCATGTAAGAAAATTTGAAATTGTTAATAATTACTTACCTTTTGCATATCATTAAGGGGCTAGTAAGTGATTTAATGTAAACCTTAAACAACATGTTAAAGTAAGAGTTTATGAAAATTAAATGTTAAATAAATGTAATTAAACTTAAGTTTTGAACGTTAACCAAAACTAAGTTAAGGAACAAGTTAAATACTCGTTTAATCATCATGCCTAGTGATGATTAAGAAGAGTTGGTTTATAACATAGGATGTTAATAAGCCGTAATGAACATTAAATAACTTAAATGAATGTTATTAATTTAACATTTTGATTAAGTTATACAAGAAGGAGAAGTTAGGCTATACTTGGTATATCGATGATGAATTCTCATAGGTATGCTTTGTGTTATGCTTTGTAGACGTTGTAAAGACTGAATAGACTACGTCTAAAGGTTTAGAAGACGTAAAGGCAAATTTTCTAAATTCGTTCATACTTTACTATGAATGCAAGTTTTCTAAACTCTTGTCTATACGTTATGGTTGGACAAGAGGTCATTGTGCATAATTGCTTATGCATGAATTGTTATTGAATAGTTGATGCCATTTGATTAGGCTAGACTGAGGTTTAGCATATTTTGGTGGGATTTTCCACAAATCTTTCCAAAATATATATAATGTTGTGATCTTATGCCAATTGCTTGGTACGGATTCTCAGGTAAACCTGAGTATGAATAAAACAAAGGTTTTAAACGTCGTTAATTCGACAGGCACATGAGGTTGCCACCAATTAAACGTAAACACGTTTAATGTATGAGTGTTGATCAACATAGAGTACTACAGGCTGATCACCTGGATGTGCTCATAAGCTATATTGAACTTACGGCCTTCGTGCCGGGTTGTTCCTTTCATGAATGAGAACTAAAATATGGTTCGTGGTCGTTGACCAAAATGGATTTCGAAGAGGCTATAAAGTCCTTGGGAATGGTTTTAAAGGAATTAAAATGATATTTTAATTATTCTTATGTACTTCATAACTATTGTACAGTTATTGAAGACCAAGGAATATGATTCTTGATTTTGTGGTTTCAAGATATACTATTTAAGTTGCTGAGCTATTTATGCTCATTCTTGCTTAAAACTAAATGATTTCAGCTAAGAACGAATGGACCGAAGGATCCGGTAAAGACAAAGGCAAGTCCAAGCTACACAAGTAGTGACCTTTGTAATAGTATAGTATTAGTATTGTATTTACTGATATTATGACACAGAACAATGTATTGGTTACGAATACTTAGGAAGGAATTTAATAGAATGTAATAATTAGTAAACTTATGCATTGATATTGATGTCCTCAATTGAATGTATGAGTAGATTGTAGCACTGTGTAGCACCATGTCCTAGGTTTGAAGGTACCCAGATTTGGGGGCATCATAGGGGACCCACGTGATGATGTTAAATATACGCGTAGAGTAAGCTTTAATTGATAAATTTAAAGCTACTTAAGCTACAGACCCGGAATTGATGAAGATGAAGAAGAAGGTGCGGTTCTAGAAGCAAGAATCGATGAAGAAGGAATACTTCGAGTCAACTCCAGACTTCATGTTCCTAACAATTCTGACTTGAAGTATAGAATCGTGATGGAGGCACACAACACACCGTTTGCAATCCATCTTGGAAGTATCAAAATGTATCGTGATCTTCGACATACATTTTGGTGGAGCAATATGAAGAGAGAAATCGCGAATTTTATCTCGAGTTGTTTAACGTGTCAACATGTCAAGGCAAAGCATCAAGAGCCATAAGGTGTGAAGAGCCCCGAGCCTGTCGCTGGTGACTTCTTGTGTGGGATGCACCGAAGCCAGACTCTCTGTAGGGGACGCCGTTTTTGTGCGGTGGAAAACTGATAGGTACCATTGTGAGGTGCTATGGTTAAGGCACCATGAGAGTCACAGTTGGAATCGAAGAAATGACCTGGGAGTTAGAATCGGAAATGAAATCAAGGTATCCTCACCTTTTCGAAATACCGGGTACGCACGTCAATTTCGAAGACGAAATTTCATAAGGAGGGGAGGTTGTAAGACCCCAACTTTTTATGAATAAAATTTAATTTCCTTTATATATTATTTTGAAATAGTAAGGGTATGATTTGATGAATGTGAAAAGTTATGGGTAATATGCGCAGATATTTCAAAATAAGCAAGTGGTTATAAAATATTCATTGTTGTCGGGGAATATTCGTTTGGTCGTGGAATATTCTTGTTGTCGGGGAATATTCGTAAGACAGAGCAACCATTTGTTGGCCCCATAACGGAAAACTGTCGGATGAAGAAAACGACATGAATGAGTTTTTTAAAAATAACGGCGTAACGATTACCGTTAGAATTGTTGAAATACCCGGTGGTTAAGATAAAGTAATACGCGTTGTTGTACAGTAACACGCAGTATTTCACAGTGTTGTATATTTTAGTAATTGTCGCTGTACAGTATTTCACATTATCAAATCAATAATTCAAAATATTTTAATAATATTATTAGGCAGCATTATTGGCAATGTCTAGAAAGTTCTGCCTAGGAAAGGGGTTAGTTAATCTAATTGCACGTCAGTAAGGAGAAATCCTTATCGGAAAGCCCCCTCTTTCCTAGGAACGACCTGGTTGTCATTATTGTGATTCTGTAATATTATTTGTGAATAATTAGTTATTGATAAAAATGATAAGAAAATATTTAATGGAGGAATTTTTAGCAAAGGAGACAATTGTTGAAAATTGATATTTTATCTTTTCTGATAAAATAATTCATTCAAATATATTATTATAATATTACATTATAAGTGTATATTGTGATAATATAATAATATAATAATGGTGATATTTTTACAATAAATTCACGATATATGAATAAAATAAGGAGGAAGAGAGCAAATTGGTTCTAGATTATTTTTGTTACAAAAAAAATATTAAAAACTGTCCTTTTGTTGTTGTAATTGCTGATTTTTTTTGGATTGTCAATATATTAATGTGGGAGAAAAGAAAGAAGAAAAGAAAAGGAATCGTCTTGTTGTGAATTGTCAATATTGGTCGCCTGCAAAATCATCCATATGTAAATTCGGGTAATTTTTCGTTCGAAATTTGGAAAAACTTTCTTCTACAAAGCTGTAGAGAATTAAATTTTATATGGAATGGACATAAGATTCATATTTTTTGATAAAAGAGCTATTTATTTTGAATTATTGATGTTCAAGAATATTGGGTCTGAATTGATTTTTCGTGGAGGAATTTCTAGAAGGTGCGGGCCCCACTATCCTTTTGTTGGTGTAAAATGTTGAAGTTTGGTTTTCAAATATGGTGGATTTGAAATCATACGTATAAAAAAATAATAATATTTTATTAAATTTTCTGCTTTGGTGTTCTAAGCATTTCCTATAAATAGGGTGCTGAATTAGAATTAAAAATCACACCAGAATCAGAAGTTTCTTTCTCTATAATATTCAGCATATTTTTGTGAGTATTTAGATACTTTGAGAGTTGATAAATAGTGCAAGTTTTCTTCAGCAGTATATCCGATATTCAAGTCAGAAGTACTATTCTTTTGAGGCAAGGAATGTTATTTTTTTTTTCCAAAAATGATGTTATTTCTTTCAATATCATTATACCAAAATATTGGTATGAATTTTATTATGAAATTTTTATCTTTTCATGTCGAGGTTACTATTCACATATACGACACTATTAACGTATACGATACTATTCACGAATACGGTACTATTCACAAAGTATGATTTTTCTACCTTTTTTATGTCGGGGTTACTATTCCGGAATACGTTACTATTCACAGAAAAATTAAATTTTCTTTTCTTTGTCCCACTTGTCTGTTATAGTTCCTATCTTTGATTGGATCCAAGTTTTGAACTTCATTCTTGAATTTTGCTCCGCAATTGATTATTATGGAGTATTTTTGAACTTGGATAAATCGATTTACGAATCCCTAATCTTTATCCTTTATCTCACTAGATTCGTTATTTGTATTATTTTTCATCATCCTCAGTCCTAAATGATGATATAACTGAATATTTTTGGCCTGTAGTGCAAAGATGAATTATTACTTGATGAATATCTTTGGTCTGTAGTGCAAAGATGAATGATTACTCGATGAATATCTTGGGCATGTAGTGCAAAGATGAATGATTACCTAATGAATATCTTTAGCCCGTAGTGCAAAGATGAACAGGTGTTGAGATGAACATGATCACTTGTGATACAAATGAATATCTTTGGCCCGTAGTGCAAAGATGAATATTTGATTTGAGATATATATTGATTGACAGGGATAAAATATTTATTATGGATATAGTAGACATCATTTTCTACTTAACTCTTCTGATAAATTGTTATTTCCGCTGCAGTTGTTGATCTAAAATTTGTTGTCCATCATATTTTATCTGATTTGTTAAAGACTAACGATAACTTATTTTCCATTATCTTAGTCATAATATTCTTTATTGGACTAGTTGAGATCACCCTTTTATTCTATTGTCCTCTTCAAGAAATGAGAATGTTGCAGGGACTAGTCGGGGAACAGAGTGATGGGCAGAGTTAGAGCAGTAGTAGTCCTCCCTAATTTTTTAAAATAGTGTGATAATAATTGTAACTGTTGAGGACTGAATTTGAGCATTTATATTTCGTATTATATACGATATGTATTGAAGCTCACAGCTTATATGGTCGTATTTCCCACAACCTTTTGTTATAAAAGATTGTATTTGAATTCTGTACCATGTATTTTGGCGACTCAGACTGGGTTGGGTTGATTGGACGTATTCTGGGGGGGGGGGGGGGTCACAGTCTATCTTATCTTTCGAATGCTTTAAGTTTAATTCTGAAGCATAAGTTATTTCATAATTCATTATTATTGAATTTTTCTTGATTATTGTGAGTCGATTCAACTATTCCTTAGTTGATGATAGTTGAACTCAAAATTTCCTTTTAAGCTTATCCAAACCAAACATTCTTTGGTGCGGACTTGTATCAAATACTGAGATGAACAACCCTATTTATTAAGGGATTACCATGTGAAAGCGTTAAGATGTTTGTGCACAATATATAGTACGAAGGGCTGATCCCCCTAAGTACGAGTTAATAGTCCAAATGACTACTAAAGGTCTTAAATAGAAATGTTTATAATTTAGGACATAGTTCAAGGTATTATGACCCTCAGATGATTTCAATATTCGAAATTCTATATGTTGATGAAAGAATTATTATTCAACTCTTTATTATTGATGAAAGAAAAGTTATTCAAATCTCTTGAAACTATTCAGTTTATGTTATTATTATTTTTATGTCCCAAGTGAGCTTTTGTTTGCTCACTCTTGCAATTAAATAACCATTACATCTAAAGTCGAGAGTGTTGATGTACCGTCAACTAGTAAAGGGAAAGGCAAGATGAACAAGTGAACACTTGTTATGTTTGATTATGTTTGTAATAAGACTTTATGTGATGATATTTTATTTTTGCATTTATTGTTTATGTTAAGGTTAGATAAACCCTGGGATATTTTTTTAGAAGAGTTGTAATCCTTTTATAAGGAAGATTTTATTTAATGCTAAGGTTGTAATTTATATTGCCTTCCTTATTATTGGGCAGTAGATGTATGTTTTATTTAGATAGTGAACACCAAATCGTGTGAAAATGAAGTACCCGAATTTGGGGGTGTCACAATTTGGTATTAAAGCTTTAGGTTATGAAGCTTAGGTGGGGGAAACCTTAGGTAGTAGCCTTATAGGAAGATCAAAAAGATGGTGGTGATAGTTAAAGATAATAAATTACCTTATGTGCTATGTGTTTACGTTTAAGTATTTAAAGAGTGTCGATGACTCGATATCACGTAATAATTAAACTTTAAAATTTTTTTGTCAAGATGACGAACGTTGGAGAGTCCAGTCAGGCTAGGGAGGAGTTACCCTAGATGCCGAGAGACAAGGAGCCACGAGATATCCATGTTGTCTATGAGAAGTTGGTTAGGAGAGAGCCATCTCCATTGATCACCATAGCTGGTCAGGAGCATGAGCCGATATCTGACACAGATGATGAGGACGGGGATGAATCAGAAGAGGAGGAGGAGGTCCTGAAGAGGAATTACCACCTCACTCTACTAGTGTTGAGATGTACGAGGAGGTCTACGACCACAACGTGGAGCTACATGGTCGAGTCGAAGAGCTCGAAGTAACCATACAGCAGCGGGATGAGACGATCAAAGAACTGGACAGTGAGCTAGGAAACGCAAAGTGGGATCTAATCCTTGTGGAGAGTGAAAGAGATGACGCACTGGTAGAACTGACAAAGCTGAAGAATGATATCTAAGAGGAGTCAATGAAGTGTGCCAGAGCAGAGGAAACAAGCTTGAGGGCTACTCAACGAGCAGATCGAGCTGAAGACGAGGTTCAAGCAAAAAAGGCCAGGTTGAAGGAGACGGAATACGCTTTCTATACGGCTATAGATAAGGCCCAAGATCGTGTCTTCTATTACCCAGCTTAGTTCCAAGGTTTACCATGGTATATGGTGGATCGCAGAACAGCGTTTCTGGTGATGGAGGAAGAACGTAGAGAGTGTGCGACGTCTTAACATGCCTAGATAGTAGAGTCTTTCATTATATGTTTCTTTATTTATAAATAAATATAAATCCCAAAATTTGAGATAATAATGGGATAAGATAATGATGTAATCCTACAACTTATTTTAGTTCAGGAAAGATGATGTAAATAGCAGAGATGATATCTATTCTATGTTTTTCAAAAACTACGAATAAATGAATAACGAAGTTAATTGACGTGCTATGTGTTCAAGTGTGAATTATTTAAAATTTTAAATTGAACTTGAATGTTTAAGAAATGAGTAAAGGATCTAATAAGAATACTTCTTAACAGAAAGATGCCTCCTAGAAGAAGACCTACAGCGTTAAAACCTAGATTGATCGACGAACAACAACAACAACAATAATGATGGGACAAATCCCGTATCGGTTCAGCAGTTGGTGAATCTGCTGGCGGGAGCACTTGCAAATCAGCCGCAAGTGCAGGGTACAACGTTTAAGGAATTTAATGCGGTAAGACCGTCGGAGTTTTAGGGATTGGTAAACCTGATAGATGCCCAGACGTGGGTAATGGAGATGGAAAAGGTCTTCGACGCAGCTAGAGTTGGCGAAGACCAGAAGACGGCCTTTGTAACTTTCATGTTGAAGTCAGATGCTAGTTTTTGGTGGCAGGCCAATAAAATAAGATAAGGAGAAGGAGTTATTGCATGGGACTATTTCAAAGAGATGTTCTTTGAAATGTACTTCCCCATTAGCTCGCAAGACTAGATGGAGGTCCAGTTTCTAGAGCTTAAACAGGGAGGGATGACTGTGTCAGAATATACAGCGAAATTTAATGAGTTTTCCAGGTTCGCTACATACCAGGTCAGTACTGACGCAAGGAAGGCGAGAAGGTTTGAGTAGGGACTGAAGCTCTGGCTCTACAGCAAGGTCTCCATGTTCCAGCTAAAATTTTTTGCAGCTGTACTGAAAAAGGCCATCCTAGCTGAAGGTGGGAGCGACGCGATGACCAAGTTCAATCAAGACCAGAAGAAGAAGAAGAATGAGACAGAAACCAAGGCTGGTGGTAGTGGGGCTATCAACCAGAAAAGGAAGTGGAACGACAACACCTCTGCTAGAAGTCAACAGGGAAACCAGCAGATGAAGAAGATTGAAGCATGCGTGACATGCGAGAAGAATCACACTGGAGTGTGTCTGAGGGGGAAGCGGGAATGCTTCAAATGTGGTCAAGAATGCCACATTACGCTGAATTGCCCTAAACCGAAGAAGGGAGCCTGCTACACATGTGGATCCAAGGATCACATGACCTAAAGTTGCATGAGGAAGCCAGCGGCAGGGTCAATAGGGAGCGGGGGAAATGGCAGTGGCAGCACTTTGGCTATCGCTGGACCACTGCAGGCTGTTCGACCCACTGCCTGATCATTCAACAAGACGGTATAGGATGCTGTTGTTGCGCCATTTTGGTGTTAACAAAAACGGTCACAAAATACGTGCAAGTATACACGGTCGACAAGTAATAAATTCGATAAGTCGAGATCGTTCCCACGGAGAAAGGAGTCAGGCTTAAACTATCATGCAACAGTCCTATGGTTATTTTTGTCTGCTCAAACGTGTGTTAAAGTGTTCTTTAATTAACTAGACTGGTTTTAGAATAAACTTAACTAATTAACAAGCAAGGGGTTCAAATTAGAGAAATATGGGATCCTAACTTCATCTATTGCGTCATCTAGGTTAACAACACCTCAAGTCATGTATGAATAATCACATAGGAATGCTAGCCGAGAGCACGAATGTGAGACAGGGCTATCTTTCAATAAACCAAGTCCATATCATATAATATCTACAAAAGAGATAGAAATCACATGAACATCGATAAAACCTAAATTGCTATATGTCTATGCAATTTACAAGCTAAACCGATTTATGTGCAAGCTCCCTATTGACTACAAATGTCAATACGGTATATTTCTATCCAGATTACGAATCATAAAACTCATCAAATGCAAGTTTCACAAACACATGCTAGCATGGCAAAATCTAAGTTTACATATCCTCTTTCGATTCCATATAAACTATTATAGTAGATGTTGATCAAGCATCTAAACATAAAACGCAACCATGCTAGGCAAACCATACATTCTTATCCATACATTTCTAAGAGGCATAAAACCCTAGAATAAGCAAATAGAATCCATTAGAATCCCATAATGGAAGTTAGTTCATCACTGAACCACCAACCATTATGGGATTTAAACCAAGCATTGAACATATATGATAGTAGAGAAAAGAGAGATAGAGAATGCAAATCTTGTGGTTCCCCTTTTCAATAGATGCTAGTAAGCTTGAGTTTAGACCACAAATAAGCTCCAAGATGAGCCCTAGAAATGAAAGCTACTTGAACTAGAAGAGAAGAAGAGTTAAGCTCTCAAGCTCTCCTTAGCTCCTAAACCCTAGAAAATGTAAGACAATGCTTGAAAAATTAAATGAAGTCTAAGTTCTGATAATTGATAAGTCTCGTTCAAAACAACCCCACCCTTATACAAACACTCGGCCGAATAAAGCAAATAAAAAACCAATATTTAGGACCGGCGCAGTAGCGCGGGGTCCCCTTGCTTTATTGGCGCTGCCACGCGAGCACTGCTCTGCTGCTGGTGACTTCACTTTCAATGAAGCTTGCTTTGTGCTTATTTTCTTCTTTCTTTCTTGTAAGGACCGAGAATTTCACATGATCATATGTGTAATTTTGACGAATAATTATTTTTTCAAGGAAGTATTTGAATCATATAAGTGTATATGTGAGTTAAGCATAAAGTTATGTAACCTAATACACATATTAGGTATGGTAATTAAAAACCTAATGGGTTATAATATAAGAGAATGATAGTATTTAAAAATATATACTAACCCTAAGAGATTTATTTTATATATCTCAATTAATAATTTTATAACCTAAATAAAGCAAGTCTAATTGAAATTAAAGATATTTGAGTAAGGAATTAACTTTCTAAGGTGTGTAATGGAAACTGAAATGATATATTAAGTATACTGAAGTCATAAATAGTGTATCAAATTATATTAAGAACTTATAAACAAACGAGTAAATGTTAAGTCTAAGGTAGTATAGTTGTACTCTTTAATGGTTGATTATGTGATTTCATGCGATGTGTAAGATATGTGATGCTAATTAAGAGATCAATCTTATTAATGATAGGTCTTGCAAAAGAAGTTAACTTAAATTGCATAGCAGTAGTCAACGAATCAGGCAAGTTTCCTTACCTCAATCTCGAGTTATTACTTTTCAAATATATTGGTGGTTAATTATTGCTGATTATACCACGTCTGAGAATTATTGTTGATTATTCGTAGTTAGTGCATGTTTATTAATTCAAATTGAATTATTGATTTTGAGAATATGCTTGGGGAATAACTGTTGTTGGTTATTCACATCTGTAGAAGTTATTATTGATTGCAAATAGTACAGTTAATTTCTGTCTATTATTGAATCGTTTTGAGATATGTCGTAGCTAATTGTTTTGGCTAGACAAACATTTGTTGAAACTTGATAGGTTCGAGAAGAGGACTCAATTATTATTAACATGTCAATGTTAATTATTTCGGCTAGATCGAGAAAGCGATTAGATATTGAAATCACTGTATTTTGTTGTTGTGATTCGAATTCTGATTATAAGACTGAGAAAAACAACCTTTTTATATAAAAAGGGGCTTTGTGGTTGTATATTCGGCCGTTGTGCGCGTGTAAGTATTATGCATAATATAGGGTATAATGAAGCTGATCACTTTATATACTTGTAGAGGGGTATGATTTAATCTTTATGGTTATCTGATACACATGAGTACTTCAAAATAAAACCTTTGATATTTACTAGAGAAGTTCAAGATCTTATGGGGTCGCTCAGCTTAAAAAATATCTGGATAATATTCCACTTTGTTATTGCGTAGAATTGATTCTTGTTATTCAATTGAGAAATTTTGAAAGCGTTTTACTCTTTCACTATCGAATTATTGTTTTGCATAATATGCGAGAAAGTCTTGTTATTGATTAACGCTTTATTCAGCTAATTCAAAGTCCTATTAACTTTGGTGATATTCTATCGAATTAATAGTCTTATATTCTTGATTCTTATACTTTATTGTATGATTTAACTTGCGGAGGAAATTTGTTGCTCACCATTGCTTAAATACAATATTTCAGCTAGGAACGAGGTAGCCGGAGGGGCAGAGAAAGACAAAGGCAAGGTGTATTGCTGGAATAGTTATAATGAACATATTTATTATGTTATTTTGTATAACCTTTTTTGTATATCTAAGGGTATATTTGTTATGTTAAGGTTAGAAAACATGGGACAGTGTATTATAAATATCAGTTAATGATATGTATATTTCTATTCATAAATAAATGGGTAGTTAGATGATATTCAAATGTTGGATCATGAGCACCAAACTCGGGGGTCAGGTAACCCGGATTTGGGGGCGTCACAAGTTGGTATCAAAGCTATAGGTTATAAACCTTAAGTGGGGGGGGGGGGGGGGAAACCCTAGGATTATAACCATAAGTGAGATAGAGAAAACTCATTTAGAGTACTAAGTGAGGGATTGCCGAAGTACATCAATAAAAAGATGTGTGGACACATAGTGAGTATGAAATTCGTACTGGTAAAGTATTAATCAAGTTGTTTAAACTGATTGTGGGATGTTAGGAGAAGATGAAATAAGTATCGAAGTGTTGGCAGCTATTGTACCAATGCCAGTAGTCGAGGTGCCAACGCAGACTGAGTTAGTTCAGGAAGTTGGAAAAGATGAACCCATGGTGAATCTGGGGAGTGATCATGATGAATATCCCAAAATGTATCTGAATGAAGATGAGGAGGCAGAGTCAGAAGAAGTTAAGGTGGAGACAGAGATTAAGACCAAAGTTGGAGAAAAAGATCAAGTACTTGCAGAAGTTCAAGAACTCCGGAGTAAAGTATTTCTCTTGGAGGAGTTGTGGAAGACGGAGCGAGCGTTACCCGAGATGACCGAAGAACGTAACGAATTGAAGACACAAGTAGAAAGAATGAAGGCTAAAGGTGGTGGATCATCTAAGGGAGTAGTTAAGCAAAAGAAGAGAAATAATAAGAGAAAAAGGGATAACGACAGTGATAATAACTCAGGGAACTCAAACCCGAAAAAGAAGAAAGTCTGTGGCAAGTGTGGAAAGACTCACTTGGGAGAATGTATGATGTGGAAGAACGTGTGTTTCAATTGTAAACAAGAAGGACATATTTCTCCAAATTGTCCTAAGCTAAATTTGAGAAAATGTTTTTCATGTGGTGGAATGGGCCAGGGATTTAACAAGTGTCCCAGTAAGAAGGCAGGAGAAGGGAGTAGACTGTAGACAGCTTAAGTATAAGTAGTGGTACCTTTTGGAAACAAGGTGTAATATAAAGATTGTAATATCGAGAACAATGAGTGAGCATATATAATATATCTGTTTGTATGAATGTAATTTTTTTTCCAATATGAATATTAAGATGATTTTGGAGAATTGCAACTTTTTGTGTAAAGTTGTGGTAATTATAACTTTTTGTGTAAGATTGTGTTGTTAATCCTGATATTCATCAAAAAGCGATAGTGACTGATTATAACAGTAGGTGTTAAGTACTAAAAGTTTTATGTGCTATTTGAATAAATATGCGATTATATGAGAAATTTGTGTTAAATTCTTACGTTACTAATAAGAATTTGTGTAGAGAAAAAGGATTAATGTAAGATTTTCATTTAAATCAGATAATGCCGCCTAGACTACAGAATCGAAATCAAAGAGAAGAGCAATCAGTGAATAATGAAGGAGGTCAAGCAAACTTGATGCAGAATTTTGTGGATATGTTAGCCTAAGTTATGCAACATAAGGCGCCAACAGCAAGAGTAAGAGCAAGAGAACAGCCAGCTAATAGATTGGCAAACTTTAAAGATTTTAAAGCGTATGACCGCCAGAATTCAAGGGAACTACGGATCCTATTGAAGCCCAAACTTGGGTAAAGGAGATAGATAAAGCATTTATTATTGCGAGAGTGGCAAAAGAGCAAAAGACAGCTTTTGCCACCTATTTGATGAAGGGGGAAGCCAATTACTGGTGGGAAACCAATCAGGCTAGAGCTGGGACAGCTGTAGTGACTTGGATAAGGTTTAAAGAGTAGTTCTTTAAGAACTATTTTTTGCTGAGTATGCAAGCCAGTATAGAAGTCAAGTTTCTAGAACTGAAGCAATAGAATATGTTGGTATCAGAATATGCTGCTAAGTTCAATGAGTTAGCGAGAATTGTACCTCATCAGGTGGACACGGAGGCAAGAAAGGCAAGAAGATTTGAGAATGGATTGAGGCCAGGGATATTCAACAAGGTAGCTGTATTGCAGATTAATACGTTTGCAGCTTTGTTAGAGAAAGCGATAATTGCTGAAGGGGGAAGCGAAGCTGCATCCCGATATCATCAGGAGAAGAAGAAGAAAACAAATGAAGGAGGTAGTAGTGGTGGTAGTAATCTGAACAAGCGAAAATGGAGTTAGAATACCGAATCGGGTAATAAGTCAAAAGAGAATAGGAAGGGAGGTGAGCCTTGTGCGACTTGTGGGAAGAATCATCCAGGAATTTGTCTGAAGAGGAAGGGAGTCTGTTATAACTGTGGTCAAGAGGGACACATGTCGCCCAATTGTCCCAGTCCAAAGAAAATACAAGGTTATTTTGCGTGTGGATCGACAGATCATCTAGTTTAGAATTGTCCGAAAAAGAATGTGGAGAAGGGAAGTACCAACAAGGGACCCGGTGGCGGAACCCTAACGATTAGAGGACTTGCACAGCCAGGAAGACCAACGGCCCGTACATTTAATATGACGGTGCAAGATGCAGTAGCTGCCCAGGAGGTGGTGACAGGTAACGATTTAGTTGAGTAAATAATTTACGAGAGAAATATTGGGTAAATATAGCTGTGAATTATTTTCTTTTAAAGATCCCAAGTCACAAGTTAGTACATAAGACACAAATTAATATTATGTTGATAAGAACAAATTAATGATACAACTTTAAAAAGATTGTAGAGAATAAGAAAGCGGTGATTCCGAGGACGGATTCCTTATACGGAGGGGAGAATGTAAGGATAGAGAATTTCACATGATCATATGTGTAATTTTGACGAATAAATTTTTTTGTAAAGGAAGTATTTGAATCATATAAGTGTATATATGAGTTAAGCATAAAGTTATGTAACCTAATACACATATTAGGTATGGTACTTAAAAACCTAATGGGTTATAATATAAGAGAATGATAGTATTTAAAAATATATACTAACCCTAAGAGATTTATTTTATACATCTCAATTAATTAATTTTATAACCTAAATAAAAGAAGTCTAATTGGGTTATGAAATTAAAGATATTTGAGTAAGGAATTAACTTGCTAAGGTGTGTAATGGAAACTGAAATGATATATTAAGTATACTGAAGTCATAAATAGTGTATCAAATTATATTCATAACTTATAAATGAACGAGTAAATGTTAAGTCTAAGGTAGTATAGTTGTACTCTTTAATGATTGATTATGTGATTTCATACAATGTGTAAGATATGTGATGCTAATTAAAAGATCGATCTTATTAATGATAGGTCTTACAAAAGAAGTTAACTTAAATTGTGTAGCAGTAGTCAACGAATCAGGCAAGTTTCCTTAACTCAATCTCGAGTTATTACTTTTCAAATATAGTGGTGGTTAATTATTGCTGATTATACCACGTCTGAGAATTATTGTTGATTATTCGTAGTTAGTGCATGTTTATTAATTCAAATTGAATTATTGATTTTGAGAATATGCTTGGGGAATAACTGTTGTTGGTTATTCACATCCGTAGAAGTTATTATTGATTGCAAATAGTACAATTAATTTCTGTCTATTATTGAATTGTTTTGAGATATGTTTTAGCTAATTATTTTGGCTAGACAAACATTTGTTGAAACTTGATAGGTTCGAGAAGAGGACTCAATTATTATTAACATGTCAATGTTAATTATTTCGGCTAGATCGAGAAAGCGATTAGATATTGAAATCATTGTATTTTGTTGTTGTGATTCGAATTCTGATTATAAGACTGAGAAAAACAACCTTTTTATATAAAAAGGGGCTTTGTGGTCGTATATTCGGCCGTTGTGCGCGTGTAAGTATTATGCATAATATAGGGTATAATGAAGCTGATCACTTTATATACTTGTAGAGGGGTATGATTTAATCTTTATGGTTATCTGATACACCTGAGTACTTCAAAATAAAACCTTTGATATTTACTCGAGAAGTTCAAGATCCTATGGGGTCACTCAGCTTAAAAAAAATCTTGATAATATTCCACTTTGTTATTGCGTAGAATTGATTCTTGTTATTCAATTGAAAAATTTTGAAAGCATTTTACTCTTTCACTATCGAATTATTGTTTTGAATAAAATGCGAGAAAGTCTTGTTATTGATTAACACTTTATTCAGCTAATTCAAAGTCCTTTGAACTTTGGTGATATTCTATCGAATTGATAGTATTATATTCTTGATTCTTATACTCTATTGTATGATTTAACTTACGGAGCAAATTTGTTGCTCACCCTTGCTTAAATACAATATTTCATCTAGGAACGAGGTAGCCGGAGGGGCAGAGAAAGACAAAGGCAAAGGTATATTGCTGGAATAGTTACAATAAACATATTTATTATGTTGTTTTGTATAACCCTTTTTGTATATCTAAGGGTATATTTGTTATGTTAAGGTTTGAAAACCTGGGACAATGTATTATAAATATTAGTTATTGATATGTATATTTCTATTCATAAATAAATGGGTAGTTAGATGATATTCAAATGTTGGATTGTGAGCACCAAACTCGGGGGTCAGGTAACCCGGATTTGGGGGTGACACATTTCTTGCTTCCTTTTCCTTCTCATTTGCTACTACGATGCCATCATCACATGCTTTTTGCCTTATACCATCTTCATTCCAAACCTTCCTTTGTTCCACATATGCTCTCCACCATGCTTTTGCCAACTTCATACCATTAGGTCCCTTTTTATGCCATTCCATGCCTTAATCATTGCCAATTCCTGCTCTTTTGAGTTTCCTGACTAAGAAATGCAAAACAAAGATAAAACGCATTAAAAGATAATAAAACGCTTATGTTTAAGCCATAATCCTTGCAAGTTGATATCCAATAAGTAGGTATGAAACCTACTTATCAAATACCCCCAAACTTGAACTATTACTTGCCCTCAAGCAAAAACATAAATGCAACTACATGATATGCAACTAACTACATGAAAATGAATCCCACAGTAATAGCCTTGATGTGAACTCCAATAATAGGTGCCTCAGAGAGATAACAAGAACAATGAATAATGCATCGGCTCAAGCTACAGTTATATAGACAAACAATCTGTAAATCACAACCTGCTACTCAGATGTAGTGTGTGTGTGCAATGTCATAAACAAGCTCGACAGAGGCAAAGATTCCATATGCTATACTTCTAAGGAAGGAAAATTGAAGTTTTAAATCCATAATATATCATTTAAACCAAACAATGACCAAACCAACACATAGATACAAGCTGAAGTGCAACAAGGGCTTATTATGCTTTTATTCACACACGGGGGCGATATTCGCACTTTTCTCGCGGTTACACCTGACTGTGCAATGCTAGGCCCTCTTAGGCTTTTCAATGATACCCATTTAACGAGCTTTCGACCAACGACTCCCAAACCATAAAGGCCTTAGGGCGCTGGGTGTAGAGACAATCCCCTAGGACGTACTTGCTCGAGTATCAAAGGCCACAAGACTTCGCTAGCTAAGGTGTTTATTCTATTTTTTTCTTTTTCACAGCTTATTTTCTTTTCTTTTGCTTTTTTTTTCTTTTCTTTTTATTAGCATGCATACTCAAAGTTTTCCCTCAAACTTTTATTCTAGTGTTGTTAAGGCCATTATTGCTTTTATTACACAATTCTTAGCAATTAAAAATAAAAATTTTCCCCTTAGAAGACAAGCATGCACTAATCTAGCCAACAAGCGAGTAAAGATAAACTGTGCTATTCGATGACATCCACGCAACATGTATAGACTACATCATGTATAGAAATATAACTGAGCTTAAGCAACTAACAGAGTTCAAATATCTATTATATCTCAATATCATCATCGGCCAAATCGAAATTCAACAGGCTAAACAACGGGATTATGCAATGCAATGCAATTAAACACATACTAAATTAACAAAATGAAATAAAACTGAAATTTTTTTTGCAAAATTTTAAACTAACACAAACTAGAATGCTAATACAAAATAAAATGCAATTACTATATACAACCTAACATCAATATGCAATTAACTATATGTAACTACTATGCAATTAAAACTAAATACAAGCATTAAAAATTAAAACTAAATCCAATAACTACAAACTACACCCAATACCCCCAAACTTAACATATTCAATATCCCCATTGAAGGTAATGGGCTAGGAAACTCCCCTACTGATCGGCATGGCCACCCTCCTCGGGTGGTGGTGTATCTGGCAAGTCAGAAGTGAAAATAGGCCACTCCAGCATTGTGCTCTGCTGCGCAAATGCCTCGGCTAGCGCACCAGTCAATCAATTAGCAAATACAGCGAAGCTCTCATGCAATGCATCAATCCTCCTCTCCAAACGTCGATACTTGAGACCCTACAGTAAGTTACTGGCTAGAGGAGGAGCAGTGGCCTTGTCTGGCTGTGGCTGCGGTGGTGGAACTGGCGGGGGATGTAAGACCCCAACTTTTATGAATAAAGATTTAATTTTCTTTATATATTATTTCGAAATAGTAAGGTGTTGATTTGATAAATATGAAAGTTATGGGTGAAATGTGCAAACATTTTTAAAATGAGCAAGTGGTTATAAAATATTCTTGTTGTCGGGGAATATTCGTTTGGTCGTGGAATATTCTTGTTGTCGGGGAATATTCGTACGACGGCGCAGCTATTTGTGGGCCCCCACAACGGAATAACTGTCGGATATAGAAAGCGACATAAATAATTTTTTTACAAGATAACGGCGTAGTTGTTACCGTTAGTACTGTTGAAATACCCGGTGGTTAAAATACAGTAAGTGGTGTTGCGCAGTAGCACACGGTATTGCACAGTATTTCGAATTATTGAGTCTTACGTGAAAAGGAACCTACTCAATTATTGTTACAGTATTTACTGTTCAATATTTTATATTATTGACTCAATAATTGCTACGTTGATATTTTATATTATTGACTCAATAATTGCTGTATTGAATTTTATTGACTCAATAATTGCTACGTTACTATTTTTTTATGATTGATTCAATAATGGCTACAATTGATATTTTGTAGTATTGATTCAATAATTATCGTTGCACAGTATTTCACGTTATCAACTCAATAATTCATATTATTTGAATAATATTATTAGATAGCATTATTGACAATGTCTAAGGAAGTTCTGTCTAGGAGGGGTTATTTAATTGCGCGCCAGTAAAGAGAAGTCCTTATCGGAAGGCCCCCTCTTTCCTGGGAACGACCTGGTTGTTAATATTGTAGTTCTATAATATTATTTGTGAATAATTAATTATTGATTTATATGATAAGGAAATATTCATTTTGTGGATATTAAAGAAGGAATTAGTGCTGATGTGTTTTTATCAGTATTTTGGTGTGGGAAATCATCTGTTTATGGATTTCGGATAATTTATGTTTGGAATTTGGAAAACCTTTCTTCTGCAAAGTTGTAGAGAATTAAATTTTCTATGGAAGGACATAGAATTTGTATTTTTCTGACAAAGGGGCTATTTGTTATGAATTATTGAAGTTTCGAAAAATAAATATTTTTTAAATAAAATGGTGGGCCCCACTTTTGTTGTTGAAAAATCTGAAATTTTTAGCAGCCAGGCGGCGGAAATTTTTTTTAAAAATATATTATTTTATTATTTTAGTCTCCTTTGGCATCCTAAGCTTTTCCTATAAATAGGGTGCTTAGGTTAGAATTGAAAATCACACCAGAATCAGAAGTTTTCTCTCTCTATAATATCGAGTGTATTTTTGTGAGTATTTCAATACTTTGAGTATTACTATTCAGTACAAGCTTCCGTCGGTATTATATCCGATATTCCAGTCAGAGATACTGTTCTTTTGAGGTAAGGGATGTTATTTCTTTCGTAAATGATGTTATTCTTCTCAATATCATTATACAAAAATATTGTCATGGATTTTATTACTTTTTCCGTCGGGGTTACTATTCACGTATACGGCACTATTCACGTATACGGCACTATTCACGGAAAAATTTATTTTTCTTCTATTTGTCCAAATTGTCTGTTAAGGTTACTATCTTTGATTGTATCCAAGTTTTGGGTTTTTTTTCTTGAATTTTGCTCCACAAAGTATTATTATGGATTATTCTTGAATTTGGATAAACTAAATGACGAATCCCTAATCTTTGTCTTTTATCTTACTGGATTCGTTCTTTAAAATATTTTTCATCATCCTCAGTCCTAAAAGGTGATGTAACTGAATATCTTTGGCCTGTAGAGCAAAGATGAATGATTACCTGATGAATATCTTTGGCCGTAGTGCAAAGATGACAGGTGTTGAGATGAACATGACCACTGATGATACAAATGAATATCTTTGACCTGTAGTGCAAAGATGAATATTGACTCGAGATGTATATTGATTGATGTTACAGGGATAAAATATTGATGATGGACTTTTAAATCATAGAAGATAGTAGACTTCATTCTCTGCTTAACTCTTCTAATGATTTGTTATTTCCGCTGCGAATATTGATCTAAGATTGGTTGTCCATTATATTTTATCTAATTCATTGAAGGCTAACGATGATTTATTTTCCATTATCTTAGTCATAATATTCTTTACTGAGCTAGTTGAGCTCACCCTTTTCATCTGTTGTCCTCTTCAGGAAATGAGAATGTTGCGGGAACTAGTCGGGGGACAGAGTGATGGTCCGAGTTAGAGCAGTAGTAGTCCTCACTATTTCTGATAAATAGTGTGATAATAATTGTAATGAGGACTTAGTTTGAATCTTAATATTTTCTACATATTTGTATTGAGACTCACAGTTGTGTGGTCGTATTTTGCACGACCGTATGATATAAAGTTTGTATTTGAATTCTGTACCATGTATTTGGCGACTCAGAATGGGTTGGGTTGAATGGACCTATTCTGGGGGCGTCACAGTTGGTATCAGAGCTTAGGGATATGATCTCTGATGGAGATCGGGGAATAGAACTAGGAGGGGAGAGACGAGTAAATCCTTCGCTAGTGTGTCCTACCTAAGCTTATGTGGTATTTAATTGGTCAGTCGGAGCATAGGGTTAATATGTGATATGTTGACTTGTTTAATTAACCCTTGTTTTATGGCAGTATTTGAGAATGGCAGCTGAGAACGTTAACAACGAAGTGAATGAGACCGTGGAGACACCTTTAATCATTAACCAGGAGAACGTGCAACAAGAAGGCAATGTTCATCCTGAAAATAACGCTGGTCAGACGATAAACGATGAGATGTTTAGAAGTTTTTTGCAGTTCATGCAAAATCAGACGAGGGAGACTCGTGTGCAACATACAGGTGGAGATAATAACAACACGCGAGCTGTCACTGCCAAGTAGTTCAAAGAATTGGGACCACCAGAGTTTCTGGGAAAGCCAGATCCGATCAAGGCGGAGACGTGGATTAAACAAATTACCAAGATATTTGATGTCTTGGGATGTACAGAGGAACAGAAGGTTCCATTCGCCACGTTTATGTTCCGTGGAGAGGCAGATTACTGGTGGGAATCCGTGAAGCGTACCCAGCCTGCCGCACTCCAGATGTCTTGGGAAGCGTTCCAGAAACTGTTTAATGACAAGTACTTTCCTGAAAGTATTCGTCATATGAAGGAAGTAGAGTTTATCAGACTCGAGAAAAACAACATGACGGTATCCCAGTACGAGGCTAAGTTCGCGGAGCTGTCCAGGTTTGCACCTCATTTGGTGGAGAATGAGGAACGTATGACGCGGATGTTTCTAAGAGGTTTGAAACCCGAAATACGTCAATACCTCATTTCTCATAAATTTTCTTTATATTCGGATGTAGTCAACAGGGCCCAGTTATTAGAACGAGATAATGATTATGTTCAACCGAGGGACCACAACCAAGGTCGTACCGGTGGCAGCAGTCATCGGAGCAATGACAACCAGCGAGGAGGAAAGTATGACAGAAGCGGTAACCACTCCGGTGGTTATCGTGGCCATGATAGTAGAAGAAGCGAATCAGGAGGAGATTTCAAAAAGAGAAGGTATAACAATGAGAACGCGAAGATGTCAACATCAGCACCAGCATCAACTGTTTCGAGGGGAGGAGAACGACCACCGGTCGTATGCTATAAATACGGGAAAGAGGGACATATCAGCCCAAACTGCCCACAACAATTCAAAGGATGCTATAACTGTGGAAAAGAAGGACATATAGCTCGAGATTGTCCTGTTGCGAAACCAAATTCAGCGGGGGTGGTGATTCCAAAGGCGGTTGCAGACAAGTCAAAGTCGGTGATTCCTGGAAGAGCGTTTATCGTGACAGCCCAAAACGCGAGGAATCCACACGAGGTGATTACGGGTAAGCTGATCATAAACTCTTGCGAAGTTTACACCTTGTTAGATACCGGTGCTACCCATTCCTTTATTTCACCTGCTTGTGCTCAACGTTTGAACTTGACTTCTGATAAATTAGACTTTGACTTATCTGTTGAAACTCCGTTAGGAGAAACCTTTGTTACATCTACAGTTTACAAATCTTGCTTGATTCAGATTGGTACCCTTACCTTACCTGTTGATCTTATATCTTTGAAAATACTTGCATTTGACGTGATTTTAGGAATTGACTGGTTAACCACTTACCATGCCAAAATTGATTGTTTTCGTAAGGTTGTTAGTTTTCATATTCCTAATCAACCTGTTGTGCGAATCCAAATAACCAAACCACTAAAATCAGTCAATATCATTTCAAGTCATAAAGCTATTCGTTTATTGAAAAACGGATGTCAAGCTTTCTTAGCTCATGTCACTGATCTAAATCAGAATACGTCAGGTTTGAATGATATTTTCGTTGTTAATGAGTTTCCTGATGTATTTCCCGAAGAACTTCCCGGTCTACCCCCAGAACGTGAAGTTGAATTCTTTATTGACCTTGATCCCGGTACAAAGCCCATTTCTAAAACCCCATATCGAATGGCTCCTATTGAACTTCAGGAGTTAAAGATTCAATTACAAGAGTTGTTAGACATCGGTTTTATTCGTCCTAGTACGTCTCCTTGGGGTGCTCCTGTTTTATTCGTAAAGAAGAAAGACGAGAGTATGCGACTTTGTATTGACTATCGGGAGTTGAACCATGTCACCATCAAGAATAGGTATCCGTTACCTCGTATTGATGACCTGTTCGACCAGTTGCAAGGAGCGCAATTCTTTTCAAAGATCGATCTTCGTTCTGGATATCATCAGTTGAAGATTAAAACTGAGGATATTCCAAAGACTGCTTTCAGAACACGGTACGGGCATTATGAGTTCTTAGTCATGTCTTTTGGATTGACTAATGCTCCTGCTACTTTCATGGATATGATGAACAGTGTATTTAAGGAGTATTTAGATCAATTCGTTGTTGTCTTTATTGATGACATTCTCATCTATTCTAAAAGCCGTGAAGATCATGAACACCATTTGAAGTTGGTACTTCAAAAGCTTCGTGAGAACAAGCTATATGCTAAGCTGAAGAAATGCGAGTTTTGGCTTGAGGAAGTAGCATTCCTTGGGCACGTGGTATCGAAACGTGGAGTATCTGTGGACCCGGCGAAGATTGAAGCAATACAAAGCTGGGAGCAACCTAAGTCGGTGACCGAAGTACGAAGCTTTCTGGGCTTAGCTGGTTACTATCGGAGGTTCGTAGAGGGATTTTCTCGAATCGCTACTCCATTAACTCAGTTGACTCGGAAAGATACAAAATTCGTTTGGACCGAGGAATGCGAGAAGAGCTTCCAAGAGCTCAAGAGGAGACTTATTTCGGCACCTGTTCTGACAATACCATCTGGTTCGGATGGATTTGTTATTTACAGCGATGCTTCGGGCAAAGGGTTAGGATGTGTTCTCATGCAACATGGGAAAGTCATAGCCTATGCCTCGCGACAACTCAAAGAATATGAGAGGAATTATCCTACTCATGATCTAGAGTTGGCAGCAGTCGTTTTCGCGTTGAAGATCTGGAGACATTACTTGTACGGAGAGAAAGTGGAGATTTATACGGATCATAAGAGCCTTAAATATTTCTTCACTCAGAAGGAACTCAACATGCGGCAACGACGTTGGCTTGAGCTGTTGAAAGATTACGATCATACTATCCAATACCATCCTGGAAAAGCGAACGTGGTAGCTGACGCGTTGAGTAGAAGATCATATGTGGGAACGAGTGCGATGATGTCAAGTATGCGCGTAGAACCAGCTTTGATTGATAAAGTTAAAGCTGCTCAAGCTACGGATGCGGAGCTGATGAAGATGAAGAAGAAGGTGCAAGAAGGTGCAATTTCAGAAGCAAGAATCGATGAAGAGGGAATACTTCGAGTCAACTCCAGACTTTGTGTTCCTAACGATTTTGACTTGAAGTATAGAATCATGATGGAGGCACACAACACACCGTTTGCAATCCATCCTGGGAGTACTAAAATGTATCGTGATCTTCGACATACATTTTGGTGGAGTAATATGAAGAGAGAGATCGCGGAGTTCATCTCAAGATGTTTAACTTGTCAACGTGTAAAGGCGGAGCATCAAGTGCCGAAGGGTCCATTGCAACCACTGGAGATTCTGAAATGGAAGTGGGAACACATTACGATGGATTTCGTTACGGGTCTTCCCAAGGTTTCTCAAGGCTTAGATGCGATTTGGGTTATTGTTGATAGATTAACCAAGTCTGCTAATTTCTTGCCGATACGAGAGACTTATTCCCTTGAACGTCTTGCTCATATGTACGTGAATGAGATTGTGAGATTGCATGGCATGCCAGTATCCATAGTTTCGGATCGTGATCCCAGATTTACTTCACGATTTTGGATCAGTTTGCAGAAAGCTATGGGCACGGACTTACGCTTCAGTTCGGCTTATCATCCTCAAACAGACGGACAATCAGAGAGGACTATTCAAACTCTTGAAGATCTATTGAGACTTTGTGTTCTAGACTTCAAAGGGAGTTGGGATAAGTACTTACCATTGGTGGAATTCTCCTACAACAACAGTTATCAGGCAAGTATAGGCGTAGCTCCATTCGAAGCGTTGTATGGGAGAAAATGTCATTCTCCAGTATGTTGGGATGAGGTGGGTGAAGCAACATTGTTGGGACCAAAGTTAGTACGTATGACTACAGAAAAGATCCAAATAATCCGACAACGTATACAGACGGCACAGGATCGACAAAAGAGTTATGCAGATCTTCATCGAAAGGACGTGGAATTTAATGTTGGAGATCATGTGTTATTACGTGTTGCTCCATGGAAAGGAGTTACAAAGTTTGGGAAGAGAGGAAAGCTCAACCCACGATTCATTGGTCCATTTGAGATTCTTGACCGAGTAGGAAATGTGGCCTATAGACTTGCTTTACCTCCAAGCATGTCTCGTGTTCATAATGTGTTTCACATATCCGTGTTACGTAAATATGTGAAGGATCCAAACCGCATTATTGAGTTAGAACCAGACGAGATAGCTGAAGATTTAACGTACGAGGAGGTACCTGTCAAGATCTTGGATAGGAAGGAGCATGTCCTACGCTCGAAAATTATACCTCAAGTTAAAGTTTTGTGGAGAAACCATGCAATTGAGGAAATGACCTGGGAGTTGGAATCGAAAATGAAAGCGAGGTATCCTCACCTTTTCGACATACCAGGTACGTACGTCAATTTCGAGGATAAAATTTCATAAGGAGGGGAGGTTGTAAGACCCCAACTTTTATGAATAAAGATTTAATTTTCTTTATATATTATTTCGAAATAGTAAGGTGTTGATTTGATAAATATGAAAGTTATGGGTGAAATGTGCAAACATTTTTAAAATGAGCAAGTGGTTATAAAATATTCTTGTTGTCGGGGAATATTCGTTTGGTCGTGGAATATTCTTGTTGTCGGGGAATATTCGTACGACGGCGCAGCTATTTGTGGGCCCCCACAACGGAATAACTGTCGGATATAGAAAGCGACATAAATAATTTTTTTACAAGATAACGGCGTAGTTGTTACCGTTAGTACTGTTGAAATACCCGGTGGTTAAAATACAGTACGCGGTGTTGCGCAGTAGCACACGGTATTGCACAGTATTTCGAATTATTGAGTCTTACGTGAGAAGGAACCTACTCAATTATTGTTACAGTATTTACTGTTCAATATTTTATATTATTGACTCAATAATTGCTACGTTGATATTTTATATTATTGACTCAATAATTGCTGTATTGATATTTTATTGACTCAATAATTGCTACGTTGCTATTTTTTTATGATTGATTCAATAATGGCTACAGTTGATATTTTGTAGTATTGATTCAATAATTGTCGTTGCACAGTATTTCACGTTATCAACTCAATAATTCATATTATTTGAATAATATTATTAGATAGCATTATTGACAATGTCTAAGGAAGTTCTGTCTAGGAGGGGTTATTTAATTGCGCGCCAGTAGAGAGAAGTCCTTATCGGAAGGCCCCCTCTTTCCTGGGAACGACCTGGTTGTTAATATTGTAGTTCTATAATATTATTTGTGAATAATTAATTATTGATTTATATGATAAGGAAATATTCATTTTGTGGATATTAAAGAAGGAATTAGTGCTGATGTGTTTTTATCAGTATTTTGGTGTGGGAAATCATCTGTTTATGGATTTCGGATAATTTATGTTTGGAATTTGGAAAAACTTTCTTCTACAAAGTTGTAGAGAATTAAATTTCGTATGGAAGGACATAGAATTCGTATTTTTCTGACAAATGGGCTATTTGTTATGAATTATTGAAGTTTCGAAAAATAAATATTTTTTAAATAAAATGGTGGGCCCCACTTTTGTTGTTGAAAAATCTGAAATTTTTAGCAGCCAGGCGGCGGAAATTTTTTTAAAAAATATATTATTTTATTATTTTAGTCTCCTTTGGCATCCTAAGCTTTTTCTATAAATAGGGTGCTTAGGTTAGAATTGAAAATCACACCAGAATCAGAAGTTTTCTCTCTCTATAATATCGAGCGTATTTTTGTGAGTATTTCAATACTTTGAGTATTACTATTCAGTACAAGCTTCCGTCGGTATTATATCCGATATTCCAGTCAGAGATACTGTTCTTTTGAGGTAAGGGATGTTATTTCTTTCGTAAATGATGTTATTCTTCTCAATATCATTATACAAAAATATTGTCATGGATTTTATGTTGAAATTTTTACTTTTTCCGTCGGGGTTACTATTCACGTATACGGCACTATTCACGTATACGGCACTATTCACGGGAAAATTTATTTTTCTTCTATTTGTCCAAATTGTCTGTTAAGGTTACTATCTTTTATTGTATCCAAGTTTTGGGTTTTTTTTCTTGAATTTTGCTCCACAAAGTATTATTATGGATTATTCTTGAATTTGGATAAACTAAATGACGAATCCCTAATCTTTGTCTTTTATCTCACTGGATTCGTTCTTTAAAATATTTTTCATCATCCTCAGTCCTAATAGGTGATGTAACTGAATATCTTTGGCCTGTAGAGCAAAGATGAATGATTACCTGATGAATATCTTTGGCCGTAGTGCAAAGATGACAGGTGTTGAGATGAACATGACCACTGATGATACAAATGAATATCTTTGGCCTGTAGTGCAAAGATGAATATTGACTCGAGATGTATATTGATTGATGTTACAGGGATAAAATATTGATGATGGACTTTTAAATCATAGAAGATAGTAGACTTCATTCTCTGCTTAACTATTCTAATGATTTGTTATTTCCGCTGCGAATATTGATCTAAGATTGGTTGTCCATTATATTTTATCTAATTCATTGAAGGCTAACGATGATTTATTTTCCATTATCTTAGTCATAATATTCTTTACTGAGCTAGTTAAGCTCACCCTTTTCATCTGTTGTCCTCTTCAGGAAATGAGAATGTTGCGGGAACTAGTCGGGGGACAGAGTGATGGTCCGAGTTAGAGCAGTAGTAGTCCTCACTATTTCTGATAAATAGTGTGATAATAATTGTAATGAGGACTTAGTTTGAATCTTAATATTTTCTTCATATTTGTATTGAGACTCACAGTTGTGTGGTCGTATTTTGCACGACCGTATGATATAAAGTTTGTATTTGAATTCTGTACCATGTATTTGGCGACTCAGAATGGGTTGGGTTGAATGGACCTATTCTGGGGGCGTCACAGGGGAACTGTCACAATAAAACCTTTGCCCCTCGGATCTGCTACGCCTCCAGCCCAATCCATAAAATGCTTGATAGTGTTGTTACTGACATCCCCACCTGGCATTTAGATCTGCTCATCGGGCCATTCGAGCCCTGCATCAGCACAGAGATGGGCTACTATGGACGCATGTGGAATGGAGCCTATGGTACTGCATCTTATAAACCTCAGCATGCTCTGGTGAATCAGATGGCCAACATTAACGTATTGGCCCATAATGATTCCCCACAAGATGATGGCTTGCTCGACTGTAACCTCGTGCTGGTGCTGGGAGGGTATAATACTGCCATAGAGGAACAAATTCCATGCCTTAGCGTATCTGTTCATCCCAGAGGCAAGGAATGTGGTGTACTCATTCACGGTATCTTTCTTGATCTTCCACACTGTGCCTGGCTCACACAAATCACGAATCACTTGATCCAGGTCAGTTCCCAACCTCTCTGCTTTGACCCAGTTCACCTATCCGGTCGGGACTGATGGCAAACCTAAAACCTCTCGAATGGCAGCCGGGCGGTAATCAATGGTGTGGCCCCGCATAAAAGATTTGACGCTCTGCATGATCTTAGCGTTTGCATAGAATTCTCGGACCAAAGCCAACGGCATCGGCGGCGGAGTTATATAAATACCTTGCCACCCTGTCTCTCGAATCATGCCTCGCATGTCCCCATCCTCATTTGTCGGTTTCAAACCCCGCTCCTTGAAAACTATTTTGGCCGCAATCCGATAGTACTCGATTTGGGCCTCGATATTAATGAATTTGGTCAAATCGACGATGATGTGGTCGTCCGAGGCACTGTGAACGGGCGAACCGGCTGCAGAAGCGGAAGCGAATCGAGAACGCTTTGGACCCATTGATGATTTTTAGCAAATACACTTTCAAACCCTAAATTAGATGAATTTCACACAGAACCCCCAAACTTGGGTCTCGGATACTTGGTAGTGCAAGCCTTGTGTCTGAAAATCTTTGCAACTATAAGCAAACCCTAATTACCCAATTTTTGCAAATTCTAAAAATCCACAACTCGAACACTATTGTCGACAGAACTGGATGGAACGTGATGGTATGGGACGGTATGCTAGTTTTAGATGGTGAAGAGATGGAGAGGCTGAGTATGGTAATGGATTTAGTGCTTAATATGATGAGATATAGGATGGGTAGAGGAGGAGGCTAGGGGTCGGCAGTATAGTTGACAGAGAGAGACTCGTGTATTGTGAGGGGTAAGAGCCGGTTACAAATAGATATAGGATATGAAGGGAAGGAATCGTTGAAAAAAAAAAATTTAGTCTGCGTGTGCCTGGGGCCTGGCGCGGGGGCGCCAGCTTAACCCTTGCTGGACACACGGCCGTGCGGGCTGAGAATCTTGCCAAAACTGTCTACTTTTTTGCAGCACTACAGAGAAGGCTCAAGAAGCAATTTGAAACACTTGATTTTCCTGCACACTTATCAATTAAAAATATTATATAGCTTGATTCCATAACCAAAAAAATGCATAAGTAAGATGTATGTACTGTCAAATCCCTCGCAATGCTATGTATGTGAATCGATTCTATGTGAATTCCCAAAAATTTTGCTATAGGCTTATATGCAATGTGCTAACATGTCAAACATATGTTCAATGAGCTTCCAATCACCAAAAATCTGTGTACTTATGCCTAAGTTCAAAAATGTAGGCAATGATCATTCAAATCTGATGAATATGTACAATGAGTTTCTAACTCCCAAAAATATATGCAACACGTATAAAGTTTAAAAATGTAGGCAATGAGCATCCTAACACCACAATGTTCAAAAGCAAGTGACTTTTTCAAATGCTAGAATTAAACGGGGGAAGAGAATTGTAGAGATTAGTAACTAGAATTAAACCTGAGAGAGAGATATATAGAAATGTGATGCAAGAATTAAACAAAGGGAGAGATATAGATAATGGGGTGCCTCCCATAAAGCGCTTGTTTACAGTCCATAAGCTAGACTCTATCTGATTCGGTCAAGTGGTGGAGAGGATCGAGGCAACCTTTTCTCGATTAACCTCGCCGCCATAGTAGTGCCTTAATCTTTGTCCGTTCACCTTAAAGGGCTTGTTCGGGTATTGATCATAGATTTCTACAGCGCCATGTGGGAATACAGTTTTCACCGTAAAGGGGCCCGACCATCTTGATTTTAGCTTCCCTGAAAAGAGTCTAAGACGAGAATTATATAGTAACACTGCCTGCCCTGGCTCAAATACTCTCTCCATAATCTTTCGGTCATGCCACCTTTTGACCTTCTCCTTATATAGCTTTGAGTTCTCATAAGATTGCAATCTAAACTCGTCAAGCCCATTAAGCTGGAGAAGTCTCTTCTCCCCCGCAGCATGTAAATCAAAATTAAGCTTCTTGATGGCCCAGTAGGCCTTGTGCTCAAGCTCCATGGGGAGGTGGAAGTCCTTTCCGTATACAAGCTGGTATGGGGACATCCCTAATGGCGTTTTGTATGCAGTCCTATAGGCCCACACCGCATTGTCTAATTTTAGGGACAAATCTTTTCATGTGGGATTCACTATCTTTTCCAATATCCTCTTTACCTCACGATTAGATACCTCTTCCTGGCCATTTGTCTGGGGGTGATAAGCAGTAGTAATACGATGATTGACCCCATACTTGGCCAGGAGCGCATAAAATTGACGATTGTAAAAGTGTGTACCCTCATCACTGATGATCGCTCGAGGTGTCCCAAAGCGTGTGAATATGCTTTTCTGAAGAAACCGTAGGACTAACAGAGCATCACTGGTTGGTAAGGCTGCTACTTATACCCATTTGGACACATAGTCGACCGCCAGCAATATGTATAAATTTCCACAAGAAGAGACAAAAGGCCCCATGAAATCAATTCCCCATACGCCGAAGATTTCAACCTCGATGATCATATTCAGAGGCATCTCATTTCTCTTGGATATATTCCCTACGCGCTAACAACGGTCGCAGCTCTGGACAAAGTTATGCGCATCCTTAAACAGTGTTGGCCAATAAAAACTGGCCTGAAGCACTTTGGCGGTGGTCCTCTCCCCCCCATAATGGTCTCTATACACAGATGAGTGACAATCTCGCAGTATGCTCTCCATTTCGCTCTCGGGGATGCACTGTCGAATCACCATATCAGCACATTGTCAAAATAAGTACGGCTCATCCCAATTGTACCATCTCACATCGTGCAAAAACTTCTTCTTTTGTACTCTATTAAAGTCAGACGGGATAATGTTGCTCACTAAAAAGTTTGCAAAATTCGCGAACCAGGGCATCTCTCTTTTCACCACAAACAACTGTGTTGCGTTTGTACAAAACATAAGCATGCAATCAAATCACATAAATAGGGCGGAAGCGCGAAACATAGGTTTTCAAAAATTTATACAAACCCATAACCATGATCATGCTTTGTGCCAGTTATCAATAACAGAAAAGAGGATGGAATTATACCTTTGAAGATCCAAGCTTCCTCAGGTACAAGTTCTACTCCTTTGATTCCTTTGATTCCTCTGTAGTGGCTCCTTCCCTTGATCAATGTCAGCCACCCAAATGTTTGGCCTCTAACGGTGATCCACCAAGGAAGATGAAGAACTCAGGAAGATGGGTTATTGGCTTAACCCTTGTTTCTATCTCTATAGAATATGTGTACTCCCAACTCTTGGAAAAATTCACGTCCCTTATTTCTGATATAAGACTCTCTTATATAGATATTAGGTTAATCCTCATAATCCAATTAGAATAGGGTTTTATTAATTAATTAAACACTTTTAATTAATTTATATTCTAATCTTATTAGGATTGAGAGAGAGAGTACTGATATTATATTAATTCCTAAACTCCTTTAGAATTAAAATAATAATAATAATAATAATATTAATAAGACTCTTCTTATTAATTTATATTTAATATTTCTAAAATATTAAATAATAAACATTAAGCTATTTAATTTATTCTATCACCATAGATTAAATTAATTATACTTAATGCATTATTACTATCATGCCATTTTTTTCTTAAATAATTCTTCTTCCTTTTATGGTGTGACCCTTTAGGTTCTCCATATTAAATAGGTTGTGAATAAATCAATTAGAACAATTCTAATCTTATTTAAATAAATAAATTAAACTAATAATCTATTTAAATAAATAACATTTATTCTACAATAGGGATAAGCCTCCCTAGCGATCAACGACTTTCCAGATAATATAGATTTTGATATTAATCATAAAAGAACCTGTGAGTTAATAGTTACCGTACAATTCAATTCTTCCACCATACAATGTCCCAATTAAATATAAGACATGGATTTACTGTCAAGTTTTAATTTATTTAATTATATGTATTTCGATTAGAAAATGCACAACTCCAAATAATGCAAATTAGAAACCTCTTTCTAATTTCATTCTATCTTGGCCAAGGATTCTTGGGTTGTTATTTAACAAATCATATAGGACATATCTCCTCTTTTACTAGAGGTGGTAGATTCTTTATTGATCATACATTATCTCCATATGAAACTCATTATACCCAAGCATACCCTATAAATGCCTTAAAAGGCCTTTAAGAATAAGTCAAAGTATAATTTGTTACATACAAGAGACTATGATGATCTCAAGTCCAAGGATCACTTGTACTACTATCACATTAGGAATTCCTATTGACAGGTGAGTGAAACTCCATTAGGTATTCCATAGCGAGTCACGTTCAGTGAACTTATTCTCCAATAAGCACCTACATACTTGCTTTAGTGTCTCCACACAAATGACCATGAGATCAGTCATCCTCATCTAATGAGCAAGCAACATATGTACCAATCTATCCGGATTTACTAATCCCCATTTTAGTAATCCCACAATTGTGAACTATTTTAGTTTTTAAGCTTTCTAAGAATTTAGATCTCATCATGATTCTAAAAGCATTGCTTAAAACTATGGGTTATTTATATATTATAAAAATAGCACCATGTAGATAATTAAATGCCTTAAATTAATATTTTATTAATAAATAAATAAGATTGTTTATAAAGTATTTGCTTTATCATCATACATGATTGGCTTGTATGCACACTACTATCAATCTCCCACTTGCACTAAAGCCAATCGCCATGGTATCTCATACCCATCTTCTCTAAGTGACGATCAAACTGCTATTGTGTTAGAGCTTTAGTAAATGGATCTGTAATGTTGTCTTGAGAGTCCACACGCTCCAAGGTGACGTCTTCTCTTTCAATGATCTCCCTGATCAAGTGAAATTGCCGCAACACGTGTTTCGATTTCTGATGAGACCTAGGTTCCTTAGCCTGTGCAACTGCTACGGTGTTGTCATAGTATACGGGAACTGCTTTTCCAATGCTAGGAACCACACCAAGTTTAGTTATGAACTTCTTCATCCAAACAGCTTCCTTTGCAGCTTCATTTGCAGCTATATACTCTGCCTCTGTCACTGAATCAACAACTGTTTGCTGCTTGGAACTCTTCCAACTCACTGCGCCTCCGTTCATGGTAAACACATTCCCTAAAATAGATTTACTGTCATCTTGGTCTGTTTGAAAACTTAAGTCCGTGAATCCCTCGAGTTTTAATTCAGACCCACCGTAGACAAGAAAAATATCTTTAGTCCTTCTCAAGTACTTTAGGATATTTTTCACTGCCTTCCAGTGCTCTTCTCCTGGATTCGACTGGTATCTGCTCGTTACACTAAGTGCGTGAGCAACATCCGATCTAGTACATATCATACCGTACGTGTTAGATCCTATTGCAGAAGCATAAGGGATCTTACTCATACGGTCTCTCTCCTCAGGTGTCTTTGGGGCCTGTTTCTTGGAGAGATTTATTCCATGGCTCATCAGCATGAGACCTCTTTTGGAATCTTCCATGCTAAACCTCTTTAGCATCGTATCAATGTACGTTCCTTGGGATAAGCCGAGCATCCTTTTAGATCTATCTCTATAGAACTTTAACCCCAAAATATAGGATGCTTCACCCAAGTCCTTCATGGAGAAGTTTTTAGATAACCAGATTTTAATTGATTGTAACATAGGAATGTCATTCCCTATCAGTAATATATCATCAACATATAATACAAGGAATGATATTGCGCTCCCTCTAACCTTCTTGTATACACATGGTTCATCCTTATTTTTGATAAAATCAAGCTCTTAGATTGTCTCATCAAAACGAATGTTCCATCTACGAGAAGCTTGCTTCAACCCATAAATAGATCGTTGTAGCTTATAGACTTGATTTGTCCCAACTTTTGAAATAAATCCCTCTGGCTGTGTGATATACACATCCTCCTCAAGTTTCCCATTGAGGAAGGCCGTTTTCACGTCTATCTGCCAGATCTCATAGTCGTTGTAAGCTGCAATCGCAAGCAAAATCCGAATGGACTTGAGCATAGCTACTGGTGAGAAGGTTTCATCATAGTAAACTCCTTGTCTTTGTTTGAAACCTTTTGCAACCAGTCGGGCCTTATAGGTCTCTACCTTGCCGTCTGCTCTCGTCTTTTTTTAAAGACCCATTTACACCCAATAGGCTTAATGCCTTCAGGTGGTGAAACCAAAGTTCATACTTTGTTCTCATACATGGAGTCCATTTCGGATTTCATGGCTTCAAGCCATTTCCTTGAGTCTTTATTACTCATAGCCTGTTCGTAATTCAATGGATCATCATCATTCATGATGTGTACCTCATCGTCATCCTCTATAACGAATCCATACCTCTCAGGCATCTTTGGTACTCTTCCAGATTTACGAATAGAGTGTGGTACAGTAGGTTCTTCTATTTGGTCAGGTACCTAACTTTGATCCGTGGTAACTTGTGGTTCTTGAAATTCTTCAAGATATATCTTACTCGCACTGACCCCTTCATGGATAAACTCTTTCTCCAAGAAGGTAGCATGTTTCGCAACAAACACCTTTTGATCAGTTGGATGATAGAAATAATACCCTATGGTTTCTTTAGGGTATCCCACAAATCTACACTTATCAAATTTAGTCTGTAGCTTATCATTTTCAAACTTTTTGACATAAGTTGGACAACCACAAGTCTTAACATGCTTAAGATTTGGTTTCCTCCCTTTCCACATCTCATATGGAGTCTTTGGGGCGGATTTGGTAGGTACCTTGTTAAGTAGGCATGCAGTCGTTTCTAGGGCATATCCCCAGAAGGAAATTGGAAGGTCGGTAAAACTCATCATGGATCAAACCATGTCCAACAGTGTTCGATTTCTCCTTTCAGATACTGCATTTAACTGTGGTGTACCTAGAGGAGTCCATTGTGAGATTATACCATTTTCTTTGAGACAATTGAGAAACTCACCGCTTAAGTATTCTCCACCTCGATCTGATCGAAGTATCTTAATACTCTTGCCCGTTTGTTTCTCTATTTCACTTCTGAACTCTTTGAACTTTTCAAATGATTCTGATTTGTATTTCATCAAATACACATATCCAAATCTTGAGTGATCATCAGTGAAAGTAATAAAATAAGAATACGCACCCCGTGCACCTGTTGTCATAGGTCCACAAACATCTGTGTGAATCAATGCCAATAACTCTGTAACTCTTTCTCCTTTTCCACTAAAAGGAGATTTAGTCATTTTACCCATGAGACAAGATTCACAAGTTGGATATGATTTATAATCGGATAGCTCGAGGAGCCCATCTTTATGCAACTTGGATAATCTTGTTTCATTGATATGACCGAGTCTACAGTGCCACATGTAGGTATAATTAATATCATCTCTTTTTCTTTTCTTAGTTTGTTCAATTTGAAATATATTTTCTTGTAAGTCAAGTATATAAAGTCCATTTCGCAAATTTCCAATACCATATAAAACATCGTCTTTATAAATAGAACAACCATTGTTCTTTACAATAGCGTCAAAACCTTTCATATCCAATACAGAAATTGAAATAATATTTTTAATAATATTCGGAACATAATAACAGTTATTAAGATAAATGGACTTGCCCGAAGGCATTGCTAACAATAAGTTCCTACAGCTAATGCAACAACCTTTGCTCCATTCCCCACTCGTAGGATCACCTCTTCATTGTTCAGCTTTCTACTTCTGACCAGTCCCTACATAGTGTTACATATGTGAGACCCACAGCCGGTATCCAATACCCAAGTAGAATTATGACTTTCAGAAAAATTAATTTCAATCATAAACAAACCTTGATTGGAAGTCGAAGCTTCTCCAAGTTTCTTCTCTGCTAGAAACGTCTTGCAGATCCTCTTCCAATGTCCCTGCTCGTTGCAATGAAAGCATATTCCTTTAGCTGGTTCAAGTTTCTTTTGTTCCTTTTCTTTCCCCTTTCCCTTAGCCTTCTTGAATTTCTTTTTTTCAGAAGACACCTTGGGCCTCTTTCTTTTATTGGAAGAATCCACCATCAAGATATGGTTCTTCTTGGATGAGAAGTGACCTTCTGCAGTTTTTAGCATGTTAAGCAGCTCAGGCAAGCTGACATCTAGCTTATTCATGTGAAAATTAACCACAAACTGCGAGAAGGTCTCAGGGAGTGACTACAAGACCAAGTCTTGACTCAACTCCCCATCCATGACGAACCCAAGCTGTCCAAGGCGTTCAATCAAATTGATTACCTTCAGAACATGAGTCTAGACGGCAGTGCCCTCGGTCATCCGAGATCGGAAGAGCTCCTTAGATATCTCATATCTAGCAGTCCTACTCTGTTCACCATACAACTCCTTGAGGTGAAGCAGTATAGCAGGAGCATCCATTTTTTCATGCTGACGCTGAAGCTCATTATTCATGGATGCGAGCATAATGCATGAAGCCACAGATGCATCATCTTGCCACTTATTGAAAGTGGCAATCTCTTCCTCAGAGGCTGTTTCCGAAACAGATTCAGGGATAGTTGAATTTAGGACATAAGAAATCTTTTCAGCAGTGAGAACAATTCTTAGATTTCTTAACCAGTCCTCATAATTCGAGCCGGTAAGCTTATTTGCATCAAGTATGCTTCGTAGTGAGATTAGTGATTTTGACATTTTTAAAATTCTCCATATGAAAAGACAACATTTTGGCCAACATTCATTTTATTAACTTTGCATACCAAAATAAATTTAGGTCTTTATTTTAAATTGGTATCTCCCACTATTTTCATCAAACTATATTACCCTCACTTATATAGTTCGGCAACATCTAATTAAAGATTTGCTAGTGAGATTAAGGATCCCATTTCAAATGTATATAACCTTGTGGATAGCACAACAAGCGATATACAAATAAATAGGTAGACAACTCTTATCAATTACATCACCATGTAACTCCTTTTATTTTGCCTCTTAAATCATAATGGTCATGTGTGTGCACATCCGAACTAAAATGATTTAAGTTAAGTCCAGCCTAGCACTTCCATAAATTCAAAAAAGAAAATTTTTCGTCCTTATGGATAGCACAGCAAGACTAGATCGTTCAATTTTCTTGATAAGCATCAAATGTGATTAATTAACATCTTAAATATTCAATACTCGCCTTGTGGATAGCCCAACAAACTCATATTAAATATTTAATACTCTATTAATTAACCATGCTAGAAGGCGACGTTCGATATTCCAAATATCATTTGAACGCTTCGGATTTAATATTATTTCTTTGAGAGTTTGTTATTATTTGTCTCATCTTGTTAAGCGCGCATGCACATATATATATAAAATACGCGTCATTTTATTAAACATGCGAAGCATGTTTGAATAAAATATAATATATATGATATTTAGCATGCAATATAGAATACTATATTCTATCCGGATTGATTATGGACTTTTATTCTAGTTTAGTTCACTAGAGCCACCAAGTGAACCAAAAGGTCAAACTTAGGAGTGCAAAAATTTAAATTTAAATATAACTATTACATTTAAACCCGGGCTCCATACAAATGGGTCTTTAAGCGCTCCTTGCTCCTTGATCTCCAGTTCTTCAAGATAATTCTAACTATCTCTACTACATAAACTATTTATAATTAAATAGAAACCTTGATCAGCAGTCAAGGGAAGTACATAGGAGGGAGATAGAATTTACATCGATAATAATATCAGAAAAGACGAGGTACGCAGACTCCATTTTATAAAACCCATACATTCAAGCATTCATCCAAAATAAAATTCAATCACATTGGTCATAGTCCATAATCAATCCATTTTATTAACATACATATCATCATACGTATCAATAAATATCTATTCATCTCATGAATAATAAAGCTATTCCATATATGGATTAATGTCATTTAATGGACAAAAGTTTTGCTAAATTTTATTTTTGAAACAAAATAAACTCCTTTATTTTAATCAAAAATAAATCCAAATTAAACTCTTTTAATTTTAGCAATCTGAAATCATATTTCAGATAAAATAAACATCTTTATTTTAAAACTTTATTAATTAAATAAACAGTTTACTTAATTAATGAAAATCAAATTTCAGGGTCTGTTCAGGAACCGGCGCAGCTGCGCCCAGAATGAACTGGGCAGCTGTGCAGGTAGCTTGAAGTGCCAGTTTTTGCAGACCGGCGCAACTGCGCCAATAATGAACTGGGCAGCTGCGCCGTTCGTCGTAGAAACTTGCCGAAAACTATTTTGTCCAGAAAAATTGATCCAATTCTCACATCAATCCATACATGGAATCATAAATTTGATAATTAGCACAAAGTTAGGCTCTGATACCACTGCTGGGTTTGTATGAAACATAAGCATGCAATCAAATCACATAAATAGGGCGGAAGCGCGAAACATAGGTTTTCAAAAATTTATACAAACCCATAACCATGATCATGCTTTGTGCTAGTTATCAATAACAGAAAAGAGGATGGAATTATACCTTTGAAGATCCAAGCTTCTTCAGGTACAAGTTCTACTCCTTTGATTCCTTTGATTCCTCTGTAGTGGCTCCTTCCCTTGATCAATGTCAGCCACCCAAATATTTGGCCTCTAACGGTGATCCACCAAGGAAAATGAAGAACTCAGGAAGATGGGTTATTGGCTTAACCCTTGTTTCTATCTCTATAAAATATGTGTACTCCCAATTCTTGAAAAAATTCACAGTTCCTTATTTCTAATATAAGACTCTCTTATATAGATATTAGGTTAACCCTCCTAATCTAATTAGAATAGGGTTTTATTAATTAATTAAACACTTTTAATTAATTTATATCCTAATCTTATTAGGATTGAGAGAGAGTACTGATATTATATTAATTTCTAAACTCCTTTAGAATTAAAATAATAATAATAATAATAATAATAATAATAATAAGACTCCTCTTATTAATTTATATTTAATATTTCTAAAATATTAAATAATAAACATTAAACTATTTAATTTATTCTATCACCATAGATTAAATTAATTATACTTAATGCATTATTACTATCATGCCATTTTCTTCTTAAATAATTCTTCTTCCTTTTATGGTGTGACCCTTTAGGTTCTCCATATTAAACCGGTTGTGAATAAATCAATTAGAACAATTCTAATCTTATTTAAATAAATAAATTAAACTAATAATCTATTTAAACAAATAATATTTATTCTACAATAGGGATAAGCCTCCCTAGCGATTAACGACTTTCCAGATAATATAGATTTCAACATTAATCATAAAAGAACCTGTGAGTTAATAGTTACCGTACAATTCAATCCATCCACCATACAATGTCCCAATTAAATATAAGACATAAATTTACTGTCAAGTCTTAATTTATTTAATCATATGTATTTCGATTAGAAAATGCACAACTCCAAATAATGCAAATTAGAAACCTCTTTCTAATTTCATTCTACCTTGGCCAAGGATTCCTAGGTTGTCATTTAACGAATCACATAGGACATATCTCCTCTTTTACAAGAGGTGGTAGATTCTTTATTGATCATACATTATCTCTATATGCAACTCATTATACCCAAGCATGCCCTATATATGCCTTAAAAGGCTTTAAGGAATAAGTCAAAGTATAATTTGTTACACACAAGATATTATGATGATCTCAAGTCCAAGGATCACTTGTACTACTATCACATTAGGAATTACTATTGACAAGCGAGTAAAACTCCATTAGGTATTCCATAGCGAGTCACGTTCAGTGAACTTATTCTCCAACAAGCACCTACATACTTTTTTTAGTGTCTCCACACAAATGACCATGAGATCAGTCATCCTCATCTAATGAGCAAGCAATATATGTACTAATCTATCCGAATTTACTAATCCCCATTTTAGTAATCCCACAATTGTGAACTATTTTAGTTTTTAAGCTTTCTAAGAATTTAGATCTCATTAGCATGATCTCATCATGATTCTAAAAGCATAGCTTAAAACTATGGGTTATTTACATATAATAAAAACAGCACCATGTAGATAATTAAATGCCTTAAATTAATATTTTATTAATAAATAAATAAGATTGTTTACAAAGTTTGTGCTTTATGATCATACATGATTGGCTTGTATGCACACTACTATCAAACTGCTCGTCCGAGAAGGACTCATTGATCAATACTTTGTCATTTCTGTCTATCCCCGAATTTTCCTGTCGAGACAAGTGGTCAGCCACTTTTTTCTCGTTCTTTTTTCGGTCCTTAATTTCTAAGTCAAACTCTTGAAGAAGAAGGATCCACCGTATGAGTCTAGGTTTATCATCCTTTTTGGAAATCAGGTATCTGATCGCAGCATGATCTGTGTATACAATTACCTTAGTGCCAATCAGATATGACCTAAATTTGTCAAAAGCATAGACCACTGCAAGAAGCTCCTTCTCAGTGGTAGTGTAGTTTAACTGGGCGTCTGTCAGGGTTTTACTTGCGTAATATATCACATGAAAGATCTTATCCCTGCGCTGTCCCAATACTACCCCCATGGCGAAGTCACTTACATCACACCAGTCTGGTGCTGTAATGACAGGAGCCGTAGTTAATTTCTTTTTCAAGTATTCAAGGGCTACCAGGCATTCCTTGTTGAAGTTGAACAAGATGTCCTTCTCGAGTAGACTACACAAAGGTTTAGTAATCTTTGAGAAGTCTTTAATAAAACCCCGGTAGAAGCTTGCATGGCCCAGAAAAGTACGAACTCCTTTTACAGATGATGGTGGCGGTAGGCTTTCTATGGTTTCCAATTTAGCTCTATCCACCTCTAGACCTTTCTCAGAGACCTTATGGCCCAGAATAATACCCTTTTTTACCATAAAATGGCATTTCTCCCAGTTTAGAACGAGGTTAGTCTCAACACCAATACCAGATTTTCCAGACAAATGTCGAAGGAGTCCCCAAAGACAGAAAAATCATCCATGAAAACTTCTACGTTATGTTGGACTATGTCCAAGAATATAACCATCATGCATCGCTGGAACATAGCCGGTGCGTTGCAGAGCCCGAAAAACATACTTTGAAAAGCAAAAGTACCATAGGGGCATGTGAAGGTGGTCTTTTCTTGGTCCTCGGGAGCTATGACAATTTGATTATACCCTGAGTAACAGTCCAGGAGGCAATAATAATCGTGGCCGGCTAGCCTATCCAGCATTTGATCAATAAACGGGAGAGGGAAATGATCTTTCCTTGTCGCTTTATTCTATATGCGGTAATCCATGCAAACTCTCCATCTCTTCACTGTTCTAGGTAGGAATAAGCTCGTTCTTTTCATTCATCACGATCGTCATGCCCCCCTTCTTCGGGACACACAGCACTGGGCTCACACAGGAGCTATCTGATATCGAATAGATTATCCCCGCATCCAACCACTTAAGGATCTCCTTTTTGACAACTGCCTTCATGATCGGGTTCAATCTTCTATGCTGCTCTATTGATGGCTTTTTTTCATCCTCTAAGAGTATTTTATGCATGCAATAAGAGGGACTGATCCCCTTGATATCAGCTATGGTCCACCCAATAGCTGATTTAAACTCTCTAAGGACCCTCAGTAATTTACTCTCTTGGCCGGATGATAAGGCAGAAGCGATGTTAATCGGCAGCATAGAAGATTCTCCCAGATAAGCATATCTCAAGTAATCCGGAAGCGGTTTCAAGTCAAGTGTGGGAGCCACCTCTAGAGAAGGCTTTAATCGCACTGAGGGCTCCCCTGTTTGTCCAAGTGGTTCGATGGGAATTTTAAACTTGAGCATTTGAGGCACCGTATTCAAAATCTGGATGCACTCCACCACATCTGCCGATTCCATATCAGAATCTCCCATATGAGCACTCTCCAAGGGATACATTCCCAGTAAGTGTTCAGATTCTTCCTGCAGTATCTGATCGACAGTATCAATTCTGAAACAATCTTCCTCATCCGTCAAAAACTTCATAGCCTTGATGACGTTGAATGTCACCTCTTGGTCTGAACCCTCATAGTTAATTCTCCCTTTTGTACATCTATGAGTGTTCTCCCTGTGGCTAGAAATGGTCTCCACAGAATAATTGGAATGTTCTTGTCTTCCTCAAAGTCCAGAATTATAAAGTCTGCAGGGAATATGAACTTATCTACCTTCACCAACACATCCTCAACAATGCCTCGGGGGTAAGTGATGGATCTATCGACTAGCTGTAAAGATATGTTTGTCGGCTTAGGAGCCGGCAATCCCAATTGAGTGAAAACGTAAAGAGGCATCAAGTTTATGCTTACCCCCAAATCGCATAGGCACTTGTTAAAGGATAACTCCCCAATAGAACATGGGATTGTAAAGCTCCCTGGGTCCTTAAGCTTTGGAGGTAACTTTCTCTATAAAACGGCACTGCACTCCTTTGTCAAGGCTACAGTTTCATAATCTTCTAACCTCTTCTTTCTTGATAGTATCCCCTTCATAAACTTCGCATAACTCTGCATTTGTTGCAACGCCTCGGCAAGGGGAATATTGATTTGCAGTTTCTTGAATACCTCCAAAAATTTCACAAACTACTTATCTAGTTTCTGCTTCTGAACCCTTTGTGGATAAGGTGAGGGAGCGTAGATTACTTGTGGTGGCACATGGATTTTCTCTGTAGATACCTCCTTATTTGCCTCAACTGCCTTGCCCAATCATTCACATCTTCCAAAACTGTCTCAGAATTTTCTACCCCTTGGCGCACCCGCGTCTTGTTTGGCTCTTCATGGGGCATAGCCGCGCGAGCCTCTGGCTCAGCAGTTATCTTCCCAGACCTTAATGTGATTGCTTGGCACTGTTATTTGCCATCCTTTTTCCCTAGATTCACCTCCGTAATGCTAGGAAGAGTCCCTTACTGTCTATTGAGAACTGCATTGGCAATTTGACCAATTAGAGTCTCTAACGTCTTGAGAGATATTACTCGACTCTTAACAAATAACTTAAGTTCTTCGATTTCAGCCCTCTCCTCTGACTGATGATTATGAGCTGGAGTGTGCTAATGTTGTGGTTGATGAAATTTGGGTAGGTGTGACTGTCTCAGGACATACTGCTGTTGGGACTGCTGTGGTTGAGATTTTGGTTGGTAGGGTTGATATTGTGATGGTTGGGCATTTTGGTATGTTTGTTGAGATTGTTGTTGAGGAGGTTGGTATGGATTTTGTTGTGGTGCTGCATGGTATTGAGTTTGAGATGTTTGAGGTTGTGATGATTGAGCATTTTGGTAGGGTTGGGGCTGTTGAGCATTCTGGTTGTTGCTCCAACTAAAGTTTGGATGGTTGCGATTGTTGGGATGGTAGGAGTTTGGGAACTGATTCTGTGGCTTTTGGTAGTAGCTGACAAACTGTACTGACTCGGTAGTGATGGCACACTGCTCAGTCGGGTGTGCTCCGGCACACAACTCACAAACTAATGCAACTTGTTGAACTTTATTCTCAGCCATAGAATCTATCTTCTTATTCATTGCTGCCAATTGTGCTGACAATGATGTGATTGCATCAACATCCAATACTCCTGCCACTTTAGGTTGCACCATTCTTGCTATTGGATTCTGATACTCATTAGCCACCATTGTTTCAATAAGCTCATAAGCTGTCGGGAAGTCTTTAGTCCATAAAGCACCTCCCGATGCGACATCAATGATTAGCCTTGACTGCCACCCCAATCCATTATAGAACGAATTTATCACCATCCATTCAGGCATTCCATGGTGCAGGCACTTCCTGAGCATTTCTTTGTAGTGTTCCCAAGCTTCATACAACGTTTCCCCTTGGAGCTGTGCAAACTAACTCAAAGCTCTCCTCATGGAAGCAGTTTTAGCCATAGGGAGGAATTTGATTAGAAATTTATAAGCACAGTCTTCTCACGTGGTGATTGACCCTGAGGGTAATGAGTGCAACCAACTCTTCGCCTTATCCCTTAAGGTGAAAGGGAAAAATCAAAGTTTCACCGCCTCATCTGAAACATTGTTGAACTTAAATGTGTCACATATCTATATGAAACTTAGGATATGCTCATGTGGATCTTCGGAAGGTGTACCCCCAAACTGGAGATTGTTCTGAATCATCTACAGTGTCCCTGGTTTTATCTAGAAAGTATTTGCAGTGATTGCTGGCTGCACTATACTGGACTGCAGATTGGTATTTTTGGCATGGAGTAGTCTTGTAAGGCTCTATTATTGGCGCTCTACTCTTCAGCCATTTGATGGGGTTGTTCAGGTTCTACTTGTGGATTAGTGTTTTTGATGTTTGTTCTCCACGCTCTACCGTTCTCTTGTCGAGGCACTAACTCAAGATTTGAGGCTCGTGTGTGCATAAACTATCCACAAGTACCTGAAACACAAATAAAGATAAAGTTAGAAATGAGATAAGAAGAGATTTGTTCAAGTCATCCAAATCTAACAAAAAATGATGTCAATAGTAATAAACTAACACTGTATTCCCTGGCAACAGTGCCAAAAACTTGTTTTGCCGTTTCGGTGTTAACAAAAACTGGCACAAAACACGTGCAAGTATACACAGTCGACAAATAATAAATTTGACAAGTCGAGATCGTTCCCACGGAGAAAGGAGTCAGGCTTAAACTATCATGCAACAGTCCTATGGTTATTTTCGTCTGCTCAAACGTGTGTCAAAGTGTTCTTTAATTAACTAGACTGGTTTTAGAATAAACTTAACTAATTAACAAGCAAGGGGTTCAAATTAGAGAAATATGGGATCCTAACTTCATCTATTACATCATCTAGGTTAACAACACCTCAAGTCATGTATGAATAATCACATAGGAATGCTAGCCGGGAGCACGAATGTTAGATCGGGCTATCTTTCAATAAACCAAGTCCATATCATATAATATCTACAAATGAGATAGAAATCATATGAACATCGATAAAACCTAAATTGCTATATATCTATGCAATTTATAAGCTAAACCGATTTAAGTGCAAGCTCCTTATTGACTACACATGGCAATACGATATATTTCTATCCAGATTACGAATCATAAAACTCATCAAATGCAAGTTTCACAAACACATGCTATCATGGTAAAATCTACGTTTACATATCCTCTTTCGATTCCATATACACTATTACAGTAGATGTTGATCAAGCATCTAAACATAAAACGCAACCATGCTAGGCAAACCATATATTCTTATCCATGCATTTCAAAGAGGCATAAAACCCTAGAATAGGCAAATAGAATCCATTAGAATCCCATAATGAAAGTTAGTTCATCACTGAACCACCAACCATTATGGGATTTAAACCAAGCATTGAACATATATGAAAGTTGAGAAAAGATAGATAGAGAGTGCAAATCTTGTGGTTCCCCTTTTCAATAGATGCTAGTAAGCTTGAGTTTAGACCACAAATAAGCTCCAAGATGAGCCCTAGAAATGAAAGCTACTTGAACTAGAAGAGAAGAAGAGTTAAGCTCTCAAGCTCTCTTGAGCTCCTAAACCCTAGAAAATGTAAGACAATGCTTGAAAAATTAAATGAAATCTAAGTTCTGATAAGTGATAAGTCTTGTTCAAAAAAACCCCACCGTTATACAAACACTCAGCCGAACAAAGCAAATAAAAAACCAACTTTTAGGATCGGCACGGTCGCGCGGGGTCCCCTTGCTTTCTTGGCGCGGCCTCGCGAGCACTGCTCTGCTGCTGGTGACTTCACTTTCAATGCTGCTTGCTTTGTGCTTCTTTTCTTCTTTCTTTCTTGCTTCCTTTTCCCTCTCATTTGCTGCTATGATGCCATCATCATATGCCTTTTGCCTTATGCCATCTTCATGCCAAGCCTTCCTTTGTTCCACATAATGTCTCCACCTTGCTTTTGCCAACTTCATCCCATTGGGTCCATTTTTATTCCATTCTATGTCTTAATCATGCCAATTCCTTCTCTTTTTAGTTTTCTGACTAAGAAATGCAAAACAAAGTTAAAACTCATTAAAAGACAATAAGACACTTGAGTTTAAGCCCTAATCCTTGCAAGTTGATATCCAATAAATAGGTATAAAACCTACTTATCAGCTGTGCAGTCAAAAGTTGTGGTGTCAGGTATTATTCCAGTCAATAGTATAAATGCATATATATTATTTGATTCGAGTGCTACTTGTTCATTCATATCTGACCATTTTCCTGAGACCCTAGACTTACCAAAAGAGGAATTAGTTTATCCCTTGAACATAGAGATTGCAAATAGGGAGGTTATTCCTGTTAGGTTTGTATACAAGAACTGTAGATTGGACATTAAGGGTCTGGAATTGATGGTAGATTTGGTTCCGATAAAACTAGGGGAATTCGATGTGATACTAGGTATGGATTGGTTGTTCAACCATGGGGCGATAATCGACTGTCAGAAGAAGTCTATGAACCTTACAACTCTGTCAAAGGTAGTATTCTATGGTAGCAAATCGCCTAGACAAGCGAGTTGTCTGACGATCATACAAGCCAAGAAACTTTTGACGCAAGGCTGTGTAGGATATTTAGCCTACATAGTAGATATTCGTAAGGAGAGCCCGAAGATAGAAGAGATATCAGTGGTTATGGAGGTTGTGGATGTATTTCTAAATGATTTGCCAGGACTTCCACCGAATAGAGAAATAGAGTTTGTAATCGACTTAGCGTCGGGAACTGCTCCGATTTTGAAAGCTCCGTACAGAATGGCTCCAGTCGAGATGAAGGAGTTGATGGTTCAACTGCAAGAATTATTGGATAAGAAGTATATTCTGCCGAGCATTTCACTGTGGGGAGCGCCAATATTGTTCGTGAAGAAAAAGGATGGGTCAATGAGGCTATGCATTGGTTATAGGGAGTTGAACAAGGTTACAATCAAGAATAGGTATCCTTTACCTAGGATCGATAACTTGTTCGATAAACTGAAGGGTGCTAGATACTTCTCAAAAATTGATTTGAGAAGTGGGTATCATCAGTTGAAGGTAAGAAGAGAAGATATACCGAAGACGGCTTTCAGAACTCGGTATGGACATTACGAGTTCTTGGTGATGTCATTTGGTTTAACGAATGCCCCATCTATATTTATGGACTTAATGAATAGGGTATTTAAGTCATTCCTAGATAAGTTCGTGGTGGTGTTCGTAGATGACATCCTGGTTTATTCCAAAACTGAGGAGGAACACACTGAACATTTGAGGTTGACCTCAGAATCGCTGAGACGAGAGAAGCTTTTTTCTAAATTCTCAAAGTGCGAATTTTGGTTAGAACGTGTGCAATTTCTTGGCCACGTGATTAACAAGGATGGGATTTCAATAGATCCATCGAAGGTTGAAGCCGTGATAAATTAGGATCAGCCGAAGACACCGTCTGAAGTGAAGAGTTTCTTGGGATTGGCAGGTTATTACCGAAGATTTATTCAGGATTTTTCCAAGATCGCAACTCTGTTGACGAATTTGACTCGTAAAACAGTTAAGTTTGTTTGGACGAAAAGTGTAAGGAGAGTTTTTAGAAATTGAAGAAGAGGTTGAGTATTGCGTCTGTGTTGTCTTTATCGGATAGTATAAGAAACTTCGTAGTATACAGTGTTGTGTCACATAAGGGATTAGGCTGTGTGCTGATGCAGAGTGGCAAAGTCAATACCTATGCGTCGCGTTAGCAGAAGGATTATGAAAAAGGGTATCCGACCTATGACTTGGAGTTAGCGGCAGTAGTGTTTGTTCTGAAAATATGGAGACACTACTTATATAGAGAAAAGTGTGAGATATACACGGATCATAAGAGTCTGAAGTATATCTTTACACAAAAGGATTTGAACATGCGCCAAAGGAGATGGTTGGAACTAATAAAAGACTACGACTAGGAGATACTTTACCATCCAGGTACAGCTAACGTGGTTGCCGACGCTTTAATCAGGAAGGGTCGGGAGAAGTTGAATATGTTAACTGATCAGGATCAGTTGATAGCAGAGATGGCTAGATTGGACCTTGAAGTAAAGTATCCGAGGGAATCGGATGAGAAGATGTTTCAAGTAACCACTGGTTCTACTCTGGTAGACCAGGTGAAAGAGGCACAACTTCACGACGAAGAATGCGAGAAGATCCGGAAAAGAATAGCCGATGGTGAAGAAATAAAGTTCAAGATCGATAACGAAGGACTGTTACGATTTGAAGGAAGAATCTGGGTACCTTCAGTACCAGAAGTCAAAGAGGAAATTTTGAGCAAAGCTTACAGTTCGAGTTATTCGATTCACCCTGGGAGTACGAAGATGTACCAGGATCTCAGACACCATTTCTGGTGGCTGAATATGAAGAGGGACGTTGCTGAATGCATTGCGAGATACTTAACGTGCCAGAAAGTTAAAGAAGAACACTAGAGACCGAGTGGATTACTACTGTGACGCCCCCGAATTCAGACCGCCACTGGTCTCTTGAATTCGGTTCGTCACTTTCTCACGATAATACAATAATAACTAAAATTATACAATCACATCGGAAAATCTAGAATAATATACAATGATTTATTATAATTATTTTCCCAAGTCTCACAACCTACAGTACTTAATAGATTATATAATAATATCAAATAAAGACTTATTACATAACCCTAATTAAGCTTAAACATAGTTCTGAAATAGTCTTAACACAACACCAGAGATTTTAAAACATAAAAGGGATAAGCTAGTCCGTAGCCTTGCCCTTGCCCTTATCGACGCCCGAAGGTCTGCCCTACTCTGCCTTAACTGAAATGTTTTAGGGAAAGCAACAATGAGCAACAAGTTTGTTCAGCAAGTAATATAACAATAAGGGTGAATGATATAGTTTTTGAATTCCAAAAGGGTATAACAGGATATAATAGTTCAAGGATAGCAAGAATATTAACAGTTCTCAATAACAGTTGCTAAGGACAGAAAGATATCAATATGATTCAATGCTAAATCAGTTTAAGATTTCAAGATAATTGAATATTGAGCAGTCACTAAGGACTATGAACTTCTACTAGAATTAACAGAAATATACTTAAAATCCAATAAAAACTAAGTACAACAGGTGATCAGCCTAAAGTACCCTACGGTATGCATATTGTTCAATCGTACTAAAATGCGCACGTCGGTCTCCCGATAATATAGAATTTCCCTTCAAAGAAGGTTGTTCATCTCAGTAAATATAAGACTCCGCACCAATCAATTGGTTTGGATAGCTTTCTAATCATGATATAAGTCTAGCCGAATCAAATGGCATAGACCACTCTTTATAAGTTCAATACTCCAGATTTAAAGTTCGAAGGATATAAATTGAATTTATCTTGTCCACGAAATATTTAAGTTATAAAACATGAATCGCAATTCCAATAGTTTACTTGTACGACAATAATAGCATAAGCTTAATGAATGCTCAATAAAGAGTAAGGTTAGGAACTTGCTTACAATGTTCCTTGAATAAAGTAAACACAAGGATAGGATACTTGCACAGTAAAAGAGTGTAAGTTAGGGAACTTGCTTACAATGTTCCTTGAATAAAGTAAACACAAGGATAGAATACTTGCACAGTAAAAGAGTGTAAGTTAGGAAACTTGCCTTAAGCGTAGTCTATCCACGTAGAGTAAACCAACACTTTCGAATCCCTATCGTAATATTTTTACATGTGTAGGATATTTGTTAGCTAAGTATATTCGATATACGAGCTTGATATGTAATTCAAGTATACACATAGGACTCACACTTAGTCTTGTAACTCTATACATATGTCATTACGTACTTATTCGTATGTAGCTTGAAATCAGATTATAAGTTACTATGAATTCAAATAACATAGTTCGCGACTCTCGTTTGACTTATCATTTGAAGTTTATAAGCACTTATTGAATCCATGATAGCTTCCATATGATATGATCATTTGTCACTTTAAATAATGTTCTAGACATGTATTACAATTCAGGTTAACAATATAAGCATACATCAATCCCATATAACAAACAGAATGGTTAGACAACACTGCAAGTCGGCGCGACCAAGCTTGATTTGATCTAAGGAGTGGCGCCGCCGCGCTGCACCTGGGTCAGATCAAGATAGGGTTGCCTCTGCAGAAATCAGGCTTAACCCAAAAATGCACTTAGATAACGATTTACGTAAAACCCACAAGTCAGGATGTTTTATAACTAGGTCCGACCCCATTTTATCTTTAATATAGTTTGATATCCATTTGCGTTAAATTAAGGCGTTTAAGTGTTCATTAGTCAGGGTCTCTCATGTTTAGTCCTTATACATATGCTACGTGGTCGATAGGTCTCAACTATACATGCTCACATTAGATTAGTCAAGTATTTAAAGTTATGAAATCCTACTTCACTTAGACTTGTCATATTTCATGCCCAACTATTTTACAATGCATAAGACTAACTAGTCATTCATATTAATCATGTCTATAGACATGACACACCTAATCATGAAGTTACATTCTAGAATACTTGCAACATAGTTATCGACAAAACTAGTTTTCAAGATTTCTTTTGAAAATCTCATGTTAAGCCACCAAGCATGCAAAGCTACTTCACTTACTATTTCTCATATTTTCATATATGCATAGCTAGCACGCAAAAGCATGCTCACGAGTATCAAACTCAAAGTGTAAATAGTTCATCAAGTTCGTTTTTGAAACTTTAAGTTTCCATTTGTAGGTCATTAAAATTTATTCAAGCATGCAAAGTAAATTCATATGTCTTATATCATGCCTTCATATACCCATAAATAGATCATATAAGCATGATTTGAAGTTCAAAACTTAATGTATACATAGTTCATTTACACATAGCTAGTTTAGTCCTTTACTAGAAATTTCCCTTTTTAAATTATGCTTGAATAGTCTATACCATCTCTAACATATTGGTCACATGTCAAGACATATCGAAACTTAATATGTTGATGCTTAAGGTCAGAATATACATTACTCCATGTACATTTTGATAATACCAAATTATGAGTTAATTGAATAGTGACATACTACATTATTACAAACCTCATTATTCCAATTATGTAACATATTGAAATAATTATTGCTATTATTTATTCACATACTTTAATTTAATATTCCATATAGTATTTATTAATGTACTATACCTACCACATGGTCATATAAGCATCATTTATACAATTCATTTCTCTTACAATATAGTTCCATATTGCATAGCCTCAATAAAGTGTCACACTATATTTTATAATATATTATGATCCCACATTGTACAATGTACACCTAATATGTATTTACTTGGGGTTTATTTATGTAATTCATGTGGCTTACTCCCTTTTACCATATAGTCCCTATTTTACATAGTTACCATCAAGATATCACATTATACTTTATATTATATAGTTGTAGTTACTATACAATATGTGATTACATAACTTTACACTAAGCAATTAATCGAACAACATTAACCCCAAAATATTAATTAACTATTTATACATTAATATGCTATTGTTCATAGTAACCATTAATTAATAATATATTATTAATTAATCATCTACTCATTAATTCCTTCTTTAATTAATATAATCATCAATATTTCTCATCACTGTGCCACACAAGGCATTCATTGAGCTTATCATAAATTTCACATTCTTCTCAATTATTATAAATTCAATTTGAAGTAATTGAGTTAACTCATCTCATAACACATAAATATTTATATTCAAATAAATATTCGACTTTCATTAATATATTTATTTAATAATATTCAGAAATTCTCGGGTATTACATCCTCTCCCCTTATAAAAATTTCATCCTCGGAATTGCTACAATGTTACTCAATTAAATGGGGATAATCCCTCATCATTTTATCTTCTAATTCCCACGTAGCCTCCTCGACATCGTGGTTACGCCAGAGTACTTTTACAGATGAAATATCCTTATTCCTTAATGTCTATTCTTTCCTAACTAGTACTTGGACAGGAATTTATTCATACGCTAAGTTCTTCTCTACTTGAATAGGTTCATAAGAAATCAGGTGCTTGTAGTCGGCCTTGTACGGACGCAACACAGATATGTGAAACACGTTGTGGATGTGTTCCAACTCAGGGGGTAATGCAACTTTGTATGCCACTTCGCCCACTCGCTTCAGTATCTCGAACGGTCCTATGAATCTTGGACTCAATTTCCCTTTTTTGCCGAATCAGATTTTTCCCTTCCATGGAGATACCTTAAAGAATACGAAACTGTCGACTTTAAAGTCTCGGTCCTGCCGATGCAAATCTGCGTACTTTTTCTGGCGATCCTGAGCTGTAATACCCGACAATTTCCTAATATTATTAAATAAATATATTAATGAAAATGAGAATTTATTTGAATATAAATAATTTTGTGTTATAATATGAATTAATTCAATTATATAAAAATTGAATAATTATAATAATTGAAAATATGTGGAGTTTGCGATAAACTCATTGATAACCTTGTGTGGCACAGTGACATAATATAAGAATGATTATATTAATTTAAGCGAATAATTAATCTATATTAATTGTTATCGTGGAATATTAATTAATTATTGTGGAATATTAACTGTGATTGATTAATAATATGTAATTATTATTGCAAGAAATATAATAATAATAATGAGCAACGTGCCTATAATTTAATAAGATTTATATTTATATACTGTGCGTGATAAATAAGCAATGGTTGTGGAAATTAATAATTTCATTAATTAACGAAGAATGGATTAATTAATATTATTGGTAATTAATCGATTAGATGAATAAGTTATTTATTTGACATTATGAATAATGAAACAAATAAGTAAGGTTGTATTGATTGTTGATTGTTATGTGCAAGTATGCAATAATTGATAATATAAGGTATATGGAATACAATTATATTATATAGTGTAGAGAGACACTTAAGTGTGACCATGCATGTATATATAAACTATAGTGCAATGTGATTATACTACGTATAGAAACCATATATTATATGAAGCATAATATGATTATATTATGTACATAAACTATATAGTAAAGTTATTGAATTATGAGAGTTACATGAAATGCCTATGTAACAATTTGTATATACATTAAAGTGAAACATCATGAATTATATGTGGAGGTGTATATATGAACCTCAAATTGCTATATTGTAATATCATTTCTTCATTTAAAACTATATTATGAGACTAATGGGATTTATGGCCTAAGGGTATATAGTATATATGTGGTAAAACTAAGTATGCAGTATGTTATTTTGCCATGTTGCTGAGGATGAGTTGTCCCTAAATGTATGGCTCATTCTCTCCACACGTGAACAAATCAAAGCCTAAGCCTATTACTTGCATAAATCAATCCTCAACATTCTAGCAAATCATGATGGGGAGTGGGCACAACAGTGTTCTTCAACTACTCTTACCAACTCCCTCTTATCTAGCATGCAATTCAAACTTACGTTAGTTTAATTTGTTGTACATATGCATAGTCTGGGTTTTTATTTTGCTATATATATGGCCCTTTCTCTTATAATTTTCATTGCATAGATTTTACTTGAGTTATAGATTGAGAGCATATTTACACTAGTAATATCATTCTAAGTTGTAAGATTTGAATAGCAGCAAGCTCCATCATTTGCAGAGGTATAATTTCAGAATCTTTATTCTTCATTTCAATTTCTGTCAAAACTTCATTGCTTGTTTCTGTCAAAATCCAAGTTCTTGATCATGTGGAATTGAAATATAGAAAGCTTGATTAACTGTTATATGGACATACATACATGTTCCTTGTCCTTCATTTTTATTTTTGGTTTATGTTCTGCAAATTCTATAAAAATTCAAAGTCTTGAATCAAGTTGGAAATTCACAAATTGATGATTGGATGACGACAATTGGTTGTTATATAACCTATATATGCATTAGTAAGGTAACATAGTTGGTTTAATAACAAATTTATAAAGAATTTTTGTGTTTGGGTTTTGGAGTTGCCGAAAACTGGAACTGTCTGCCGCTGGCTACCAGCCGGCGCAGCTGCGCCAGTTTTGCACTGGGCAGCTGCGCAGTTGCGCCAGCAGCTTACTGCAGTTTTGACTTTTGTTTAAAAAGCTGCTAAGTTTAATGAATTACTATAAGCTTAGGCAAGTATGTAAGCATGGGTAATATATATATATGAGTATATTGATCTAATTTGAGCATGTTTTACTATATTAGCATATATGGTTACCAAAAGCATATAGTTGAAATAACTTTAGAACTTTAGAAGTGAACTCGATAATATGTGTGCCATGTTATATACTGACTTTGCAAGTATGATATCATGACTTAGAAGTGCATAAAAGGCGTGTTGACTTAGGTATACGGGTTTCATAATATGACATGAACATATGGACCTAAATAGTGAATAACACTAATAAAAATATAACCTTTGATTGTGAACCTTAACATGTTATTGTAAGTTTCGTATTCTGATATTTATGGACACATGTGATAGTACTCTTAGACTCATTCATGTGTCATGCATGTATATATACCATGATTAGTTGCCGTTATTCAAGTTAGCGTAAACGAAGCATGTTTTCAAACTAATGACAATGTTAGTTGCATGTATACGATATGAATACTCATGAACATGCTTAATATAAGTATATGAACACCTTATGTGTTTACAAGGTGAGCATGCTAGATTTTGTAACATCATAACCTTGAATGGTTTTAAATTATCAAAAGTGTTAACTTAGAAACTATATCACATATGTTTGGAATGAGGGAAGGTTATACAAACATAAAAGTATTCTTTAAAATGTATACATGCTACGTGATATTATATGATGTTACTTGAACCCGATTTTGACGGTTAACTTATGAGAATGCCAAAACTTGCTAAAATGAAATATATGTAGTATTGATTGTGGTCTTATGTGATATTAATAATATGAAAGCATATTTGCTAATTGTTGCGATCTTATATAATATGAGAACCCGAAAATTTATAGATCTTGAGTGATTAAAATAAAGGTTAAGGAATAAAACCTAGATGGAAATTTGAGGATTAATTAAAAAATTTAAAGAACCTATATGGTTTAATCTGAATTTTAAGCAAGGTAAATAAATTAAACGAGAATGATGGAAAGTTTTTAAAGAATAAGAAGTGCAAGTGATTTAAATAAGCCCAATTAATTATTTAAGTATTGGACTTGTAGATAATTTAGTTTAAGAGCAACTAAACTGTTAAACTGACCCAATATTAGAGGTATAGGGCAAGTATATTAGTAGGCCCAAAATAAGTATTGCAAGCCCAAGATAAATTAGTTAAAGCCCAATCCTTTAGCCCAATGGGAGAGGGGACATTCTGGGCCTTTAGTAAGCTAATTAAGGCATTGGACTATGTTAATTTACATAGCTCATTTATTTTATTATCAATCCTAAAAGAATTATTAGGTAGCCCAATGAGAATTTATTTAGTAACCCAAAATAATGGGATATGTGCTAGCAGAATAACTATGGTTAGGAACTAACCATACTTGAGTTAAATGTAGGAAAAGTGTTGGTATATGCCCCACTAGTAATGATGGGTGATGATTGTTAAGAAATTTCCTAGGAAATTTCCTTGAAGTGGCAAAAGACTATTTTGCCCTAACAGAAAATTATTAATGACTTTTGTGTCCTAAGAAGGAAATTGCTAGGAAGTTTCCTAGTAATAGGAAAATGACAATTTTGCCCTAAGAGAAATTTGTTAATGACCATAGAATCCTTGAAGGAAATTTCTATGAAATTTCCTAATGGTAGTAAGATGACAATTTTATCCTTAAAGAAAATTGATTATGACCAATATGCCCTGTTAGGAAATTTCCTTGAGATGACTTAAAGATTATTTTGCCCATTCCTAGTAATGATTAAAGACTACTTTTCCCTTGGTCTTAATTTTTATACTAATTAAACAAAACCAAAATTTATGGGAAGAAGGGGTAGAATCTTGGCCACTTATGGAGGGGTATTTTGGTCATTGAATTAAGTAATTAAAGCATAAAAAAAAGAAAAAGAAAAATAGAATGGATAATAAGGCCACATGGCCGGATTAGTAAGGAGAGGAAGAAGTGGGGGTGAATGTAATCATTACATAACTTTAGTAGGTGAACAACTATGCTAGGTGTCACTTGCTCATTGGTCCACCTCTTTTACTCTTTCTTGCAAGCAACAACTTAATTAATGAGAAGGGGAAGTAGAGAAGGAATGTGGGAGAATGATATAGATATACAAATTATATCTATAAACTTTTCCTAGCAAAAGCTAACTTGTTCTTATCTTTACTTCATTTTATTTTCTTAACTAACCAAACTAGAAAGAGAAAGAAAGAGAGAACAAAAGAAGCTAGAGAAAGGAAATAGAGAGAGAGAGAGAGGTACGGTGGAAGGAGAAGAGAAAAGGAAGAGAGATTAGATCTATATGCATCCTAGAGTTATAACATATTTTGGTTGGAAGATGAAAGTAGCTATCAAATCAAGGTATAAACCTTAACCTTTTGAACTTTTGATCCATTTCTTTGGTTATAGAGTTTGTGTTTTTCAATTTAAAAGCTATAGATCTACATGTTTTCTATGATTACATGTTTAGATCTAACTTATTTAAGTGTTAGAGGGACGATAAAAAGGAAGCAAAATAATCTATGTTCAAAAAGTAAGAAAAAAAGACTAATCTAGTGTGTTTGATATGTTTTTATGTAAGATCTATGGGGTTTAAGATCTAATTGGTTAGAAACATGCTAGAATGATATATATAGAGTTTAATAAGTTTAACTTGTTGGTTGATATGAGTTTATGTTAAAAAGTTTGGTAAAACACATGAAAAGGAGTTTTTCCATAAGTATTAATTTTTAAGGTGTGATATATATTTTTCATTTTGAAACCTACAAAGAGTTTTTGTGGTTTTCTTTCTTGGTATGATGGATATGTAAGTTAAGGACAAAATTCCTTTGAAATCACTCAAAAATATTTTAAAATGAGAGAAATATGAATTTTGTGCCAAAACACTCTAAAGGTTGAAACCCTTGAAAACTCAGTCCACTTACGGCCACTTTTCAGTGAGCAAAACGGGTCCAAATTTAATGTTTAATAACTGAAAACTGTAGTTCGGGAAGATACGAATCCAACGAGTCCGATTGGGCCTCAATCGGAGTTGTAGATTTCGTTCTATGAAGGTTTTAGTAAAGGACCCCAAAACTGAAAATAAAACCAAAAAGTTAGAAAAATTAAAGATTATGGACCGGTTCAGTTTTCCGACGAACCGGCGGAATTTTCCAGCAGCCGGCTCACCACTTTTCCGGCCGGTTCTTGCGGTGGTTCTTGGACAGAAAATTTTCTAAAATTGTGAAGAACATTAAGATATTTTACTCAAAATTTTTTGGGACAGTTATGTAATTATTATATAATTAATGGTTTAAACTCATTTAAATTATTTAAAACTTACTAATTATTAATTATTAATACTAATAAATGATTATTAAACTAATTAAATACTATGTAAGTATGATTAATTATTTAAATAACATTAAGTAATAAATGAATACAAATTAGTGTTATTAAGCTAACTATTTGTTATTTAATTAAGAGTAAATAATGAATAGGGTTAAATAATTTATTAACTATTCTTTAATTAATATTAAAGAATGATTAAGGAATGTTTAAAGTAAATAAACAAATTATTTATTATTCAAGTGAGAATAAGTAATAAATAATTATAATTACTTATTTACATGTTAGTTAAGTAATATAAAGTCAATAAATTAATTATTATTTAATTAAATATTAAATAATAAATAAGAATAAATTTTAATTAATTATTTATTATTTAATTAATATTAAATAATAAATAAAGATAAATGTTAATTAATTATTTATTATTTAATTAATATGAAATAATAAATAAAGATAAATATTAATTAATTATTTATTATTTAATTAATATTAAATAATAAATAAAGATAAATTTTAATTAATTATTTATTATTTAATTAATATGAAATAATAAATAAAGATAAATGTTCATTAATTATTTATTATTTAATTAATATTAAATAATAAATAAAGATAAATGTTAATTATTTATTTATTGTTTAATTAATAATAAATAAGTATAAATATTAATCAATTATTATTTAATTAATATTAAATGATAATAAGATTAATAATATTAAATTATTAAAATATTATTAAATGATTAATAATATTAGAAAGTTAAAATATTTTTAAAAGATTAAAAATATTAGATACTTAAAATATTATTAAAAGATTAATAATATTAAAGAGAGACTAAAATATTATTAATAATATTAAGAAATAAATAGAATATTATTAAAAGATTAATAATATTATTTGAGAGTTTAGATGATTATTTAATAATAATATTATCAAGGAATGATAATATTATTAAGGAGTTATGTGATATCTAATATTTAATTATGTGATTAATGTTAGATAATATATGAAAATAATAATGTTATGAATAATTATATGTTATACTAATTGAAGGATTCATGATAGGTCTTTCCAAAGAGGACAAGTTAAATTCATTAAGCAGATAAATAAAATTGCATAGCAGTAGTCTGCAGACAAGGCAAGTTTCCTAACTCAAACTCGAGTTATTATGTTTCAAGCATGCTAGTGGTTTAATTATTTATAATTATTCCACATCTCTGATTATTGATTCGCACTTAGTGTAAATTGCATATGTTCATCAGGTATGACAGGCTGATCACCTTCATTACCATAAGATTCAATTAAATTTGTTCATGGTCATTGTTGACCATCCAACATTATTGATTCAGTCATTTAATTATTGAAATTTGATTCTCAATCTTTCACAATTGTTATACATTGTTGAAAATTCAGAAAGCTATATTTTTTTTCTTCAATCATGATATATCTTTATTGTATTTAAACTTGTTGAGCAAAGTAGTTTCTCACTCTTGCTATATTATGATAACAAATTTCAGATTAAGACGAATGTTCCAGGAAAGACAAAGACACAAGCAAAGGACAAGATTAGAGAGAGTAATGCAAGGTAACTATTTAGTTATCTGATGTAAGTTATTTATGTAAACCTTTTGTGAATCTAAGGGTATGTATGTAAGTTAAGGTTTCAGACCTTGGGAATTAGGTGTAAAGGTTATTGTATAAACAATTTATGTTTATATCTTCCGCAATAGTTATAGAAATGATGTATCGTAACGTACTAGGTCCGAGGTTCTGGGGACCCGGATTTGGGGGCGCTACAGTTGGTATCAGAGCTGTAGGTTATAAACCTTAGGTAGGATTACCTTAGGCTATAACCGCAGGGATAAGGATAAGGACTAACTCAAATAAAGTTGGTGCGTCGATAAGATTCAAAGACGAATCTCGGCGAGTAATAAAGATCTAGAGTTATCTAACTCTGATGATAAAGATGAACAGTAGTAGTGAATAGATAGAGTCTAAAAGACTAAAAGTATAAAGGGAAAGAAGATCGTAAAATACAATGATCATAAGATATGAAAGAATCGTAATATAATACGATTATAATATGAGATCACAACGTGATCTGATGAGGTCATAAGAGGACAGACGATCAATCGTTTGATTGAAAACGTTATAGCAGAATTGCTATATGAATAGGGTACTATGAAATTGTACTATTAAAACTCAAGAAAGAGTTGTGAATGGTAGATACGGATTAAATGAAGTTCGTATTGAGTATTGAGGGAACTAGGAATATGTGGGATTTCAATTGAGGACTCATGTCAGCAGCTGAGTTGTATGATTCTTTGTATGGGCGGGGAATTGTCCTTGACTTAGCTTCCTATATTGATTAGTGGCTGAGTTGGTTCGATAACTACTTAGCTTCTGGTATTGATAGTCATTGAAATATTTGTGTCACGCTATTTGCTATATACATGTTGAGAAGATGATTCTTTTCTCATGAGTATTCCAGATAGGTATAGAATATAAGATTAAGTTGCGAATTCTTAAAACTCATACTTATGGTAAGTTCGTGACTCATAATTATATGAAATGTTTTTGAACCCCTCAGCGAATGGACACCAATGGTCTGTCTAGGACAAGTTCTTAAACTCATATGATTATGGAAAGTTCCTGAACACATACATGTGGTAAGTTTGACGAACTGGGTATAGCTATTTGTGAAATGAAGGATTGAGGATAATAGAAATAGATAGTTATAGAAATAATGTATCGTAACGTACCAGGTCTGAGGTTCTGGGGACCCGGATTTGGGGGCGCTACAATGTGTTTGAACTCAAAAGGAGGATCGTTAAGGATAGAAATTATATTCTATATAACTGTGTAGCTAGGTTAAAACTTAGCTTATGTGTTGATCGTATATTCGAAGATATAATGTGAAGTTAAATTATATGACTAATGAATATCATATATATACGTAACTATATTACGATAGGAATTCGAAAGTGTTGATTTACTTTTCGTGGATAAACTACGCTAAAGGCAAGTTCTCTAACTTACACTCTTTTAAAGTGCAAGTATCTTAGACCTTCGTGTTTTATTGTATTCAAGGAACGTGGTAAGCAAGTTCCTAACTCTACTCTTTATTGAACATTCAATTGGCTTATGCTATTATTGTCGTACAAGTAAACTCTTGAGATTTAAATATTATGAATCATATACTTCATGAATAAGATAAAAATCGAACTATATTCTTCGGACTTTAAATCTTGAAATTTAAATTATAGTTGTTGTGATCTATGCCATTTGATTCGTCTAGACTTATATTATTGAAAGGCGATCCAAACCGATTGATTGGTGCAGGATCTTGTATTTGACTAAGAAGAACAAAATATAACTGTCCGAGAACCGACGCGCGCACATTAGTATGATTGAGTGTTATGCATAACATAGGGTACTTTAGGCTGATCACCTGTTGTACTCGTTTTTGTTGGATTTTCAGTTTATTACTGTCAATTCCTGTGGAAGTTCATAGTCCTTAGTGACTGCTCAGTATTCGGTTATCTTGAAATCTTGATTTATTTATTATTGAATCACATTGATATTATTCTGTCCTTAGCGACTGTTATTGAAAACTGTTGATATTCTTGTTATCCTTGACCTATCAAACCTTGCTATACCTTTTCGAGAATTGAGAATTATATTACAAACCCTTACTGTATATTACTTGCTGGGCAATTTGTGCTCATTCTTGCTTTTTCTAAAAACATTTCAGTTAAGGCCGAGCAGTGCGGACCCTCGAATACCGACAAGGGCAAGGGAAAGGCTACTGAGTAGCTTTTTTTATATAGGACTTTATGATTGTAATAAAGAACTTATGATATTATGTACTAGTTAAGGTTATTTATGCTTAAGATATGTCTAAGCTATGTAATCACTGTTTAAGTTACCAGACCTTGGGACGTGAATAAATTATATTATTTAAATATAATCTATTCGGTATTAGTTGTGTATTATTCGCTGTGCGATGAGACATTTAGTCGTGTTATTATTGTGATGTATTATTGTGAGCATGTGACGAACCGAATTCGAGCGACCCCGTGACGGCCCTGGAATTTGGGGGCGTCACTTGAGCTGCTAACAGTCTGGTTCTTATCATTGTCACCACATCTGCGGTTTGTTGTACTAACTCTAGTCCAAGTATTCATCGTTCTCCGACTTCGTCCCAACATAATGGCGTTCTGCACTTTCTCCCATAAAGAGCTTCGTACGGTGGCATGCCGATACTCGCATGGTAACTATTGTTATACGCAAATTCTACCAAGGGTAGGTGGTCGTCCCAATTCCTCTTGAAGTCCATCACGCAAGCCCTAAGCATGTCCTCCAGCGTTTGTATTGTTCGCTCACTTTGTCCGTCTGTCTGAGGATGATAAGCGGTACTCAACCTCAACTGCGTTCCCATTCTCTCTTGTAAGCTTTTCCAGAAGTTCGACGTGAAAGGCGAATCTCAATCAGAGACAATTGACACCGGCACTCTATGTCGTGAAACAATCTCCTTTACGTATAGACTCTCTAACTGATTCAAATTGTATCGGATCTTGATCGATAGAAAATGTGCGGTCTTCGTTAGTCAATCCATGATAACCCAAATGGCATCATAACCTTTCTGCGTGACTGGATGTCCCACCACGAAGTCCATCGTAATGTGTTCCCATTTTCACTCCGGTATTTCCAACGGTTGCAGTAAACCACTCGGCCGCTGGTGCTCTGCTTTAACGCGTTGGCAAATCAGACATCTACTAACGCACTCTGCGACTTCCCGTTTCAAATTGGGCAACCAAAAATGTTCCCTCAAATCTCGGTACATATTTGTGCCTCCCGAACGAACAGAATACGTCGTATTGTGTCCCTCGTGCAAAATCTCTTCTCTTAATTTGGTTGCCGCTGGCACCCACACTCTCCCTTCAAATCTCAAGATACCGTATTTATCCATTCTGAATCTTTCCTCTCCATTTTTTGTGACCCTCTTTCTAATTTTCTCGCACTCTTCATCTTTCTCTTGTGATTCCTTCACTCTATCCAACAATGTCAGATGAGCTTCCATTACCAACAACTTTACTTCAGACCTCTCCGGTTCTTTTACCTCTATCTCTAATTTTTCCATCTCTCTTATTAACTCGTCTTGAGTCGTCAAATGAAACAATTTCTCTTTTCCTTTTCTGCTCAGAGCGTCGGCAACTACGTTTGCTTTACCCGGGTGATAAAGAATATCACAGTCATAATCCTTGATCAATTCTAACCACCTTCTCTTACGCATATTCAACTCTTTCTGTGTGAGGATATATTTCAAACTTTTGTGGTACGTGTATATCTCACATTTCTCTCTGTACAAATAATGCCTCCAAATCTTCAACGCAAAAACTACTGCCGCTAACTCTAGGTCGTGAGTAGGGTATCATTTTTCGTAGTCCTTTAATTGTCTTGATGCATACGCAATGACCTTGTCGTGCTGCATAAGCACACAGCCAAGTCCCTTGTGCGATGCATCACTATACACCACAAAATTTCCCACATCATCTGGTAATGACAACACGGGTGCCTCGCTTAACCTCTTCTTCAACTCTTGAAAACTTTCTTCGCATTATGTAGAGGGATTTTGTTTGATTTACTGAATAAAATTCGATTTATTTGTTTATTTAACTAAGAAAATTAAAGGTCATTCTACGACCTAGAGAAGTTCAAAATGGTTAGTATTCTGGCCTTGTACAAGAAATCATGAATGTGAATTTTCAAGATAAAATTAAAGTTTTTTCGAGAAAATGACGAAATAGACACTATTTATAAAACCCTAAGGGTTAGAGTTTGACCCTAAGGGTTAGGGTTCGTGTAACCCTAAGCTCATTTAAGAGTTCAGAATGTCGGAATGATATTCTGTCGAAAGATTGAACGGTAATATACCGTTAAAAGTTAAGCTAGCCACGAAGAAGTTTTCTCGGAAGAAAAGTACTGAAATAACTATTCATCCATTTTTGATCGAGAATTTATTTTAAAATTTTGAGAAACGCTTAATGATAAGATTTCGTGGCGAGGTGGAATATGTAATAATAATTCACTTATGGCTCATGAAGTTTTCGCGTAGGGACTTAAAATCCTAAGCGTTAGGAAAAGTAAAATCAATGATTAAATTGATTACGTATAATAATAAAAGATTATTATAAGGAAGGAATATGCGTATAATATGAGGTATTATACGAGAATAATACGAAGAGGATACAAGAATTAATACGACGTATAATACGAATTTATACAGAGTAAATACGTTGAAATGAATTGGATTTGAATTAAATTTTTATAAGTTAACCCGTGGGTCGAATCATTGGGTAAACGGATGGGTTTAGCCCATGGTTCATCCCACAACCCATGTTGGCACATGGGGGGACAAGGTGGCCACATGAGGGCCATGTGGAGGCACAAGGTGCCCATGTGCTAGCGCATGGGAAGACATCGTGGTGAGGTGGAGAGGAGGTGGCTTGAGGAGGTTTGGTTTTAACGACCAAACTACCCCAACTCTTGCAATCTCTATAAATAGAGGGCTTAGCCTTTCATTTTCATTTTTTGAAATTTCCACCAACACACAAAGAGAGAGAGAAGGATCTAGTTTGAGTTTGTCAAGTAACTTCATCTACCAAGAAGCTAAGAAGAGTGTTGAGTCTCCATACTCATTCAAGCAAGAACCTTAAAGGTATAACACTAAGAAATTTATGTAAACTTCTTTTCTTTAAATCATAATTTTGATAGAGAAGTGATTAAAGGAGGTATGATTATGGAGAAGTTATAAGGATGGTGTAATGGTGAATTAGGATAATAAACCATGCATGATGAAGTAATAAGAATTGATTAAGGTCTAACGAAGAACTTAGTAAATTCATAAAAAGGACTAATGGATATGTTAAACCATGGAAACTTTATTGTTTTGAATGGTTAGGATTAGTAATGATCAACCATTGGATTGATTCCAATTAGTTTGGAGTAAAAATAACGAAGAACGAAGATTTGGCGAAAGTAACGCGATTAGACGATAATCGTCGAAAATGTGAATTTCTCGAATTAGAGGTCAAAAGTCTCCGTGTGATTCAAAAATGATGGTTTTCGAATGTAACACATCTATTTAGGTAAATAAGACTTGCGGGAGCAAGAACGGACGAATTCTGACTTAAAACTAAGAATTAAGATACGAACGTTCACGAACGTTTAACGAACGTGTAAAAATGGACTAATCGGTTAAATTATCGCTGACGGATTCAGAAATGAATTCTGACTTGATAGAATGATAGAACATAACATTTATGAACTATTGGCTTTGGAACGAGCCAATTCTGAGTTATAACGATTACGTTACGGACTCGGGAATGTAAGAAATTTTCATATCTTAGAAAACTTTTCTGAGATTTAGGGACAGCGCTGTCGTGCCTCCCAGAAGACTTTATCTGGTGCCGCCGCGCCAGGACGGGGAAAGATCCATGCATGGTTGGCGCCACAGCGTTGCCGGCAAGGGCAATCCCGGCGCCGCAGCGCCAGGACGGAGGAAGATCCCTACAGGGTGGGCGCCGCCGCGGAACTTAGCAGGGGAAAGCTGGCACTGCCGCGCCAGCAGAAGAAAAAATGTTGACCAAGTTAGTTAATTAATCAACCTTTTTCATAAGGACTAAAGGGTTAGTAAGTAATGAATGTACACCCTTTAAACGACATGTTTAACCAAGGGTTTGTAAGAAGTAAACGTTAATCAAACGTAACTAAACTTGAGATTGGGGAACGTAAATCGTAAACCAAGTTCAAGTTGAAGAACAAGTTAAGATCTCATCGATCATCATACTTAGAGATGATTGATAAGAGTTGGGTTATAACATAAGGTATGTTAATAAGCCTTAATGAACGTTAAATAACTTAAACGAATGTTATTAGTTTAATGTTTTGGTTAAGTTATACAAGAAGGAGAAATTAGGTAAGTACATTGTATATCGAAAGTGAATTCTAATGTGTATACTATGTGTTATGCTTGTTGAAGTGGTCAAGACCAAGTAGCTTACCTTAAAGGTTTAAGAGACGTAAAGGTAAGTTTTCTAACTCTTGTACTAACGTTGTGTTATACAAGTTTTCTAACTCTTGTTTATACCTTATGGTTGGACAAGAGATCATTATGCATAACTGCTTATGCATAGAAGAGTTATTGAATAGTCAATGTCATTTGATTCGACTAGACTGAGATTAAATATATTTTGGTGGGTTTTTGCCACAAATCTTTCCATAATATATATATATATATATATATATATATATATTAAAGTTATCCTACGCCAAGGGATTGTTAAGGATTCTCAGGTGAACCTGAGAGTGAAAGACAAATGTTTTTACGTCGTTAATTCGACAGGCACACGAGGTTGCCAATGATTAAACGTAAACACGTTTAATGAATGAATGTTGATCAATATAGAGTACTACAGGCTGATCACCTGGATGTGCTCGTAAGAGATATCGAACTTACGGTCTGAGAACCGGGTTGTTCCTTTTAAAAGTTAAGAACCAAGTGATGGTTTGTGATCATTGACTAGTGAAGATTTCGAAGAGACTGTAAGTCCTTGGTAATGGTTTTAAAGAAATCAAAACTATATTTTGATTGTTCATAAGTACTTCATAGCTATTGTGAAACTATTAAAGCAGAAAAGATATGATTCTTGATGTTGTGATTTCAAGATAGTATGTTAAACTTGCTGAGCTGTTTATGCTCACTCTTGCTTAAAAACTAAATGTTTCAGCTAATAACGGACGGACCGAAGGATCTGGAAAAGACGAAGGCAAGTCCAAGATGGACAAGTAGTGACCTTTGTAATAGTATAGTATTAGTATTATAATTACTGATATTATAAACCAGAAAAATGTAAGGGTTATCGAGAACTTGGGAAGGAATGAATAGAATGTAATGTTTAGTAAACTCATACTTGATATTAAAGTCTTTCAGTTGAATGTATGAGTAGACAGTAGTACCGTGTATCACCATATCCAGGGTTTGAAGGTACCCGAATTTGGGGGTGTCACAGCTAGCATGTACTAGCACATGGCCACCATGTGCTATCATGTGGTCATGGGTTGCCCAATGGGTTGGCCCATGGGTTTTACCCACCCGTTTACCCATCGGTTCGACCGATGGGTTTAGTTCTTAATATAATTCAAATTAAATCTATTTACTTCATATAAAATTTATATTATGCGTCGTATCAATTCTCGTATTACACTCGTATTGTACTAGTATAATAACTAGTATTATACTTGTATTCGTTAGGTATAATAATCGTTATTATTACACTTAACCATTTTTACGCATTTCTCAAAATTCAAATATTTTTGAATACTCCGTCTTTCTTCTACTGACTAATTTTTTCACGTTCTTCGTAACTCCGAAAAATTGAAAAACACTTTTTGACATTAAGCGTTTTCCTTCACGTTTTCCCCGAACGAAGTCAAACGAATGAAAAGTACATAACATTACTTTTTGTCGTTTTCCATTCATCCGATTTTTGTGCGTTTTTCGGGAAAAACATTTATCGGCTAACTTAACATTTCACGACATATTGTCGTCAAATCTTTTGACAGAATGTCATTCTGGCATTCTGATCTCCCTAAAAGGCTTAGGGTTCAAACCTTAACCCTTAGGGTTTCATATGTGAATAGTACCTATTTCGTCTTTTTCTCAAAAATATTTTTATTCCCGAAAATCTTTTATTTTCGTCTTAAAAATTCTTACTCGTTCTTTCAAGCTCGTAGCCAGAATCCTCCTAGTTTATAATCATCCTTTGTCATAGAATGATTAATAAACACATAACACATAATATAATCTATAAAAATTTATTTTATTAATTATTACTTCTTTAAACCTAATTTTTGGAGAATCTAATTTTTCGGGTTGTCATAATATAATTAATAAATTTCTTTTATTAATTAATAATTCTTCAAACTAAATTTTTGGACAATCCAATTTTCTAGGTTGTCACATATTGGACTTTAAATCTAATTCTTTTGGGCTTCCTAATTAATTTCTTGTGCCATTAAAATTAACATAGTCCAATACTTTTAATTTCATCTTACCCTAATCATTTAATTAGAGTTTATTCCACTCATTTGGAATTTAAATTATTACTCATGTACATTTAACTTTATAACCCAATTAGACTTGCTTTAATTAGGTTATAAAAATTAATTAATTGAATGTATAAAATAAATTTATTAGGGTTAGTATATATTAAGTACTAACATTCTTCAATATTATAACCCCTAGGTTATTTCAATTTTCATACCTAATGTATAATTAGGTTATGTAACTTTTCCTTTTGATTCCTCTCTATAAAATAAATAAACACATATACATAGTTACAGTACACATATTTATTTAACTACCTAATCCTTCCATACATGTCACAAAGTTTTCAATATCATTAATATTTAATTAATATATCTATTTACAAAGTGACTTGAAATCTTGGTTATTACAATGGTAATTACATTATTCTTTACATTTTACAAGTGTGACTTTCATCTGCAACAAAAGATACAAAGCAGTTCATTAAACTACTCTATAGTCTATGTAACTATTCTACATTACAAGTCTTGGATTGGTCTTCATGTTCATTGCAATAATGAACAACACTTCATCATGACACCGATCAGCTTGATTTTTACGGGATCCTTAAGGTCATTCTATCGTCATTTGCTGAAAATGTTTTTATTTAAAGTAAGAGTGAGCATTCAATTGCTCATCAAGTTAAAGTAGTTGAATAACAACTAAACAAGAATCACATATTCTTTTAAGACTTCGATAACCGAACAAAGGTTATGAAGCAGTTTGAATAATAGAAAAAACTATGATTCCTATCATTTTAAAAAAATTAAACACATTTAATTCCAAATACCTTAATTACATTCAGTCTGGCTAGAATCATTAGCACAGACTTAATCCTTACAATTCACAAATATAACCACACCACATTAAACCGTTCAATCGCAGAACAGTTTATTTCACATAAACACAGAAGTGTTGAAAGTTCGGCACAAGGCCTCATACATAACCACCTTACAAATATCACACATTTGCACATAGGTAAAACTTCTTAAGTCCAATATCTGAGAAAGTTTAAGAAACTAACATTTATGTTAAACATGAATGAAGTTAGGAAACTTGCCTTAAGCATAGCTACAACTTATAGTTTACGCTGAACTATTTATCGCAAACCCTACATATCACATAAGGAATAACACATACACTAATTAGTCATATATTTGACTTATGCATTAGTTTAAATTTATTTTTACTTCTTATGGTTCGCGTCTTATAACTTAAGCTCACGTAACCAACTTTCTCTACTGTTTTACGGTGTTACGACATACGAAGATGTCTTAATTCTTACCATCATCATCTACGATAGATTTACATTCACATCTTCTTCTTATAAAAATTCTAGGACTTAACTCATCTCATACATCTATATATGTGAAAAGAATAACATTTTCATCAACCGTATCCATAACCCCATACTCAGTACACATCGAGACTCTAACAGTGTTCAATATAGTAAGCTGAGTGGTTTCCCACAAGCAACCAACAAATTAGTTTCTCGTCTCATCAACACTGTCTTTCACAGCGAGCATAATAGTTTTAATGGAGGAACCACAATGCCGAAGAATTCTTATAAAGGGGGGTGGAGAATGTAACTCCCGAGAAAAACAAAAATTTATTTAAATGAATTTTATTTTATTCATTGAATAAAATTTGATTATTTGTTTATTAAACTGAGTAAGCTAATCAAAGGTCGTTCTATGACCTAGAGAATGCAGAAATGGTTAGGATTCTGGCTACATGCTGGAAATAAATGATATGAATTTATAAGAAGAAAATAAAAGATTTTAGAGAATAAAAATATTTCTGAGAAAAAGACGAAATAGACACTATTCATGTGATGAAACCCTAAGGGTTAGGGTTTGAGAATCCTAAGTCTTTTTGGGAGATCGGAATGTCGGAATGACATTCTGTCGAAAGTTTTGATAGTAATATATCATGAAAAGTTAAGTTGACCGAGAAAAGTTTTCTTGGAAGAAAATCACTATTCATTTGTTTCTGCTCGAAAATTATTATTAAAATTCTAAGAAACGCGTAATGATAGGATTTCAAGACAGGATGAAATATCTAATAATATTCCAGTTATGGCTCACGAAGTTTTTGTGTGAGGATTTAAAACCCTAAGGGTTAGGGAAAGTGAAACCTAATGATAATTAGGATTAAGTATAATAACAAATGATTATTATATGAGAATTAATACGACGTATAATACGAATTTTATACGAAGTAAATACATTTAATTTGAATTAAATTTAATAACTAAACTAGTGGATCGAACCAATGGGTTAACGGATGGGTTAAACCCATGGGCCAACCCATGAGCACATGAGTGGCACATGGGGAGACAACCTGTGACGACCCTAAATTCGGGTTTCCTAATCTCGAGTTTGGTGCTCACGATCCATCATACATATCACATCTAACTACCCATTCAATTATGAATTTCAACATTCATTACATTACCTTAATAAAAACATACATTAAAATATAATTATACCATCGCTATCCCAGGTTAACTAACCTTAACCTTTCATGTTTATTAGTATAAAAGACTTAAACAAAATTATAATATAATAATCATTGAACAACTTGATACTACTCGGTCGCCTTCGCTTTGCCTTTGTCCTTATTAGAACCTTCTGCTACCTCGACTTTAGCTGAAATATTTTATTTTAAGCACGGGTGAGCAACGAGTTTGCTCAGCAAGTTAAAGCGTACAATAAAAGATAAAGAAGAATTTAACTTTCTAGGATTGCAACGATATTCGAAAGATTTCGAAGTAGCTAAATAATAATTCATTTGTAATAACAAGGATTTTCTTTAGTTTCATACTGAATAACATTCAAAAAATAAACGAGTAAAATTCTATCGAAGGTTCAATAATATTCATTTAATTAAGAAGAATTACCAATATTACAACAATATTCAACAAAGTGGGATATTCCCAGATTTCATGTTGAGTGATCACAAATAGATCAAGAACTACTCCAGGAATCATCAATAATTAAAGCTGAATTACCTCAAGAATATAAGTTAGTTATAAAAACTAATTATACTCTTCTGCAACTATATGAAGTGATCAGCTCCATTTTACCCTATATTATGCATAATACTCAAAAATCGTGCATGGGTCGTTTTACGACAATAAAGTTCCTCCTTTTATAAGGGTTGTTTTTCTCAGTCTTACATCATGAGTCCGTACCATGAAAATATGGTTTGGATTGAATTTAAAGAAGTGCTATGAATTTATCATATAATATCAATGTTGATCTAGCCGAAGTAAATGACATAAATCAACTCATAATAAATAGAACGTTTCATGCTTTATCAAATATTAGTCTCGCCAAAACAAATAGCTGAGACATAGATCATAAACAGTTCATATAATAGATCAAGAAATAAGATGCACTAGGTGCGAATAACAATAATCATTATGGATGTGAATAACCAACAATAATTATTCACTAATCATGCTTTAAAATTCATAACTCAAGTGGAATTAGGAAACTTGCCATAATGCGAATATTCAATAATAGTATTAGATGTGGAATAATCAACAATAATTATCCACTAACAAGCTTGAAAAATAATAACTCGAGTTTGAGTTAGAGAACTTGCCTTGTTTGTAGTCTACTGCTATGAAAATAAATATGTCCGGTTAGCAGTCTATCTACCTTCCTTTGAAAGACCTATAATTGACCTCCCGATTAGCAAATCATATACTTGTTTATAATATCATTATTCCATAATAAATTGCCTAATATTTAGTCACATGGTTAAATATTAGTTATTACATAAATTTTTTAGTAACATTATTATCTCTTGATAATATTACTATTACGTAAACATTATCTTCACTCATCCTTTAATAATACTTTACTTACTCCTTATTATTATTAATCAACTAATAATACTATAGTCACTTACTAATATTATTACCCTCTTAATAATATTTTATTCATTTACTAATATCATTAATTAGTATTTTATTCCTTTACTAATGTTGTTATATTTTAATAATATTTTATTTAGTTAATTATTTAATAATATTTTAATCATTTCATAATACTTTAATCTAATATTATTAACTTTTTAATAATATTTTAATCTAATATTATTAATTATATTAATAATATTTTAATCTAATATTATTAGTCATTAGTAATATTTATTAATGTTATAATCTATTATTATTAGTCATCTAATAATATTTTAAATTAAATTTTAATCTCAATATTTTTATTTATTGAAAAATATCAGATTTTTACATTATTAATATCATCATAATATTTTAATAATTTATTAGACCAATAAATAATTTATTTTAATTATTTACCCTTTATTAAACCACTTATTTAAAACCCATAAAAGGTTATAAATAGTGCTTCTTATCAAAAATTATCAAAATACTTTTCCATAGTTAGAAATTACTATATTAGGTGTATTCAAGCATTGAAATCTTATTTTCCTTATTTATGACATCATTTAACCATTTATTCTCTATTAGTAGTAACTATCACATTTTTATGAAAAATAGTAAACTGATTCTAAAAATTCTTTTCTTCTGTAACTGGATAGTATATGTCCCAACAATGATCCTCAAATTTTTCTAAAATTTTAGAAAGTGATTTACTATTTCTAAAGTACTCAAAACCTCCGAATCTTGTTACATTTTTCATAAATCGAGTTTGACTCTGAAAAATCTAAAACTTTAAGGGTAAACTCTAATAACATATATCAAATTACTGTAAAAGTTTTGGATTTTGCCAGTGTATACACAGTGAGAAATCGAAGTACAAATATTTAGGAGTCATTTACGGTAAAAACCATTACTCACAAACTACACATCAAAACGTGTCCGTTCTTTTTCCTACGTGTAGATAACTTCTTAAGGTATCTCTGTGACTTTTACCAGATTTTTAAAAGACATTTATCTATCCAAGACATTCAAAAGAAAAACAGATCAGTAGCCCTTTTTAGGGTTTTTGATTTTCTTTTCAGATTTGAGGTCCTTCACTAAAACTTAAATAAAATAAAATCTACAACTCCGATTTAGGCCCAATTAGACTCGTTGGATTCGTATCTTACCAAACTATAATTTTTATTCATTAAAAGTCAGTTTTGGTTCTGTTTTGGTCCCGAAAATGATCACCGAAGTGACTGTTCTTGCACATGATTTCTTGGTTGAGGTGTTTTAGTAATAAATCCATAACTTGCTCATTTTTTAACATTTTTACATGCTTCCAAAGAAGTTTTTCTCTTACCTCATAGTTCTAGCATACCAAGAAACAAAATCACAAAAACCATTTGTAGATTTCAAAATGAAAAGCATAGATCATCCCTTTAAATTATGTTTTTCCAAAAACTACTTTAGCTTCCTTTTTCCCAAAATTTTCAAATATAAACTATATAGATGAGCAAGATAAATATATTATACCTAGGATTTAACATTTATATAAGACTCTAACCTATTAGAACTTTCACTTCCATGAATCTCTCACAAGATCATATAGAATATACACAACATAAAAACGAAGGTTTGATTTCTTACTTTGTCTTGTGGGATACTCTTCTTTTCTTTCCAAAGTAGGTTAAAAACTTGGGATGCATAAACTATATACTTCTCTTCCTCTCTAGAGCCGAATCTCTCTCTCTCTATCTTTTCCTCTCTTTGTGTCTTTGGCTAGTTGAGAGAAATAGAAGAAGAAGAAGAATGGTGGAGAATGAAATGAAGATGAAGATATAATGTTGGTGAATTGGAGTGGAATGCTAATATCCCCCATGTTTCTTTTGCCCCTCAAACAAAAGGGTTAGCCTTATCCATTTCTAATCATGCCTAATCATGTCATTAAGGATGCTAATTAGATTTTCCACCAATGAGATCATGACACAGTTGTCCTTGTGTGTAAGACTTTCTACTTAAGGAACTTGATTAGCTAAATCTTTTTGCCTTAAAAGGCTTAATACGCTGGTCCCCCATTGGCCCATTATCCCTCCATTTTGCTTTTATTTTATTACACTAATTTGATTAATCAAATGTCTAAAATACCCTTAATCAAGTGAGCTATGTATGGGCTTGCATTTTTATTTCTTTTGGGCTTCTCCTTTAATTATTTTGGGCTATGTAATAAACATAGTTTAATAATTTTAATATATATTACCCTAATTGTTTATTTAGGGTCTTCATTTCCACTCTTATGGAATTTAATTTCTTACACATATTCACTTATAAACTAAAAAAAAATTATTCCTAAAAATTTAAATATATAATCATATAAAGTTCTCGGTCCTTAAATTCTCCCCTCCTTATAAGGATTCCTTCCCCGGAATCACCATTACCTTATATTCAAATTATGTCTATCCTTAGACCTTTATTTATAAATCCAAATTTATTACTCTAATATAGGTATTACTTTGTTTCTTCTTACATTTACTCCTTCACATCTTATTCAGGGCAGAAACTTCTCTACTTAACTCAAGTCTCATTTGACTTGCCATAGTTCATAATTACCAATTATATTTAGGTAGCAACATCTTACTCACAATAATATTCCTTTAATTTATTAAGCAACAGGTGCTTTCTCTTATTATACTTTGGAACCTCAAAGGGTTACCATAGACCACTCAATATACGTGTTTTCTTTTAATAATTAATAAAGTTGTATCATCAATTTCTTCATTTTTTACGCGATACTAACCTGTGATATCATCATGTGATACCAACCTATGACTCGAATTCGTATAGGAAAAACACCTCCTAGTGATATCTATCAAATAAGACGTGCGTAATTATATTACTAATTGAAATTTTACCTAGCACTACTCCATTCGAAGCGACTACATCCTGGACTGTTATGTTAAACGTGCGTGCTATTGGTATTGCTGGTTGAGCTGGTCCATTGGTCGTTAAAGTCCCACTGCTGTTTCCTTTGTTGTTGCTTCCCTTCTCTGCATTCTTCTTTGGACAGTTACGAATTTGATGGTTTGACGATCCACATAAATAACAACCTTGTATCTTCTTTGGACTGGGACAATTGGGAGAGATACGTCCCTCTTGGCCACAGTTAAAGCACACTCCTTTGCCCTTCAGGCAGATTCACGGATGATTCTTCCCATAAATTGCACACGGCTCACCTTTCTTCCTACCTTCTCCTGATTTGTTTCCCGATTGGGTGTTATCGCTCCATTTACGCTTGTTGGAGTTACTCCCTCCACTGCTACCTCATTCATTCGTCCTTTTCTTTTTTTCCTGGTGATACCTCGATACGGCTTCACTGCCTCCCTCAGTGATGATTGCTTTTTCTAACAGAGACGAAAATGTTTTAATCTGTAGCACTACTACCTTGCTAAATATCAATGGCTTCAGTCTGTTTTCAAACCTTCGCACCTTTCGTGCCTCCGTGTCCACCTGATACGGAGCGAATCTAGCTAATTCGTTAAATCTGGCGGCGTATTCTAAAACTGTCATGTTTTCCTGTTTCAACTCTAGGAATTGAACCTCCATCCTTGCTTGCATACTTGGCGAGAAGTAATTCTCTCTAAACAATTCTTAGAACCTTGTCCATGTCACCACCGCTGTTCCTGCTCTATCCTGGTTTGTCTCCCACCAGTAGTTTGCCTCCCCTTTCATCAAAAAGGTAGCAAAAATGGTCTTTTTCTCCTCTACTACTCTAGCGATAACGAATGTTTTCTCTATATCTTTTATCCATGTCTGAGCTTCTATTGGATCTAATGTTCCCTTAAACTCTAGTGGTCCTACTGCCTTGAAGTCTTTAAAATTTGCTAATTGATTTCTTGGCGAATTTTCTGCGGCTGGTGTCCTATTCTGCATAGCTTCTACCATCATATTTACAAAGTCTTGCATTGGGTTTGGTTGACCTCCTCTTGCATTATTAACCGACTCTTCGCCCTCTTGGTTTCTTAGTACTCTTCTTGGCAGCAATGTCTGATTAAACAAAAATTTAATTTATTACTTCATCTTTTGCACCTTTATGCCACATCTGATTAGTGGTATCATAAAAAATTTAACACAAAATTTTAAACTCAGCCCAATTCGGCTTGCTGAATTAACCAATTATCAGTTAACAACTTACTATCATTATTCTCAAGACTTATATACTTAATCAAACATATATTCATATTTATTCAACTAGTTCGTAGTACTTTACATCGCATAACACATACTGCGATAATCATTTACTATCCCTTTTTGACAACAAAATTCAGGAATCACTGCGACAACTTATACACAAGTTGAGACTTACAGAGGTTATCTCAATATTCATACATAAGTGAGGATTACATTCATATAGATATATAATTACATATACGTACTCATCGTCTACAATACTACATTACTAATATATTATCTCTCTCCAAAGGTTCTACTCCTCATACTTCATTTTTCTTTCTTCCACTTCCATCACCAGTCTTCTTCTTAGGACAATTCTTAGCCTGATGTCCTTTTTCTCCGCACGAAAAACATGCTCCTTTCTTAGGTGTGGGACAATTGGGAGATATGTGTCCTCCTTGTCCGCAATTATAACACACATTCTTACCCTTCTTACATTCCCCAAAATGCTTTTTTTCGTAGTTAATACATGCCTTCTTCTTCGGCTGTGAATCCCCTGAGTTGTCGCCACTGTCATTATTTCGTTTATGTTTATCATTCTTCCCCTCTTTCTTCTTTCTTAAAGTTCAAGACGATACATTGCACTCGACTCTCCTCCCATCGACTTATGCCTTCAGCTCATTTCGTTCTTCAGTTGTCTCTCTTAGTGCCCTTACCAACTGGTCATTTAGTAATCTTTTCGCATTCCAAATTTCCTCCATGAGAAACACCTTATTCCTCAAATCCTTAACTTTCCCTGATGCTTAACCATCTACGGCCACTACACTGCCTTCTTCTCCATATTCTGTCTCTATTTATAGTCCTACTTTAGCTTCTTTGGAATCTACTTCTTCCTCTTCATTCAGCTCCATCGCGGGGTACTCGTCATGATCGCTTCCTAGATTTACCGCTGGTTATTCCTTTAGAACTTTCTCAACTGTCCCTTCTTCTTTAAAATTCTTCTCTGATTCATCTACCATTTCGCCTTGAGCTACCACCTCGGCTATTGGCACTGGTGCAGCTGCTAGAATCTCAATAAGCACTTGAGTTTCTCTAATCTCATCATCTCCTGACATCCTACAACCAAAAAATTTCATTAATATCTCTCAATAAAACATACATTCATTATATGGAATGAAAATATATTTCATAACAATACTAATTCTCCAAGAAAACACTCCATGAGTTTTATCTCCTTCTATTCCTTAATCTCATCATCTACTGGCATTCTTCAATTAGTTTTAAACAACTTGATTAATACCTTACCAGTAAACACAATCCATAAAAACTAAGTGTCCACACATCTTACTATTGATGAATTTTCTCAATCCATCACTCAGAACTTTAAATGAGTTTTCTCTATCATTCTTATGGTTATATTCATAAGTCTTTTTCTCCCACCAGAGTTTATAACCTACAGCTTTGATACCAACCTGTGACGACCCCAAATTCGGGTTTCCTAATCTCGGGTTTGGTGCTCACGATCCATCATACATATCACATCTAACTACCCATTCAATTATGAATTTCAACATTCATTACATTACCTTAATAAAAACATACATTAAAATATAATTATACCATCGTTATCCCAGGTTAACTAACCTTAACCTTTCATGTTTATTAGTATAAAAGACTTAAACAAAATTATAATATAATAATCATTGAACAACTTGATACTACTCGGTCGCCTTCGCCTTGCCTTTGTCCTTATTAGAACCTTCTGCTACCTCGACTTTAGCTGAAATATTTTATTTTAAGCACGGGTGAGCAACGAGTTTGCTCAGCAAGTTAAAGCGTACAATAAAAGATAAAGAAGAATTTAACTTTCTAGAATTGCAACGATATTCGAAAGATTTCGAAGTAGCTGAATAATAATTCATTTGCAATAACAAGGATTTTCTTTAGTTTCATACTGAATAACATTCAAAAAATGAAAGAGTAAAATTCTATCGAAGGTTCAATAATATTCATTTAATTAAGAAGAATTATCAATATTACAATAATATTCAACAAAATGGGATATTCCCAGATTTCATACTGAGTGATCACAAAATGGAGCAAGAACTACTCGAGGAATCATCAATAATTAACGCTGAATTACCTCAAGAATATAAGTTAGTTATAAAAACTAATTATACTCTTCTGCAACTACATGAAGTGATCAGCTTCATTGTACCATATATTATGCATAATACTCAAAAATCGCGCATGGGTCATTTTACGACAATAAAGTTCCCCCTTTTAAAAGGGTTGTTCTTCTGAGTCTTACATCATGAGTCTGTACCATGACAATATGGTTTGGATTGAATTCAAAGAAATGCTATAAATTTATCATATAATATCAATGTTGATCTAGCCGAAGTAAATGACATAAATCAACTTATAATAAATAGAACGTTTCATGCTTTATCAAATATTAGTCTCGCCAAAACAAATAGCTGAGCCACAGCTCATAAACAGTTCATGTAATAGATCAAGAAATCAGATGCACTAGGTGCGAATAACAATAATCATTATGGATGAGAATAACCAACAATAATTATTCACTAATCATGCTTTGAAATTAATAACTCAAGTGGAATTAGGAAACTTGCCATAATGCGAATATTCAATAATAATATTAGATGTGGAATAATCAACAATAATTATCCACTAACATGCTTGAAAAATAATAACTCGAGTTTGAATTAGAGACCTTGCCTTGTCTGTAATCTATTGCTATGAAAATAAATATGTCCGGTTAGCAGTCTATCTACCTTCCTTCGAAAGACCTATAATTGACCTCTCGATTAGCAAATCATATATTTGTTCATAATATTATTATTTCATATTAAATTGCCTAATATTTAGTCACATGGTTAAATATTAGTTCTTACATAAATTTCTTAGTAACATTATTATCTCTTGATAATATTACTATTACGTAAACATTATCTTCACTCATCCTTTAATAATACTTTACTTACTCCTTAGTATTATTAATCAACTAATAATACTATATTCACTTACTAATATTATTACCCTCTTAATAATATTTTATTCATTTACTAATATCATTAATTAGTATTTTATTCCTTTACTAATGATATTATATTTTAATAAAATTTTATCTAGTTATTATTTAATAATATTTTAATTATTTAATAATATTTTCATCTAATATTATTAATTTTTTAATAATATTTTAATCTAATATTATTAATTATATTAATAATATTTTAATATAATATTATTAGTCATTAGTAATATTTATTAATGTTATAATCTAATATTATTAGTCATCTAATAATATTTTAAATTAAATTTTAATCTCAATATTTTTATTTATTGAAAAATATCAAATTCTTACATTATTAATATCATCATTACATTCTAATCAACAATTATCAAAATACCTTTTCATAGTCAGAATATACTATATTAGGTGTATTCAAGCATTAAAATTCCATTTTTCTTATTTATGACATCATTTAACCATTTATTCTCTATTAGTCATAAGTATCACATTTTTATGAAAAATAGCAAACTGATTCTGAAAATCCTTTTCTTCTGTATCTGGACAGTATATGTCCCAACAATGTTCCCCAAATTTTCCTGACATTTTAGAACGTGATTTACTAATTTTAAAGTACTCAAAACCCTTGAATATTGTTACATTATTCATAAATCGAGTTTTTGCTCAGAAAATTATGAAATTTTCAGGGTACACTCTCATAACATATATGAACATATTGTAAAAGTTTTAGATTTTTTCAGTATATACACAGTGAGGTATCAGAGTACAAATATTTAGGAGTCCTTTACGGTAAAAGCCATTACTATCAAACTACAAATCGGAACGTGTCCGTTCTTTTTCCTACATGTAGATAACTTCTAAGGTATCTCTGCGATTTTTTTCATATTTTTAAAAGACTTGAAACTGTCCGAAACAGTCTAAAGAAAAACGGATCAGTAGCCCTTTTTAGGGTTTTTGATTTTCTTTCCAATTTTGGGGTCCTTCACTAAAACTTGAATAAAATAAAATCTACAACTCCTATTTAGGATCTATTGGACTCGTTGGATTTGTATATTCCCGAACTACAGTTTTCATTCATCAAACGTCAGCTTTGGTTCTGTTTTGGTCCCAGAAATGAGCACTGAAGTGACTGTTCTCGCACAGGATTTCTTAGTTGAGGTGTTTTAGTAATAAATCCATAACTTGCTCATTTTTTAACATTTTTACATGCTTCTGAAGGGGTTTTTCTCTTAACTCATAGTTCTAGCATACCAAGAAATAAAATCACAAAAACTATTTGTAGATTTCAAAATGCAAAGCATAGATCATCCCTTTAAATTAGGTTTTTCCCAAAAACTACTTTAGCTTCCTTTTTTTCAAAATTTTCCAACATAAACTATATAGATGAGAAAGATAAACATACTATACCCAAGATTTAACATTCATATAAGACTCTAACCTATTAGAACTTTCACTTCCATGAATCTCTCACAAGATCACATAGAACATACACAACATAAAAACTAAGGTTTGATTTCTCACCTTATCTTGTGGGATGCTCTTCTTTTCTTTCCAAAGTAGGTTAGGAACTTGGGATGCATGAACTATATACTCCTCTTCCTCTATAGAACCGAATCTCTCTCTCTCTCTCTTTTCCTCTCTTTGTGTCTTTGGCTAGTTGAGAGAAAATAGAAGAAGAGGAAGAATGGTGGATAATGAAATGAAGATGGAGATATAATGTTGGTGAATTGGAGTGGAATGCTAATATCCCCCATGTTTCTTTTGCCCCTTGGACAAAAGGGTTAGCCTTATCCCTTTCTAATCATGCCTAATCATGTCATTAAGGATGCTAATTAGATTTTTCACCAATGAGAGCATGACACACTTGTCCTTATGTGTAAGACTTTCTACTTAAGGAACTTGATTAGCTAAATCTTTTTCCTTAAAAGGCTTAATAGGCCGGTCCCCCATTGGCCCATTATCCCTCCATTTTGCTTTTATTTTATTACACAAATTTGATTAATCAAATGTCTAAAATACCCTTAATCAAGTGGGCTATGTATGGGCTTGCATTTTTATTTCTTTTGGGCTTCTCCTTTAATTATTTTGGGCCAAGTAATAAATATAGTTTTAACAATTTTAATATATATTACCCTAATTGTTTATTTAGGGTTTCCATTTTCACTCTTATGGAATTTAATTTCTTACACATATTCACTTATAAACTAAAATAAAACTATTCGTAAAAATTTAAATATATAATCATATAAAGTTCTCGGTCCTTACACAAGGGGGCCATGAGACATGGGCAAGACATAGGCATGAGGAGGTCTGGTCCTAATGACCAAACTACCATAAGCCTTGCAAATTCTATAAATAGAAGAGCTCATTAGCCATTTTGTTGGTTGATCAATTTGAGCACATATTGAGAGAGAGAGAGAGAGAGAGAGAGAGAGAGAGAGAGAGAGAGAAAAAAGAAGCTAGCTTGTGCTTTGATAAGAAAACCAAGCAAACTAGGAGCAAGAAGTAATTGAATCACCATATTCAATCAAATAAGAACATCAAATGTATAAAGATAAGAAAATTTGACAGTAATTCATTGTGTTTTAATAATAGAATTTATAGAGAAGTGAATTGGTGGAGCATGTTCAATAAGAAGTTATAAGGTTGTCTATGTAGTGAAATTAACACACTCATAAGCCATGCATAATGAAATCATATTAAGTGATTAAGGAACTAATGAAGAACTTATCAAATTCTTGAGAATTTGCATGATAAGCATGTGAAACCATTAAAACATAGATGTTTACATTGGTTAGAAACATTAAAGAACAACCAATGGATTGATTCCATTTGGTTAGAAGTAAAAATAATGAATAACGAAGATTCAGTGAAAGTTACGCGATTAGACGTTAATCATCAAAACTGTGAATTTTCCCGGAATAAAAGTCAAAAGTCGTCGTTTAATTCAAAAATGATGGTTTTCGATGGTGTAACGTGTATTTAGGTAAATAAGACTTGCGGGAGCAAGAACGAACGAATTCAGACTTACAATGAAGAATTGAGCTTCGAACATTCACGAATGTTGGACGAACGTGTAAAAATGGACTAATCAGTGAATTTCTCGCCAACGGATTCAGAAATGAATTCCAACTTGATGAAATCGTAGAACATAAGATTTATGGACAAATGGCTTTGGAACGAGCCAATTCGGAGTTGTAACGATCGTGTTACGAGATTGTGAAATTCAAGTTTTGAAATTTTTTTCAAAGGCTGGGGGTCGGCGCTGCAGCGCCACCCTTGCCTTATGTTCCAACGCTGCAGTGCAGGAACAGGGGAAAAGTAGCTACGAGCCAGCGCTGCAGTGCTGGCTTTAAGCCTATGGCTGGCGCTGCAGCGCCATTAACTAAATTTTTTCCTATGTGAATATTTATTAACCTTCATGGTAATTATGGGGAAAATATATGGTTAATATTCATGAAGAGAAATCACTTAAACAACATGTTTAAGAATGATTTTATGAATTAAACATTGACGAAACGTATTTAAAATTAAAACTTGAAATTCGATAATGTGAAGTATGAATCGTAATCGAGTTTTGAACACGCCTTAAAATTGTATAACATGTAATAGAGGTGCATGATGCATGAATGACATCCAATGAAGTTAAAACTTACTTAATTTCCATTCGGAGTTCAAGAACGAGAATTCGATGGAAATGTCATTAACGTAATAAATTGATTAGGGTTTCATCTATCGTTGTGCTTAACAATGATCGACGAGAGTCGGTTTATGACATATATATGTTAATAAGTCGTAATAAATGTTAAATAACTTGAACGGATGTTATTAGTTTAATAATTCGGCTAAGTTATACAAGGAGGAGAAGATAGGGTATACATTGTATATCAATTGTGGATACTCATTTGGTATACTATGTGGTTATGCTTTGTAGAAGTTGTAAAGACTGAGTAGCGTGCATTTAAAGGTTTAAAAATGCAAAGGCAAGTTTTCTAAACTCTTGTCTACACTTTATATTGGACAAGTTGTCATTATGCATGATTTCTTATGCATAAACTGTTATTGAATAGTCGATGCCATTTGATTCAGCTAGACTAAGACTTAAAGTATTTTGGTTTGTTTTCAAATCTTTCCAAAATAATTACGATGCTGCTATCCTATGTCAATTACTTGGTACGAATTCTCAGGTGAGCCTGAGTGTGAATAAACAAATGTTTTTACGTTGTTAATTCGACAGGCACGTGAGGTTGCCACCAATTAAATGTAAATACGTTTAATATATGAGTGTTGATCAACATAGACTACTACAGGCTGATCACCTGGATGTGCTCGTAAGCTATATCGAACTTACGGCCTCAGTACCGATTTGTTCCTTTCATGAATGAGAACAAAATGATGGTTCATGGTCGTTGACCAACACAAATTCTGAAGAGGCTATAAGTCCTTGGGAATGGTTTTTAAGGAATCAAAACGTTATTTTGATTATTCTTAAGTACTTCATAAATATTGTACAGTTATTGAAGACAAAGTCATATGATTCTTGATTTTGTGGTTTCAAGATAAGATTTTGAACTTGTTGAGCTATTTATGCTCATTCTTGCTTAAAAATAAATGATTTCAATTAAGAGCGAACGGACCAAAGGATCCGGTAAAGACAAGGGCAAGTCCAAGATGGACAAATAGATATCCTTGTAATAGCATAGTATTAGTATTGTAATGACTAATATTATGACACATACCAATGTAATGGTTATAAAGAACCTGGGAAGGGATTAATAGAATTTAATATTTAGTAAACTCATGCATGTTATTGAAGTCTTTCATTGAATGTAGGAGTAGATTGTAGCACCATGTAGCACCATCTCCAGGGTTTGAAGGTACCCGGATTTGGGGGCCTCACAGGTTGGTATCAAAGCTTTAGGTTATAAAACTTAAGGGGAAAAACCTTAGTCTATAACCTTGAGAAGAGAAGTAGAAGTTAGAAGTAAATAAACTCGGTTAGAGTTTTAAAGAAGAAAGTAACCTTAAACATATTAAATGAGATATATGTTTTTAATATTTTGATTGTATACTAATCAAGTTATTATATTTTATTGTAGATAGCAGGAATTATGGACATGTATAATGAAATACAGGAAGTTAGTGAGGACTCAGTCAACTTTGTAGAGGTGGTACCAATGCCGATAGCAGAAGTACCTGTAGTGATTCTAGAGGAGACTAATGTGGAGGAGGAGGATCCGTCAAAATATTCGGATAACTTTGACTTTGCGTCATTGTTTGACGTTATGTTAGAGGAGGAGGTGGAGACAGTACCGATTAATCCGGTATTGCCTACTAAGGAGGTGGTGGAGTCGACACAGGCGGAGTCCATGAAGGCTCTGTTCATGGCAGTGTTGGACAGGAACGTCCAACTGAGTAAGGAAGTACGTGACCTTAAGCAGGAGGTTCACGATGTCCAGGAGGACAAGGAAGACATGGAGGTCTTTTGGGAAGTCGAGCACGACGAGAGGGTGCTGGCAAAGGATAAATTTCGGGACTTAAAGCTAGAGGTCCAAGGAACTAAAGGCGAAGCTTCTTAATAAGAAGCAGAAAATAAGTTGGATGTCCTACATATATAAGAGTTCGCACGAAGATTATCAACATCAGATTGTTGAGTATCTTGTGGAGGAGGGACATACTCAGCATACCATTAATCGGGATATAGTGGCCAGTATGGCCGATGCGGATTACTATAATGTCGTTAGGCAGATGTAGTCGTGTTAGAGTTAGCTATGTAAATATTGTGTAGCTAGTAGTGACGTAAAACTCTCTTTTGTATAAATAAGGGTAGTCTTTTGTAAATCCCAATTTTTGGAAACTAATTATGGGATAGTGTTGTAAATGGCTAAAGCCATGTAACAACGAACGATGTAGTGTTATACTACAAAGAAGCATCTTAATATATAAGTTTATTGAAATGCTTGTCAATGTGATTGAGTTATTATTGATTGTTAATAATAACCAAATGAAGAAATAAATAATAATGAAAATGTTTTCGCACTAACAGAAAATGCCGCCAAGAAGACGTTAAAGAAACCAAGAAGAAGAGCCTTGTAATAAGGAGGAGCAAGGGAATACTAACCCGATGCAAGAGATTGTGAACCTATTAGCTACGACTCTTAATAGGACGAGGGATAACGTACAAACTAATCCTGGGGTAGGTCAAGGGACTACGTTCAAGGAGTTTAAGGTTTTAGGTCTGCCTGAGTTCTATGGAACTACGGATCCTATAGATGCCCAAGTTGAGGTAAAAGAAATTGAGAAGGCATCCGTCATAACAAATGTATGTGAGGCGCAAAAGACTTCTTTTGTGACTTATATGATGAAGGGTGAGGCCAACTATTAGTGGGAGGCAAACCAGGGTAGGGCCGGAACAGAAGTTGTTACATGGACACGATTCAAGGAGTTATTCTTCGAGAACTACTTCCCCACGAGCATGCAAGGGAGGATGGAGATTCAGTTCTTAGAACTGAAGCAGGGGGACATGACCGTTCCCCAATACGCAACCATGTTCAATGTGACACTCTCAAATCCAGGCACTTCAATTTCCACGTGATTTAGTGTTCACTGTCCAATCATCACATATCTATCTACCCATAATAAATTCGAAAACATAATTAAATAGAAATCCTCCCCTTAAGGGGTTACAACATCTGAAAAACTGAATCCCAGGTCATCTAACCTTAATACAATAAGTGCGAAACATAAACAATTAAATAAGTCTTAAACAACATCAAGTCTTCAACAACATAATCTCAAAACAAATAACAAGTCTTCACCACTTGTTAGCTTTGCCCTTGCCTTTGCTAGTGGAAGGCTCGTCAGACCTTTCGTTCTTAACTGCAATGTTATTATGCAAGAGTGAGCACAATTTCCCACAAGTACAACAATATAACGGTAACAATAACGTGCGAGTAATCAAAGAGTTATGAATAAAAGAAAGCTCAGCTTTTGAATCAAAAATGAATAATGAGAATCAAAAGCACATCTGAGGGTCATAAGACCATGAACTATGTCCCAGGTTGTCAAGTACTTCTACTTTAAATCTTTAACAGTCATAAGACTATATGGACTCTATTTCTGGTACTTATGGGGATCAACCCTTAGTACCATAATGTGCACAATATCTCAACACTAAAATAATCCCCTATAAAAGGGTTGTTCAACTCAGTTTGACATCAGAGTCCGCACCAAAGGGAGTTTGGTTTGGATAAACTCAATAACAGTTCTAGAATTTAGAACGTTCATCAACTATAGACTAGTCGAATCAATAAAGGTTCGTTAGTCTTACAAGGTTCAACAATAGACTGATAATCAAATCGAATAATAAATTTCAAGAGGTATACGATCGAATAAGTATTGTATAATTGAAATCATGATTTAAAAGACTTATAACATCTCATAAGAAATCTTAACTTGAATAAACAAGGATGAGAACTCGTTCGGTATAAGAACATAAGTTTAAGATTTGCTCAATGTAAAGAGTGTAATTAGAAAGCTTGCGTAATTGTAATCGAGTTAGGGTAAGGAAATTTGCCTCACAATAGTAAATTAGGGATAGAATACTTGCTCAATTTAAAGAGTATAGTTAGGAAAACTTGCTTAATATCAAAGAAAGGTTTAGGAACTTGCCTCGTGCACAAGCTACGGTTATAATTACAATTTAATTCCTCAACGTTCTACACAATAATTATGTTTACAACATCAATTAGTTTCATAACCACTACGTTTAACTGTTGAACTTCTCACTTAAGTTCAACTTAACAACGTGGTTCATAAATCTTAATTTGTTAACTAACCACATAACGTGAATTTGAACTCACAACATGCATATCAGACGTGTATAATCTTTTAAACCATCATAATCATACCCTACGACAACAATGTCCAATTTTATACATAACTTGTTAATATGAGACTTCAAATTATTTTATACATGCTAACAATATGTGATATTATTGTTGTATATACTTAACATGTCATCAGGTTCATTACATTCAGTTAGTTCATCATGTCAGGGCTTAAAATACACAAAATAACTTTTGGACAACAAGGAAGCTCGCTGGGGCGGGTATGGGCTAGGTAGAAGGCCTGTTGGGGCAGGTTTTAAGTCTGCTGCGGTGGGTGTCTGCACTTTGAAGAACAACAGTTTGCGAATTTCACCGTTCGTAGCCCAAATAAATCCAAATTAAACCAACGCGACGATTTTTTAATGTTACCCATGAAATATAAACTTCACAGAAACATCATACAATAATTCTAGCATGTTTTTAACACTTTAGATCACATAATCACTTAGATTAAAGCACTTAAACTCCCTGTTTTTGGTATTTTGCAAGGTTTCAAGAGAAATCATGAAATTCAACATTACAGATTTGTTATAACTCCGAATCTGTCCGTTTAAATTTTGTTTTGCTCGTTTAAACATGCATTATCATAATCAACTATCAATTTAAAGTTTAATACACAATTATAGCATACATATTTGTACATACGGGCAATACTCAATTTTTTCATACTCTATAACATATAAAATTTTAATTAAAACATAATTACATGAAATTGATTGTTTTAAAACATACATTAATGATAGAAAATATGTTATGATCATATGTTAACATATATACACACATATAATCAATAATCATTGATAACTTTAGACATAGAGAACTCAAAATTATTTTTCATGGAGAAAGCATAAGAACGTGAATTTAGAAATTCAGATGAGGGATTACCCTTTGCTACTTGTTAAATTGATTCAAGGATGATGAAAATCTTCTCTAATTCTTCAATTCACAATTCCCTTTCAATTTTCTCTCTTTTCTCTTTACTTTTCTCTCTGAAGGTCTCTGATATGAATATATGAAGAGACTGATATATATATATATATATATATATATATATATATATATATGAGAGACTGATATATATATATATATATATATATATAATATGCATAGTATAATACGTATAGAAAGTTAACTGATATTTAGTGGGTCGTCAGTTAATTCCCACCATGAATTAGCTGCTCCCACTCACTAAGGCCTTGTTTGGTTAGCATACAAAAGGTTCCTTCCCATTTATTTTAATTAAAGTGTTTATTATATAGTTAATTTGTCACACTTTAATTAATCAAATAATTTTATTTAAATATAATTAAATAAAATATAATAATCCACATTAAGTCACATTATCACATAATTAAAATTACCATTTATTAATTATGTCAAATCCTTAAATCTCTAATTAATTATAATAACGTTATGCTTATTAAATAATTCATTTAATCAAATAAACTCAATTAAATACAAACTTTGAATTATAAGATTCTCTACATTAATTTAATCAATGTAACACATATAATTAAATTATTCTACCACAATTCCATCACATAATTATTTAACTCATTAATTAAAACATCGATAACTCAATAAATAAATCATAAAAATATTTATTTAATTTAATAAATATTCAAATTAAATTACAAAATTTTGGTTTGTCACATCCTCCCCCCTTTCTTAAAAGGATTCTGTCCCCAGAATCACGGTTCAATTTAATTCATTTAAATTCGTCTCATTACATTCTCCCCCCTTACAAAGATTCTGTCCCCAAAATCGCTTACACATAAATCAAGCAAATAAGTGTGGGTAAGGCTTCATTATATGTTCTTTGAAGTCCCACATAGCTTCTTCAGCGTTGTGGCTCCTCCATATAACCTTAACAAAAGGTATTACTTTATTTTTGAGAACTTGTTCTTTTCTGTCAACAATCTAAACAAGAACTTCTTCATAGGATAGGTCTTTTCAAATTGCAGTGGTTCATATTCAATAACATGCTTGTAATCAGGTTTATATGGTCGTAACACTGACACATGGAAGACATTGTGGACATGCTCTAGCGCCGGAGGTAAGGCTACCTCATATGTGACTTCTCTGATTCTTCGCAAAGGGACCAATTAACCTCGGGCTCAATTTCCCATTCTTGCCAAATCTGAGCTTTCCTTTCCAATGAGAGACTTTCAAGAATACAAAGCTACCCGATTCAAATTCTACGTTCTTGCGGTGTGGATCAGCATATTTCTTCTGCCTATCCTGAGCCGTTACAAATCTTGTCCGGATCACTTTGACGATCTCGACTGTCTGTTGTACCAATTCTATTCCTAAAAATTATCTTTCGTCGACTTCATCCTAGTAAAATGGAGTTCTACACTTTCTGCCATACAACGCTTCGTAAAGCGGCATGCCAATATTGACGTGGTAACTATTGTTATAGCCAAATTCCACGAGCGGTAAGTGGTCATCTCAATTTCCTTTGAAATCCATGATGCATGCTCTCAATATATCTTCCACTGTCTGGATTGTTCTTTCACTCTGCCCGTCTGTCTGAGGGTGATATGCCATACTCATTCTCAACTGCGTCCCCATGCATTCCTGTAGTCGCTTCTAGAAGTTCGATGTGAAGCGCTGATCTCGATCTGAAACAATCGACACTGGAACTCAGTGCCTTGAAAGAATCTCCTTCACATATAGGTTTGCCAATGATAACCCATACTGCGTCGTAGCCTTTCTGAGTTGTCGGAAGGCCAACTACGAAATCCATTGTAATATGTTCCCATTTTTATTCTGGGATCTCTAGTAGTTGTAGCAACCCACTTGGCCTCTGATGTTCTGCTTTCACTCTCTGACAAGTCAGGCACTTGGCAACACAATCGGCCACATCTCGTTTCATATTCGACCACCAGAAATGTTGTCGGAGATCCTGGTACATTTTGGTACTCCCGGGGTGAATCGAATATCGTGAGCTATGAGCCTCACTCAAATTTCCTCCTTAATCTCTGGCACTGGTGATACCCAAACTCTGCTCTCAAATCTTAACAGTCCCTCACTGTCCACCTTGAATTTCAGTTCATTCCCTTAGGATATCTTTTTCTTTATCTTCTCACATTCTTTATCCTAAAGTTGTGCATTCTTAACCTTATCCAGCAAGGTTGTACCAGCTCCTAGCTGGAACAGCTTTTCGTCGGTCTTCATAGGATATCTCATGTCCAATTCCTACTTCTCTATTGCTGAAATTAGCTCCTCCTGGGCAGTCAACATCATCAACTTCTCCCAACCCTTTCTGCTTAAGGCGTCGACAACCACATTTACTTTACCCGAATGGTATAAGATCTTGTAATCGTAGTCCTTTATCAATTCCAACCATCTTCTCTGGTGCATATTCAAATCCTTCTTATATAAAAATATATTTCAGACTTTTGTGGTCTGTATATATTTCACACTTCTCCCCATAGAGATAGTGTCACCATATCTTCAAAGCAAACACTACTGCGGCCAACTCCAAGTCATGGGTCGGATACCCCTTCTTGTAATCTTTTAGTTGTCATGACGCATACGTAATGATCTTGCCGTTTTGCATAAGCACACAGCCAAGTCCTTTATGCGACGCATAACTATACACCACAAAATTTCATGTGCTATCCGAAAGAGATAACACAGGAGTCGTACTTATCCTTTTCTTAAGCTCCTGGAAACTTTTCCTCACACTTCTCCGTCCAAACGAATTTCACCGATTTCCTAGTCAAATTTGTCAGCGGAGTTGCGATCTTGGAAAAATTCTGAATGAATCTTCTATAATAACCTGCCAATCCAAGAAAACTTTTCACTTTCGACGGTGTCTTCGACTGATCCCAATTCATTACAGCTTTGACCTTGGAGGGATCTACTGAAATTCCTTCCTTATTGATCACGTGTTCGAGAAATTGCACCCTCTCAATCCATAATTCACATTTTAAAAACTTGGCATATAACTTTTCCCTTCTTAACGCCTCTAATGTCACCTTCAGATGTTCAACGTTTTCCTCTTTGGTTTTTGAAAACACCAGAATGTCGTCGATAAACACCACTACGAATTTGTCTAAGAATGGTTTGAATACTCTGTTCATTAGGTCCATAAATGTTGCAGGCCCATTTGTTAGACCAAACGACATCAAAAGAAATTCGTAGTGACCGTATCGAGTTCTGAATGCTGTCTTCTTAACATCCTTTGTTCTCACCTTTAACTGATGGTAACCACTTCTATGATCTATCTTTGAGAAATATAGTAATGGATACTTATTAATGGATACTTAGTAATGGATACTTATTCTTAATTATGACCTTGTTTAACTCTCTGTAGTCGATGTAGAGTCGCATCTTCTATCTTTCTTCTTAACGAACAACACCGGCGCTCCCCACGGTGATACGCTCGGCTGTATATATATTTCTTGTCTAGTAGTTCTTGCAGCTGCACCATTAATTCTTTCATCTATATCGGAGCCATACGATATGGTGCCTTCGATATTGGAGCCGTTCTTGGCGCCAAATCGATCACTAACTCTACCTCCCTATCCGGCAGAAGTCCTGACAAATCGTCTAGAAATACATCCATGAAGTCTTTCACGACTTGTATTTCCTCCAACTTCGGGTTCTCTTTTCGACTATCGACTATGTATGCTAAATATCTTACACAGCCTTGTCTCAACAACTTCCTGGCCTGCATCATTGTCAGATAACTCGCTTGTCTAGGCGACTTACTGCCATAAAACACAACCTTAGACGGAGTCATAAGGTTAGTACTTTTCCTTTGGCAATCAATTATCGCCCCATAATTAAATAGTCAATCCATTCCCAGAATAACGTCGAATTCCCCAAGTCTAATCAGAATAAGGTCTACATTCATCACATTACCCTTAATATCCACCCTGTAGTTCTTGTGTGCATGCTTAATAGGAATCATTTCCCTATTCGCAATCTCTATGTTCATAGGGTATTCTAACTCGTCCTTAGGCAATTCTAAGTTCTTAGCAAAGTCATCGGATAAAAATGAGCAAGTAACACCCGAATCAAATAATACATAAGCATTAACCTTATTGATCGGAATGATACCTGACACCACATCGCGGGACTGCACAGCATCCTGCACTGTCATGTTGAATGTCCTTGGTAGTAGGTCGATTTATTGCGGTCAGTCCTGTAATTGTCAGAGCGTTGCCACCGCTGCTTCCCATATTTCCACCTGCTCCGGTCCCTCCAGATACCTTCTTGGCACAATCCCTTTCCAAGTGGTCCTTAGATCCACATGTGAAGCAGGCACCCTTCTTAAGTTTAGGGCAGTTAGGTGCAATGTGGCCTTCCTGCCACAATTATAGCAGACTCGTTTACCCTTCATACAGACCCTCGGGTGGTTCTTCCCGTAGGTCGGACATGCTTCTACACTTTTCTTCTAGCTTCCTTGCTGACTTCCAGTCGGTGTGCTGTTATTCCACCTTCTCTTTTGATTACTGCCTCCACCAGTGCTGCTACCACTCGCCTTGTTACCTTCTACTTCGCTCTTCTTCTTCTTCTGTAGCTGGTTGTACTTGGTCATAACATCATTTCCACCTTCATCGATGATAACCTTCTCCAATACTCCTGTGAAGGTATTCAACTAGAACATCGACACCTTGCTATATAACTAGGGCTTCAGTCCCTGTTTGAATCTTCTGGCCTTCCTCTCATTAGTGTGCACTTGGTATGTGGCAAACCTAGCCAGTTTATTGAATCTCGCAGCGTTATCTGGCACAGACATGTTGCCTTATTTTAACTCCAGAAATTATACCTCCATTTGGTTCTGTGAGTCTGTCAGGAAGTACATCTCGAAAAACATTACTTTGAACCTCCCCCAGGTGATCACACCTTGTCCACCCCTGACCTTGTTTGCCTGCCAACAATAACTAGCCTCCGCTTTCTGCATGAATGTTGCGTACGCCATTTTCTAATCCTCAATAACTCTAGCGACGTTGAAAACCTTCTCTATTTCTATAACCCAAGTATGTGCTTCTATTTCCATCGCGTTAAAGTCCTTGAATGAAGTGTTTGGTGGAGCTTGCGGCTGGTTGTTCAGAGCTCCAGTCAAAAGATTCACCAACTGTTGGACGGTTGGCATTAGCATTAGCGTCGTCGTTATTAGTCGACCCTTCTTGGGCTGATTGACGGTTAGGGCGTTTTCTCGGCGATATATTTCTGTTAAGATATTCTCTTATCAGATCTTTATTCATTTCTTTAAATATTTAAGGCTTAACTTAAATATTTTAAGATAACACATAACATCTCAAATAAACTCTGATATTTTATTTAATCAAAAGTTTTAAACAAAACAAGATAGCATCACTGCTATTTACATCAACTATCCCGAGATAAAGAATCTTCAGGATTTAAATCATCAAAATATTCCCTTGTTTATAATCATATCAGAATTTACATTATTAACTAACATGAAATATTCATATAATCATATTATTCCTATCACGGCCTACTAAGCCGTCGAACAGCTTTTTTCCGCTCTTCCTCCATAATGCGGAACATCGTTCTGCTATCTAGCATATACCAAGGTAGATCCTCGAACTACACTGGATAGCACATAACCCAATCCTAGGCCTTATTAATCACAGTCTAAAACGTATAGTCTGTCTCCTCGATCTTAGCCTTCTTTGCCCGATCGTTATCTAAACAAATCTCTGCACGTCGTGAAGCCCTCATCCAAGCATCCCCTGCTATGGCAAGCTTCACTGATTCCTCACGTAAATCATTCTTCAGCTTCTCTATCTCCTCTGACTTCTGCTCACCTTGGCCCTTCTCATGAACCAACTCCCACTCCGCGTCTCCAAGACGTGTATACAGAGTCTCAACCTCCCCATCATTTTGCTCGATGGTAGTCCGCTGAGTAACTATCTGCTCCTTCAGCTCTCGAACTGTATCCTGTAACTCGATGTTACGGTCATACAGCTTTTTGTATATCTCAGCACTGATAGAGTTCGGTGAAAACTCATCAGGGTCTTCATCCTCCTCCTCAGCTGCCTCAGCCTCAACTTTGATCTCCTCAGAGTCCTCCTCTGAGTCAAACACTGGCTCATACTTCCGACCAACAAGAGTGATCAAAGGAGATGGCTCTCTATGAACTAACTTCTCCTAGACTGAATGAATGTCTCGAGGCTCCTCCTCTATAGCCACTCAGGGTACAACCTCCCTAGGCTGACTGGATCCTCCAACATCCGACATCCTGACAATCAAAATTTTAAGTCTTTAGTTATTACGTGATGCTAATCGATACTCGCGCAAGTACATAAATATAAACATATAGCACATAAGGTAATTTATTATCTTTCTTAGAACTCGATAAGTGTTATCTTTACTATGTTATTGAAGGCTACTACCCTAAGATTTTCCCCCACCTAAGGTTCATAACCTAAGGCTTTAATACCAACTTGTGACACTCCCAAATCTAGGTACTTCAATTTCCACGGGATTTGGTGTTCACTGTCCAATCATCACATATCTATCTACCCATAATGCGAAAACATAATTAAATAAAAATCCCCCCCTTAAGGGGTTACAACATCTGAAAAACTGAATCTTATATCATCTAACCTTAATACAATAAGTGCAAAACATAAACAATTAAATAAGTCTTAAACAACATCAAGTCTTAAACAACACTATCTCAAAACAAACAACAAGTCTTCATCACTTGTTAGCTTTGCCCTTGCCTTTGCTAGTGGAAGGCTCGTCGGACCTTTTGTTCTTAACTATAATGTTATTATGCAAGAGTGAGCACAATTACCCACAGGTATAACAATATAACAGTAATAATAACATGCGAGTAATCAAAGAGTTCTGAATAAAAGAATGCTAGGCTTTTGAATCAAAAATGAATAACGAGAATCAAAAGTACATCTAAGGGTCATAAGACTATGAACTATGTCCCAGGTTGTCAAGTACTTCTACTTTAAATCTTTAACAGTCATAAGATTATATGGACTCTACTTCTCGTACTTAGGAGGATCAACCTTTAGTATCATAATGTGCACAATATCTCAACGCTAACGCGTAAATAATCCCCTATAAAAGGGTTGTTCAACTCAATTTGACATTAGAGTCCGCACCAAAGGGAGTTTGGTTTGGATAAGCTCAATAACAGTTCTAGAATTTAGACCGTTCATCAACTATGGACTAGTCGAATCAATAAGGGTTCGCTAGGCTTACAAGGTTCAACAATAGATTTATAATCAAATCGAATAATAAATTTCAAGAGGTATACGATCGAATAAGTATTGTATAACTGAAATTATGCTTTAAAAGAATTATAACATCTCATATGAAATCTTGACTTGAATAAACAATGATGAGAACTCGTTCGGTATAAGAACATAAGTTTAAGGTTTGCTCAATGTAAAGAGTGTAATTAGAAAGCTTGCGTAATCGTAATCGAGTTAGGGTAAGGAAACTTGTTTCACAATAGTAAATTAGGGATAGAATACTTGCTCAATTTAAAGAATATAGATAGGAAACCTTTCTTAATGTAAAAGAAAGGTTTAGGAACTTGTCTCGTGCACAAGCTACGGTTATAATTATAATTTAATTCCTCAATGTCCTACACATTACATTAAGTTTACAACATTGATTAGTTCCATAACCACTACGTTTAACCGTTGAACTTCTCACTTAAGTTCAACTTAACAACGTGGTTCACAAATCTTAACTTGTTAACTAACCACATATCACAACATGTATATCACACGTGTATAACCTTTTAAACCATTATAATCATGTACTACAACAATAATATCCAATTTCACACATAACTTGTTAATATGAGACTTCAAATTATCTTTTACATGCAAATAATATGTTATATTATTGTTTTATATACTTAACATGTCATCAGGTTCAATACATTCAGTTAGTTCATCATGTTACGGCTTAAAATACATAAAATAAGTTTTGGACAGCAAGGAAGTCTGTTGGGGCAGGTATGGGCTCGGTAGGAGGCCCGCTGGGGCGGGTTTAAAGTTTGCTGGGGCGGGTTTTAAGTATGATGGGGAGGTTTGCACTTTGAGGAACAGCAATTCGCAAATTTCAAAGTTCGTAGCCCAAATAAATTCAAATTAAACCAATGTGACGATTTTTTAATGTTATCCATGAAGTATAAACTTCACAGAAACATTATACAATGATTCTAGCATGCTTTTAACACTTTAGATCACATAATCACTCAGATTAAAACACTTAAACTCACTATTTTTGGTATTTTACAAGGTTTCGAGAGAAATTATGAAATTAAACTTTACAGATTCGTTATAACTCCAAATCTGTCTATTTAAATTTTGTTTTGTTCGTTTAAACATGTATGATCATAATCAACTATCAATTTAAAGTTTAATACACAATTAAAGCATACAAATTTGTACATAAGGTCCATACTCATTTTTTTCATACTCTGTAACATATAAAATTTTAATTCAAGTATAATTACATGAAATTGATTGTTTTAAAACATACATAGGTGATAGAAAATATGTTATGATCATATGTTAACATATAAACACACATATAATCAATAATCTTTGATAACTTTAGACATAGAGAACTCAAAATTGTTTTTCATGGAGAAAGCTTAGGAACGTGAATTTAGAAATTAAGATGAGGGATTACGCTTTGCTACTTGTTAAGATGATTCAAGGATGATGAAAATCTTCTCTACTTATTCTTCTGTAAGGACCAAGAATTTCACATGATCATATGTGTAATTATTTTTTACGAATAAATTTTTTTTTAGGAAGAGTAATGTAAGTTATGTATGAGATTAACATAGCTTGAATGTTAACCTTGAATGATAAATTAAAAAGATTTATAATCTTTAAGTAATGAATTAGTGATATAGATTATGTGAAGTGATTATATGATTATGTGAATATTTAAATATAACAAAGATTTATCAATAATGATAAATGTATTGTGGATTATGTTTGCAACTAAATAAATATATATTATTTAATTTGTATATGTTTATTTAGCATAAAAAGAGAGTTAAGCATAAAGTTATGTAACCTAATACATATATTAGGTATGATAATTAAATAACCTAATGGGTTATAATATAAGAGAATGATAATATTTAAAAATATATATGCTAACCCTAAGAGATTTATTTTATACATCTTAAATAATTAATTTTATAACCTAAGTACATCAAGTCTAATTGGGTTATGAAATTAAAGATATTTAAGTAAGAAATTAGCTTGCTAAGGTGTGTAATGAAAACCCTAACTAAATGATTAGGGAAAGATAAAAAAAATTAAAAGTGTGAGACTAAGTTAATTTTATGGCCCAAGGAATTAAATAACCAGCCCAATTATTTTATTAAGCATTGGACTTGTAGCTAATTGATTTAATATCAATTAAGTTGTTAAGCTAGCCCAATATTATATGAAAAGGGCAAGTATACTAGTGGCCCAATTAATTAGAGATGGAGGCCCAAGTGTAGTTTAATTAGTAGCTAAAAGAAAATAATTTGCAAGCCCAACATATTAAATGAGTAGCCTAATCTTTTTGCTAGTGGAAGAGGGGCATGTTGGACATTTAATATACTAATTAAGGCATTAAAATAAAACAAAATTTGGGCAAAAGTGGCACATGGCCGGTCACACTGAAGGAAGGAGCGGGAGAGAATGTAATCATTGAATTTTACTAACTCTCACCAACCACACTTATGTGTCAAGCTTTGGAGTTTGCCAACACATTTCACCAAACTTGCAAGAAACATATTACTAAGTCTACAAGCAACTTAAACATGATAAGGAGAGAGAAAGAAAGATATTGGGAGATGTAATAGATATACTAAATATATATACACTAAATTCCTTTCTCTCACATCTTTCATTTCATTTATTTTCTCTTTCCTCATAACTTAACAAAACAAAAGCTAAACCAACAAAGAGAGAGATAGAGGGGTTCAGCTATAGAGAGAGAAGAAAAAGAGAAAATTTTTGTTGTGTGTTCTAAGTTCCTTAACTAAAACTTGGGAAGAAGAATGAAAAGCAAACTAAGGTATAAAAGATTTCTATGTAATATAGTTTAATTTCTTTTCGTTTATTTTGATTTTTGAAGTTATGATCTTGAGATCTAAAACTCTAGATCTACATACTTATAAGTCTATTATATTTAGATCTATCACTTTTGAGTGTCAAAAGTTAGATCTAAAGTAAGAAAATGAAAACTAGAAACCCTTGTTTGTATTTCTTGGCATTGATTATGTTTTGTTTGGGTTTTGGTGAAGTTTTAATGAAATAGACGATGAGTCATGGTAGATCCTTGATCTTAAGGAGTACTAGTATGTATTATGTTGGTTTATGAGGTTTTATGTGTGATTAATATGAGAGATCAAGAAAGTTTTCTTAGAAATCACAAAGGTTAAGAAATCAGATTTTTTAAAAAACGGAACATGAAATTAAAACAAGCATATCTCTCAATATATTTTGAATTTTTAAGTGTGGTCAATTTCTGGAGTTAGATATTCAAGTCTTCTAACTTTTCCATATGGAATCACGTAAAAAGGAGTTGTAGATTTTCATATGGACTAATTTTAGCAAAGTAGGAAAAATCTAAAAAATGACAAAAGTAGGCTATCTGGATTTTTGAAGGGCAGTTTGGTCCACTTAATTAATGTAATAAACTCCAATCTTTTGGGACATGAAAATATATGTTATAAAGTAGCCTGTGTCCAAAAAAGAGCTCATTCCAACTTAAAATGAGCAACTTATAACTATTTCAATATTTGGGTTTTCCCGACGAAAAATGCTATAATCGGAGTTGTATAACTCCGATGGCCACGAAATTTAAACTGGAGACTCACGTTAACATGTGCAAGATTGTACCAAGAGTTGGGAATTTTTGGAGTTAAGCGTGAGGTAGCTATTTTCTTAAGGAATTAACTAGAAATGGATTTTTGGAAAATACTTAAGGAAGTTGAAAAATTCCAAAAAAAATATTTTTGTGTATGAAATACATGTATTTATGTGTGGACAAAAGAAAAAACTAATAATAAGATGATTTGATTAAAAAAGGAGAATCCAGCTTGCTGGATTGCAATCTAGTTTGCTGGATTGGCCACCAAGTTGCTGGATTAGGTATTCGGCTTACTTAATTGTAAATGACTTTTAAAATGAAAGACTAAGTGTTAATTCATAAATTTTATGATATAGTAGTGTTAAGTTTAAGGTAGTATAGTTGTACTCTTTAATGATTGATTATGTGATTACATGCGATGAGTAAGATATGTGTTGCTAATTAAGAGATCGATCTTATTAATGATAGGTCTTACAAAAGAAGTTAACTTAAATTGCGTAGCAGTAGTCAACGAATCAGGCAAGTTTCCTTAACTCAATCTCGAGTTATTACTTTTCAAATATAGTGGTGGTTAATTATTGCTGATTATACCACGTCTGAGCATTATTGTTGATTATTCGCAGTTAGTGCATGTTTATTAATTTAAATTGAATTATTGATTTTGAGAATATGCTTGGGGAATAACTGTTGTTAGTTATTCACATCCGTAGAAGTTATTATTGATTGCAAATAGTACAGTTAATTTATGTCTATTATTGAATCGTGTTGAGATATGTCATAGCTAATTGTTTTGGCTGGACGAACATTTGTTGAAACTTGATAGGTTCGAGAAGAGAACTCAATTATTATTGACAAGTCAATGCCAATTATTCCGGCTAGATCGAGAAAGCGATTAGATATTGAAATCATTGTATTTCGTGATTGTGATTCGAATTTTGGTTATAAGACTGAGAAGAACAACCTTTTATATAAAAAGGGGCTTTGTAGTCGTATATTCGGCCGTTGCGCGTGTGTAAGTATTATGCATAATATGGGGTATAATGAAGCTGATAACTTTATATACGTGCGGAGTGGTATGATTTAATCTTTATGGTTATCTGATACACCTGGGTACTTCAAAGTAAAACCTTTGATAGTTACTCGAGAAGTTCAAGATCTTGTTGGGTTGCTCAATTTAAAAAAATCTGGATAATATTCCACTTTGTTATTGCGTAGAATTGATTCTTGTTATTCAATTGAGATATTTCGAAAGCGTTTTACTCTTTCATTATCGAAATATTATTCTGCATAAAATGCGAGAAAGTCTTGTTATTGATTAACGATTTATTCAGCTAATTCAAAGTCCTTTGAACTTTGGTGATATTCTATCGAATTGATAGTCTTATATTCTTGATTCTTATACTTTATTGTATGATTTAACTTGTGGAGCAAATTTGTTGCTCACCCTTGCTTAAATATAATATTTCAGCTAGGAACGAGGTAGCCGGAGGGGCAGAGAAAGACAAAGGCAAAGGTGTATTGCTGGAGTAGTTATAATGAACATATTTATTATGTTATTTTGTATAACTCTTTTTGTATATCTAAGGGTATATTTTTTATGTTAAGGTTAGAAAACCTGGGACAATGTATTATAAATATCAGTTAATGATATATATATTTCTATTCATAAATAAATGGGTAGTTAGATGATATTCAAATGTTGGATCGTGAGCACCAAACTCGGGGGTCAGGTAACCCGGATTTGGGGGCGTCACAAGTTGGTATCAGAGCTATAGGTTATAAACCTTAAGTGGGGGGGAAAAACCCTAGGATTATGACCATAAGCGAGATAGAGAAAACTCATTTAGAGTACTAAGTGAGGGATTGCCGAAGTACATCAATAGAAAGATGTGTGGACACATAGTGAGTATGAAATTCATACTGGTAAAGTATTAATCAAGTTGTTTAAACTGATTGTAGGATGTCAGGAGAAGATAAAATGAGTACAGAAGTGTTGGCAGCTGTTGCACCAATGCCAGTAGCCAAGGTGCCCATGGTGAATCTGGGAAGTGATCATGATGAGTATCCCGAAATGTATCTTAATGAAGATGAGGAGGCAGGGTCCGAAGAAGTTAAGGTGGAGACAGAGATTAAGACCAAAGTGGGAGAAAAAGATCAAGTATCTGCAAAGTTCAAGAACTCCGGAGTAAAGTATTTCTTTTGGAGGAATTGTGGAAGACGGAGCGAGCATTACCCGAGATGACCGAAGAACGAAACGAATTGAAGACACAAGTAGAAAGAATGAAGGCTAAAGGTGGTGGATCATCTGAGGGAGTAGTCAAGCAGAAGAAGAGAAGCAATAAGCGAAAAAGGGACAACGACGGTGATAATAACTCAGGGAACTCAAACCCGAAAAAGAAGAAAGTCTGTGGCAAGTGTGGAAAGACTCACTTGGGAGAATGTATGATGTGGAAGAACGTGTGTTTCAATTATAAACAGGAAGGACATATTTCTCCAAATTGTCCTAAGCCGAATATGAGAAAATGTTTTTCATATGGAGGAATGGGTCACGTATTTAACAAGTGTCCGATTAAGAAGGCAGGAGAAGGGAGTAGACTGTAGACAGCTTAAGTATAAGCAGTAGTACCTTTTGGTAACAAGGTGTAATATAAAGATTGTAATATCGAGAATAATGAGTGAGCATATGTAATATATCTGTTTATATGAATGTAATCTTTATTTTCAATATGAATATTAAGATGATTTTGGAGAATGTAGACTTTCAAAATTTTGCTTTTGTCATACTAACCCTGCAGGAGGGTAAAAGCGTTATTTTAATTCTGAGACAACCCTGAAGTAGGGCAAAAGATCCCGGTAATCTCAGAGACAACCCCGGGAATGGTGAAGAGGACCAATGAAGTCTGAACATACCGCAACCCGATCGAAGATCGACGAACTGAGACAATGATCATCGAAAACCACCTCAGCAAACCTCGAACGACGTACCATCGAGAGATAAGCCTGCGGACTGATATCTGGACATGGAAGGTATCTCGGCTATAAGTATCAACTTCCTGAATCCTAATTCAATCAAACACGATCTTATCTCGCTGCGTTCGTCAAAGACAGCCCGAAAGATCAAACGACGGACGTCAGCTTCTGCCGAATCAACACCGAAGGAGCAATAACCAAGCCGGGGGGTCCCACTTGGGTAGCCTTGACCATGTATGCGGCTGGCCGTATACATATATGCGGCTACCCGGGACAGATTATAAACCCCCATCTTAGTTCATTTAGAAGAGAGAGAGATACATGTTTAAAGAGAGAGAGAGTTTCTATAGAGAAGGAGGCTCGGGTGGAACTCTTCTTCACATATTTGAAGCTCAATCATCCCACTTAATACATACTTGAAGCCGTCTTAGTGTTCTTACTTCATCCCGGGAGTCAAAACGTTTGTTCACGCGTCCCCCAAGGTGAAATAACGCACTTTTAGCTTTGATTTCTTTGTAAACTATGTTCAAATGATAGATTAATGAAGTATCTTGTTTAAATCTAGCTATACTTGTTGTATTTTAAGCATATCGTGTAATAGTTGGTAGTTTTTACATTTCTACCTGTTATTTTGTGCTTGATACGTTATATATAGTATTCGGAAGCTAGATATACCTCAATCTAAGCCTAATCTAGCTCCCGAGAGGTTATTAAGCATGAAGCTTTAACCTGGGAGCTATAACGGCTTAGATTCGTGGTAAATTTATGGATTTATAGTTTTTGAATCGTCCCGGTTAACCCGTATAGCCCTAAATCTATATTTAGAGGTAAAAGGGGGGCCGAATCGGCGTGAACGATAATTTCGAGCGATGAAATCACTTAGTATCAAAGCCGTGGACGTTATGTATACGTAATATTGTATAAATTATGTGAGCCTAGGAATCCCGGTGTCGAGATCCCCGAATGGATCCGACTTGATTCCCACGATGGACCGATTTTTACATTGTAAATGCTTTAAATACCGTAAATATCGATGTACATGTAATATTTGGATCTTGAAAATGAACTTGAGGGTAGTCTCGAGAGCTCGGATTCAAGATCCCGTGATAGTAAAAACTTTCATTACGGGAGCTCGGTTCATCGAGATGGCTTTTATGCTTGATGATGATCCGAACTTTCTTAACGCTTTAGCATACATATCATCAAAATGATTTCTCAAAGAAAAAACCACAAAAAGCTTTTGATTAAATAAAGCGATTCAGGGTAGATCACGTAATTAATGTAAAGAATAAAAGGAAGTATGGAATTCCTCTATTCCTAGTTGGGCAAAGGATTTGAAAACCTTACTTTCTAAAACCTCATTTCAATTTAGATATCTTTCTAAAAATAAACTTTTGATTAAATCAAATCATTCGTACCTAGGCACAAAAGAGGTACATCACTACTTTTAAGTCACCAAAAAGACTTAGAAACCTACTAATAAAGCTTTCGAAATCAAACACACACACACACACTTTTTGCATAAGAAAATCAATAAGATGCGGTACCGTGCTTGCACGGGAGTCAGGGGGTGCCTAACACCTTCCCCCCGCTTAACCTAGCCCCTGAATTCCACGAGTCTCGGGTTTCAAGACCAAATTAAAGAGTCACGCATTGGACCATCTTGCGAAAAACTATTAAAACCCGGATGAGTTGGTACATCCATTTCCAAAATACTAACTGGCAACTCTATCTCAATCGGTCCAATCAATAAAATCAATCTTTCAAAATCGTCGACACATTTGTCGGTACCGATTTCCTACGAAATTCACCCTTTAAAACGAAACCACAAAGACAAAGTGAAAGCGAAAGGGAAAAGAATAAAATAGGGAAATCGGGGCACTCCTCTCTCGTCCCACGGACAAGAGACGAGGGCAAACAACTCCAAAAGAGAAAAAAGGGACCTCCTCCTTCAACAAAAGGGAGACAAAGGACTTGATTTTCCGCCCGGCGTCGACAGGTGGCGACTCTGCTGGGGATCAAAGAGGGCTTAAGCCGCGATCAAACTTTTTGATTTTCATTCTGCATATGCATTTGTGTGAATAATTTTTGTGTGTGTCAATCTTTTAGCATTTTGTATTAGTGCCTCGCATAATATATTAGTGCTTCACACAATGTCATCATATTACATGCGGTGAGGACGCGAATGTATGTGAATGTATGTTGTGTGGTACCTCCATTAGGGGGCAATCCCGTCGGTTATTTATTACTGGACTCCTATGGATATTTCCATTGTGAGGTTCAGGAAAGGCACCACTCAGATTCGCTCCAATCGAAACATGGATGTTTTCATCAAGTAGATTGCGAAGATCTGGGAACCAATTTCAAATAGCCCGTGAGAGTAATCCTAAGATAGGTCAGCCTCTGATAAACCAAACGCGCGGTGTGCTTCTTCAAGCCCCATTTAAATCTTCCGCATATATAAATGACCGTTATCTTGAACTGTCATACATACATCTTTCACACCCTGCCATCAATTCGACTAACTCGTTGTATTACAGGAAGAGATTAAAAAATCATTAAACTGATGCATAGCATATCATGCATCCTTATCCACCAGTATCCAGTCTAAACTAGATATCAGTTGTTGTGCAGCTTGGTCCTAAAACCCGATCTCAAGCCAAAAAGGCCCTTTCACCAGTCCTAATGGCTGAAGGAAGTTCATCAGAACCCATCCCAATATCTCGAGATGAATTCGAGGAGTTTAAGAAGCAAATGGCCGAGATGACGACCCTGTTAAAAGAACAGTGCAAACTATCTCAGGAATCTAAACACAAGAGTTCGACTAAATCCTCTGTGCAAGGAGACCTGAAAGTACCCAAAAAGGAAGGTGATACCCATACGTCCACACCTATATCTCCCCTCGATGTTGAAGTACCCAAGGAGGCCCCGATCCAGAAGACGACACGAGACATCACAAACCTCCGGGAGGACAAAGACACTGGAGATATTAGGAAGAAAGTTAGACAGATGGAAGATGCTATTCGGTCTATGAAAGGGACGGGATCCCACTGGAGCATGAATTACTCGGATCTGTATATTTTCCCAAAGGTGAGATACCCGAATAAGTTTCAAGTCCCCGAGTTTGAGAAATACAACAGACTGGGAGACCCGTACACTCACTTAAAAGTCTACATAGGTGAACTTGGAACTTACGCTGAGGATGAAAACCTCAAGATACAGCTGTTTCAGAAGAGCCTTACCGGTGAAGCCCGCACATGGTACGCACGGCTAGACAATTCTAAAGTCAGAGGTTGGGAAGATTTGGCCCATGATTTCCTCAACCAATACAATTTTTAATCCCAAATGGCACCTGATCGCTGCCAGGTTACCAAAATCAGAAAGCTGGGCAATGAATCGTTCAGAGAATACGCGCAGCGGTGGAGGCGAATGGCGGCCCAAGTTAACCCACCAATGGATGAGGGTGAGATGGTGACCACCTTCATTGATATACAAGAAGCCCCTTTCTATGAGAGAGTCCTCGATGGGTTAGGAAAATCCTTCTCCGAAATGATCAAATACTGGGAAATGGCATAAAGGGGTTTGAAGTTTGGAAAAATCAAAGACCTCGCTGCTTTGGAAGCCGTAGCCAAGCACATACAGTCGAGAAATTATGCAAGCGCTCCCAAGAGAGGATCAAAGAAGAAGGAAGAAGATGTCTCGTTAGTATTGCAAAGACAATCGGCTAACAAGAGCCCTAACTCACCTATCCAGAGCCAGAACTCTCATCCAGCGAATTTTCGAAATCCTACAGCAATGAAAGTTGGGGAAAACAAGCAAAGAAGGATATTCAATCCTTTAGGAGACTCCTTGGAAAATATATTAGCCCTACTGATCGCCCAGAAGAAGATCGTTGTGCTCGCTCCATCTTCCTGATCCAAATGGAAGGCAATTTGATTCTAGCAAGAAGTGCGCCTACCATTCCAACTCACCGGGGCATAATACTCAGGAGTGTTGGACTCTGAAGCATAAAATTTAAAACTTGATTGACAGCGGGGAGATTATAGTCAAAACGCCTGAGTAGCCGAATGTCAATAACAATCCTCTGCCTTAGCATGCGGAGGAAGGAGTCAACATGATCAGTGCCGAAAGCAGGGAAAACCTTAAATACCTAAGGAAGATGGGAGAGTTACCCTCGGCATATGACCCTGCAATATGGGGATAACCAGAAGAAAAGTACAGGGTAGAGCAAGAATTGGGTTCAATCAGAGCGCAGGTGGATCAGCTAGCAGAATTGGTGGTATACCAACACCAGTTGACCTGACAGCTCATCGACCAGGTCTTATCAAAGCCAAATGACCCCATATCTGTCCAAGATGTTTCCACCTCCAGAAGGGATCGGATTCGTTGCCCAGAGTAGAACAAATGGACTGAAAAGATGGCTCGAGGAGCTAGATTGCAGAGCCGTCGAGATTTTGCCGCCAAACAGAAATTCACCCCATTGAGACAATCCAAGGAGGAGATTCTCTGTACCTTGATCAAGGAGGGGAAGATTACAGAATTTTTGCCACCCCCAGATACAATATCGAAGTGTTTCGATCCTTCCACATCCTGTCTTTACCATTCTAATGCTCCTGGACATGCCACAGAAGAATGTTGGGCTCTGCGACATCTAATCCAGAACTTGATTGAATTCGGAGAGCTGGACTCAATAAACAAAGCTGAGATCTTCCCTGAGGAAGAAATATACTACCATCGGAGACCAAGGAATGTAGAAGGCATGATAGTCGTTATCCTTTGCATGAAAGGAATATCTGACAGACCTATAACTATCCAAGGGGTACCTGAGCAGAGAAATAAAGCCACTCTCGAGATACCAGCACCTAAACCACTGATGTTGGCCCTTTGGCCACAACTCCCAATTCTCAGCCTAAAGAAGGTACCGTGGAATTACGGAGAAGGGTTAAAGTTGGCACCTAACTGTACCGCCATCATACCTAGGGAGAATACATGTTACCTCCCGCGGCGTTTGGCAAAACCGGTAACCAAGGTATTAGGGAAGGTATCTACTGGAAAGATCACAGAGTTCCTCCACAAAATGGGACACGGTGAAGCCATGACGGTGAGGCAATTGGAAGCTGAACCCCATCAAATTTCTATCCTGGATTTGGTATTAGAATCTGACGACCATCGTCAAATTTTGATCCAAGTATTAGAGGAAGAACACTTACCCAAGACTATCAATACTGAGAAATTCCAGCACTTGGTCAGCCATGTACTGGACAGTAACGTGATATCCTTCACTGACGACGATATACCAGCTGAAGGAACTGGACATCACAAACCATTGCATATCACTGTCGTTTCATCAGGATATGTGGTAGGTGGCATGCTAATCGATGGAGGGTCGTCTTTAAACATCTGTCCACAAGATACTCTAGAGAAGATGAAGATCAACCTGAACCGAATTCGGGACAGCCATGTCGTGGTACGGGCTTTCGATGGATCAAGAAGGGATACCGTGGGGGAGATTGAACTTCCTATGGAGATTGGCCCTTTAAATTTCAACATACCTTTTCAGATCCTGAATATCACTACCGGGTATAATTTGTTGTTAGGCCAACCATGGATCCATATGGCTGGCACCGTCCCTTCAACTCTTCATCAACAACTGAAATATATCGTCAATGGCAATCTGGTGACTGTCAGTGCAGAACCTGATTATCCTATTCATGACCTGGGAGATATGCCCCTGATCGGTGTGAATGAAGGGGTTGAGCCCGCCACTTTTCAAGCATTTGAAATCAGTAATCCGCCATATAACTCTGTGGGAGCCCCGGTCTTAATTCCCCGAATATCTACAGAGGTGATGGCAGTTGGCCAAGAGATGCTGTCCAGAGGACATCGACTAGGCCGAGGATTGGGAAGAATGGCCAAGGAATCAGGAACCCAATCCGTATACCCACACAATTGGGAAAGGCTAGACTCAGATACCATGGTGGATCCAAGCATCAGAATCCTCACAGGTATCAACCAGTTAATCAGTTAATTCACCTCAAGCCAAACCTTGGTGAAATCGGATTTAAAGAGCCACTCAAGAAGATCCCCTTCATTATTTCAAACCTTCTATTCCTAAAGTCGATCAAAGAGGACATCAGACGGACGGGGATGAAAAGCCTCTCAAGGATGTGGCCCAGAAGGCCAAAGACCAAAAGTTTCTAGAAGAGATCCAGTTGCAATTCATGAGCAGTTTTTGCCTCTCTGAAGAGGACCGGAAGAAGTCCGACAGGGCAGATCTGTCAAGTGATCAACCTAACCTCCCAACACTTAACTGGGGAAATATAAACATCCCAAGCAGTGATCCAGGGACTGGTTCCAAACCAGTTATGGCCATCTTGGAAGACTATGACTCCAGTAGCGTGTCTATCTCAACGACTCCCCAGGAACTGCATACCAGCAATTGGACAATCACTCTACAAATCGTCCGAAAAGGGTAAAAATCGAGAAGCGACCACTGACAGGGAGCTCCACCTTTATCTATATTTATGTCTGTTTTATTTTATCTGTAGTTTGTTATTGCCAGTTGTCATATTAACTGATGAATCTTTTTGTAATTGACGACTACTTGTATATATTTAGCAATCAAGTTTTTGTATCAGGTTTCCAAATCTGCATGTCTCTAGCCACGTCCATGGTTTGCCGAATTTGAGTAATGATTACGATTTTGACATAGAATTGGACTTTGACTTGATGGGAATCGAGCAGGAGGAAGGGGATGATGACGAAGTGCCCGAGGAAATCAAAGCATGGGTCGAAGATAAACCTAAACCCAACCTCGATCAAACCACCACCATAAATATCGAAACCCCCAACGATCCCAAAGAAATACAGATCGGAACCAACCTTCCCTCTAACAAAGAAAAAGAACTAATCCAACTCTTAACACAATACAAGGATGTTTTTGCCTGGTCTCATGAAGACATGATATGTCTATCCACCTGATATCGTCGTCCATCGACTACCAATTAAAGAAGGGTTCAAACCAGTCAAGCAGAAATGAGACGGTTGAAACCAGAATGGAGCCTGAAGGTCAAAGAAGAAATTATCAAACAGTTCAAAGCGGGAATCATTATGGTGTCAACGTACCCTGAATGGTTGTCCAATGTAGTCCCAGTACCAAAATCTGGAGGAACGGTGCCAGTTTGTGTAGATTATGGAGATCTCAACAAAGCCAGCCTTAAGGATAACTTCCCAGTGCCGTTCATCCATGTATTAATCGATAACACTGCGCAATTCGAGATGTATTCTTTCGCTGATTGCTTTGCTGGATATCACCAGATCATGGTTGCTGAAGAAGACAGGGAAAAGACAGCCTTCATTACCCTGTGGGGAACCTTCTGTTATCAAAGACTAGTTTTTGGCCTTACCAATGTTGGGGCTACATATCAAAGAGCCATAATGACTTTATTCCACAATATGATGCACAAAGAAATCGAGGTGTATGTGGATGATATCATCGTAAAGTCCCGGCATGCTGATGACCATTGCACCCATCTTCGAAGGTTGTTTGAATGACTCTGCAAGTTCAATTTGAAGTTAAACCCAACAAAGTGTGCTTTTGGGGTGAAATCCGACAAACTATTGGGATTTCTAGTGAGCAACCGGGGCATTAAGTTGGATCCTACCAAAATCCAAGCCATCACAGAAATGCCTGAACCAAAGACCGAGAAGGAAATTTGAGGTTTCCTGGGAAGGATCAACTTCATCAGCTGGTTCATATCGCAGTTGACAGCAACCTGTGAACCCATTTTCAAACTATTAAGGAAGAACTTTTAGGGAAAATGGAATGAAGACTGCCAGAAAGCCTTTCATATCATCCAGAAGAGGTTAATTGAAGAACCTATTTTGGTACCCCCAGGATGGGATTCCGTTAGTTCATATATATATGGGTCAACTCCAATGCTATGGGTTGTTTACTGGGGCAGAAGGATGATATGGGGAAAGAAAGAGCAATCTATTATCTCAGTAAGCGCTTCAGCAGCGGAGAACAGAAATATACTCTGATCGAAAGAACCTGCTGTGCATTAGCTTGGGCAGCCACCAGGTTACAGCATTATCTGCATGGCCATACCACTTATCTCATATCGAGGATGGATCCTTTGAAATACATCTTCAGCAGACCAATTTTGAACTGCCGTCTATCCAAGTGGAAGTTAATCCTTCAACAGTTCGACATCATATATGTCACCCAAAAGTCCATCAAAGGGCAAGGGATTGCGGATCACCTGTCGGATGCACCAATAGGGGGTTTTAAGCCTCTGGAAACGTATTTCCCTGAGGAAGAAGTGTTGACTGTTCTCCTGATTGATAAGGAGGATCAAGGTTAATTCTGGAAAATGTACTTTGACGGTGCATCAAACGCTGAAGGTGCCGGCGCCGGGGCAGTCCTGGTATCCATCATGGGTGATCAATACCCCGTGGCAACCAAGTTGTATTTCAACAACTCCAATAATACGGCCGAATATGAAGGGTGCATTGTGGGGTTGAAGTTGGCTCAGTCCATGGGAATGAAACGTTTAGCGGTGTTTGGAGATTCGGAGCTAGTCATCAGATAGTCTACCGGGGCATACACCACCAAAGAACTGCATCTACTGTCGTATCATCGATATGTTCTTAGATTGGCAGGGGAATTTGAAGACATTGCCTTCATGCATATCCCCCAAAACTGAAATGATTTCGCCGATGCATTGGCCACATTAGCTTCACTGGTGAACCTGTCAGGAAGAAGGGGAATGCCTGTCATCACTTTCACTGTGCAGAAGACATCGTCATATGGGAACAATATAGGGGAGATATCAGATGAGATACTACCTGCTGGACCACCTTGGTACCACCATATAAAAGAATATCTGCGAGATCAGTCAACCCCGGAAGGGATGAGTCAAGCCGCGAAGAAGTGAATACAGAAAATGGCTATGAATTTCTACCTAAGTGGAGATGCTCTCTATAAGAGAGATCCAGGTGTAGGCCTCCTGAGATGTCTAGACCAGGAGCAAGCCCAATTACTTATGAATGAAGTATATGGTGGAGTATGCGGAGCACATATGAGTGGACCTCTACTTGCCAAAAAGATTCTGAGGACAGGACACTACTGGATATCCCTCAAAGTGGATTGTGATGATCATGTCAAGCGTTGCTATCAATGCCAGATCCACGCCAGCATTATTCATGCGCCTCCAAATCAACTGCATTGTATGACATCACCGTGGCCTTTTTCCATGTGGGGAATGGACGTGATAGGACCAGTTGAGCCTAAAGCCAATAACGATTATCGATTCATTTTCACTATGATTGACTACTTTACCAAGTGGGTGGAAGCAAGTTCTTTCCCCAGGGTCACCAAAGAGGTCATCGTTGGTTTCATTAGAAACAACGTCATCTGTCGGTATGGACAACCCAAGGTTATCATATCAGACAACGCGAAGAATCTGAATAACGAGATGATGAGGGAACTGTGCAATAAGTTCAATATCAAACTCCTCAATTCGGTTATTTATCGTCCAAAGATGAACGGCGTGGTGGAAGCGGCTAACAAGAACATCAAGAAGATAATGATGAAGATGTCAGCAAATCACCAGGATGGCCTGAGCTATTGCCGTTAACCCTACTTGCATATCGGACGTCGACTCGAACCTCGATTGGAGCAACACCCTACTCATTGGTATATGGTATGGATGCTGTACTTCCTGTCGAAGTGGAGATGGAATCATTAAGAGTGATCCTTGATGCCCAGATAGAGGAGAGCCGATGGATACAAGATCGATACGATCAGTTATCCCTGATAAATGAAAGAAGAGCTGATGCTATATTTCACGGTCAACTCTATCAACAGCGAATGTCTCGATCTTATAACAAGAAGGTGCGACCTCGAGAATTCAAAGAGCATGATTTGGTACTGAAGAAGATCATTCCGGGCCAGGATGCAGCTAAGGGAAAATTTGCCCCAAACTGGGAAGAACCCTTTGTCAAAGCAATCCTATCAGGTGGAGCTTTGAAATTGGAAGAGATGGACGGTGAGGAATTCCCGCAACTGATCAATTCCGACTCGGTGAAACGGTATTATGTCTGAGACCCCTTTTCACTTTCTGACTGGACTGTTATGTCTTGATAAAAAAAAGAAAAAAAAGAAAAGAAAAAAATATATCAAGTCTAGTTTTTCAGGTCTGAGCCTGATCTACGAAAGACCTGATCTCCTATCTGTGGGAGTACGTAGGCAGCCATTTATGGTGCGGTCTTACCCTTGAAAAACATCCAAAACCACATCAAATCAAACCAAAAAACATCAAAATCTTATCAAATCAAACTCAAACCCCAAATAAACCCCTTTCAAACTTTTCAGGTCTGAGCCTGAACTACAAAAGACCTGATCTCCTATCTGTGGGAGTACGTAGGCAGCCATTTATGGTGCGGTCTAACCTTCAAAAAAGTCAAACACTTTCCTAACCTATATAGAAATCCAAAACCTATCCATCAAGCCCAAACCAATCGACGGCTCATGCGGAGATGACCTAGCGACATCTCATCATCAATCCTGCCGAATCTGATGCCACATAACGAGACTAGTTCCATGTAGACATAATAAATCATGAAGCAAAAATGACGACAGTGGACATGGTTAGACATGCGCAAACAAGGGAAGTGAACTAAACTTGCTTCTTTTTAATATATATACAACTGTTTAGAATACAAAAGTTGATTCTAACCTATGAAAAGTGATAATAACAAAGTCTCTACAGGAAAATAAAATAGAGCTATAAATCAGTGGTAAGACGAGCCAACATCGCCAAATATCCAGTAGTCTCTGTAGTCGAGGGAGTAACTCTGAGCTCGTGCTACAACATGTCAACCCTCAGCATCTCCGCTGCCATGCAGAAAATCTCCTCTTGACTCTGTACTACACCTTGTATATGATCGATGAGTCCATCTGAGAAAGTCTCTGCTGCATCTCTATCAATGATGGCCTGATCTCTGGAAGCACGGGCTGCATCTCTCTCAGTGATAGCAGTATCTCTACCAGCTACGGTGGTCAACAATAGAGCCCGAACCTGATCTCTCTCAAATGTCACCAGCTGAAGCTGTCTATCCATCGCCTCCATTGAAACTGAGGCCAAACGTGGGACAGTGCTCACTAAAGAAGCTGTCAACTCTGCAAATAACGCATCCTCAGTCAGAGATATAGGATCCTCCATCAGTTCCGTCTCATCCGTGGACCAACCATCGTCGTCAGATAAAGATCTTGTACCAACCTGATTTGCGGTCTCTGGTGCCAAATCCGACTCAAGCCAAGCTGAATACTCTGCAGAGCGGCCCGGATGGCAATCTCTAAACTCTGCTGTCTGTAGATGAGACCAGAACCCATAAACCCAAGCCAAATCAGCCTCGATAATAGAGCAGATGGGGAATCGATAATCCTCAATCCCCTCAAATGCATGAACCTCCTGGTACTGATCAAACTGACCCATCACCGCCAGAGGATGATAGGTCATCACACGCCTCAAACCCGCTAAGGGGAGGAAATCCAGGTCAGCGACATGGGTGGTGAAACTCATAAAGGTGCAGTACCCAGAATACATGACTATAGCAAAAGGCTCCTCCATGGCACCCAGAAATGAAGTCCAGGACGCCTCATCGACGCAAGAAGTCGGGCGATATGAATAAACCTGAGACAGGCCATGTCCAAAACAGAAACCATGATGGTGAAGCCGCCCTATCGGTCGGAGGTGCGTCATCAACCAGATGTATAAAAGCACTGGACTACCTCTGAACTCCTGATCACCAGCGTCATGGCAGATAGATGCTGAAATCAACGTCTCTGCCAGGATAAGGGGAAATATAGTAAAGTCCTCTCGAAGAGCCCTGACAGTCACCGACATCGCCACATCCAGATGATCGGTATAAAATGGCATGTATAGATAAGCTACGAGGCATATAACAAAGGCATCCACGTGGGCAACGTACCAGCGCTCCTCCGAAATGGCGAAGTCTCCATGATAAACAGCGAAGCTATCCGCGAAAGCAAAATGCCTAAACATAAAGTCCATGGAGATGATGTGGCTACCACCCACCTCAGCCATCATAACTACTCTCCTCAATCCAGTCATCGTCATGAACTCGCTGCACATATGGCCCAAAGCCACTCGAGCACATGGCCCCTCTATCGACAGTCCTGAAATGCGACTATACTCCTCCAATGTAGGAGTCAACTCGGCTGAGCCGAATCGGAAGACATGACGCTCAGTAGTCCAATACCTGAGTATCCTGGCAACAAATCCCTCCAAAATTTGGAAGGACAGTAAAGACATGGAGTGGCCCAGCATGCGGCTGACATCGATATGATCGGTGGATGGCAGCTGGTCATAACAAACCCTCAAGCTGGTAGCTATATGGCTAGCAGGAAGGTGGTCCAAAACTACCACTGCAGAGGACAACATCTGTAAAACCTGTGTCAATAAGACCATACAGGGGTCAATCTCTATCCAATCATTTAAATATATCTGAAGCAACTGACGAAGTCAAAGGCCAAAAGTGCTGGGCTGGAGGAAGATACGACAGGCGAATCTCCCCAATAATGCATCGAATAGCATGCTCTCCAAGGTAGAGCTCCCAACCTCCATCAAAAAGGAGTGGAATCCGGCGAGTCGATAAATAGAACTCTGGCCCTGTCGGCACGCCATCCTCAAATCCCTCTGCCAAGTGCTCTCCAGAATATGGGGTCCATAATATGTCTTGAGAAAGCAATGTCTCCAACTGAAGACGGCCATGGGCAAAGTCCACCTCGATCAAGACCTCAGACAGAGTAGGCTGATGCCATTTACGTCCTTGGGGATAAGTATCCAAGCCTAAGACAGAGGTAGGGCGAAGACAAGGAAGCCTCTCATAAGCCCAGAACTGTCAATTCAAACAGACCCTCCATCAGTTATGGGAAAAGAGAAATCAATCAAAAGGCAAATAAATGATATTCGATCAAAAAGACTTACTAGAAGAAATGGGAAAAATCCGACCCAAGCATCAGTAACTCCCTCGGATCGCAGTCGCATCCCATGCAGGAAAAGAGCGAATGTGAACGACCCCCCAATCGTAGTTCCTAATATGGTCTACATATCAAACAGCCCCTACCATGCTGAAGGGCACAGTGGAGTTGTTGTTCTCTATGAAACAACCCCTCATGATGGTTAGGAACAGACGCCGTAAGATGCGATCCCTCTCCGCCAAATTAACAGGCAACTCCTGCTGCAAGGTGCCTCGAGCTGAATCAACGCCCAGGCATCCTGATCGAATACTACGAGCCTTGAAGGCTCGCTCCTGAGGAGAAAACCGTAGGAGGGCACGCACAACAGCCCCAGTGATAGACGGCTCCAAGGGCACCTTATCCACAGTAAACTCCAAGCCAGTGATGTACCTCTAATCCATGGGAGTTATCATCACCTCACAATCCAATAGATGCAGCGATTGACTCTGGTGAAACCATCTCTCACCCAAAGCCTGCAAATAGCCCCCAAGGCAATGACGGGGAACAATGGTGAAGAAGGCCCCGAATCCCCAAGAATCTACGATCTCTCTATACTCGGGATGTAGCGACTGATACAGAGTGTAGATACTGAACCAGTTACCCCTCAGCTGGGTAAACTCTGGTACCTGCACGACATCAAGGTTAAGAAAACCCATCTATGTCAAAAAGGAGAACAAAAAAAACCAATTAATCCCATACCTCATTCGCCTGCAAGTGAATGGATGGATGGTGGCTCAAATCTGTGCCTATCAAATCTGGGACCTCTACCTCAATGCCTGAAAGAAATCTAGGCGCAGTAGGGAGCTAAGGCGGAACCTCAGGCTTGGGAATGTCCTCGTCTAGGAGTGGCTGATCCTCCCCAGCCGGCAAACGAGCGGGCTCGATCAAACGCTGCACCCGTCGGCTAATACGTGGAACCAAAACCTTAGAGGGGGTCCAACGCCTGCGAACTCCAGATGAAATCAGTCGTCCAGTGGCACGAATAAGCTCCTCAGGATCCATGTCTAAACAATGAGTTCGTAGGAATTAAAGCCAAGTCAGGTATATTCTTACCATTTGCAAATTTCAAACTAAACCCATAAAATATGATCATCACATCATGCATGTCTTACATGTGTCATTAAATGTTTATGTCATTTACATCTTAGTACATCTATAATGTATCTATGACCCGGACATTTGGTTTATGAAAATTTTTTGCCAGAGTCTCCTTTATAAAATGGACTATCCACATGCCCAAAGCATGTATTAAATCACCCTATGAGGGTACATCATCACAACCAAGCATGCAAACATCAATTTCAATTGTTATTCTAACACATATATATAATGTATGTCTAGATTAACTGATAAATGATAATATTTCGCATTTATACGGTCCATAAGATGATCTGTACGCATGCATTACATCATAAACACATTTATATATCTATACATGTAACGATTGTGATTTTATATTTAATTTTAAATATTTATTGAATTAAATAAATATTTTATGTGATTTATTTATTAAGTTAAATAAATAAATTATGTGATTTATGGAGTGATTTAATTAAGTGTATATATTAATTAAATGAGTGTGCAATATTTAATTTAATTAATGTATATTAATTTTATATTATAGTTCTAATTTAATTGAGATAATTAAATTAGATGAGATATGTGATGAAGTGCTACATGGATTATAATTAGCGAGTAATTATAATTAGGTGACAATTTTATGTGATTTATTGATGTTAGATTTTAATTAATTAAATTAGATGATTAATTTTTAATTAATTAAAATGTGACATTAAAGTATGTGTCAAATAATTTATTAAAATAAAGAAAAGGATTTTTAAATTTACTTTAACCAAACAAGGCCCTTATAATTGTTTTAAACCTATTTCTACCAAACGGGGCCCTAACTATCAAAAAGCTATTTAAATAAACTGTTTACCAAACATGGCCTTAGCATTAATAATCTGTTTTAAAAATAACCTTGTTTTTCCAAACAAGGCATTGTGGCTTTTTGAAATTTGTAACTGACATTATACTTAATATATTTGTCAGTTATATTATATAATTAAGCCTATATATATTACTATGTATTATATTATACGTTAGTCTAAACTACGTTAGAAAGAATATCAGTGTAAGAGAGAAAAGAAAGAACAGAGGAAGAGTTAGAGAAGAGAGAAGAAGAAGAAAAGGAAGAGCTTAAGCATCATCATCTTCTTCATTAACGATTAGCAAAAAGGTTATAATCTATAATTTTACTCTTACAATTATAGAACTCAATTCATATGTTTCATGTATTTTATTCTCTGTCAAAAGTTGAGTTTTCATGGAAGTTATGAAATCATGAATTTTATATGTATGTATTGTATCCATGTGTTGATTGTGGTAATTGTATGACATAAGAGGATTTTCAGGAATTAAATTACTGTTAAAACAAGTTTCATGGAAAAAGTTTTGTTTATATTATTTTATGTATATTGATTGGTTTTAGAATGGAAAATTTAGGAATTTGTATGTGTTAGTATGTCTAATTAGAATTGGTTATGATGTTATATTCAATTATGAAGAGATTTCATGTGTTATAAGTTGAATTACTTGAGAAATTCTATTACAGTAGATTATTTTATGGAAAAATATGAGTTTTCATGAAAATGGCCAAATTGGATTTTTAAAACTATTGATTCTCGTTGTTTAAATGAGTTTATGTTTTGAGTGCATGTTAGATATATGTATTACAGCGTATATATGATTTACAGTGTCTATGTTACTGTATTTTTGGCTTGTATGGGCTGTCCGGTAAAGCAGGGAGCCGTGGCTGTCTGCGTCTGGTCGAGCTGCTGCGCAGCTGCGCCGGCAGCAAGGCCAGGAGCAGCGCAGCTGCGCCGCTTGCTTTTACCTGAGCCTTTACCTGCGCAGCTGCGCCGGGTTTAAGGCAGCTGGCTGCGCAGCTGCACCGGGTTCGGTGCAGTAGCAGTGTGTTTTAAACAATTGTGCAGATTATTTTCATGCCTAAGTTACATTATTGCTAAGATAATGAGCATATATCTAGCTTCTATAACATGTGTTAACACGAAGTTGTTAATTTCATAATTTGGAAAATAAAAGAAATTTTGAAAACCTAATATGGTATTTAAAACTATAATTGTTTAATAAGTTACTTAATTATAATTTTATTAATTATAATTAAGAGTAAATGTGTAATTTAAATTATAAATTTTGTGAAATTATAAGGTATAGAAGTTTAATTATTTTAATTTAAATTATAATTTATGTAATTATAATTTAATAAATGCATGTTTAATTGTGAATTTTTAATTGATAATTACATAATTAATTATAACTTGTGTAATTATAATGCATGTTATAGTTTAATTAATTATTGATTATAATTGATAAATACATGATTAATTATAAATTGTGTAATTATAAATGCATGAATGTGGTTTAATTGATTTTAAATTATAAATTATTTATAATTTAAAAGGTAATGATAATTTAAGTAATTATAATTTGATTAAGTGTTTGAATTATAATTGTTTAATTATAATTGAGTTAAATACATAATTAATTTAATTATGTGAATATGTAGGTGATGTAATTAACTATGTGATGGTTGATTATTATTACTATTTAATCAGAATGTGAGTTAACCATGAGGGTTAACCACTTATGTGAATTAGTTACGTGTTAACTAATTTAGGTTATTGTGATTGAATATATATGTGTAGGAAGTATTAAAGTACGTGAATTGTGTTAAGTAGCTTGCGCTTGAGGCAAGTCTTCTAAACCCTAAACTCGTTAATTTTACGCAAGTCTTCTAAACCCTAAACTCGTTAATTTTATATGATCTCTTGAATTCATATATTCATTGTTGAGAATGTCCTTTCCATTTCAGTATTGGACAATTGTTTATTTAATTGAAATGGTCTTAACTTATTATTCAAGTAAGATCCAATTATTATTTTAAATGCTTTAGGTTTACTTCTAAAGTATATGTTAATTCATAATTCTTTTATTTTGAATTATTGGAAGTCGATTCAACTAATCCTTAGTTGATGAACGTGAATTCTAAATTACCCTTTTAAGCTTATCCAAACCAAACTTTCTTTGGTGCGGACTTGAATCAAATTACTGAGTTGAACAACCCTATTTACTAGGGGAGGTTACTACGCATAGCGTTAAGATGGTTGTGCACAATACATGGTACAAAGGGCTGATCCCCCTAAGTACGAGTTAAGGTCCATAGTCGTATTGACTGTTAAAGGTTTAAATAGAAATATTTATAACCTAGGACAAGAGTTCAAAGGTCTTATGACCCTTAGATAAATTCTATATCCAAATTTTAATATTGATAAAGAATTATTATTCAATTCTTTATTATTGAAGCAAGCTAAGTTGTTCAGATTTTCTTAAAGATATTCTTTCATGTCTATATTATTGTTAAACTCCAGTGAGCTGTGGTTTGCTCACTCTTGCATTAAATAAAAATTTCAGTTAAGGTTGATAACGCTGATGCTCCAGTCTACAAGTAAGGGCAAGTGAAAGCAAAGCAAGTCAAGACTTGTTTTTTTTTTATTTAATTGAGAATGATTGTAATAATTGAATGTTATGTTTTATTTTCGCACTTATTATATTCATGTCAAGGTTAGAGTAACCCTGGGATTGATTTTGAGAAAGTTGTAACCCTTGTTTTAAGGGAGATTTAGTTATTTTAATTTAAGATTGTAGTTTATTTTGCATTATTCATTGGGTAGATATATGTTATATTAGAAAGTGAACACCAAATCATGTGAAAACGAAGTACCCGAATTTGGGGGTGTCACAATACATGCATACATGTTGGATATATTTCCTTTAAGAAAGGAAACACGCATTTTTACCAAGGAAAACAAGAAAGAACGGAGTTTAGACGTTACCCGTAGTCCGAAGAAGGAATGTACGGTGACGGATTGCTCCAAATCAAGTCGAAATCAAGTAGAAATAAAGAAGAACTTAGTTTTTTAGAGAGAAATGACAAGAAACCCAAATGGAATGGGTGAAAATGAGGCCTCCCGAGGGTTTAAGCTCGATCACGGGTAGCCTTGACCATGGTTGCTCTAGCCACTACCATTTATGTGGCTACCTTAAGTGGGTCCCGTGACATTTTGTTTTGTAACACGGTGCACAAAACGTGTTCTTTTGGGTTTAGAATGGCCACATTAGGAAAAATGATGCCTTTCTGGGACAGTTTGAAACCTCAAAAACCCTAAAAAAATCCTTCGAAACAGCAGAAGTTCGGCGAAGATCAGACAACCAGACGTTGAACGCCGAAAAACCAGAAAATTAGTCGGCTTGACCCCGACGATGAAATCCACTGACAACGAATCAGTGAAGGCATCGGCTTGACCTTGACAATGTAATCCACCAACAATGAATCAGTAAAGGCATCGGCAAATCCCTGATAGTGTAATCCGTTGGCTACAACCCTACGTAGATCGGCAAATCCCCGATGAATGTAATTCGTTGGCTACAACCCTACGCAGATCGGTAAATCCCAGATGAATGTAATCCGTTGGCTACAAACCAGTGCAGGTTGATAAATCCCCGATGATGTAATCCGTTGGCTACAACCCTACGCAGGTCGGCAAATCCCTGATGATGTAATCCGTTGGCTACAACCCTACGCAGATCGGCAAATCCCCGATGAATGTAATCCGTTGGCTACAAACCAGTGAAGGTAGGCAAATCCCCGATGGTGTAATCCGTTGGCTACAACCCTACGCAGGTCGGCAAATCCCCGATGAATGTAATCCGTTGGCTACAAACCAGTGAATGTCGGCAAATCCCCGATGGTGTAATTCGTTTGCTACAACCCTACGTAGGTCGGCAAATCCCCGATGATGTAATCCGTTGGCTACAACCCTACGCAGATCGGCAAATCCCCGATGAATATAATCCGTTGGCTACAACCCTACGCAGATCGACAAATCCCCGAAGGTGTAATCCGCTGGCTACAACCTTACATAGATCGGCAAATCCCCGATGATGTAATCCGTTGGCCACAACCCAATGAAGGAATCAGCTCAACCCTGATAATGAATCTGTTGGCTATAAACCATTGAAGGCATCGACATGACCCTGATGGTGCAATCCGTTGATTAAAATTCAACGCAGGTCGACTCAACCCCGATAAAGTAATCCTTAACGTCCCCGGCCGGGGAAGTAACCCTTTTATACATCTCACACATCATTTCATCGATTATACATGATATTGCATCATCAGATATACCTTGTCATGCATTCTTCGTGTCTACTAAATCTTTTTCGTGTTCATTCCATTACATTGCATAAACATGACAAAGAGGTGCATCTGTAGACACTCAAAATTTTGCTTTTGTCGTACTAACCCTGCAGGAGGGTAAAAGCGTTATTTTACTTCAGAGACAACCCCGAAGTAGGGCAAAAGATCTCGATAATCTCGGAGACAACCCTGAGAATGGTGAAGAGGACCAATGGAGTCTGAACATACCGCAACCCGATCGAAGATCGACGAGCTGAGATAGTGATCATCGAAAACCACCTCAGCAAACCTCGAATGACGTACCATCGAGAGATAAGCCTGCGGACTGATATCTGGACATGGAAGGTATCTTGGCTACGAGTATCAACTTCCCAAATCCTAATTCAATCAGACTCGATCTTATCTCACTACGTTCGTCAAAGACGGTCCGAAAGATCAAACCGCGGACGTCAGCTTCTGCCGAATCAAAACCGAAGGAGCAATAGCCAAGCCGGGGGGTCCCACTTAGGTAGCCTTGACCATGTATACGGCTGGCCGCATACATGTATGTGGCTACCCGGGACAGATTATAAACCCCCATCTTAGTTCATTTAGAAGAGAGAGAGATACATGTTTAGAGAGAGAGAGTTTTTAGAGAGAAAGAGGCTCGAGTGGATCTCTTCTTCACATATTTGTAGCTCAATCATCCCACTTAATACATACTTGAAGCCGTCTTAGTGTTCTTACTTTATCTCGGGAGTTAAAACGCTTGTTCACGCGTCCCCCAAGGTGACATAACGCATTTTTAGCTTCAATTTCTTTGTAAACTATGTTCAAATGATAGATTAATGAAGTATCTTGTTTAAATCTAGCTATACTTGTTGTATTTTAAGCATATCGTGTAATAGTTGGTAGTTTTTACATTTTTACCTGTTATTTTGTGCTTGATACGTTGTATATAGTCTTCGGAAGCTAGATATACCTCAATCTAAGCCTAATCTAGCTCCCGAGAGGTTATTAAGCATGAAGCTTTAACCCGGGAGCTATAACAGCTTAGATCCGTGGTATATCTATAGATTTATCATTTTTGAATCGTCCTGGTTAACCCGTATAGCCCTAAATCTATATTTAGAGGTAAATGGGGGGCCGAATCGGCGTGAACGGTGATTTCGAGCGATGAAATCACTTAGTATCAAAGCTGTGGACGTTATGTATACGTAATATTGTATAAATCATGTGAGCCTAGGAATCCCGGTGTCGAGATCCCCGAATGGATCCGACTTGATTACCACGATAGACCGGTTTTTACATTGTAAATGCTTTAAATACCGTAAATATCGATGTACATATAATATTTGGATCTTTAAAATGAACTTGAGAGGTTAGTCTCGAGAGCTCAGATTCAAGATCTCGTGATAGTAAAAACTTTCATTACGGGAGCTCGGTTCAGCGAGATGGCTTTGAAGCCCGTTGATGATCCGAACTTTCTTAACGCTTTAGCATATATATCATCAAAATGATTTCTCAAAGAAAAAACCACTAAGTGCTTTTGATGAAATAAAGCGATTCAAGGTAGATCACGTAATTAACGTAAAAAATAAAAGAAAGTATCGAAGTCCTCGATTCCTAGTCGGGCAAAGGATTTGAAAACCTTACTTTCTAAAACCTCATTTCAATTCAGATATCTTGCTAAAAATGAACTTTTGATTAAATCAAATCCTTCGTACCTAGGGGCAAAAGAGGTACAGCACTACTTTTAAGTCACCAAAAAGACTTAGAAACCTGCTAATAAAGCTTTCGAAATCAAACACACACACACACACACACACTTTTTGCATTAAAAAATCAATAAGATGCAATAGCGTGCTTGCACGGGAGTCGGGGGTGCCTAACACCTTCCCCCCGCTTAACCTAGCCTCCGGATTCCACAAATCTCGGGTTTCAAGACCAAATCAAAAAGTCACGCATTGGACCATCTTGCGAAAAACTATTAAAACCCAGATGAGTTGGTACATCCATTTCCAAAATACCAACTGGTGACTCTGTCTCAATCGGTCCAATGAATAAAATCAATCTTTCAAAATCATCGACACATATGTCGGTACCGGTTTCCTACGAAATTCACCCTTTAAAACGGAACCCCAAAGACAAAGCGAAAGAGAAAGGGAAAAGAATAAAATAAGAAAATTGGGGCATTCCTCTCTCGTCCCATGGACAAGAGATGAGGGCAAACAACTCTAAAAGAGAAAAAAGGGACCTCCTCCTTCAACAAAAGGGAGACCAAGGACTTGATTTTCCGCCCAGCGTTAACAGAGAATTGCAACTTTTTGTGTAAAGTTGTGGTAATTTCAACTTTTTGTGTAAGATTGTGTTGTTTATCCCGATATTTATTATAAAAAAAAAGGGATAGTGACTAATTATAACAGTAGGTGTTAAGTACTAAAAGTATTATGTGCTATTTGAATAAATATGCGATTTTATGAGAAATTTGTGTTAAATTCTTATGTTACTAATAAGAATTTGTGTAGAGAAAAAGGATTAATGTAAGATTTTCATTTAAATCAGATAATGCCGCCTAGACGACAGAATTAAAATCAAAGAGAAGAGCAATAAGTGAATAATGAAGGAGGTCAAGCAGACCCGATGCCGAATTTTATGGATATGTTAGCCCACGCTATGCAACATAGGGCGCCAGCATCAAGAGCAAGAGCAAGAGAACAGCTAGCTAATAGATTGGCAAACTTTAAAGATTTTAAAGTGGTAGGACCCCCAGAATTTAAGGGAACTACAGATCCTATGGAAGCCCAAACTTGGGTAAAGGAGATAGAGAAAGCATTTATTATTGCGAGAGTGGCAGAAGAGCAAAAGACAGCTTTTGCCACCTATTTGATGAAGGGAGAAGCCAATTACTGGTGGGAAACCAATCATACTAGAGCTGGGACAGCTGTAGTGACTTGGACAAGGTTTAAAGAGTTGTTCTTTGAGAACTAGTTTTTCGCCGAGTATACAAGCCAGGATGGAAGTCAAGTTTCTAGAACTAAAGAAAGAGAATATGTCGGTATCAAAATATGCTGCTAAGTTCAATGAGTTAGCAAGATTTGCACCTCATCAGGTGGACACGGAGGTAAGAAAGGCGAGAAGATTTGAGAATGAATTGAAGCCAGGGATATTCAACAAGGTAGCTGTATTGCAGATTAATACGTTTGCGACTTTGTTGGAGAAAGCGATAATTGCTGAAGGGGGAAGCGAAGCTGCATCCCGATATCATTAGGAGAAGAAGAAGAAAATAAATGAAGGAGGTAGTAGTGGTGGTAGTAATTCAAACAAGCAGAAATGGACTGAGAATACCCAATCGGGTAATAAGTCAGAAGAGAATAGGAAGGGAGGTGAGCCTTGTGCTACTTGTAGGAAGAATCATCTAGGAATTTGTCTGAAAAGGAAGGGAGTTTGTTATAACTGTGGTCAAGAGGGACACATGTCACCCAATTGTCCCAGTTCAAAGAAAATACAAGGTTGTTTTGCGTGTGGATCGACAGATCATCTGGTTCAGAATTATCCGAAGAAGAATGTGGAGAATAGAAGTACCAACAAGGGACCCGGTGGCGGAACCCTGATGATTAGAGGATCTTCACAACCAGGAAGACCAACGGCCCGTACATTAAATATGACAGTGCAAGATGCAGTAGCTGCCCAGGAGGTGGTGACAGGTAATGATTTAGTTAAGTAAATAAATTACGCGATAAATATTGGGTAGATTTAGCTGTGAATTATTTTCTTTTACAGATCCCAAGTCACAGGTTAGTACATAAGACACGAATTAATATTGTGTTGATAAGAATAAATTGATGATACAACTTTAAAAGAATGTAGAGAATAAGAAAGCGGTGATTTCGAGGACGGAATTCTTATAAGGATGGGAGAATGTAAGGACCGAGAATTTCACATTATCATATCTGTAATTTTTTTACGAATAAAATTTTATTTTGAAAGAGTAATGTAAGTTATGTAAGAAATTAACATAGCTTGAATGTTAACCTTGAATGGTAAATTAAAAAGATTTATAATCTTTAAGTAATGAATTAGTGATATAGATTATGTGAAGTGATTATATGATTATGTGAATATTTAAATATAACAAGAATTTATCAATAATGATAAATGTATTGTGGATTATGTTTGCGACTAAATAAATATATATTATTTAATTTGTATATGTTTATTTAGCATAAAAAAGAGTTAAGCATAAAGTTGTGTAACCTAATACATATATTAGGTATAATAATTAAATAACTTAATGGGTTAAAATATAAGAGAATGATAGTATTTAAAAATATATATACTAACCCTAATAGATTTATTTTATATATCTTAAATAATTAATTTTATAACCTAAGTAAAGCAAGTCTAATTGGGTTATGAAATTAAAGATATTTGAGTAAGGAATTAGCTTGCTAAGGTGTGTAATGGAAACCCTAACTAAATGATTAGGGTAAGATAAAAAAAAATTAAAAGTGTGGGACTAAGTTAATATTATGGCACAAGGAATTAAATAAAAAGCCCAATTATTTTATTAAGCATTGGACTTGTAGCTAATTGATTTAATATCAATTAAGTTGTTAAGCTAGCCCAATATTATATGAAAAGGGCAAGTATACTAGTGGCCCAATTAATTAGAGAAGGAGGCCCAAGTGTAGTTTAATTAGTAGCTAAAAGAAATTAATTTGCAAGCCCAACATATTAAATGAGTAGCCCAATCTTTTTGCTAGTGGAAGAGAGGCATGTTGGACATTTAATATACTAATTAAGGCATTAAAATAAAACAAAATTTGGGCAAAAGTGGCACATGGCCGGTCATATGGAAGGAAGGAGGGGAGAGATAATGTAATCATTAAATTTTACTAACTCTCACCAACCACACTTATGTGTCATGCTTTGGAGTTCACTAACACATTTCACCAAACTTTCAAGAAACATTTTACTAAGTCTACAAGCAACTTAAACATGATAAGGAGAGAGAGAGATATTGGGAGATGTAATAGATATACTAAATATATCTACACCAATTTACTAACACCAAATTCCTTTCTCTCACATCTTTCATTTCATTTATTTTCTCTTTCCTCATAACTTAGCAAAACAAAAGCTAAACCAAGAAAGAGAGAGATAGAGGGCTTCGGCCATAGAGAGAGAAGAAAGAGAGAAAATTTTGTTGTGTATTCTAAGTTCTTTAACTAAAACTTGGGAAGAAGAAGGAAGAACAAGCTAAGGTATAAAAGGTTTCTATATAATATAGTTTAATTTCTTTTCGTTTGTTTTAATTTTTGAAGTTATGATCTTGAGATCTAAAACTCTATATCTACATGCTTATAAGTCTATTATGTTTAGATCTATCACTTTTGAGTGTCAAAAGTTAGATCTAAAATAAGAAAATAAAAACTAGAAACCCTTGTTTGTATTTCTTGGCATTGATTATGTTTTGTTAGGGTTTTGGTAAAGTTTTAATGAAATAGATGATGGGTCATGGTAGATCCTTGATATTAAGGAGTACTAGTATATATTATGTTATTTTATGAGGTTATATGTGTGATTAATATGAGAGATCAAGAAAGTTTTCTTAGAAATCACAAAGGTTAAGAAATCAAATTTTTGAGAAAACGGAACATGAAATTAAAACAAGCATATCTCTCAATATATTTTTGAATTTTTGAGTGTGGTCAATTTCTAGAGTTAGATATACAAGTCTTCTAACTTTTCCATGTGGAATCACGTAAAAAGGAGTTGTATATTTTCGTGTGGACTGATTTTAGCAAAGTAGGAAAAATCTAAAAAATGACAAAAGTAGGCTGTCTGGATTTTTGAAGGGCAGTTTTGTCCACTTAATTAATGTAATAAACTCAAATCTTTTGGGACAAGAAAATATATGTTATAAAGTAGCTTGTGTCCAAAAATGAGCTCATTCTGACTTAAAATGAGCAAGTTATTACTATTTTAATATTTAGGTTTTTCCGACGAAAAATGCTATAACCGGAGTTGTATAACTCCAATGGCCACGAAATTTAAACTGGAGACTCACGTTAACATGTGTAAGATCCTGCCAAGAGTTGAGAATTTCTGGAGTTAAGCGTGAGATAGCTATTTTCTTAAGAAATTAACTAAAAATAGATTTTTGGAAAATACTTAAGGAAGCTGAAAAATTCCAAAAAAAATATTTTTGTGTATAAAATACATGTATTTATGTGTGGATAAAAGATAAAAAAAAATTAATAAGATGATTTGGTTCAAAAGGAGGAATCCAGCTTGCTGGATTGCAATCTAGTTTGCTGGATTGGCCACCAAGTTGTTGGATTAGGTATTCAGCTTACTTAATTGTAAAGGACTTATAAATTGAAAGACTAAGTGTTAATTCACAAATTGTATGATATATTAGTGTTAAGTTTAAGGTAGTATAGTTGTACTCTTTAATGATTGATTATGTGATTACATGCGATGAGTAAGATATGTGATGCTAATTAAGAGATCGATCTTATTAATGATAGGTCTTACAAAAGAAGTTACCTTAAATTGCGTAGCAGTAGTCAACGAATCAGGAAAGTTTTCTTAACTTAATCTCGAGTTATTACTTTTCAAATATAGTGGTGGTTAATTATTGCTAATTATACCACGTCTGAGCATTATTGTTGATTATTCGCAGTTAGTGTATGTTTATTTATTCAAATTGAATTATTAATTTTGAGAATATGCTTGGGAAATAACTGTTGTTGGTTATTCACATCCATAGAAGTTATTATTGATTGCAAATAGTAAAGTTAATTTATGTCTATTATTGAATCGTGTTGAGATATGCCATAGCTAATTGTTTTGGCTGGACGAACATTTGTTCAAACTTGATATGTTCGAGAAGAGAACTCAATTATTATTGACAGGTCAATGCCAATTATTCCGGCTAGATCGAGAAAGCGATTAGATATTGAAATCATTGTATTTCGTGGTTGTGATTCGAATTCTGGTTATAAAACTGAGAAGAACAACCTTTTATATAAAAAGGGGCTTTGTGGTTGTATATTCGGTCGTTGCGCGTGTGTAAGTATTATGCATAATATGGGGTATAATGAAGCTAATCACTTTATATACTTGCAGAGGGATATGATTTAATCTTTATGGTTATCTGATACACTTGGGTACTTCAAAGTAAAACCTTTGATAGTTACTCGAGAAGTTCAAGATCCTGTGGGGTCGTTCAGCTTAAAAAAATCTAGATAATATTCCACTTTGTTAGAATTGATTCTTGTTATTCAATTGAGAAATTTTGAAAGCGTTTTACTCTTTCACTATCGAATTATTGTTTTGCATAAAGTACGAGAAAGTCTTGTTGTTGATTAACGCTTTATTCAGCTAATTCAAAGTCCTTTGAACTTTGGTGATATTTTATCGAATTGATAGTCTTATATTCTTAATTCTTATACTTTATTGTATGATTTAACTTGTGGAGCAAATTTGTTACTCACCCTTGCTTAAATATAATATTTCAGCTAGGAACGAGGTAGCCGGAGGGGCAGAGAAAGACAAAGGCAAAGGTGTATTGCTGGAGTAGTTATAATGAACATATTTATTATGTTGTTTTGTATAACCCTTTTTGTATATCTAAGGGTATATTTGTTATGTTAAGGTTAGAAAACCTAGGACAATATATTATAAATATCAGTTAATGATATGTATATTTCTATTCATAAATAAATGGGTAGTTAGATGATATTCAAATGTTGGATCGTGAGCACCAAACTCGGGGGTCAGGTAACCCGGATTTGGGGGCGTCACATCTTTAATTTACAATTGCCTCTTAATTTTCTCTCTTTTCTCTTTACTTTTCTCTCTGAAGGTCTCTGATATGAATATATGAAGAGACTGATATAGATATAATAAATGTATAGTATAATACGTATAGAAAATTAACTGATGTTTAGTGGGTCGTCAGTTAATTCCCATTATGAATTAACTACTCCCACTCACTAAGGCCTTGTTTGGTTAGTATACAAAAGATTCCTTCCCATTTATTTTGATTAAAATGTTTATTATATAGTTAATTTGTCACACTTTAATTAATCAAATAATCTTATTTAAATATAATATAATAATCCACATTAAGTCACATTATCACATAATTAAAATTTTTATTTATTAATTATGTCATATCCTTAAATCTCTAATTAATTATTAAATTAATTAGAATAATATTATGCTTATTAAATAATTTATTTAATCAAATAAACTCAATTAAATGCATACTTTGAATTATAAGATTCTCCACATTAATTTAATCAATGTAACACATATAATTAAATTATTCTACCATAATTCCATTACATAATTATTTAACTCAATAATTACAACATCGATAACTCAATAAATAAATCATCAAAATATTTATTTAATTTAATAAATATTTAAATTAAATTATAAAATTCTAGTTCGTCACATTCAATGAACTAGCAAGGTTTGCTCCACACCAAGTGGACACAGAGTTGAGGAAAGCGAGACGATTTGAGCAGTGATTGAAACCCTGGCTCTTTAGTCGGATATCGGTATTCCAAAGTGTTACCTTTGGAGCCGTGTTAGAGAAGGTGATTACAGCCGATAGTGATAGTAAGGCGTTGACCCAATACCACAAGAATAAAAAGAATAAGGGTAAGACTGACGTATCAGTCCAAATTGAGGGAGCCAGTGGGAGTGGCCAGAAGTGGAAGGGTTTTAACTTTGGAAATACCGGAGTAAAGCAAGAGTATCCGAAGAAAAGGATGGAGGCATGCAAGACTTGCGGTAAGACTCTTCTTGGAGTTTGCCTCAAGGGCAAGGCAGCGTGTTACAACTGTGGACAGAAGGGGCACATTTTGCCTAACTGTCCCACTCCTAAGAAAGAATCATGGGTGCTTCGTGTGATCTACGGACCACATGGCACATAACTATCCAAAGAAGGGGTCGAACAGTGGGAAAGGAGCTAGTGGTGGAAAGCTAGCGATTGGTGGCGTAGTACCACAAGGTAGACCGACTGCACACACTTTTAATATGACAGTCCAGGATGCGGTTGCATCAAGCGATGTCGTATCAGGTATTATCCCGATCAACTGAAAGTAGTATGCATACAAGCCAATCATGTATGATGATAAAGCATATACTTTGGAGACAATCTTATTTATTTATTAATAAAAATATTCATTTATTAAAGCCATTTAATTATCTACATGATGTTGTTTTTATAATATGTAAATAACCCATAGTTTTAAGCAATGCTTTTAGAATCATGATGTTAATCATGCTAATGAGATTTAAATTCTTATAAAGCTTAAAACTAAAATAGTTCCCAATCGTGGGATTACTAAAAAGGGGATTAGTAAATCCGAATAGATTGGTACATATGTTGCTTGCTCATTGGATGAGGATGACTGATCTCATGGTCATTTGTGTGGAGACACTAAAGCAAGTATGTCGGTGCTTGTTGGAGAATAAGTTTACTGAACGTGACTCGCTATGGAATACCTAATGGAGTTTTACTCGCCTGTCAATAGAAATTACTAATGTGATAGTAGTACAAGTGATCCTTGGACTTGAGATCATCATAGTATCTTGTATGTAACAAATTATACTTTGACTTATTCCTTAAGGCCTTTTAAGGCATATATAGGGTATGCTTGGGTATAATGAGTTGCATATGGAGATAATGTATGGTCAATAAAGAATCTACCACCACTAGTAAAAGAGAAGATATGTCCTATGTGATTCATTAAATGACAACCCAGGAATCCTTGGCCAAGGTAGAATGAAATTAGAAAGAGGTTTCTAATTTGCATTATTTGGAGTTGTGCATTTTCTAATCGAAATACATATGATTAAATAAATTAAGACTTGACAGTAAATTTATGTCTTATATTTAATTGGGACATTGTATGGTGGAAGGATTGAATTTTACGGTAACTCTTAAGTCACAGTTTCTTTTATGATTAATGTTGAAATCTTTATTATCTGAAAAGTCGTTGATCGCTAGGGAGGCTTATCCCTATTGTAGAAAAAATATTATTTATTTAAATAGATTATTAGTTTAATTTATTTATTTAAATAAGATTAGAATTGTTCTAATTGATTTATTCACAACCGGTTTATTATGGAGAACCTAAAGGGTCACACCATAAAAGAAAAAATAATTATTTAAGAAGGTAATGGCATAATCTTAATAATGCATCAAGTGTAATTAATTTAATCTATGGTGATAGAATAAATTAAATAGCTTAATATTTATTATTTAATATTTTGAAAATATTAAATATAAATTAATAAGAGGAGTCTTATTAATATTATTACAATTATTATTATTTTAATTTCTAAAAGAGTTTAATAATTAATTTAATATTAGTACTCTCATTTATTCCTAATAAGATTAGGAGACAAATTAATTAAATGAATTTAATTAATTATTCCCAATGTGGTGGGAAGCCTAAATTAATTAAAGGAGTTTAATTAATTAAAAGAAAACACATGTCTAATAGGATTAGAAGGGTTGACCAATATCTATATAAGATGAGTCTTATAATAGATATCAGTTGATGCAATTCCAATTATTGGAGAGTACTCATTTTCTATAGAGGATAGAAAACTAAGGTTTAGCCAAACACCCTCCTTCTTGATAATTCCTCTTCCTTGGTGGATTACCTCTAGAGGCCAAACACTTGGGTGGCTAACGTTGATCAAAGGAAGGAATCTAACCCGGAAATTCAAGGAGATCACGAAGAACAAGGAGTTGAACTAGTACATGTGGAAGCTTCGTTCTACAAGGGTATGATTCCATAACTTCTTATTTATCGTTTTAAATTAATAATTTGCATAAAGGATGATCCGGGTAATGGTTTTGTAGAATTTTTTAAAACTCTGATATACCATGCTTCCGCTAATTTTTGCAATTTGATTGCGTCACGATTTCGTACAAACCCAACAGTTGTATCAGAGCCAAACTTTTATGCAATTATTAATTATTTTATGATTCTATATATGTATGGGTATGTATTTAGAATAATTTATTGGGCATAATTAATTGTATAAAATTATTTTTTTATAGAAGAAAAAAAAATAACGGGAAGAATTTTATTTTTTTTCGCTGCTGGCCGAAATTTCGTTAGCTTTGGGCTTTAATTGTTAAGTGACGTATTCCTTTTATTTTGAGTCCCACGAATGTTATAAAACTAATGGCCTGAATCATCTTTGCATGATCAGATTGTATATATATATATATATATATATATATATATATATATATATATATATATATTATTTTTAATAATTTTATAATTAAAATAAAGAGTTTATTTTAATCTTGAAATTGGATTTCATGCAATTTAAAATTGCCCATTAAATGATACTCATATATATATATAGAATGTTTTAATTCATAAGATGAATATTTATTTATTGATATATATGGTGATATGTATGATAATAAATAGGAATTGATTATGGACTATTTGACCAATGTGATTGGATTTTATTTTAGTTGAATGCTTGAATGAATGAATTTTATTAAATGGGGTCTGCGTACCTCGTCTTCTCTAGTTTTTTCTTGATGTAAAATTCTATCTCCCTCCTATATACTTTCCCTTGACTGCTGATCAAGGTTTCTATTTTAATTAAATAGTTTAATGTAATAGAAAGAATTAGAATTATCTTGAGGGAATTGGAGAGCAATGAGCAAGGAGCGCGTGAAGACCCGTTTGTATGGAGCCCGGGTTTAAATGTAATAGTTACGTTTAAATTTAAATTCTTGCACTTTTAGGTTTGACCTTTTGGTTCACTTGGTGGCTCTAGTGAACCAAACTAGAATAAAAGTCCATAATCAATCCGGGTAGAATATAATATTCTATATAGCATGCTAAATATTATATATATATTATATTTTATGCAAACATGCTTCGCATGTTTAATAAAATGACATGTATTTTATATATATATATATATATATATATATATATGTGTGTGTGTGTGTGTGTGTCGCCTTCTAGCATGATTAATTGATAGAATATTAAATATTTAATATGAGTTTGTTGTGCTATCCACAAGGCGAGTATTGAGTATTTAAGATGTTAATTAATCACATTTGATGCTTATCAAGAAAACTGAACGATCTAGTCTTGTTGTGTTATCCACAAGGACGAACATTTTTCTTTTTTGAATTTATGGAAGTGCTAGGCTGGACTTAACTTAAATCATTTTAGTTCGGATATGCACAACTTGACCATTATGATTTAAGAGGCAAAATAAAAGGAATTACATAGTGATGTAATTGACAAGAGTTGTCTACCTATTTATTTGTATATCGCTTGTTGTGCTATCCACAAGGTTATATACATTTGAAATGAGATCCTTATTCTCACTAGCAAATCTTTAATTAGATGTTGCCGAACTATATAAGTGAGGGTAATATAGTTTGATAAAAATAGTGGGAGATACCAATTCAAAATAAAAACCTAAATTTATTTTGGTATGCAAAATTAATAAAATGAATGTTTGCTAGAAATGTTATTTTTCACATGCAGAATTTTAAAAATGTCTAAATCACTAATCTCACTACGAAGCATACTTGATGCAAATAAGCTTACCAGGCCAAATTATGAGGATTGGCTAAGAAATCTGAGAATTGTTCTCACTGCTGAAAAAATTTGTTATGTCCTAAATTCAACTGTCCCTGAATCTGTTTCAAAAACAGCCTCTGAGGAAGAGATTGCCACTTTTAATAAGTGGCAAGATGATGCATCTATGGCTCAATGCATCATGCTCGCATCTATGAACAACAAGCTTTAGCATCAGCACGAAAAACTGGATGCTCCTGCTATGCTGCTTCACCTCAAGGAGTTGTATGGTGAACAGAGTAGGACTGCTAGATATGAGATATCTAAGGAGCTCTTCCGATCTCGGATGACCGAGGGTACTGCCGTCGAGACTCATGTCCTGAAGGTGATCAATTTGATTGAACGCCTTGGACAGCTTGGGTTCGTCATGGATGGGGAGTTGAGTCAAGACTTGGTCTTGCAGTCACTCCCTGAGACCTTTTCGCAGTTTGTGGTTAATTTTCACATGAATAAGCTAGATGTCAGCTTGCCTAAGCTGCTTAACATGCTAAAAACTGCAGAAAGTCACTTCCCATCCAAGAAGAACCATGTCGTGTTGGTGGATTCTTCCAATAAAAGGAAGAGGCCCAAGGTATCTTCTAAAAAGAAGAAATCCAAGAAGGCTAAGGGAAAGGGGAAAGAAAAGGAACAAAAGAAACCTGAACCAGCTAAAGGAATGTGCTTTCATTGCAACGAGCTGGGACATTGGAAAAAGAACTGCAAGAAGTATCTAGCAGACAAGAAGCTTGGAGAAGCTTCGACTTCCAATCAAGGTTTGTTTATGATTGAAATTAATTTTTTTGAAAGTCATAATTCTACTTGGGTATTGGATACCGGCTGTGTTTCTCACATATGTAATACTGTGCATGGGCTGGTCAGAAGTAGAAAGCTGAACAATGATGAGGTGATCCTACGAGTGGAGAATGGAGCAAAGGTTGTTGCATTAGCTGTAGGAACTTATTATTTAGCAATGCCTTCGGGCAAGTCCATTTATCTTAATAATTGTTATTATGTTCCGAATATTATTAAAAATATTATTTCAATTTCTGTATTGGATATAGAAGGATTTAAAGTTGTTATAAAGAACAATAGTTGTTCTATTTATAAAGACGATGTTCTATATGGTATTGGAAATTTGCGAAATGGACTTTATATACTTGACTTCCAAGAAAATATATTTCAAATTGAACAAACTAAGAAAAGGAAAAGAGATGATATTAATTATACCTATATGTGGCACTGTAGACTCGGTCATATCAGTGAAACAAGATTACCCAAGTTGCATAAGGATGGGCTCCTAGAGCTATCCGATTATGAATCATATCCAACTTGTGAATCTTGTCTCATGGGTAAAATGACTAAATCTCCTTTTAGTGGAAAAGGAGAAGGAGTTACAGAGTTGTTGGCATTGATTCACACAGACGTTTGTGGACCTATGACAACAAGTGCGCGTGGAGGGTATTCTTATTTTATTACTTTCACTGATGATCACTCAAGATTTGGATATGTGTTTTTTATGAAATACAAATCAGAATCATTTGAAAAGTTCAAATAGTTCAGAAGTGAAGTAGAGAAACAAACGGGCAAGAGTATTAAGATACTTCGATCAGATCGAGGTGGAGAATACTTAAGCGGTGAGTTTCTCAATTGTCCCAAAGAAAATGGTATAATCTCACAATGGACTCCTCCAGGTACACCACAATTAAATGGAGTATCTGAAAGGAGAAATCTAACACTGTTGGACATGGTTCAATCCATGATGAGTTTTACCGACCTTCCAATTTCCATCTAGGGTTATGCTCTAGAAACGGCTGCATACCTACTTAACGAAGTACCTACCAAATCCGCCCCAAAGACTCCATATGAGATGTGAAAGGGGAGAAAACCAAATCTTAAGCATGTTAAGACTTGGGGTTGTCCAGCTCATGTCAAAAAGTTTGAACATGATAAGCTACAAACTAAATCCGACAAGTGTAGATTTGTGGGATACCCTAAAGAAACTATAGGGTATTATTTCTATCATCCAACTGATCAAAAGGTGTTTGTTGTGAAATATGCTGCCTTCTTGGAAAATGAGTTTATCCATGAAAGGGTCAGTGGGAGTAAGACATATCTTGAAGAAGTTCAAGAACCACAAATTACTATGGATCAGAGTCAGGTACCTGACCAAGTGGAAGAACCTACTGTATCACACCCTATTTGTAAATCTGGAAGAGTACCGAAGATACCTAAGAGGTATGGATTCGTCATAGAGGATGACGATAAGGTACACATCATAAATGATGATGATCCATTGAATTACGAACAGGCTATGAGTAATAAAGACTCAGAGAAATGGAAGATGACCATAAAATCTAAAATGGATTTTGAAGCTATGCTCAAGTCCATTTGGATTTTACTTGCGATTGCAATTTATTATTATTTTATCTGGCAAAATGGACTTGGAGACGCCCTTTCTCAAATATACATTATTAGAGGAGAATGTATATATGATACAACCAGATGGATTTGTTTCAATAGTTGAAGCAAATTATATATATGAGCTACAACAATCCATTTATGGATTGAAGCAACCTTCTCGTAGATGGAACATTCGTTTTGATGAGACAATCAAAGAGTTTGAATTTATCAAAAACGACGATGAACCATGTGTGTACAAGAAGGTTAGTGGGAGCGCAATTTCATTCCTTGTACTATATGTTGATGATATATTACTGATAGGGAATGACATTCCTATGCTACAATCGATTAAAATCTGGTTATCTAAACACTTCTCCATAAAGGACTTGGGAGAAACATCCTATATTCTGGAGAAGATCACTGTGAGACAGTGATAAACATCTTAGAGTACTTAACTGACACTAAGGATGTCATCATATCACTTGATGAGTCTGAATTAAACTAGAGTGCTAAACAGACTCAAGTTTTCAGACTGACCAACACGATAGCAAATCCACTTTAGGGTAAGTCGTTACCTTAAAAAATGGTGCAGTGAACTGGAAAGGTTCCAAACAACAAAAGGTTGTTGGTTTAGTGACAAAGACAAAGTATATAACTGTAAGTGAAGATGCAAGCTGATGTTTCGGATGAAAAGTTCATTACAGAACTAGGAATAGTTCCTAAGACTCATCTTGAATATAAACATGTGTTGCGGCACCTTGATTAAAGAAATCATTGAAAGAGGAGCATATAGACTCTCAAGATAACATTGCAGATCCATTTACTAAAGCTTTAACAGAACAGCAGTTTGATCGTCACTTAGAAAAGAATGGTATGAGATACCATGGTGATTGGCTTTAGTGCAAGTGTGAGATTAAAAGTAGTATGCATACAAGCCAATCATGTATGATGATAAAGCATATACTTTGGAGACAATCTTATTTATTTATTAATAAAAATATTTATGTATTAAAGCCATTTAATTATCTAATGATGTTGTTTTTATAATATGTAAATAACTCATAGTTTTAAGCAATGCTTTTAGAATCATGATGTTGATCATGCTAATGAGATTTAAATTCTTATAAAGCTTAAAACTAAAATAGTTTCCAATCGTGGGATTACTAAAAAGGGAATTAGTAAATCCGGATAGATTGGTACATATGTTGCTTGCTCATTGGATGAGGATGACTGATCTCATGGTCATTTGTGTGGAGACACTAAAGCAAGTATGTAGATGCTTGTTGGAGAATAAGTTTACTGAACGTGACTCGCTATGGAATACCTAATGGAGTTTTACTCGCCTGTCAATAGAAATTCCTAATGTGATAGTAGTACAAGTGATCCTTGGACTTGAGATCATCATAGTATCTTGTATGTAACAAATTATACTTTGACTATTCCTTAAGGCCTTTTAAGGCATATATAGGGTATGCTTGGGTATAATGAGTTACATATGGAGATAATGTATGATCAATAAAGAATCTACCACCTCTAGTAAAAGAGGAGATATGTCCTATGTGAGTTGTTAAATGACAACCCAAGAATCCTTGGCCAAGGTAGAATGAAATTAGAAAGAGGTTTCTAATTTGCATTATTTGGAGTTGTGCATTTTCTAATCGAAATACATATGATTAAATAAATTAAGACTTGACAGTAAATCCATGTCTTATATTTAATTAGGACATTGTATGGTGGAAGGATTGAATTGTATGGTAACTATTAACTCACAGATTCTTTTATGATTAATGTTGAAATCTATATTATCTGAAAAGTCGTTGATCGCTAGGAAGGCTTATCCCTATTGTAGAAAAAATATTATTTATTTAAATAGATTATTAGTTTAATTTATTTATTTAAATAAGATTAGAATTGTTCTAATTGATTTATTCACAACCGGTTTAATATGGAGAACCTAACTGGTCACACCATAAAAGGAAGAATAATTATTTAAGAAGGTAATGGCATAATCTTAACAAAGCATTAAGTGTAATTAATTTAATCTATGGTGATAGAATAAATTAAATAGCTTAATGTTTATTATTTAATATTCTAAAAATATTAAATATAAATTAATAAGAGGAGTCTTATTAATATTATTACAATTATTATTATTTTAAATTCTAAAGGAGTTTAGTAATTAATTTAATATTAGTACTCTCATTTATTCCTAATAAGATTAGGAGACAAATTAATTAAATGAATTTAATTAATTATTCCCCATGTGGTGGGAAACCTAAATTAATTAAAAGAGTTTAATTAATTAAAAGAAATTCCATGTCTAATAAGATTAGAAGGGTTGAACCAATATCTATATAAGAGGAGTCTTATAATAGATATCAGTTGATGTAATTCCAATTGTTGGAGAGTACTCATTTTCTATAGAGGATAGAAAACTAAAGTTTAGCCAAACACCCTCCTTCTTAATAATTCCTCTTCCTTGGTGGATCACCTCTAGAGGCCAAACACTTGGGTGGCTAACGTTGATCAAATGAAGGAATTTAACCCGGAAATTCAAGGAGATCACGAAGAGCAAGGAGTTGAACTAGTACCTGTGGAAGTTTCGTTCTTCAAGGGTATGATTTCATAACTTCTTATTTATCGTTTTAAATTAATAATTTGCATAAAGGATGATCCGGGTAATGGTTTTGTAGAATTTTTTAAAACTCTGATATACCATGCTTCCGCTAATTTTTACAATTTGATTGCGTCATGATTTCGTACAAACCCAACATCAAAGACATAAATGTGTATATATTGTTTAATTCGGGTGCTACGTGTTCGTTTATAGCATGTGAATTTTCTAAACGATTAGGATTACTCCCCGAAAAACTTGTAATACCTTTGAATATTAAGGTAGCAAACAAAGAACTAACTCCTATTGATTTTGTTCATAGGAGTTGTTGTATAGATATTATAGTAACAAATCGTCGGTAGATCTTATACCAATAAAGTTGCGAGAATTCGATGTAATTCTCGGAATGGACTAGTTGTTTAATCACGGGGCGATTTTAGATTGCCAAAATAAAAGTGTGAACCTTCGAATTTCTAAGAAACCCAAGGTTGTGTTCTACGGTAGTAAATCATCGGGACGCTCTTGTTGTCTAACCATGACGTAAGCCAGAAAACTGTTAAGAAAGCGATGTGTAGGTTACCTGTGCCATGTTGTTGATACCCAACGATTGGGAGCAACATTGGAACAGATACCTATAGTCGACGAATATGCGAATGTATTTTCGAGCGATTTGCCAGGTCTTTCATCCGATAGAGAGACCGAATTCGTTATAGATGTTGTGTCAAGGACGGCACCAGCTTTGAAGGCACCGTATCGTATGGCGCCAGTGGAATTGAAAGAGTTAATGATACAGTTGCAGGAACTGCTGGATAAGAAGTACATTCAACCAAGTGTTTCTCCATGGGGAGCACCGGTATTGTTTGTAAAGAAAAAGGATGGATCGTTGAGGCTTTGTATCGACTACTGAGAGTTGAACAAACTAACGATAAAGAATAAGTACTCATTGCCCAGGATCGATGATCTTTTTGATCAGTTGAAAGAGATAAAACATTTTTCTAAGATAGATTTACGGACGGGGTATCACCAGTTGAAGATTATAGAGGAGGACGTACCTAAGACAGCATTCAGGACTCGTTATGGTTATTACGAGTTATTAGTGATGTCGTTTGGGTTAACGAATGCGCCAGCCGCATTCATGGATATGATGAACAGAGTGTTCAAACATTACTTGGACAAGTTCGTCATAGTGTTCATTGATGATATTCTAGTCTATTCTAAGACAAAAGAAGATCACGCTGAACATTTAAGATTAGTGTTGGAAGCACTAAGAAAGGAACAGTTGTATTCGAAATTCACTAAGTGTGAATTTTGGTTAGAGAGAGTGCAGTTTCTGGGGCAATTCATTGATAAGGAAGGGATTTCAGAAGATCTAGCAAAGGTGGAAGTCGTTATTAACTGGGAATAACCAAAAACGCCGACTGCGGTGCAGAGTTTCCTAGGGTTGACGGGTTACTATCAGAGGTTCATTCAGGACTTCTCAAAAATAGCTACTCCATTGATAAATTTAACTAGAAAGATGGTGAAGTACGTGGGGACAGAGAAGTGTGAAGATAGCTTTCAGGAGCTAAAGAAGAGGTTAACCTAAGCAACGATATTGTCTTTATCGGATGAGATGGGGAATTTCTTAGTATATAGTGATGCGTCGCATAAAGGACTGGGTTGCGTGCTCATGCAGCATGGCAAGGTTGTGACACACCCAAATCTGGGTACATCAATTCCACGGGATTTTGTGTTCACTGTCCAAATATATGTCTATCTACCCATAATAAATGCAACTCATGAAATAAATAGAAATCCTCCCCTTAAGGGGTTACAACATCTGAATAAATAAATCCCAGGTCATCAAACATTAATACATCATGTGTGGAAACATAAATAGACAATAAAGTCTTAAACATCACATCATAAGTCTTAAAACAAATCATCCATAAACAAGTAACAAGCCTTCATCACTTGTTAGCTTTGCCCTTGCCTTTGCTAGTGGAAGGCTCGTCATTTCTTTCAATCTTAGCTGCATTGTTATTATGCAAGAGTGAGCAACGATTGCCCACAAGTATAACAATATAATAGTAATAATAACATGCAAGAAATCAAAGAGTTCTGAATAAGAGAGAGCTCGTCTTTTGAATCAAGAAATGAATAGAAGAATCAAAAGTATATCTGAGAGTCATAAGACCAAGAACTATGTCCTAGGTTATCAAGTATTTTTACTTTAAACCTTTAACAGTCGTAAGACTATATGGACTCTACTTCTCGTACTTAGGGGGATCAGCCCTTACTACCATGTATGTGCACATCATCTCAACGCTAACGCGCAAGTAATCCCCTATAAAGGGTTGTTCGTCTCAGTTTAACATTAGAGTCCACACCAAAGGAAGTTTGGTTTGGATAAACTCAACAACAGTTCTAGAATTTAGAATGTTCATCAATTATGGACTAGTCGAATCAATAAAGGTTTGCTAGTCTTTCAAGGTTCAACAATAAACAGATACTCAAATCAAATAACGAATCTCAAAGGTATACAATTGAATAAGTATTGTATAACCGAAATATTGCTTAAAAGAAATATAACATCTCATATGGAATCTTGAACGTGAATAAACAAGAATATGAACTTGATCGATATAGGAACAAAAATTTAGGACTTGCTCAATGAATAATTTAGAATTAAAGAACTTGCATAACGATAATGAATCAAGGATAGAAAACATTGCCTTGTGCGCAAGCTAAAATTATAATTCACGTTTCTCAATTAACCCTACATGTCATTACATTCACAATACCAATTAATTCTAAGTCTAATTATACTCATCGAATCACAAACATCAGTTCTTGAACACATTATTGGACTCAAATGACGAGTTTAAACCACGTATTTAATTTATCAATTAATCACGTAAACCTTCATTGACAAGTTAATAACATCCCAATATATGCTTAACACGTTATCATGTTCATTACATTAGGTTTTAAAATACATTTTTGACCTTTGAACACTTAAATAAAATTCTCAGGGTCATTTTGCTGGCCGGCGCTGCAGCGCTGAGCTTATGTCAGCCTGCTACTTAGCCTGGCGCTGCAGCGCTGGGTTCCTTCATAGAAGCGGTGCCGCGGCGCAGTGCCATGTCAGCCAAGGCTTTGGCCTGGCGCTGCAGCGCTAGGTTCCTTCACAGAATCGGCCGCCGTGACTACATCAGCCAAGCCTTGACCTGGCACTGCAGCGCTGGGTTCCTTCACAGTACCGGCGCTGCAGCGCCATGACTACGCCAACTAGCACTGACCTAGCGCTGCAGCGCCTGGTTTCTTCACAGAACTAGCGCTGCGGTGCCGAGTCGCATTGCAGTCTGATAATGTTCGCGAAGAACACAAAGGAAAGCCTAAAAATGCCAAAATTAAGCTCAAACAACAAATTTAATGTTACTCATAAGTTATAAACTTAAAAGAAACATTTAACAACATACTTAGCATGCTTTTAACAACTTTAATCACATAATCAGTCAAATTAGAACACCCAATTTTCATATTTTTGATGTTTTTCATGTTTTTGTTAGTTTTCAAGAAATTCTTCATTATAGGTTCGTTATAACACCGAATCTGTCCGTTTAAATTTTGTTCTCTTCGTTTTAACATGCATAATCATAATCAACCATCAATTTACAGTTTAGTATACATTTAAGGCATGCAATTTTGAATATATAGGCCATATTCATACTTTAACACTCTGTAATTTATGAAACTTTAATTAAAGCATGATTATATGAATTTGATTACTCTAAAACATGAATAAATGATATAGAACATGTTATAAACATTTATTAACACATATATCATCATATTTCTAACAATAATTCATTAATTTCAATTATAGAGAACTTAAAATATACATTAATGGAGAAACTTAAAAACATGAATTTAAAAACTCATATAAGAGAATTACCTTTGCTTTCTCTGATTAAAGATGATAGAAACTTTAAACTCTTCAACTTTTCTTTTTTTAACTCACAAATTCTCTCTCAATTCTCTCTGAACTTTCTTACTGATGAATATAGTAATGAACTGATATAATATAAGTATACATATATATCAAATAACTGGTGAAGTCATGGGTAGAAGTTAGGCGCATCAGGCCTTAACTGCTCCCATAATCCTTATGCCTTGTTTGGTTGGTCACAAAAGGGCTCCTTTCCCATTATTTTAATTAACTTATTTATTATATAGTTTATTTGTCACACTTTAATTAATTAAATAATATCATTTTAATTCAATTAAATAAAAGATGATATTACACATTAAATCACATCATCACATAATTAAAATTCTCATTTATTAGTTATGTCAATTTATTAAATCTCTAATTAATTATTAAATTAATTAGAATGACATTATAATTATTAAACAATTCATTTAATTTAATAATCTCAATTAAATTCATTATTTGAAATATAAAATTTCTCCACATTAATTTAATCAATGTAACACATATAATTAAATTAATCTACCACAATTCCATCAAATATTTATTTAACTCAATAAAAATATTTATTTAATTCAATAAATATTTAAAATAAGTTACAGAATTCTCGTTTGTCACAAAGGTCATTGCGTATGCATCTAGGCAGTTAAAGGAGTATGAGAAAGGTTATCCTACTCATGACCTTGAACTTGCCGCAGTGGTTTTTGCCTTAAAATTTTGGAGGCATTACCTATATGGGGAGAAATATGAGATATATACAGATCAAAAAAGTCTGAAGTATATCTTCACATAGAAGGAGTTGAACATGAGGCAGAGAATGTGGTTGGAGTTGATAAAAGATTATGACTGTGAAATCCTGTATCTGTTGGGTTTGTACGTAACGCAATCATGCAATCAAATTACATAAATAGGGCGGAAGCGTAAAAAACTAGGTTTTTAAAAATTTATACAAACCCATTACCATGATCATTCTTATGCATCAATTATCAGTGAATGAAGAAGGAGAAAAACAGAATTATACCTTTGAAGATCCAAGCTTCCTCAGGTACAAGTTCTACTCCTTTGATTCCTTTGATTCCTCTGTAGTGGCTCCTTCCCTTGATCAATGTCAGCCACCCAAATGTTTGGCCTCTAATGGTGATCCACCAAGGAAGATGAAGAACTCAGTAAGATGGGTTATTGGCTTAACCCTTGTTTCTATCTCTATAAAATATGTGTACTCCCAACTCTTAAAAAATTCACGTACCTTATTTCTGATATAAGACTCTCTTATATAGATATTAGGTTAACCCTTCTAATCCAATTAGAATAGGATTTTATTTAATTAATTAATTAATTACTTTTAATTAATTTATATCCTAATCTTTATTAGGATTGAGAGAGAGTACTGATATTATATTAATTCCTAAACTCCTTTAGAATTAAAATAATAATAATAATATTAATAAGACTCCTCTTATTAATTTATATTTAATATTTCTAAAATATTAAATAATAAACATTAAGCTATTTAATTTATTCTATCATCATAGATTAAATTAATTATACTTAATGCATTATTACTATCATGCCATTTTCTTCTTAAATAATTCTTCTTCCTTTTATGGTGTGACCCTTTAGATTCTCCATATTAAACCGGTTGTGAATAAATCAATTAGAACAATTCTAATCTTATTTAAATAAACAAATTAAACTAATAATCTATTTAAATAAATAACATTTATTCTACAATAGGGATAAGCCTCCCTAGCGATCAACGACTTTCCAGATAATATAGATTTCAACATTAATCATAAAAGAACCTGTGAGTTAATAGTTACCGTACAATTCTATCCTTCCTCCATACAATGTCCCAATTAAATATAAGACATGGATTTACTGTCAAGTCTTAATTTATTTAATCATATGTATTTCGATTAGAAAATGCACAACTCCAAATAATGCAAATTAGAAACCTCTTTCTAATTTCATTCTACCTTGGCCAAGGATTCCTGGGTTGTCATTTAACGAATCACATAGGACATATCTCCTCTTTTACTAGAGGTGGTAGATTTTTTATTGATCATTCATTATCTCCATATGTAACTCATTACACCCAAGCATACCCTATATATGCCTTAAAAGGCCTTAAGGAATTAGTCAAAGTATAATTTGTTACATACAAGATACTATGATGATCTCAAGTCCAAGGATCACATGTACTACTATCACATTAGGAATTCCTATTGACAGGCGAGTAAAACTCCATTAGGTATTCCATAGCGAGTCACGTTCAGTGAACTTATTCTCCAATAAGCACCTACATACTTGCTTTAGTGTCTCCACACAAATGACCATGAGATCAGTCATTCTCATCCAATGAGCAAGCAACATATGTACCAATCTATCCGGATTTACTAATCCCCATTTTAGTAATCCCACAATTGGAAACTATTTTAGTTTTTAAGCTTTCTAAGAATTTAGATCTCATTATTATGATCTCATCATGATTCTAAAAGCATTGCTTAAAACTATGGGTTATTTATATATTATAAAAATAGCACCATGTAGATAATTATATACCTTAAATGAATATTTTATTAATAAATAAATAAGATTATTTACAAAGTATGTGCTTTATCATTATACATGATTGGCTTGTATGCACACTACTATCAATCTCCCACTTGCACTGAAGCCAATCGCCATGGTATCTCATACCCATCTTATCTAAGTGACGATCAAACTGCTGTTGTGTTAAAGCTTTAGTAAATGGATCTGCAATGTTGTCTTGAGAGTCTACACGCTCCAAGGTGACGTCTCCTCTTTCAATGATCTCCCTGATCAAGTGAAATCGCTGCAACACGTGTTTAGATTTCTGATGAGACCTGGGTTCCTTAGCCTGTGCAACCGCTCCGGTGTTGTCACAGTATACGGGAACTGCTTCTCCAATGCTAGGAACCACACCAAGTTCAGTTATGAACTTCTTCATCCAAACAGCTTCCTTTGTAGCTTCACTTGCAGCTATATACTCTGCCTCTGTCACTGAATCAGCAACCATTTGCTGCTTGGAACTCTTCCAACTCACTGCACCTCCGTTCAAGGTAAACACATACCCTGAAACAGATTTACTGTCATCTTGGTCTGTTTGAAAACTTGAGTTCGTGAATCCCTCGAGTTTTAATTCAGACCCACTGTAGACAAGAAAAATATCTTTAGTCCTTCTCAAGTACTTTAGGATATTTTTCACTGCCTTTCAGTGCTCTTCTCCTGGATTCGACTGGTATCTGCTTGTTACACTAAGTGCGTGAGCAACATCCGGTCTAGTACATATCATACCGTACATGATAGATCCTATTGCAGAAGCATAAGGGATCTTACTCATACGGTCTCTCTCCTCAGGTGTCTTTGGGGCCTGTTTCTTGGAGAGATTTATTCCATGGCTCATCGGCATGAGACCTCTTTTGGAATCTTTCATGCTAAACCTCTTTAGCATCATATCAATGTACGTTCCTTGGGATAAGCCGAGCATCCTTTTAGATCTATCTCTATAGATCTTTATCCCCAAAATATAGGATGCTTCACCCAAGTCCTTCATGGAGAACTTTTTAGATAACCAGATTTTAATGGATTGTAACATAGGAATGTCATTCCCTATCAGTAATATATCATCAACATATAATACAAGGAATGATACTACGCTCCCACTAACCTTCTTGTATACACATGGTTCATCCTCGTTTTTGATAAAATCAAACTCTTTGATTGTCTCATCAAAACGAATGTTCCATCTACGAGAAGCTTGCTTCAACCCATAAATGGATCGTTGTAGCTTACAGACTTGATTTGTTCTAACTTTTGAAATAAATCCCTCTGGCTGTGTCATATACACATCCTCCTCAAGTTTCCCATTGAGGAAGGACGTTTTCACGTCCATCTGCCAGATCTCATAGTCGTTGTAAGCTGCAATCGCAAGCAAAATTCGAATGGACTTGAGCATGGCTACTGGTGAGAAGGTTTCATCATATTCAACTCCTTGTCTTTGTTTGAAACCTTTTGTAACCAGTCGGGCCTTATAGGTCTCTACCTTTCTGTCTGCTCCAGTCTTTTTCTTAAACACCCATTTACACCCAATAGGTTTAATACCTTTAGGTGGTGAAACCAAAGACCATACTTTGTTTTCATACATGGAGTCCATTTTGGATTTCATGGCTTCAAGCCATTTCCCTGAGTCTTTATTACTCATAGCCTGTTCGTAATTCAATGGATCATCATCATTCATGATGTGTACCTCATCGTCATCCTCTATAACGAATCCATACCTCTCAGGTATCTTCGGTACTCTTCCAGATTTACGAACAGGGTGTGGTACAGTAGGTTCTTCTACTTGGTTAGGTACCTGACTTTGGTCCGTGGTAACTTGTGGTTCTTGAACTTCTTCAAGATATATCTTGCTCCCACTGACCCCTTCATGGATAAACTCTTTCTCCAAGAAGGTAGCATGTTTCGCAACAAACACCTTTTGATCAGTTGGATGATAGAAATAATACCCTACGGTTTCTTTAGGGTATCCCACAAATCTACACTTATCGGATTTAGTCTGTAGCTTATCATTTTCAAACTTTTTGACATAAGCTGGACAACCCCAAGTCTTAACATGCTTAAGATTTGGTTTCCTCCCTTTCCATATCTCATATGGAGTCTTTGGGGCGGATTTGGTAGGTACCTTGTTAAGTAGGTATGCAGCCGTTTCTAGGGCATATCCCCAGAAGGAAATTGGAAGGTCGGTAAAACTCATCATGGATCGAACCATGTCCAACAGTGTTCGATTTCTCCTTTCAGATACTCCATTTAACTGTGGTGTACCTGGAGGAGTCCATTGTGAGATTATACCATTTTCTCTGAGACAATTGAGAAACTCACTGCTTAAGTATTCTCCACCTCGATCTGATCGAAGTATCTTAATACTCTTGCCCGTTTGTTTCTCTACTTCACTTCTGAACTCTTTGAACTTTTCAAATGATTCTAATTTGTATTTCATTAAATACACATATCCAAATCTTGAGTGATCATCAGTGAAAGTAATAAAATAAGAATACCCACCCCGTGCACTTGTTGTCATAGGTCCACAAACGTCTGTGTGAATCAATGCCAACAACTCTGTAACTCTCTCTCCTTTTCCACTAAAAGGAGATTTAGTCATTTTACCCATGAGACAAGATTCACAAGTTGGATATGATTCATAATCAGATAGCTCGAGGAACCCATCTTTATGCAACTTGGATAATCTTGTTTCATTGATATGACCGAGTCTACAGTGCCACATATAGGTATAATTAATATCATCTCTTTTCCTTTTCTTAATTTGTTCAATTTGAAATATATTTTCTTGTAAGTCAAGTGTATAAAGTCCATTTCGCAAATTTCCAATACCATATAAAACATCGTCTTTATAAATAGAACAACCATTGTTCTTTATAATAACGTCAAAACCTTCCATATCCAATACAGAAATTGAAATAATGTTTTTAATAATATTCGGAACATAATAACAATTATTAAGATAAATGGATTTGCCCGAAGGCATTGCTAAACAATAAGTTCCTACAGCTAATGCAACAACTTTTGCTCCAATTCCCACTCGTAGGATCACCTCATCTTTGTTCAGCTTTCTACTTCTGACCAGTTCCTGCACAATATTACATATGTGAGAACCACAGCCGGTATCCAATACCCAAGTAAAATTATGACTTTCAGAAAAATTAATTTCAATCATAAACAAACCTTGATTGGAAGTCGAAGTTTCTCCAAGCTTCTTCTCTGCTAGAAACTTCTTGCAGTTCCTCTTCCAATGTCCCGGCTCATTGCAATGAAAGCACATTCCTTTAGCTGGTTCAGGTTTCTTTTGCTCCTTTTCTTTCCCTTTTCCCTTAGCCTTCTTAGATTTCTTCTTTTCAGAAGACACCTTGGGCCTCTTCCTTTTATTTGAAGAATCCACAATCAAGACATGGTTCTTCTTGGATGAGAAGTGACCTTCTGCAGTTTTCAGCATGTTAAGCAGCTCAGGTAAGCTGACATCTAGCTTATTCATGTGAAAATTAACCACAAACTGCGAGAAGGTCTCAGGGAGTGACTGCAAGACCAAGTCTTGACTCAACTCCCCATCCATGACGAACCCAAGCTGTCCAAGGCGTTCAATCAAATTGATTACCTTCAGAACATGAGTCTCGACGGCAGTGCCCTCGGTCATCCGAGATCGGAAGAGCTCCTTAGATATCTCATATCTTGCAGTCCTACTCTGTTCACCATACAACTCCTTGAGGTGAAGCAGCATAGCAGGAGCATCCATTTTTTCGTGCTGACGCTGAAGCTCGTTATTCATGGATGCGAGCATGATGCATTGAGCCACAGATGCATCATCTTGCCACTTATTGAAAGTGGCAATCTCTTCCTCAGAGGCTGTTTCTGAAACAGATTCAGGGATAGTGGAATTTAGGACATAAAAAATCTTTTCAGCAGTGAGAATAATTCTCAGATTTCTTAGCCAGTCCTCATAATTCGGGCCGGTAAGCTTATTTGCATCAAGTATGCTTCGTAGTGAGATTAGTAATTTTGACATTTTTAAAAATCTGCATGTGAAAAGACAACATTTTAGCAAACATTCATTTTATTAACTTTGCATACCAAAATAAATTTAGGTCTTTATTTTAAATTGGTATCTCCCACTATTTTCATCAAACTATATTACCCTCACTCATATAGTTCGGCAACATCTAATTAAAGATTTGCTAGTGAGATTAAGGATCCCATTTCAAATGTATATAACCTTGTGGATAGCACAACAAGCGATATACAAATAAATAGGTAGACAACTCTTGTCAATTACATCACCATGTAACTCCTTTTATTTTGCCTCTTAAATCATAATGGTCATGTGTGTGCACATCCGAACTAAAATGATTTAAGTTAAGTCCAGCCTAGCACTTCCATAAATTCAAAAAGAAAAATTTTCGTCCTTGTGGATAGCACAACAAGACTAGATCGTTCAATTTTCTTGATAAGCATCAAATGTGATTAATTAACATCTTAAATATTTAATACTCGCCTTGTGGATAGCACAACAAACTCATATTAAATATTTAATACTCTATTAACTAATCATGCTAGAAGGCGACGTTCGATATTCCAAATATCATTTGAACGCTTCAGACTTAATAATATTTCTTTGAGGGGTTTGTTATTATTTGTCTCATCTTTTTAAGCGCGCATGCACATATATATATAAAATACGCGTCATTTTATTAAACATGCGAAACATGTTTGTATAAAATATAATATATATAATATTTAGCATGCAATATAGAATACTATATTCTACCCGGATTGATTATGGACTTTTATTCTAGTTTGGTTCACTAGAGCCACCAAGTGAACCAAAAGGTCAAACCTAGGAGTGCAAAAATTTAAATTTAAACGTAACTGTTACATTTAAACCCGGGCTCCATACAAACGAGTCTTCACGCTTTCCTTGCTCCTTGGTCTCCAATTTCTTCAAAATAATTCTAACTATCTCTATTACATTAACTATTTAAAATTAAATAGAAACCTTGATCAACAGTCAAGGGGAAGTACATAGAAAGGAGATAGAATTTACATCGAGAATAAAACTAGAGAAGACGAGGTACGCAGACCCCATTTTATAAAACCCATTCATTCAAGCATTCAACCAAAATAAAATCCAATCACAATGGTCATAGTCCATAATCAATCCATTTTATTACCATACATATCATCATACGTATCAATAAAACTTATTCATCTCATGAAAATAAATTCATTCCATATATGTATTAATATCAGTTAATGGGCAAAAGTTTGCTAAACTTTGTTTTTGGAAAAATAAACTCCTTTATTTCATTCAAAAACAATTCCAAATTAAACTCTTTAATTTTAGCAATTCTGAAATCTCATTTCATATAAAATAAACATCTTTATTTTAAACCTTTATTAATTAAAAAAACCATTCATTTAATTAAATAAAAAAAAAATTCAGTTCCTGTCCAGTGACGCAGCTGCGCCAAGAATGTAAAGGGAACCGGCGCAGCTGCGCAGCATGAAAACCAATAACAGCACCCGGCACAGCTGCGCAGCAATATTGCCTTGTACCGGCGTAGCTGCGCAGCTTCGCAGAATCTGAAAAAATTTTGTTGCCTAGAACTCGATCCAATCGCATATCATACATGTATGGAATCACATAGACTGATAATTAGCACAAGATTGGCTCTGATACCACTGCTGGGTTTGTACGTAACGCAATCATGCAATCAAATCACATAAATAGGGCGGAAGCGTAAAAAATTAGGTTTTCAAAAATTTATACAAACCCATTACCATGATCATTCTTATGCATCAATTATCAGTGAATGAAGAAGGAGAAAAACAGAATTATACCTTTGAAGATCCAAGCTTCCTCAGGTACAAGTTCTACTCCTTTGATTCCTTTGATTCCTCTGTAGTGGCTCCTTCCCTTGATCAATGTCAGTCACTCAAATGTTTGGCCTCTAACGGTGATCCACCAAGGAAGATGAAGAACTCAGTAAGATGGGTTATTGGCTTAACCCTTGTTTCTATCTCTATAGAATATGTGTACTCCCAACTCTTGAAAAATTCACGTACCTTATTTCTGATATAAGACTCTCTTATATAGATATTAGGTTAACCCTCCTAATCCAATTAGAATAGGGTTTTATTTAATTAATTAATTAAATACTTTTAATTAATTTATATCCTAATCTTTATTAGGATTGAGAGAGAGTACTGATATTATATTAATTCTTAAACTCCTTTAGAATTAAAATAATAATAATAATAGTAATATTAATAAGACTCCTCTTATTAATTTATATTTAATATTTCTAAAATATTAAATAATAAACATTAAGCTATTTAATTTATTCTATCATTATAGATTAAATTAATTATACTTAATGCATTATTACTATCATGCCATTTTCTTCTTAAATAATTCTTCTTCCTTTTATGGTGTGACCCTTTAGGTTCTCCATATTAAACCGGTTGTGAATAAATTAATTAGAACAATTCTAATCTTATTTAAATAAACAAATTAAACTAATAATCTATTTAAATAAATAACATTTATTCTACAATAGGGATAAGCCTCCCTAGCGATCAACTGACTTTCCAGATAATATAGATTTCAACATTAATCATAAAAGAACCTGTGAGTTAATAGTTACCGTACAATTCAATCCTTCCACCATACAATGTCCCAATTAAATATAAGACATGAATTTACTGTCAAGTCTTAATTTATTTAATCATATGTATTTCGATTAGAAAATGCACAACTCCAAATAATGCAAATTAGAAACCTCTTTCTAATTTCATTCTACCTTGGCCAAGGATTCCTGGGTTGTCATTTAACGAATCACATAGGACATATCTCCTCTTTTACTAGAGGTGGTAGATTCTTTATTGATCATTCATTATCTCCATATGTAACTCATTACACCCAAGCATACCCTATATATGCCTTAAAAGGCCTTAAGGAATTAGTCAAAGTATAATTTGTTACATACAAGATACTATGATGATCTCAAGTCCAAGGATCACATGTACTACTATCACATTAGGAATTCCTATTGACAGGCGAGTAAAACTCCATTAGGTATTCTATAGCGAGTCACGTTCAGTGAACTTATTCTCCAATAAGCACCTACATACTTGCTTTAGTGTCTCCACACAAATGACCATGAGATCAGTCATTCTCATCCAATGAGCAAGCAACATATGTACCAATCTATCCGGATTTACTAATCCCCATTTTAGTAATCCCACAATTGGGAACTATTTTAGTTTTTAAGCTTTCTAAGAATTTAGATCTCATTATCATGATCTCATCATGATTCTAAAAGCATTGCTTAAAACTATGGGTTATTTACATATTATAAAAACAGCACCATGTAGATAATTATATGCCTTAAATGAATATTTTATTAATAAATAAATAAGATTGTTTACAAAGTATGTGCTTTATCATCATACATGATTGGCTTGTATGCACACTACTATCAGTATCACCCAGGGAAGGCGAACGTGGTGGCCGACGCCTTAAGTAGGAAGGTTTGGGAGAAATTGTCGATGTTAACAACTCAGGATGAGTTGATAACATAGATGGCAAGGATGGAATTAGAAGTACGATGTCCAAGTGAGGAAGGGGAGAAGCTGTTTGCGATAGAAGTTCAACCCACAATAGTGGATAATGTGAAGGAAGTGCAACTCAAAACTGATGATTGTAAACGGATAAAAAAGAAGATTGCAGACGGTACCGAGGATACGTACAGTCTTGATAACGAAAGGTTATTAATATTTGAAAGATGAATTTGGTTTCCGTGTGAGCCAGAATTGAAAGAGGAGAAAATGGATGAAGCACATTACTCGAGGTACTCGATCCATCCTGGTAGTACCAAGATGTATCCAGACCTTCGAACTAATTTCTGATGGACAAACATGAAGAGGGAGATAACAGAGTATGCCAGTAGGTGCTTAACTTGTTAGAAAGTTAAGGCGAACATCAACGACCCATTGGGTTGCTACAATCATTGGAGATTTCAGAATGAAAGTGGGAGCATATCACGATGGACTTTGTGGTGGGGCTTCCGACAACGCAGAAAGGATACGACGCTATTTGGGTAATAGTGGATCGTTTGATAAAGTCACCTGTAACGCCCGAGAAAATTGAGCGATTATGTAAACGAATTTTATTTGATTTATTGAATAAAATTTGATTATTTGTTTACTAAACTGAGTAAGCAAATTAAAGGTCGTTTTATGACCTAAAGATGTCTGAAATGGTTAGTATTATAGCTACGTGCTAGAAGTAAATGATGTGAATTTCTAAGACGAAAAGAAAATCTTTTTGAGAAAAAGACGAAATAGGCATTATTTACGAACCCTTATGGGTTAGGGTTTGACCCTAAGGGTTAGGGTTGAACCCTAAGCCTGTTTGAGAGTTCAGAATGTCAGAATAACGTTCTGTCGAAAGATTTGATGGTAATATACCTTGAAAAGTTATGTTAGCCGCGAAGAAGTTTTCTCAGAAGAAAAGTATGAAAATCACTATTCATTCATTTCTGCTCAGGAATTATTATTAAAATTTCAAGAAACGCGTAATGATAGGATTTCAAGGCGATGTGAAATATGTAATAATATTTTACTTATGGCTCACGAAGTTTTCGCGTGGGGACTTAAAATCCTAAGCGTTAGGGAAAGTAAAATCAATGATTAATTGAGTACGTATAATAATAAATGATTATTATACGAAAGAAATACGCGTATAATACGAGACATTATACGAGAATAATACAAAGGGAATACGAGAAATAATACGACGTATAATACGAATTATATACGGAGTAAATACGTTAAATTTAAATTAAAGTTAATACTTTTACCCGTGGGTTGAACAGTTGGGTAAGGGGTGGGTTAACCCATGGGGCAACCCATGGCCACATGGGGGCATGTGGGAGCACAAGGGGGGCATGTGCTAGCATATGCGAGCACATGAGGAGACATAGGTTGCATGAGGGGAGGAGGTGGGCTAAGGAGGTTTGGTCCTAATGACCAAACTACCTTAAGCTTGCCAACTTCTATAAATAGAAGAGCTTGCTCTCCATTTATTGGTTGTTTGAGCAATTTCCACCAACTTCTAGAGAGAGAGAGAAGAAACTATCTTGAGTTTTGTGAAGAACACACATCAACCAAGAAGAAAGAAAGCCTTTGAGTCTCTACACTAAATCAAACAAAGAACCTTAAAGGTATCAACCTAAGAAAAATATGTAAAATTCTCTTTTCTTTTAATAGTAAAGTTGATAGAGAAGTGATTAAGAGAGTATGACTATAAAGAAGTTATAAGGATGGCTTACTGGTGAATTAAGAATCCTAACAAGCCATGCATGATGGAATAACAAGAATTTATTAAGAACTTAATGAATTCATGAGTAATTGAATAATGAAAATGTTAAACCATGAAAACTTAATGTTTTGAATGTTTAGAATTAATAATTATCAACCATTGGATTGATTCTAATTGGTTCGAAGTAAAAATAACGAAGAACGAAGATTCGGCGAAAGTTACGCGATCAGACGATAATCGTCGAAAACGTAAATTTCATGGAATAGGGGTCAACAGTTGTCGTGTGATTCAAAAATGTTGGTTTTCGATTGTAACACGTGTAATTATGTAAATAGACTTGCGGGAGCAAGAACGAACAAATTCTGACTTAAAATGAAGAATTGAGCGTCGAACGTTCACAAACGTTTAACGAACACGTAAAAATGGACTAATTAGCTAAATTATCGCCGACGAATTCAAAAATGAATTCCGAATTGATAGAATGATAAAACATAATGTTTATGAACTTTTGGCGTTGGAACGAGTCAATTCTGAGTTATAACGATCACGTTACGGACTCGGGAATCTCATAAATTTTTATAACTTAGAAAAAAATATTTGGGGTGCAGGGCCGGCCCTGCCGCGCCGTTCAAGAGGCATAAACCGGCGCCGTCGCACCAGTTAAGGGAGGAAGATCTCTGTAGGGTGGGCACCGCCGCGCGACTCAACAAGGGAAAGATGGCGCTGCCGCGCAAGCAGGGGAAAAATGTTGACCGAATTTGTAATTACTTAACCTTTTTCATACCGATTAAGGAGTTAATAAGTGATGAATGTACACCCTTTAAACACCATGTTTAACCAAGGGTTTATAAGAATTAAATGTTAATCAAACGTAATTAAACTTGAGATCTGGAAACATATACCGTAAACCAAGATCAAGTTAAGTAACAAGTGGAGTCTCGATTATAATGCTTAGTGATGATCAATGAGAATTCGGTTAGGAATGTTAATAAGCCATAATAAACGTTAAATAACTTGAACGAATGTTATTAGTTTAACTATTCGGTTAAGTTATAAAAGAAGGAGAAGTTAAGCTATGCATTGTATATCAAAGGTTATTTCTCATTGGTATACTAAGTGTTATGCTTAGTAGAAGTTGTAAAGACCAAGTAGCGTGCCTTAAAGGTTTAAGAGATGCGAAGGCTAGTTTTCTAACTTCGTTCATACTTTATGATGAATGTAAGTTTTCTAACTTCGCTCATACTTTATGATGGATGCAAATTTTCTAACCATGTTTAAGTTCTACTTGATGCAAGTTTCCTAACTCTTGCATTACCATTGTGTCATGCAACGATTGTTAAGTTCTTATTCATACCTTATGGTTGGACAGGATGTCATTATGTATAACTTCTTATGCATAAACGATTATTGAATAGTCGATGCCATTTGATTCGGCTAGACTAAGATTAAATATATCTTGGTGGGTTTTTCCATAAATTTTTTCGGATATATATATGTAATGTGATAATCCTACGCCAAGTGCTTGGTAAGGATTCTTAGGTAAGCCTGAGCATGGAAAAGATAAATGTTTTTACGTCGTTATTTCGACGGGCACTTGAAGTTGCCAATGATTAAATGTAAACACGTTTAAGAAATGAGTGTTGATCAACATAGAGTACTACAGGCTGATCACCTAGATGTGCTCGTAAGAGATATCGAACTTACGGCCTTAGTGCCGAGTTGTTCCTTTCAAAAATAAGAACCAAGTGATGGTTCGTGGTCATTGACCAGTAAAGATTCCCAAGAGACTATAAGTCCTTGGGAAAGGTTTTAAAGAAATCAAAACGATATTTTTATTGTTCATGAGTACTTCATAGCTATTGTACAGCTATTGAAGCAGAAGAGATATGATTCTTGGTTTTGTGGTTTCAAGATAGAATGTTAAACTTGCTGAGCTATTTATACTCACTATTGCTTAAAACTAAATGTTTTCAGCTAAGAACGGACGGACCGAAGGATCCGGGAAGGACAAAGGTAAGTCCAAGATGGACAAGTAGTGACCTTTGTAATAGTATAGTTTTAGTATTGTAATTACTGGTACTATGACTCAGAACAATGTAATGGTTATCGAGAACCTAGGAAGGAATGAATAGAATGTAATGTTTAGTAAACTCATATGTGATATTAAAGTCTTTCAGTTGAATGTATGGGTAGACAGTAGCACCGTGTAGCACCATATCCAGGATTTGAAGGTACCCAGATTTGGGGGCATCACAGGTTTGTATCTGAGCCTTAGGTTATAAAACTTAAGGGGTAAAAACCTTAGGCGATAACCTGGAGAAGAGGAGTAGAAGTTAGAAGTAAACAAACTCGAGTAGAGTTTTAAAAGAAGAAAGTAACCTTAAACATATTAAATGTGATATATGTTGTTAATATTCTGATTGTATACTAATCCAGTTATTTATGTCTTATTATAGACAACAGGAATAATGAACATGTATAATAAAGTACATGAGGTTAGTGACGATTCAGTCAACTTTGTAGAGGTTGTACCAATACTGGTAGCAGAGGTACCTGTGATAATTATAGAAGAGGCTGATATAGAAGAAGAGGATCCGTCCGAGTACTCTGATAACTTTGACTTCGCGTCATTGTTCGATGGTATGTCGGAGGAAGAAGTGGAGACAGTGTCGATTAATACGGTACTGCCTACTGAGGAGGTGGAGGATTCTACACCTGAAGAGTCCATGAAAATGTTATTTATAGAAATATTGGACCGAAATGTCCAACTAAGAAAGGAGGTCCGTGACCTCAAGAAAGTAGTCGACGATGTGGTAGAGGACAGAGAAGATATGGAGGTCTTCTGGGAGGCCGAGCATGACGAAAAAGTGCTGGCCAAAGATAATGTCCGGGACTTGAAACTAGAAGTTTAGGAATTAAAAGCTGAGCTTCTGAACAAGAAGCAGAGAATAGGTCGGATGTCCTATATCCATAGGTGTTCGCACGAGGATTACCAGCAGAAGATTGCTGAGTATCCCGTGGAAGAGGGACAGACTCAGCATATGATTAGCCGGGACATTGTGGCCGGTATGGCCGATGCGGATTACAAGAATGCTGTGAAGCAAATGTAGTCTAGTAATATGTAAAGAAGAATTAGCTATGTAAATATTTGTGTAGCTAGTAATGACGTAAAACCCTCTTTTGTATACACAAAGGTAGTCTTTTGTAAATCCCAACTTTTGAAAGTAAATGCGGGATGGTATTGTAAATGGCTGAAGCCATGTAATGAACAATGTAGTATTATACTACGAAGAAGAATTTTAATAAAAGAGTTTATTGAAGTGCTTGTTAATGTGATTGAGTTATTATTTGATTGTTAATAATAACCAAAGAAAGAAGTAAGTAATAACAAAAATGTTTTCGCATTAACAGAAAATGCCGCTAACAAGACAACAAAAAAATCGAGAAAAAGAACCTCATAATGAGGAGGAGCATGGGAATAATAACCAGATGCAAGAATTCGTGAATTTACAAGCTACGGCTCTCAATCGGACAAGAGGTACCGTACGCACTAATCCTTGGGTAGGTCATGGGACTACCTTTAAGGAGTTCAAAGTAATAGGTCCACCTGAGTTCCATGGAACTACGAACCCTATAGCTGCCCAAGGTTGGGTGAAAGAGATCGAAAAGGCATTTGTTATTTCAAATGTCGGTGAGGGGAATAAGACTTCTTTTGCGACCTACATTATGAAGGGGGGCCAACTATTGGAGGGAAGCCAACCAAAGTAGGGCCGGAATGAACGTGGTTACGTGGGAATGGTTTAAGGAGTTGTTCTTCAAAAACTACTTTCCCCCGAGTGTGCAGGGGAGGATGGAGATTCAGTTCTTAGAACTGAAGCAGGGGAACATGACGGTTCCCCAATATGTTTCCAGGTTCAATGAACTGGCAAGGTTTGCTCCACACCAAGTGGACACAGAATTGCAAAAGGCATGAAGGTTTGAGCAGGGTCTAAAACCCTGGCCTTATAACCGGATCTCGGTTCTCCAAAGTGTTACCTTTGGAGCTGTGTTGGAGAAGGCTATTATAGCCGAGGGTGGTAGTGAGGCGTTGACCTTATACCACAAGAAGAGGAAGAATAAGGCTAACATTAAAGTGTCAATTAGAAGCGAAGGAGCCAGCATGAGTGGCCAGAAAAGGAAGGGTTTTAGCTTCGGAAATACCTGAGTAAAGCAGGAATTTCCTAAGAGGAAGATGGAGGTGTGCAAGACTTGCGGTAAGGCTCATCTGGGAGTCTACCTCAAAGGTATGGCGGTTTGTTATAACTGTGGACAGGAGGGTCATATTTCGCCTAACTGTCCCAGTCCTAAGAAGAGCCGCGATTGTTTTGTGTGTGGATCTACGTACCACATGGCACAGAACTGTCCGAAGAAAGGTTCAAATGGTGGGAAGTTGTTAGCACTGGTAAGCTAGCAATTGGTGGCGCAGTACCCTAGGGTAGACCGACTGCCCGCACGTTTAATATGATGGTCCAGAATGCGGTATCATCAAGCGACGTCGTAGCAGGTATTATCCCGGTCAATGCCATAAATGCGTATGTACTATTTGATTCGGTTGCAACATGTTCCTTTATAGCATGCAAGTTTGCTAAACGATTAGAATTACTTCCCGAGAAACTGGTAATACCTTTAAACATTAAGGTAGCAAACGAGGAGGTAATTCCTGTTGATTCGGTTCACAGGAGTTATTGTGTAGATATTAGAGGTAAGAAGTTATCGGTAGACTTGATACCGATAAAGTTGGGAGAATTCAATGTAAATCTTGGATTGGACTGGTTAGTTAACCATGGGGCGATGATAGATTGCCAAAATAAAAGTGTGAACCTTCGAATTTCTAAGAAACCCAAGGTGGTATTCTACGGTAGTAAATCACTGGGACGCTCTTGTTGTCTAACCATAACACAAACTAGGAAATTGTTAAAGAAGGGATGCGAAGGTTACCTGTGCCATGTTGTTGATACCCAAGGATTGGGACCAACTTTGGAGCAGATACCTATAGACAATGAGTACGCAGACGTCTTATTGAGCTATTCACCAGGTTTTCCACCCGATAGGGAGACCAAGTCCGTTATAGAACTGCGCCAGGGACGGCACCAGTTTTGAAAGGAACCTTATCGTATGGCGCCAATCGAATTGAATGAGCTGATGATTCAGTTACAAGAACTGTTGGATAAGAAATACATTCAACCGAGTGTCTCTCCATGGGGAGCACTGGTACTATTTGTAAAGAAGAAGGATGGATCGTTGAGGCTTTATATCAACTATCGAGAGTTCAACAAGCTAACGATAAAGAATAGATACCCATTGCCCAGGATCGATGATCTCTTTGATCAGTTAAAAGGGGCAAAATATTTCTTGAAGATTGATTTACGGACGGGGTATCACCAGTTGAAGGTTAGAGCGGAGGATGTACCTAAGACAGCATTTAGGACTCGTTACGACCATTACGAGTTCTTAGTGATGTCATTTAGGTTGACGAATGCGCCAGTCGCATTCATGGACATGATGAACTGGGTGTTCAAACAATACTTGGACAAGTTCGTTGTGGTGTTCATTGATGATATCCTAGTCTATTCCAAGACAAAGGATGATCAAGCTGAACATTTGAGATTAGTGTTAGAAGCACTAAGAAAGGAGAGGTTGTATGTGAAATTCACTAAGTGTGAATTTTGGTTGGAAAGAGTGCAGTTTTTAGGGCACATTATCGACAAGGAAGGGGTTTCAGTGGATCCTGCAAAAGTGGAATCAGTAATTAACTGGAAGCAGCCAAAAATGCCGACGGAGGTGCGGTGTTTCCTAGAGTTAGCGGGTTACTATCGATGGTTCATTCAGGACTTCTCGAAGATAGCTACTCCGTTAACAAATCTAACCAGAAAGACGGTAAAGTATGTATGGACAGAGAAATGTGAAGACATCTTTCAAGAGCTGAAGAAGAGGTTGAGTCAAGCACCGGTATTATCATTACCGGATGAGACGGGGAATTTCGTAGTATATAGTGACGCTTCGCATAAAGGACTGGGTTGTGTGCTCATGAAGCATGGCAAGGTCATTGCGTATGTGTCTAGGCAGTTGAAGGAGTATGAGGGGAATTATTCTACTCATAACCTTGAACTTGCAACAGTGGTTTTCACCTTAAAAATTGGAGGCATTACCTATATAAGGAGAAATATGAGATCTACACAGACTACAAAAGTCTGAAGTATATCTTCACTCAGAAGGATTTGAACATGAGGCAGAGAAAATGGTTGGAGTTGATAAAGGATTATGATTGCGAAATCCTGTATCACCCAAGGAAGGTGAATGTGGTGGCCGACGCTTTAAGTCGAAAGGGTCGGGAGAAGCTGTCAATGTTAACAACTCAAGATGAGTTGATAACAGAGATGGCCAGAATGGAACTAGAAATTCGATGTCCTAGTGAGGAAGGGGAGAAACTGTTTGTGATGGAAGTTCAACCTACTATCGTGGAGAAGGTGAAGGAAGTGGAACTCAGAACTGAGGAGTGCGAAGGAATAAGAAAGAAGATTACAGATGGTACCGAGAATACGTACAGTCTTGATAACGAAGGGTTATTGAGATTTGAAGGAAGAATTTGGGTTTCATGTGAGCCGAAATTGAAAGAGGAGATAATGGATGAAGCTCATCACTCGAGGTACTCGATTCATCCTGGTAGTACCAAGATGTATCAAGAGCTTCGAAGAAATTTTTGGTGGTCTAATATGAAGAGGGAGATAACAAAGTACGTCAGTAAGTGCTTAACTTGTCAAAAAGTTAAGGTCAAACATCAAAGACCCAGTGGTTTGTTACAATCATTGGAGATTTCGGAATGAAAGTGGGAGCATATCACAATAAATTTTATGGTGGGACTTCCAACGATGCAGAAAGGATACAACGCTAATTGGGTAATAGTGGATCGTTTGACTAAGTCGGCTCAATTTTTGCCGATAAGGGTCAGGTACAACCTAGACCAGCTAGCCAAACTTTATGTCAAGGAGATTGTCTCTTGACATGGAGTTCTAGTTTCGATTGTGTCAGATCGCGACCCGCGATTTACTTCAAATTTCTAGAAGAGTTTACAAGAACAGATGGGAACGCAGCTGAGGTTGAGTACGGCGTATCATCTACAGACCGATGGGCAAAGCCAAAAGACAATTCAAACGCTAGAAGATATGTTAAGGTCTTGCGTTATGGATTTCAAGGGTAGTTGGGATGATCATCTACCATTAGTAGAGATCGCCTACAATAACAGTTATCACGCTAGTATAAGCATGTCGCCTTACGAAGCGTTATATGGACGGAAGTGTAGAAAGCCACTTTGTTGGGATGAAATGGGAGAACGTCGAATGTTGGGACCTAAAATGGTACAACAAATGGCGGAAGTGATTAAGTTGATACGAACGCGGCTAGTAGCAGCTCAAGACAGACAAAAAAAGTATGTCGATCCACATCTAAAGAATAGAGAGTTCAAAGTCGGTTCGTATGCGTTCTTGAAGTTGTCACCCTAGAAGGGGAAGATACATTTTGGAAAAAAAAGAAAGTTAAGCCCCAGGTTCATAGGACCTTTTGAGGTTTTGAAAAGGGTAGGAGAGGTAGCCTATGTGATAGCATTACCTCCAGAGTTGGGACATATCCATAACGTGTTTCATGTTTCGGTATTACGTCCCTATAAGTCATATTACAAGCATGTAATCGAGTATGAACCTATCCAAGTCGAGAAAGACTTGACGTATGAAGAGATTCATATTCAAGTCATTGATAGGAAAGAACAAGTGTTGAGAAGAAAAGTTATACCATCGGTGAATGTGATATGGAGGAACCACAATGCCGAAGAAGCAACGTGGGAACTCGAAGATAAGATGAGGAAATCTTATCCTCATTTGTTTGAGTAACTTATATTGAAATTCGGTGTACAGAATTCTTATAAAGGGGGGGAGAATGTAACGCTTGAGAAAATTGAGCGATTATGTAAATGAATTTTTTTTGATTTATTGAATAAAATTTGATTATTTGTTTACTAAACTGAGTAAGCAAATTAAAGGTCATTTTATGACCTAAAGATATTTGAAATGGTTAGTATTCTGGCTATGTGCTAGAAGTAAATGATGTGAATTTCTAAGACGAAAAGAAAATCTTTCTGAGAAAAAGACGAAATAGGCACTATTCACGTAACCCTAAGGGTTAGGGTTGTGACCCTAAGCCTGTTTGAGAGTTCAGAATGTCGGAATGATGTTCTATCGAAAGATTTGACGTTAATATACCGTGAAAAGTTATGTTAGCCACGAAGAAGTTTTCTCGGAAGAAAAGTATAGAAATCACTATTAATCTATTTCTGCTCGGGAATTATTATTGAAATTTCGAGAAACACGTAATGATAGGATTTCAAGGCGATGTGAAATATGTAATAATATTTTACTTATGGCTCACGAAGTTTTCGCGTGGGGACTTAAAATCCTAAGCGTTAGGGAAAGTAAAATCAATGATTAATTGATTACGTATAATAATAAATAATTATTATACCGAAGAAATACACGTATAATACGAGGCATTATACGAGAATAATACAAATAGAATACGAGAATTAATACGACGTATAACACAAATTTTATACGAAGTAAATACGTTAAATTTGAATTAAAGTTAATACTTTTAGCCGTGGGTCGAACCGTTGGGTAAGCGGGTGGGTTAACCCATGGGGCAACCCATGGCCACATCGGGGCATGTGGGAGCACAAGGGGGCAATGTGCTAGCACATGCTAGCGCATAGGGAGACATAGGTTGCATGAGGGGAGGAGGTGGGCTAAGGAGGTTTGATCCTAATGACCAAACTACCTTAAGCTTGCCAACTTCTATAAATAGAAGAGCTTGCTCTCCATTTGTTGGTTGTTTGAGCAATTTCCACCAACTTCTAGAGAGAGAGAGAAGAAACTAGCTTGAGTTTTGTGAAGAACACACATCAACCAAGAAGAAAGAAAGCCTTTGAGTCTCTACACTAAATCAAACAAAGAACCTTAAAGGTATTAACCTAAGAAAAATATTTAAAATTCTCTTTTCTTTCAATAGTAAAGTTGATAGAGAAGTGATTAAGGGAGTATGACTATAAAGAAGTTATAAGGATGGCTTAATGGTGAATTAAGAATCCTAACAAGCCATGCATGATGGAATAGTAAGAATTGATTAAGAACTTAATGAATTCATGAGCAATTGAATAATGAAAATGTTAAACCATGAAAAATTAATGTTTTGAATGGTTAGAATAAATAATGATCAACCATCAGATTGGTTCTAATTGGTTCGAAGTAAAAATAACAAAGAACGAAGATTCGACGAAAGTTACGCGATTAGACGATAATCGTCCAAAAAGTAAATTTCCCAGAATAGGGGTCAAAAGTCGTTGTGTGATTCAAAAATGTTGGTTTTCGATTGTAACACATGTAATTAGGTAAAACGAATTTTGACTTAAAACGAAGAATTAAGCGTCGAACGTTCACGAAAGTTTAACGAACGCGTAAAAATGGACAAATTGGCTAAATTATCGCCGACGATTTCAGAAATGAATTCTGACTTGATAGAATGATAGAACATAATGTTTATGAACTTCTGGAGTTGGAACGAGCCAATTTCGGGTTATAACGATCACGTTACGGACTCAGGAATCTCATAAATCTTCATAACTTAGAAAAAATTTTCTTAGGTGCAGGGTCGGCCCTGCCATGCCGCCCAAGAGGCATAAACTGGCACCGCAGCACCAGTCCAGGGAGGAAGATCTCTGCAGGGTGGGTGCCGCCGCGTGGCTCAGCAACGAAAAGATGGCGCTCGCACGCCAGCAGGGGAAAAATGTTGACCGAATTTGTAATAACTTAACCTTTTTCATACCGATTAAGGGGTTAGTAAGTGATGAATGTACACCCTTTAAACAACATGTTTAACCAAGGGTTTATAAGAATTAAACGTTAATCAAACGTAATTAAACTTGAGATCTGGAAACATAAACCGTAAACCAAGATCAAGTTAAGTAACAAGTGGAGTCTCGATTATCATGCTTAGTGATGATCGATGAGAATTCGGTTTATGACATAGGAATGTTAATAAGTCGTAATAAACGTTAAATAACTTGAACGAATGTTATTAGTTTAACTATTCGGTTAAGTTATACAAGAAGGAGAAGTTAAGCTATGCATTGTATATCGAAAGTGATTTCTCATTGGTATATTATGTGTTATGCTTTGTAGAAGTTTTAAAGACCAAGTAGCGTAACTTAAAGGTTTGAGAGACTCAAACACAAGTTTTCTAACTTCTTTCATACTTTATGATGAATGCAAGTTTTCTAACTTTGTTCATACTTTATGATGAATGTAAGTTTTCTAACCTTGTTCAAGTTCTACTTGATGCAAGTTTCCTAACTCTTGCATTACCATTGTGTCATGCAACGGTTGTTAAGCTCTTGTTCATACCTTATGGTTGGACAAGATGTCATTATGCATAACTGCTTAGGCATAAACAATTATTGAATAGTCGATGCCATTTGATTCGGCTAGACTAAGATTAAATATATCTTGGTGGATTTTTCCATAAATCTTTCCGGATATATATATGTAATGTGATAATCTTATGCCAAGTTCTTTATAAGGATTCACAGGTAAGCCTGAGCATGGAAAAGACAAATGTTTTTACGTCGTTAATTCGACGGGCACTTCAAGTTGCCAATGATTAAACGTAAACATATTTAAGAGTTGAGTGTTGATTAACATAGAGTAATACAGGCTGATCACCTGGATGTGCTAGTAAGAGATATCGAACTTACGGCCTTAGTGTCGGGTTGTTCCTTTCAAAAATAAGAACCAAGTGATGGTTTGTGGTCATTGACCAGTAAAGATTCCCAAGAGACTATAAGTCCTTGGGAATGGTTTTAAAGAAATCAAAACGATATTTTTATTGTTCATGAGTACTTCATAGCTATTGTACATCTATTGAAGCAGAAGAGATATGATTCTTGATTTTGTGGTTTCAAGATAGAATGTTAAACTTGTTGAGCTGTTTATGCTCACTCTTGCTTAAAACTAAAAATTTTCAGCTAAGAACGGATGAACCATAGGATCCAGGAAAGACAAAGGCAAGTCCAAGATGGAGAAGTAGTGACCTTTGTAATAGTATAGTATTAGTGTTGTAATTACAGGTATTATGACTTAAAACAATGTAATGGTTAGCGAGAACCTGGGAAGGAATGAATAGAATGTAATGTTTAGTAAACTTATACGTCATATTGAAGTCTTTCAGTTGAATGTATGAGTAGACAATAGCATCATGTAGCACCATATCCAAGGTTTGAAGGTCCCCGGATTTGGGGGTGTCACATTGGCTCATTTTGTGACGCCCCCAAATTCTCTACATTCCCTGTAGCAGATTTGGTGCTCACATAAATATTCCATAAGATAATAACTTCTATCAATCTAAAATTCACAGTATCCCATAACAGATAGTAGTTCTCGTCAGAACAATTATTGTATATGGATACCATCACTTAGATGTATAGATTTATAATCTCCTGGATATTTCTTTCATATCAATAATTCTTATCTATCTGAAATTCACAGTATTAATGATAAGATCGTTCCTGGAACTGAGGGGCGCAACCTCAATTCTTACAGAACTCCCAAGATTATTCAATACCTTCATTCAGATGTATAGTTCATATAGATATTGTACTTCTTTCTAACTTCTTAAAGAATGTAAAAGCTAAGCTATTGAAAAAAGCTAATAATATATTACATATTTTAAAATTCAATTACATAGATCTAAATTTTACATTATTATTACATCAAAATCTTTAAAGATATAACCATGTCTAACACAGTAAAGCTTAAAACTAGTATAGTCCTTCTATCCATAAGAGTGAGTACAAGAACATCCTGGATTATCTTTCGACACTGCAAAGGAAAATAATATTTTGCAAGGATGAGCTACAAAAGGCTCAGGAAATTTTAAAAAAGTTATATTTTAAACTCACATTGTATCTGAATTGAATGAACATGTAGTTCAAGATTTTTCCTTATATATATACATCATTCTGGTCTCTATCACTCATAAAAATATAGAACCCCGAGATTGATCTGTTCAATCAGACATAATAATCACTTCTAGAGGATATATAAACTTAGAAGTCATTAGCATCATTCTGGCTTCTATCAGTCATAAAGACTTAGAATCCCGGGATTGACTTGTTCAATAGGACATAATAATCACTTCCAGAGGTCATATAGACTTAGGAGTCATTAGCATCATTCTGGCTTCTATCAGTCATAAAGACTTCGAATCCTGAGATTGGTCTGTTCAATCGGACATAAAATGCATATCCCAAAAAGGTCAGTGCTATAGCTGCCTATAACCATCGATTAGTACTGTAACTGCCGGTTCTAAATATTATCAGTATATATATCTGTACCAAACATTATTGGTTCCATCACAGTCTATGTTTTGATATTAAATTAAATCAAATTTACGCAAATAACAGCTCATTTTATTTGGTTATGCTCGAACAAGAAGCGATAACCTTTCAATAACAGATATCATGAATAATGTTTATAACAAGTTCGTATATCAATATATAAGACTTGCATTTAATACAGAAATTAAATAAAGTTAGAAAACTTGTATAAAAATAGAAAGTTTGCACATAGTGCGGAAAAATTTGCCTGATTCGCCTCTACCATTTACGCTAATTTTTCGTCTCTCGGTCCATTTATATAATTATAAGTTCATATAGACTAATTAAGCGTTTAACGATGAAATTTTTTAAATTTTATTTCGGGTATTATACTTGATTATAAATAAGACTCCTTGTACTATACATGAAATAATTTTGGTATTATAATTGCTTATAAAATGAATATTCATCAACTATATTTAAAATAAATTGAACATTATAACTGCTTGTAAAATGAATATTCGTTTACTATGTTTGAAATAAATCGAGCATTATAACTGCTTATAAAATGAATATTCGGCTATTATATTTGAGATAATTTCAGCATTATAACTGCTTATAAAATGAATATTCTTACTAAATACTTGAAGAAAATAGGACATAGTAACTGCTTATAAAAGTATATTTTCTATTTTATAAGAGAAATAAATCGAAAATTATAACTGCTTGTAAATAGGACTTTTGTACTATATACTTAAAATAATTTGGGCATTATAACTGCGTATAAAAGTATATTTTTACTAAATATATAAAGAAGAATGAAAATAATAGTCACTGGAGTAAATACTTCTTGAAATTTCAAGCTTAAACTAATCCTTTGCAATCTTGAAATTAATTTAACTCATAAAAATTCTCTCTTTCTAAATCTTGATTATAACTTTGCTTTGTAAATTGGTGAAGAAAATGAAGAGAATGGCTTGCTATTTATAGGATTTTCAAAGTTAGGGTAAAATGGTCTTTTTCCTAATTTTTATGGCTAATTACACTTTTGCCCTTGATATATTCTTGGAATACGACATTCTTAACTTTTAAAATGGAATATGCTTGGAATATGCTTTTCTTAATTTTTAAGTTTCCTTAATTTAACCACACCAAACTAACCATGGTTAAAAACTAACTCATGTGTTGTTAGTTGGTGGGAAAGTAGAGAAATCTAGCCACTTTTGTGGACTAAGACTTTTTGACTTTAATTTTTAGTATTTGTACTATATAATTTTTGTTTTATACGCGTATTATACTTTGTATTATTTTTATATTATACGACGTATTATAATTCGTATTATACTCGTATTCTTGTCGTATAATAATTTGTACTATACTTGTATTATTCTTTCGATTTAATTGACTTTTTGATAATTAAGCTAGATTCAATGAATGTTTCGTGTTTAGGTGTCCATTTGTGGCTGGCATGGGGTTTTTTTTAAGCATATGGGAAATCTTCTTGTGGTGAGTCACCACGATTTAGCCTTATCTTTTATTAAAAGATAAGATAAAGGATATTTTGGTCATTTCACACATACTAAGGGTAATTTGATAATTTCATAATTAAATTTAAGGGTAATTTAGTCATTTCACATGTCTCCCTTAAATTTTTAAATATCATCTAATAATACATGTATTTAAGAATCCTGACTAATAATCCTTATTAGGGTTTAATAATTGAATTAAGGTTTAGGGTTTCCAAATCCTAAATTAGGGTTTCCTAATTAAGTTTAGGATTTCCAAATTTAATTCACAATTATTATATCTCATTTATTGTTATATAACAATACTTAATATTAATCACATAATACACATAATCCCAAGTATACTTATAATAATAAATGTATTACTATTTATAATTTCTATTAATAATCCTGATTAGGATTCGGATTATTACACATTTCTTGCCGATAAGAGTCAAGTACAACTTAGACCAGTTAGCTAAGCTTTATGTCAAGGAGATTTTTCTCAAGACATAGAGTGTCAGTTTTGTGACACCCCCAAATCCGAGTTCTCTAACCCCGATTCGGTCATCACGATACAATATAAATATTCACCTCTAAACAACATACAATAACTAAATGCGAAATATAATAAACATATGTCGTTCATTCAAAAGGTGTTACTAGTTCCAAGATTCGATAACCTTAATACAATCATACAAACATACCCTAGAATAGTCATTAGGGTTCATATTACATAACAGTAATTTAACTAATCATAAAGTAAAGTCTGCTCCTTGCAAACTATTACTACATCTTTCCTTTACCCTTGTCCTTCCCTGAAGTCTCGTACTTAACTGCAATAGAAGTCATGATATAGCAAGAATGAGCAACAAGTTTGCTCAGCAAGTTTAAATACAACAATAAAGGATATATCATGATGAAAGAAATATATCTAACAATGAATTCAACAATATGAATATCGGAAGCAAGAATAATAATTGCTTTTAGAATAACTAATAGTCAAGTAGACTTTGAACTATAAAACTCCAATGGAATCAATAGCTGATTGACCCTTTGGTTACTGGCTACAGAATAAGTACTTAAGGGGGTCAGCCTCGTGTACGCCATGTATATGCATAACATTCAATTCTGCTGTTTGTATCTTTATACTAGATACCTAGGGTACTCCCCTATATATAAGGGGTGTTCTCTTCAGTCTAAGAATCTATACCATCAATTGGTCTAGATAGCTTTTATAAAACTTCATACAATTGTCTGACCGAACAAGGGTTCAGACTCTATCTGACGCAGTTCAAGAATTATAGAACTTTAAATAAGGTACAAGTCCAAGACTGTACGAACTCAAGTGCACCAAGTGCGAATATCAATAAGATCGATGTGGAATAATTGAAAAGTAATTAAACCACCTAAAGCATGCTTGGAAATAAAGTTCAAGCTTAAATAATAACTTGCAACACAATAATAACCTGCTCAATACAATATGAGAAGGATAAGGAACTTGCACAAAATAAAGATTGAAGTTCAGAAACTTGCTTTCAATATAACAATCAAATGAAGTTAGGAAACTTGCACATTATACGAGTTTGTGTAAGTTAGAGAACTTGCATTTAAATCATAGATTCCTTGCATAAAGTAAATGCATAGGATAGGATACTTGCAACACCATAAAGGTAGGGTTCGGATACTTTCCTGATTACTCAGCTACAAATAAGTTCTAGCTTTAATTAAATAGCATTGAAATGACCTAGCATTAGCAAGTCGGTCTTTCAATTAGTATTGTGTAAACCGGTAAGAGTCTATACTTAATAAACATCTAATTATCATGTCACATTGTCATATTATGTAGTTATCTCAAGTAATCACATATCAGTTGGGTCAGATTCTAGTTTGCAGTTTAAACATCATATAAGTCAACTAGCATAGTCAGGAAACTAGCAGGCTGCACCAATCCGTGCCAACTCTCTAGCATGCAAACTACTGACATTAACAAATACACATGCTTATCAGATTATTAATTCAAGTTCGAGACCTAGCATGTTTATTCTATTCCAATTCAAAATCATATGTTTTCATGTTGGACATTTACATACTTTAAGCAATACAAGTTCATGCTTCAAAGGTTCGCTACTACGGTCATATTATCTCATAAGGAGACTAAACCATACTAAATAAGCATGCTTGTATTTATATGTCATATGTATCCATTAATCACATAGTTCACCATGAAATTCATTTTCTATGAATACGTGCATATGTGAAATCCATACTTTAACCAAACGATGCTCATGTCAATATGTCTATAGGCATAATGAATTCTAATATACATGCTTGCATGCTTAGCACGTAACTAATATATGGATCAATGATATTAGCTCTCAATTTCTAAGTTTTTTTCAAAATTACACTAAGTCAACAAAGGTAACTTACTATATGCAAAGTATCTCGTAGCCATGACTCTCATGTATTATAACACATTTATAAGTCACATACACGTAGTCAAATGGTCAGAATCTAAAAGACATAAATCTTGGTCAAGTTTTTTTTCAAAGTTCTTAAGTCTTTCTTTGAAATCGTTTGAATCTTGGAATCATGTATACTAGTGTGTTCAACACTTTAAACGTATATTTCATGTCAATATAAACCATACGATCATGTTCACAAAATCAGAACATACACAAAACACGCATATGTCAAGGTTCATATTCAAAACTATAAGTTTCATTTTCAAAACATAAGTTTTTCATCAATAGTGTGTACTAACATCGTTATACATGCTCATCCTACATGCATGTACTCATATAAGTGTGTTAATCTAGTTCACATGCTTGCTCCAAGTGATATTACATGATAGCATATAACAGGTTTGTAGCAGAAAGCAAGATTCAGCAAACAGGTACTGGCGCAGCTGCGCCGCTAGCCAGTACAAAACTGGCGCAGCTGCGCAGGCGTGCGGCCAGGCCTGAAGCTGCACTGCTTTGACAGTTATGTAACTACCATATATTAAAGGTTTAATAGATCGCATGTTTGCACAAATTAATTAATCAAGTAAATATAATCTCATTATATTTATTAATCCTTTGCTCAATTATATACTATTTATTCACAATAATAGTTAATTAACATACTATCAATTAATTTCCCGTTAATCATTTATCCTTTGTAATCACAATTAATCTTTTCACTATATTCAAGCAAATTGAATATTTAATTATTAATCACCTTATCAATTCTTTTGATATAAAACTTAGGGCTAGTTCACTAATTTAATAAACCATTAGTGATTCCCTTTAATATTTCTAGCATTTATTTGCATAGGCTCAACTCACATAATCACATAACCACATAAGGCTTGAATAAACTCACAAAACTAACTCAAAAAAAATTTAAATCATATATTAAGTTAATAATGAAGTTTAAAATTTCACAGTCATTACAAGTTTAGATTGTGTCAGATCGCGACCCACGATTCACATCGAATTTCTGGAAGAGTTTTCAAGAACGGATGGGAACGCAGCTGAGGTTGAGCATGGCATATCATCCACAGACGGATGGACAAAGTGAAAGAACAATTCAAACTCTAGAAGACATGTTAAGGTCTTGCATTATAGATTTCAAGGGGAGTTAGGACGATGATTTACCGTTGGTAGAGTTCACCTACAACAACAGTTATCACGCTAGTATAGGCATGCCGCCTTACGAAGCATTATATGGACGGAAGTGCAGAACTCCACTGTGCTAGGATGAAGTAGGAGAGCGTTAAATGTTAGGGCCAAAAATGGTGAAACAAAAGGCGTAAGTGGTTAAGTTGATACGAACGCGGCTAGTAGCAGCTCAAGACAGACAGAAAAAGTATGTCGATCCACATCGGAAGAATAAAGAGTTCGAAGTCAATTCATATGCATTTCTGAAGGTGTCGCCTTGGAAAGGGAATATACGCTTCGGGAAGAAGGGAAAGTTAAGCCCTAGGTTCATAGGACCTTTTAAAATTTTGAGAACGGTAGGAGAGTTATCATATGCGATAGCATTACCTCCAGAGTTGGGACAAATCCATAACGTGCGTCACGTATAGGTATTGTGTCCCTATAAGACGAATTATAAGTATGTAATCGAGTATGAACCAATCCAAGTCGAGAAAGACTTAACATATGAAGATGTTCCTATTCAAGTCATTGATAGGAAAGAACAAGTATTGAGAAGCAAAGTCATACCTTCGGTGAAGGTGATATGGAGGAACCATAATGCCAAAGAAGCAACATGGGAACTCGAAGACAATATGAGGAAGGCTTATCCTCATCTATTTGACTAACTTGAATCGAAATTCTGGGGACAGAATTCTTTAAGGGGGGGAGAATGTAACGCCCGAGAAAATCGAACGTTTATGTAAATGAATTTTATTTGATTTATTAAATAAAATTTGATTATTTGTTTATTAAACTGAGTAAATTAATCAAAGGTCGTTCTATGACCTAGAGAATGCAGAAATGATTAGGATTCTGGCTACGTGCTGGAAATAAATGATATGAATTTATAACACAAAAATAAAAGATTTTCGGGAATAAAAATATTTCTAAGAAAAAGACGAAATAAATATTATTCATATGATGAAACCCTAAGAGTTAGGGTTTGAGAACCCTAAGTCTTTCTGAGAGATCGAAATATCAGAATGACTTTATGTCGAAAGTTTTAACAGTAATATATCGTGAAAAGTTAAGTTAGCCGAAAAAAGTTTTCTCGGAAGAAAATCACTATTCATCCGTTTCTGCTCTGGAATTATTATTGAAATTCTGAGAAATGCGCAATGATAGGATTTCAAGATGGGATGGAATATCTAATAATATTCCAGTTATGGCTTACAAAGTTTTCAGGTGAGGACTTAAAACCCTAAGGGTTAGGGAAAATAAAACCTAATGATAATTAAGATTAAGTATAATAACCAATGATTATTATACGGAATAAATACAAGTATAATACGAGATATTATACGAGTATGATACATAGAGGATACGAGAATTAATATGACGTATAATATGAATTTTATACAAAGTAAATACATTCAATTTGAATTAAATTTAATAACTAAACCCGTAGATCAAACCGATGGGTTAACAGGTGGGTTAAACTCATGGGGTGACCCATGAGCACATGAGTAGCACATGGGGTGACAAAGGGCCATGAGGGGTGCATGTGCTAGCACATGGGCAAGACATAGGCATGAGGATGTTTGGTTCTAATGACCAATTAAACTACCATAAGCCTTGCAAATTCTATAAATAGAAGAGCTCATTAGCCATTTTGTTGGTCGATCAATTTGAGCACATATTGAGAGAGAGAAAAAAGAGAAGCTAGCTTGTGCTTTGATAAGAAAACCAAGCAAACTAGGAGCAAGAAGTAATTGAATCTCCGTATTCAATCAAATAAGAACCCCAAAGGTATAAAGATAAGAAAATTTGATAGTAATTCATTGTCTTTAAATAATAGAATTGATAGAGAAGTGAATTGGTGGAGCATGTTCAATAAGAAGTTATAAGGTTGGCTATGTAGTGAAATTAACACAATCATAAGACATGCATAATGAAATCATATTAGGTGATTAAGGAACTAATGAAGAACGTATCAAATTCTTAAGAATTTGCATGATAAGCATGTGAAACCATTAAAACATAGATGTTTACATTGGTTAGAATCATTAAAGAACAACCAATGGATTGATTCCATTTGGGTTTAAGTAAAAATAATGAATAACGAATATTTGACAAAAGTTACGCGATTAGACGTTAATTGTCAAAATCGTAAATTTTTCTAAAATAGAAGTCAAAAGTCGCTGTTTGATTCAGAAACAATGGTTTTTGATGGCGTAACGTGTATTTAGGTAAATAAGACTTGCGGGAACAAGAACGAACAAATTCAGAATTAAAACGAAGAATTGAGCGTCGAACGTTCACAAACAATGGATGAACGTGTAAAAATGGACTAATAGGCGAATTTCTAGCCAACGGATTCAGAAATGAATTTTGACTTGATGAAATCGTAGAACATAAGATTTATGAACTAATGGCTTTAGAACTAGCTAATTTTGAGTTGAAACGATCGTGTTACGAGCTCGTGAAATTCAAGTTTTGAAAAAAGTTTTAAAGGCTGGGGGTTGGCGATGCAGCGCCGCCCATGCCTTGTGTTCTAGTGCAGCAGTGCCAGAACAGGGGGAAAGTTGTTGCGAGCCAGCACCGCAGTGCCGACTTTAAGCCTATGGTTGGCGCTGCAACACCCTTAACTAAAAAATTCCCGACGTGAATGTTTATTAACCTATCCTGCTACATGGTTATTATGGGGCAACTATATGGTTAATATTCATGACGAGAAATCACTTAAACAACATTTTTAAGAATGATTTTATGAATTAAACATTGAAGAAACGTATTTAAAATTAAAACTTGAAATCCGATAATGTGAACTATGAATCGTAATCTAGTTTTGAGCACACGTTAAGATTGTATAACATGTAATAGAGGTGCATGATATCAAATGAAGTTAAACTTACTTAATTTCCATTCGGAGTTCGAGAACGGGAATCCGATGGAAATGTGATTAACGTAATGAACCGATTAGAGTTTCGTCTATTGTTGTGCTTAACAATGATCGACGAGAGTCGGTTTATGATATATAGATGTTAATAAGCCATAATAAATGTTAAATAACTTGAACGGATGTTATTAGTTTAACAATTTCGCTAAGTTATACAAGGAGGAGAAGATATGGTATACATTGTATATCAATTGTGGATACTCATTTGGTATACTACGTGGTTATGCTTTGTAGAAGTTGTAAAGATTGAGTAGCGTACATTTAAAGGTTTAAAGATGCAAAGGCAAGTTTTCTAAACTCTTATCTACACTTTATATTAGATAAGTTGTCATTACGCATGATTTCTTATGAATAAACTGTTATTGAATAGTCGATGCCATTTGATTCGGCTAGACTGAGACTTAGAGTATTTTGGTTGGTTTTCAAATCATTCCAAAATAATTATGATGTTGTTATCCTATGCCAATTTCTTGGAATGGATTCTCAGGTAAGCCTGAGTGTGAATAAACAAATGTTTTTACGTCGTTAATTCGACAGGCACATGAGGTTGCCACCAATTAAAAGTAAATATATTTAATGTATGAGTGTTGATCAACATAGAGTACTACAGTCTGATCACCTGGATGTGCTCGTAAGCTATATCGAACTTACGGCCTCAGTATCGGGTTGTTCCTTTCATGAATGAGAACAAAATGATGGTTCATGGTCGTTGACCAACATAGATTCTGAAGAGACTATAAGTCCTTGGGAATGGCTTTTAAGGAATCAAAACGTTATTTTGATTATTCTTAAGTACTTCATAACTATTGTACAGTTATTAAAGACAAAGTCATATGATTCTTGATTTTGTGATTTCAAGATATGATGTTGAACTTGTTGAGCTATTTATGCTCATTCTTGCTTAAAACTAAATGATTTCAGCTAAGAGCGAACGGACCGAAGGATCCGATAAAGACAAGGGCAAGTCTAAGATGGACAAATAGATATCCTTGTAATAGCATAGTATTATTATTGTAATGACTGATATTATGACACAGAACAATGTATTGGTTATAAAGAACCTGGAAGGGATTAATAGAATGTAATATTTAGTTAACTCATGCATGTTATTGAAGTCTTTCATTGAATGTATAAGTATATTGTATCACCGTGTAGCACCATCTCTAGGGTTTGAAGGTACCCGAATTATGGGGTGTCACAGTTTTAGAGGTGTTTCAAACCTTGCAACGCCCTCTACACATCCCCCGGGATAAAATAAATTTTTCGAGTTTCTAACCAATCTTAAAATTGGCTCGAAAGTCCTCCCTCGCTTAATTTTTCAACTTTGCATTAAATTTTTGTTCGTCCATAATTCGTTCATCTGAACCCGGAATTCGTTCGTTCTTGAGTCCACAACTCACGTTTTCTAAGTTTTCTTACATTATTATGAACTAACCATTTGGGTTCCTTAGCTTACTTTCTACATTTATTTCGTCTTTTACGAAATTTCGCCATAACTTCTTATTTGCTAATTTCAATCCGTTATTCATGAACGTTTCTATTGTTCCCAACCATGGAAACATATATACGATGGTTTTAAACTTGTCCATCAATAACAAGCCCTAATTAAATGGCTTTAAATTTGTCCACCAACAACGTTCTTACCGTGCTCTTCGTTCATTCTTCGTGTTCTTCATTCGTTCTTCATTTTTAATCGATATTATGATTATGATTTTACGTTTTCATGCATATTAATGTAATAAGTTCGTTAATTCATCCTTATAATATATGAGAATTCATATAACTCATCTGAATTGTCCATTAACGTCAAGCAATTCATACTTTCTATGAAAGCTTCTAAAAAAATTTATAACTAAACATTAAATTCTTATTTCTTCAATTTCTTATGATTAAAGCATATGGAAATCGTTTCTTAATATCCTTTATGCTATGTATTTTGACATAGAAGACTTAATGAAAATTTGAACAAATGTAAGTTTTAATACCGTTCTTCTTGATTTATCTTTCATTTTCTTCTTCCGCTTCGCAAAGCTGGCAATTTGCTAGCTTTTCCACTTTCGAGACTTGTTAATTCGATCCCTCACGTCCTCTCTTCATTTGTCCAGAGTTTCCTCTCTCGATTTTTTGAAAAATTAAGAGATTAAGCTTGCTTCTATAGATTTTCAAGGCTAGGGGCATTTTGGTCATTTGGCTAATTTTTACCGTTTTACCCCCACCTCCTTGCTATTCACACCTCCTTACTAAATATCTCATGAAGCTTCTCCTAGAAGGTTTGTTGTTCCGTCTTTCGGAATTCGTCCGACAGTTTGAAAAACTGCGTTTCTCGGAATCCAAATATTTTTGGATATTTCGTCTTTCCTCTACAAATTAACTTTTACGCAATTCTTCAAAACTTCAAAAAACTAAAAAACACTTTTTTGATGATTTGTGTTTTTCGTCACGTTTCCCCATAACGTAGTTAAGCGAATGAAAAGTAAATTACAGTACTTTTTGTTATTTTTATTTCGTCATATTTTTGCATGTTTTTCAAAAAAAAAACTTTTATCGGCTAACATAACTTTTCACGGCATTTTATCGACAAATGTTCAAACGGAATGTCATTACAACATATCAAACTGTGACGCCCCGAAATCCGGTCTATCTTCACACCCAGATTTCGTACATCACGAGTACATCACACTCCATACATACATCATTATATCCTGAAGAATAACGATATATCTATTCAATTCCCAGGTTCTATTACCTTAAAATATTCATTCCTTACAAATAATGATAATTACATTATTCTTTTCATCTTACAAGCGTGACTTAACTAGTCACCATATCTACAAAATAGTTTAACTAACTATTCTACAAGTCTTAGCTTGATCTTCATGTTCATTCATACGACGAATGACACTTCATCTTGTGATGCTAATGGTACTCGCAACCATAGCACCTTACCATAGCAGGACATCGATCAGCTTGATCTTCACAGGGTCCTTTAATACATACTACCGTTGTTCGCTTAAAATTATTTTATTTCAAGCAAGTGTGAGCATTCAATTTCTTAACAAGTCATAGCAGTTGAATAACAACCAAAGCAAGAATCAAAATTCTTTTAAGACCTCAATAACTGGACAAAGGTTATGAAGCAGCTCGAATAATAGGAATACGTTCTGATTCCTATCATTTTAAAACATTCATCACCTTTAATTTGTCATATTTTCATCCTTCTACCTTTTTTATACATATTATCTCTTGCTAAAATCATTAGCACAGACTGAACAAGAACAGTTCATAAAAAAACTGCACTATTTCACATTTAATAGTTCAAGCACAGAACATTTCATCTCACAGAAACACCGAAGTTTTAAAATTGTGGCACAAATCCTCATACATTCTACCATCTTGTACAAACATTACACATTTGCATATACAAAATACTTTCTCATTTTCAACATCTGAGAAATTTAAGAAACTAGCATTCTTAACAAAATATGAATGAAGTAAGGAAACTTGCCTTAGCACTGCATACTGCTTACGCTATACCATTCATCACAATCCTTATATGTTTATATAAGGAAAACACATATCCATTAGTCATATACTTGACTTATGCATTGGTTTAAACTTCACTTTACTTCATATGGTTCACGTTCTTGTAATCTAAGTTTACGCTACAAACCCCCATATTCATTTCTTCTATTCTTTCAATAACATTACACTTAGCACACATCGAGTCTCTAACAGTATTCAATATAGTACACTAAGTGGTTTTTCACAAACAACCAACAAACTAGTTTTCCGTCTCGTCTACACCGTCTTTCACAGTGAGTTAGATCGGTTGCTAGTTCGTATTAACTGTCGCTCTCTGACGGAATCGTTTAGCCCAAATACTATATCTCGACCATTATAGACTACGATTGTATAACAACTTAGACTTAACTTATCCAAACCATTATTGTGACCCCCCCCCCCCCAAATTTGGGTACCTTCAAACCCTGGATATGGTGCTACACGGTGCTACTGTCTACTCATACATTCAATTGAATACTTTAATAACATGCATAAGTTTACTAAATCTTCAATTATAATAATCCTTTCCCAAGTTCTTTATAACATTTACATTCGTTCGGTGTCATAATATCGTTCATTACAACAATAATATTATGCTATTATAAATATAGCTAAGTATACATCTTGGACTCTTCCTTGTCTTTACCGGATCCTTCGGTCCGATAGCTTTTAGCTGAAATCATATAATTTTAAGCACGAATGAGCATAACTAGCTCAGTAAGTTTAACATTTTACTTTGCAACCACAAAATCAAGAATCATATGACTTCATCTTCCATAATTGTACAATAGTTATGAAATAGTAGGAATAATCAAAATAGCATTTTGAATTCCTTTAAAGTCATTCTTAAGGACATATAGTCACTTAAGCATCTGAGCTTGTCAAAGACCATGAACATTCTTTTCCATTTCCATTCATAAAAGGACAACTCGGTACTAAGGCCGAAAGCCCGATATATCTTACGAGCACGTCCAGGTGATCAGCCTTTAGTACTATATGTTGATCAACACTCTGTGACAAACGTGAATTCTGTAATTTATTTTAAATATTTATTGAATTAAATAAATATTTTTATTAATTTATTTATTAAGTTAAATAAATATTTGATGGAATTGTGGTAGATTAATTTAATTAAATGTGTTACATTGATTAAATTAATATGGATTAATTTTATAATTTAAATTGTGAATTTAATTGAGATTATTAAATTAAATGAGTTGTTTAATAATTATAATGTTATTCTAATTAATTTAATAATTAATTAGATATTTAATGATTTGTCATTATTAATAAATGAGAATTTTAATTACGTGATGATTTGATTTAATGTGTAATATATTCATTTTATTTAATTGAATTTAAATGATATTATTTGATTAATTAAAGTGTGACAAATAAACTATATAATAAACAATTATATAAAATAATGGGAAAATGAGTTAACTTAGTACCTAACCAAACAGGGCCTTAAGAACATGGGAATAGTTAAGGCCCGATGCGCTTAACCGCTTCGCATGTTCCACCGGTTATTTATTATATACGTAAAGTTATATTGCATTAGACCTTACTCATATTCATATCAGTCAGAAAACTCAAAGAGAAAAAGGGAGAGAATTGAGAGTTTGTGAATTGAAGAGGATTTGAAGAATCAAAAGAAAAGGTTTCTTTCATCTAAACAAGAAAGCAATGGGTAGTTTCTTAATCCCAGTTGTTAATTTCACGTTATTATATTTTTTCCATAAAAGCCAACTTGAGTTCTCTGTAAACAACCTTTTGTGACTAATGCATGAAATAGTGATTTATATGTGTTAAGTAGTATATATGAATCATTATATGATAGTTATAAACTGTTTTAGAGTAATTAAATCTATGTAATTGTGTTTAATTGGAGTTTTGTAGTTTACAGAGTAAGAACATATGAATATGGCTTATATGTATAAAAATTCATTCTTCGATTGTATGTTAAACAATAAATTGATGGTTGATTATGATTATACATGTAAAAACGAAGAGAACGAAATTTAAACGGATCGATTCAGTGTTATATCGAATCTGTAATGTATGATTTCATGAATATTGACGAAACTATAAAAAATAGCAAGAACATAAAAATTATGTGTTCTAATTTAGTTGTTTATGTGATTTTAAGTTTTTAAAAGCATGCTAAGAACGTTATATAATATTTCTGTTAAGTTCAGATTGTATGGGTAGCATTAAGTTTGACGTTTGAGTATGATTTTGGCGTAAAATGGCTTTTTCTGTGTTCTTCGCGAACCCTGTCAGATATCACTGTCTCGCGGCGCGGCAGTGCCAGTTCTATGAAGAAACCGGGCACTGCAGCGCCAGGCTAGTGCTGGCTAACATGTCACGGCTCCGCATCACCGGTTCTGTGAAGGAACCCAGCGCTGCAACGCCAGGCCAGTGACTTACTGACGTAGGCTCGGCGCCGCAATGCCGGTCCCCAGTTCAAACTGGGCGCTGCAGAGCCGGTTAGCAGCGCCGGTTAGCAGAATAACCCAGAGAATTTTATTTAAGTGTTTAAGTTAAAAAATGCAACTTAAAATCTTATGTAATGAACATGATAATGTGTTAATTATATATTGAGATGTTAAAACAGATTTAATAACTTGTCAATGATGTTTTACGTGATTAATGGATAAGTTGAATATGTCTTTTAAACTTGATTGTGCATGAAGTCTAATAACGTGTTCAAGAGCTGATGTTTGTGATTCGATGAGTATAATCAGACTTAGAATTAATTAGTATTGTGAATGTAATGGTATGTAGGATTAATTGAGGAACATGATTTATAATTTTAGCTTACGCACGAGGCAAGTTTCTAAACCTTACCTTTACATTACGCAAGTTTTCTATCCCTGAATTTTTATCATTACGCAAGTTTATTAATCCAATTATTTCATTAAACAAGTTCTTACTCTTGTATATTCAAGTTCATGATTCCATATGAGATGTTTTAATTCTTTTAAAGTAATACTTCGGTTATACAATACTTATTCAATTGTATGCCTTTGAGATTCATTATTTGATTTAAGTATCATTTTATTGTTGATCCCTAAAGACTAGTGAACCTTATTGATTCGACTAGTCCATAGTTGATGAGCATTCTAAATTCTTGAACTGTTATTGAGCTTATCCAAACCAAACTTCCTTTGGTGCAAACTCTGATGTCAAACTGAGATGAACAACCCTTTATAGGGGATTATTTACGCGTTAGCGTTGAGATGATGTGCACATACATGGTACTAATGGCTGATCCCCCTAAGTACGAGAAGTAGAGTCCATATAGTCTTACGATTGTTAAAGGTTTAAAGTAAAAATACTTTATAACATGGGACATAGTTCTTGGTCTTATGACCCTCAGATATACTTTTGATTCTTGTTTCTAATCTTGATTCAAAAGCCGAGCTTTCTATTATTCAGAACTCAATGATTTCTCGTATGTTATTATTATTGTTATTATATTATTATACTTGTGGGCAATCGTTGCTCATTCTTGCATAATAACATTGCAGCCAAGGTTGAAAAAATAAAGGAGCCTTCGACTAATAAAGGCAAGGGAAAGATGAACAAGTGATGAAGACTTGTTTATTTAATTAAGAATGTTGTGTTTAAGACTTATGATGTTATGTTATGACTTAATTGTTTATTTATGCTTTCGCACTTTATGCTTAAGGTTAGTTAACTTGGGATTTATTCGTTCAGAGGTTGTAACCCCTTAAGGGGATGGTTTCTATTTATTCATGAGTTTCTTTATTATGCGTAGATAGATGTGTTATTATCGAACAGTGAGTACCAAATCCTAAGGAATTAAAGTACCCAAATTTGGGGATGTGTCACAAGTTGGTATCAGAGTTTTAGGTTATGAACCTTAGGTGGGGGAAAACCTTAGGGTATTAGCCTTTTTAAGAGATCGATAACATAGTGGTGATAAACTCTTATTGAGTTCTAGGAAATGAATTCTTGAATTCATTGAAGATAATAAAAGACTTTATGTGCTTATGTGATTACTTATGTGCTCATGAGTATTAATTAGCATCATGTAGTAACTAAAAATTTAAAATTTTGATTGTCAGGATGTCGGATGTTGGAGGATCCAGTCAGCCTAGGGAGGTTGAGCCCCAAGTGGCTAGAGAGGAGGAACCCCGAGACATTCATACCTTCTGAGAGCAGTTGGTTCAGAGAGAGCCATCTCCATTGATCATTGTTGTGGGTCAGTAGTATGAGCCAGTGTTTCATTTAGAGGAGGACTCTGAAGAGATAGAGGTTAAGGCTGAGGTGGAGGAGGAGGATGAGGACCCTGATGAGTTTTCACCAAACTCTATCAGTACCGAGATGTATAAAGAGCTGTATGACCGTAACATAGAGTTACAAGATAATGTTTGAGAACTGAAGGAGCAGACAGTTGCACAACGGACTACTATAGAGCAGAAGGATGGCGAGATCGAGAATCTTGATATACGTATTGGAGACGTGGAGTGGAAGTTGGTTCATACAACGAACCAAAATGAAGAGAAGTCAGGTGAGATAGAGAAACTAAAGAGTGACTTGCGAGAGGATTCAGCGAAGCGTGCTAGAGCAGAGGACGCTTGGATGAAGGCTTCTCGACGTGCAGATCTTGCCAAAGATAACAATTGGGCAAAGAAGGCTAAGATTGAAGAGACGGATTACATATTCTAGACAACGATTGATAGGACCCAGGATTGAGTAGTCTACTATCCAGTCTAGTTCGAGGACTTACTTTGGTACAAACTGGATCGTAGGACGATGTTCCGTATCATAGAAGAAGAGCGCAGAGAAGCTATTCGATGTCTTAGTAGGTCGTGATAGGAACAATATGAGTTATGTGATTATTTATTGTAGTTAATAATGTAAATTCCAATGTGATTATAAACAATGGAATATGATGATGATTTAAATCCTGAAGATTCTTTCTCTCGGGAAAGTTAATGTAAATAGCAGTGATAGTTTTTTGTTTTGTTTAAAACTTTTGAATGAATAAAATATAAGAGTTTATTTGAGATGATATGTGTTAAGTGATATTTTAAAATTTTTAAATTAAGTCTTAAATATTTAAGGAATTGAGTGACGAGCTAATAAGCGTATATCTTAAACACAAGTATGCCTCCAAGAAGATGCCCAACTCGTCAACCATCTTAAGAAGGGTCAACTAACAATAACAACAACAACGTAGATGCCAATGCTAATCTTGTTCAGCAGTTGGTGAACCTATTGACTTGAGTACAGGCCATTCAGCGGCAAGCTCCACAAACAGTTTAAGGATTTCAAGACGGTAGGACCGCCAGAGTTCAAAGGATCCATGAACCCAATCGAAGCTCAGACGTGGGTAATAGAGATGGAGAAGGTATTTGACGTCGCAAGGGTCAACGCTGATCAAAAGACTGGACAGGGCGTAATCGCTTAGGATAGGTTCAAGGAAATGTTTTTTGAGATGTACTTCCCAACAAGTTCTCAGAACCAGATGGAGGTTCAATTCTTGGAGCTGAAGCAAGGTAATATGTTTGTGCTGGACTATGCTGCAAAGTTTAATGAGTTGTCTAGGTTCGCAACTTATCAAGTGAATACAGATGAGAGGAAGGCTAGGAGATTTGAACAGGGGCAGAAGCCCTGGTTGTACAGCAAAGTGTCAATGTTCTAGTTGAACACTTTTGCAGGAGTATTGGAGAAGGAAATCATCGCAGAAGGTGGAAGCGATTTTCTGACCAAGTATAATCAAGAGCTTAAGAAGAAGAAGAATGAAAGTGAAGGTAACAAGGCTAGTGATAGTAATACTAGTGGAGGCAACAATCAGAAAAGAAGATGGAATGACAGTGCGTCGACTGGGAACCAGCAAAGGAATCAGAAGAGGAGGGTGGAGGCTTGTCCAACCTGCGTGAAGAATCACTTGGGGGTCTACATGAAAGGAAAGAGGGTCGGCTATAATTGTGGTCAGGAAGGCCACATAGCACCAAACTGCCCTAACCCTAAGAAGGGCGCTTGCTTCACGTGTTGGTCAAAGGACCATCTAGCAAGGGGCTTGTCCCAAGAAGGTATCATGAGGGGCAGGATCAGGTGGAAATAGAGGCAGCAGTGGCAACACTCTAACCATCACGGGATCGACGCCAACTAACCGACCTACCGCCAGGACTTTTAACATGAACGTGTAAGATGATGTGCAGTCACATGATATGGTGTCAGGTATCATTCTGATCAATAATATGAATGCATGTGTGTTATTTGATTCGGGTGCTACTTGCTCATTTATATCTGATGACTTTGCTAAGAATTTAGAATTGCCTAAAAACGAATTAGAATACCCTATGAACATAGAAATTGCGAATAGAGAAGTGATTCATGTTAACTTTGTACACGAGAACTATAGGGTGAATATTAAGGGAAATGTGATGATCGTAGATCTTATCCCGATTAAACTTTGGGAATTTGACGTTATTTTGGGAATGGATTGGCTATTCAATTATGGGGTAATAATTGATTGCCAAAAGAAGTGTATTAACCTTATGACCTCATCCAAGGTTGTGTTTTATGGCAGCAAGTCGCCTAGACAAGCGGCTTGTCTGACGATGATGCAAGCTAAGAAGTTGTTGAGACAAGGTTGTGTAGGGTAGTTAGCCTACATAGTCGATAGTCGCAAAGAGAGTCCGAAGTTAGAGGAAATACCTGTCGTGAGAGACTTTGTGGAAGTATTTTCGAATGATTTACCAGGACTTCCGCTAGATAGGGATGTAGAATTCGTGATCGATTTGGCGCCAGAAACTGCCCCAATATCGAAGGCCCTGTACCGTATGGCTCCGGTGGAGATGAAGGAATTAATGGCTGCAAGAGCTATTGGACAAGAAGTATATTCAGTCGAGCGTATCACCGTGGGGAGTGTCGGTGTTATTCGTTAAGAAGAAGGATGGAATGATGCAGCTTTGCATTGATTATAGAGAGTTGAACAATGTCACAATTAAGAATAAGTATTTGTTGCCTAGGATCGACAACTTGTTTGACTAGTTGAAGGGAGATAGATACTTCTAGAAGATAGACTTAAGAAGTGGGTACCATCAATTGAAGGTGAGGAATGAAGATGTTCTAAAGACAGCGTTCAGGAATCGATATGGTCATTACGAGTTTGTGGTGATGTCATTTAGTCTAACGAATGTCCCTGCAGCATTTATGAACCTAATGAACAAAGTGTTCAAGCCATTTTTGGACAAATTCATGGTGGTGTTCATCGACGATATCCTGGTGTATTCTAAGACTAAGGAGGAGTATGTAGAGCATCTGAAGGTGGCGTTGGAGGCACTAAGAAGAGAGAATTTGTATGCCAAGTTTTCAAAATGCAAATTCTGGATAAAACAGGTGCAGTTTCTTGGACATATGAATGATAAGGACGAAATTTTGGTAGATCCCTCAAAGGTTGAAGCTGTGATGAACTGGGATCAGCCGAAGACACTGTCGGAAGTGAGAATTTTTCTCTGATTGGCATTATATTATAGAAGGTTCATTCAGGACTTTTCCAAAATTGCGACTGCGCTGACAAATTTGACTAGGAAATCGGTGAAATTCATATGGACAGAGAAGTGTGAGGAAAGCTTCTAAAACTTAAAGAAGAGGTTGAATACGGCACTTGTGTTATCTCTTCCGGATAGCACATAAAATTTTATGGTGTATAGGGATGCGTCGCATAAAAGACTAGGCTGTGTGCTTATACAAAACGACAAGGTCATTGCGTATGCGTCACGACAACTAAAGAATTATGAGAAGGGGTATCCGACCTATGATTTGGAATTAGCCGCGATAGTATTTGCTTTGAATATCTGAAGATACTATCTTTACAGGGAGAAATGTGAAATATATACAGATCATAAGAGTCTGAAATATATTTTCACAAAGAAGGATTTGAATATGCACCAGCGGAGATGGTTGGAATTAATAAAGGACTATGACTGTGAGATCTTATACCATCCGGATAAAGCGAATGTGGTTGCCGACGCCTTAAGCAGAAATGGCCGAGAGAAATTGATTTTGTTGATTGCCCAGGAGGAACTAATTTTAGCGATGGAGAAAATGGAAATGGAAGTGAGATATCCTAAAGAGACTGACAAGAAACTGTTCCAGCTAGGAACTGGTACAACTTTAGTGGATAAAGTTAAGGAAGCACAATTTCAGGATGAGGAATGTGAGAAGATTAGGAAGAAGATATCCGAAGGGAATGAACTGAAATTCAAAGTGGACAACAAAGGACTACTAAGATTCGAGGGAAGGATTTGGGTACCGCCAGTGCCAAAGATTAAAGAGAAAATTTTGAGCGAGGCTCATAGTTCAAGGTATTTGATTCACCCAGGGAGTACAAATTTGAACCAGGATCTCCGACAGCATTTTTGGTGGCCGAATATGAAACGATACGTTGCCGATTGTGTGGCCAAGTGCCTGACATGTTAGAAAGTGAAAGCATAACATCATAGGCAAGTGGATTAATTGCTACAACCGTTAGAAATCCCAAGATGGAAATGGGAGCATATCACAATGGATTTCGTAGTCGGTCTTCCGACGACTCAGAAAGGTTTTGACGCAGTTTGGGTTATCGTAGATCGATTGATGAAATCAACGCACTTCTTACCAATCAAGATCAAATTCAACTTAGACCAGTTGACAAAGTTATATGTGAAGGAAATTATTTCACGGCACGGAGTTCCAGTGTCAATAGTTTTCGATCGAGATCCGCGCTTCACATCAAACTTCTGGAAGCGACTACATGAATGCATGGGGACGTAGTTAAGAATGAGTATGACATATCTCCCTCAGACAGACGAGTAGAGTGAAAGAACGATCCAGACATTGAAAGATATGTTAAGAGCATGCATAATGGATTTCAAAGAAAATTGGGATGACCACCTATCGTTAGTGGAATTCGCTTACAACAACAGTTACCACGCAAGTATTGGCATGCCGCCTTACGAAGCATTGTATGGTAGAAAATGCAGAACTCCATTATGCTGGGATGAAGTTGGTGAACGTATTGTGCTAGGACTAGAATTGGTACAACAGACTGCCGAGATCATCACGGTGATCAGGACAAGACTAGTAGCAGCTCAGGATAGGCAGAAGAAATACGCCGATCCACACCGTAAGAATATAGAATTTGAATCGGGTAACTTTTTTTTCTTGAAAGTCTCTCCCTAGAAGGGAAAGATCAGATTCGACAAGAAAGGGAAATTGAGCCTGAGGTTCATTGGACTCTTTGAGGTGCTGCGAAGAATTAGAGAATTTGCATATGAGGTAACCTTACCTCCGGCGTTAGAGCACATCCACAATGTTTTTCATGTTTCAGTATTACGACCGTATAAACCCGATTACAAGCATGTCATATGTAATAACCTAAGATTTTTGATATAATTAAATAAGAAATTTTGCGTATAAATTTATATATATATATTATTTTTATCAAAATAAATGTGGGAATATGTACAAGGTAAAGCATACATGAATATGTGATAAATATATATTTATTTATTGCATGTATGATTTCGAATAAATTTTTTAAAAAAGGAATTATTGATTATTATAAATTATATTCTTATAAGAAATTAATTTGGTAGTAAAAATATTTTATTATTTATTTCCATGAAAACATGATTTATGTAATAATATATGAAATGATTCTTAGAATTATTATAATAATTATTTTATTATATGAAATTATCTAGATTAGTTAAGTTAATTATTTTAACTTAATTAATAATGGTATATATGATGTAAAGTATGAATATAGATCAAAACCCTAAATTTTGATCTATGTTATAGAATTTCATGATTAATACAATTATTGTATAATTGTATTTAAAAGGTAAATATATTTATGTTATGAATAATAAGAAATTATTTTCTTAAGGAATTTGAATATTAAATATTATTATTAACTATATTTATATTCAAATATATGTAAGTACATTAATTCGATTTATGATTATGAATTTTAATTTTAAATATGATTATTGACATAATTATATGAATATATGTTAAGAATTTATTTTATTTATTTAAATATTAAAAATAATAATTGATTATGTTTATATTTAAATGAAAGTGCGTATATTATGTGATTACGGATAATGATTAGGAAAGCCTAATTTATAATTTGGGAACTCTAATTATAGCAAGAAACCCTAATTTTTATAAAACCCTAATTTTCTATTGAAAACCCTAATTTTTAATTAGGGTGTTCTAATTAAATTTTTATAAAACCTTAAATTTAATTTTTTAAACCCTAAAAATTATTTGGGAAACCTTTAGGGTTAAAATATATTGATTAAACCCTAGATTCAAGTACCATGGACAAGAATACCCTTAAATATTTTGTTAGTTTACTAAAATAATATTTTTGGATTTATTTTAATAAGGTAACTTGCAAATCTTGCCAAATCACATGACTCACCATTTCTAGATCTTGCATGTGCTGGAAATCAATATGTATCAGCCAATTCTTGACACCTAGCCATTCAAGATTTAATGAATCAATTAGATAGGATTGCAAAAGAAAAAGAAAGTAAACTTCAATTATTTTTCACACTCAAGCCAAGTTGCTCATTCTCTCTCTAGACCCACGAATTTTTCTCTCAAACTTAGTCCCAATATCAGCCAAGAACATCCCATACACTAATCAAGAACAGATCAAAATATCAGAAATCAAAATTTTTCAAGAAAGGTATAAAACCCTAACCCTAAGCTAGATCTTGCATGCTTAGATAAATTTTGTGTTTGGATGTTTATATATGTGATATGATATGTTGATAAGTGATCTGGGTTGAGAAATAACGTTTCCATAACATCTATATGCACGAAAATACGAATTTTTGAAAACTGCCAAAAACCCTAAAAATATTGTCTGACAGGACAAAGTCGGGGGCTATATTTCTCAATCTGTTCATGATATGATGTGTTTATGTGTTTGTATGTGTTCTATGGAATGATGTTAGTATTCTGCAATTGAAATCATGCTTATATCATGTCTAGATCGTAAGATATTGTTGGTGAAAACCCGTTGACCGAACACAAAATCTGTTTCTAGGTAACCCAGAAAGTTCATAAACGGTCTGACAGGTTTTTCCAAGCCCCAGATCTTCTTCATGTTTTGTTATTTGATCATGAAAGTGCAATACTTTGTTGTCTGGTATATGAACTACATGTTTATGGCCTTAGATCATATTTTGCATCAACAGAATGAAAGTTATTAACGGTCAAATATCGTTGACCGAGCACGGATTATGAATTTCTGGAATTTCTAGAAATTGTTAAGAACAGTTTCGACCATACTGTTTGACCAGTCCAGATCTTATTTCTGATGTGTTTTTGAACCCTAAAAGTGCTCTACTTTTTGACTAGAACATGAGGACAACAAGTCCAGAGCACTCTTGAACCTTAGAAAACAACGGATCAGAGGTTATTAATGGTCAAAAAACGTTGACCGTCCAGTTTAAAATTCTGGGTAACCCAGAATTTTTAGACAACGTTCTGACAGTTTATTTAGAAGCCTATATCTTGATCCTTAATGATACCTAAACTTGATAAGTGCTACAATAATGTACCTTGACAGTTTGTTTACAAAGCCCGACATCTAGACCAACAAAAACATGAACAGATTAAAAGATATAAGGCCACCAAAAGCGTTGATCGGCCATGACTTTTTGTTTCTGGGCAGCCCAAAAAATGAAGAACAGCTCTTGCAGCTTGATCGATGGCTTATATCTTCAAAATGTGTTGTAGTTTGACCTTGAAATGTGTTAGTAAATAGAGTATTACATCAATACTACATAACTAATACATTATCATGTCCAGAAACATCATGAACAAGAAATTACCGGCGGTCAAACTAGGCACCTAAGGACTGTTCTGGAAGGCTCAAGAACACTTATAGCGACGAATTGTTAATTAAAAATAATTAAATTAATTAAAATTAATTAAAATAAATATAAATTAATTATTAAAAATTCATAAAATTATTTTAAATTATAAAAATTAACTTTTAATATTTTGACATAAATTTTATTAATTTTTTAATCTAATTGAATATTAATGATATTAAATATATTTAATAATAATATTAAATAAATTAGTTAAAAATAATTTTTAATATATTAAAAATCATTTTAAATAATATTAAAGTGTTAAAAAATATTTTAAGTTATAATAAACGATTTTTATTATTTTGAGATAAATTTTATTAATAATCTAATATTAATGATATTTAATTTATTTAATAATTATATTAAATAAATTAGTTTAAAATGGTTTTGTTATTTTAAAAATGATATTAAAGTTTTAAAAAGTATTTTAAGTTATAATAAATAACTTATAATATTTTGATAAGAATTTCATTAATATTTTAATATTAATGATAATAAATTTATTTAACAATTATATTAAATAAATTATTTAAAAATAATTTTAATGTTTTATAAATCATTTAAAGGTGAAATAAATATTTTAAAAATATTTTAAGTTATAATAAATAACTTTTAATATTTTGATATGAATAACATTAATAATGGTAATTATTTAAAATATTTTCATGTTATAATAAATCACTTTTAAAGTGTTGACATGAATTTCATTAATATTTTAAATTATATAAATATTAATGATAATGAAATTATTTAGCAATTAAATCATTAAAATGATATAAGTGTTTAAAAAATCATTATAAATGATTTCAATGTTTGAAAAAATATTATAAATTATAATTAAATTATCTAATATAATATTTAAGTTCTTGAACAAAGTTTCATTGAAAATAAATTCGTTAATTATCCAATAATGCAATCGGGATGCCAAAGCAATACCGAACTCAAATCAAACCAACATAGTTTGACTAGGTATACGTTCTTATGTGTTTTAATGATTGATATGAATATGTGACAACATATTTAAGTAGTATTATGTGTTAAGTTGTATTATTCTAATTAAAAGAATAATTCTATTGATGATAGGACTTCATATTAAAGATAAAAGTGGAAGCTATACTACGTAACAGTAATCTGCTATCAAGGCAAGTATCTGAACTTTTCTCTTTCATTATGCAAGTTTCTTTACTCAATTTATTATTGATCAAGTATCTATACTCCTTGCATTTATTTTATGCAATGGATCTTAATAAGCTAAAAGCATGTTCATGAATAATTATTGTAAATTATTCATATCCATAATGATATCCATGATTCGTTCATGAAATTATTCTTATATTATGGAATTTTATTTCATTCGTTTATTAATATCTCATTATTGTCTTTTATTATACAAGTGTCCCCACTTGTATAAACTGTTGTATTCAAGCAAGAACTCTTGAACTTGAAATTCTTTGATATGACAAATCCTGTTACATACTATTAAACTTTGGTATATATTTATGGTTTAAAGACTGCCTAGCTAATTGACTCGGCTAGACATAGTTTGAATTGTACTGTTGAATAGTATTGTTTATGATAAGGTCGTCCAACTGAATTGTTTAGTGAGGACTCCAGACTGAGTATGAACAACCCGTAATGGAAAAATTATTTTTGTGCCCAAGGCGAACAGAGTGAACGCATTTATCGTTCAAACAGATAGTACTGATCAATACAGGACATAACGGGGCTGATCACCCTACATGTCCGTAAGACCAGAGCGGTTTGCAGATGAATTTCTATTTAAACCTTTTAGAAAATAAAAAAATAAGAGTTCATGGTCTATTGACCGCTCATCATTTATAGTCACTACGTCATTTCAAAATTTTAAACGATTTGATATGTTATTAAGATATGTTTCGAAAGACTTCACAACTATTGATTCGTTGTAAAAGTATACCTCAAAGAAAATATTTATTTCTTTCAGCTAAAGTTTATTAACTGCTATTATTTGCTGGGCAATCGAATGCTCATTCTTGCTTTACATTAAATGTTTTCAGCTAAGCGTGATCAACCAGAAGGCTCTGGCAAAAATAAAGGGAAAAGAAAATTGATGGAATAAGTTTTATGGTATCTTGTGTAATAGATAGACTTTATGAAGATGATAATATTTATTATCTATCATGCAATGAAATGCTTTAAAGGTCGTGTACCTAGGATTAGACAACTCTAATATGTATATTAAGTTTGTTAATTATATTATTTCGCTCAAAGAAATGATATCGTGTAGCACCAAGTTCGGGTTTCAAGTACTCGAATTTGGGGGCATCACAGGTTGGTATCAGAGCTTTAGGTTAGAAACCTTAGGTGGAGGATACCTTAGGCTATAACCTTAGGCTAGATAGAAGTGTTGAGAAACAAATAACTCAAATAGAGTTTAAAGGAGATGAATTAAGGAAATTCGTCATAAAATGAAATAAAGAGTAACTTATATAAACTATGATTTGTTATGTGTATATATTATATACTAATCAAGACAATTTGTGTATACATGTCAGGAAGGAAAGGATTAGAAAACTGTCATATCGTAAAGAAGGAGCAAATCACTCCGCCTGAAAACAACCAAGATGAAGTCATCATTTTGGAAAACATAGAACCAGAACCAGGATCGGTGTTATTAACAGATAGTGATTCGAACACTGAAGTTGGAGTTGGACAAGCATCAACGAAAGTGCAGAATCTAAAGAACAAATTGTTATGTTTGGAAAGGTTGTTGGAAATGGAAAGGCTACTAAATAGTCAATTATAAAAAGCGTTAATTGAAACAATGGAAGAACAAGATAAGTTGAAGGTTCAAATTGAATAGATGGGAGCTAAATGCAGCAAATCGTGTGCAGCTCCAAGCCAGAAAGGGAAAAGAAAAATGAATAACAGTGATTTAAGAAATTCTTATTTTAATCAAGGGAACTTCAAGAAAGTAGGAACGTGTGCGAACTGTAATCGAAAACATGAAGGCGTATGTATGAAAGGACAGAATGTATGCTATAATTGTGGACGTGAAGGACACATCTCATCTCATTGCTCTGATCCGAAGCAATAAGTATGTTTTGTATGTGGATTGATAGGTCATCAGGCAAAGGCTTGTCCAGGATCTAGGGAAGGCGTAGGAAATGAATAGAATAAGTAAAATAGGATTATGCATAGAATATGATATGGTATGTATAGGTGTGAAATGTATTACTTTTGCATAAGTATCATGATGAATCCCGACTTTTGTTGTCACTAAAGGATAGCAAGTGGCTATGGCAGCATGTAATGTGTAATGAAAAGTACTATGTACTGTTTGAATATGAATATAAATGTTATGATATTATTATATGTCAAGGTAGTATGTTCATTAAATGATAATTTGTTAATTCGACAAGCTGAATTTGGGAATCCAGCAAGCTGAATTGGTCCAAATTTAGGATTTTATATTCTATCACTACAAGAAATTACACAAAAAAGGACGCTAAAATTTGTCATATAAAATTCATTTTTCGTCACTAAAACATTTGGGGACGAGTGTTAATCGTCACAAAGACCGTCACCGTATGAGCGTGGTAAAAGGTTTATTTGACAATATTTGATATCGTCACTAAATGTTTTAACTTATGATGACGATCTACACTATTGTCACTATAATTAATTACTTTTAGTGACGTTAATAGCGTCACTATTTGAATGAAACTTTCGTCGTTCTATATTATGTTTCGTCATCAAAACGTAGTACATTAAATGACGCAAATATTTTTTCATCATTAAATGATATTGTTTTAGTGATGAAAATATGTCACTCTATTTAAATCATCTAATTTTAATGACGACAATATTGTCATATTTATGCTTATTCTTTCGTCATGTTATGGTGTTTATCGTCACCAAAAATAAGAAAATAAATGACGACAAAATAATTCGTCACCTAATAATATATTTAACATGACAATTATGTCATTGTCATTTCATATTTTAAATAATATTACAAAATAATTTGTCACCAAAGAGTTACTTTCTGTGACACATTTTTTAATATCACTAATTAAATACTTATGGTGACAATACATCTCGTCACAAAAGAGTTATTAATAGTGACAATTAGTTGTTGTGAATAAATGAATATATAATATTGACGATATAGTTTGTCACCCAAGAGTTACTTTCTATGACATATTTTTCACTGTCACTAATTGAATACTTATAGTGACGATACAACTCGTCGCAGAAAGAGCTATTAATCACGCTACTGAGCAAACCATGCATCAATCATATTTGTATTTGGACTTCCATTTTTTAATTAACATGAGTAATTTACTAATTTAGTACTGAAAAAAATCAACATCATCTTTGCTTTCATAAAACTCCATTACATATTTAGATGACAAAACATGAATATTTAGAACTATACATATTTCTTTAACTATTTGATCACACCACAGTAGCAGAAAATGAAAGGAAACTATATAGCTTAATAAAATCACTCCAAAGAAAAACACTAGTAGATATTTTGACACTAAATATTCTATCGTCTATAACGAGAACAATCTTTACATTTATTGGTAAAATTGCATCTGCTTATTCGTAAAGTTGCATCTGCGCACTCGATATTCACCCTGAACTGTCAAGACAAAAAAAACATTCTTACAAATAATGTGAGTTTTAGTAAGCATTGATACATCAAAGCAACTGAAAAAGTTTAAAGAATAAAATGAGTTTATTAGAGCACCTGTGTTCTGTTGAATTAACTATTGTCATCATTAATATCATTTTCAGAATCACTATGTTGTTGAGAATCATCCTCAGTACTACAATAATCAACCAAAGTTAAAGTTAATTTTTTGAGATCTGAAATATTCTAATTGTCACACCTGGTGTCAAGTGCCGAATTGGCCATTCGGTTGAAGAAGGTTTATGTTATTACTGCCAACAAAATCATGAGCCATGCCAACAATGGTACTGGCAAGACTCTGCTCACCGTGATGGTAAGCTGAGCACTCAGACACATAACTAGAGAATTGAGCAACTTTAGATTCCTTAGTAAACTTCTTTTTAAAGAACAAAAAAGAATCATTCTTTGGTCTGGTCTTAGACCATCAACCATCGATGGAATGGACCTCTGAAGATCAGCCATTGAAAATAGTATAAGCTCCTTGTTGACAAAGTCACTATACTTGATTAGCTTCTCTTTCTGATCAAGGAAAGTACCAGGCTGCAAACAATGAAAATAAGGAAACTATTATTAAAAATCTACTTTAGAAACTCTATTTCATGTTGTCGAATAAATTGCAGAGTTTAACCTCAAACCGTCGGAGCCAATTCTTCCTTGCCTCAATCTTCTTCTTACTAAAGGCAAGTTAAATTGAATCTACATCATTCTCATCCACCCAAAAAAGACTTTCTTGTGCTTTTCAAGATCTTAAAAGTACATCTTTGCTTCTTTTTATGTGTTTGTTCCCAACTCATGCCATGAGAGCAAAAAACATACAGCAATGAAGCCTTCCTTCAACCAATCTCTAGATTGTGTCTCACAAATTATAATTAACAAAAAAAGACCTTATAGTATTTAGTAGACCAACTACTTGCATTTTGCCCCATACTTTTCTTCCATGATTCGAATTCAGAAATGGAATATAAGGATAACACCCTTCCACTTCTGTGAGTAGCCTGTATAACAATAAAAATTATAAATATCTTTAGTAAAAATCATAATTAATCATTGATGAATAAGTGGCTTAGTTATCCAAATTTTCATTATACTACACAAACCTTCACAATTGGTGTAATGAATTCTGTCATGAAAGAATTCATTACACCAATAGGTGAGTATCATGCACTTGGACTGCAAATAGAAAGAAATTCAGTATCAAACGATCCAGTTCAATGAAATAAAATTCAATTCATCTGTATTGAGGAGAACTTGGACTGTACTCGGGACTATTGCCAGAATTGTATAGGCTGAAAAAAAATTAAATGTCATATAAAGCACCAATATAAATGAAATCACAATATTTTTGTGGATAGGATAACTAGTACCAACCAAGACAAAACCTGATATCCCTCATCTATTAAGAAGCTCAAGTACAAATGAGACAAAGAACTGAATAACAAAAACAATGTGAGGTTAAATGAAATGAAGTATTGCAAATTGCACTACATATTTCCAAATGTCAAAGTGTCCCAAAATTTTTGTTCTTCTCTCAACGCCTTTTATCTAAACCAATTGACAGCTGAAAATGAATTCATATACATAAGAATAAGCTAGAGGCTAACAGTTTGATGAGTCAAAGATGAATTATTAATTATGTATCAAGAACGCATTCATGATTAATTAAGTTTTTAAGCATCCAGATATTTGTTACTCGGTCTGACAATCCGTCAAACATACACACGCTCAAGTGCCTGTACTAGACAATCTGGCTATTGAATTATTCTGGACTCTTCTCTTTCTAAATCGAATGCCAGGTTCTCGTTACTATCTTCTTCTACTATAAGTCAGTAAAGCACTCCATTTATGCATATCAACATATTTGATGAAAATCAAGATCCAAGTCAAGATATATAAAAAGGGAACCCCCATTAAATAATGCTTAAAGTGTCAAAAGTGAATTAAATGCATATTAGGCTATTATTCTAGAAGTGATTAGTCGGTACAAGAAATTAAATGTTCATACTAAAATCATTAGTGTATTCTTCAGATAATAAGTGTATTCTTCAGAACACAGTAGTTTAACATATCACCAGAAACTTAATTTTCTATTTCAAATCATTAGTGTATTCTTCAGATCCACACTGTTCATTAGATTTTTCACCACTAGCTGAAGCCAGCTTTTATTCCAGCAGACTTATTTTATGTCTTGCAGTTCCTTGTTCTCTAAACACTGAGAATAATAAAAGGAGATAACAAGGTTTAACAGAGGGGAACTTCAAAAAATTGCATCTGTTATGTCTAGTTATCATGGCTTATGTATAAAAAGATATGTCCATATATCATGGTTGACATAAAACAATATGTACATATCTCATGGTTTGCCTTGCTCTGTAGTTATTCTTGGAGGATGCGATTGTCTGATAACTTAATCTGCATTACAGACCAATACATATAAAATAAATGATGAACAGAAAACAAAATTGGCAGGAATAGGCAAGACCATTAAATACAATGCTAATACCAAATAATTCATTACAAAGTAAACTTTCAATCTGGTTCTGAACAAATGACAGAGAAGAGAGGGACCTTTATAATAGAAGAATGGAGATAAAAGTTGTGGGGCATAATACTCGCTCCAAGAAGACTCATTAATGCAGCTGCACTTTCCCCGCTTAAGTTTGTTACCATCCCACCCATGGAGAATGGTATTCCTGATTGACTATTGAGCACTCCAAAGAAATAAGAAATTAATATAAAGCTTCCCATACATATGCCTAGGAATTTTTCCTTCCTCTCCTCCTGCAAAACAAGTGCTTGTATGGTAGTGTCAAGCTTTGCATGGATATGCAATCAAGACACTGTAAAAAATAAAATTAATAATTCGACTTCATGATATAGCCACAGTAAGGCCAAAGCAAGATCCCTTATCATCTGTAGAGAGCATGAGCAGAAACATCAAACAACTACATAGGAGCAAATCTGGAAGGCTAAACAATGTACTTGTTCAGATCAAATTAATAGATTCTCATCAAAAAGTCATTTGGCTGCAATACAACTTTTGACATAGCAAAACTTCAACTCTAGTTGAGCTCAGAGTCATGTCCACCTTCATGTTGGAAAAACTCCTCCAATTATAACTGTCTTTGAAAAATTAAATAAACTAGAAAATAATATCACAATAATAAATAAAACACAAGACACCAAATTTTACGTAGAAAACCCTCTAAAACTAAGAGGTAAAAATTACGGGCCAAACTCCGAACAATTCCACTATAATCAACTGTGAATACAAATAGTCCTTCCAAGTTTTATAACTAAAAACTTGATATATTAAGAAATTGAAAGAATACAAGAATACCTCAATTTGAGTGAAAACTCAAATTACCTCAACATCCAGAACCTCCAAATTAATTAAAGTCTTCAAGCAATTAATTGATCCGGAAAAATAATAACAACTTGTGAATAAACCTTCACAAAACCCTCTCAATTTTTCTGCAACTCACAGTTTTTCGTTCTCTCTATTCTGAGTATTAATCTCAAAACAGAGCACTCAAATTCTAATTACTCGTTCTGTGTGTACTACTACATCACAAGTCCATGTATATATATATATATATATATATATATATATATATATAGACTCCTTGAGTTGATCCAAGTTGATCTCGGATTGAAAAACCCACTCAAAGCCTTCTAATATAATATATATACTTCCAGAATCCTAATTCATGTTGGCTTGAGAATTCACGCCATTCCCAAATCCTTTTCCATATAAGAGATATATATTCCCTTAATTCCTTTTCCAATTAGACTTTTGTCTAAAAGACCTCATGGGTTTGGACCCCCATAAACCCAACAATCTCCCCCTCCAAATCCATGAGAGGGGGCTTTCACCGTGATCCCGTCACTTGGAGTCCATCCCGACCAAACTCCTTGCAAAACTCTAGTTTGTCGCGAGTTACAACCTTTGTCAACATGTCTGAGGAGTTCTCGTCGGTATGAACTTTTTTCACTTTCATCAATTCCTTCTCCATCACTTCTCGAAGCCAGTGATAACGAACATCAATGTGTTTGGTACGATTATGATACGTGGCATTTTTGGTCAAGTCAATTGCACTTTGACTGTCACAATAAACCACATATTCATCCTGTGTCAAACCCAACTCTTGGAGAAACCGTTTCAACCATAACATCTCCTTGCCTGCTTCAGTAGCGGCGATGTATTCTGACTCAGTTGTAGACAAGGCAACACACTTCTGTAACTTGGACTGCCATGATACAGCTCCCCCCGCAAAAGTAAATAAATACCCCGAAATGTCCTTCTCTTCAAAACCTGCCATGTCTGCATCTGTAAAACCCTCCAAGACTGGACTCAAACTACCAAACCCCAAACACAAACTGGAAGAAGCTTTCAAGTATCTGAGAATCCACTTAACGGCTTCCCAATGTTCTCTACCAGGATTTGACAAATACCTGCTCAACGCCAACTGCATGAGCAATATCTGGCCGTGTACAAACCATCGCATACATAAGACTCCCTACAGCAGAGGAGTAAGGAACTGCTGACATATCATCTCTCCCTTCCTTAGTAAAAGGACACATGCGCTTTGTCAACTTAATATGATTGGCCAGTGGTGTGCTAACTGGCTTAGCATTACCCATGTTGAACCTTGCAAGCACTCGTTCAACATACTTCTCTTGTGACAACCACAACCTTTTAGCTTTTCTGTCACGAGCAATCTTCATGCCCAAAATCTGCTTAGTCGGGCCTAAGTCCTTCATATCAAAGTACTTGAATAACTCACCTTTGAGCCTGCGAATCATATTACCATCTTGCCCAACTATCAACATATCATCTACATATAACAACAAAATAACGAAGTTATCATCCGTGAACTTTTTAACATACACACAATGATCTGCAATTGTTCTGCTGTAACCTTGATCCATCATGAATGAATCAAATTTCATGTACCACTGCCTTGGGGCTTGTTTCAGGCCGTACAAACTTTTTTTCAACCTGCAAACCAAGTGCTCTTTTCCTTTAACTTCAAATCCCTCTGGCTGCTCCATGTAGATTTCCTCCTTCAAATCACCATGAAGGAATGCAGTTTTCACATCTAGTTGCTCAAGCTCAAGATCCATACTAGCTACTAACCCCAACACTGCTCGAATAGAGGTCATTTTTACAACCGGAGAAAAAATCTCATCGAAGTCAATACCTTGCTTTTGAATAAAACCCTTGACCACCAATCGAGCCTTGTACTTCACTAGTTTTTCACCATCTTTTTTCAGTTTGAACACCCATTTATTCTTCAATACTTTCTTGCCCTTCGGAAGTGTAGTCAGTTCTTGTGCAACGAATCCATCTCATCCCGCATAGCTTTCAGCCAATTATTCTTCTCCTTATGAGCCTTAACTTCTTGAAAAGTTTCTGGTTCTCCCTCCTCAGCAACTAAAAGATATTCAGACGAAGGATACTTGACTGATGGCACATATTCTCTCGTAGATCTTCTTAGCTAAGGTTCTTCAATATCAAGTTGAGGGGGCTGCTCCCCCTGCTTAACACTCTCTGCATCTGATCCATCACCATCGTGCAACTCTGTATCAGTCACATTTTCATTCTGACCTCCTTCTCCAACTGTGGCATTCTGTAATGGCGAAGGAACTCCGCTGAGGTCTGGAACTTTATTTTCCCTAGGTTGTGTAACATTATCAAAATTCTCATAATTCTGGTGCTCATGAAACACCACGTCTCTGCTTCTGAACAATTTTCTCTGAACTGAATCCCATAACCTGTACCCAAACTCTGCATCTCCATAGCCAACAAACACACATGGAGTAGATTTGTCATCAAGCTTCGATCTTTGTTCCTTGGGGATATGTGCAAAAGCCTTGCACCCAAATACCCTCAAATAAGAATAGGACACATCCTTCCCACTCCAAATCTTCTCTGGAATCTGAAAGTCCAATGGTGCTGATGGAGATCTATTAATCAGGAAACAAGCGGTATGAACAGCTTCACTCCAGAATGACTTAGGCAGCTTAGCCATTCTCAACATGCATCGGACTCGCTCAATAATAGTGTGGTTCATTCTCTCAGCCACACCATTATGCTGTGGGGTGCTAGGAACTGTCTGCTCATGTCGAATACCGTGTTTCACATAATATGCTGCAAACTCCTTTGAAGTGTATTCCCCTCCATTGTCACTGCGAAGACACTTCAATAATTTTTCAGTCTCTCTTTCAACCATAGCATGGAAACTCTGAAAATGCTAGAATACCTGGTCTTTTGTTTTCAACAAAAACACCCACACCTTACATGAAGCATCATCAATAAAAGTAATAAAATATCTATTGCCACCTAATGACTCAACCTCAATGGGACCACATACATCAGAATATACTCTCTCAAGTAACTCAGATTTTCTTTTAGAGGAGCTGCTAAAAGAAACTCTATTCTGCTTACCAAACAAACAATAATCACAAGGGTTTAGTACAATACCTTTAGCAAAAGGAATGAGGGACCTCTTTACTAACATCTGCAACCCTTTCTCACTCATGTGCCCAAGCCTTTTATGCCACAGATTCGGTGAAGATTCATATTCAATTGCATTCAACTCGTTAGAACACACCTTCACATGAGTTTTGTATAATGAGCAACAAGCAGTACCTCTAGCGACTACCATAGTACCCTTGGTATGCTTCCACTTTCCGCTGCCGAAGTGATTCTCATAGCCTTCCTTGTCCAAGGCCATACCAGAAATCAAGTTGAGGCGCAAATCTGGAACATGTCTCACATCCCTCAAAGTAATAGTGCAGCCTATATCTGTATGTATGCAAACATCACCAATTCCAACAATCTTGGACTGATCAGTGTTACCCATCCTCACAAATCCAAAGTCTCTGGCTTTGTACGTGGTGAAGAATTCTCTCTTGGGAGTAGCGTGATACGAAGCACCTGTATCAATAACCCAATCAATCTTCTGATCAACATGTAAGCATTCTTCTTCCCCAAACGAAAGAAGCACAACATCCTCAGTAACTGTATCTGCAGTATTCTTCTCCTCAACTTTTCTTTGCTCACCAGTTTTCTGCTTGGCTAACCAGATCTTGCAATTTCTTTTGAAGTGACCCTCCTTGTTGCAATGAAAACACCTGTATGTAGCACCTTCTCTTGTCTTTGACTTGCTCCTATGATTTCTGGAATTTTTGCTTTTACTGCGATTAAAGTTTTCCTTGTGAGATCCCCTGAAGTTACTTCTACCCCTGTTCTCTGCCACAAGTGTTTGTGTCTCAAAATTCAAACCCTGCTCCTTTCGTCTTGTTTCCTCGTTGTGTATGCTGTCCTTGAAGATGCATGGTTATCTTTCCTTCCGGAGCTGAATTGCTTAGTGACACAACCAAAGTTTCCCAACTGTTAGGCAATGAACTGAGAAGCAACAATGCCTGAATCTCATCCTCAAGATTCAACTTCATGGTAGACAACTGGTTCACCAATCCCTGGAACTCACTCATATGCTCGGATACACTGCTACCATCTTTATACTTCAGGTTCACAATCTTTCGAATCACAAAGGTTTTGTTCTGAGCATTCTTTTTCTCGTACATGGACTCTAATGTAGTCCACAGTGTATAAGCATCCGTTTCCTGCGAAATATGGTGGAACATACTTTGATCGATCCACTGTCTGATGTGACCGATCGTTTTTCTGTTCATCTTTTTCCAATCAGCCTCAGTCTTGTCCACTGGCTTTTTTTCCTTAAGCTCCAGTGGATCATACAAATCCTTGCAGTAAAGGACGTCTTCCATTCTAGGCTTCCATATCGAAAAATTAGATGATGTCAATTTAATCATGGCGCCACTTGATTCATCCATTTAATTTATCAAAAAACCAACCGCGCAAAGAACCTTGCTCTTGATACCACTTTGTTGGAAAAACTCCTCCAATTATAACTGTCTTAGAAAAATTAAATAAACTAGAAAATAATATCACAATAATAAATAAAACACAAGACACCAAATTTTACGTGGAAAACCCTCTAAAACTAAGAGGTAAAAATTACGGGCCAAACTCCGAACAATTCCACTATAATCAACTGTGAATACAAATAGTCCTTCCAAGTTTTATAACTAAAAACTTGAAATATTAAGAAATTGAAAGAATACAAGAATACCTCAATTTGAGTGAAACTCAAATTACCTCAACACCCAGAACCTCCGAATTAATTAAAGTCTTCAAGCAATTAATTGATCCGGAAAAATGATGACAACTTGTGAATAAACCTTCACAAAACCCTCTCAATTTTTCTGCAACTCACAGTTTTTCGTTCTCTCTATTCTGAATATTAATCTCAAAACAGAGCACTCAAATTCTGATTACTCGTTCTGTGTGTACTACTACATCACAAGTTCATGTATATATATATATAGACTCCTTGAGTTGATCCAAGTTGATCTCGGATTGAAAAACCCACTCAAAGCCTTCTAATATAATATATATACTTCCAGAATCCTAATTCATGTTGGCTTGGGAATTCACGCCATTCCCAAATCCTTTTCCATATAAGAGATATATATTTCCTTAATTCCTTTTTCAATTAGACTTTTGTCTAAAAGACCTCATGGGTTTGGACCCCCACAAACCCAACACTTCATACCTATGATGAGAAATTTCCAAACCCTAACAAGTACCTTGAAAACAAGTACTTTCTTCTCAGAAGTTAAGCTCTGGATAAAAAACAGCAGAAATATGCTATCTGCAATCCACATGACAAGCTCCAGATCGGAAGTAACTATAGAAACACTTTCTAGTTGAATTCACTCTAAAGTGCTCATCTGTTCACCCTAATTCCATAAAATAAATAGAAAATAAATTAACATTACATAAAAGATAAAGACAATCATAATGGAGTATATTTCAAATAATACAAGTTGTGAGAGAATATCTTAAGCAGAGGTCACAAGGTAAAATTACCATTTAAGAACTAGTAAAAATTAACATTATATAACGTATACAGCTTGTTGCATACACCAGGGATATATGTGCAAGACTCTATTAAGTTAATCAACTGATTTTATTTTGTTTTAGCATTTGGTGTAAAAAAGGAAAACTGATGAACTTCACTATCACGTTGTTGTTTAAGTGTCATCTTTTTACTGTTTTGTAGTAGTGATTGAACTATTTTCTTTCTCTTTGGTGGTGTAATTTGTTTGCGTACCTCATAAAGACTAGCATAAAAACTGATGAACTTCAATATCATAGTCCTCGTGTGTGTTGTCGGATTCTGTCTAAACTTCATTCCAGTAGTGGAATTTTTTGTTTTCTACTATTTCCCGACTGTGAAAGGCTCAACTATTACAAACTTAATGATAGTTATTTGTGAGTAATGAATCACAGTAGTTTTCCTGGAGTTATTACTGTGTAATCTAATTAATGCCTTTTCTTTTGGTATATTATTATATGGATGATGACTGATATTTACTTCAAGCTTCTATTATTATCATGTCCTAAATCATAGATAGATAGATAGATACAGGCAAGGATTATTATATATATGGCTGCACTCATTGGAATTATTTAATAACTATTGACCATGGACCATAGTCACTTTGTTTAATTTCCTTTTCCGGTGTGGAACTCTAGTTCCCAACTTCCCGCCCTATTAGCTTAATAAAAAAACTCCCAATTTGCAATACAAATTAGCTTCGACTTTCCAGGTCATTACTTGGAGAAGCAAGGTTGAGATATAACACAAGAATTAACACCACTATTCCCCAAGTTAACATATGAATTAGAAGAATCAGATAAATTAAATTGCAATATTAAGAAATTTCAATTACTTAGTAACTTTTCCAGCAAAAAGAAAAGCAATTACACATAACCAATGAAGTATCAAACTGACTATAAAACAGGAGAAGCAAGGACCATTACACCAAATTCTATTGAGATGTTAATATGTTAAACACATATATGAATTAGAAAAACACAAGGAAAGTGGAATAAATTCAAACACAAGGAATCAGTGTTCTAAAAATTCCCGCCTAGGTCTGCCTAGGCCCCGCCTAGGCGTTAGGCCCCCCATGACATCCCGCCTATGTGCTAGGCCCCCTCCTGGCGCCTCGCTTAGGCACTAGGCTCTCCTGACGCCTATCCTAGACCTAAGGCGGCAAAAAAATTCCTCCAAAAAATTAGGTGGGACCTAGGCGGAGAGGTTTTTTATTTTAATAACTACCCAAACCAGATCTTGATATATTTATTTTTCTAATGATTTATCATATTCATAATGCAATTTGTTGTATATCAAATCACAACAAAAAGTAAACAAGATCAAGTTAAAATAGATAATTTTATTATAGTTGTAATTTTTTGAACTTGTATCAACTTCAAATTATATAAATAATGACAATTTGTAATATTTAGTTTAATTCAATATAATTCTTAAATTTATATTTAGTTTCTTAAGTTTTAATATTGAAATGAATTCTTGAAATTTTAAATTTTATTATTTAATAGCAATCTTGTTTATGAATAAAACTAATACGTTAAATATATGTTTGAACTCTGAACAATTGCACGTTTGTGTTTGAACTTTGACATTGACAATATGAATGTGTTTGAACTTTAAGTACATGCATTTTTTATCTTTATTATAGATTTTTTTATTTTATATTATTGTTTTGTTTGAATAAATATAAGATAAAATATTAAAATTGGCTTAAAATAAAAAAATTCCGCCTAGGCCCCTTAGGCGCTAGGCCCCCCTGGCCGCCCGCCTCCCGCCTAGCGCCTTTTAGAACATTGCAAGGAATTATAACAAAAGATTGTAGCTTTCATTTACTTTCAAATCAACCAAAGAAAAAGCCCAGATGGGAAATGATGATAATATGTTAAGCATTTGTATGAATCATAAAAACACAATTGAATGTACACATGAAGGAAATTCAAAGATACTCAAATACAAGGAATTATAACAAAAGATTGAATCTTTTATCTATTCTTTCACTTTCAAATCAACCAAAGAAAAACCCTATATGGGAAATGGTGAAATTATGTTAAACATATGTATAAATTATGCAAACACAATTGAATTAACACATGAAGGAAACTGAAATATATACAAACACAGTTGCGCAAGGAATTATAATATAAGACTGAAACATTTATAATGTTCTTGTACTTTTTAAACAATTAAAGAGAAACCCAGATGGGAAATGATGGAGAAAAAGGCCTGAATGCCGAGAGAGGTGAGAGAAGAGATAACAGAATCAACAACATGTTTGCAAATGGAGGCTCCGTGTTTGCCCAATTCCTCTGAAATTCCATACCCAATTCCGAATCCGCCCCCAGTTAAAAGAGCCACCTTTCCATTCTCTTGGTATTGATTAGTTTGAGCCCAAATCAATAAAAGAGCACAAAAAACACAATCAAGGAGATTCTTGGGCAAAAACATTCGTCATAAAATCAAAATTATCATAAACTTCATCATATGATGTGAAGCATAGATGCCCCTAAGCATAAGAATACAAACCGTAAGCATAAATGCCCCTATGGAGATTCTCTTGCAATGCCATAGAATCAAAATTGTCATAAACTTCATCATCTGATGTGAGGAAATCTTGCCCATCAATTTATTATAACAAGCATAAATGTTAATATCTACCATGCTCAGGTAAATAACAGTGGGAAAAAAATATTGTATACAACTAAGGAGCTTACAGATCACTCATTTTGGCATCATACTGACGAGCATCAAATTGTGTTCCTTCTGGTGCCAACCCTGCCATGACTGCAACAAATTAGCCATAAATAACATTAGGAACTTAATAAATAAACAAAACCTCATATTAAACCATTAAAAGACATCACCCTGCATCAAAAGTTACTTTTTAGAAGTTATAACAAATACCATCAAAAGCCAAAAATGATATTCAAAAGATAACTGACATACGTAACTGGGCAAAACTTGTCCATTAAAAAAATACAAAAAAGAGGTATCACATGTAATGTGATAACTGTGTCCAATTAAAATGTTGCAGAACAGCCAAACTTGCCAACCATATAATGTGAATTGCAAGCATTAAAGTTCTGGATCAGTATTTAGGGAAGATTTTTTGAAGAAGCATGTGTTTATCTGATAACAAGGATGGAAAGGCCTATTGCAGCAGAAACCCTTTTAACTCCAGAACAATATAAACAGTACTCCATTCCAAAATTAAAGATACTTTTGTTTCAATCCGTTTCCAAAATTAGAAAATATAACAATAACAAGAGCTAGATTCTCAAAAAAAAAACACTACTCTTATTTAACTCATAAACTATTTACAATTATATATAGAAAATAATCTGGAATGACTTGGAAGTTGAAACCATATATCAACCGAAATCCATACCAAGAAGTGATTATCAGATTACTCTGCCCTGTCATTACTTGTATTTACTACTCTCTTTCTTCCTCAGAAGAAGTGTCAGTTGTTGGTTATCATCAGAGAAAACAATAAGAATAAAAAGCACTAAGACAACAAAGCACTAAGCACCAAGGCAAAAGCCAAATCCAGCAAAAAACATTTATCAAGAGATTGTATAAACCATGTAAAGCTGTAAACTTAAAAACAATAATGGAATTGAGATATTTGCAAAAGCAAATTCCACAAAACTAACAACAATTGATAGTACTGTTTAAAATCGACTCTCTTGGCATGGAAAAAGTATAGGTCAGATAATAACATTCTAAAATAAAGATATTCAATAGATATAATAAGGATTACCAGAAATATTAACCAGCTGATGCTCAGAAATGGATTCATGAACGTAGGTTAATCACAAAATCAATGTACAGAATGATCATTCTGATAATTACATTTCAACGTAAAATCATCACCAATAAAGGTCCAGTTTGAGTCACCACCATATCTAATCAATCCAATCAAAGCTAAAAAATTACAAATACATATAATCATTCTTCCATTTAGATCTGCCCCAAATATCAAAAAAAAAAAAACAGAAGCCCTAGAATAAAAAATGTAGAGAAATTAAAACAAAAACAACGAGATAGATAGAGAGAGAAATGAAAAACCTGACTGAATTTGGTTTGGAGAATGGATTTGATTTCATCGAAGGAACGTCAGACGGAGAACTCCTTGCGAGCTTCATTGGAGACGAGCATCTTTGCCATTCCCAAGGAGAAAAGGAGCAACAACTGATTTTCCCAAGGGCTTGATGAGCTCTGAATTTGATCTTCACAATTGAGATATTGATACAAAGCCGCATGATTTGGTGTTCTTTAGGCACGATTGGCTTAGAGAAGAGGGAGATTAGGGTTGTTAACCTATACTATTGTCATAAATTATTAATTTTTTGGTATTTACAAAATTTGCCTCCAAAATTTTTTAAATTTTTTTTGCCTCCAAATAAAATTATGACGATAGTAAGTACTTTGTCACTAAATATAAGAATTTATGACGAATTATTTTTGTCACTTATCCACTCATCTATTTAGTGACGAATTATTATCTGGTCATATAAAATTAGTATTTATGACAATACAAATTGTCATAAATTATTATTTTTTCGTCTTTAAAAAATTTCCCTCCAAAATTTTTCAGAAATTTTTTGCCTCCAAATAAAAATGTGATGAATTTGTATTTGGCGTCACTAAATGTGAACATTTGTGACGAAATCACATTGTCACTAAATTTTACAAATAATTAATGACAAATTATTATGTTGTCATCGAAAGAAATATTGTGTGACAATAAATACTGTCATCAATTATTACAAATATGTCACTAAAAGGTTTTCCTCCAAAATTTTAGTACGAAATTCTACCTCAAAAATAAATTCTGATGAAATTTTGTTAATCGTCATCAAATGTGTAAATCAGTGACAATATAAATGATTAATAGTTACAAAATTAAAGGTCGTCACTAAAGCAAAAGTGTTAGTGATGATTATGAATTTCGTAATTATTAATTAACAAATTGTTACAAAATTTTGTGCGTGGCAAAAAAATTCGTCATAAAATATGTGATTTCTTGTAGTGTATCTTTTATGATACCATTGATAATGATATATAAATAATAAGATAATGATTTTAAGATTTTATTTAACTAGATAATGCCGCCAAGACGTCAAACTGGAAACCAACGGGCAGAAGAATCTGTTAATAATGCAGGAGGTCAATCAAACCCGATGCAGAACCTTGCAATATATGTTAGCACAAGCAATGCGTAATCAAACACCGGCAGCAAGAAGAAATCGGCAATATAATCAATTGGAGAACTTCAAAGACTTCAAGGCAGTAGGACCGCCTGAATCCAAAGGAACGACTGACCTTATCGAAGCCCAAACTTGGGTAAAGAAAATAAAAAAAGCATTTGTTATTGCTAGGGTAGCGGAGAAGCAAAAGACAGCTTTTGCTACGTACATGATGAAAGGGGAAGCGAACTTCTAGTGGGAGGCTAATCAAACTCGAGCCGGAATAGAAGTAGTGACATGGACAAGATTCAAAGAACTGTTCAACGAGAATTACTTCTCGTCCAGTATGCAGGACATGATGGAGGTTAAATTTCTAGAATTGAAACAAGAAAATATGACCGTCTCAGAATACGCCGCAAACTTCAAAGACTTCAAGGCAGTAGGACCGCCTGAATCCAAAGGAACGACTGACCCTATAGAAGCCCAAACTTGGGTAAAGGAAATAAAAAAGTATTTGTTATTGCTAGGGTAGCGAAGAAGCAAAACATAGCTTTTGCTACGTACATGATGAAAGGGGAAGCGAACTTCTGGTGGGAGGCTAATCAAACTCGAGCTGGAGTAGAAGTGGTGACATGGACAAGATTCAAAGAGCTGTTCAACGAGAATTACTTCTCGTCCAGTATGCAGGACAGGATGGAGGTTAAATTTCTGGAATTAAAACAAGAAAATATGACATTCTCAGAATACGCCGCAAACTTCAAAGACTTCAAGGCAGTAGGACTGCCTGAATCCAAAGGAATGACTGACCATATAGAAGCCCAAAATTGGGTAAAGGAAATAAAAAAAAGCATTTGTTATTGCTAGGGTAGCGGAGAAGCAAAAGACAGCTTTGCTACGTACATGATGAAAGGGGAAGCGAACTTCTGGTGGGAGGCTAATCAAACTCGAGCTGGAGTAGAACTGGTGACATAGACAAGATTCAAAGAACTGTTCAACGAGAATTACTTCTCGTCCAGTATGCAGGACAGGATGGAGGTTAAATTTCTGGAATTGAAACAAGAAAATATGACCGTCTCAGAATACGCCGCAAAGTTTAACGAATTAGCTAGGTTTGCTCCACAGCAAGTGAATACGGAGGCAAAAAAGACACGAAGGTTCGAACATGGCCTAAAGCCATGGATTTACAATATGGTTGCAGTGCTGCAGATTAACTCGTTTGGATCGTTATTGGAAAAGGCTATCATTGTCGAAGGAATAGGTGAAGCCATGAGCCTCTATAACAAGAAAAAGAAGAATAAGAGTAAGGTTGAAGGAAAATTTAAGGTGGAAGGAACCAGTGGAATTGCAAGTGGGAAAAGAAAGTAGACAAATTCTAGAAGTACTAGTAATGGTCAAGGAGGAATAAGAAAAAAGGTTGAACCGTGTGGAAATTGCGGGAAGAATCACTCAGGTGAGTGTCTTAAAGGAAAGTTTGTGTGCTACAAGTACGGGCATGAGGGACATATCTCTCCTAATTGTCCCAATCCAAGAAAGAATAGTGCTTGTTTTATCTGCGGATCAACTGGTCATATGGCAAAGGATTGTCCGAAAAGAAACGCCGATGGGGGAAATGTGAATGCTGGAAAAAGCAGTGGAAAGCTGGCGATCACGTATCCAACTCCAACAAGCAAGCCAACTGCGAGGACCTTCAATATGACGGTTCACGATACGGTAGCAGCCGAGGATGGAATTCCAGATATTATTCAAATAAATTTTATTTTCTTATATATGGTTTTCTTATAAATAATAAATCATTTTATTAAGGAATTTTAAAAGAGGAATTTGAGTTCTATTAGAAATCAAATTTCTGTTTAATTGGATAGATAAGATTTATGCTGAATAAGTTAAAGATCAGTTCGATCGGATCTGATCAAGATCTACTTGCAATGAATGTGTATAGTATTTACCCTTATATGTATAAGTTTTGAAACGGTGATTCCGGGGACGGAATCCTTATAAGGGAGGGTGAATGTAAAAACCCAAGATTTTTGATATAATTAAATAAAAAAATTTGCGTATAATTTTTTTTATATATTATATTTATCAAAATAAATGTGGGAATATGTACAAGGTAAAACATATGTGAATATGTGATAAATATATATTTATTTATTGCATGTATAATTTCGAATAAATTTTTCAAAAAAAAAATTATTGATTATTATAAATTATATTCTTATAAGAAATTAATTTGGTAGTAAAAATATTTTATTATTTATTTTCCATGAAAACATGATTTATGTAATAATATATGAAATGATTCTTAGAATTATTATAATAATTATTTTATTATATGAAATTATCAAGATTAGTTAAGTTAATTATTTTAACTTAATTAATAATGGTATATATGATGTAAAGTGTGAATATAGATCAAAACCCTAAATTTTGAGCTATGTTATGGAATTTCATGATTAATACAATTGTTGTATAATTGTATTGAAAAGGAAAGTATATTTATGTTATGAATAATAATAAATTATTTTCTTAAGGAATTTGAATATTAAATATGATTATTAACTATATTTGTATTCAAATATATGTAAGTACATTAATTCAATTTATGATTATGGATTTTAATTTTAAATATGATTATTGACATAATTATATGAGTATATGTTAAGAATTTATTTATTTTAAATTTTTTTTATTTAAATATTAAACATAATAATTGATTATGTTTGTATTTAAATGAAAGTGTGTATATTATGTGATTACGGATAATGATTAGGAAACCCTAATTTATAATTTGAGAACCCTAATTATAGCAAGAAACCCTAATTTTTATAAAATCCTAATTTTCTATTGAAAACCCTAATTTTTAATTAGGGTGTTCGAATTAAATTTTTATGAAACCTTAAACTTAATTTTTCAAACTCTAAATATTATTTGGAAAACTTTAAGGGTTAAAATCTATTGATTAAACCCTAGATTCAAGTACCATGGAAAAAAATACCCTTAAATGTTTTGTTAGCTTACTAAAATAGCATTTTTAGATTTATTTTAATAAGGTAGCTTGCATATCTTGCCAAATCTCATGACTCACCATTTCTAGATCTTGCATGTGCTGAAAATCAATATGTATCAGTCAATTCTTGACACCTAGCCATTTAAGATTCAATGAATCAATTAGATAGGATTGCAAAAGAAAAAGAAAGTAAACTTCAATTATTTTTCACACTCAAGCCAAGTTGCTCATTCTATCTCTAGACCCACAAATTTTTCTCTCAAACTTAGTCCCAATATCAGCCAAGAACATCCCATACACAAACCAAGAACAGATCAAAAGATCAGAAATTAAATTTTTTCAAGAAAGGTATAAAACCCTAACCCTAAGCTAGATCTTGCATGCTTAGATAATTTTGTGTTTGGATGTTTATATATGTGATATGATATGTTAATAAGTGATCTGGGTTGAGAAATAATGTTTTCATAACATCTAGATGCACGAAAATAAGAATTTTTGAAAACAGCCAAAAATCCTAAAAATGTTATCTGAAAGGCCAAAGTCTGGGGCTATATTTCTCAATCTGTTCATGATATGATGTGTTTATATGTTTGTATATGTTCTATGGAATGATGTTAGTATTCTGCAATTGGAATCATGCTTATATCATATCTAGATCGTAAGATATTGTTGGTCAAAACCCGTTGACCGAACACAATCTTTTTCTGGGTAACCTAGAAAGTTCATGAACGGTTTGACAGGTTTTTCCAAGCCCCAGATCTTCTTCATGTTTGTTATTTGATCATGAAAGTGCAATACTTTGTTGTCTGGTATATGAACTACATGTTTATGGCCTTAGATCATATTTTGGATCAACAGATTGAAAGTTATTAACGGTCAAATATCGTTGACCAAGCACGAATTATGAATTTCTAGAATTTCCAGAAATTGTTAAGAACAATTTCGACCATACTGTTTGACCAGTCCAGATCTTATTTCTGATGTATTTTTGAACCCTAAAAGTGCTCTACTTTTGGACTAGAACATGAGGACAACAAGTCCAGAGCACTCTTGAACCTTAGAAAACAACGGATCGAAGGTTATTAATGGTCAAAGGACGTTGACCGTCCAGTTTAAAATTCTGGGTAACTCAGAATTTTTAGACAACGTTCTGACAGTTTCTTTAGAAGCCTATATTTTGATCCTTAATGATACCTAGACTTGATAAGTGCTACAATAATGTGCCTTGACAGTTTGTTTACAAAGCCCGACGTCTAGACCAACAAAAACATTAACAGATTAAAAGATATAAGGCCACCAAAAGAGTTGACCGGCCATGACTTTTTGTTTCTAGGCAGCCCAAAAAATAAAGAACAGCTCTGACAGCTTGTTCGATGGCTTATATCTTCAAAGTGTGTTGTAGTTTGACCCTGAAATGTGTTAGTAAATGGTGTATTACATCAATACTACATAACTAATACATTATCATGCCCAGAAACATCATGAACAAGAAATTACCGGTGGTCAAACTAGGCACCTAAGGACTGTTCTTGAGTTCAAGAACACCTATAGCGACGGATTGGAAATTAAAAATAATTAAATTATTTAAAATTATTTAAAATAAATAGAAATTAATTATTAAAAATTCATAAAATTATTTTAAATTATAAAAATTAACTTTTTATATTTTGACATAAATTTCATTAATATTTTTAATTTAATTAAATATTAATGATATTAAATTTATTTAATAATAATATTAAATAAATTAGTTAAAAATGATTTTAAATATATTAAAAATAATTTTAAATAATATTAAAGTGCTAAAAAATATTTTAAGTTATAATAAAGGACTTTTAATATTTTGAGATAAATTTCATTAATAATCTATATCATTAGCATGTAAATGTATTGAAAAGTAGCTTTGTTGCTAATTCTTAGCCTATAGGCTTATCCTAGATCCTTCAAATCTTCTAGGTTCACACATAGTTTACAATAGGAGTGTTCAATGTGCATATACGCAATGGAAAGTGTTTTATCTACTGCACAGTGTGGTGGTTGCAGAAAAGGAGAGATTTTAGCTACATACCTGTTAATTCTTTCTCTATTTGAGTAACAACCGGTGGTTGTCTTCCTCAATTTTTTTCAGGAGTTTGTCAATAAATGCATGCGTTTCAAGAGCTGATTCAAGCTTGATGGCTTTACCAGTCTTCACCGTCTTTCCTTGTTTGTGTTCTTTACTTCCACTAGTGAACTTCTTTTGATTGTCATATACTAATGATATTTCGTCTTGTGACTCTTGTCTTTGGTTTTGTAGTTTCTCAATTGTAACCCACTACAACTCGTCTTCATCATCATGATGTTCTTTGAATGATCCAGTATGATCACTTGATGCAGCAAGGCGAAAAGACGACGGGTTGTCATGATATTTGATTCAGCAGTCAGAGGCCTTTCACCAATACAAGCCCCGCCACCAGTCCTTAATATAGTTTTATACTTCAGATGTTCATCTAGTGTTATTTATTAGTTTGGTATATTTTGTGAATGTAGTCAAATTCGTAATTCAATGTACGTACTAGTAATTATATTGAAAAGTAAATTTGAAACTATAAACGTATGGTATTATTAGGATGTATGGTATTTTGAAACATAAAATGCTTACATTTTGGCTTTAAATATTGTAGATTGTGTTTTTCAAATAGATAACGCTTTTTAGAAAAAAACGTTGTCTAATGTGTACAATAGACAACGCTTTTAGAAAAAACATTGTCTAATGTGTCAAATAAACAACGCTTTTTAGAAAAAACGTTGTCTAATGTGTCAAATAGCCAACACTTTTTTAAAAAAACATTGTCTAATGTGTCAAATAGACAACGCTTTTTAGAAAAAACGTTGTCTAATGTGTCAAATAGACAACGCTTTTAGAAAAAATGTTGTCTAATGTGTCAAATAGACAACGCTTTTTTTTGAAAAAATGTTGTCTAATGTATCAAATAGACAACGTTTCTTTGAAAAAACGTTGTCTAATGTGTCAAAAGATGACGTTTTTTAAACGTTGTTTATTTGTGTCTAAAAACGTTGTCTATTTGACAAATAGATATCATTTTTTGAACAAATGTTGTCTAAAGAGTTAAACGACAACGTTTGTTAAACGTTGTCTATTTGTGTCTAAAAAGCGTTGTCTATTTGACAAATAGACAACGCTTTTTTGAAAAAATATTGTCTAATGTGTCAAAAGACAACGTTTTTTAAACGTTGTCTATTTGTGTCTAATAGATGACACTGCTAACCACGACACTTTTGGGGGACCTATTACAACGTTTTTTAAACGTTGCCTATTTACTTTTTTCTACTAGTGATAGAATATGTACCCCTATAATTTGAGAAAGATTTATCCTATGAAGAACTTCATGTTTAGATTGTTGACAGGAAAGAGCAAGTTCACAGAAACAAAGTGATACCTTCTGTTAAGGTAATTTAAAGGAACCAAAACGCTAAAGAAGCTACGTCGGAACTCAAAGAACAAATGATAAAAACTTACCCACATTTGTTTGCTTAATCTATGTGTAAGCGATTCTGAAGACAAAATCTTTGTAAGGGGGAGAATGTAACGGGACGAATTTATTGAATTGTGATTCTGAGGACAAAATCCTTTTGAAGGGGGAAAGATGTGACAAACTTGAATTCTGTAATTTATTTTAAATATTTATTAAAATAAATAAATATTTTTGTTGATTTATTTATTGAGTTAAATAAATATTTGATGGAATTGTGGTAGATTAATTTAATTAAATGTGTTACATTGATTAAATTAATGTGGATTAATCTTATAATTCAAAGTGTGAATTTAATTGAGATTATTAAATTAAATGAGTTATTTAATAATTATAATGTTATTCTAATTAATTTAATAATTAATTATAAATTTAATGATTTGTCATTATTAATAAATGAAAATTTTAATTACGTGATGATTTGATTTAATATGTAATATTGCCTTTTATTTAATTGAATTTAAATGATTTTATTTGATTAATTAAAGTATAACAAATAAACTATATAATAAATAATTAATTAAAATAATGGAAAAAGGAGTTAATTTAGTACCCCAAACAAGGCTTTAAGAACATGGGAGCAATTAAGGCCTGATGCGATTAACCGCTTCTTATGTTCCACCGGTTATTTATTATATACGTAAATTTATATTATATCAAACCTTACTCATATTCACATCAGTCAGAAAACTCAAAGAGAAAAAGAGTCAGAATTGATTGTTTGTGAATTGAAGAGGATTTAAAGAATCAAAAGAAAAGATTTGTTTCATCTAAACATGAAAGCAAGGGGCAATTTCTTAATTCCAGTTGTTAATTTTACATTATTATATTTTTTCCATGAAAGCCAACTTGAGTTCTCTATAAACAATCTTTTGTGACTAATGCATGAAATAGTAATTTGTATGTGTTAAGTAGTATATATGAATCATTATATGATAGTTATAAACTGTTTTAGAGTAATTAAATCCACGTAATTGTGTTTAATTGGAGTTTTGTAGTTTATAGAGTAAGAACATATGAATATGGCTTATATGTACAAAACTTCATGCTTTGATTGTATGCTAAACAGTAAATTGATGGTTGATTATGTCTATGCACGTAAAAATGAAGAGAGCAAAATTTAAAAGCACTGATTCGGTGTTATATCGAATCTGTAATGTATAATTTCATAAATATTGACGAAACTATGAAAAATAGCAAGAACATGATAATTATGTGTTCTAATTTAGTTGTATATGTGATTTTAAGTTGTTAAAAACATGCTAAGAACGTTATATAATGTTTCTATTAAGTTCAGATTGTATGGGTAGCATTAAGTTTGACGTTTGAGTTTGATTTTGGCATAAAATGGCTTTTTTCTGTGTTCTTCGCGAACCCTATCAGACATCACTGTGTCGCGGCGCCGCAGCGCAAGTTCTGTGAAAAAATCGGGCGCTGCAACGCCAGGCCAGTGCTGACTGACGTGTTACGGCGCCGCAGCGCCGGTTCTGTGAAGGAACCTAGCGCTGCAGCGCCAGGCCAATGGCTTGCTGACGTAGGCTCGGTGCCGCTGCGCCGGTCCCTAGTTCAAACTGGGCACTGCAGCGCTGGCTAATAGAATGACCCACATAATTTTATTGAAGTGTTTAAGTTCAGAAATGCAACTTAAATTCTTATGTAATGAACATGATAATGTGTTAATTATATATTGAGATGTTAAAACAGATTTAATAACTTGTCAATGATGTTTTACGTGATTAATGGATAAGTTGAATACGTGTTTTAAACTTGATTGTGCATGAAGTCTAATAACGTGTTCAAGAGCTGATGTTTGTGATTCGATGAGTATAATCAGACTTAGAATTAATTGGTATTGTGAATGTAATGGTATGTAGGATTAATTAAGGAACATGATTTATAATTGTAGCTTACGCACGAGGCAAGTTTCTAAACCTTACCTTTACATTACGCAAGGATTTCTCGCATTTTATTACTATTGTTATACTTGTGGGCAATCGTTGCTCACTCTTGCATAATAACATTGCAGCCAAGTTTGAAAAAATTGAGGAGCCTTTGACTAGTAAAGTCAATGGAAAAATGAACAAGTGATGAAGACTTGTTTCTTTAATTAAGAATGTTGTGTTTAAGACTTATGATGTTATGTTATGACTTAACTGCTTATTTATGCTTTCGCACTTAATGTTTAAGGTTAGTTAACCTGGGATTTATTCGTTCCGAGGTTGTAACCTATTAAGGGGAGGATTTTTATTTATTCATGAGTTTCTTTTTTTATGGGTAGATAGATGTGTTATTATTGGACAGTGAGCACCAAATCTTGAGGAATTGAAGTACCCGGATTTGGGGGTGTAACACACTCCATCCTTAAACGTTTTCACGTTTAAGCTTTTTGCCAACTCTTAGTGCCCGTCGAATTAATGACGTTAAAACCTTTGTGTATTCATACTCAAGTTTACTGTTGAATCTGCACCAAAGCAATTGGCATAGGATAGCATCATCAAGAATATTTTGAAAGATTTATGAAAAATCAATCAAAATACTATACATATACGTCTAATCGAATGAAATGGCATCGACTATTCAATAACAGTTTATGCATAGGCAACCATGCATATTGACAACTTGTCCAACATAACGTATAGACAAGAGTTTAGAAAGCTTGCATAACATAACGTTAATACAAGAGTCAGAAAACTTGCCTTTGCGTCTTTAAACCTTTTAAGTGTACGCTACTCGGTCTTTACAACTTCTAAAAGATATAAACACATAGCATACCAATTAGGTTATCATAACTGATATAAATTGTGTAACTATCTTCTCCTTCTTGTATAAGTTAGCTGAATTATTAAACTAATAGCATCCGTTTAAGTTATTTAATATTCGTCACAACTTGATAACATTCATTAGTCATAAGGCGACTTTTGTCGATCATCGTTATGCACAACGACCGACGAAACCCTAATAGGTTCGTTATGTTAATTACATTTCAATCGAAATCCTGTTCTCGGACTCCGTATGGAAATTAACTAAGTTTTACCTTCATTTGATATCATTCAAGTACCACGCACCTCTATTATATGTTCTGTAACCTTATAGCACGCTCACACCTCGATTACGATTCACGGTTTACATTTTCGAATTTCGAGTTTTAAATTTAAATACATTTTGTCAACGTTTAATTCTCAAAACCATTCTTAAACATGTTGTTTAAATGATTTCTCTTCATGAATGTTAATCATATACTTGCTCCATAATTACCATGTAGCAAGCTAGGTTAATGAACATTTACGTCGAAATTTTTTTACTTAAGGGCGCTGCAGCACTAGCTATAGGCTTACAGGCAGCGCTGCGGCGCTGTCTCGCAGAGAATTTCCCCTGTCCCGGTGCTGCGGCTTTGGAACCCGCCAGCCCCCAGCCTCAAAAAAATATTTCAAAAGTTAAATTTCACGAGCTCGTAACACGATCGTTACAACTCGGAATTGGCTCATTCCAAAGCCATTAGTTCATATATTCCATGTTCTATGATTCCATCTAGTCGGAATTCATTTCTGAATCCGTTGGCGAGAAATTCGCCGATTAGTCCATTTTTACGCATTCTTTAAACGTTTGTGAATGTTCGACGCTCAATTCTTTGTTTTAAGTCTGAATTTGTTCGTTCTTGCTCCTGCAAGTCTTATTTACGTTATTACACATTACGCTATCGAAAACCAAGGTTTTCGAATCAAACAATGACTTTTGACTTTTATTCCGAAAAAATTCACGATTTCAACGCTTAACGTCTAATCGCGTAACTTTCGCCATATCTTTGTTATTCAAGATTTTTACTTCAAACCAAATGGAATCAATCAATTGGGTATTCATTAGTGATTCTAACCAATACAACTTCTATGTTTTAATGGTTTCACATACTTATTATCCAAATTCTCATGACTTTGATAGCTTCTTCATTAGGTTCCTTAATCAATTAATATGATTTTACTTATTCATGGCTTGTTAGTGTTTTAAGTTCACTACAAGGCCATCCTTATAACTTCTTACTAATCATGCTCCACCAATTCACTTCTCTATCAATTCTATATTGAAAAACAAATGATTATCAATCAATTTTCTTATCATTATACCTTTGTTGTTCTTGGATGATTGAATATAGAGATTTAATTAACTTCTTGCTCCCTGTTTGCCTGGTTCCTTATCAAAGAAATAAGCTAACTTCTCTTTCTCTCTCTCTCTCAATATGTTAGTTGATCAAATTTGGTAAACCATCAAATGAATTAACTAAGCCTCTTATTTATAAGTTTGCAAGACTTAGGACACTTTGGTCATTAAGACCAAACCGCCTCTTGCCATGTGCTAGCATGTGCTAGCACATGCACCCCACATGTCCTCTATGTCACCCCATGTTCTCATGGGTTGCTCCATGGGTTTAACTCACCCGTTAACCCATCAGTTCGACCCACGGGTTTGGTTATTAATTTTAATTAAAATTAAACGTATTTACTTCATATAAAATTTGTATTATACGTCGTATTAATTCTCGTAACCTCTTCGTATTATACTCGTATAATATCTAGTATTATACTCGTATTTATTCCGTATAATAATCATTATTATTATACTTAACCAATTTATTAATAGTTTGTACTTTCCCTAACCCTTAGGGTTTTAAGTCCTCACGTGAAAACTTCGTGAACCATAAGTGAAATATTATTAGATATTCCATCCCGTATTTAAATCCTATCATTACGCGTTTCTCAGAAATTCAAAAATAATTCCCGAGCAGAAACAGAAGAATAGTGATTTTACGAAAAATCCTCGAAAAACTTTTAATTTCGTCTTAAACATTCTAATAATTTATTTCTACCACGTAGCCAGAATCCTAACCACATCTGCATTCTCTATGTTACTCAGTTTAATAAACATTTAATTAAATTTTATTCAATAAATTAAATAAAATTTATTTACATAAAAGTTCGATTTTCTCGAGCGTTACAATTATAACTATAATGTTCGTTAAGTTAATCCTCATTACATTTCTTACAACGTCCGATCCATTTGACTCGAAACGTTATCCAAGTTATTATTGTTAACTCGGCTTATTAAACATTAAACGTTATTCTTCATCCTCTTATTACCGTTTGTTACGACTTTCTTGATAATTACATATCTTACTAACCACATTCATCAACGTCTAAGTCATACAACCAATGTATACTAATAACGTTCACCCGACGCCGATACGATTCACGAGGATCGTTCACGTATCTTCCGCTCACGTTACTTGTCTCTTAAACTTTCAATCAACATTTACTTAAGGTTTAAATCACTTGTTTAAGTGTTACATTATTTGAATTATATATCCAATATCATTTCGTACACGTTCCCCAAGTATTGAGCATACATAAACTCTTCACTGGCTTTTCCCGTACACCGGCACTGAGGCGCCGATTCCCTTTGGTTTGGCCGCGCTGCGGCGCCCCACATGCAGTGGCCAATGTCCCATGCTGGCGTTGCGGAGCCACACTTTACAGCTGCACCTGCAGAGAACTTCTCTTAGGCAGGCGCTGCGGCTTCAGCTTCTTAGGCATGGGCAGCGCTGCGGCGCTGGCCCCCCAGCCTTAGAAATTTATTTCAAACTTTGAAATTCCCGAGCTCGTAACGCTATCGTTATAACTTGAAATTGGCTCGTTCCAAAGCCATTAGTTCATACATCACATATTCTACGATTCTATCAAGTCAGATTCAATTTTTGAATCCGTTGGCAAAAAATTCGTCGTTTCGTCCATTTTTACGTGTTCGTTAAACGTTCGTGAACGTTCGACGTTCAATTCTTCGTTTTAAGTCTGAATTCAATCGTTCTTGCTCTCGCAAGTCTTATTTATCTAATTCTATGATACACCATCGAAAACCAAGGTTTTTGAGTTAAACAAAATCTTTTGACTTTCTTTCCGGGAAAATTTACGATTCAATGATTAACGTCTAATCTCATAAACTTCGCCATAACTTCGTTATTTGATATTTTTACTTCAAACCAAATGGAATCAATCCATTGTTATTCATCTACAGTTCTAACCATCATAAACATCTAGGTTTTAATAGCTTTCTTCTTTAAGTTCCTTAACCATTCAATTATGGTTTAACTTATTCTTTCATAACTATTTCAAAGATTTCTTCATTAAATTCTTAACCATTCCATTATGGTTTTACTTGTTCTTGGTTATTAGTGTCTTAAAGTCCACTAATATCCACCTTATCACTTCTTTCAATACATGCACCACCAATTATCACTTCTCTATCAATTTAAGTATTGAAGGAATATGAAAATTCAAGGTTTAATACTTATACCTCTTAGTGTTCTTGAGTTCTTGACTTTGTTCTTGACAAAAATCTTACATAGCTTCCCTTCTCCTTGGATTTCTTGTCATAAGCTCCTATCTCTCTCTCTCTATGCTAGTTGGTGATTTTGCAAAACCACAAATAACTAACAAAGCTTCTCTTATATAGGATTTGCAAGACCAAGGGCATAAGGGTCATTAAGAAAACCTCCTTACCCCCCATGTCTCCCCACATGCCATCCATGTGCTACACATGCCACCATGTGCTAGCACATGGCCACCATGTCTCCCCTATGTGCTCCCATGTGCCATCATGGTTTGCCCCATGGGTTTTACCCACCCGATGACCCATCGGTTCGACCCACGAGTTCGGTTCTTAATTTGGGCTTAACATTAATTCCCATTGAGCTTATTCTTGGGCTTGATTTAATAATCATTGGGCCTTAATCATTCACCAATTGGGCTTGACAAAATTCAAGTCCAAAAGTTAATGGCATTAAGACTTATCGTATTCTCATCGTATAATTCTCATATTCTCTTCATATATACTTTGTGTGATATTTATGTTATATGTCGTATTCATCTTAGTACCATACTCGTATAATAACTAGTATTATACTCGTATTCGTTACGTATAATAATTGTTATTATTACTTTTAACCAATTTCTTCTTCGATTTCACTTTCCCTCACCCTTAGGGTTTTAAGTCCGCAAGCAAAAACTTCGCGAGCCATAACTGAAATATTATTAAATATTCCATCTTGTCTTAGAATCCTATCATTACGCGTTTTTTGGAATTCAAATATTTTTGAATATTCCGTCTTTCTTCTACCAATTAACGTTTACGCGTTCTTCAAAACTTCAAAAAGATGAAAAACACTTTTTGACCTTAAGTGTTTTCCCCTAACATAGTTAAACGAATGAAAAGTACATAACAATACTTTTCGTCGTTTTTATTTTGTCTGATTTTTGCATGTTTTTTGAGAAAAACTTTTATCGGCTAACTTAACTTTTCACAACATATTATCGTCAAATCTTTCGATAGAATATCATTTCGACATCCCGATCTCCCAGAAAGGCTTAGGGTTCTCAAACCCTAACCCTTAGGGTTTTAATATGTGAATAGTGCCTATTTCGTCTTTTTCTCATAAATAATTTTGTTCCCAAAAATATTTTATTTTCGTCTTGAAAATTCTTACTCATTCATTCTAGCTCATAGCCAGAATCCTCCCAGTTTCTAATCATCATATGTCATAGAATGATTAATAACCACATAACACATAATATAATTAATAACAATTCATTTTATTAATTATTAATTCTTTATACCTAATTTCTGGACAATTCTATTTTCTGGGTTGTCACCTCTTAGAAAGGCCTATGTTATTCAAACCCTAACCCTTAGGTTTCGTAAGGTGAATAGTGCATATTTCGTCTTTTCTCGGATAATTTTTTTTTTCTTCTTGAAAATTCTTACTCGATCATTCTAGCTCATAGCCAGAATACTCCCGGCTTATGATCATCCTAGGTCATAGAATGACTAATATACACATAGTACATAATATAATTAATAAAAATCTATTTTATTAATTAATATTTCTTTAAACTTAATTTTCTGGACAATCCGATTTTTCGGGTTGTCACATTCTTCCCCACTTATAAAAATTCCTTCCTCGAAATTTCAAATATCTCATCCATACCCGGATGCTCTATCCTTACAACCTTTATCAAAGATTTTAAGCTTACTTCTTCTCCTTCTTGTTGAATAACCTCAACATCTTATTTCTTCCGACATGATCGTTAATAGTTAAACTTATTGCTTAACTATTCTTCCAATCACTCGGGACATCACATTCACCCCTTCTTCACAGAATTTCATCCTCAAAATTTTAGCATACTAATCTCTCAACTCCTCTTCAAGGAAGTTCTCATCCTTCAAACATTCTAGAGTCTTCACACTTTATCAAGAATCATGAAGTAGAATGAATAACGAGGAATATAAGGATTCCTTTAAAATAATTTATATTTTGCTAAGGGGTCATATAGACCATGAACTCTTACTAGGTTTAATAACATTTCACTATAAACCATTCTATTATGGCCAGTTTACAATCATCACGAAAGTAAACTACATCTTCAATACATAGGTGATCAACCTATCGTATAACTCCAAATCCCGGAGTTTGTTCATCACCTCAAAATTAATCATCGAATTTCGCACCAAAACAATTTGGTTTGGTAAAACTTCTCAAAGAAAGCTCGATTTCCTTTTAAACATGACATACCATTTGTCTAGTCAAATCAAATAGCTTAGATCATACTAATAAATTGGACATCAACTTGAAACATTTGTCTATCCACTTAAAAGGTCATCGACTCATCTTTAAATAGTTCATAATACTTTAAAATGTTTTATGACGTCATGATACCGTACTGTTTCATAGTACGTTAAGGACTTTGTCAGTTTATGACTTTGTCATTCTATATCATACCATAGCGGGTTGTTGATCCAAAGATCACATCCAACACTAGGTTCGGTTGCATTAATGACTCCATTTTTTTACCATCGCTGCATCAAATGCACTGATGATATAAAAATATATTTTGATATTTCAAACCAATTTCTGTCTAGCCGAAACGATTAGCATAGACCTACAAAGAATAGTTCTTTTAAAATTCATTGATTCCAAAATTTTGAACCAATATTATTTTCTCAAACATGTACACATTAGCACGACGCCAATAATTTCGAAATTTAGCATAGCTAGAAGACTTGGAATTTTCTTTTTCTTTTTCTTCCTTCATTGTTATACTTACGACTATTCTAACTTCTTCTAGCACCTTCAATGCTACTTATACTGAAAATAACTCATTTTCAGTCTAAACATTCCTATACCATAGTATAGTTCATCAATTTATCACACTTTATGTGTTTAGGAACATTCCACAACCATATGTGTCTAAGAACTTATCTTCGCAATATGTAATCCAAGAACAAATCAAGGACTTTCCATATGCTTAGAGGCTCAGAAACATAACATATAACTATGAGTCACAAACTTTTCATAAGTATGAGTTTTAAGAACCCGCATCTATCTTATTATATTCTACTATCTAATATATACATGAGAGAAGATTCACCTTTTCAACATATACGTATTGATAGTGCGACCTTATTTCAATGATTACCGCTGTAATAAACCAAGTAGTCGTTAGACCAAGTACAAACTCTTGTCCATAACAAAAGTTCGTACAACTCAGCCATCACGTAAGTCCTCAATTGAAATTCTACAACTTCTAACTTTCTCCTTACCTAATACTTATTTTCTTTAATTCGTATTTCATCCTCTACACCTCTATCTGAGTTCTTCTCCTCGTATTTTTTATAGTATCATTCATTAAAAGGGTTTAGCTATAAATAATTCATCGTTTAACAGAATATCTGTTATTCACGATTTAATAAGATCACGTAGTGATCTTCTTCCTTAATCGTTTAACTCAACGATTTTCTTATCTTTCTCTCTCAAATTATAAACCTTAGGTGTTGGGTTTGTTAGATTAAAGTAGCATGTAACAATTATATACGTAGCAACGGAAGCATAAAAATAGAGTTTTAAAATTTTACAAACCATGAACCCGGATCATCCTTTATGCACAATTATTAATTCAATCTAAAGAGATGATGAACGAATCATACCTTTGAAGATTCGTGCTTCCTCAAGTACATGTTCAACTCCAATCCTTTGCTTGTTCAACTTGAATCTACCATATGTGATTCCTTCCTTTGATCAACGTCAGCCACTTAAGTGTTTGGCTTCTAGAGGTTATCCACAAAGGATAAACAAATATTAAGAAGGTGGGTTATTGACAAGACCCTAGTTTTCTATCTCTCTAGAAAAAGTGTGCTCTCCCAACAATTGGAATTGCATTAGCCTCTAATCAAAATAAGACTCCTCTTATTTATAGGTGTAGGTAATCCTTCTAACCATTTTAGGATTTGAGTTTCATATTAATTAATTAAACTCTTTTGATTAATTAGGCTTCCTAATCTTATTAGGAGCAATTAATTAAACTCCTTTAATTAATTTACCTCCAAATCTTATTAGGAATATAGGAAAGTACTTTTATTAATTAATTCTCAAACTCCTTTAGGAATTCAAATTAATAATAATAGTAATAATAATAATAAGACTCCTCTTATTAATTTATATTTAATATTTCTAAAATATTAAGCTAATTAATTTATTCTATCACAATAGATTAAATTAAATACACTTAACATCTATTATAATTATGTCATTTACTTTTTAAATAAATATTCATCATTTTATGGCGTGACCCTTTAGGTTCTCCATATTAAACCGGTTATGAATAAATTAATTAGAACAATTCTAATTTTATTTAAATAAATAAATTAACTATTAATTCATTTAAATAAATATTTATTCTATAATAAGGGTAAGCCCTCTTAGCGCTCAACGACTTTTCAGATAATATAGATTTCAACATTAATCATAAAAGAACATTTGAGTAAATAGTTACCGTACAATTCATTCCTTCTGCCATACAATGTCCCAATTAAATATAAGACATGGATTTACTATCAAGTCTTATTTTATTTAATTATATGTATTCCGATCCTAAATGCACAAACTTCGATAATGCAAATTAGAAACTACTTTATAATTTCATTATGCCTTGGCCAAGGTCTATTGAGTTGTCATTTATCGAATCACATAGGACATTCACTTCTTTTACTAAAAGTGGTAAATCCTTTATTCATCATTCATTATCTTCATGTATAATTAATTATACCCAAACATACCCTTTGATATACCCTAAAGGTCTTAGGGGACATGTCAAAGTATAATTCATCATACATAAGATACTATGATGATCTCAAGTCTAAGGATTACTTGTACTACAATTACTAATGGAATTCCTATTGATATGCGAGTAAAACTTCATTAGGTATTCCTTAGCGAGCCACGTTCAGTGTACTTATTCTCCAATAAGCACCTACATACTTGTTTTAGTGTCTCCACACAAATGATCATGAGATCGATCATCCTCTTTCAAAGAGCAAGCAACGTATGTACCAATCTATCCGGATTCACTAATCCCCTATTTAGCAATCCATCGATTGGGAACAATTTTAGTTTTAAGCTATCTAAGAATTTAGATCTCATTAGCATGATCATCATCATAATTCTAAAAGCATTGCTTAAAACTATGGGTTTATCACATTTAAATATAACCGCATGATGTCGATAATATAAATGCCTTTTAAATAAAAAATTCTTTTATTAATAAATGAATAAGATTGTTACAAAGTATATACTTTATCATCATACATGGTTGGCTTCTGTACATACTACTTTCAATCTCCCACTTGCACTAAAGCCAATCACCATGATATCTAATACTCATCTTTTCTAAGTGACGATCAAACAGCTGTTGTGTTAAAGCTTTAGTAAATAGATCTGCAATGTTGTTTTGAGTGTCCACTCGCTCTAAGGTGACTTCTCTTTTTTCAATGATCTCTCTAATCAAATGAAATCGTCGTAACACGTGCTTGGATTTCTAATGAGATCTGGATTCCTTGGCCTGTGCAACAGCTCTGGTGTTGTCACAGAATAAAGGTATTGCTCCTCTAATGCTAAGAACCACGCCAAGTTCAGTTATGAACTTTTTCATCCAAACAACCTTCTTTGCAGCTTCACTTACAGCTATGTACTCTGCCTCTGTCACTGAATCAGCAACTGCTTGCTGCTTGGAACTTTTCAACCTCACTACGCCACCGTTTAAGGTAAACACATACCCCGAAACGGATTTATTGTCATCTTGATCCGTTTGAAAACTTGAGTCTGTATAGCCCTCTAGTTTCAATTCAGATCCACTGTAGACAAGAAATATATCCTTAGTTCTTCTTAAGTACTTTAGGATATTTTTCACTGCCTTTCTGTACTCTTCTCCTGGATTCGACTGGTATCTACTAGTTACACTAAGTGCATAAGCGACATCCGGTCTAGTACATATCATATCGTACATGATAGATCCTATTTCTGAATCATAAGGTATCTTACTCATAAGGTCTCTCTCCTCATGTGTCTTTGGGGCCTGTTTCTTAGAGAGATGTATTCCATAGCTCACCTCTTTAGCATCGTGTCAATGTACGTTCCTTGGGACAAGCCAAACATCCTTTTAGATCTATCTTTATAGATCTTTATCCCCAAAATATAGAATGTTTCTCCCAAGTCCTTTATGGAGAAGTGTTTAGATAACCAGATTTTAATTGATTGTAGCATCAGAATATCATTCCCTATAAGTAATATATCATCAACATATAATACAATGAATGATACAACGCTCCCATTAACCTTCTTGTACACACACGGTTCATCCTCATTTTGGATAAAATCAAACTCTTTGATTATCTCGTCAAAAAGGATGTTCCACCTTCGAGAAACTTGCTTCAATCCATAAATGGATCGTTGCAACTTACAGACTTGGTTTGTTCCAACTGTTAAAACAAAACCCTCTGGCTGTGTCATATACACATCCTCCTCAAGTTTCCCATTAAGGAAGGCTGTTGTCACGTCTATTTGCCAGATTTCGTAGTCGTTATAAGCTGTAATCACAAGAAAAATCCGAATGGACTTAAGCATATCTACAGGTGAGAAGGTTTCATCATAGTTAATTCCTTATCTTTGTTTAAAACCTTTTACAACCAGTCTGGCCTTATAGGTCTCTACCTTGCCACCCGCTCCAATCTTTCTCTTAAAGACCCATTTGCACCCAATAGGCTTAATTCCCTCAGGTGCTGAAACCAAAGTCAATACTTAATTTTCATACATGGAGTCCATCTCAGATTTCATGGCTTCTTGCCATTTCTCTGAGTCTTTGCTACTCATAGCCTGTTCGTAATTCAATGGATCATCATCATTCATGATGTGTACCTTATCGTCATCATTTATGATGAATCCATACTTATTAGGTATCTTTGGTATCCTTCCAAATTTACGAATAGGGTGTTGTACAATAGGTTCTTCTACTTGGTTAGGTACTTGACTTTGATTCGTTCTAATTTGTGGGTCTTGAACTTCTTCAAGATATATCTTACTCCCACTTACCCATTCTAGGATAAACTCCTTTTCCAAGAAGGCAACATGTTTCGCAACAAACACCTTTTAATCAGTAGGATGATAGAAATAATACCCTACAGTTTCTTTAGGGTATCCTACAAATCTACATTTTTTGGATCTAGTGTGCATCTTATCATTTTCAAACTTTTTGACATAAGCTAGACAACCCCAAGTCTTAACAAATATAAGATTCGATTTCCTCCCTGTCCATATCTCATATGGGGTCTTTGAGACGGTCTTGGTAGGTACCTTGTTAAGTAGATATATAGCCGTTTCTAGGGCATAACCTCATAATGATATTGGAAGATTGGTAAAATTCATCATAGATCGAACCAAGTCCAACAATGTTCGATTTCTCCTTTCAGATACACCATTCAACTGTGGTGTTCCTGGTAGAGTCCATTGTGAGATTATACCATTTTCTTTGAGACAGTTGAGAAACTCAGCGCTTAAGTATTCACCACCTCGATCCGATCGAAGAATCTTAATACTCTTGCCAGTTTGTTTCTCTACTTCACTTATGAATTCTTTGAACTTTTCAAACGATTTGGATTTATATTTCATTAAATACACATATCCAAATCTTGAATAATCATCAGTGAAAGTAATAAAGTAAGAATACCCTCCTCGTGCATTCGTTGTCATAGGTCCATATACTTTTGTGTGTACTAACGCTAACAACTCTGTAACTCTTTCTCCTTTTTCATTAAAAGAAGATTTAGTCATCTTTCCCATGAGACAAGATTCACAAGTTGGATATGATTCATAATCAGATAGCTCTAAGAGCCCATCCTTATGCAACTTGGATAATCTTGTTTCATTGATATGACCAAGTTTATAGTGCCACATGAAGGTATAATTAATATAATCTCTTTTCTGTTTCTTAGTTTGTTCAATTTGAATTATATTGTCATGCAAGTCAAGTATTTAAAATCCATTCAGTAATTTCCCAATACAATATAAAACATTCTTATTATAAATAGAATAACTATAATTCTTTATTATAAGGTTAAAACCAACCATATCCAATACAAAAATTGAAATAATGTTTCTAATGAGTGTTAGAACAAAATAACAATTATTTAAATAAATGAATTTGCCCGTAGATAGTGCTAAACAATAAGTCTCTACAGCTAATATAGCAACCTTTGCTCCATTTTCCACTCGTAAGACGACCTCATCTTTGTTCAGCTTTCTACTTCTGACTAGTCTATGCATAGTATTACATATGTGAGAACTACATCTGGTATCCAATACCCAAGTAGAATTATGACTTTTAGAAAAATTAGTTTCAATCATGAACAAACCTTGATTGGAAGTTGAAGCTTTTCCAATCTTCTTCTAGTTATGTTCCGAAAGGAACTTATCACAGTTCCTCTTCCAGTGTCCCGGCTTGTTGCAATGGAATCATATTCCTTTGCTATATGGATCAAGTTTCTTATTGTCCTTTTTCTTCGCCTTGCCCTTAGCCTTCTTGCTTTTCTTCTTTTCAGAAGATACCTTGGACCTCTTCCTTTTCTTGGAAGAATCATCCACCAGTAAGACTTGGTTCTTCTTTGATGGGAAGTGTCCTTCAGCAATTTTAAACATGTTAAGTAATTTAGGCAAGCTGACATCCAGCTTATTCATGTTGAAATTCATAACAAATTGTGTTAAGGTATTTGGGAGTGACTGTAAGATCAAATCTTGACTTAACACCCCATTTGTGACGAACTCAAGTTGTCCAAGAAGTTCAATCAAATTGATTATCTTTAGGATATGAGTCTCAACAGTAGTGCCCTCGGTCATCCGAGAGCGGAAGAGCTCCTTAGATATTTCATATCTAGCAGTCCTACATTACTCACTATATAATTCTTTTAGGTGAAACAAAATAGAATAGGCATCCATTTTCTTGTGCTGATGCTATAGCTCGTTATTCATGGATGCGAGCATGATGTACTGTGTAATGGATGCATCATCTTGCCACTTTCTAAAAGTAGCAATCTCTTTCTCAGAGGCTTCTTCTACAACATTTGCATGGACAGACGAATTTAGGACATAAGAAATCTTTTCTGCAGTGAGAATAATTCTCAAATTTCTTAACCAGTCCGTATAATTTGGTCCGGTCAACTTGTTAGCATCAAGTATGCTACGCAGTGAAAGTGGGTGTGACATTTTTCATATTCTGCATGTGAAATAAAACAACATTTTAGCATACATTCATTTAATTAATTACCAATATAAATTAGGTCTTATTTTAAATTGGTATCTCCAACTATTTTCATCAAACTATATTACCCTCATAATATATAGTTCGACAAATCTATTTAAAGATTTACTAGTGAGAATAATGATCACATTTCAAATATATATAGCATTGTGTGACACAACAAACGATATATAAATAAATAGGTAAATAACTATTGTCAATTACATCAACATGTAACTCCTTTCATTCTGCCTCTTAGATTATTTTGATCAAGTGTGACACATCCGAATCAAAACTTATCCAAGTTAAGTCCAACCTAGCACTTTCATATATTCAAAAGAAAAATACCGCCCATGTGTGACATAATAAAACAGCATCGTTCAGTCTATTTATAAGCATTAAATGTGATAAATCAACATCTTAAATATTTAATACTTGCCTTGTGTGACATAACAAACTCATATTATTTATTTAATACTCTATTAATTTACCATGCTAGAAGGCGACGTTCGATATTCTAAATATCTTTGAACGCTTAGGACTTAATATAAAATCTTTGAGGGGTTTGTTATTAATTGTCTCATCTTGTTAAGGGTGCACACACACACACACACACACACACATATATATATATAAGCATGCACATAGAATACAATATTTTACCCGAATTGATTATGGACTTTTATTCTAGTTTGGTTCACTCGAGCTATCAAGTGAACCAAAAGGTCAAACCTTGGAGCGCAAATATTAAATTTAAACATAACTTTTACATTTAAACCCAGGCTCCATACAAACGAGTCTTCATGCGCTCATTGCTCATTGGTCTCCAATTCTTCAAGATAATTCTAACTAATCTTATTACATAAACTATTTACATTAAATAGAAACATTGATCAGCAGTCAAGGAGAGCACATAGGAGGGAGATAGAATTTACATAAAAAAAATTAGAGAAGATAAGGTATGCAGACCCCATTTAATAAAACCCATACATTTAAGCATTCAACTACAATAAAATCCAAACACGTTGGTCAATAGTTCATAATCAATCCCATTTATGCATTAATAAAAAAATATTTAATATATATACATTGATATCGATTTAACGGGCAATCCTAGTTAGTTTCAAAATCCAATTTCAACTCTAATTAGTTATCATGAAATCTAATTCTAACTTTAATTAGTTAGCATGAAATCTAATTCTAATTAAAATAAACATATTTATTTTAATCTAATTCAAAATCTAATAAACTCATTTATTAATCTGGAATTACAGAAAAACATAATTTTAATTTTAATTAAAATAAACCTTTTATCTTAATTAGAAATTAAATAAATAAAAAAAATTCAATTCTCGTAATCGACGCTGCGACATCCAGTTTTGTACTATACTTTGGCGCTGCGGTGCCGGGTCACCCGTATTGTCAAAATCCGAACCTGGCGCTGCAGCGCCCAGATTACATTGTAATCCGGCGCTGCAGCGCCAGTCACCAGGAACTGTTTTTCCAATTCGTGAATTGTGCAGATTTTTTTTCAAAAAAAACATGATTCTTAGCTAACAATGATGCCCAATTAAATTGTTCAAAACATATATCAATATATATATCAAATAATAACAATTAATAACTCGCATAAAGGTTTGGCTCTGATATCACTGTTAGGTTTGTTAGATTAAAGTAGCATATAACAATTACATACGTAGCAACGGAAGCGTAAAAATAGAGTTTTAAAATTTTAAAACCAAGAACCCGGATCATCCTTTTTGCGCAATTAATAATTCAATCTATTAGATGAAGAACGAATCATACACTTGAAGATTTGTCCTTCCTCAGGTATGAGTTCAACTCCAATCCTTTTCTTGTTCAACTTGAATCTACCAGGTGTGATTCCTTCCTTTGATCAACGTCAGGCACCCAAGTGTTTGGCCTCTAGAGGTGATCCACCAAGGATGAACAAATATTAAGAAGGTGAGTTATTGGCAAAACTCTAGTTTTCTCTGTCTCTAGAAAAGGTGTGCTCTCCCAACAATTGAAATTACATTAGCCCCTAATCAAAAAAAGACTCCTCTTATTTATAGATATAGATAACCCTCCTAACCGTTTTAGGATTTGGATTTCATATTAATTAATTAAACTTTTTTAATTAATTAGGCTTCCTAATCTTATTAGGAGCAATTAATTAAACTCTTTTAAATAATTTATCTCCTAATCTTATTAGGAATATGGGAGAATACTTTTATTAATTAATTTCCAAACTCCTTTAAGAATTCAAATTAATAATAATTGTAATAATAATAATAAGACTCCTCTTATTAATTTATATTTAATATTTCTAAAATATTAAATAACAAATATTAAGCTAATTAATTTATTCTATCACCATAGATTAAATTAAAACTTAACTGATTATTACAATTATGTCATTTGCTTCTTAAATAAATATTCATCCTTTTATGGTGTGACCTTTTTGGTTCTCCATATTAAATTGGTTGTTAAAAAATTAATTAGAACAATTCTAATTTTATTTAAATAAATAAATTAACATTTAATTCATTTAAATAAATATTTATTCTATAATAAGGGTAAGCCCCTTAGCGCTCAATTACTTTCCAGATAATATAGATTTCAACATTAATCATAAAAGAACTTTTGAGTAAATAGTTACCTTACCATTCATTCCTTCTATCATACAATGTCCCAATTAAATAAAAGACATGGATGTAGTATCAAATCTTATTTTATTTAATTATATATATTCCGATCCTAAATGCACAAACTCTAATAATGCAAATTAGAAACTATCTAATTTTATTCTGCCTTGGCCAAGGACTACTGAGTTGTCATTTATCGAATCACATAAGACATTCACTTCTTTTACAAGAAATGGTAGATCCTTTATTAATCATTCATTATCTTCATGTATAATTAATTATACCCAAGAATACCCTTTGATATACCCTCAAGGTTTTAAGGAACATGTCAAAGTATAACTCATCATACATAAGATACTATGATGATCTCAAGTCTAAGGATTACTTGTACTACTATTACTAAAGGAATTCTTATTGATAGGTGAGTAGAACTCCATTAGCTATTCCTTAGCGAGCCACGTTCAGTGTACTTATTCTCCAATAAGCACCTACATACTTGCTTTAGTGTAACGCCCGAGAAAATTGAACTTTTATGTAAATAAATTTTATTTGATTTTATTGAATAAAACTATAATATATGTTTATTAAAGTGAGTTATAAGCTGTTTAAAGGTCGTTCTATGACCTAGAAGATGCGAATGTGGTTAGGATTTTGGCTATGTGCTAGAATTAAATGATTTTAATTTCTAAGACGAAAATAAAGATTTTCTGAGAAATTTTTGAGAAATCACTATTCATTCGTTTCTGCTCGGGAATTATTTATGCATTTCCGAGAAACGCATATATAGACAGTAAAAATTTTCTTTCCCTATTACTAACATTGTAAGAGGGTAAAATTATCTTTTAAACCAACCCTGGTCTCAATACCGGGTCGTCAATTTAATCCCGGTCTCAATACCGGGTCGTTAACTCAAACCCGGTCTCAATACCAGGCAATCAATTCAACCTCGGTCTCAATATCGGGCAATCAATTCAACCCCGGTCTCAATACCGGGTCGTCAGTTCAATCCTGGTCTCAATACCTGGTCGTCAACTCAACCCCGGTCTTAATACCAGGCAATCAATTCAACCCCGGTCTCAATGTCGGGCAATCAATTCAACCCTGGTCTCAATTATGGGCCGTCAATTCAATCTCGATCTCAATACCGGGCTGTCAACTCAAACCTGGTCTCAATACCGAGCAATCAATTCAACCCCGGTCTCAACCCAGGAGGTACAGGTCAGCCCCGGTCTCAACCTAGGAGGTACAGGTCAGCACCGGTCTCAACCCGGGAGGTACAAGTTAGCCCCGGTCTCAACCCGAGAAGTACAGGTCAGCCCCGGTCTCAACTCGGGAGGTAATCGTCAGTCCCGATTTCAACCCGGGAGGTACAGGTCAGCCCCGGTGTCAATCCGAGAAGTACAGGTCAGCCCCGATCTCAACCCGGGAGGTACAGGTCTGCCCTGGTCTCAATCCGGGAGGTACAGATCAACCTCGGTCTCAACTCGGGAGGTACAGATCAGCCTTGGTCTTAACCATGTAGGTACAGGTCAGCCCTGGTCTCAACCCAAGAGGTACAGATTAGCATTGAACTCAACCTGGGAGGTACAGGTCAGCCCCGGTCTCAACCCGGGAGGTACAGATCAGCATTGGTCTCAACCCGGGAGGTACAGGTCAGCCCCGGTCTCAACCTGGGAGGTACTGGTTATCCCCGGTCTCAACTCAGGAAGTCAGGTCAACTTTGAAAATAATCTCGAAGCATCACAACATCTTCAGAGGAAAACCTGGAGCAACTAAGTCAGCCTCAGAAACAACACTGAGTTCAAACAGACTCGAATGGGATCCAAGTCTTGGAAACAACTCCAGGAAGTCAACTGAAGGCCATGCCGACACTAAAGGCAACCCCGGGAGGGGTAAAATGGTTATTTTACCAACTTAAAGTCGATTTGGTCAAACTCAAGCCGAATTGATGCCAACAAGGTCAGAACGAACAATAACAATGATCCCGAGTGCAAACAGCGCAAGACAGCTCAACAGATAAACTGCGGGGAATCGATGACCTGGTTATGAACCCGTCTTCTTGGACCCAAAAAATGTTTTATCTCATGTTATTGTGACACTCTTGGCAAGGGGTTTTCGGAAAGGTATAGCACGCCTCAAACGGACTTTCCGATCAAAAGTTAGAAAGTTTTGAATCAGACCTCGAGTTGCTCAGAGTGCACGTACTTCGAGATGACTGGACCCGCCATATGGGCCCTACCACGTGGAGCCGCACCTCTACCTGCGGCAGCAGCAGATAGAGTGGAGGCTCCCTGGCATATATTTAGAGGTGCTCCCCCACTCATTTCAAGAATTCAAAAACGCTTTGAACCCTTTCCCGTTTGGTTTTCTGACTATTTTTTTGTCTTCTAAACCCAAATTGTTTCACTCTAACACGTAGATATACCAACATACTACCTCATATGAAAAAATAACAGGTAGATTCGGACGTTTAAAGCCTACGATTTGGCAAAAAGCCCGTGTAGCAGTCCGTTGTGAGTATTTTTACGATCAGAAAGTTATTATTACTTCTTCGCACTTTTATACACTTGCATATGAAGTTTTGTTTTCTAAATATGCTCTAAACTCAGTTCCGTAGCCGTTTTTGTCTACTTTTGGTACATTTTTGTACATAAACGTATTTTCTGGCATTTCTACAACTCGGATTAACGATTCCGTCGCTTTCGACAGCTTTTATATACTTGCATCTTCGTTACTGGCAACTTCGCTGGACAGGGTTATCTTCCTAGTCCAGGTTTGGATTTTTTTGTATATATTCAACTGTATATATACTAAATTTTCAATTTTGTTAAGCCCGGATGTCAAATTCGTGGTAGTTTACTGCTTTTATATATAAATATGCATATATAAGCAGTTTTCACCACGCTGGGTTATCTTTCCAGTCTTGGTTGACTACTTTTCTGTCTATATATATATATATTTATATTTCAGTTCGGCCTGGATCATTCTGTGGCCTTTTTACTGCTTATATATATATGCATATATAAGCAACATTCACCACACTGGGTTATCTTTCCAGTCTTGGTTGACTACTTTTTTGTCTATATATATATATGTATATATATATATATATTTACATCCCTGTTTGGCTTGGATCATTCGGAGGCCTTTTTACTGTTTTTGCACCATTCACCATACTCAGTTATCTTCCCAGTCCTAGTTGACTACGTTTCTGTATATATTTATATTTCAGTCCGGCAGAGGCGTGAAAACCCATCGCCCTTTTTACTATTTTTCTATATATATTTTAATTATGTCTAGCCTGGATCATTCCGTGACTTTTATACAGCTTATATATATATATATATATATATATATATATTTTAATTCCAGTCCAGGCACCGGCGTGAAACCCATCGCCCTTTACAACTCTCGTATATATATTTAAATATATATATATTGCTTTACTCATTTTATTAAAATGTTGCTTTAAATATTCATTTGATATGAATCGACACTGACATTTTTGCGGGCGAACTACATTTATTTAAATCTCGCCAACTCTAGCTTTCAAACGGTTCAAAATAGGTACAGACAGAACCGAAAAGCTAGAATGGCTGAGATTTACTTAAATCTAGCATTTTTCTAGTTTCAGTTATAAAAGCAACCTCGCGTCACTTAGATCGTTATCTAGTGGGAACGAGACGTTTCGGCCATGTGCGAACCAGGATTTACTGAATGAATCCTTGGTTCTGGCGATATTTGGATATACATCTGTTTCTGTACAAATTTGAGTTGTGCAGGTTTACTGGCTACTTGTATGTGAGCCTAGGAATCATGGGATTCATGATCAAACTGATGAGAATCTGATTTCCACGATGGACAAATTCCACTTTACAAATGTACCCTGCCAGTTTTTTTGTAAAAATGTATATACAAAAGACCTTAAAACGATTATTCGGATTTAAGGTCTCAACATAATGAGAATAATAGTTTGTCGTGTCAGAGTCCCTCCGATGGCTATCATGCTAATGAGGAGACCTACATTTGTATATATTTTGTGGTCGAGGATACTTCGCAGCCCGACAATCACCATTCAAATTGAGCCTTAAGGCTGAAAAGATAAAACTAAAGTATCGATATGCTTCAATTCCTATGTTAGCGTAAGGGTTTGAAAACCTTTTTTCAAAACTTCATTCAATAATCTTTTCGAAGAAAAGAAGCTTTTGCAAATTAAATCAAACACTTTTACAAATCAAATCAAAGACTTTTTGCAAAATCAAATCAAACCCTTCGTATATAGGTTAAACGATGCATAGACATGCTTTCAATCAAACATAGGCTCAATTTCAAACAACATTCACACACACATTTTAGTTTTTTAAGGGAAATATTGAAAAGATGTGGTACCGTGTTTACACGGGAGTTGTGGGGTGCCAAACACCTTCCCTACACTTAACCAAGCCCTCGAACTCAAAACTTTATTTTCAAAGATCAAGTTTTGACAGTGTCTAGCAATTGGGCCTCTTTCAAACAAAACTCAGTTGAGTTGGTACAACCATTTCAAATCTACCAACTGGAGACTCTGTAAAACATTCAATCATCGACATGATATATGTTGGCATTTTCATAAAAAAAAAACCCTTTAAAATCTTTTTCACAATAAAAAGAGTAAGGGTAGAGTTAACATAGGAAGAGAGAAAGATCCGGGTTGTGACCCGACCCGCGGATTTTTTCCTGACGTCAACAGCGTAATAATAGGATTTGAAGATGAGATGGAATATCTAATAATATTTCAGTTATGACTCGTAAAGTTTTAGCTTGAGGACTTCAAACCTTAAGGGTTAGGAAAAATGAAATCGAAAAAGAAATAGTTAAGTGTAACAATGATGATTATTATACATAACGAGTACGAGTACAATACTAGTTATTATACGAGTACTATACGTGTAACACCCCCAAATTCGGGTAATTCATATCTATAGAATTTGGTGTTCACTATCTAAATAAAACATAACTACTGCCCGTAAATAAGGAATGCAAAATAAATTACAACCTTAACCAATTAAAATCTTCCTTTAAAAAGGATTACAACTTCGTTCCAAAATTCCCAAGTTTCTAACCTTAAACATCATTAATACGGAAAATAAAATATCACGTAATAAAATTAAGTCTTATTACAACTCATATCAAATATGAACAAGTCTGCACTTGTTCATCTTGTCTTTTTCTTTGCTAGTTGACGGTTCGTTAACTCTCTCAACTTTGGATACAATGGTTATATAAATGCAAGAGTGAGCAGACAAAAGCTCACTTTGAATAGCTATTAATAATGATGACATATTACTGAATAACTTCAACTGAAATGAATAATATTTCTATCATCGATAATCAAGAATTGAATATAGGATTTGGAATTCATCTGAGAGTCATAAGACCTTGAACTATGTCCCAGGTTATAAACAATTCTATTTAAACCTTTAACAGTCGTTAGACTATATGGACTCTTAACTCGTATTTAAACCATGTATTGTTCACAAATATCTTAACGCTTTCGCATGGTAATATCCTATTAATAGGGTTGTTAATCTCAATATTAATTAACGAGTCCACACCAAAAAAAGTTTGGTTTGGAAAAGCTCAAAGGGTAATTTGGAGTTCAACTATCATCAACTAAGGAGTAGTTAAATCAACTTATATTAATTAAGAATTCAATAATAAAAGAATTATGGAATAACTATGAGTCATAACAATAGACATCATATTCAGCAGTAATGCTTTAGAAATAAACTTAAAGCATTTGAAAGTTATAAAACCTTGCTTGAATAATTAAGTCAAGGTCACATTATTTCAATAATGAATTTCAATAAAATACTTGTCCATTGCGGAATAAAAGGACTTGCTCAAATAAAGGTATAGTTAGAAAACTTACATGATGTAAAAGTAGAGTTAAGAAACTTGCCTCACGCACAAGCTAGCAATTACTATCACGTTCCATAATTTATCCTACGTACACGTAATTAACAATAGTAATATAAATTAGTTACCATATATCTAATTCACATCCTTAGTTAACCCATTTAAGTTAACTCATCATTCTTTAGTTATTAGGTTAATTCACTAGTTATTACCTAACATGATCAACCCACATATACAACTAAATAATCAATCAAGTTATAATTAACTTATAATATTAAATTATACATTCTCATTAATCAAATTATAATTTAAGATTATGCATTCCATATTTAAAAATATGATTTGATTATGTCCAATTAGCATATAACTTTATTAACATGCTTTTATATTTATTACATCATCATTCTCACAAAGTTATATATTTAAAAATAATTTTCTGGATAAACTGCACTACTGGTGCTGCAGCGCCACACAATATACTGCAGCTGGTGCTGCAGCGCTGCCACATCATCAAGCAGCTGAGCCTGGAGCTGCAGCGCTCCAGTTATACTTAGAACTGGCGCTGCAGCGCCGTGCCACGTCACTTGACTATGTAGTGGCGCTGCAGCGCCCAATTTACTCATAAAGTTGGCGCTGCAGCGCCACGTCTTAGTCAGACGCAGACAGCCTCGCGAATTTTGCAGGAAAAAGCCAATTTGGCTTATATCTTCCCACCAAATTCAGAAATTAGTCCACATAATGCATATAAAGCTTTAATAAAACATAAATTAATGCTTATAACATCTTTTAATACATATAAACATCCAAACACATAATCAAAAACCTTTAATTTTGTAATTTTGATGAAATCACCATTGTTAAGTGTACTTGAAGAAAATAAACACTGTGACTTTATTTTATAACCAAATTACATAATTCAAATCATGTTAATTTTGTTTCTTAACATATTATTACAATCTATGATCAATTTACATAACATAGCATAATCAAACACCAATTTTAATATTTAAGAAACCATTTTTCCAAATAATCCACTTTAAATTTCTATGAACATGATTTCTTCATGTTCATCATATTTACAAGAATTAAATAGTTTAATTACTCACACAAAATATTTATAATAGTTTATATATATAATAAACATGTATAAATCATATTCGCATGATTTTTGTGACGCCCCCAAATTCTCTACATTGCCTGTAGCAGATTCGGTGCTCACGTAAATATTCTATAAGATAATAACTTCTATAAATCCAAAATTCACAGTATTCCAATTAGTTAAGAGTTCTCGTCAGAACAATTACCGTATCTAGATACCCTTAATTAGATGTATAGATTTATAATCTTACAAATATTTCTTTCATATCAATAATTCCTATCTATCTGACATTTACAGTATAAATGATAAGATTGTTCTTGGAACTGAGGAGCGACCTCAGTGCTTACAGAACTCCCAGGATCATTCAATACCCTCATTCAAATGTATAGTTCATATAGATACTGTACTTGATACTATTCACTATGAATAAAGTAACATCATTCAACTAATAACTTAATCACATAATAATATCTGATTACATAATGTTCAACTATTACATCAGAAATACCAAATTACATTCTTAATATAATAATCATTCGTTCTTATAAACTCACTTCTAACCACAAGTATTATTTTCTGAACTTCCTGGGATATTTGACGCAGCTGCAAAGGAAAAATATTTGCAAGAATGAGCTTTAAAATTGTGACGAACGAGAATTTTGTAAAGATATTTGAATATTTATTGAAATAAATAAATATTTTTAATGATTAAATTATTGAATTAAATAATTAATTTATGAATTTATGATAAATTAATTTAATTATATGTGTGACATTAATTAAATTAATATGTAGTAATTTAATAGTTCAAAGAATATATTTAATTGAGTTTATTTGATTAATTAAATAAGCATATGTTACTTTAGTTAATTTAATAATTAATTAATGAATTAATGAATTGACATAATTAATAAATAAAAATATTAATTATGTGACAATGTGATTTAATGTGAATTATCTTATTTTATTTAATTGATTTAAATAAAATTAATTAATCAATAAGTAAGGTGATAATTAACTATATAGTAAATTAGTTTATTAAAATAAATGGGGAAAGAAAAGAAGAGGAAGGCAAACAAGGCCTTAAGAGAGGTTAATCCGTTTATTATACAACGGTATAATATATATACATATACGTATATGATTGTCAGACATAAGTTATTTTCAAAGTCAGAAAAAAAAAATTAAAAAAGTTCAGAGAAGAAAATAGAGAGATCGGGAAGAAGAAATTAAGAGTGAAAGGGAGAAAGAGATTTGAGAAAATCTTAAGTGTTGTCTTTGATTATCTTCATACTAACAAAGGGTAATCTTCTTTCAAAGTTTTTAAAATTATATTTTCTAAAGTTTTCATATACGAGTTTAAAGTTTTCTGTGAAAATCCAATTTGGTTACGATATGGCTTTATCTATATGGGTATGGGATCATAACGTGTTTTTCTAACATATAATCATGTTTTAAAGGATCAATTTTATATAATTTGGCCTTTAATTGGGTTTTCAAAGATTTACAGAGTTTTCATATACGTGTTTTGTAAAAGTCCTCTGTCAATGGAGAAAATTGACAATTGATGATTTCATGGGTATATATATATTAACATATGTCTATGATATAATTTAGGCTATACATTCATGATTCACAGTGATTACACCAAGTAATTTTGTTAATAATTGGGTTTATAAAATTACAGAGTATTGAATATGGGTAAATAACCCATATGGGTTAAATTAATGATTGAATCATATGTTTATATTTAAATTGATACATGAATATGATTGTATATGTTAAAACAAAGAAAATGAAATTGAAATGAATGGATTCGGTGTAGTAACGAATCCGTAAGGAGATTTTTTTTTATGTTTTTTATTAAACTCTTGAAAGTTTTGAAGAACAGTGAAAATTAATATGTTGATTTATGTAATTACATGACTTGGAATGTTAAGAACATGTTATAAGTGATATATAATGTTCCTGTGAAGTTTATACTTCATGGGTAACATTATAAATCAGTGTAATGATGTGAATTGGGAGAAAATGAGAGAAAATCTGTGTTCGTTCGCGAACTTCAGATTCTGAAATTCCGCAGCCGCGCGGCCGCGCCGACTGCAAGGTAAAATGGGGCGCGGCCGCGCCTGTCTGAAAATTTTGAAAAAAATTGCTAAGTGTTGGAAATTTGTGAAATGTGTTTTGAGTCTAATGAACATGAACACATGTTGTATAAATATAATAAAATATTGATATGAGTTTAATAATTTATGTTATGTGATTAATTAATAAATTAATTACGTGACTTAAATTATTATTTGTAAAGGTTAAATAATGTGTTATAAACATTAAGACATTATTTTAAATCTAATTAACATGATGACATGTTATGTATGTAATGAGTTATTAATACAAGTTAATAACTTAAGTTACGTGATTAATTAACAATTAATTAATCAACGTAAACCATTATTTGAAAACCTAATAATAAGTTTGAAGAATACTATTGTAAATCAATAATCATATCGAACTTGTGATTAATTGATATTGTGAATGTATTGATAGGTAAGAGTAATTAAAGAAGTGAGTAATAATTGTAGCTTGCGCACGAGGCAAGTTTTCTATCCCTAACTTACTATTATTGTTGGGCAAGTCTCCTAAACTAAACTCTTTAAATTAAGCAATGCTTAATTACTATTGTTAAGCAAATTCTTACTCTTGAATATCCAAGTTTAGAATTTCACATGAGATGCCATGATTCTTTTAAAAGTATCATTTAAGTGTACAATACTTATTCGATTGTATACCTTGAGAAGTTAATATTCAATTTGAATATCATTTATTGAGTTATCCAAACCAACTTTATTTGGTGCGGATTCTGATGTCAAACTGAGATGAACAACCCTAATATAGGGAATTAATGAAGATGCTTAAAGCGTTAAGATAGTGTGCACAGTATCAGTACGAAGGGCTGATCTCCCTAAGTACAAGAAGTAAAGTCTATAGTCTTATGACTGTTAAAGGTTGGAAAGGTTAATATACTTGACAACCTAAGACTCGGTTCAAGGTCTTAATGACCCTCAGAAGTAATTTGACTCTTGATTAATATTCTTGATTCAAAAGTTGAGAAGTAATTTGACTATTGATTAATATTCTTGATTCAAATGTTGAGCTTTCTGTTATTCAGAATTCTTTCACTCGCATGTTATTATTCTGTCATATTTTTATACTTGCGGGCATTCGTGCTCACTCTTGCATAATAACATTGCAGCTAATAATGAACGAAGTGATGTACCTTCTAGTAGTAAGGGCAAAGAAAAAGCTAACAAGTGATGAAGACTTGTGTTGTCATGAATAATGTTAAAGTTTAAGATTTATGTGTGATGATTTAAGACTTATTTATTTACGTTTCCGCAACAGAGATTTAAGGTTAAGTATAACCTGGGATTTATGATGTATTTTATTTCAGATGATGTAAGATGATGATTTATTTATCTAATAAATGAATTTCATTATTTATGGGTAGATAGTTGTATGATATTGGAACAGTGAACACCAAATCCTGTGGAAATTAAGATACCGGATTTGGGGGTGTCACAAAAATGCTCAGCAAGTTTTAAACAATTACAGTTTATACTCACACAATATCTGAAATGAAGGAACATTAAGTCCAGAGTATTTTCCATATATATATATATATATATATATATATATATATATATATATATATATATATACTGAGGTTTGATCTGCCAAGCCTCACATATTACGAGTTTTTGTCAGTCATGTAGACTTAGCAACCCGGGTTGATTTGGCCAACCACACCAGCTAGGAGTATGCATATCATCCTACCACAACCACCCGGTCAATGTAAAATTACCGATCATTATTAAACACCCGGTCAGTGTAACACTGCCGGTCATAGATAGTATCAGTATATATATTTGTACCAAATAGCATTGGTTTCACCACAGTCTATGCTTTGATATCAAATCAAAATAATTTATGTAAGTAACAGTTCATATGTCTTGGTTATGCTTGAACAATAAGTCATAACCTTTTTTAAATTACAGAAATCACGAATAATGGTTATAAAAATTTCGTATATCAATTTACAGGACTTACATTTAATATTGAAATTAAATGAAGTTAGAAAAACTTGCCTTTTATTACGATCGGCTACTTAGGTTATTTGAAAGTATATTCACAACCTATATATATTATACCAGTCATTAGAAAGAATAGTAATTAATTTCTAATTAAAATATTAGTGTCTGGGTTGATCTTAGAGTCCGTTCAGTACTTTACAGCTTTATTGAATAATTATCGAATTAGTTTTTCAATAACTTTACTGAAATTTTTTAATATCTTATTTATATGCTTTAGATATCATTTATCAATATTTCCAAATGCTCAAAATAATTTTTAAATAATTTAATATCATTTAAAATAATTTTTAAGTTATTCATATTACTTTTAAATATTTAATAACCATTTAAAATGATTTTTAAATCATCAATACGATTTTTAAATAATTGAATTTATTTAATAATGATTTTTAAATCATTATTATCATTTTTAAATCACTTATTATTATTTTAAATGATTTTTAAATCATTAATATTATTTTAAAGTAATTTATTATTAATTACTCTTATTATTATTAATATTTAAATATATTAAATATTAATAATATTTTATGTCAAAATATTGAAAATTATTTATTATAATTAAAAATAATTTTTTAATTTTTTTATTAATTATTTAGTATTTATTTTTATTTATTCTAATTATTTTAGTTAATATTATTATTTTCCAAATTTTACCCGTCGCTAAAGGGCTATAGCGACGGATCTGTTGCCTTAGCTGTTCTTGGCCACTCAAGAACAGTTCGGGTCAACACGTTGGGGCCTTATTTGACTCGATTTTTCTGGCAACTTGTTTACTTTCTGGGTAGCCTAATCCGATGGAAATGTAGTACTGATGTAATAGTATACCTCTATAGTCACTTTATTACTTAAAAACACCCCTACAAGTTCACACAGCCGGTCAAACGAACCCTCCCATGGCTGTTCATCCTTTCTGGGCTGCCCAGAAAGGCCCAGTCAATGTCGGTCAACGACCTTTAGGGTCTTCTAACTTTCCGGCCGATTAATATTTGAGTGCTCTAGTCGTCGGGCTCTATAGACCAACTACCAGGGTACATTGATCGAGCAGTTAGAGAGTCTATATATCAACTAATATCAAGATATTAGCTTTCAAATAATTGGTCAGGCCGCTGCTCAAAATTTCTGGGTTACCCAGAAATTTAATCTGGACGGTCAACGTGGTTTGACCGTTCATATTTTCCGGCCAGTGACTATCTAGGGTTTTAGAGTGCTATGGTTGTGTAGAGATCATGTCAAGGAATAAGTCTACTAGCATCTAACACTTAAACAACTTGTCAGAAAAGAAATCCAGGCGGTCAAACGGGCTGTCAGGCTCATGTTTACGTTTTCTGGGTTACCCAGAAAATGGGCGGTCAATGTCGGTCAACGGGTTTTGACCCATTATAACTTCCAATTCAGTGTTCTGAGATCTAATCTACCACTACTATTCTATTAACAACCTTGCAAGCTATGATTATCAACTCTTAAAATATCAAACCATCAAATAATCAACGAGATATAAGGGTTGACATTCGTTGTCAGACCTTGTTTTGATACTTCGATAATTTTGCTTAAAACTCAATTTTGATGATTTTAAATGTTATGGATTAGTGTTTTAGCAACCCAGATCACTAATTAACTTACTAATGAACATATCTAAACAATAACAACAACAATTAAAACTTCAGAATTCAAAAATTGAGTTAGGGTTAAGTTTTTACCCTTTTTGATCACTTTTTACTTCTTTCCTTCTTGATTCTGTTTCTGGTTTGCTAGGAGTTGTTTATGAGTCAATGGGCTATGTAAGTTAAGTATAAATTTTGTGGTATTGGGTTCTTTTAACCTAGCCTTATGTGAAATGTTCAAGTAGGGTTAAAATCTCATTTTTGCTCATTCCTTGACACATAAGCCTAGTTTATTTGTGATATAGGTTGTGTTTTCATGTTAAGAGAGTGTTAGGCCATGTGAAAAATCTTTTGCTTGCAAGCAAAAGATTTGCTTCTATCTTGTTTTGATAAGAGAACAAAATAAGGGTATTTTAGTCTTTTTGCATATACTAAGGGTATTTTGGTAATTTTCCATGTAAATACAAGGGTAATTTAGTTATTTCATACTATCCTTAGAAAATTTAAAAACAATAATGATCAATTAGGTTTTGTTAGTTTAGAATTAGGATTAATAAATTAAATTAGGGTTTATAATTAGGGTTAGGGTTTTTTAATCCCTAATTAGGATTTCCTTACAATCTTTTCCAATTAAATCTTTAATACATCGTATTAAATTAATATATATATATATATATATATATATATCATTATCAATGTATTATGCTATAATTCACATTTATTATCACAATTTAGGTTAGGATTTTTGATTTAGATAAATTCCTAAATTAGGGTTTATCTATAAAACTTTTCATATATCTGTACATAGTTACATCTATTGATGTGTAATTATATATACTAATAATAAAGTTAAATACACATCACACAAAATATTACACATACTTATATTTACTGTTTATATTAATATTCCTATTTAAAGTTTGGAATATTACAATCACCCCCTCTTATAAGAATTTCGTCCCGAAATTACAATTACAATTTATGCAAACAAATGCGGAAAGTCTTCTCGCATCTTATCTTCTAGCTCCCATGTAGCTTCTTCAATATCATGATTCTTCCAAATTACTTTAACCGATGATATAACCTTATTTCTCAACACTTGTTCCTTTCGATCAACTATCTGCACAGAACTTCTATATATGATAAATCTCTCTCTATCTGAACAGGTTCATAGTTTATCACATGCTTATAATCGAGTTTATACAGACGTAACACAGACACATGAAACACATTATGGATGTGTCCTAACTCTGGGGGCAGAGCTACCTCATAGGCTACCTCACCTATTCTTCTTAATACTTGAAATGGACCAATGAATCTCGGGCTCAGCTTTCCTTTTTTACCAAAATAAATCTTGCCTTTCCAAGGAGATACTTTCAGAAAGACATGACTCCCAACACTAAACCCCCTTAGCTGTCTGTGTTGATCTGCATATTTCTTCTACCGGTCTTGAGATGCTTGCAACCGTTGTCGTATAATTCGAATCTTTTCCGTGGTTTGTGTAACTAACTCAGGTCCAAGCATTTGCCTTTCTCCAACTTCATCCCAGCATAAAGGTGTTCTACACTTTCTTCCATATAGGGCTTCGTACGGTGGCATTCCAATACTGGCATGATAACTGTTATTGTATGCGAACTCTACCAAAGGCAACTGATCCTCCCAACTTCCTTTAAAATCCATAATGCATGTTCTCAACATATCTTCCAGAATCGTTATACAAGAAATTAATCAAATAATTGGGGATAGGTTTTCCTCATAACATCCTCGAGTTCCCACGTAGCTTCTTCAGCATTTTGGTTCCTCCAGATCACCTTAACAGAATGTATCACTTTATTTCTAAGTACTTGCTCTTTCCTGTCAACTATCTGAACATGAACCTCTTCATATGTTAAGTCTTTATCAAACTGTAAAGGCTCATACTCTATCATATGTTTGTAGTCGTGTTTGTACGGTCGCAACACAGAAATATGGAAAACGTTATTAATATGATCTAACTACGGAGGTAATGCAACCTCGTAAGCTACCTCGCCAACCCTTCGCAGTATCTCAAAAGGTCCAATGAATCAGGGACTCAATTTTCCCTTCTTGCCAAATCGAATCTTCCCCTTCAAGGGAGATACCTTCAGGAAAACGAAGTTTCCTACTTCAAACTCTCGATTTTGACGATGATAATCGGTATATTTCTTCTGTATGTCCTAAGCAGCAACCAATCTCGTTCTGATCAGATTGACGATCTAAGCAGTTTGCTACACCAATTTCGGTCCCAGCAGTTGTCGTTCACCAACCTCATCCCAGCATAATGGAGCCCTGCATTTCCTGTCGTACAATGATTCGTAAGGCGGCATGCCAATACTCTCATGGTAACTATTGTTGTAGGCGAACTCCACCAATGGTAGATAATCATCCCAACTTCCTTTGAAGTTCATAACACAAGCTCTCAACATATCCTCTAGAGTCTTAATCGTTCTCTCACTCTGGCCATCAGTTTGAGGATGGTACGTCGTACTCATTCGCAATTGTATTCCCAAACATTCATGTAATCGTTTCCAGAAATTCAACGTGAATTGCGGATCCCTATCTGACACAATTGACACAGGAACACCGTGTTTTAAAAAAAATTCTTGTACATACATCTTTGCCTACTGATCCAAGTTGAACCTAATCTTGATAGGTAAGAAATACGTTGACTTCGTCAGTCGATCTACTATCACCCATAATGCATCAAAACCCTTCTGAGTCATTGGAAGACCAACCACGAAATCCATCGTGATATGCTCCCACTTCCATTCTGGAATCTCCAGTGGTTGTAACAATCCACTTGGTCTTTGATGTTCTGCTTTGACCTTCTGGCATGTTAAACATTTTGCAACACATTCAGCAACGTCTCTCTTTATATTTGGCCACCAGAAATGTTTTCTGAGATCCTGGTACATCTTCTTACTCCCAGGATGAATCAAATATCTTGAACGGTGAGCTTCGCTCAAAATTTCCTCTTTAACTTCTGGTACAGGCGGTACCCAGATTCTCTCTTCAAATCGTAGCAGTCCATCATTATCAATCTTGAACTTTATCTCTTCACCATCAGTTATTCTCTTGCGGATCTTCTCACACTTCTCATCATGTAGTTGTGCTTCTTTTACCTTGTCCACCAAGGTTGAACCCGTAGTTACTTGAAATAATTTCTCGTCCGACTCCTTCGAATACTTAACTTTCAGCTCCAACTTAGCCATCTCATTTACCAACTGTTCCTGAGCAGTTAATAACCTTAGCTTCTCACGACACTTTCTGTTCAAGGCATCGGCAACGACATTCGCTTTACCCGGGTGGCAAAGAATCTCACAATCATAGTCCTTGATAAGCTCCAACCATCTCCTTTGGCGCATACTCAAATCTTTCTGTGTAAAGATGTACTTTAGACTCTTATGATCTGTGTATATCTCACACTTTTCTCCATATAGGTAGTGTCTCCATATCTTCAGAGAAAACACTACTGCTGTCAATTGCAAGTCATGGGTCGGATACTCTTTCTCATAGTCCTTCCGCTGACGTGATGCGTAAGCAATGACTTTGCCATTCTGCATCAGCACACAGCCTAATCCCTTATGTGAAGCATCACTGTATACCACAAAATTTCATGTACTATCAGGCAATGACAACACATGCGCAGTACTCAACCTCTTCTTTAGTTCCTGAAAACTCTCCTCACACTTTTCCATCCAAACGAACTTTACCATTTTCTGAGTCAAATTCGTCAACGGGGTTGCGATTTTGAAAAAGTCCTGAATAAATCTTCTTTAGTAACTTGCCAATCCCAAGAAACTCCTTACTTTTGATGGTGTCATCGGCTGATCCCAATTCATTACAGCTTCAACCTTTGACGGATCTACTGAAATTCCATGTTTATCAATCATGTGGCCAAGAAATTGCACACGTTCTAACCAGAATTCGCACTTCGAGAATTTTGCATACAACTTCTCCCGTCTCAGCGATTCCAATGTCAGCCTCAAATGTTCAGTGTGTTCCTCCTTAGTTTTGGAATAGCCCAAAATGTTATCTATGAACACCACTACAAACTTGTCTAGAAATGGCTTAAACACCCTATTCATTAGGTCCATAAATGCCGCTGGTGCATTCGTTAAACCAAATGACATCACTAAGAACTCGTAATGTCCATACCGAGTTCTAAATGTCGTCTTCAGTACATCCTCTCTTCTGACCTTCAACTGATGATATCCACTTCTCAAATCTATTTTTGAGAATTATCTAGCACCCTTTAGTTGATCGAACAAGTCATCGATCCTAGGTAAAGGATACTTATTCTTGATCATGACTTTTTTCAACTCCCTATAATCAATGCAAAGTCGCATCGATCCATCCTTCTTCTTCACGAACAATATCGGTGCTCTCCACGGTGATACGCTTGGCTGAATGTAATTCTTGTCCAGTAATTCCTGCAGTAGAACCATTAACTACTTCATCTCATCTCGACCGGAGCCATTCTGTACGAGGCTTTCAATATCGGAGCAGTCCCCGGTGCTAAGTCGATCACGAACTCTATCTCTCTATCCGACGAAAGTCCTAATAAATCGCTCGAAAATACATCTACAAATTCATTAACCACCGATATCTTTTACATATTTGGAATCTCCTTATGAGTATCCATTATGTAGGCTAAGTAACCCACACAACCTTGCTTCAATAACTTCTTAGCTTGCATAATCGTCAGAAAACTCGCTTGTTTAGGCGATTTGCTACCATAAAACACTACCTTCGACGGAGTCGTAAGGTTTACAGACTTCTTCTGGCAATCAATTATTGCCCCATGGTTGAACAACAAATCCAACCCAGTATAACATCGAACTCCCCAAGTTTTATCTGAATTAAATCTACCATGAACTCATGACCCTTAATGACCAATCTACAATTCTTATGAACAAACCTAATAGGAATAATCTCCCTATTCACAATCTCTATGTTCAAGGGGTAAACTAATTCCTTTTTAGATAAGTCTAAAGTTTTAGCAAAGTCATCGGATATGAATGAACAAGTAGCACCCGAATCAAATAATACATAAGCATTAATACTATTGACCGGAATAATACCTGACACCACATCCTTTGACTGCATAGCATCCTGCATGGTCATGTTGAATGTTTTGGTAGTATGTCGGCTCGACTGTGGTGGTCCAATGATAGCCAAATTGCTGCCGCTGCTATTTCCTTTCCCTCTAGTCGACCCTCCAACTGGCTTCTTTGGGCAATCCCGGGCCATGTGATCCTTGGACCCGCATATAAAGCATGCTCCCTTCTTTGGGTTAGGACAATTCGGCATAATTTGGTCTTCCTGACCACATTTGAAGTATACTCGCTTCCCTCTCAAGCACACACCAGTCTGATTCTTCCCATATGTAGCACATGCTTCAATTCTTCTCTTCTGCTGGCTTCCCTGTTGACTCCCAGCAGATGTGTTGTCATTCCACTTCTTTTTCTAGTTGGTACCACTACCACCAGCCTTGTTCTCTGTCTCATTCTTCTTCTTCTTCAGATCCTGATTATATTTAGTCAAGGCATCGCTCCCACCTTCTGCGATGATCACCTTTTCCAATACTGCAGCAAATGTATTTAGCTGAAATATGGAGACCTTACCATACAGCCGGGGATTCAATCCATGCTCGAATCTTCTTGTTTTCCTCTCATCAGTACTGACCTGGTAAGTTGCAAACCTTGTCAGCTCGTTGAATTTTGCAGCATATTCTGGCACTGTCATTGCTCCCTACTTCAGCTCTAGAAACTGAACCTCCATCTATTTCTTCGAGCTTACTGGAAAATACATTTCAAAGAACATATCTTTGAATCGGTCCCATGCTATCACACCTTCCCCTCCTCGAGTCCTGTTAGCCTGCCACCAGTAGCTAGCTTCCGACTTCAACATGAATGTTATGAAAGCCGTCTTCTGGTCATCACTGACTCTGGCCACATCAAAGACCTTCTCTATTTCCATCACCCAAGTTTGGGCCTCTATCGGGTTCACGGATCCCTAGAATTTTGGTTGTCTTAATGCTTTGAATTCCTTGAACATCGCGGTTTGAACTTGCGGCTGATTCGCAAGCGCTCCCGTCAGTAGGTTCACCAGTTGCTGAACTAGATTGGCATTCACCCCATCATTTTTTTTATTATTTGTAGAACCCTCTTGTTGTTGGCGCTTAGGTCTTCTTCTAGGAGGCATCTTTATGTTAAGACATACTCTTATTAGACCCCTTACTCATTTCTTTAAATATTCAAGTTCAAACTTAAACATTTAAAATAAATCAATTGACACTTGAACACATAGCACATCAATAAACTTCGTTATTTATTCATTCATAGTTTCAAAACATAGAGTAGATAGCATCTCTGCTATTTACATCATCATTCCTTAACTGAAACAAGTTTCAGGATTACATCATTATCTTATCCCATTATTATCTCAAATGTTGGGACTTACATTAATTTATTTAATTCATAAAGAAACACATAGTTTGTTACTCTACTATCTAGGTATGTTGAGACGTCGCACAACCTCTTCACGTTCTTCTTCCATCACCCGAAACACTGTTCGGCGATCCACCATGTACCACGGTAAATCCTTGAACTGAGCTGGGTAATAAAAGAGACAATCCTGGGCCCTATCTATAGCCTCATGAAAAGCATAGTCCGTCTCCTTCATCTTGGCCTTTTTCACTTAAACCTCGCCTTTAGCTCGATTCGCTCGTAGAGTAGTCTTCAAGCAAGCATCCCCCGCTATGGAACGCTTTGCTGACTCCTATTTAATATCGTTCTTCAGTTTCTCCAGTTCAGCCAGTGCATCATCCCTCTCACTTTCCATGTAAACTAAATCCCACTTCACGTTTCCAAGCTGATCATCCAGTTCTTGAATCGTTTCCTCCTTCTGCTGTATGGTAGTCCTACTCTCATCCACCATCTCCTCCAGCTCTCCGACTCTACCCTGCAACTCCACATTGCGAACGTAAACTTCCTCGTACATCACAGCACTAATAGAGCTAGGTGGAAATTCCTCTTTAGGATCCTCCTCTTTTTCGTCTGAATCATCCTCATTGTCTCAGTCAAAGACTGGCTCATGCTCCTGACCCACTACTGTGATCAATGGAGATGGCTCTCTTTGAACCAACTGCTCCCAGACAGTATGAATGTCTCGGGGCTCCTCATCCCTAGGCATCTAGGGTAACTCCTCTCTAGCTTTACTGGACTCTCCAACATTCGTCATCCTGACACAAAATTTTAAAGTTTAATTATTATGTGACATCGATCGATCCTCTTCGAGTACATAAACGTAAACACATAGCACGTAAGGTAGTTTATTATCATCAACTATCATCACTATCTTTTCGATCTCTTATAAGGCTATTACCTAAGGTTCACCACCTAAGGTTCATAACCTAAAGCTTTGATACCAACTTGTAATACAAGAAATTTTTTTTTTACCGTGAATAGTACCCCATGAATAGTAACTTATGAATAGTAACTTGACATGAAAAGATAAAAATTCCACAAGAAAGTTCAGACAAATATTCTAGTGAAATAATATTAGATGAACCACAAAACTCAAGTAATATCTGATCATTTCAGGAATTATAGAAGCAATACTTACCGTAGTAAGTTTAGAGTTAAGAATCTGAAATGAAATAATATACGAACTGCAATTGGATTTTTCACCCATTTGGCGGTAGTCCGCTCAGACAGATTATTTCCACAATTTAATAACAACTGAATACGAAGGGTTATTCACCCGTCTAGCGGTAGTCCGCTCAAACAGATTATTTTCACAATTTAATAACAACTGAATACGAAGATTCACCCGTCTGGCGGTAGTCCGCTTAGACAGATTATTTCAACAGAATAATAAGGAATGGAATAACAACTCTTACGAGTATTGAAAGAAAATAACTCTCTTCATGAATACGAAAGAAATAATACCCCTTACCTTAAAATTTGAAAACTGCACTAGTGTAATAGCAGAATACTCTTCTTCTTTCTCTCTTATTCTCTATATACTTTCTCTCTCTATAGCTTTAGTGAATTGGTGAGAAATAATGAAGAAATGAGCTTCTATTTATAGGCTCGGCAGAGTAAGGGTAAAATAGTTTTTTCGCCATAATTTATGACATCATCGCTTACATCATCGATCTATAACATCATTGCTTACATCATCGCTCCGATGACATCATTGCTTACCTCATCGCTCCGATGACATCATTGCTTGCATCATAAGAGTTCAAATTCAATTTGCACTCTTCCACCTTGTTTAACTTTTATACCATGAATTTACTATAATAATGTTACCATTCAAATTATAAAAAAAATAATACTATTATATAATCACATCATATTACTATAATGTAATATTATAATAATATCTTTGACTGAATTATTTTATCTGACAAGATAAAATACCAACTTTCAATAAATGTCACATGTTAAAAAAAATTCCTCCGTTTAAATCCACATTGAATAAATATTTCCTTATCATATATATCAAAAATTAATTATTCACAAATAATATTACAGAACTACAATATTGATAACCAGGTCGTTCCCAGGAAAGAGGGGGGCATTCCGATAAGAATTTTTCCTTACTGGCACGCAATTAATCAACCCATTTCCTAGACAGAACTTCCTTAGACATTGCCAATAATGCTATCTAATAATATTATTCAAATAATATGAATTATTGATTTGATAATTTGAAATAATGTGCAATGACAATTATTGAATCAATAAAATATTATGCAATTATTGAATCAATAATATAAAATACTGAACAGTAATTACTGTAACAATAATTTAGTAAGTGCCTTCCTACGTAAGAATCAATAATTCAAAATACTGTGCAATACCGTGTGCTACCGTGCAACACCGCGTATTACTGTATTTTAACCACCGGGTATTTCAACAGTACTAACGGTAACAGTTTTGCTATTATTTTTATAAAAAGGTTATTTCTGTCGCTTTCTATATTCGACATTCATTCCATTGTGGGGTCCACCAATGACTGCGCCGTCATACGAATATTCTCCGACAAAAAGAATATTCCTCGACCAAACGAATATTCCCCGACACAACGAATATTTTATAACCACTTGCTTACTTTGTAAACTTTGCACATTTCACCCATAACTTATCACATTTATCAAATCAACACCTTACTATTTCAAAATAATATATAAAGAAAATTAAATCTTATTCATAAAATTTGGGGTCTTACAATGAGCCTCACTCAAAATGTCCTCTTTAATCTCTGGAGCTAGCGGTACCCAAACTCTGCTCTCAAATATTAACAGTCCCTCACTGTCCATCTTGAATCTCGGTTTGGTTCCTTCAGATATCTTCCTATTTATCTTCTTACATTCTTCGTCCTGAAGTTGAGCTTTTTTAACCTTATTTAGTAAATTTGTACCAGCTTGTATCTGGAACAGTTTTTCATCAGTCTCCATCGGATATCTCACTTCCAATTCCAGCTTCTCCATTGTTGAAATTAGCTCCTCCTGAGCGGTCAACATCATCAACTTTTCACGACCCTTTCTGCTTAAGGCATCGGCGACCACATTTTCTTTACCCAGATGGTATAAGATCTCATAGTCATAGTCCTTTATTAGTTCTAACCATCTTCTCTGGCGCATATTTAAATCCTTCTATGTAAAAATATATTTTAGACTTTTGTGGTCTGTATATATTTCACACTTCTCCCCATAGAGAGAGTGTCTCCAGATCTTCAAAGCAAACACCACTGCAACCAATTCCAAGTCATGGGTCGGATACCCTTTCTCGTAATCCTTCAACTATCGTGACGCGTACGCAATGACTTTGTCGTTTTACATAAGCACACAGCCTAGTCCTTTATGCGACGCATCACTATATACCATAAAGTTTCCTGTGTCATCCGGGAGAGATAACACAGGTGCCGTACTCAACCTCTTCTTAAGTTCTTGGAAGCTTTCCTCACACTTCTCCGTCCAAATGAATTTCATAGCTTTCCTAATCAAATTCGTCAGTGGAGTTGCGATCTTGGAAAAGTCCTGAATGAATCTTCTGTAATAGCCTGCCAATCCAAGAAAACTTCTCACCTCCGACGGTGTTTTCGGCTGATCCCAGTTCATCACAGCTTCGACTTTGGAGGGATCTACTAAAATTCCGTCCTTATCAATTACATGCCCAAGAAATTTCACCTGCTAAATCCAAAATTCACATTTCAAAAACTTGGCAAACAACTTCTCTCTTCTCAAAGCCTTTAAAGTCACCTTCAGATGCTCTATGTGTTCCTCCTTAGTCTTTAAATACACCAAAATGTCGTCGATAAACACCACCATGAATTTGTCCAAAAATGGTTTAAACACTCCGTTCATTACGCCCATAAATACTGCAGGCGCATTTGTTAGACCAAATAACATCACCAAAAATACGTAGTGACCATATCGAGTCCTTAACGCTGTTTTCAGAACGTCCTCTGTCCTCACCTTCAACTGATGGTAACCACTTCTCAGGTCTATCTTCGAGAAATATCTCGCACCCTTCAACTGATCAAACAGGTCATCAATCCTAGGCAACGGATTCTTGTTCTTGATTGTGACCTTATTCAACTCTCTATAGTCGATGCAGAGCCACATTGTTCCATCCTTCTTCTTTACAAATAATATCGACGCTCCCCATGGCGATACGCTCATTTGAATGTACTTCTTGTCCAGTAGCTCTTGCAGTTGTACCATCAATTCTTTCATTTCTACCGGAGCCATACGGTACTGTGCCTTCGATATTAGAGCCGTTCCTGGCGCCAAATTGATCATAAACTCAACCTCTCTGTCTGGCAGAAGTCCTGGAAGATCATTCAAAAATACGTCTACGAAGTCCCTCACGACTAGTATTTCCTCCAACTTAGGGTTCTCTTTGCGACTATCGACTATGTAGGCCAAATATCCTACACAGCCTTGTCTCAATAACTTCCTGGCCTACATCATCGTCAGACAACTCGCTTGTCTAGGCGATTTGCTGCTATAAAACACAACCCTTATCGGAGTCATAAGGTTAATACACTTCCTTTGGCAATCAATTATCGCTCCATAATTGAATAGCCAATCCATTCCCAGAATAACGTCGAATTCCCCCAGTCTAATTGGGATAAGATCTACGTTCATAATGTTACCCTTAATATCCACCCTACAATTCTTGTGTACGTACTTAACAGGAATAACTTCTCTATTCGCAATCTCTATGTTCATAGGGTATTCTAACTCGTCCTTATGTAATCCTAAGTTCTTAGCAAAATCATCGGGTATGAATGAACAAGTAGCACCCGAATCAAATAATACATATACATTAACTTTATTAATTGGAATGATACCTGACACCACATCGCAAGACTGCACAGCATCTTACACTGTCATGTTGAATGTCCTGGCGGTAGGTCGGTTGGTTGCGGTTGGTTCCGTGATAGTTAGAGCATTTCCACCGCTGCTTCCTCTGTTCCCTCCTGATCCTGCCCCTCCAGATACTTTCTTGGGACATTCCCTAGCCAAGTGGTCCTTTGACCCACATGTGAAGCAAGCGCCCTTCTTAGGGTTAGGGCAGTTCGGTGCTATGTGACCTTCCTGACCATAATTGTAGCAAACTCTTTTACCCTTCATACAGACCCCCAGGTGGTTTTTCCAGCAGGTCGGGCACGCTTCAACCCTTTTCTTCTGGTTTCCCTGATGATTGTCGATCGATGGGCTGTCATTCCACCTTCGCTTCTGACTGTTGCTTCCTCCCGCGTTGCTACCACTAGCCTTACCACTTTCTCCTTCATTCTTCTTCTTTTTCTGATCCTGGTTGTACTTGGTTACAGCATCTCTCCCACCCTCAGCGAGGATGGCCTTCTCTAACACTCCAGCAAAGGTGTTCAGCTGGAACATCGACACCTATATAACCAGGGCTTTAATCCCTGTTCAAACCTCCTTGCTTTTCTCTCGTTCGTGTGTACTTAATATGTGGCGAACCTAGCCAGCTCATTAAACTTTGCAGCGTAATCTGGTACAGACATGTTTTCCTGCTTAAGCTCCAGAAACTGTACCTCCATCTAATTCTGTGAGCTTGTCGGGAAGTACATCTCAAAAAATATTTCTTTGAACCTTTCCCAGGTTATGACACCTTCTCCTCCCCTAACTTTATTTGCTTGCCACCAATAGCTGGCTTCTGACTTTAGCATGAAAGCTACATATGCGGTCTTTTGATCTTCACCGACCCTAGCAACATTAAAGACTTTCTCCATTTCCATTACCCAAGTTTGTGCTTCAATCGGGCTCATGGATCCTTTGAATTATGGTGGTCCCACCGCCTTGAAGTCTTTGAATGACGTATTCGGTGGAGCTTAAGGTTGGTTGTTAATCGCTCTAGCCAATAAATTCACCAACTGTTGAACGGGGTTAGCGTTAGCATTGGCGTCGTTGTTGTTATTCGTTGACCCTTCTTGGGTCGGTTGATGGTCGGGTCTTCTTCTTGGCGGCATATTTCTGTTAAGATATACGCTTATTAGATCTTTATTCAATTCTTTAAATCTTTAAGGTTGAACTTAAATACTTTAACATAATCACTTAACACATATCATCTCAAATAAACTCTGATATTTTAATTAATCAAAAGTTTTAAACATAAGAAGATAGCATCACTGCTATTTACATCAACTATTCCGAGAAAAAGAATCTTTAGGATTTAAATCATTAAAATATTCCTTTGTTTATAATCACAACGGAATTTACATTATTAACTACTCAAAGAAGTATTCACATAATCAAAATGTTCCTATCAGTGCCTACTAAGGCGTCGAACAGCTTTACTGCGTTCTTCCTCCATAATGCGGAACATCGTCCTGCGATCTAGCATATACCAAGGCAGACCCTCGAACTGAACTGGATAGTACATAACCCGATCCTGGGCCTTTTTAATTGCATTTTGAAACATATAATCCGTCTCCTCAATCTTTGCTTTCTTTGCACGATCATTATCCTCTACAAGATCTGCACGTCGTAAATCCCTCACCCAAGCATCCTCTGCTATGGCAAGCCTTGTTGATTTCTCTTACAAATCATTCTTCAGCTTTTCTATCTCAGCTGACTTTTCTTCACCTTGGCCCTTCTCATGGACCAACTCCCACTCTACGTCTCCAAGACGTGTGTAAAGAGTCTCAACCTCACCATCCTTCTGCTCGATGGTAGTCTGTTGAGTAACCGTCTGTTTCTTCATCTCCCGAACAGTATCCTGTAACTCGATGTTACGGTCATAGAGCTCGTCGTACATCTCAGCACTGATAGAGTTCGGTGGGAACTCTTCAGGGTCTTCATCCTCCTTGGCTACCTCAGCCTGAATCTCAATCTCCTCAGAGTCCTCCTCTGAATCAAACACTGGCTCATGCTCCTGACCAACGACAGTGATCAAAGGAGATGGCTCTCTATGAATCAACTGCTCCCAAACTGTGTGAATGTCTCGGGGCTCCTCCTCAATAGCCACTCGGGGAACAACCTCCCTAGGCTGACTGGATCCTCCAACATCCGACATCCTGACAAATCAAATTTTAAGTCTTAGTTATTATGTGATACTAATCGATACTAGAGAGTACATAAGTATAAACACATAGCACATAAGGTAAATTTATTATCTTTCTTAGAACTCGATAAGAGTTATCATTACTGTGTTATCGAAGGCTACTACCCTAAGGTTTTCCCTACCTTAGGTTCATAACCTACAGCTTTGATACCAACCTGTGACACCCCCAAATCCGTGTACTTCAATTTCCACGGGATTTGGTATTCACTGTACAAATATCATATATCTATCTACCCATAATAAATGCAAACCATGAAATAGATAGAAAAACTCCATCATCTCCCCTTATGGGGTTACAACATCTGAAATAAAATACATAAATAATCCTAGGTCATACTTAACCTTACATCTCAAATGCGGAAACGTAAACAAATAAGTCTTAATCATTACACATAAGTCTTAAACAACATTATCAAATAAACAACATTATCAAATAAACAAGTCTTCATCACTTGTTGACTTTGCCCTTGCCTTTGCTAGTGGAAGGCTCGTCGGACCTTTCGTTCTTAACTGCAATGTTATTATGCAAGAGTAAGCACGATTGCCCACAAGTATAACAATATAACAATATAATAACATGCAAGTGAATCAAATACTTCTGAATAAAGAAAACTCGACTTTTGAATCAAGAATGAATAACAAGAATCAAAAGAACTTTTGAGGGTCATAAGACATTGAACTATGTCCTAGGTTGTCAAGTATTTCTACTTTAAACCTTTAACAGTCATAAAACTATATGGACTCTACTTCTCGTACTTAGAGGGATCAGCCCTTAGTACCATACTGTGCACAATATCTCAATGTTAAAGCGTAAATAATCCCCTTTACAAGGTTGTTTATCTCAGTTTGACATCAGAGTCCGCACCAAAGGAAGTTTGGTTTGGATAAGCTCGCTAATAGTTTTAGAATTTAAAACGTTCATCAACTATGGACTAGTCGAATCAATAAGGGTTCGCTAGTCTTACTAGGTTCAACAATACTTGATAATAGAATTGAAATATAAATCTCGAGGGTATACAATTGAATAAAGATTGTATGCTGACGTAATACTTAACAACGCTTATAATATCTCATGTGAAATCTTAACTTGAATAAACAAGAATAAGAACTCGATTGATATAGAATTATAAGTATAGAACTTGCTCAATAAATAAATTTGAAGTTAGAAAGCTTGCTCAATTTAAAGAGTATAGATAAGAAAACTTGCATAATCGTAATCGAGTTAAGGTAAGGAAACTTGCGTAATCGTAATCGAGTTAGGGTAAGGAAACTTGCCTCGTGCGCAAGCTATAAATATAGTTACAATTTAATTCCTAAACGTCCTACACATTACATTATGTATACGACATCGATTAGTTTTCATAACTACCGTGTTTAACTGTTGAACTTCTCACTTAAGTTCAACTTACAACTTGGTTTATAATATTAACTTGTTGACTAAACACATAACATGAGTATAAACTCATAACATGTATACCATACAAGCGTAAGCTCTTAAACAATCATAATCACGTCTTACGATCACCATATCCAAGTTTACACTTAGTTTGTTAATATGAAACTTCACATTATATTATACATGTCAACAACTTAGTTTGTTAACATAAAACTTCAAATTATATTATAAATGTCAATAAACATGTTATATTATTATTTCATACACCTAACTTGTCATTAGGTTCATTACATTCAGTTAGTATATCATGTTAGGGCTTAAAAACACACAAACTGATCGAAAAATAATTTTTCTCTACACTACACCTGTTGGGGCGGGTATATAATCTGCAGGGGGCCCGCTGGGGCGGGTGTGCCTTGGCGGTTCAGGTTCAGTTCGCGATTTTGATAGTTCGTAGCCCAATTAACTCCAATTTACACTAACACGATGATTATTACTGATACTCATGAAGTATAAACTTCACAGAAACATCATACAATGATCCTAACATGTTTTTAACACTTAAGATTATGCAATTACTCAAATTAAATCATTTAAATTCACCGTTCTTAGTATTTTGAAAAGTTTTGAGAGAAATCATGAAATTCAACGTTACGGATTCGTTTTTACTTCGAATTCGTCCGTTTAAAGTTCGTTTTATTTGTTTTAACATGTATAATCATAATCTACTGACAATTTTAAGTTAAATAATCAATTCAAAGCATGCAGTTTGTACATAAGGCCATATACGTGTTCTTCATGCTCTGTAACTTCTAAAAATCCAATTTAAACATAATTTCATTGTTTCGATTGTTTTAAAACATGATTATATAATAGAAAACATGTTATGAACATATATTATCATTCAAATAATCATATAATCATTAATCATCAACAAATTATGTTACAGAGAATTCAAAAACTGATTTTCATGGAGAAACTATAATACATAAAATATAACAATGAAGATGAAGAGATTACCCTTGAATCTCTGATTAAAGTGATAAGAACTTCTCTTTGATTCTCAAATTCCTTCTTAAATCAACTTTTTCTCTCAATTCTCTCTCTAACTCTCTAAGTATTTCTGATATGAATATACGATATAAAGAAGTCTGATATAGATATAAGGCTAAATATAATATACGTATATATTATATGTATAAAACTGATGTCGTAGTGGTCAGTTAATCCCTTAATGGGTTAACTGCCCAACTTTCCTTAGGGCCTTGTTTATTTGTCCCTTATTCCTCCTTTCCATTTAATTTAATTAACTTATTTAGTATATAGTTAATTTGTCACACTTAATTAATCAAATAATCTTATTTAAATTTAATTAAATAAAATATAATAATTTTGCATTAAATCACATTATCACATAATTAAAATTCTCCTTTATTAATTATGTCAAATCATTAAATCTCTAATTAATTATTAAATTAATTAGAATAACATTATGCTTATTAAATAATTCATTTAATCATATAAGCTCAATTAAATACATACTTTGAATAATAAAATTCTCCACATTAATTTAACTAATGTAACACATATAATTAAATTAATCTACCACAATTCCATCAAATAATAATTTAACTCAATAATTAAATCATCGAAAAAAAATATTTATTTAATTCAATAAATATTCAAATTAAATTACAAAATTCTCGTTCGTCACAGATACTATATAAGATAGTGTGAAGTAAATGAAGGAATTGATTATTTGCCCGTTTATTAAGTGGTATGCATATTCGCCGAGTATGAGAGGTTGATCCCCTCGATTGCCAAAACCTACTAAAAGGTCCAGTTTAATTATTGATATATATTCGTATATGTTCATGGTCATTGCTGGCTTGTGACGCCTCCAAATCCGAGTACTTGAAACCCGAACTTAGTGCTACACGATATCAGAGTTGAACGGAATAATATAATTAACAAACTTAATAAACATATCAGAGTTGTCTAATTCCAGGTACACGACCTTTAAAGTATTTCTTTACATGATAGATAATAAATATTATCATCTTAATAAAGTCTAACTATTACAAAAGATACCATAAAACTTATTCCTTCAGCTTTCCTTTCCCTTTTGTTTTTGCCAGAGCCTTATGGTTGATCATGCTTAGCTGAAAACATTTAATTTAAAGCAAGAATGAGCATTTAATTGCTCAGCAAGTAATAGCGGATAATAAACATCAACTGAAAGAAATAAATATTTTCTTTGAGGTATACTTCTACAACAAATCAATAGTTGTGAAGTCATTTGAAACAATTCTTATCAACATATCAAACTGTTTACATTTTTGAAACAACGTACTGACTATAAATGCTGAGCTGTCAATAGACCTTGAACTTTTATTTTTTCATTTTTGAAAAGGTTTAAACAGAAATTCATCTACAAACTGCTCTAGTCTTACAGACGTGTAGGGTAATTAGCCCCGTTATGTCATGTATTGATCAATACTATCTGTTTGAACGATAATTTTGTTCACTCTGTTCGCCTTGGGCACATAAACAATTTCCCCATTACGAATTGTTCATACTCAGTCTGGAGTCCTAACTAAACAATTCAGTTGGACGATTTTATCATAAACAATAATATTCAACAGTACAATTCAACTATGTCTAGCCGAGTCAAATAGCTTAGACAGTCTTTAAACCATAAATACATACCGAAGTTTAATAGTATGTAACAAGATTTGTCATATCAAATAATTTCAAGTTCAAGAGTTCTTGCATGAATACAACAGTTCATACATGTGACGCCCCCAGGATAGGTCCAATCAACCCAACCCATTCTGGGTCACCAAATACATGGTACAAAATCCCAAACACAATCTTTTATAACAAAAGGTCTTGAGAAATATGACCATACAAGCTGTGAGCTTCAATACATAACGTATATAATACGAAATATAAATGCTCAACTTCAGTCCTCGACAGTTACAATTATTATCACACTATTATACAAAAATAGTGAGGACTACTATTGCTCTAACTCTGCCCATCACTCTGTTCCCCGACTAGTCCCTGCAACATTCTCATTTCCTGAAGAGAACAATATAATAAAAGGGTGAGCTCAACTAGCCCAGTAAAGAATATTATGACTAAGATAATGAAAAATAAATTATCGTTAGTCTTCAACAAATCAGAATAAATATGATGAACAACAAGTTTTAGATCAACAACTGTAGCAAAAATAACAATTTATCAGAAGAGTTAAGTAGAGAATGATGTTTACTATCTTCTATGATTTAAAAGTCCATTATCAATATTTTATCCCTGTTAATCAATATATATCTCAAATCAGATATTCATCTTTACACTACGGGCCAAAGATATTCATCTGTATCATCAGTGGTCATGTTCATCTCAACACCTGTCCATCTTTACACTACTGGCCAAAGATATTCATCAGGTAATCATTCATCTTTGCACTACAGGCCAAAGATATTCATCAAATAATCATCCATCTTTGCACTACAGGCCAAAGATGTTCATCAAATAATCATCCATCTTTGCACTACAAGCCAAAGATATTCTTTTGTATCACTATTTAAGACTGAAGATGATGAAAATATTTTTAAAGAACGAATCCAGCGAGATAAAGGACAAAAAGTAAGGATTCGTAAATCAGTTTATCCAAGTTCAAAAGTACTCCATAATAATCATTTATGGAGCAAAATTCAAAAATAAAATTCAAAACATGAATCCAATCAAAGATTTTTTGAATCCAATCAAAGATAAGAATCATAGCAAACAACTTGGACAAAGAAAAGAAAATTTAATTTTTCTGTGAATAGTACCGTATTCGTGAATAGTGTCGTATACGTGAATAGTGTCGTATACGTGAATAGTAACCCCGACATGAAAAGATAAAAATTTCATAAGAAAAATCATACTTTGTGAATAGAACTCGTGAATAGTACCGTATCCGTGAATAGTGTCGTATACGTGAATAGTGTCGTATACGTGAATAGTAACCCCGATGAAAAAGGTAAAAATTTTATAATAAAATTCATACCAATATTTCGATGAAATGATATTGAAAGCAATAACATCATTTACGAAAAAAAATAATATCCATTATCTCAAAAGAATAGTACTTCTGATTGGAATATCGGATATAATACTGAAGGAAACTTGCACTGTATACCAACACTCAAAGTATCGAAATACTCACAAAAATACGCTCGATATTATAAAGAAAGAAACTTCTGATTCTGGTGTGATTTTCAATTCTAACCTAAGCACCCTATTTATAGAAAAATGCTTAAAACACCAAAGCAGAAAAACTAATTTAATAATATTATTATTATTATTTTATACGTATGATTTCAAATCCACCATATTTGAAAACCAAACTTCAGCATTTTACAACCAACAAACGGACAGTGGGGTCGCACCTTCTAGAAACTCCTCCACCAAAAATCAATCCAGACCCAATATTCTGGAACTTCAATAATTCATAATAAATAGCCCTTTTATCAGAAAAATATGAATCTATCTCCATTCCATGCGAAATTTAATTCTCTACAACTTTGGAGAAGAAAATTTTTCCAAATTTCGAATGAAAAATGACCCGAATTTACATACGGATGATTTTTTCACACCCCCACTCTAACAAAATCTTCAGCACCCACGTTTTTTTTTCTTTCTTTCTTTCATTTTCTCCTTCTTTTCTCTCTCTTTCTTTCCTCTTTTCTTCCTCTCTTTTCTTTTCTTTCTTCCTTCCCTTTTCCCCCACCAATTCCCACTAACTCTCTCTTCTCTCTCTTCTCTCTCTCTCCCCCTTTTCTTCTCTCACCCCCACCATTTCCTCCACACACACACACACAAATACGTACACACACACACACTCATATATATATATACATTAAAATATTTACAATTCCAATTCTATTTTCTCTCTCCCACCTCATCTTATCATATACCATAAATTTATTGTAAAAAAATATCATCATTATTATATTATTATATTATCACATTATACACTTGTAATATTATAATAATATATTTGAATGAATTATTTTATTAAAAAAGATAAAATATCAATTCTCAGTGATTGTCTCTTTTGTTTAAAATTCCTCCCTTAATATCCACAATGAATAAATATTTACTTATCATTTCTATTAACAATTAATTATTCACAAATAATATTACAGAACCACAATATTGACAACCAGGTCGTTCAAAGGAAAGAGGGGGCCTTCCGATAAGGATTTCTCCTTACTGGTGCGCAATTACCTAACCCCTTTCCTAGACAGAACTTCCTTAGACATTGCCAATAATGCTATCTAGTAATATTATTCAAATAATATGAATTATTGATTTGATAATGTAAAATACTGTGCAGTGACAATTATTGAATCAACAATAATATAAAATACTGTGCAATACCGTGTGCTACTGTGCAACAACGCGTATTATTTTATTTTAACCACCGGGTATTTCAACAGTGTTAACGGTAACCGTTATGCCGTTGTTATTAGAAAACACATTCGTGTCGTTTTCTTCATCTGACCATTTTTCGTTATGTGGCCCACAAATGGTTGCGCCGTCGTATGAATATTCCCCGCAACAAGAATATTCCATGATCAAACGAATATTTCCCGACAACAATGAATATTTTATAACCACTTGCTTATTTTAAAATATTTGCAAGTATTACCCCTAACTTACCACATCATTTAAATCAACCTCTTGCTATTCCAAAATATTATATCGAGGAAATTTAATTTTATTCATAATAAGTTGGGGTCTTACAACATCCCTTCCTTATGAAATTTCATTTTTGAAATTGACGTACGTACCTGGTATGTCGAAAAGATGAGGATACCTCGCTTTCATTTCCGATTCTAACTCCCAGGTTATTTCTTCAATTCCAACTGTGACTCATGGTGCTTCAGCAATAGTACCTCACAATGGTACCTATCAGTTTGCCACTGCACAAAAATGGTGTCCCCTACGGAGAGTCTGGCTTCGGTGCATCCCACACAAGAAGTCACCAGCGAGAGGCTCGGGGCTCTTCACACCTTATGGCTCTTGATGCTTCACCTTGACACGTTGACACGTTAAACACCTCGAGATAAACTCTGCGATCTCTCTCTTCATATTGCTCCACCAAAATGTATGTCAAAGATCATGATACATTTTGGTACCATTACGAACGGTGTGTTGTGTGCTTCCATCATAATTTTATACTTTAAATCAGAGTTGTTAGGAACATAAATTTTGGAGTTGACTCGAAGTATTCCCTCTTCATCTATTCTTGCTTCTAAAACAACATCTTCTTGCACCTTCTTCATATTCATCAGCTCGGGGTTTGTAGCTTGAGCAGCTTTAACTCTATCAATTAAAACTGGTTCTACGCGTATATTTGACATCATCACGTGGGTCCCCGGAGTCTTGAACTCTATCTCCATCCTTTGCAAGTCACACAAAATAGGCCTTTGTGTTGAAAGCATCGCACTCGTTCTCGTATACGATCTTCTACTCAACGCGTCATCTACCATATTCTCTTTTCCAAGATGGTATTGAATGGTATTTTCGTAATCTTTCAACAGTTCGAGCCAACGTCGTTGTCGCATGTTGAGTTCGTTCTAAGTAAAGAAATATTTGGATGTCATCAATAATGACAACCACGAAACGATCCAAATATTTCTCAAATATTCAGTTCATTATGTCTATGAACGCAACATGGACATTGGTTAATTCGAAAGATATAACTACAAATTTGTAATGCGCGTATCGAGTTCTAAAGGCCGTCTTTGGAATATCCTCAGTTTTAATCTTCAGCTAATGATATCCAGAACGAAGATCGATCTTTGAGAAGAATTGCGCACCTTGCAACTGATCGAACAGGTCATCAATACGAGCTAACGGATACCTATTTTTGTTGGTGACATGGTTCAACTCCCGATAGTCAATACAAAGTCTCATACTACCGTCTTTCTTCTTTACGAATAAAATAGAAGCACCCCAAGGAGACGTACTAGGACGAATAAAACCGATGTCTAACAACTTCTGTAGTTAAACCTTTAACTCCTGAAGTTCAGTAGGAGCCATTCGATATGGGGTTTTAGAAAGGGGTTTTGTACCGGGTTCAAGGTCAATAAAGAATTCAACTTTTCGTTCTGGGGGTAGACCGAGAAGTTCTTCGGGAAATACATCAGAAAACTCATTAACAACAGAAATATCATTCAAATCTGACGTATTCTGGTATAAATCAGTAACATGGGCTAAGAAAGCTTGACATCCGTTTTTCAATAAACGAATAGCTTTATGACTTGAAATGACAATAATTGATTTTAATTCATACAACAGGTTGTTTAGGAATATGAAAATAACAACCTTACGAAAACAATCAATTTTGGCATGATGAGTGGTTAACCAATCGATTCCTAAGATCACATCAAATGCAAGTATTTTCAAAGATATAAAATCAATAGGTAGGGTAAGGGTACCAATCTTAATCAAGCAAGATTTGTAAACTGTAGATGTAACAAAATTTTCCCCAAATGGAGTTTCAACAGATAAGTCAAAGTCTAATTTCTCAAAAGTCAAGTTCAAACGTTAAGCACAAGTAGGTGAAATAACAAAATGGGTAGAACCGGTATCTAATAAGGTATAGACTTTGCAAGAATTTATGATTAACTAACCCGTGATAACCTCGTTCAGGTTCCTCATATTTTGGGCAGCCATGACAAACGCTCTTCCAGGGACCACCGACTTTGACTTGTCCGGGACAGCCTTTGGAATCACCACCCCCCGTTGGACTTGATTTCACTACAGGACAATCTCGAGCTATATGACCTTCATTTCCACAGTTATAACATACTTTGAATTGTTGTGGGCAGTTTGGACTGATGTGTCCCTCTTGTCCACATTTATAGCATACGATCGGTGGTCGTTCTCCTCCCCTAGAAACGGTTGTTGTTGCTAGTGTTGCTGTCAACGTCTTCACGTTGTCATTGTTGTACCTTCCATTTTTAAAATCTCCCCTCGACTCACTTCTTCTATTATCTTGGCCATGATTACCACCGAAGTGGTTACCATTTCTAGCCTGATAATTTCCTCCTCTCTAGTTATCGTTGTTTCGATGACTGCTGCCACCGGTACGACCTTGGTTGTTCTCCCTTGGTTGAACAGACTTATTATCTCGCTCTAATAATTGAGCCATGTTCACAACATCTGAATATAAAGAAAATTTGTGAGAAATGAGGTATTGGCGTATTTCGGGTTTCAAACCTCTCAGAAACATCCGCGTCATACGTTCCTCATTCTCCACCAAATGAGATGCAAACTGGGATAATTCCGCGAACTTAGCCTCGTACTGGGACACAGTCATGTTGTTCTGTTCCAGTTTGATAAACTCTACCTCTTTCATATGACAGATACTTTCTGGAAAGTACTTGTCATTGAATAGTTTTTAGAACGCATCCCAAGACATCTTGAGTGCGGCAGGCAGAGTACGCTTCACAGATTCCCACCAGTAATCTGCCTTTCCATGGAACATAAAGGTGGCGAATGGAACTTTTTGTTCCTCCGTGCATCCCAAGACATCAAATATCTTGATAATTTGCTTAACCCACGTTTTCGCCTTGATTAGATCTGGATTTCCCAAAAACTCTGGTGGTCCCAACTCTTTGAACTGCTTTGCAGTGACAAGCCGCAAGTTGTAATTATTTCCAGCCGTAGTTTGAACACGAGTCGCCCTCGTCTGGTTTTGCATGAACTTTAAAAAGCTCCTAAACATTCCATCGTTCATCGTTTGATCCGTGGGGTTGTTTACAAGAAGAATATTACCTTCCTGTTGCACGTTCTCCTGGTTGGTGATTAAAGGTGTCTCAACGGTCTCATTCACTCCATTGTTAACATTTTCAGCTGCCATTCTCAAATACTGCCATAAAACAAGGGTTAATTACACAAATTAACGTATCACATATTAACCCTATACTCCGACTGACCAATTAAATACCAAATTAGCTTAGGTAGGACACACTAGCGAAGGATTTACTCGTCTCTCCCCTCCTAGTTCTATTCCCCGATCTTCTCCAGAGATCATATCCCTAAGATCTGATACCAACTGTGACGCCCCCATAATAGGTCCAATCAACCCAACCCATTCTGGGTCGCCAAATACATGGTACAGAATCCCAAATACACTCTTTTATAACAAAAGGTCGTGAGAAATACGACCATACAAGTTGTGAGCTTCAATACATAACGTATATAATACGAAATATAAATGCTCAACTTCAGTCCTCGACAGTTACAATTATTATCACACTATTATTCAAAAATAGTGAGGACTACTACTGCTCTAACTCTGCCCATCACTCTGTTCCCCGACTAGTCCTTGCAACATTCTCATTTCCTGAAGAGAACAATAGAATAAAAGGGTGAGTTCAACTAGCCCAGTAAAGAATATTATGACTAAGATAATAAAAAATAAATTATCGTTAGTCTTCAACAAATAAGAATAAATATGATAGACAACAAGTTTTAGATCAACAACTGCAGCGAAAATAACAATTCATCAGAAGAGTTAAGTAGAGAATGATGTCTACTATCTTTTATGATTTAAAAGTCCATCATCAATATTTTATCTCTGTCAATCAATATATATCTCAAATCAGATATTCATCTTTGCACTACGGGCCAAAGATATTAATTTGTATCATCAGTGGTCATGTTCATCTCAACACCTGTCCATCTTTGTACTACAGGCCAAATATATTCATCAGGTAATCATTCATCTTTGCATTACAGATCAAAGATATTCATCAAATAATCATCCATCTTAGCACTACAGACCAAAGATATTCATCAAATAATCATCCATCTTTGCACTACAGGCCAAAGATATTCTTTTGTATCACCATTTAAGACTGAAGATGATGAAAATATTTTTAAAGAACGAATCCAGAGAGATAAAGGACAAAAATTAGGGATTCGTAAATCAGTTTATCAAAGTTCAAAAATACTCTATAATAATCATTTGTGGAGCAAAATTCAAGAACAAAGTTCAAAACATGGATCCAATCAAAGATAAGAACCCTAACAGACAACTTGGACAAAAAAAAGAAATTTTAATTTTTTTGTGAATAGTACCGTATTCGTGAATAGTGCCGTATACGTGAATAGTGCCATATACATGTATAGTAACCCCGACATAAAAAGACAAAAATTTCATAAGAAAAATCATACTTCGTGAATAGTACCGTATTCGTGAATAGTATCGTATACGTGAATAGTGCCGTATATGTGAATAGTAACCTCGACGAAAAAGGTAAAAATTTCATAATAAAATTTATACCAATATTTCGATGAAATGCTATTGAAAACAATAACATCATTTACGGAAAAAAATAACATCCCTTACCTCAAAAGAATAGTACTTCTGACTAGAATATCGGATATAATACTGAAAGAAACTTGCACTATATAGCAACACTCAAAGTATCGAAATACTCACAAAAATACGGTCGATATTATAGAGAAATAAACTTCTGATTCTGATGTGATTTTTAATTCTAACCTAAGCACCCTATTTATAGGAAAATGCTTAGAACACCAAAGCAGAAAAACTAATTTAATAATAATATTATTATTTTTTTATACATGTGATTTCAAATCCACCATATTTGAAAACCAAACTTCAGCATTTTACAACCAATAAAAGGACAGTGGGGCCGCACCTTCTAGAAACTCCTCCACCAAAAATCAATTCAGACCTAATATTCTGGACCTTCAATAATTCATAATAAATAGCCTTTTTACTTTAATTCTCTACAACTTTTTAGAAGAAAGTTTTTCCAAATTCCGAACGAAAAATGACCCGAATTTACATACGGATGATTTTTCCACACCCCCACTCAAACAAAATCTTCAGCACCCACGTTTTTTTTTCTTTCTTTCTTTCATTTTCCCATTTCTTTCTTTTCTCTCTCTTTCTTTCCTCTTTTCTTCCTCTCTTTTCTTTTCTTTTCTTTCTTCCTTCCTTTTTCCTCCACCAATTCCCACTAACTCTCTCTCTCCTCTCTCTCTCTCTCCCCCTTTTCTTCTCTCACCCCCACCATTTCCTCCACATACACACACACACAAATACGTACACACACACACACACACACACACACACACACACACACACACACATATATATATATATATTAAAATATTTACAATTCCAATTCTATTTTCTCTCTTCCACCTCATCTTATTCATATACCATGAATTTATTGTAAAAAGATATCAACATTATTATATTATTATATTATCACATTATACACTTGTAATATTATAATAATATATTCGAATGAATTATTTTATCAGAAAAGATAAAATATCAATTCTCAATAATTGTCTCTTTTGTTGAAAATTCCTCCCTTAATATCCACAATGAATAAATATTTACTTATCATTTCTATCAATAATTAATTATTCACAAATAATATTACAGAATCACAATATTGACAACCAGGTGGTTCCCAGGAAAGAGGGGGCCTTCCGATAAAGATTTCTCCTTACTGGCGCGCAATTACCTAACCCCTTTCCTAGACAGAACTTTCTTTGACATTGCCAATAATGCTATCTAATAATATTATTAAAATAATATGAATTATTGATTTGATAATGTAAAATACTGTGCAGTGACAATTATTGAATCAACAATAATATAAAATACTGTGCAATACCGTGTGCTACTTTGCAACAATGGGTATTACTTTATTTTAACCACCGGGTATTTCAACAATGTTAATGGTAACCGTTACGCCATTATTATTAGAAAATACATTCGTGTCGTTTTCTTCATCCGACCATTTTTCGTTATGTGGCTCACAAATGGTTGCGCCGTCGTACGAATATTCCCCAATAACAAAAATAATCCACGACCAAACAAATATTCTCCGACAACAATGAATATTTTATAACCACTTGCTTATTTTGAAATATTTGCAAGTATTACCCCTAACTTACCACATCATTTAAATCAACCCCTTACTATTCCAAAATAATATATAGAGGAAATTTAATTTTATTCATAATAAGTTGGGGTCTTACAATACAAGTGGGGACACTTGTATAATAAAAGACAATAATGAGATATTAATAAACAATAAACGAATTGAATAAAATTCAACAATATAAGAATAATTTTATAAACGAATCATGGATATCATTACGGATATGAATAATTGACCATAATTATTCATGAACATGTTTTATATTTGATAACTTATATTGAGTTGGAAACTAGCATGCCTGCACGAAATAAAAATAGTGCATAAGGTTTAGATACTTGCTTACTAAGATCCATTGCATAAAGTAAATGCAAAGGTTAGGATACATGCTTACTAAAAGAGAATAGTTTAGATACTTGCACAATGAAAGTAGAGTTAAGAAATTCGCTTACTAGGATCCATTGCATAAAGTAAATACAAAGGTTAAGATACTTGCACAATGAAAGTAGAGTTAAGAAATTCGCTTACTAGGATCCATTGCATAAAGTAAATGCAAAGGTTAAGATACTTGCATTGATCGCTGTTTACTGCTACGTAGTATAGCTTAAGTTTTTATCTTTAATACGAAGTCCTATCATCAATAGAATTATTTTTTTTAATTAGAATAATACAACTTAACACATAATACTGCTTATTTGCAATCATTATACAGTTTAAACACGATGTCACATATACATAACAGTTATTAAAATATTTAAGAACAGTTATCAAGTCAAACTATGTAAGTCTAGTTTGATTTTGATACTATTACGGTATCCCGATTGCATTATCGGATAATTAACGAGTTTGTTTTCAATGAAATTCTATTTTAAAGCTTCAATATTATTTTAGATAATTTAATTATCATTTATAATATATTTTTTTCAAACATTAAAATCATTTATAATGATTTTTCAAACACTTAATTATATCATTTTTAATGATTTAATTGCTAAATAATTTCATTATCATTAATATTTAAATAATTTAAAATATTAATAAAATTCATGTCAACATATTGAAAGTTATTTATTATAACCTAAAAATATTTTTAAAACCTTAATATTACCTTTAAATGATTTTTAAGATATAAAAATTATTTTTAAATAATTACCATTAATATTTAAATATTAATGTTATTCATATCAAAATATTAAAAGTTATTTATTATAAATTAAAATATTTTTAAAACATTTATTTCACCTTTAAATGATTTATAAAACATTAAAATTATTTTTAAGTAATTTATTTAATATAATTATTAAATAAATTTAATATCATTAATATTAAAATTCTTATCAAAATATTAAAAGTTATTTATTATAACTTAAAATACTTTTTAAAACTTTAATATCATTTTTAAATAATTTTTAAAATATTAAAACCATTTTTAACTAATTTATTTAATATAATTATTAAATAAATTAAATATCATTAATATTTAAATAATTTAAAATATTAATGAAATTTATGTCAAAAAATTAAATGTTAATTTTTATAACTTAAAATAATTTTTAAAACTTTATTATGAATTTTTAATATTTATTTTCTATTAATTTAATTTCTATTATTTCTATAATTTTCGCCAAATTTTCAGATTTGGGATCCTTCATGGAAACGCTTGTAAAACGAAATCTACAACTCGGATTTAGGTTCCATAGGAGGCGTTGGATTCGTATTTTCCTGAACTACTGTTTTCATTTATCAAACATCAATTTCTAATCTATCTAGGTCCCGAAAATTGGGGCCAAAGTGACTAATTAGCAAGATATTTTCAACAGTTGGTTCATTTTTCAGATTTGGGGTCCTTAACTAAAACCTTCATAAAATGAAATCTACAACTCTGATTTGGATCCATTTGGCATCGTTGGAACCGTGACTCACTGAACTACATCAAAAAAAATTGAACAACTATTCCAGAATACTTAAAGTCCCAAAAATAGGCTGCTAGTCAGACAGTCCACGAAATTTAGCTAGTTTGAGGTGGTTTACCAATAAATCCATAGTTATTTCATTTTACATTCTTTTTAAGTGATTCCACTTGGATAATGTCACTAACTCACGAATCTAACACTACCAAAAAGAATTTCTAGAAAAAACTTTGTAGATCTTACAAACCAAAAGCTATTTCCACACCTTTTAAAAATAACATTTCAACCAAAAATCTTTTCTTCCATTTTCTTTCCATAAACCTAGCATACAAGCTATGGGTCCTCCAAATAAATCATGTAAACCACATAATCCACCCTAAACAAGGATTCTAACAATAAATCACAAATAAATTCCATGATCCATCAGTAGATCAACATTTTATATAAACTAACTAAACATAAAACATAAGAAGAACTAAACTTGAAAATTTTCAATTTCTTACCTAGTTCTTCTTGCAAGTCTTCTTAATCTTCCAAAGTAGCTTATAAATTTAGGATGCATGAACAATATACTCCTCTTCCTCTCCCTAAGATCCGAAACCCACTTTCTCTTTTGCTCTCTTGGTGTTCTTCCTAGTTGAGAGAAAATAGAAGAAGAAGAAGAAGAAGAATTGAGAATGAAATGAAATGAAGTGTTGTAATGAAATGAAATGGGATGTGGGGATTAAGCTAATATCCCCCATGTTCTTTTTGTCCCTTGGATAATAGGGTTAGCCTTATCTCTTCCTAATCATGTCATTAGGATGATAGATAAATTTTTCACCAATGGAAGCATGACACACTTGTCCTTGTTGTAAGAACTTCCACTTATGGAATTGGATTAGCATAATCTTTTTGCCCTAAAAAGCCTAATGTGGCCGATTTTCTTAGCCCCTTAATCCCTCCATTTTGCTTTTATTTTATTACACAAATTTAATTAATCAAAGGTCTAAAATACCCTTAATCAAATGGCTAAGTATGGGCCTCTCTTTTAATTCTTTTGGACTTCTAATTTAATTATTTGGGCTATGTAAACTAACATGACCCAAAACTTTAATTTTATTTTACCCTAATTAGTTACTTAGGATTTTCATTCCACTTAACATTGATCATAGATCTCATAATGTACATACATACATTCAAATATAAATATAATCAATACTTATATTTAATATTCGAATTTCCTTAAGAAAATAAATTCTTATTATTCATAATACAAATATACTTTCCTTTTAAATACAATTAGAACAATAATTGTTTTATTCATTAAAATTCATAACCATATATCAAATTAGGGTTTTGATCTATAATCACACTTTACATCATATATCATTCTTAGTTAAGTTAAAATAATTAACTTAACTAATCTTGATAAATTCATATAATAAAATAATAATTATTACAATAATTCTAAGAATCATTTCATATATTATTTAAATAATATATTAATCATATTTTTATGGAAAATAAATAATAAAATATTTTTACTACAAAATTAATTTATTATAAGAATATAATTTATAATAATCAACAATTCTTTTTTCAAAAAATTTTATTTGAAATCATTTATGCAATAAATAAATATATATTTATCACATATACACATATGTTTTACCTTACACATTCCCATATTTATTTTGATAAAATTAATATTAAAAAAATTATACACAAAATTTCTTATTTAATTATATCAAAAATCTTGGGTTATTACAGGCCACTCAGCATTAACTTTCAATTATTGAAACTTAATTCATGATCTTTCATAATCATATTATTTTGTTAAAAATTCGAAAGTTATTTATTTTCTAATCATGATATATATTTCTTGTATTTAAACTTACTGAGCGAATTAGTTGCTCACTCTTGATATATCATGATATTATTTCAGTTAAGCCTAAATGTTCCAAAAAGAAAGACAAGGGCAAAGGCAAAGTTCAAGAGTAGATTAGCATGAATGTTTAATTAATATGTTACCTTATGTAAATGAATTGTGTAAATCTTTTGAGATATTAAGGTATGTATTAAGTTAAAGTTAATAGACCTTTGGGAATGATGTAGAATCATTTGTAAGGAACAATTTATGTTTATTTATTTCGCGATAGTTTGTAGAATGTGTATGATCATGATGGATCATGAGCACCGAACCCGAGGTTAGGTAATTCGGATTTGGGGGCGTCACAATCTTCAACTACTTGCTTTACGACTGTCTTTTGACTTAAGATCTATACATTAGATTTACTCTACGAAATAGATCAACCTAACAAGTTTGATCTTGTAATCGAAGTCCTTTTACACCAACTTCATTACAAGGACTGCAAAAAAGCTATTGGTTACAATTATACATTATATCATTATTAAATCCAAAATATGCATTGTACTAACAATATGTGTTGCAACAAAAAAGTTATGGGTCCAATATAGGTTAATCCGTATTTTACACTTAATTTTCTATTTGTTTGCTTTTCGTCCCATTTTTAGGCAAACTATGTTTATCTTTTTGTCTTCTCTTTCTCTCTATAACGGACAAAGTGGTAATTCAGTCACACTCTCGGAGATTAACCTTTTACTATGGTTGTTGGAAATTGTAGCAAATATGGAAGATAGAATATGAATATCAACACACCTCTTAAATATAATTAATTTATGCGTTTTAAGCCCGCTTAATAGTGTTTATCTTTAATCCAAAGTTAAGCAACTTAAATTACAATTTTTATAAGTTAAAAGGCAACATATACCCGTGTATATGCTGCTTTTAAATATAAGTATTTAATTAATAGTGTGTCATATTTTTAATCTCACCCATACACATACATGTACCGACAGTATATAAAAACTTAATTCTTTTTATACTGTCACATAGTATATAAAATTTTAATTTTTATCTTTTATATGAAAACTGATAATGTGAAAATAACAAATAACACTTATAAAAAATATCAATTTCTCTTTATTATTGTACAATATTGAATATCTTGTGTTTGTAATATAACTATTTTTCTTAGATGTAAGTTTTTGAGATGCTTGTAGACACTCGAAATTTTCCTTGCCCCAATACTAACACTATAGGAAGGCAAAACCGTCAATCAATTCAAATCCGGCCACCAATGCCGGTCCTTCAATTCAAATTCGGCCGCCCATGCCGGTCCTTTAACTCAAAATCGGTCGCCAATGCCGGTCCTTAAACCTAAATCCGATCCCCAATATTGGTAATTTAGCCAAATCTGATCACCCATGTCGGCACTCAATCCATCTCCGATCTCCAATCGGACCGTCAATCCAGCTCCGATCTCCAATCGAACCGTCAATCCAGCTCCGATCTCCAATCGGACCGTCAATCTAGCTTCGATCTCCAATCAAACCGTCAATCCAGCTCCAATCTCCAATCGGACCGTCAATCCAGCTTCGATAGTCAATCGGACAGTCTATCCAGCTCCGATCTCCGATCAGACCGTCAGTCAAAACCCGATCTCAATATCGGGCCTTTAAGTCAGCCCCGGCATCAACCCGGGAGGTACAAGTTTAACCTGGATATTAACCTAGGACGTGTCAAGTCATCCCCGGTCTCAGCCTGGGAAGTACAGATCAGCCCTGGCGTCAATCCGGGAAGTGCAATTCAACCCCAGAGATAACCTTGGGAAGCCATATTCACCAAGGACCACCCCGGGAGGGGAAAAACGATCATTTTATCAACTTCCAATCAATTCGGTCAAACTCAAGCTTAATTGATGCCATCGAAGTCAGAATGAACCAAACGACGATCCCGAGTGCAAACAACGCAAGACAGCTCAACGGACAAACTGCGGGGAATCGAAGACCTAGTTATGAACCCGCCTTCTTGGACCCGAAAAATGTTTTATCCCATGTCATTGCTACACTCTCGATGAGGGCTTTCCGAAAAGGTATCGCACGCCTCAAACGGACGCTCCGATCAAAAGTTTAAAAGTTCTGACTTCGACTACGCGTTGTCCGGAGTGCATGTACTTCGAGACGACGGAACCCGACACCGCAGGCCCCACCTAGGGAGCCGCACCTCTACCTGCGGTAGCCGCAAGTAGATCTAAGGCTCCCTGGCCTATAAATAAACGTGCACCCCCCCCCCCCTTCGTTTTCAAGTTTTTGAAACGCAGCGAAGCTCTGCCTGTCTGATTTTCTGACTTTTACACCTCTTCCAAACCCAAATATTTTCACTCCAACACGTAGATAAACCTATATACTACAACATATCAGAAAATAGCTGGGAGATTTGGACGTATAGAGCCTACGATCTGGCAAAAAGCCTGTATTGCAGTCCATTGTAAGTATTTTTACGATCAGAAAGTCAATACTACTACTTTGCACTGTTTTACACCTACACACGAAATTATATCTTCTAAATATGCCCGGAACTTAGTTACGTGGCCGTTTTCGTCAAAATTTGGTACATTTTTGTACATAAACGCAATTTTTTGCATTTCTACAACTCGGATTGACGATCCGTCAGCTCAAGCAGCTTCAATGCACTAGCACACACATTTTTGACAACTCCGCCGGACTGGGTTTTTTCCCAGTCTGGGTTTAGCCCTTTTTGTATATATTTAACTGCAAATGTACTAACATTTCAATTCTGTCAAGCCCGGATGTTCAATCCGTGGTAGTTTACCGCTTTTATATATATTTACGCATATATAAGCAAATTTCACCATCACTGGTACTCATATCAGTCCTGGTTGACTACATGTCTGTCAATATATATACATATATATATTTATATATTTTCATTCTGACCTGGATTACTTCGTGGCTATTTTACTGCTTTTGCACACTTCGCCATACTGGGTGCCCTCCCCAGTCACTGGTTGACTACTTTTCTGTTAATTTCAATTCTAGTACGGGCACCGGCGTGAAAATCCATCGCCCTTATTACTGTTTTTCTATATATATATATATATATATATATATTTCATTACTATCAGAGCCTGGATTATTTCGTGGCTATTTACAGTTTTTTTATAAATATATATATTTCAATTCCAGTCCGGGCTTGCGAGTGAAAACCCATCGCCCTTTTACAGCTTTTGTATATATAATTATATATATATATATATATATATTGCTTTACTCAATTTATTCAACTATTGTATTTAATATTCATGTGTATATGAATCTGCACTAACATATATGCGGGCGGACTAGATTTATCTAAATCTCGCCAATTCTAGCTTTCAACAGTTCAAACAGGTCCCGACATAACCTGGAAGCTATAATGGCTGAGATTTCTTTAAATCTAGTTATTTTTATATAGTTTCAGCTTTAAAAGAAAACTCGCATCCCTTAGATCGCTATCTAGTGGGAACGAGACGCTTTGGCCATTCGCAGCCAGGATTTATTGATGAATCTTTGGTTCCATTGCGACGTGAGGATGTATATATATCCATTTCTGTGCAAATTTGAACTATGCAGGTTTATGGGCTACTCATATGTGAGCCTATGAATTGTGGGATTCACGATCAAATCGATCGGGATCTGATTTCTATGATGGACAAACTCCAGTTTACAGATGTACCCTGCAAGTTTTTCTGTAAAATGTACATACACAGACCTTAAAACGGTTATCCGGATTTAAGGTCTCATCATAATGAAATGTCAATTATCGTGTCAGCGTCCCTCCAATGGTTTTCATACCCATGAGGAGACCAACACTTATCTATTTATGTGGTCGAGGATGCTTCACAGCCCGATAAATCACCATTCACATGCAGCCTTAAGGCTATAAAGATAAAAAATTAAAAATAGCGATACGCTTCAATTCTTATGGCAGCGTAAGGGTTTGATAAACCAGCTTTCAAAACATCATTTTCAATCAAAAGAAAAGCTTTTGTGAATCAAATTAAATGCTTTTGCAAATCAAATAAAAGCCTAATTTTCAAATCAAATCAAACCCTTCGTATATAAGCTCAACGAAGTCTGTCAAAGCTTTCAATCAAATCAATAGGCCCAATTTTTAAATAGCATTCACTCACGCATTCACAGTTTTAAGGGAAATATTGAAAAGATGTGGTACCATGTTTACACGGAAGTCGTGGGGTGCCTAACACCTTCCCCACACTTAACCAAGCCCCCGAACTCAAAACTCCAATTTCAAATCAAACTCGATTGAGTTGGTACAACCATTTTTCAATCTACCAACTGGCGACTCTAAACGTTCAAATCGTCGACATAAATACATGTTAGCCTCTTTCCTAAAAACCCTTCAAAACCTTTTTCCTAAATAAAAAGAATAAGGGTAGAGAGAACTTAGGAAGATCGATTTGTGGAAATTCGGGTTACGAACCGACCCGTGGGGTTCTTAAATTTTCCAACGTCGACAGGTGGCGACTCTCCTGGGGACAGTAGAGGGCTTAGGCCGCTTTCAAATCTTTTCAAACACTCCCATTTCAAAACTATTGAATGCGTGAAATTTTGCGTCTCCACAATCAATAAATGAATGAATGCTGCGTCTTTACATTGAATGAATGTGAATGAATGTTTTCCTGCTTTTAGTGCTTCGCACCCATATTTAGTGCTTCGCACCCATGTCATTATATGCACAATGGTAAGGCACGATGTATGTGAATGTATGTTGTGTGTCCCTCTCACAAGGAGGATAACCCGGTCGGTGTTAAGTAATGACTCTGGGGACGATTAAGTCTTTGGGGGTGCCTCATGAAAATACACCACTCAGATTCGCTCCAGTTGAACGATCGGATTAACTTCCCTTCTAGTAGATTGGGATGATCTGGGAGCCTTCATTCCGAAACAAAAGTCACGAGAGTAAACCTAGGATAGGTCAGCCTCTGATTAACCAAATTCGGAGGGAAGCTTCTTTATAGCTTCCTCTTTCAATTCCATGTTAAGTCTCCAATTCCTGAGGAGCACAATGTAAATATCAATAATGAAATATTTACTTTCCCTGTCAAATACATGTCATCCTGCCATCAAAACAACTAACCTCGATTTTGCAGGATAAACACTAAAAAACATATAATGCATCCAACCCTTACCTACCTCAGGAAATTAACACGCCTACGTTTTGTTGTAGGTGTAAAAATTGGTCCTGTCACCAGATCTAAATTCAAGAAAGCACTCAGTCCCTTCGCGGACATGGCTTCAAGTGCTCCACCAGAATCCACCCTTGTCTCTAGGGAAGAATTTGAAGGACTGAAAAATCAGATATCCGCGCTAGCCGGTTTTCTACGAGAACAAAGCAAGGCCTTTAAAGAGAAACAATCTCAAGCTCATCCAGAACCAGGAGCATCTGGTAGTGGTGCTGGCGGTCAAGATGCAGAAAAGGCCGAAACTCAGATTCTTGGACCACAAAACCAGGACACCACCAACAAAACTCCTGAGATCATCCCCCTCGTCAAAGAGCCGGAAGCTAGTAACATTCTCAAGAAAATGCAACCGATGGAAGAAAGCCCTCCGGTCTATCAAAGGGACTGGGGCGTTTGGCAGTGCTACTTACTCTGACCTCTGCATATTTCCCGGGGCTCGTTATTCTGAAAAATTTCAAGTCCCTGATTTCGAGAAATATAACAGAACGGTGGATCCTTACACACACCTGAAAGTCTTCATCGGAGAACTCAGATCCTATGCTGAGGACGAGAAACTTCGAATGCAACTATTCCAGAAGAGTCTAACCGGAGAAGCCAGAGCTTGGTATGCTTGCTTGGACAACTCCAAAATTCACAGTTGGGAATAACTGGCCCATGCCTTCCTCAGCTAGTACAATTTTCAATCACAGCTGGCTCTAGACAGATATCAAATAACCAAAATCAAGAAAAAGAACACTGAATCATTCAAAGAATATGCTCAGCGATAAAGACGGGTCGCAGCACAAGTTGCCCCTACCATGACTGAATCTGAAATAGTCATGACCTTCGTCGATATCCAAGAAGCGCCTTATACCTAGAAGAAATAGGAAAACCATTCTCTGAAATGATCAAGCATGGCGAGATGGCAGAAATGGGGCTCAAATCCGGGAAGATAAAAGATCTAACCGCCCTCGAAGCTGTCGCCGAACATATCCAAGCCGAAAATTACGGGAGTAATCCCCGGAGGGTCCATAAAAAGAAAGACGAAGAAGTCTCCTTGGTTTTACAAGGACACAATTCAAGGGGCGAGTCAAACCACATGCCCATTCATAGGAGGAACTATACCCCTTTTCAAGCTTCAGCACAGCCTGCAAACCCTCAATTCCAAAAAAACATGGAAGTCAGGCGTCGAAGAAATTTCACCCCACTAGGGGATTCCCTCAAAAATGTGTTCAAACTTCTTACAGATCAGAAGAAGATTGTTCAACTCCTTCCACCCACCAACACTAACGGAAGAAACTTCGATCCTAACAAGAAATGTGCTTATCATTCTAGATCTCCAGGCCATGACACTCAAGACTGTTGGTCTCTCAAGCACAAAATTCAAGACTTGATTGACAGCGGGGAAATTATGGTAACAAAGCCTAACTAACCCCATGTCCAAGACAATCCTCTCCCACAGCACAAAGAGGAAAATGTTAACATGATCAGCGCCTCAAATAGAGAAGGATCTAAGTACCTCCGCTACATTGGGGAACCAAGTCAATCCAATCTTAGTAGCCCAGAGAGTTGGGAAACTTTTGAGAAGCGATTCCTGATGGAGCATGAAGTTAAGTCTCTTAAGGAACAAATTGAGTAGTTGGCTGAACTGGCCGTCTACCAGCATCAACTCACCAGGAAGGTGATGAAGCAAATCTATTGACAGTTATTCTCCTCCAACGGAAGTCAATTCCATCCCCAGTAGGGATCATTTCTAGTTGCACGAACAACCATTGGTAAAAAATGAGTATACCCAAGAAGGTAGAAAATTCCTGTTTCAAAGGAATTTCACCAATTTGAACCAGTCAATGGAAGAAATCCTCCAAATGATGATCAACGAGGGGATGGTTGCAGATCTATTACCCCCATTAAACCCTCAATCTTGAAAATTTAAACCTGACCAAATATGTCAATACCATTCTAACTCTCCCGGCCATGATACGAAAGAATGCTCGGCACTTCGTAACCTAATTCAAGACCTGATTGAAAAGGTGACCTAATCAGAGGAGATCAAATCCTTAACTTGGCAGATAAAGATAGCCTCTGGATTCCCAATGCATGGTACCAGGACACAGTGGCTGTCGTATCCTGCGATAAGGAATCAATCCTCACACCCCTGGTACTGACAGGGAAAGGGATCCAAGAAGTCCAAAATCCTGTGAAGGTGGCTACACATCAGCCTCTAATCTTGCCCTTCAGACCTCAGTATCCAATCATCAGTCTGAAGAAGGTCCCATGGAACTACGGGGACACTGAAAAATCTACTTCAAACAACATTTCCATCCTATCAAAGGATAATCCATTATACCTGCCTCATCGGGTAATTAAACCAGTTACTAAAGCAAAAGAAAAGGTGGCTGAAGAACAGATCAAAGAGTTCCTCAACAAAATGGGACACCATGAAATCAAGGTAGTGCAAAGCTTGAAAAACGCACCCAAGCAAGTGTCTATCCTCGATCTGGTCTTATCATCAGAAGACCATCGCAACATTCTAGTGAAGGTACTAGAGGAAGCCTATCTGCCACACACGGTAGATACAGAGAAATTTCGTCACGTGATAGAATACATTTTCAACAACAATGTGATATCCTTCACAGACGATGATATCCCGGCTGAGGGAAGGGTCCACCACAAGTCCCTGCATATAGCTGTAGTGTCCTCCGGATACGTGATTGGAGGAGTACTTATTGATGGAGGATCTTCCCTTAATATTTGTCCATACGATACATTGGAAAGAATGAAAATCAAACCAAACCGGATCAAAACTAGTCATATGGTCATCCGGGCTTTCGATGGATCTCGCCGCCAGGATATGGGGGAAGTCGAGCTTCCTCTAGAAATTGGTCCACACACCTTCTACGTATCCTTCCAAGTGCTCAATATTGCCATTGGATACAATTTGTTGCTGGGTAGACCATGGATCCACATGGCAGGAGCAGTGCCATCCACCCTCCATCAGCAACTCAAGTACATTATTAATGACAGCCTCATCACGGTCAATGCCGAGCCAGAATACCCTACCTGTGACGCCCCCAGAATTGGTCCAATCAACCCAACCCATTCTGAGTCGCTAAATACATGGTACAAAATCCAAATACAATCTTTCATATCAAACAGTCGTGCAAAATATGACCACACAACTGTGAGTGTCAATACAGACATATAGAAAATATTAACATTCAAACTAAGTCCTCATTACATTTATTATCACACTATTTAAAAAAAATAGTGAGGACTTCTACAGCTCTAACTCGGACCATCACTCCATTCCTCGACTAGTACCCGCAATATTCTCATTTCCTGAAGAGAACAATGGAAGAAAAGGGTGAGCTCAACTAGCCCAGTAAAAAAAATTATGACTAAGATAATGAAGAATAAATTATCGTTAGTCTTCAACAAATCAAATAAAATATTATGGACAGCAAGTTTTAGATCAACAACTGCAGCGGAAATAACAATTCATTAGAAGAGTTAAGTAGAGAATGATGTCTATTATCTTCTATAATTTAAAGTCCATCATCAATATTTTATCCCTGTAACATCAATCAATATATATCTCGAATCAAATATTCATCTTTACACTACGGCTAAAGATATTCATTTGTATCACCAGTGGTCATGTTCATCTCAACACCTGTCCATCTTTGCACTACGAGCCAAAGATAATCATCAGGTAATCATCTTTACACTACAGGCCAAATATATTCATCAAATAATCATTCATCTTTGCACTATAGGCCAAAGATATTCATTTGTATCATCATTTAAGACTGAGGATGATGAAAAATAATATAAAAACGAATCCAGTGAGATAAAGGACAAAAATTAGGGATTCGTAATTTAGTTTATCCAAGTTCAAGAATACTCCGTAATAATCAATTGTGGAGCAAAATTCAAGAATGAAGTTCAAAACTTGGATCCAATCAAAGATTAAAAAAATAAATTTTTTTTACCGTGAATAGTAACTCGTGAATAGTAACTTGTCATGAAAAGATGAAAATTTCATAACAAGCTCAGACCAATATTCCAGTAAAATAATATTTCGTACGAGTATGAATGAATATACGAAACTGTAATTGAATTTTCACTCATCATGCGGTAATCCGTATAGACAGATCATTTCCACAATTTAATAGAAATGAATACGAAGGGTGATTCACCACGCATGCGGTAATCCGCGTACGCAGGTTATTCCCACAGATTATTAAGGAATTGAATGAATACAAAAGGTTTTCACCAGATATGCGGTAATCCGCGTAGACAGGTTACTCCCACAGATCAATAAAGAATGAATACAAATGGTTATTCACCATGCATGCGGTAGTCCGCGTAGACAAGTTACTCCCACAGATCAATAAAGAATGAAGTAACAACCCTTACGAGTATTGAAAGAAAATAACATTCTTTATGATTACAAAAGAAATAATACCCCTTACGAGAAAAACAATATCCCTTACCTCAGTAGAAGATTGGATACTGGAATAGTGTAGTAGCAGAATACTCTTTTTCTTTCTCTCTCTATAATTTTTCTCACTATTATAACTTTACTCTTCAAGAATGGTGAGAAATGAATGAAATTAGCTTGCTATTTATAGGCTAGAAAAAGGTTGGTTAATTATACTTTAGTACCTCCATCTTTGCCTAAATTTTTAATTTAGTCCCTCAAGTTTATAAATCTTGCACCTCCACCCCTGCAACTACCCACCAACTATTTATTATCCACCAATAAGTGGGTCCCACATGTTAACCACCCATTAATTGCTCATTTATCCGATTAATTCTTCGTTTGGTCAATTTAATATCCGAAAATCAACTATTATCGAAATAAATGTCGATTTCTACTAACATTAATATGTTCAACACAATGAAAATATTTTTATCAACCATTCATCAATTATTATTTAAATTACTATTACAGAATCACAATAATGACAACCAGGTCGTTCCTAGGAAAGAAGGGGCCTTCCGATAAAGATTTCTTCTTACTGGCGCGCAATTAACTAACCCCTTTCCTAGACAGAACTTTCTAGACATTGCCAATAATGCTATCTAATAATATCATTTAAATAATATAACTGACCATTATTGATTTAATAATATAAAATATTGTGCAGATGATACTGTGACAATAATTGAATCAATAATATGATATACTGTGCAACAACTACTGTAGCAATTATTGAATACTGAGTGACTTCTTACGTAAGCATCAATAATCAAAGATATTGTGCAATACCGTGTGCTACTTTACAACAACGCGTATTACTGTATTTTTATCACCGGGTATTTTAACAGTTTAACAGTAAAAGTTTTGTCGTGAAAATGTTATTTATGTCGCTTTCTATATCCGATAATTATTCCGTTGTGGGGTCCACCAATGACTGCGCCGTCGTACGAATATTCTCCGACAAAAGAATATTCCCCGACACAACGAATATGTTATGACCACTTGCTTACTTTGTAAAATTTGCACATTCCACCCATAACGTACCACATTTATCAAATCAACACTTTACTATTTCAAAATAATATATAGAGGAAATTAAATCTTTATTCATAAAAGTTGGGGTCTTACAACCTCCCCTCCTTATAAAATTTCATCCTCGAAATTGACGTACGTACCTGGTATGTCGAAAAGATGAGGATACCTCGCTTTCATTTTCGATTCTAACTCCCAGGTCATTTCCTCGATATCATGGTTCCTCCACAAAACTTTAACTTGAGGTATAATCTTCGAGCGTAGGACATGTTCCTTCTTATCCAAGATCTTGACAGGTACCTCCTCGTGCGTTAAATCTTCGGCTATCTCGTCTGGTTCTAACTCAATAATGTGGTTTGGGTCTTTCACATATTTACGTAACATGGATATGTGAAAAACGTTATGAACTCGAGACATGCTTGGAGGTAAAGCGAGTCTATAGGCCACCTTTCCTACTCGGTCAATGATCTCATATGGACCAATGAATCGTGGATTGAGCTTTCCTCTCTTTCCGAATCTCGTAACTCCTTTCCATGGAGCAACATGTAACAATACATGATCTCCGACATTAAATTCTACGTCTCTTCGATGAAGATCCGCATAACTTTTGTTGATCTTGTGTCGTTTGTATACGTTGTCGAATTATTTGAATCTTTTTCGTAGTCATACGTACTAACTCCGGTCCCAACAATGTTGCTTCACCCACCTCGTCCCAGCATACTGGAGAACGACACTTTCGTTTATACAACGCCTCGAATGGAGCCATGCCTATACGTGCCTGATAACTGTTATTGTAGGAGAATTCCACCAATAGTAAGTACTTGTCCCAACTCCCTTTGAAGTCTAGAACACAGAGTCTCAATAGATCTTCAAGAGTTTGAATAGTCCTTCCGATTGCCCGTCAGTTTGAGGATGGTATGTAGAACTGAATCGTAGATCGGTGCCCATAGCTTTCTGCAAACTGACCCAAAATTGTGAAGTAAATCTTGGGTCGCGATCTAAAATTATGGATACTGGCATGCCATGCAACCTCACAATCTCATTTATGTACATATGAGCAAGACGTTCCAGTGAATAAGTCTCTCGTATAGGCAAGAAATGAGCAGACTTGGTTAATCTATCGACAATAACCCAAATTGCATCTATGCCTTGAGAAACCTTGGGAAGACCCATAACGAAATCCATGGTAATGTGTTCCCACTTCCATTTTGGAATCTCAAGTGATTGCAATGGACCCTTTGGCACTTGATGCTCCGCCTTGATACGTTGACACGTTAAACACCTCGAGATAAACTCTGCGATCTCTCTCTTCATATTGCTCCACCAAAATGTATGTCGAAGATCACAATACATTTTGGTACTTCCAGGATGGATTGCAAATGGTGTGTTGTATGCCTCCATCATAATTCTATACTTCAAATCAGAATCGTTAGGAACACAAAGTCCGGAGTTGACTCACAGTATTCCTTCTTCATCGATTCTTGCTTCTGGAATAACACCTTCTTGCACCTTTTTCTTCATCTTCATCAGCTCCGGGTCTATAGCTTGAGCAGCTTTAACTTTTTTATCAATCAAAGCTGGTTCTACGAGTAAACTTGACATCATCATGTGGGTCCCCGAAGTCTTGAACTCTATCTCCATCTTTTGTAAGTCACACAAAATGGGCCTTTGTGTTGACAGCATCGCACTCATTCCCGCATATGATCTTCTACTTAACGCGCCTGCTACCACGTTCGCTTTTCCAGGATGGTATTGGATGGTATGGTCGTAATCTTTCAACAGCTCAAGCCAACGTCGTTGCCGCATGTTGAGTTGTTTCTGGGTAAAGAAATATTTGAGGCTCTTATGATCCGTATAGATCTCCACTTTCTCCCCATACAGGTACTGTCTCCATATCTTCAACGCAAAAATGACTGCTGCCAACTCAAGATCATGAGTAGGATAATTCCTCTCATATTCTTTGAGTTGTCATGAGGCATAGGCTATGACTTTCCCTTGTTGCATGAGAACACATCCTAACCCTTTGCCCGAAGCATCGCTGTAAATGACAAATCCATCCGAACCAGATGGTATCGTCAGAACAGGTGCAGAAATGAGTCTCCTCTTGAGCTCTTGAAAGCTCTTCTCGCATTCCTCGTTCCATACGAATTTTATATCTTTTCGAGTCAGCTGAGTTAATGGAGTAGCGATTCGAGAAAATTCTTCCACGAATCTCCGATAAAACCAGCTAAGCCCAGAAAGCTACGTACTTCGATCACCGACTTAGGTTGCTCCCAACTTTGTATTGCTTCAATCTTCGCCGGATCAACAGATACCCCATGTTTTGATACCACATGCCCAAGGAATGCTACTTCCTCAAGCCAGAACTCGCATTTCTTCAACTTGGCATAAAGCTTGTTATCACGAAGCCTTTGAAGTACCAGCTTCAAGTGGTGCTTATGATCTTCACGGCTTTTAGAATAGATGAGGATGTCATCAATAAGACAACCACGAACTGATCCAAATATTCCTTGAATACATGGTTCATCATATCCATGAAAGCAGCAGGAGCATTAGTCAACCCAAAAGACATGACTAAGAATTCATAATGCCCGTATCGAGTTCTGAAAGCAGTCTTTGGAATATCCTCAGTTTTAATCTTTAACTGATGATATCCAGAACGAAGATCGATCTTTGAAAAGAATTGTGCACCTTGCAACTGGTCGAACAGGTCATCAATGCGAGGTAACGGATACCTATTCTTGATGGTGACATGGTTCAACTCTCGATAGTCAATACAAAGTCGCATACTCCCGTCTTTCTTCTTTACGAATAAAACAGGAGCACCCCAAGGAGATGTACTAGGACGAATGAAACCAATGTCTAACAACTCTTGTAGTTGGACCTTTAACTCCTGAAGTTCAATAGGAGCCATTCGATATAGTGTTTTAAAAATGGGTTTTGTACCGGGTTCAAGGTCAAAAAAGAATTCAACTTCACGTTCTGGGGGTAGACCGGGAAGTTCTTCGGGAAATACATCAGGAAACTCATTAATAATAAAAATATCATTCAAATCTGACGTATTCTGATTTAAATCAGTGACATGGGCTAAGAAAGCTTGACATCCGTTTTTCAATAAACCAATAACTTTATGACTTGAAATGACATTGATTGATTTTAGTGGTTTGGTTGTTTGAATTCGCACAACAGGTTGGTTAGGAATATGAAAACTAATAACCTTACGAAAATAATTAATTTTGGCATGATAAGTGGTTAACCAGTCAATTCCTAAAATCACGTCAAATGCAAGTATTTTCAAAGATATAAGATCAACAGGTAGGGTGAGGGTACCAATTTGAATCAAGCAAGATTTGTAAACTGTTGATGTAACAAAGGTTTCTCCCAATGAAGTTTCAACAGATAAGTCAAAGTCTAATTTCTCAGGTGTCAAGTTCAAACGTTGAGCACAAGCAGGTGAAATGAAAGAATGGGTAGCACCTGTATCTAATAAAGTGTATACTTCGCAAGAGTTTATTATCAGCTTACCCGTAATAACCTCTTTCTGGTTCCTTGCTTGTTGGGCAGTCACGACAAAAGCTCTTCCAGGAACTACCGACTTTGACTTGTCCGGAACAGCCTTAGGAATCACCGCCCCCGCTGGACTTGGTTTTGCTACAGGACACACTCAAGCTATATGTCCTTCCTTTTCACAGTTATAACACCTTAGATTGTTGTGTGCAGTTGGGACTAATGTGTCCCTCTTGCCCGCATTTATAGCATACGACTGGTGGTCGTTCTCCTCCCCTAGAAACAGTTGGTGCTGTTGTCGACGTCTTCACGTTCTCATTGTTGTACCTTCTCTTCTTGAAATCTCCCCCCGACTCACTTCTTCTATTATCATAGCCACGATTACCACCGAAGTGGTTACCGCTTCTGTCATGATACTTTCCTCCCTGCTGGTTGTCATTGTTCCGAGGACTGCTGCCACCGGTACGACCTTGGTTGTTGTCCCTTGGTTGAACGTAATCACTATTTCGTTCTAATAACAGGGCCCTGTTCACTACATCCGAATATAGAGAAAATTTGTGAGAAATGAGGTATTGACGAATCTCGAGTTTCAAACCTCTCAGAAACATCCGTGTCATACGTTCCTCATTCTCCACCAAATGAAGTGCAAACCGGGATAACTCCGCGAACTTAGCCTCGTACTGGGACACAGTCATGTTGTTCTATTCCAGTCTGATAAACTCTACCTCTTTCATGTGATGAATACTTTCTGGAAAGTACTTGTCATTGAACAGTTTCTGAAACGCCCCCTAAGACATCTTGAGTGCGGCAGGCTGGGTACGCTTCACAGATTTCCACCAGTAATCTGCCTCTCCACGGAACATAAATGTGGCGAATGGAACCTTCTGTTCCTCCGTGCATCCCAAGACATCAAATATCTTGGTAATTTGCTTAATCCAATTTTATGCCTTTATTGGATCTGACTTTTCCTGAAACTCTGGTGGTCCCAACTCTTTAAACTACTTGGCAGTGACAAGCCGCGAGTTATAATTTCCACCTGTATTATGAACACGAGTCTCCCTCGTCTGGTTTTGCATAAACTGCAAAAAACTTCTGAACATCCCGTCATTTATCATTTCTTCAGTAGGGTTGTTTACAGGAGAATTGTTGCCTTCCTGTTGCACGTTCTCTTGGTTGGTGATTAAAAGTGTCTCAACGGTCTTGTAAGAACCCAGATTTTTGAGAATTATTAAAATAAGAATTAAATAAATAAAATTCTTATTAAATGATATGTTGTGGGATATTATTGCATATGTGAGTAAGAACTATGCAATATGTGATGTTTATGTTAATAAATATATTAGAAGTATATATTTATTACTTGTAAATAAATTGTAGGAGCAATTTATTAAAGGAAATAATTAGTTAAGTATACAAATAATATGGTATACTTTAAATAAAGGATATTAAAATAAATTCTGTCATTGAATTATTTTAATAAAGAGAGAATATTATTTTAATAAATTGATATAAATAATTTATAATGTGAGAGAATAAATTTATTATTTATTTGCTTTATGTGATGTGGGTGCATTACATGGACTATTTACAAGGTGATAAATATATATAGTTATTATGTATATATTTATTATGTGAAGAAATAAAATCATGATGAACAATTTGATAAAGAATTACATGATGTGGTTTAAGTGTATAATATTTATATATAATTTATCCAATAATATTAGAATAAATTCTTATGTGAAATTATTTTAATAATAGATGGATATTATATTTATTATAATATCTTAAGAAAATAAATAAATTCTTAAATGAATTTATGTTAATGAGGAAAGATGTTATATTAAGTAGGCAAATAATGGTATTTGCATGGAAAATTATGTAATGCATATTTATTTTGCATTTATAAAATAAATATGTAATTAAAGCATATTAGGCTATGTGTTTATTTTGGGAATATATAATTTATATACTACAAATGGGTAATATTTTATATATGTTCCAAGAGTTGAAACATTTAATTGTTGGGTGAGTTAGTAACTTAATATTTAAAAAAATCTAGTTACTAGTTATTAGGTAGTTTAAATTATTCAATACAAGCATTATTTGGTTTAGTGGGTAATTAAATAATTAAGCTAAAAGGATAATTCCTATTTTACCCATATACTATTCAAAGCTTTGGGCCCAAGCCTTGCAAATTTTTTTGTCAAACCGTGTAGGAGAAGGAGGAAGAGAAGTGTGGAGATTACACCATTTTTCTTGGTGACCAAGTAGCTAAATTTCTCCCTTATTGTTCCTTCCTTTAGCCGTGAGTTAGGGAGAGGGAAAAGAGAAATAGCAAGCTTCATGTATTATGATGGAATCCTTCATAAATTGGCTAAGAAAATTTGGAAATTACTCCCCTTAATTCCTTCATGTAGCCGAATTTCTCTTTCTATATTGCTTAGAATGTGGAAAATTTCTAAGTATGAAGAAAAGCTAGAACCATGGGTTTTTAAAGCTTTAGAAAAATTGGAATCAAGTGTTAGCTAAATTGGAGGTAGCAAAGCTTGGAAAAAGAGAAGATAAATTGCATAAGGTATAAATCCTTACTCAATTTTGAATTTAATTGAAGTTGTAGAATATGTAATTTTTATTTATTAAACTTGAGGTTTTGGAAGTTAGTAGGTTGTGAGGTAATTTTTAATGAAATTCCTTCATATCGATTCAAGTTCTAATCTATGTATATATTATATGTTAGTAGAATTGGTTTTGAGTCAAGGAAATAAATGTTGAACTTTGTTAGTAACTATAAGTTTACTAAAAAAATCATTTTAGTCAATTTTATGCTTAAATTATGAATGGAGTAATGGATATAGAGACTTGGTGGCTAGGTATGGATTGTGGGAAGTATAAGGATGGATTTGTGGCAAAAATCGCTAACAAATCGATAAGAAATTGAGTCGAACGAATAACGCACGTTATATGTTCGATAAACGGCCTTAAAGAACCAACGCGGCTAAAACAAAGAATTTAACGAAGCCGACACTTGGAACAAGTCTTATTATGTTAATAGAGATTTATTTGTGAAGAAATTCGGGTTAAAACGGAGCGAGGCGAGTTTTGAACGTTAATTGCAAAGTTGAAAAACTAGTGTAAACAGCCTTTTTGGACGCATTATTTGAACAGGTTAAAATACCCAAATATCAGTGGTGATATTTTTTAAAAATACTTTGATATGTCAAGTATAACATATCCAAAAATCAGATTAATCCGATAAACGAGCAGCGTGTACGAAAATCACAAAGTGGCTGCGTTGATAAGAAGTCGAGCAGATTTCAGCATACCGCCGTGCACAGCAGCGCCCGCTCGCGCGCGCCCGCCGGCGGCATCGCCGCGCTGTGCTGGAAAAGTGTTCTGACATCATTTTTAAGCGAGATTTTGACGAGCTTTCGTGATCCGTTTTCAAAGCTTGATTTTTTTCTAAAATACTATGACATGAGGTCTATAACATGCCCGAAAAATTTCTGTTATACGACTTATGATTTGAAAATTAAAAATAAGCGAACATGCATGTCAGAACTTAAAATTTGGGCGACGCCGAGCGTTGACGCGCCGAGCAATTTTGACGTTCGACGTTTCGAATCGCGTTCCGACGGAATAATAAGTCATAATAAATCTAATAAAATCCTACGGGACAAGATTTGACTATAAAGGATATTTTATGCCGAGAAACATTCTTTCGGGCATAAATAATGCAATAAAAATATGTAATAAATATAAATTTACATATTTAAGCGAAATAAAAACCAAGGTTGCCTATAAAATTATTTTATGGTGCAACGAAGAGTGAGAGACCTGTAAAAATTTGTATTAGTCATAAAAATAATATTTTGAGATTTTCGGAGTTCAAAATGAGTTTTTTGAGCTAAATTTTATATAGTGGGATATATATATATATATATATATATATGTGTGTATATAGTGAAAACGTGAAATGAAAAGTGTGAATCCGTTAAAAATAATATAATGGTCCTAAGAATAATGAAACGAAGGTTTTCGGAATTCAAAACGAAGATTCTTGAATAAAGAATTTTCTAACGGACTTTACATATATATTTAATATATATAAAAAGTGAGAATGTGAATTAATCGTGAGAATAAATACGAAGTAAATTTGTTAACGAAGAAGTAAAATATTTGCGTATGAGGCAATGGTTTAAGCTAACTCATGAGTGGACAAAAAGTTATAAAAAATTATTTAAATCAAGAAATAATATTGTAAATTGAGTTTTTACTATAAAAGATATATAATATCTATTTAGAACCTAAATTCGCAAATAAAGGTAAAAGATATTCCTAAAATGGAATATAAATGATTTAAGCTTCGATATGTAATATAGTTACATATGAAAATGTGAGGGACCTTTATTTAGTATAAAAAGAATTATGTTTTTAAATAAACTACTATTCTTTTTGAGTTAGAATAAATAATATTAGTTTGTGTAAACTAATAATTATTATTAATAAATATACATGCATGTTTTGATTACATAAATGGTTACCTAATATGTGTGTATATGTAAACACGACTGTGTAGGAATTGTGGAGAAACTAAAGTTAAATTTTTGCGGTAATCTCCAATCAAGGCAAGTTTTTCAGTTATGTTATGTTTGTGGATTGTATGTGATTATATGGTGAGTCATATACCATGTTTATTGAATTGTTAAAGTCAAAAGTTGACTAAGTTAATTGGGTTATGGAACCCAATTACTATATGTGATTTGTGATAGCATGTGTTGTATGAGAATGTGAGACGTAAAGAGGCATGTATAAATGTGTTGCATGAAATTATAAAATTGTGATATGTCTAGTAGAAGAATTATTGATGCATGTAGAATATGCATAGTAAAGAAAGTATGTTACATATAAAGTTGTGTGCTATGTGAAACATGATAGACTGTTAAATTTGCTGGGCCGTCGAGCTCAATCTTGCAAATATAAATATTTTGCAGGTTAACGATGTTATGCAATATTACTTGCTATTCGGATGAAGAAGATTGATGGATGTGCGAAATGGTTACATTTTCTTACCTTAGAAATGGTAGAAACCTATGTTTGATAGTTTTTATATATGTAATTAATAACTATGTATAGTTTAAAATATTCAATAAAGAATGTTCGTGTTAGATGTATTGCAATAAATATTTTATTTAAATAAAGGAATATAGTGACATTACTATATAAGAAATAATTAATATTGAGTTATATATATTAATATAACTCCGATAAGAGAAATTGATAAATGAATATGATTTCATTATTAAAGAAGAATTTTAAAGGTTGAGATTCAGGGAACGAATGAATGGAATAAAAGAAAAAAAAATTCTGCATTTTTAGCTTCTTTAACATTAAATAATGTTTTAAAAGCTAGAACAAGATAGTGTTAACGCACAAGATCGGGAAGAGAAATAGACCCGATTTTGGGGTCGTTACAGGTCTCATTCACTCTATTGTTTATATTTTCAGCTGTCATTCTCAAATACTACCACAAAACAAGGGTTAATCAAACAAATTAACATATCACATATTAACCCTATATTCCAACCGACCAATTAAATAACAATTAAGCTTAGGTAGGACACACTAGCGAAGGTTTTACTCGTCTCTCCCCTCCTAGTTCTATTCTCATATCTCCGCCAGAGATCATATCCCTAAGCTCTGATACCAACTGTGACGCCCCCAGAATTGGTCCAATCAACCCAACCCATTCTGAGTCGCCAAATACATGGTACAGAATCCAAATACAATCTTTCATATCAAATAATCGTGCAAAATACGACCACACAACTGTGAGTGTCAATACAGACATGTAAAAAATATTAACATTCAAACTAAGTCCTCATTACATTTATTATCACACTATTTAAAAAAAATAGTAAGGACTTCTACAGCTCTAACTCGGACCATCACTCCATTCCCCGACTAGTACCCGCAATATTCTCATTTCCTGAAGAGAACAATGGAAGAATAGGGTGAGCTCAACTAGCCCAGTAAAGAATATTATGACTAAGATAATGAAGAATAAATTATCGCTAGTCTTCAATAAATCAGATAAAATATTATGGACAACAAGTTTTAGATCAATAACTGCAGCGGAAATAACAATTCATTAGAAGAGTTAAGTAGAGAATGATGTCTACTATCTTCTATGATTTAAAGTCCATCATCAATATTTTATCCCTGTAACATCAATCAATATATATCTCGAATCAAATATTCATCTTTGCACTACGGCTAAAGATATTCATTTGTATCACCAGTGGTCATGTTCATCTTAACACCTGTCCATCTTTGCACTACGGGCCAAAGATAATCATCAGGTAATCATCTTTGCACTACAGGCCAAAGATATTCATCAAATAATCATTCATCTTTGCACTATAGGCCAAAGATATTCATTTGTATCATCATTTAAGACTGAGGATGATGAAAAATAATATAAAAACGAATCCAGTGAGATAAAGGACAAAAATTAGGGATTCGTAATTTAGTTTATCCAAGTTCAAGAATACTCCGTAATAATCAATTGTGGAACAAAATTCAAGAATGAAGTTCAAAACTTGGATCCAATCAAAGATTAAAAAAATAAATTTTTTTTTACCGTGAATAGTAACTCGTGAATAGTAACTTGTCATGAAAAGATGAAAATTTCATAACAAGCTCAGACCAATATTCCAGTGAAATAATATTTTGTACGAGTATGAATGAATATACGAAACTGTAATTGGATTTTCACCCGTCATGTGGTAATCCGTATAGACAGATCATTTCCACAATTTAATAGAAATGAATACGAAGGGTGATTCACCACGCATGCGGTAATCCGCGTAGACAGGTTATTCCCACAGATTATTAAGGAATTGAATGAATACAAAAGGTTTTCACCAGATATGCGATAATCCGCGTAGACAGGTTACTCCCACAGATCAATAAAGAATGAATACAAATGGTTATTCACCATGCATGCGGTAGTCCGCGTAGACAAGTTACTCCCACAGATCAATAAAGAATGAAGTAACAACCCTTACGAGTATTGAAAGAAAATAACATTCTTTATGATTACAAAAGAAATAATACCCCTTACGAGAAAAACAATAACCCTTACCTCAGTAGAAGATTGGATACTGGAATAGTGTAGTAGCAGAATACTCTTTTTCTTTCTCTCTCTATAATTTTTCTCACTATTATAACTTTACTCTTCAAGAATGGTGAGAAATGAATGAAATTAGCTTGCTATTTATAGGCTAGAAAAAGGTTGGTTAATTATACTTTAGTACCTCCATCTTTGCCTAAATTTTTAATTTAGTCCCTCAAGTTTATAAATCTTGCACCTCCACCCCTGCAACTACCCACCAACTATTTATTATCCACCAATAAGTGGGTCCCACATGTTAACCACCCATTAATTGCTCATTTATCCGATTAATTCTCCGTTTGGTCAATTTAATATCCGAAAATTAACTATTATCGAAATAAATATCGATTTCTACTAACATTAATATGTCCAACACAATGAAAATATTTTTATCAACCATTCATCAATTATTATTTAAATTAATATTACAGAATCACAATAATGACAACCAGGTCGTTCCTAGGAAAGAAGGGGCCTTCCGATAAAGATTTCTTCTTACTGGCGCGCAATTAACTAACCCCTTTCCTAGACAGAACTTTCTAGACATTGTCAATAATGCTATCTAATAATATCGTTTAAATAATATAACTAACCAATATTGATTTAATAATGTAAAATATTGTGCAGATAATACTGTGACAATAATTGAATCAATAATATGATATATTGTGCAACAACTACTGTAGCAATTATTGAATACTGAGTGACTTCTTACGTAAGCATCAATAATCAAAGATATTATGCAATACCGTGTGCTACTTTGCAACAACGCATATTACTGTATTTTTATCACCGGGTATTTTAACAGTTTAACAGTAAAAGTTTTGCCGTGAAAATGTTATTTCTGTCGCTTTCTATATCCGATAATTATTCCGTTGTGGGGTCCACCAATGACTGCGCCGTCGTACGAATATTCTCCGACAAAAGAATATTCCCCGACACAACGAATATGTTATGACCACTTGCTTACTTTGTAAAATTTGCACATTCCACCCATAACGTACCACATTTATCGAATCAACACCTTACTATTTCAAAATAATATATAAAGGAAATTAAATCTTTATTCATAAAAGTTGGGGTCTTACACTACCTACATACATGGGGACATGCCAGTGATTAGCTTGGATGCGGGGATTGATCCTGCAAGTTTTCAAGCTTTCGAGGTGAGCGATATTCAATATCTACTAATCGGGGCACCAGCCCTAAAACCTAAAGTGTCCACTGAAGTAATGAACGTAGGCCAAAAATTGGTATCTTCGGATTTCCAACCTGGAGAAGGGTTGGGAAAGGATAAGCAAGGTATCAAGATGTCAGTCCAAATCCCAAGTCAGATGGGAAGAGCAGGATTGGGATATTCATCTGGGTCAAGCCACCAGAATCCACACAAACATCCCAAGGCTCATGCCTCTACAATTCTGCTCCCAAACTTCAAAAATGCCGGATGGGTCAAACCTACGAGGAAAGTCCCGACTGCGGTATCAGCCATATTATTTCCTCCAATCATACCTGTCCATGTAAGAAAAGCCCTCAAGCCTGAGGCAAACAGCGAAAAGGGAAAAGAAAAGATCATGTACGAAGGACGAGACCCATTCACTAACATGAGAGTCATTCTCAACTACGAGGGTATGAATGACAAACTCCCCGACAGTGATGACGACCACCAAATTCCTCACATCAAGAAGAGGAAAGATCTACAGAAAAGCCTTGGCCCTATTCTCAAGGATGTCTCAGTCATCATCCAGGACGAGGCGGACGAGCACAATTCCTCGATTCTCCCAATTAATGAGAATCTGACACTGGACAACTGGAGCAGTGTCCCTTGCCTAAGTCAAAAAGGGTAAAGGGGCAGAGAGTACATCTGCCCTTAATCATGCTTTCATTCACTTCTTACTTTTGATTGCACAGCTGAAGCCGTAACTTTTGTCATGCTTTGCACATGCCATGTGTATTTAAACAGTTGCATATATTAATGAAAGCATTTTTGTTTTCAGGACCCAAGCATTAGATGTGTGTGTCTCTGCTGATGAGATGCCAACCTGTCAAGATGACTCCGACTTGGATGTAGATTTGAACTTCGACTTGATGGATATTGATCAAGAAGAGGAAGATGACTATGATGTGCTAAAGGAGATCAAGGAATGGGTCAAAGACAAACCCAAACCAAACCTCGACCAAACCCTCACCTTCAACATAGGAACCTCCGAAAACATCAAAGAAATCCAAATAGGTTCAGACCTCACACCAAATTAAAAAGCCGACCTGATCAAACTCCTAACATAGTACCAGGATGTGTTTGCATGGTCACATGAAGACATGATCGGTCTATCCACAGACATTATCATCCATTGTATTCCCATCAAACCAGTCAAACAAAAACACAGGCGATTGAAACCTGAGTGGAGTCTCAAAGTCAAAGAAGAAGTCGTTAAGCAATTCAAAGCTGAGATTATTATGGTATCAACCTACCCCGAATGGCTATCAAAAATAGTCCCTGCACCTAAACTGGGAGGGAAGGTACGAGTATGCGTGGATTACCGGGATTTGAACAAAGCCTGCCTCAAGGACAACTTCCCAGTACCTTTCATCCACATTTTAATCGACAATACTGTGCAGTATGGCATGTATTCCTTCGTGGATTGCTTTGCTGGTTACCATCAAATCATGGTTGCTGAAGAAGACCGGGAGAAAACAGCCTTTATCACTCCCTGGGGGACTTTCTGCTACCGACGACTATGCTTCGACCTCATCAATGCCGGAGCAACATATCAGCAAGCCATGATGGCCCTCTTTCATGATATGATGCACAAAGAAATAGAATTCTATGTTGAAGACATCATCATCAAATCCCGAAGGGAGGATGATCACATAAACCATCTCCGGAAGCTGTTCAACAGGTTACGCAAGTATAACCTCAATCTAAATCCCGCCAAATGTGCTTTTGGCGTCAAAGCAGGCAAACTGTTAGGATTCCTAGTGAGCAATCGGGGCATTGAACTCGACCCCTCTAAAATCAAAGCCATTACTGAGATGCCCGTACCTCGTACAAAGAAGGAGATACATGGATTCCTGGGAAGGATCAACTTCATAAGCAGATTCATTTCCCAGCTCACAGCAACCTGTGCGCCCATCTTCAAGCTGTTAAGGAAGAATTCCTCCACCACGTGGAATGAGGATTGTCAACAAGCCTTCCTAGCCATCAAGAAACAGCTGACTGAAGCTCTTGTTCTGATACCCCCAAGGGAGGGAGTCCTTTTGTTCATGTACCTGTCCGTCAATGCCAATGCAATGGGCTGCATGTTAGGACAGAAGGATGATAGTAGCAAGGAAAGAGCCATCTACTACATCAGTAAAAGATTCAGCAGTGGGGAACAGAAATACACCCTAATCAAGAAGACATGTTATGCATTAGCATGGGCCGCCATGAGGTTGCAACACTATTTGCATGGGCACACGACCTACCTCATATCCCGCATGGATCAGCTCAAATATGTATTCAACAAACCAATGCTGAATTGCCAACTATCCAAATGGCAGTTGATCCTACAGCAATTCGACATTGTCTACGTGACTCAGAAGTCAATCAAGGGTCAAGGCATTGCAGATCAATTAGCAGAAGCACTTTCAGGAGGGTTCGAGCCCCTGGAGACATATTTCCAGGATGATGGGATCATGACAATTCAACAACTCCAGTCTGAGAATACAGTCCAACCATGAAAAATGTATTTCGATGGAGCGGTAAACATGGAAGGTGCCGGAGCTAGGGCAGTCCTCATCTCTGGTATAGGTGATCAATATCCTGTGGCTACCAAACTTCAATTTGTCATCACCAACAACACGGCCGAGTATGAAGGCTGTATCATGGGGTTGAAGCTAGCCCAATCCATGTCTATCAAACACTTACTCGTCTTCGGAGATTTCGAGCTGGTCATCAGACAGACTACCGGCGCGTATCTCACCAAAGAACTGCATTTGCTGCCCTACCATCAGCAAGTCCTCAAAATATCTCAAGAATTCGAAGCAATAACCTTCGTTCACATTCCTCGGGGTCGGAATGACTTCGCTGATGCACTAGCAACATTGGCTTCATTAATCCGCATGTCCGATAAGAGTGGATTTCCCAATATTCAGTTCACGATTCAAAAAGCCCCAACATATGGGAATTATATGGGAGAAGTATCAGATGAAATACCTCCTGTCAAGCAGCCTTGGTTTCAAGACATCAAGGAATATCTCGGTGATGGATCCACACCCGCTGGTGCAAGCCAATCAGAGCAAAAATGGATTCTCAGAATGGCCATGAAGTTTTATCTGAGCGGAGATGCACTTTATAAAAGGGATGCTAGAATAGGCCTGTTAAGATGCCTCGATAATGAGCAAGCCCAAAGACTAATGGATAAAGTCCATGGTGGAGTCTGTGGTCCACACATGAGCGGCCATCTGCTGGCCAAGAAGATAATCAGAACAGGACATTACTAGATCTCACTCAAAACTGATTGCGATGATCAAGTCAACAGATGCTTTCAATGCCAAATACATGGAAATGTCATTCACGCTCCTCCAAATGAGCTGCATAACATGAGTTCACCATGGCCTTTCTCTATGTGGGGAATGGACGTAATAGGTCCAGTGGAACCCAAAGCCAGCAATGGTCATCGATTCATCTTCACTATGATCGATTACTTCACCAAATGGGTCGAAGCAAGCCTCTTTTCCCAAAGTCACAAAAGAGGTCGTCATCAGTTTCATCAGAAACAATGTCGTCTATCGATATGGACAATCGGAGGTGATCGTATCAGACAACCAAAAATTTGAACAATCAAATGATGGTGGATCTGTGCAGTAAGTTTCACATCAAGCATCTCAATTCCGTCATCTATCGGCCCAAGATAAATGGCGCTGTCGAAGCGGCCAACAAAAACATCAAGAAGATCATGCAGAAAATGTCCGCCAATCACAAAGACTAGTCTGACCTACTACCTTTAACTCTGTTAGCATACAGGACGTCAATGCACACCTCTACTGGGGCTACCCCCTACTCGTTGGTCTATGGCATGGAAGCAGTCCTTCCCATAGAAGTAGAGATGGAATCTTTGCGAGTGTTAATTGACGCTCAAATAGATGAAGATCAATGGTTGCAAGACCGGTATCATCAGCTGTCTCTGATAAATGAAAAAAGAGTTACGGCCATTTTCCACTGACAGTTATACCAGCAAAGGATCGCCAGATCCTACAACAAAAAGGTCTGAATCCGGCAATTCAAAGAAAACGACTTGGTGCTAAAGAAAATCCTGGCCAATCAAGATGAAGCCAAAGGAAAATTTGCCCCAAACTGAGAAGGCCCTTTCATTGTCAAAGAAGTGTTGACTGGGGGCGCTATCAAACTGTAAGAGATGGATGGGACCGAGTTTCCCCAAATCATTAATTTAGACACCGTGAAAAGGTATTACGTCTGAAGCACATGCATACCCGCATCCGGGTCCTACAAATCAAATTAGGTTCGGCTTTTCACTAGAAAGCCGGAACTACGAATGACCTAATCTCCCTCAACCCGGGAGTATGGAGGTAGCCATTTCTGGTGCGGTCAAACCAAATAAAAACTCATCAAACCAGACTCAAAATCCAAGATAAACTATTTCCAAACCTCTCCAACCAAACTAGCAGGAACTACGAATGACCTGATCTCCCTCAACCCGGGAGTACGTAGGCAGCCATCTACGGCGCGGTTTGACCTTCAAGAAAAAAATAAAAGACCAGTTCCAAGACACCAAAGACAAATAGAAGCTAAATTCTATCAAAATACCCTGGTCAACAGGCCCATATGAGATACTCCCTTACATCTCAACTGTCAGTCCATTAAGGAGGAGCTTAAGATGCATCAACAACTGAGAGTCATGAAAGAAGTGATAATCACTCAACAATGACAATACATCTCCAGTCAGGGAAGTGCATCAAAAATATATTTCTCTGATATATAAAACTGCTTTATATACATAATGCCCTATACATAACAAAAATGGCTGATCTAGTCTGTGCAGAAAAAATAAAGCTAGTCTATGGACCCAGGGACAAGCGGGTCAGCAATGCCAGCATGGTATCTCTCTCCAAAGATGGTGGAGCAGCCGTAACTGCAGTCCACTTAGCCTCCATATAACCCAGAACATCCATAGTCATCTGCAAGGTGGCACTGTGGTCATCAATGTAAGCACTCATCTCGGTGACCAAACCATGAGTGTAAGATCAGAGAGCAGTACTATCAGCAATGTGGAAATCACGTGAAGTTATAGCCTCATTCCTCTCCGCAAAAGCTGCGCCTCGAGCAATAAAAGTCTCCTCGATCTCAACATATGCTGCATCCCTAGCTGAGCGAATCTCTTCTCACTCCACAACTGCAGTATCCAGAGCAGAGCGGAGCTCATCCCGCTCAATCAATCCAGCATCCAAAGCAGCCCTGAGACCATCCCTCTCAGCAAAAGCTAAATCTCTGCCAGATAAAGCAGCCAACATCTATGCAATAGATGAGTCTCGCTCAAAGGTCATCCTGAATAGTGAGTCTGATAAAGCCGGATCTGTCCCCACAAGAGTGGTCGGGGAATCCCTAACCAGAGCAGCGGTCAAACCCGTGAACATCTCCTCCTCGGTAGGAGAATCTAGATCCTCCATGAGCTCCTCCTCGTCAGAGTCCACACTAGGAGATGAAGAAGCCTCTACTACCACTCCTGTCTCTGCCTCCAACCATGCAGAATACTCCGGAGAACAGCCCGGATGGCTACTGGAGAAATCAGCCCTCTCCCGATGAGTCCAACACTCATATACTCTGATCAAGTCGGCGGATGACATGGAAGAAGCCAACATCCTCTGATCAGCAGACCCCCCAAAATGGTGCAAACTCTGCAGCTGATCAAACTGACACATGACTGCCAAAGGATGATAGGTAGTCACTTCTCTCAAACCCGCTAAGGGCAAATAATCCAGGCCAGATGCATGAGTGATAAAGCTATATGGGGATGCTAGCCCTGAGCATGGCAAGATCACAAACAGATGCTCAATATCTGACAAAAATGCCAACCAAGAATCTGCATCAATGCAATCCGCATGCTAAAAAGAGAAAGCTCTGGATGTCTCGTGAGTAAAGCAAAAACCCCTAAGCCTGAAGGATCCAATCAGTCGTATATGGGACATCAGCCATATATACAGCAAGACCGAGCTACCCCTAAAAAACCCCTCTAGATGGGTACTATAATACGTTGCGGATCTAAATGTCTCAGCCAATATCATCGGGATGATGGTGCTACCTTGTCTAAGGGCTCTAACCACTACTACCAATCCGACATCTAGATGATCCAATCGCAATTGCATGTTGACATATGCCACAACACACATCAGCAGGATGTCTATCCTAGCCGCATACTATGCCTCTACTGAACAAACGAAATCTCCGATGTGGCGACCATAATTGTCAAGCTCGCCAAAGCGCTCAATTAAGAATTCCATAGAGATCATGTGCCCCGAAACGATCTCATCCATGACTACACTCTGACGGAGACCGGACAGCCTGATAAAAGGCCTCCTCATATCACTAATCGATATCTGAGCGCACGACAACTCTAAATCCAAGCCAGTAAATCTCTGGTACTCCTCCAGAGTCGGCGTCAGCTCAAGCCGCCTAAAGCGGAACACCTGCCTGTCGATAATCCAGCAGGGTACAAGGCCCTCAACAAATCCGACCGGAACCCGAAAATCTGCAAGGGCCAATGAATGCCCCAACATCTGGTCCACAGTCCCTCTAGCAGGAAAGGGCAGACTATCATACCAGGACCTCAATGATGTCGCCATCGCAGACGGTGGTAAATGCTCAATACGGCTGACTATAGACGACGTCATCTGTAGCACCGTACCACAAGACCGTCCAGAGGTCAAGCCAAAACACAGCTGTCTGAATGCATACACATGACATAATACATGCATAATGATAGTAATATAAACATATTGCAGAAGATAAGATATGGCAGGAATATCTACAAAAAGCTATCTACTGCATACAATATCCCTGTATCCTGATACAAAGTGAAATGAAGAATACAGGGAAAATGGGGCACCACCACCCAACTACTACAGTGGTCTATCAAAATAATGGCACAAACGATGAATAGCCAAAACAGTGCCTGACCAAAAAGTATAGCTCCAATAGCTATCAGAGGAAGTCGTAGACATCAATGTCAAATCGATCAACCTGCTCCATCTCCTCTGTCGGCACAAAGCTGCTAGGATTAGGCATATTTGGGAGGTATAAGGGAGGATATGCCCCTATATAACTGCTGCTAAATGGACCTAAAGAGGGACCTGCTCCTGAGCTGGATGGGTCAAAAGAAGATGCCTCTAATGGATCTCGGCCAAGGTGCCTGATAAAGAAACGAGCCTGCTCCAACTCCCTGGTCAAATCTGCTATCTGGTCTGCATGAGTCGGCTCCCTGAGGTAAGCGATCCAATCCGTCATCATCACGGATCCTGGCACTATGTCTTCCATAAACTGGGTAGCCCAAGTTTGAGCTCCAATAGTACGAGAGTTCCACCATTTGGCAAATGCCTTCTGGCTATACGGACCCTCTGATAGGGTGAAGCCATCAATGCCCTCCAAAGGGATGTCTGTCAAAGGCACAGTCAATGGCCAATGATGCCAAGCTGGAGGAATAATGGGAATGCGGATCTCCCCCGTGATGCTCTTAATAGCACGCTCTCCAAGATAGAGCTCCTAGCCTCCCTCCGTCAACAACGGTACCCTACGGGTCGATAAGTTAAACTCTCGGCCAGTAGGGACTCCTCCCTCGAATCTAACGGTCAAGTGCTCGGATGTGTACGGCGTCCAGGTGATCAAATCTGCCATCAAAAGCTCCAACTGTAGACGGGCATGAGTGAATCCCTCAGCCACAAGGACCTCTGTCAAAATGGAGTGATGCCATCTCCGTCCTCGAGGATAGGTCTCCAAGCATAAAGCAGTAGTGGGCCGTAGGCAAGGAAGCCTCTCAAATGCCCAAAGCTGACCATGTAAATACCAAAAGTCCTCAGTGATCAAGACTGACAAAATTGCTGAAATCAAAAAGGTACAGAAAAATATACTCACCAGCAGGAATGGGTAAAATCCTAACCAAGCCTCCGTCGTACCCTCCGAAAGCATGCGCATGCCCCAGAGAAAATAGGCAAAGGTATAGGTACCCCAATCATAGTCACTAAGGCGCTCTACCTGTCGAGTGGCGCTGATCAAAGCGAAGGACACAGTAGACGAGTTGTCTGCCACAAAACCACCCCCAATGATCGACAAAAACAATCACCTCAGAATGCGATCTCTAGCCCTCTAGTCATCAGGCGGAGGCAACTGCAAAGTCCCATCCTGGGCATCTTTACTTAAAATACCAGATCAGATTGCCCGACCCTTGAATGCCGTCGTCGGGACTCCCAGCAAGGACCGAACGATAGCTGGCGAAATTTCGGTCACGACAGACACTGACTCACCCTCAAACTCAATGCCGGTGATAAATCTCCAGTCCATAGAAGTCGTCATCACCTCGTAATCCAGCAAATGAAGGGACTGAGTCTGGTGGAACCAGCGCTCAGACAAAGCCCTCATATACCCCTAGGGGCAACGGCGGGGAAGGATCGAGAAAAAGGCCTGAAATCCCAGCCATCTATAATCTCCCTGTAATCCTCATGCAAAGTGTGATACAGAGAGTGCACGCTAAACCAGTTCCCTTAAGGTTGCGTAAAGCCAGGAACCTGCATTAAAAACCAATCTAAGTCAAAAACTTGTGCCCCAAGAATGGCAAAAAAGGAAGAAAAGAATCCAGAGAGAAGAAAGACTTCAAGTCACCTCGTTGGCATAAAGATATCTCGAAGGTTGGCGACTCAAATCGCCCAGTAGCTTCTGAGTAGGCACAGCAATGCCTGGGACCTCCGCACGTGGAGTCTGAGCGGGAGCAGGAACGGAAAACGGAGCCACCTCATCATCAATATCCAATGGCTGCTCGTCCTATGCTGGACGAATCCTGCCCTCTACCAGTTTATGAGGCGTCCTAGTCGGACATGGTTGTGGCACATTAGAAGCCCTCCTACGTCTAATACTCGAGGAGACCCTACTGGAACTGCTGGGTCTATCACGATCCATCTACGGAAACAAGTCTCCAAATCACCTCAGAAAGGGTGTGGTAAGCCTATAACCTGTGGCTTATCATTTTTAATTAGTCCAACATATATCTCGAGGTCCTAATACATGCATAGGTCAGTCAAAAATACCCAGTAAAGTCAAAACTGCATGTTTTCAAAACCTAGAAACCCAAAACCTGCATGGGTCCGTAAAAAATTCCCCACAAAGTCAAAAATGCATATTTTTCAAAGCCTAAGATTTTGGAAAAAAATTTCCAGAGTCTCCTTTGTAAAATGGACTGTCCACATGCACACAAGCATGCCTAGGTGGCCATTCAGTAGCACACCTACCCAAAAATAGAAACAGTTTATATTTATGAAAAAAAATCAAAAATCAACCTCACATGGTAGCCAAATTACCATGGACATTTTTAGTTGAAAATCCAGGCTCACTAGGCCTCAAAAAGGATGACTAAACTGATCAAAAAGTACAAAAATTGACTGTCTCAGAACCCGTTATTTTCTTACATCCAAACGTGCATTACAATAAGATATGCATACATATGTAGTCAGAAAATTTTTTACAGGTCATATAGGCATACATTTTTCATACATTGCGTCTAAAATCACCCTAGGCGGTTCATATGCTTTTAACGGTCAAAAACTGCGAAAAAAGCATGTAAAACGTTACCTGCGCTGAGCTGAACACGTAGGAACTGGCGGATTCAGAAAATAGTTGTCCAAGCTCCGTAGATCTGAAAAAGAAGATCGGAATCCTTTCGAAACTCAAAACGGAAAACTTGCAAAATGAAAATCCCGCAGCATATTAAATAGGCCAGGTAGCCGCACCTCCACCTATGGCTGCCGCACCTCCACCTGCGGCAGCCCAAGTCGGTCCCACTTCTCCCAGACCCGATTCGGTTCGAGTTAAAACGAAGTTTAAACGGGCTGCCAAGCCAAAATTGAAGAGAAATCGCTACGCGATTGAGCGGTTTGGCCAGAAATCCTGCGTTTAAGCAGCGTAATCCTGACGAAAAGGAAAATTCCACGAAGACCCTTGGTATTCATCCCAGAATCATGTCCGGGGATCAACAAATCAAACTATAGAAAAACTGCGCAAGAATTGCGCAAAACTGCCAATAACTGTCATTTTTTGAAGTGCGGGTAATGACCGAAGCAGTTTCAGCCGTTGGCTCAGCCCCAGCGAAGTTCGGGCACTGATCAAAGCAGTTTCAGCCGTTCGCTCATCCCCAGCAAAGTTCAGGTATTGACCAAAGCAGTTTCAGCTGTTTGCTCAGCCTCAGCGAAGTTCGGGCACTGACCGAAGCAGTTTTAGCCGTTGGCTCATCCCTAGCGAAGTTCGAGTACTAACCAAAGCAGTTCAGCCGTTGGCTCAGCCCCAGTAAAGTTCAGGCACTGACCGAAGTAGTTTTAGCCATTAGCTCAACCCCAGTGAAGTTCGGGCACTGACCGAAGCAGTTTCAGCCTATGGCTCAGCCTCAACGAAGTTCGGGCACTGACCGAAGCAGTTTTAGCCGTTGGCTCAGCCCCAGCGAAGTTCGGGTACTGACCGAAGTAGTTTCAGCCATTGGCTCAGCCCCAGGGAAGTTCGGGCACTGACCGAAGCAGTTTCAGCCGTTGGCTCAGCCCCAGCGAAGTTCGGGCACTGACCGAAGCAGCTTCAGCCGTTGGCTCAACCCCAGCGAAGTTCGGGTACTGACCAAAGCATTTTTAGCTTTTGGCTCAGCCCCAGCGAAGTTTGGGTTCTGACCGAAGCAGTTTTAGCCATTGGCTCAACCCCAATGACGTTTTAACTGTCGACTGAACCCCAGCTAAGCAACAGAAGGGATCCGGTGACGGAAGCAATTATAATAATCAATCACAAAGGATGGAATCTGTTATACACATCCTCAAAGGGATCATTGAGGTAGTATCAATCAGATCAACCTCAATCAGAATCTACAAAGATATAGCAGAGAACGTCATCCCCAGCAGATCCAGACGTGGACAATCTGTGATATCTCATCTTCGACAACCTCATCTCCATTAGAATCAAATAAATTATCGTGAATGATGTCATCCCCAGCGGGAAATGACAAAATTAGTTCACGGTAACTTCCCAACAACATCAATGGCTACACATGACAACGTTATCCCCAGCAAAGTGATAACGTTGGTAGCTAACAGAATCCCCATTCCACTCAAAGACGCCCAGCCTTCGAAACAGCTCTGGCACTTTTTATTTCCAATGTCTACTAATCTTTATCCTATCCATTCCATTACATTGCATGGACATGATAAAGAGGGGCATCTGTAGACACGCGAAATTTTCCTTGCCCCAATACTAACACTGTAGGAGTTCAAAATCGTCAACCAATTCAAATCCGGCCACCAATCTCGATCTCAATATCGGGTCTCTGATCGGACCTTCAGTCAAAACTCGATCTCAATATCGGGTCTTCAAGTCAGCCCTGGCATCAACCCGGGAGGTACAAGTTCAACCTGGACATCAACCTAGGACGTGTCAAGTCATCCCCGGTCTCAGCTCGGGAAGTACAGATCAGCCCTGGCGTCAATCCGGGAAGTGCAATTCAGCCCCAGAGATAACCCTGGGAAGCCATATCCACTAAGGACCACCCCGAGAGGGGCAAAACGATCATTTTATCAACTTTCAGTCAATTCAATCAAACTCAAGTCGAATTGATGCCATCAAAGTCAGAATGAACCATAACGACGATCTCGAGTGCAAACGACGCAAGACAGCTCAACGGACAAACTGCGGGGAATCGAAGACCTGGTTATGAACTCAAAAAATGTTTTATCCCATGTCATTGCGACACTCTCGGCGAAGGCTTTTCGAAAAGGTATCGCACGCCTCAAACGGACGCTCCGATCAAAAGTTTAAAAGTTTCGACTTCTACTACGCGTTGTCCGGAGTGCACGTACTTCGAGACGATGAAACCCAAAACCTCGGGCCCCACCTAGGGAGCCGCACCTCTACCTGTAGCTACCGCAGGTAGAGCTAAGGCTCCCTGGCCTATAAATAAACGTGCACCCCCTTCATTTTCAAGTTTTTTAAACGCAGCGAAGCTCTGCCCGTCTGATTTTCTGACTTTTACACCTCTTCCAAACCCAAATATTTTCACTCCAACACGTAGATAAACCTATATACTACCACATAGCAGAAAATAACCGGGAGATTTGGACGTATAGAGCCTACGATCTGGCAAAAAGCCTGTATTGCAGTCCATTGTAAGTATTTTTACGATTAAAAAGTCAATACTACTACTTTGCACTGTTTTACACCTACACATGAAGTTTCATCTTCTAAATATGCCCGGAACTTAGTTCCGTGGCTGTTTTTGTCAAAATTTGGTATATTTCTGTACATAAAGCAGTTTTTTGCATTTCTACAACTCGGATTAACGATTCGTCAGCTCCAGCAGCTTCAAGGCACTAGCACACACATTTTTGGCAACTCCGCCGGACTGGGTTGTTTTTCCAGTCCAGGTTTAGCCTTTTTTGTATATATTTAACTGCAAATGTACTAACATTTCAATTCTGTCAAGCCCGGATGTCCAATCCGTAGTAGTTTACCGCTTTTATATATATTTATGCATATATAAGCGAATTTCACCATCACTGGTACTCATATCAGTCCTGGTTGACTACATTTCTGTCAATATATATATATTTATATATTTTCAGTCTGGCCTGGATTACTTCGTGGCCATTTTACTGCTTTTTCACACTTCGCCATACTGGGTGCTCTCCACAGTCACTGGTTGACTACTTTTCTGTTAATTTTAATTCCAGTACGGGCACCGGCGTGAAAACCCATCGCCCTTATTACTGTTTTTCTATATATATATATTTCATTACTGTCACAGCCTGGATTATTTCGTGGCTATTTACAGTTTTTTTATAAATATATATATTTCAATTCCAGTCCAGGCTTGCGAGTGAAAACCCATCGCCCTTTTACAACTTTTGTGTATATAATTATATATATATATATATATATTGCTTTACTCAATTTATTCAACTGTTGCATTTAATATTCATGCGTATATGAATCTGCATTAACATATCTGCGGGCGGACTAGATTTATCCAAATCTCGCCAATTCTAGCTTTCAACGGTCCAAACAGGTCCCGACAGAACCTGGAAGCTATAATGGCTGAGATTTCTTTAAATCTAGTTATTTTTATATAGTTTCAGCTTTAAAAGCAAGCTCGCGTCCCTTAGATCGCTATCTAGTGGGAACGAGACGCTTTGGCCATTCGCAGCCAGGATTTATTGATGAATCCTTGGTTCCATTGCGACGTGAGGATGTATATATATCTATTTCTGTGCAAATTTGAACTGTGCAGGTTTATGGGCTACTCATATGTGAGCCTAGGAATCATGGGATTCACGATCAAATCGATCGGAATCTGATTCCCATGATGGACAAACTCCAGTTTACAGATGTACCCTGCCAGTTTTTCTGTAAAATACGGTTATCCGGATTTAAGGTCTCATCATAATAAAATGTCAATTATCGTGTCATCGTCCCTCCGATGGTTTTCATACCCATGAGGAGACCGACAGTTGTCTATTTATGTGGTCGAGGATGCTTCACAGCCCGGCAAATCACCATTCACATGCAGCCTTAAGGCTATAAAGATAAAATAATTGAAAGTAGCGATACGCTTCAATTCCTATGGCAGCGTAAGGGTTTGATAAATCAGCTTTCAAAATATCATTTTCAATCAAAAGAAAAGCTTTTGTGAATCAGATTAAATGCTTTTGCAAATCAAATTAAAGACTGATTTTCAAATCAAATCAAACCCTTTGTATATAGGCTCAACAAAGTCTGTCAAAGTTTTCAATCAAATCAATAGTCCCAATTTTCAAACAGCATTCACTCACGCATTCACAGTTTTAAGGAAAATATTGAAAAGATGTGGTACCGTGTTTACACGGGAGTTGTGGGGTGCCTAACACCTTCTCCACACTTAACCAAGCCCCCGAACTCAAAACTCTGATTTCGAAGATCAAGTTTCGACAGTGTCCACCAATTGGGCTTCTTTTCAAATCAAACTCGGTTGATTTGGTACAACCATTTTCCAATCTACCAACTGGCTACTCTGAACGTCCAAATCGTCGACATAAATACATATTGGCCTCTTTCCTAAAAACCCTTCAAAATCTTTTTTCTAAATAAAAAGAATAAGGGTAGAGAGAATTTCGGAAGATCGATTTGAGGAAACTCGGGTTATGAACCGATCCGCGGGGTTCTTAAATTTTTTAACGTTGACAATGCTTTTATAATAATGTTAAGGGTCTCAAATTAATTATTAAATAGTATATTATTTTCCAAATTAAATCATACATATTTATAACATAGTTAATTACAAGAAATGTACCAATTAATCTAGCAATATCACCATTCTTTGAGACCTCTAGTATAAAAACATTTTTTTAACAAAATGCTCCTATATTTTATTACAAATTTCCTATTTCATATTAAACTCTAGAAACATTTTTTTTCCTTGAAATTAAATCTTTATTTTTTTAATGTCTTAAAATTATATCTAAATACTCGCAATATAAATGACTATCTGGAAAAATACTAAAAAATAACAGGAGCTCTTCTACATGGATATGAAAATTAAAAAAAAACATAGAATATGCATAGTTTTCAAAATAAAAAAAAATAAATACACTCATGTCCAATTTTCAAATACGCACATGTCCAAAATACACAAAATACAAATACAAATACACTCATGTCCAATTTTCAAAATATAAATACAAAAACAAATACAAATATATAAAATTTAAATAGACTCATGAAAGTGGTGTGCATACAAGCCAATCATGTATGATGATAAAACATATACTTTGTAAACGATCTTATTCATTTATTAATAAAATTATTCATTTATTAAAGGCATTTAATTATCTACATGATGCTATTTTTATAATATGTAAATAACCCATAATTTTAAGCAATGCTTTTAGAATCATGATGTTGATCCTGCTAATGAGATCTAAATTCTTAGAAAGCTTAAAACTAAAATTATTCTTAATCATTGGATTACTAAAAAGGGGATTAGTAAATTCGGATAGATTGGTACATATGTTGTTTGCTCATTAGATGAGGATGATTGATCTCATGATCATTTGTGTGGAAACACTAAAGCAAGTATGTAGGTGCTTATTGGAGAATAAATTCACTGAACGTAACTCGCTATGGAATACCTAATGGAGTTTTATTTGCCTGTCAATAGGAATTTCTAATGTGATAGTAGTACAAGTGATCCTTGAACTTGAGATCGTCATAGTATTTTGTGTGTAATGAATTATACTTTGACTTATTCCTTAAGACCCTTAGGGTTTATCAAAGGGTATGCTTGGGTATAATGAGTTACATATGGAGATAATGAATGATCAATAAAGAATCTACCACTTCTAGTAAAAGAAGATATATGTCCTATGATTCGTTAAATGACAACCCAGTAGTCATTGGCCAAGGCAAAATGAAATTAGAAAGGAGTTTCTAATTTGCATTATTTGGAGTTGTGCATTTTCTAATCGAAATACATATAATTAAATAAAATAAAACTTGACAGTAATTCTATGTCTTATATTTAATTGGTACATTGTATGGTGGAAGGATTGAATTGTACGGTAACTACTTACTCACAGGTTGTTTTATGATTAATGTTGAAATCTATATTATTTGGAAAGTCATTGATCGCCAGGGAGGCTTATCCATATTGTAGAATAAATATTATTTATTTATTTAAATAGATTATTAGTTTAATTTATTTATTTAAATAAGATTAGAATTGTTCTAATTGATTTATTCATAATCGGTTTAATATGAAGAATCTAAAGGGTCACACCATAAAAGGAAGAATAATTATTTAAGAAGGTAATGGCATAATCGTAATAATGCATTAAGTGTAATTAATTTAATCTATGATGGTAGAATAAATTGAATAGCTTAATATTTATTATTTAATATTTTGAAGATATTAAATATAAATTAATAAGAGGAGTCTTGTTAATATTATTATAATTATTATTATTTTAATTTCTAAAGGAGTTTAAGAATTAATTTAATATAAGTACTCTCATTTATTTCTAATAAGATTAGGAGGCAAATTAATTAAAGGAGTTTAATTAATTAATCACAATATGTTGGGAAGCCTAATTAATTAAAAGGAGTTTAATTAATTAAATGAAACCCTGTGTCTAATATGATTAGAAGGGTTGACCAATATCTATTTAAGAGGAGTCTTATATTAGATATCAGTTAATGTAATTTCAATTGTTGGAGAGTACTCCTTTTTTATAGAATATAGAAACCTAGGGTTTAGCCAACCACCCTCCTTCTTGAATAATTACTTTTCCTTGGTGGATCATCTCTAGAGGCCAAACACTTGGGTGGCTAACGTTGATCAAAGGAAGGAATCTACCCCGAATATTCAAGAAGATCGCAACGAACAAGGAGTTGAACTTGTACCTATGGAAGCTTCGTTCTACAAGGGTATGATTCCATAACTTCTTATCTATCGTTTTAAATTAATAATTTGCATAAAGGATGATCGGGGTAATGGTTTTGTAGAAAATATTAAACTCTGATATACCATGCTTCTGCTAATTTTTGCAATTTGATTGTGTCACGATTTCGTACAAACCCAACAACTCATGTCCAATTTCTATGTCCACATAGAGTTTTTGAAATAACAGACATAAATTTGAAAAAAAACTAAAGAATGGCAATAGGTCCCACATGAACAAATATACGAAGACACAATAAGGCAAATAACATAGATAAATTTGAAAGGCTTTGGGCCGGGCCTGTTTTGCACCCAAAAAAAACAAGGGTTCTTTACAGTACTATACAACATTTATAAAATATTTACAATATTAATGCATCCATAAAATAATTTTAAAAAGAGAGCAACAAAATCAAATCATTCAATTTCACATAAATAAGGAAACCTGAAATCAATGAGAAGTAACCGCCATATATGACAATTACCAAATCTTTGGGATCTAACAACCATAACAAATCCATAATTCAAATCAAAAGGAGGGGAAAACCAAAAAAATTATCATCTCTCTGTTTAGAACCTGACTCATCCAAATCTTCGTTCCTCGAATTCTCCGATCTCCATTCCTCAAAAGTCAAAGCCCTCTCTTCTTCCTTCTTCCCCATATTTACACACATACATACAAATATATATTATTTACATAGCTTGTGAAATTTAAAGAAGGTGATGTATAATTGTTGTAAGATATGAAAGAATCCCTAAGCCCCAATCCAACAGTTCAGAAATAGAGACCCCCAATTATCTCTCCTGTCAGTCCATTCTTCTTAGGCTCTAACGATGATAAACTTGAACGCGTTCAGGCACGCGCCGCTGCCCGTGCAGCAGCAATTCGCCGCAAAACGACCCTGCGTCTGCCGCTCCTCCCCCCACCGAGTCGTGTCTCTACAAAATATTTTTATGAAACAGTACTATAATTAATCATTAAAACAGTATTAAATGGTAACATAATAAAACTGAATTGGTTAACTTTGTATGAAAGTTTGGCTACTAACTGCACTATGAAAAAAAAATGTACCGACGGTGACCATTGCAAAAACCAATAAAACTGTTCATGGTTGCACATGTTGAAGAAAACAAATTTAGGTAACACTTGAAAACTGATCTTAATTTTTTTATATATAATTGGTAACCAAATAAAACTAAATTGGTTACCATTGTATAAAAGTTTGGCTACCAACTGCACTATAAAAAAAAATGTACCGACGACGACCATTGCAGAAACCAATAAAACTGTTCATGGTTACACATGTTGAAGAAAACAATTTCATGGTAACACTTTATTAGTTCCCAAAGGCATGTTAGTTATCTAGAAGGGGGGTTGAATAGATGTTTTAAAAATTCTTTGTTTAAAATACTTTGTCAATATTGATTATACTGACAGCAGCGGAATATATGTTTTGTTCCCCTTCAAGATATTGCAATTATGGTTTGATAAGCAGTTATTGCAGTTATAACAGATATGACAGTTATAGCAATTAATGAGAGACAATAAGAAACAAGGTTTTAAGTGGTTCAGAGTACACAAGGCTCCTAATCCACTCTTCTACTCCACGAGTAGGAAATTCACTAAGGATGTCTCTTACAACTGGATCACTTAGATCCCTTCAAGGCCAGCAGCCCTGGAACTTCTCTTAGTTCACTTTTGAACTCTTCAAGTCCTCTGACTTGGATCTGCTCTTAGTTCACTTTTGAACTCTTCAAGTCCTCTGACTTGGATCTTCACTTAGTTCACTTTTGAACTCTTTAAGTCCTCTGACTTGGTTCCTCACTTGGATTGACAGTAGTTGTTTGAGGTGTGCTACTCAGTTGCAATTAAGCATCAGTTCTGACGGACTGAATAGCAAGCTTTCCTCTTTCAGGATCGTAGAGTTGATCGTTGAGTGTTCTTGAGCTTTTCTCTTGATAATCTTTCTTTTTGTAACTTGCTAGCTTGCTTAGTCTGAATCTTTGTCTGATGTCCATATAAAAGAACCATTCAAAATATATCCGTTTGAATGCTCCCGTTGCTGCATTTAATGCTTCAGACGTTTCTGTGCAGTTAATGTTGACATCTTGCTTTCCTGCGGTACTGCAGACTGGCCCACTGACACAGCAGACTGCAAACTCACCTAACACCTGAAAAGGTGTTTTCTGTAGGCGATTTAGTCATTTCCTTAGCTTCTTCAATATGCTTCTTCGATTTGAACTAAGGATGAATATGAAATCATTGAGACTATCAAATTATCAACGGCTATTAGCTTTTCTTCATTTGTTGCTCTTCCTCCCTTCATCAGAACTATGATCTTTGATGCTGACTAGAGGAGCACTACGATTATGGTCATTGTACCATAATCGTTGTGTGTTGGCTTGTACAGCTTGACTCAGACTTGATCGTAGAGAACACTACGATTTCTCTTAAGCTCTCTGGTAGACTACGATTCCTGCTTGCTTGTCTTGCAGACTTCACACTTTCAAGAGCACACTGTGTTTCTTGACTTGGCTTGAATTTTCTCCATGATTCTCAGTGTGACTTCCAAGGGCAGACTACGATTCTGATACTTTCACATAAGCTCCACGAATCTTGCCTTGGTCTTTGCAAGCTTGATTCTCTTGGCAGACTACGATTCTGGACATCTTCATTTAAGCTCCACGATTCTGCCTTGTCTTCTGAATGTTACCTTTAACAGACTACGATTCTGTCAAGGCTTTAACATTTACAACACAAATAGATCGACCTAACAAATTTGATCTTTCCTTCTATACATTTATTTACATAAATGATAAACATTAAAGCTCAGATCAACCTAATATTTTTGATCTATCATTTAAGTCCTTGTACATATGATCATTGAAGGACTGTACACTTAAGCATTTATATTTACTTTTAATATCAAATATGAATATGCAATTTCCAACACACTTGGAAACTGTTCTTAAATGTTTTATAATTAATTGGTAACCCAATAAAACTGAATTGGTTACCTTTGTATGAAGGTTTGGCTACCAACTGCACTATGAAAAAAAATGTACCGATGACGACCATTGCAGAACCCAATAAAACTGAATTGGTTACTGTTATGATCCTAGTTGCAATGTATGAGACTTGTGTCCCACATCGATGGTATGAGACTTTGATGTGGGGTATTTATAAACTTTGGGCTCTCCAACCTTAACCACTAACTTTTAAGGTGTGGCTTTCCCATGGTTTATAACTATTGGAATCAGAGCCGTCCACTACCTCCCGGTTGCAATCGTGCGGCGCGGGTGGTGACGTCGTTATTGCAGTGTTCGCCCGGGGCTAGATTCGTCTATCGCAAAGCCAGCCCGCGTGGGCTCCGGAACTGCGGAGCGTGGTGGAATGTTATGATCCTAGTTGCAAGGTATGGGACTTGTGTCCCACATCGATGGTATGGGACTTTGATGTAGGGTATTTACAAACTTTGGGCTCTCCAACCTTAACAGCTAGCTTTTAAGGTGTGGCTCTCCCATGGTTTATAACAGTTACCTTTGTATGAAGATTTGACTACCAATTGCACTATGAAAAAAAAATGTGCCGACGACGACCATTGCAGAACTCAATAAAATTGAATTGGTCACTTTGTTCTTAATTTTTTTATAATTTATTGATAACCAAATAAAACTAAACTGGTTACCTTTGTATAAAAGTTTGGCTACCAACTTCACTATAAAAAAAACAAAAAAAGACTCAGATGTGTAAGAGTAAGAGAAAGAGACCCACAAGTCTCGCCTTACACTTCCTAGTACATCGTTGTCAAACCTTTGTGACCCGAGACTTGGCCTTTAAACAACACTTAAAAATCACTAGGAAGTGTAAATCTCCCTTGATATTTTCTACTAAAAGAAAGGAGTGGGCTCCGAGTGTGTATTGTTCAATATTTTCACAACCAAACAGCCCAGCCAGAAAATAGTAAGAATCCACTACGATGTGTTTGTGCTGAGGCAGTAAGGCGCCAAACTCATCCATCACTTTAGGGTTTCTAATCTCTTTCACCGCCGTCTTAAACAATCTCTTGTACAGAAGCCAATGTTAGATTTCTCTATCCTCTCAGTTTCGTTTCTGCTAATCTTTTTGAGTTCGTTCGACGAAAATATCCAGCGGTAGTTTTTGTCGAAGGAACCAAACAGGATGATTGCCAGCGGAAAAAACGGAAACAGTTATATAATTATAAATCTGATTTGCCACATCAGTAACTCATTAAAATAGTTATCTAAATTAAATGATACTAAATACATTAATTTTATAAATAAACTATTAAAAATATATTAATTGTGTAAATATTTTTTAAATATATTTTTGTTATAATTTTTTTTAAAAATGTACTAGGAATGTACTACCAAGTGTAAATCTTCCAAAAAAAAACAACTAAAAAGATGGTGTTTGTGACAGTCGCAACCCACGAAGCCCGCCATTCCGATCCAGGACTTGTACTCGTTCATCAAAAAGTAATTTCCCTTTTTTAATTCAGCTCAAGAATTACTGTATATTCAGATTGGCTGAAGAATCAAATATACGTTCATTTTTCTCTCTCTGACTTCCATTTTTCTCTCTCTAGAACTTGCGGAGTAAGCGGATGATCAATGGCGCTTTCACGGCTAAGACATCCGGTTATCTCAACGGCCCCTTCTCTCTTTAGGGCTCGGGTTTTTTCTTCCGCCACCTTCACATCTCGATACCTAAAACGGTACTATTTCTCTCCTCTTTCTATGTAGTTTTTGGTGTAAATTTTGTATTCAGATGGTTAGTGGTATATTCCAGATAGTAGTAGTGTAATTTTCCAAGTTATTTCCTGTGTTATGGAGTTCGTATTGGCGACCACCCCCCCCCCCCCCCCCCCTTAAAATTGTTATGCAGTCAACTCGATTTTGCATCTGAATTTGGCCGAATTATAGTGAAGTGGTTTGATGGTGAAAGTTTAGCTATATCTAATTGGCTGAGATGTGTTATTGACAAAATTTGAGATACAATATGAATTTAAATAAGAGCCGATAGTGTTGCTGCATTTGAATTGGGATGTAACATTGTAGATATGGAATCTCAATGGTATATTCATTGATTTTGCTTTAGAATGAGAGAGTAATTTGCAGTGTAGGGTTTGTGTTAGCTTAATTTAGTGTAAATTTGAGTTTCTGTTGTTTTAAACGGTTTTTAGGGGAGTGTTCTTTTGAGTTCAGTTGTATCTATTGTCTGAAGCTGCAAAAGTGGTCTAATTGGTGTTCACAGGGGTGCAGTATTGGTGCTGGTGAGGGAGGGAAGGAGAAGAAAGAAGAGAGATTAAGACGAAAGTTAGAAAAAGGGAGAAATAATAGTAGCAGAGAAAAAAATGGTCTAACACAGTGGAAGGATGAGAAATCTAGTTGAGGAAGAAAGAAGAGGAAAAAATGTAGAAGAGACAATGTTAAGAAGAAGATAAGTAGAAGAGCAGAGAGTAAGTACGTATAAGCGAGACAATTAAGAAAATATTTTAGTTATAGAGGGACTTCGAGATTAAGAGAAATCCTCAATTTATTTTAGCATCAAGTCTCATCATAATCCATGACTCCACGTTGTACATACATGCAGGACTAGAATAAAAATAAAACCTGATTTGAGACCTACATTGCTTGGACCTAAGTACGTATAAGTCATGTATCTTTTTTCTTGCCTTGGGTTGACCTCTTGCTTGTATAAGGCCTATGTGAATTGTGACCAACTCTTTATGTAATTTAAACCCTTTTTTAAGTTGTTTGGAATCCTATAATGCCAGTTATGTGAGATGAGACCTTGCTTTGAATCTAGATTGACTGCAACTTAAGGGCAGGGACACTTACTGCAGTACTTTATATAGTATATTGTTTAAATTCATCATCCAAAGAATTATACTGGATATCAATTAGACTGGAAAGCTGTATTCACTTTAACTCGAAATCTTTGTCATGTGGTGACATGATAATGTATTGGTACAGTATATTGATAAAAGAAGAATCATCCTTACCTTAACTAACAGTTAGTTGTCATAGTGGAAGCAGTTACCGACGAGCATCTTCTTCTTGACTCTAGTGCAGTATATTGTTTCCTTAAGCATAGTTGATACCCAGATCCTATTTTATGCATGTTTTGGAATACCCTATGCCACTAGGCTACCTTTTAATAACCTGGTAATTAGCATTTTAACAATTACCCATATATTCAATTTTCACAACTCTCTTTCAAATCGAGCAGAGTTATTTAGGTTTGTATGAAATTCAGCACTATGCTATCACTTGGAAGTTCAGCATGTGTATTTTATTTATTCTAATGATGAAAGAAGAGTATTTTATTAGAGAAGAGAAAGAAGAACTACAAAGCAGACGGACAACAAGAAATCCATCCAAAAGAAAATACAAGAGAAAACAAATAATAAATGAAAAAACTATCCCTATGTATATCTGATATAGAAGTTCCTTGAAAAGCTCCTGTCCCATGGATGATCTACCCCACATTAAGTCAACATTTATCTACCACCCACATAATTATCCTTACATTTCCACTGTCCAAAGACCCCACAGATTGGTGAGACAAGTATCAACTGATCAGAGATCCACAAATATACCCACATCCAGTGCTATATATAGGTAGTTCTAGCGTCCATGTAATATTTATTTTTTGTGTAAGAAAGTGTTTTCATATCTGAGGCATTTGTCCACTAAAGAATACATATTGAAATTTCTATTATCTCATATGTCGATGAATTGTATTTTCATTTATGCAAATACTGCATTGCTGCTTATGTTATTTCTTATCTTTGCTTTACTGGTGCAGCAGTTCTGGGGTACAAAAATCTATTATTGATGGTGACGGAACTTTTTTAAGGTTTGAATCTATTTACTTTTTAATTCTCGCCCCATGAGATGATAATATGATTGCATTACATGATTTCTTTCGCCATATTATATCCTCTTCGGAGCAGAACTATAATTGGTTTGTGTCATAAAGTTCTCGTCTTTTGAGTAGAAAAGACCTGTCTCTTCATCCTGGAAATACGTCTAGGTTTGAGTTTTTTTATTGTTGCTCAAGTTGGCATGTTGACATGAGAGAAATGAAAACCTCAGAGATGGGTTTTAGATAATCAGTTTAGATACAGAACTGATGTGGAAATTATACGGACAAAGGAAAAACATTGACGCTGCCTGCAACTGTATTTCTGATCCCCATGCTCGTCTCAAACTCTATCCAACTTTCAGAGTTAGTGAGGGTGATTGGGTTGTAGTTTAAACAAGGTTGTGAGGGAACTCGGGCAGTGTTCTAAAAATTACCGCCTAGGTCTGATTAATCCCCGCCTAGGCGCTAGGCGGTATTCTACCGCCTAGATTTGGCTGGGCGCCTAGGCAGATCCAGACCTCTACTTTGAACCTCTATAATGCTTAAAATGAATTTTTAAGTCTTAAAAGATTTTTTTTTGATAATTTTCATGCAATTTTTTTAAAAATTACATCTGTTTTATGCTTTGTACGACTTTTAGAACACTCGACTCAGGGAAGTCATTGGTCTTGCATGAGTTTGATTAATTTATGGATATATGTCCTCGGATTCATTAGTAACTTTCGAGACTTGGACCCAGCATAGACATTTTTTCATCTCTATTCTTTTTGTAAACACTCATCAAATTATTTTTACATTATATTTATATGTGTACATATATATATATATATATGTGTTGTATATATGTATATAATATATTGTAATGATCTAATGGGGCAACTTCCCCCAGTTGCCTCTAAGTGGCGTGCCACTGGATTTGACATGACAAATCATACCAATCTTGTATTCTTATTACCTTCACTTATTACTGATGACAAAGTTTATCAGGACTAGAGTTTTGTCAATACACACTGGAGTTCATGAAAAAAATTTCAATCGCAAGGTTAGTTGATAGACTTTTCGCTACTAGTCCTTGTGAGGGCATTCATTATCTAACCTTCACTGTGATTTCTTTTTACAGTCGCAAACGGGTTTCAGATACTTCTCTTCTGCAGGTACATAATTTCTCCTTTTATTTTGCATCATATTTTCTATTTATTGGTTTTGAGATTCTCATTGTTGCTTGCTTAAAGGATTACTTCATTACAATTTATTTTTAAATACATTTATTGATTTTAAGTGATGGCTTGAGAAACTTAGTTCAAACATATTCTTTGTAGTCTTGCATAACAAACAATAGAAAGATTTTTCAATTTTATTATTCAGATAGCCTTGCCTATCTTCCTGAGAAATAACAAGAACACACATAGAAAGTGACAATAGTGTTGGTAACAACAATGAAAATAAAAAACAGAGATCAAGATTTTTTTTGGATAATATAAAGGTTTGTCCTAAAGTTTGCTCTTTGGCCAGGTTTGCCCGCCATAATTCAATCAATCTAGTCCAACTCCAACATGTAGTATCGGCTCTTGCTTAGTCTAGACTCTTGAGTTCAGCCAAAGCTAAGCTAGCCTATGAATTATGCACTCTTGAACGACCCTATTTGTGGACACTAAGTATTCGGGAAGCATGTGAAGCCACTTTTATGAAGATATAATATACTACATCCATCCCGTAATGTAGTCCCCATTAGAAAGTTTTCAAGGAACTTTAACATAATCAACTGCCAGGACCAAAACTTATTTGAAAACAATGAGATAGTTCCTTAATTTTGAAAGAGGAGATATGTAACATCTTGAGAAGAAAATTGAAGTATAATTTGGACAAGGACTGTTATGGCTGTCCTCTGTAATTCTGTCATTCCTTGAGTTTGCTATTTCAGTTTCGTGCTCGTATGTTATGAACTATATTATGATGCCTGCATTTCAGGTTTACAATATGTATTGTTTGATAATGTATTAAGGTTATGATTTGGGTAAAATAGTCGTGGTGCTGTGCTGCTTCTGCCTCAATATTTAGTTGTCCTTCTTCAAAATACCATCTTTAGTTTAAATCATATATCTTTCAGGGTTTCAACACAAGCACATTGGATTTTACCCATGCTCAACCTACTATCACAGATTCCACCTAAACGCCTGAGCATTTTTTTTGAGAACACCCTAACCTGAGCTTAAAATGACATCTTGTGAACCCAAGCCCAACTTAAGTAATTCTTGACACAGCGAAAAATGATAGCACAAGAAAGTAGAACTTGTCTTCAATCCAATTCTAGAATCCTCTAGGTAAAACAACCCTTGAACCCACTAAGGGTCTTGAATCGACAACTAACCTCGAGTCCACAAGGAAAAGAGAGAATAATCTCAAAGATAAGTTTATTGAATGAATGGTCATATGGTCATCAGGATTACATTATAGAGGGAAATTTATAGATACCCAAGTTTCTAATCCCTGTGGGAACATGATTCTAATTCTTATAGGAATTTAAATCCTAATCCTAATTGGAAAAGCTAAAGTATGGAATCATACCCAAGTTTCTAATCCCTGTGGGAACATGATTCTAATTCTTGTAGGAATTTAAATCCTAATTCTAATTGGAAAAGCTAAAGTATGGATTGAAGTAAATACTATAAAAACTTTCCTACCTTATATGGTAAGGGAAATGATTTATATGTCGACAAATCTATGATGAAGTTGCATTACGACTTACGTGGAACTCCAAGTGATAAGATAGAATAAACTAGGGTGGGGCCATCTTTAATTCTCTCATATTTCATGTATCTACATATGTTGCCATTTGTAATTAACATAAATTTGTCGTCATATGTAGCAAGATTCATATGGTAACCTATCGTACTTCATAGTTTACTAACCCTAATCAAGTGTTTATTTGTCTCGCATTTTATCAATCTGTCACTTTTGCGCGAAAAAATAAATTAATAATAATTAAATAAATTAGTAAAACTCTAAATTCAAAAATAATATAATTTCTTGTGAGGAATGTAGACACCTTATTTTGAATCAACCCCCCCCACCTACGAAAAATTTGCCTCGAATTTGTAATAGAATGTAGAATCCTTCCTTCCCTATTTAAAAACATATGTTGAATATATATGTTCCTTCAACAACTTAAATAATATTTTATTCTTGAAACTATTTGTAGCTAGAAATTTTGTTGTTTGATATTTCAATTTATTGGCAAGATTCACCCATAGTTATCAAGGCGTCAAGTCGAGGCAAAACGACAACTGGGAGCTTAAGCGCTTAGTCGACAAGGCGCCCGACTAGTCGTCCGCAAGTCGACAAGTCGTTAACAATGTAAATTTTATATGTATAAAATTATATATATTTAACATTTATATGAATATTTATATATTTATATTTCTAATAATTTACCATATTCATAAATTCATAATGGAGGCTGCAACATATCAAATCACAATATTAGTAAATAAAATATATTATCATATAAGTAGGAAATATATATTATGATATACAATATTAGTACAATACATAACAAAAAAATATAATACTAATTTATTGTGTTGTATATATAATATTAATTTTTATTTATCATGCATATAACATAATATTAATATTAATATAATTACTAGTTATGGTATATGGGTTTATGGATGTGTGTTGTGAAAATTAAATACTCAGCAGTAGTTGTTCCTTTTGTTAAATAATTACTATATCTCAACTTCAAGGTTAAATAATTACTATATTTCAGCAGTAGGATGTGGCTTATTCCTTTTGTTAAATAATTACTCTATCTCAACTTCAAGGAAAAAAGTGAGCACTGAGCAGCCCAATATATATTATAGTAATAGTCTAGTTATATATATATATATTATATCTCAACTACCACTAGTTGTTTTATGGATGTGTCTTGTGCAAATTAAATAATTACTATATCTTGAACTAGTGGAGCACTAGCAGCAAAATATATATTATAGTAAACTAGTAATAAGTGGAGCAGCCTAGTATGTATATAATATATTCAATTGCCACGTGACCATGGTTAAAGGCTCAAAGCATATAAATATATAATACATTCATACACTCGTAAGAAATCAGAATACCCCAAAGTCCAAATAGAGGCCAGAATACTGGAAAAAAAGAAAAAAAAAGCAGAGCAACAGAGTATGAGCAGAAGTCAGAATACCCAAAAAAAGTATAAAAGAAAGAAGAAAAAAAAGGTCGAAGAAGAGAAGAACAAGAGAAGAAGAGAATTAGAGAAGAAGAGTAGAAGCATACCGGAGGTAGCGATCTGCCGGAGAAGAGGCCACTGTTGTCGCGAGTTGCCAGATCGAGTAGAAGCTTGTAACTGGTAAATCGCTTGCTCTGATGCTCTACTTTTCTATAGTCTGCTTTGCGAATCTTGCTATCGATCGATTGATTAAGCTTTACTTTTTAGCTGCCAGGTTTTTTTTAAACCCAGTTAACTTCCGGTCAAACAAAACTCGTAATGTCCAAGTCGGCTGATCTGAACTCAAGTCGTCCAACTCGCTACCAAGTCGCCCAAGTTGTCGCTTCTTCGAGCTGAGTGCTTGACTTTCTAGCTTTCAATCAAGTCGCCCAGACGCCTTAAATTTTTTTACCGACTCGACGACTAAGCGTCTTGGTAAGCATGAATTCACCAAGGAGTGGGATGGACATAAAAATTGTGTAATCCAGTAAAATCAACTTCTTTAGACAAGCAAATATATACCGCTGCCCTAATTGTTTTATTTTTTTCCAATTTTTCCTTCATAACATTAGAGAGTGCATCACATTTACTACCTTCTAAAACATTTTCGCGAATATTTCTTTCAAACTCTGCACCATATGATCCAATGTTCTAAAAGGCGGGAGGCGGACGGCCTGGGCCTAGCGCCTAGGGGGCCTAGGCGAGATTTTTAATTTTAAGCCAATTTTAATATTTTATCTTACATTTATCCAAACAAAACAATTATATAAAACAAAAAAATCTATAATAAAGATAATAAAGGCTTTGCTTAAAGTTCAAACGCATATCTTTAACGTATTAGTTTTATTCATAAACAAAATTGCTATTAAATAATAAAATTTAAAATTTCAATAATTCAATTCAATACTAAAACTTAAGAAACTTAACATTAAGAATTATATTGAATTAAACTAAATATTACAAATATCTTCATTTATATAATTTGAAGTTGGTACAAGTTCAAAAAATTACAACTATAATAAAATTATCTATATTGACTTGATCTTGTTCACTTCTTATTGTGATTTGATATGTTACAATATGCATTATGAATATGGTAAATTATTAGAAAAATAAATATATCAAGATCTGGTTTGGGTAGTTATTAAAGTTTTTTTTAAAAAAATCTTAGCCCAAGCTTGCCTATTCTGCCCGCCTAGGCTTTCCTAGCCTGCCCGCCTAGGCCCCGTCCAATTTTCTGGAGAGATTTTTTGGCCTAGGCGAGGCGGTAGGTGGGCTTAGCGCCTAGGCGGCGGCCTTTTAGAACACTGATATGATCACATTCAAATTCATTGCGTTCACAACATTATGTGGAAAATTCTTTTTCTTATGAAATCTTGTTTGACATCATCATTCTCTTGTATACGACGTTCCTCAGATTGTTTAATACTCCTCCATTCTATATTATATGATCATTGTTGACTTTTTAAAGTCAACTTAAGAGATTTTTAAAGTCAAAATTGAAATAGATTCTTTTAATTTTAATCAATACAATGATGAATATTGTAAACTGTCTAAAAAGTATTACTCATTGTAAGTTTTATTATTTCATAATTTTGAATTAGTCATCTCTATTTTGAATTTGAAAAATGTTTCGAATTGACTTTCAAAAGTCAATAATGTTCATATTATTTGGAACCGAGGGAGTAGTGTTTTGAAAATTATTGTAATTGTAATTGTCTGAATTCTTAATTTTTTGATAAAGATACTCTTTTGACTCTGATTCTATTGTTGTGTGTGAATTAATTATACTCTTTTCTAGTGGATGAACTTTGTACGAGAGTTCGGATTCATTCTAGTGGATGAACTTTGTACAAGAGTTCGGATTCATAAATTGTTCTATACCTTTCTTCTAATATTTTATTTCCTTATAATTGACTTACAAATAATTTTTTTAATCATTTATTCATCATTGTAGGCCTATAGCAAATACAATTTTTACCTTTTTCTTTTCGCGACCATTGTAACATAAACCACCATATTGATCCTAAAACTTTCATCATCCCTAAAGCAAAATAAATATCTCATCTTCCCACATATCTTTATTTTCTAAACAATCATCAATATACAACACCCAATCAAGAAAATCTTCTGGTGCGTGTATTATATATTTTTGGAAGTTTTTCAAAATATTTGAAATCCCTCAGATTGGAATTATAGCCATATTAGGTAAAACATAGTTGATTTTTAGTTTTTATAATAATATGTCAAGGAATTGTGGTCTGTAGAGTATGACTGAATTATAAATTATTACCATATTTTATGCATTATGTGTGGGAGAGAGGGAGAGAGAGAGACACAGAGTTACAGAGACAGTTACACATAGAGACAAAGAGAGTTAAGAAAGAGCTACAGAGAGAGCATTACAAAGAGAGAGAATATAGAGAGTTACAGAGAGTACACACAGAGAGAGATACACGAAGTTACACATAGAGAACGCTGTACATAGAGAGAGAGAGTTACACAGAGAGAGAGTTGCAGCATATGAAATTTGTTTCGGTGTGGTTGGGGCTGCTTGAGGCCTTAAAACAATCCCAGCCTAGATTAACTTTGGTTCAGATTTCCCAGCTAAGATTGACTAGAGCCTTAAAGATCCGTTCAAACATGCCCAAATCTGTTAGTCCTTGTAGCTGGAATGTGGAGTTACTAATATACTCATGTCATGTACGTACACACATATAAATCTCGTCGAACATGTCAAATGCCTAGAGTTTTGATTATATTGCTGGGCTTTTTGTTACTGCAGAGCCTCCTTCACATCTCGTCATTGGAATGCCAGCTTTGTCTCCTACAATGGTAAGATATGGTTTGATGGAATTTACTTTTGAGGAATTGAATTTATTTTATTTATTTACTAAGAATGAGGAAAATGCATTTTTTTGCTTTATGCAGACTCAAGGTAATATAGTGAAATGGAGGAAGAAGGAAGGAGATAAGGTCAGCTCCTTGACAAACTGGTATAGGATTAGGGTAATTAGGTCACTACATTTTTGGTTTAATATATACCACCTCCGTCCTCCAAAGGATGATGAAAAAAGTACTCTAGAATTTTGTCCACTAAACTCTGAAGGATGTCGTACAAAATCCAAATATAAAAATATGGTATAAATATTAACAGCAAAACTATGTTTAACCCATTGTAGTTGACAACTTTTATGCAATAGAAAATTGACAAATCTCATTTTATGGAATTGAGGGATAGCTCTTAGAATTGTAAGTCCTAGTAAAACTTTGTTTGTCTAACTATATTTGTTCCCTTATAAGTCTGAGTGTATGTATAGTTTTTTAGTTATAGGTAAAGGGGTTTATATATATAGTTGGATATTTAGTTCTGAATGGAGCATAATAATCGAATATTAATGAATAATCTCTTGTACTAAGCATTTACGATGTACACATTGACACCATATTTCTTGATGTTGTTGATATCATATTTCTTGCCCTTTTTAATGTGTGGTTCAAACATAAGATACATCAATTATTCTTTTGTCAAAAAGTTGAGTAAAAGATGTCTCGAAGAGCTAGTTAATTTATGTGGGAAAAAAAAACTGAAATATCCTCGATTAGTCTTATACAAGCTAGTAAGCTACAATGAATTCTTTATAATTTATTTTTCTTTCATTCTTCTCATTTTTTAAAAACTCTACCAAAATTAATTTAAAAAATTCTTCAAGGTCAAATCCAATTTCACACGTCAGGTAAACAATTTTTAGTTTCAATTTGGTGCAAATCTGTCCCCTCTAACTAATTTTCACAAACATGTAAAAAACATGTGCGATTTTTAAGGGAATAATAGTCAATTAACATGTAATACTATTCAATACACATAATAATATATAAACAATTGGCTTCTTTTATTTTTATTTTTTTAAATTTTTTTTGTCGTATACTTGTTTACTTAGCTAGTATAAGTATTCCTTTTAAGACATTTTATCAGTTAAAAAACTATTAACTTTCAGATGATTAATTCTAAAAATATTACAACTTACAACTATTATTAACATTAGAAATATTATTAATATTTTAAAAATTATTAACGTTGAATACTATTAATGCACAAACATTATTAATGTTAGATAAATGATCACGAACGTTAGAAATTTATTAATATTGAATATATTACTTCTTATAATAAAATATATATTATCAATTACTAATGTTAAAATACTATTACTGTACAAATATTATTAATATTATGGACTAATTTGCCCTTATAAATGCACATGTTTGGTCAAAATCGATCAGAGGGGATAGATTTGCAACAAATTAAAATTTTGGCTGTGACATTGCAAAAATTAAAATATTTACGTCTATATTGCAAAACCGTGTAAAAATGAGGGGACAGTTTTGCTGTTTACCCTAGAAAATAATGGGAGGGAAAAAATTTGGCAGCTAGTGACACTAAAAAAAGTAATAAAAAACTTTAGAAGTCCCAAAAAAGTCGCCATCTTCAACCTCCCGCTTGTTAAAACCTGACCCAAGCATTTGTTAAAGGGTTTGAAAGCCATAACTTTCTCAATTTTACTCCAAATCATGCAAATAAGAAGTCTTCAGATCGATGAGACCTATCATAACATATAATATATTTCCCAAAAGAAAGCCGAAGGTTGAGTATATTTGGACTGAACATAGACGCCGTTCTATGGGTTCTAGTCAAAAATGGTGGTTTGATGCCACATGCTTCTTTTTGAGGATTTCATCTCTGTTTACAAATCTTAGAATCAAACTCTCAATATGGAAATAGCTTTCGATACGAATTAACAAAGAGGCATGGGTAATGGGTTCATTAATCACTAATTTGATCCCAAACCTCCATTGAAATCAAACCCACATTCATCATCCCTTCATCATTATCCTATTAATTTCATGCTGATTAAAAAGGAGTTAAGGTTTATGTTTTGGCATTTGTTCTGATTCGAGGAAGGAATCAAGAGCTGTTAATGTCTATTGCGATGGCTTGAAGAAGATGAAGAGAAGAATGAAAAACCCAAAAGAAGAGAGGAGAAAGATAAGGAAAAGAAAATTTTTACAGAAGAAAATGAGTTGGAAGATTTGTTTTAATTTTATTATTATTTTTGCTAAATAATTAATATGATTTTTTAAGGTTGCCACATAGGAAACAATTGACGGCCGTCCAATTAATTTGACAAAATGGTACAGTTTCACATTTTTAATTAGTTCAATCGGGTAATTGCAGTTTTAAAAAGTTGAATGAGCTATCTTATAAAAGGTACCAAGTACAGTGCAGTAAACCTTAGTTTTGCCAAATAATAATTTACCCAACAAACAATCCAATCCAAAACTAAGTATGGTACTTGTGGTGTTAAAATATTATGGTAGTTGTGGTGTTCAAACAAAAGGGTATAATTGTGACAACTCTCTCTAATTTGCCAACCTTAATTTGTGTGCACAACGTACTTTTTCTTTGGAGGACGGAGATTTTAATAAAGATCATTCCTAATGATTCATCTTCTTAACTGAGAAATAGAGATTGATGTACTTCAGTACTTGTTGTTTCTTGTCATTTTGTATTTGACTTGTTTTTCTATATGGCAGATAGATGTGGGTGATGTGATCTGTGAAATAGAGACAGACAAAGCTACCCTTGAGTTTGAGTGTCTTGAAGAGGGGTAATTCTATCTTCCCTCACCAACATAATTTATGGACAGTCTGTCGTTTATGTTTAAATCTGCATTGATCATTAGAGCTGGAGATAGTCTAGTAGGTAGTTAAAGTTTTCTCGGCATCGATAATGGGAATGTTCTCTTTATGGATGCTCGTCATAATATTTTCCCTAATTTACATTTGGCAAATAATGTTTTTTGAAGTCCATGATTTCTTTTTTCTTGCTATGTTTTGTAATATTGTTATGGCTTGCTCTCCATGTAGTTTCTGCTGTTCATATTACTAATGATTAATACTATTCACAACAATAAAAAATTTGTGATGATGACTGCAGTTGGATGTTACAGAAGTTTTATTCTTGACGTATGTTCCTTGTGAACATGTTTAATACTTGTCACATAGTGTCTGGTGGAATTCATTACGTGCAGGTTTTTGGCTAAGATACTGGCACCTGAAGGTTCAAAGGATGTTCCTGTGGGACAGCCTATTGCAATTACGGTACGCTATTAAAGTCCTTGAGCTTTTTTCGTTTTCTTGCCCCCCTATTTTTCATATATTCTATTATATGAAAATATGTGTGCTTGCGCTATTTTTGCCTTTTCTTATTGTACCGTTAGGTAAAAGATTGAAAACTTTGCACTTGTGCTATTTGGGAGATATTTCTTAAAAGTGAACTTATCTCGTTTTCATTCAGGTCTTGACTATCTTGCGCAAGAGTGTCATTCTAATAAAATTTGTTTGGTTTTTCTTTTTCTTTTTGTTAATCTTGAGCTTTATCAACAGCTCGTTAGCTACTTTTCTTCCTTTATGTCGTCACATTACATGTTTTATTAAAACGATCTTTGTTTTTACTTGGTGTTAAGTTTCAATGTTTAGGTTGTTTTACTTGGTGTTGAGTTTCAATTTTTGGGTTGTTTTCTTATAATCCATGGCATGTACGTGCTATGGACAAAAAATGGGCATACATCATCATTACCGTACAAAATAGAAACAAAAGTCCATGATTAAAAATAGAAAATCGACTTGCGCTAGTAGTAGTAGCGGACGTGCTACTAATAAACTAACCCGTCCGTTACTAATAGTAGCGGATGCAAATCAGAAAAATCCATAAGACAAAATAGAGCGAATAATCTCTAAATCCTAGTTAATAAACCCTATAATAAACCCCAAACCCTAAATAATAAATCGAGTGGAAGAGATGAAGGAGACTAAAGCCCACTACTATTAGTTGCAGACAGATTAAAATTTTGAACCACATCCGCTACTAATAGTAGCAGACGACGAATTTAAAGTTTTAATATCAGCTGTCAGTTCCTGTACTGGACACTATTGATAGTGTATGTCATATAATGATCCATAACACGTATCATTATGGATCATTTACCTATATATATATATATTCAGAAAATCTAATGGTCACAAATACTGATTTGAACTTGTTTAATAGGTTGAGGAAGAAGATGATATCTCAAAAGTCCCTTCTAGTATCGCTGATGGATCCGAGGTTAAGGAAAAACAACCAACTCAACAAATAAGAAATGAAGACAGGATACAGGAATCAAGTTCTGTGAACATTACCACATCTGAACTTCCTCCACATCTTGTTCTTGAAATGCCGGCATTATCCCCAACCATGGTGAGAAAAGCCAAGATCATTGTGTCTGAGTTTTTCTCTTGTTGGTACTTATGTTCACTGTTCTTTGTTGCAGAACCAAGGTAACATTGCAAAGTGGATTAAAAAAGAAAGTGATAAGGTTAGTAATGTTAGATATAATGCTGAAGTGAGATACTAATTTGTTACATCATTACTCTTTGTTCTTTAATCTTTGACTTGATCCGACAGATAGAGGTTGGTGATGTGATTTGTGAGATAGAGACAGACAAAGCTACTCTTGAATTTGAATGTCTTGAAGAGGGGTACTGTTCTTGCTAATAATAAGTGATGTGATTTCAGAAGTTACATTTTATTTACTGGTTTTAATATATCTTAGGTCTCTATTACCCTTCTTAACATTTTGATAACTCTTAGAGGAAGAGAATGTCAACAACACTAAGAGTCCAGAACAGGGCCTTATAAACATTGAAATGCATAAAATTGTGGTCCTCATTGTTCAATAGGTATAACTCATAAGTAAATGAAATATGAAGATGAAAAGGTGTCTTATAGCCGTATACCCATGTGTTTGACATAAAAGAGTGCCATCAGCACGTATGTTATTCAACTATTCGATCTTAACTGGGGGTTCTTTTTCCTGGCCATGAGGCACCCGGGGGTGGGGGTGGAATCTTGTTTTATTATTTCATCAGCATCTAGGTAGTTCCTCGTCGTCCTTACATGATGTTGTTAAGGCCCCTCCCTTTGTGCAACTCAATCTTTTCATCTATTAACACTGATTTTATTGGACTGTAACAGAATTTGGTTGCTCGGGCTACCAGTGAATGCATTTATTTACATTTTCAATGCAATTTTGGCTGCAGGTTTCTGGCCAAGATACTGGCACCTGAAGGCTCTAAAGATGTGGCAGTGGGACAACCCATTGCAATAACAGTAAGTTGTTATCGGCATAAATATTTACTTTGATTTGCAAGATGAAATTTTTGCATTGCAATATTTACTAAACAATAGTTTTCGACCTTTTTGCATTACCGAAATGGACTGCTTAGTTTATGGTCGTTATGTCTGTTGGTGATATAAGAACTGCAGGGATAGGGACTAATGCCTTCTGTTTTGCAAGGTTGAGGATCCAAATGATATTGAGACTGTGAAGACTTCTGTTAGTGGTGATTTGGCAGTCAAGGAGGACATACAGACTCAACATGACACTACGAATAAAGTGATAAAGCAGAAAAGCAGCTTTACTAGAATCAGTCCATCTGCGAAGTTGCTAATTTCGGAACATGGATTAGATTCATCATCATTACTAGCATCAGGTCCTCGTGGTACTCTGCTGAAAGGGGATGTTTTAGATGCAATAAAATCAGGGAAAGGTTCTGTGAAAATTTCCTCATCTGAGAAGTTGTCTCCTCCTCAGATTCAGCCACAGGCTTCCTCATCGACATCAGAGGGAGTAGGATCTCGCAAGCAGCAGTCAAATTCTTATGAAGACCTACCTAATAGTCAAATTCGCAAGGTATTTATTAATTGCACCATTGTTTTCTGTTTAACATTCCTTCCAATTTCTATTTTTCGAGATTATTGATTCCATCTAATATATGTTAATGGGCACACTATGCTTGCATTCATGATTCCTTTTTATCTACAGTTTGTATGTCTTTATTGATGTGTGAAAAGGGCATAGATATGTGGCGTGGATTTTAATACCTACAACATTTAAAATATGATTTATTTAACAAATAATTTTTTTAATGTACTTTGTATACTAAAGAATAACTTTGAAAACCTACATTAAAAAAATATAATCTCTAGATTTGTCATTTAATTTCTTAAAAACCAATCTAAAAACACAATTTCAAGATGAAACTTAATTTGGAAGGACAATTTATTTATTAATGTGTGCTTGTAATGGTTGGATATGTTAAATTGAATTGCAAATGTGTTTACAATGCATATATGGGTGCCCCTTATGCTAGGCAATCAACTAACTCATTTAAAAAAAGAGGATATTTTTTGTGAGAATGCCCAGGACGAGTGAAAAACAGTTCAAGGGGCAGAGGAACATTTTGGGGGGGTGGGGGTGTGGCAGGCCATTGTCCACCTGTAAATTTTTGAAATGTTTTTTTACTTCTTACTAGACCAAGTGAAGTCGAAGGAAATATGTTTTTGACTGTTTACAGATTTATATGAGAAGTAATGATTCTAAAATGACCACAAGTGTTATTTTTTGCACTTGGGATGTAAAAGAATAAAATAAATTCAATAATTCATATTTTTGGTAATATCAAGCCAAATATCAACTCACTTTCAGTAAATTTAGAAAACCAAAAGTAGAAATAGAGATCCAGAATAGAAAATGAATATGTTATATGTATTTATGATCAACGTCAACCTACATTTAAATATCGCAATTTATATATGATTCCGGAATGCAGATCAATTTGTTTGTATAAGTAATACAAATAATTTTTATTCTTCAGCAATACTAGATCTCAGATTCAATAGTAAACTATAATCCATTCCAACTAGGATGTTTGCTTCAATGTTACTATGATTGCTATTGCCTTTCTTTTTCAGCAAGAAACTACAGAACTTTAGTAGTGAATAAGTAAAAAATGCAAAGATGGGAAAGATGAGGAATCTTCCAAAATAAAAAATAATTGAAGATGTATGCAAATTGCATGATTAAAATCAAGCTGAAGCGGAGAGAAACTCAATCAACAAAACACTCATTTAAACCCCCCCTAGAAGTGGTGGTTATTGAGACTACTTGTAGGATACTATAGTTGTAACGCCACCAAAATTCGAGTGCTTTCCACAACAGATTTTACCAATCATCATCTTCCATAACATTCACCAACAATATACTTGATAAAAACTCGTTTATTTAAAACTTTACAACATAATCTTATTCTAGAATCGTAAACTTTACAATTTTCGGTTACATCTCAAAGTCATATGAATTTCAACTTATTCTAATGCATTAAATATGTAACTCCTTCAACCCTACTTTCTCTCGAGTATTCCATAACTTCAATCCAACACTAAACTCTTCTTCTCAACTTCATCACCATTTGTCAATCATAGACTTCCAATATTAGCAATCAGTCAGTTCCCAGGAAAGAGGAGACTTTCCGATAAGGATTTCTCCTTATTGGCACACAATTAGATAACCTAACCCCTTTCCTCGACAGAACTTTCTAGATATTGCCAATAATGTTAATCTAGCATAGTTAAATGACTCTTACATCTACTAGCTTAAATGTACAGCTCACAAACAATACATTATTATAATAATTCTCAATTCTTTTAATCATATCTCCAAAGTTATTACAACTTTAAGTTCTATTACATGAAAAGAAGACAACAATAATAATCTTTCTTGACCTAACTATTCTTCTTTCACTCTCTTTACTGCCAAATTCTGCCGGTAATTCTTCCTTAATTGCAAATAACATTTTATTCGCAAGAATGAACATAAGAATTAAGATAGTTCAGCAAGTCTAACACATAACAAATAAAAGAATTCACAATTCTCTGATTCAAAGAGTTGAATAGCTCAACAAAAGATATCAACAATTTTTCATAATAGTAAACTGAGGGTTGTTAACCAAGAACTGTTCGTCAGCCATAAGACCTAGAATCATTCATTCGTCAGTCATAAGAACTTAGAACTCTCTGTAGATATTATAAGGGGATCAACGTAATAATATCCTATGTTATATATAACACCTATACTGACAACTTTCATTTTCAACAATATAGGAGTTGGTTACCCGACACATCATAAATTCCCCCCATGAATAAGGGTTGTTTATTTCAGTTACTAACCTACAAATTCCGCCTCAAAAAAATTTGGTTTGACACAATAAACTCAACTCAAATAAAGAATTATAAAAATTCAACATCTCATCAATAATTATTCCGAAAGGAATAACTCAATACTTGAGTTAAGCCGAATCAAATGGCAAATAGCTCTTCTCAATAAATCATTTCACAATATATAATGAACTTCATAATTCAAAGAAAGAATTAAATGAAATTCAACAATTTAAAACACATCGTTGCACTTTGCGTAAGTACATAAATCGAATGAGTTAGAAAACTTGCCTGATAGCATCTTCTATGTTTAAGCTAATTTTTTGTCTTTCGTATGGCCTATATTATTCATTAGGTTGACATACGGTGGGTTATAATCATGACTTTACAATCTTAGTATACTCTAATTAATCTTTTAGTATGAATTTTATTTCAATACTTTATTACTTACTATGTTTGATTTTAATGTTAACTGTATTATCATGCTTTATCTCATTTAATTAACTTGTCTAATGAAGCAATTAGGTAGCTAGTTTTATCAAGTTTTACAACTTAAACATACTAACATGCATAATCATGTTTTACTTTCCTTATTAGGACATTTACTTGAGCAAGCTTATCATGAACGACTTGCTACTTATTAACATACAATTTATGTTTATCATACAATATTACATGATTTCGAATATAAGAATGATTAACTAACAAGAATACGACAAGTCGTAAATTACCTCTTGAAGTTGCGAACTTTACGATTATCTTGAATAAGCAAGACTTGATTTTCTTCCTCTCAAATATATGTGATTTTACTACGCTCTCTCTTAGAATTGCTTTTGAATTTAATGAAGGTTATTAGCATGGCATAAGGGTTTTATTTATAGGCATGCAAGACCTAGGGCATAAGGATCATCTAACCGCAATCAACCAAAGTGGCCAACACCACAAGCAAGAAATGAGGCCACATCTCATCTCTTAAAACAAGTCAACACCACAAGCAAATTAATAAGCCACATCTCACCATCCTAGGCTTGACTACACATTAAGGCAAGCAAAAGCCAAATTGATGACTAACTCTTCAAAGCAAGTAACAATACTTACAAGTTTGTAAGTATTACATACTTTCATAATGGCCAAAAAGCCCTCACTTTCTCTACATCCTAACCAAATTCCACCTAGTTTGGTTAATCCAACTTAGTTTACTTTCTAGTTAGTCTTCTAGTTAGGTTTCCTAACTAATCCGGTTAGTGAAAAATGTTGACTTTCCCAAAGTTGACTACGTTTTATGAATAGTGAATTAGCGTTTTTATGAATAGTAGATTTTCTAGTTACGTTTTAAAAAAAATTCTATAATCTTACACATAATGAAACCACACATTCAAACACAACACATAATTTCAATCACCAAAACATCTTTTATTAATCATATAAGATTACATTTACAAGCCTTATAAGGATTTCGGAATATTACAATAGTTGCCACATAACTTTGTTTATAGCTTTGCTCTAGTTAGGTAAATTGGAAGTCCTCTAATATTTGTCCCTTAAAAAAGAATTTCAATCGAGCATCTTTTTTTTTTGATAAAAGAAGAAATTTTATTAATAAAAAAGAAAGGATACAAAAAATAGGGGGACAAGAAGTCCACCGTCAGCAGACTAAAAAAACAAAAACAGGACACTTAAAAAAAGTGCAACCCTCCAAACTCTACACAAATCAGTCACAAAAATACCTCCAAATGCCCCCATAGCAGAAGCTCAAAGAGACGCAAGAAAATTAATCCTATCATTCAATATCGTTAAAGACAAGCAACTTTTTCTAAACAACTTAGCAAAATATGCTCTTTCCAAATTCCCCACAAAATAGAAAAGAAGATACACTTTCATAAAATTTTTGCATCTCTCTTGCTTCCAAATCCTCTAAAACGAATTATAAGCATATCTTCCATCGTAGCAGGACACACCCACTCCTCTCCTAAAACTCCAAAGAGCTCCATAATCCCCAAGCAACATGACAATGCAAAAATAAATGAGCATGTGTCTCATTACTCTGCATGCACATAAAATAAATGTTCGAAGATAGAACTTTGTAAGACCTGCGATCTTGATAAATGTCATTATTATTCAATTTTTTGTAAAACTATAGACCTTAACTTTGGAAGGGACTTTGACTTTCCAAATGTACAAAGCCAATGGAAATGTATTAGGATTTAGGAACAACACACCGAGTCAAATAAGAGGAGCAACTCATACAAGAAATGCAACCCGTTGGATCTAAAGTCCATATGCATTTATTAGAATATGTACATAAATGAACCGTATCAAGCAAGATTAGCGAAGATTTTATTTCATTAGACTCCAAATCCGTGAGATTTATGAAGAAATGAAAATCCCAAGAAAATGAGTACCCATCACACTTTATGAATTTAGAAATGGGAGCATCATGAAATACGATAGACGGTTAAAATCAAGAGAAAAGTTATCAGAATCTTCTCAGAATCGAATCTGATGATCATCCCTAACCCCATGTCTCAAATGTTGAATAAATGAAGTATAACCTTGGGGTAAAAGATGAAGCGTGATTCACCCTTGAAAGGGATCCACGACGCCAACAGGTCACATCACAAAAATCCAAAGTGCACAACTTTTTTATTAAATAATTCGCCTCTATTCAATTTGTGGGGATTATAGTACTTATTTAGGAAATATGAGACTTGGAGACCAAGTAAACTAGGGGATTAGTTAAAAATGTTAATACGACTAAGATAAGTAAATCGTATTAAAGAAGTAATTCTTATTACCTAAACAACGTATACTAGAAAACTAATACCAAAATACTTAAACAACCAAATTAACCTAGATACATAATAATCCCAATAAATCTAAATGCCATCAAAGAGATCTAATATAACACACAACTCCAACATTAGAACACTTGGGGTGAATTGAACTGTACATAAGGTGTCAACTCTACTAACTACTTCTGGGTGGTCATGTGGTGGGCCAAGATAGCAGAACAGGTGCTCTTGGATGGTGGATTGTGCCTTGAAACGGGCTTGTGGTTGAGTTCGGGTCTTTACACATGGTATCAAAATGGTGCCCCCTCGTGGTATAGTCGGTTTGTAGCCCACACATTTCTTGGGGATTTTTGTGATTTGGATGTGGACTGTACTGGCATCAGGGATTTAAATTGGGGAGATTGTGAAACTCTAGTCCTATATTGAAACATGTGGGATGACTAAACTGTATATAGGTCTCAAATTTACTACTAAGAATACCAATACTTTGTCATGACTTTTTGGTTGTCCAATGGTAAGCTAAGATAACCCATCTGGGGCTCTTGGAACAGTAGATTGAGCCTTGATTCGGGCTTGATTTTCTCCGGGGTTATTACATTACATCTAATTATATAACCTACGCATTACTCACCCTGAGTCAACCATAATCTGTTTAGATTGTTAGATACTTTGATATGCAGCCTGCATCATTCTCCTATCCTTTGAGTGAAACTTGACATCGAGTTTTAAAGTGTGGAATAATAGAAAACAAATTGTCCTTGTTTCAAATCTTGTATCAAAGGACGTCTTCTAGTTTCAATTGTATTGCTGAAGCTATCCGAAATAATGAGATCCAGATGTTGAGTCACCTGCAAGTTAGAGCCATTTGCAGACTTCTTAAGAACATATTTGGTCAATAGTTTCATATGTTTTCCTTTTATTCTTCTTTCTCATCTTCTTCAATCAATGTATTAAAATCGACTTTTATTTCTGCAGTTATTGCTGCTTCTCTATCATAGCATTGTGAAAGAGTAGAAAAATCATCCTTTAGTGCCTTGATCTTATCCAGAATAGCAAATTTGGGTTCTTGTTTTTGTTTTATGGACACTGCCTTGTGTTTAAAAAGGATTTAATAATATTGGTTAATCAGTTCATATGCCATTTAAATTTTCATCAGTCTTGGGATTCATGTGCAATATGTACTCGTGTTTTTGTAATTAGAACCCAATTCTATATTATCTTCATTCTGTTGAATGTTAATTCACAGTTGAATAGTGTTTGCATTCACAAACTAGGGATTTATTGTAGAATGCCCTTTTTTTTTGCTTAGGTTATGATGGATTGTGGTATATATTTGTTTTGCAGGTGATAGCTAAAAGGCTGTTGGAATCAAAGCAAAATACACCTCATTTATACTTATCTTCAGGTTTTAAAACTTATATAAACTAGTCTATGTTTTTTACTAGTTACGCTAATGAACTTATGATCTGTAATTTTCATGGATTCTAACAGATGTTATACTGGATCCTCTACTTGATTTTAGAAAGGAGCTCAAAGGTACATGATATTGATCTGTTATTACTTTTGTTCTTTTAGCATTATTGTAAATGACATTACTCTTCCTTGTTATACAGAGAGGTACAATGTTAAATTATCGGTAAATGACATTGTCATTAAAGCTGTTGCAATTGCACTGAAGAATGTACCAGAAGCCAATGGTAAGATACAAATTGTGACATGTTTAATGTTCCAAACTAAACTAATTCAGTGCAGTGATAGAAAATGGAATTTGCAACATGGAAGCCTTGTCATAATGTTATTTGTTCCATAATCTTGTACATCTGTTATCCTCTTCGTTGTTTTGATGCTGTACTATGAACCATCTAAACAAAGAATCACATGGTAAATTCCTGTAGTCTACATCATAGTTGTTATAGCGCCACGGCGAGTCATGGCGGTAGCCAACTGTCAGGACGCCTAGGCGGCAAGTCGTTTACAATGTGTAATTTATATATTATTTATTTTACTTTACAAGTATATTGACAATAAAATTTCATGTACATTAAAACTCAAAACATAACACTATGGAATAACATTAAAGGCATAATTATGTAAATACTTAGCAATAACAATCCAAAAACAAAACACTTGATATTAAAAATTAGTAAAAGAAATGAAGAATTCAACAAACATCACATAGAAAATAAAGTTGCAACCAACCATCACAAATATGTAGTCTAATAACTAATAAAACACCACATAACAAGCCAAAATAATGTCTAGACTCTCTACACTAGTCTAGAAACATCGTTCAAGCAAAATCATCAAGGAAAAGGTCATCTTCGTCTCCTCCACGAGAACTACTCTCATTCAAAGGCGTATGTGGTCTTTCTCCATAATCATCCTTCACATCTTCGTCATCATTTGAAATTCTCTCTTAATCAACTTCATCATCGGAGTTGGAATCCATCAACCTTGATTCCCTTGAAGTTGAACCACCATCACGTCGAGAGTACGTCATGAGATTCTCACTAGTATTAGCACGAACCCTTCTTAAAAGATTACGACACTCGTGTTGGATGCACCGATTTTAATTTAAGTACAATTTGACTTAACTAAGTATATTTAAGTACAATTATTTTCTAGTTGTACTTAACTAGGTACTATATAGATACAATTTAATTATAATTGAAGTACAAGTTAACTTAACTAATTATATATTATGTACATTGTTTTTATATTTTTTAAGTTATACTTAACTAGGTGCTATAATTTAACTTAACTATGTATATTTGAGGTATAATATTTTTTATTTTTTTAATGTATACTTTGTTAAGTACTATGTAGGTACAATTTAAGTATAATTTATAGAAAAATGTTCGTTCTCTTTTGTTGTCTTTCTTTTATAACTTTCACTATATTCGATTTTTTTTGTGTGACGTTTCTCCCCTTCATGCTGTTACTTTTCTTTTATTTGGTCCGAAACTGGTACGTTACACTGAGTTATCGAAATTTCGTCGAAAATTATCCTTTACATAAATATTTTCTAATTTTGCGATTCATGTCAAGGTTGTGGTTCGGCACCGATCGATACCCTAATATTTTGGCATATTGGCCGATACTCTGAACCATACACCATTACCCATTGCCATATACCCACCATGGTCACACCATCCACCATCAACATCACCCACCAACATAAATATGACAGATTTTGGGAAGAGATATTGATTGCTACTGCCGCCACCCACCAACCATTACCATTAGATCTACAATTGTCACCACCAAATCTACCACTGTCACCATCATATCCACCACCTGCAACCAACACCACTACTCTATCCACCACACGATCAACTAACAATCATACCATTAGATTTGTTACCGTCACCATCACCACCACCTCCACCCACCCGACCCCCGCACCCCCGCACCCCCGCACCCACCCATCACCACCAAATTTGAAGAAATCAATCTAAAAGAAGAGATAGAAAGAGAGATTGAAGATTTTTTCCTTTTAAATGTATTAACTCTCAAAACGGCGTCGTTTTGGGAGGGTACCACACCCAACTAGGTGAGGTTGCCCACACCTCTCTTTTTGCCTTTTATTATAGCCTAAACTAAAATTTTAAAGTTAAATATTAGCAAAAATACTTTAAATTAGATTATTAGATATTATTTTAGTAATGTTCATAGAGTAACAAGAGAAAACAAAAATTCAAATTCATCTTTGAATTATAAAACAAAAGAGAATAATTCAAATTAACAAGTGGAGATTTATATTTCTACTTGTAGAAAGTGACGTGAGAAAATAAAATAACATAATACCTCTTCATTTGAAATGGTAGAAGACTTAAAAGTTTTGCTTGTACTATATTGAATCTACATAAAAACTTTTTTTAAAGTCTATTGCTAACTTTAAAAAGTATCGTGCATTGTATCATTTCGTAATACACGTAGCGTAACTGAATCGTATGATACGGTGTCATTTTCGATACACCCTGTGATACGTATCGAATTGTCTCTGTATCGTATCGAGTATTGTACGATTCTGACAACTATGCTTTATGTAACATTTTGCATTTGACTTTTGGTGGACAAAGTTATTTTGTAGTTGAGGCATCTTTTGGGGGATAGATGGATTTATAAGAAAAGAAAGCTACAAAACCCTAACAACAGTAAAGCTTAGCTCTTAAATTAATCCAATCCTTCGCATTTAGCCTAATAATTAAAAGGGTAAAAAACACTATTCAGCCCTTAAATAATAAAATTATTGTGCGAACAACAGTAATTTTGGATTTCACATAAAGAGTTCTAGCTAGGGAGGAAGAGGGATCTTGAATTATTCTCCATGTCCGCTTAGCAAAATTGGTCTGGTTAAAGGCTTTACACTCTAATTCGAAATTTTCCTTTGGATTTAGCAAGACAAATCATTATCCTGTTATAATTCTAGTCATTCTATAAGGGATTACAAGGTCCAGCCCAACATCGGTTGTATGGGCAATGTGGTGTGGATAGATACGGTCTTGGGTTCCCCTCCTTAACAACTAGCTTTTGTCGATGGGCTCTACCTTAGGTGACAAGTGGTATTAGAGCAGTGCGATCAGTGGACTACATTCTAAATGGAAAGGGGTAACTAGAGGTTGGATTAAAAGTACTAGTAGGTATATTTGAGACATGAAATATCAATAGAATAGAATATAATATGATGGGTGGGTCAGTGTCGCTATAGTGGAGCCACCATGGACATCCGTATAGAACCGCGGATATTCTATACTGGCTTATGGGGGCCAGTCCCACATCGGTTTATGGTCAACTTGGTGTGTGTTGATATGGTCTTGGGCTATCCCTCCCTAACAACTAGCTTTTGGGGATGGGTTCTCCTAAGTTCATAACACTAGCACACAAATTAATTCACCTTCCTTGCCCCAACTGCATGACCCAACCAAAAGGCCTTCACAATTTTGTTCATTTCCTCGCAGCATAAGAAATCCAGAGTTAAAAGGCTCGAAGCGTATATGGGTATAATAGTTAGTGGATTTTATGCAAAAACAAATTTGTTTCTTGGCATAAACTGCTTCTGTGAGATTGTGCAAACCTTATATGCAGTAGTATTCATTGTGTTTTAAGTGATATTCATTGTGTTTTAAGTGATTGTGATCATTATCAAATTGAAATGGCAGTAGTTGACTCTGTACAATAGTTGACTGTGTGTGTAATACATGGCAGCATACTGGAATGATGAGAAAGGTGAAATCATGTTATGTGAATCTGTAGACATATCAATTGCAGTTGCAACTGAGAAGGTATTCTGAATTCCTCCTTGTTTTTCGTTTCCTCGGTTTAAGGAGTATCTTGTCTCATTTTCTCGAGTTTCAGGGCCTGTTGACTCCAATTGTGAGGAATGCAGATCAGAAATCCATATCTTCAATTTCATTAGAGGTATAAATTAAGTTTAATGTTTGATAAATTTGTAATAGTCCTCCTTTAGATTAGCAATACTTCAATGTGTTTGATGGGGAATAAAACCGGCCTTGAATGTCAGAACTTTACACCAGGACAAACACTCTTATGCTCGTCCAAAGAAGTTCAACTACCTACTGCAATATTCCTCAGCATTCTACAAAGCCTAAACATGTCTTTCTATTGAAAAAGGAATGAGGGCTTACATTGTTTTGGCAATAGACATTGCTATAGTAAAAAGAAAATAATCAACAATCCAAAACAAAGTAAAAAGTCACCAATCACAATACAGACATCAATAGTTCAGTAAAAAGCTAGTATTGTACTTATCTCACAGAAACTTTCTGACATTAAAATAGCAATCATCAGGATATTTACAGTGTAGTAAATGAACTTTATTATTCTTGCAGATTTTTATTTCGTTTTTACCGACTAATATCCCTATCATAATGACTAGAATTGAACAAGATTAATATGGAATCTGTATGAGATTACATGATTGTGGATCATTTTGTAATTAGGAAATTCTAAGTACACATTAATTTAGAGTCTTAAACCTATCCATTCTCTGTTTATATCCATAAACTTGGTAATTGATTATTTGTAAATCTCGGATGACTTGTTCTCTTCAGGTCAAGGAACTTGCAGAAAGGGCACGGACAGGGAAGCTTTTACCAAATGAGTTCCAAGGAGGCACTTTCAGGTGATATCCCACAATTCAATTTGGTATTAGGTTTAAACTACACTCAAACTCCTCCCGCAAATTGGTCACAATATCTTCAATTTTCATGCAGCATTTCCAATTTGGGAATGTTTCCTGTGGACCACTTTTGTGCAATCATAAATCCACCACAGGTCTCTCTCTCTCTCTCTCTCTCTCTCTCTCTCATGCGCACACACTTGCAGTATTTCTGTACTCACCTTTCCATGCTTTGTAAACCTGCAAATGTAGAATTACAGTCTGCTTTAATATACTTCTCCCTTGGCAAAGCAAAGATTAGTTTCAAAGATTTTGTGTTGTTTGCCTAAGTAGGGAATTTTACAAGTTGATCTGCTGGTTGGTATATCATGTAATTTAGTTCTTCCATTGTTGCAGGCCGGTATTCTTGCGGTTGGTAGAGGCAACCAAGTTGTTGAACCAATAGTTGGAACTGATGGTAAATTATCTGCTAATATGTACCATGCCATCTAATGTTTTAGTGGTTTTGTAGATTCCTTTAAAATTGAAATTGTTATTCTGCAGGGATTGAGAAGCCTGCTGTTGTTACAAAAATGAATTTAACATTATCTGCTGATCATCGGGTTTTTGATGGAAAAACCGGAGGTACTAACTTTCTTTTAAACTTGCGTCTATGGGATGGATAGGTATTATAGCCATTGAATGCTAATTATGTGGTCCGTATGGTATTTAGATCAATTGATCATAATGAACTAATGAAGAGGCTATAACCTTTTGGATGATAAGTATGCTTGCACTTTTAAGGTCGATCCCATTTAAAATTTGCAGGTGATTTTGTCAAAGCGTTACGTTCAAACTTCAGTGATATTCGAAGACTTCTATTGTAGTTTCTCAGATTTTGACATGAAGTACCTACGAGACGAGAATTGTAGCTGTACAATACTCAAAATATAGCTGGAAGTTCTCAGAGCAGCTTATTGTTTTTAGCATTACTTCTGTGTTGTTTCATCAAGGATCAGCAGAAATTTGTTTGATTTATCGGCTCCTACCTTTCAAGAGAGACCTAATAGTATCAACTGAAAATTGATGACATGGTTTTTAAAATTTTTAATTGTTTGCCTTTCACAGCAAGAATGATGCGGATGTGTTTGTCCATTTGTATATGAAATAATGTACAAGAATGCCTGGGAAAAACGTCTACGATTTCGTTAATAAAATTTATTCCTGGCTCGGGTAAAGAAGCATGACCTTTTGTTTTTTAACAATAATATGCTGGAGGAATAGTTTCTTCTCATCTTACCCTCCAAAATGAGAATTTACTATTCCTTGAGAAATTTTAATTTTCAATGTTCTGACAATTAGAGCCCATTTGAATAACCCCATTGTTCCACAAAAGAGTCTTTTATGATCATGTTTTTATTTTATTTTATATTATTTTGAATTTTTATTTTTAGCTTTTAATTCCTTTTTTATGATTAGTAGTAGTAGTTGTGATGTAGGAACTATGGTGGTTAGAGGATTAAATGTGTATTAGTGAGTAGATATAATTGTAGGACTAAACATGTATTACTTCTGTCCCATAATAAGTGTTTTTTTAGGTTAAATTACACATATCAATACACAAGCTAAAATGACAAATATCCTTAATATACTTTCTTTGTTTTGTTTGAGACTTTTTTTATTGCCTTTTGGTCTCTCTTTCTCTTTCTTCAACCTTTCAACTTCCCAATAAATACGCAATAAATACTATTAGTTGCATAAGGGCACATATGGAAAAATATTGTAAAAATTGTATTGAAATTTTAACACATCACTTATTTTGAAAAAAAATATTAAGCCTAAAAAAGCACTTATTGTGGGACGGAGGTAGTATTAAGTTGAAATGAAAGTATGGAATAATACTTTGGAAAATTAATTTTCATTATTAATGGAAGTTTGGCTCTCAATTTCAAATGGAGGTTGTCCCTCCCACGTAAGTGGGTATGTAATACCCAGATATTTAAAAAAATAAAAAAAAAATGATATTTTAAATTTATGTTTAAATATTTTTAATTTGAGCTTTTCTTGTGTTTGAGTCAAATTATATTTAAGTATGTGGACTACATTAATTGGGCCTTAAAATTTATTGGGTCTAATTTATAATTGTGAAATATTAAAATCCTATTAAAATTTAGAGAATTAATAAGATATATAAATAAATACCTAAAACCTAACTATTGTATACGGAAGAGAGAAAAGAAGGGGGAGTAGTGGCGGCATAAGAACCGAAGAAGGAAATTCATCAACCTTCAAATTTGGCAATATCCATTTAGTAAATTATTATTAGTTTTTCAAAACTGTTAGATCAGTTGTGTTGGAAGTTTACTGATTCATAAGAAAGTTTAAATATATATTTTATATGTATAGTACTTTTGCTAAGTGATTACCGAATTGGTTAACTAGTTGCAGGAAGTGGGTATATGTCTATGAACATGTCAGGAGGGAGTATGTATATATTATATGTACTGTAATTATAGGCAATAGGAAAACTTAGGTGGATCATCAATAAAAAAAAAAAACAGAAACAACCTAATTCGTGTATGTGTTGGTTTATATTGTATAATAATAATAATAATAATAATGAGTTAATTAACAAATTAAAGATGGAAGAAATATTTTACAAAAATATTTATATTTATTTATTTTTTTTGTTTAGTTCGGACGGAAGAAATTTAACGAATAAATTTTGGAATATAATTTGGGTATTACATTGCTTATTTCAGGTACGGATTCCGTACTCTTTCAGCGATACTCTTATAAAATTTAATTAGTTCGTTTTGTTACTCGTTTCTAATTTCGTTATTATTTCACATAATTGTTCCTTGTGAAATTAATATATTTGTTTCATGTTAGTGTTCATAGAATTCATATTTGTACTCTTGAATTATGTTAACATATTTAGTATTTATTTTAAATCTTTTAGAGATGTACATATTAACGTATCTTGGGAGTTTCGTATTTATTTTTATTTCGATGTTACATGTACACTTAGAACCCTTTGTGTTGATATTGTGTCGCATGTGTTGTGACATGGTATCTTTGTTAGAATATATCGTAGGGTATACCTGAGCTATAACCACCTGTGGGGGTACCACAGGCATGTCGTCTTGGCACGAGAGGCATGACACTTTTCGTGGCGGTGTGATTAGTCCACGGCGTCTCCGTTTTGTGCTCTGGTGGGAGTTGGCCATTTGGTGTTTTGTTGTGGGAGGCGTATAGGTCGACCCTAGTTTTCTGTTCTGTTCTGTTCTGCGGAGTGGCGATGTTTGTGCCAAACACGCCTTCCGATTTTGCATGCATTGGATTCGCGGTCCAATGTGTGCGACTTGCCTGTGTGACATTGTTTGACCTTGCCTGTGTGGCAAGGTATATTTCTGTTTTGTTTTGAGCTCGGTATGAAATAACACCCAGCCATTTGATTTAGCCTATTATTTCATTGTGTTAGTTTTGTTCGTTTCAGTTCAGTTCAGTTCATTTATTGGGTTAGTTATTTCGTTTCGTTATTCTTGTATTCTATATCCGTACTGGGCGTTTGGCTCATGCTATGTTTTTCCTCCGGCAGGTATTCAGGGGAATCAAGGGCAAGTGTGATGAGAGCTCATTTCAATCCAATGGTCTAGGAATATTCTGTTTAGGCTGGACATATTAATTTCTTTGGAGTTGTAATAATTATTTCAGATTATGGTTTGGGCCAGTTTGACATTTATTCTGGTTTGACCTTGTTGATATTTATTAGTTTTAAATACTATTCTTTTGTGGTTTAGAGCTTTAGTATTATTTTCTTTAGTTCTGTTTTGTTTGAGTAACCTCCCTTTCTATTTCGGGAAGGGGGTGTTACAGAGTTGGTATCAGAGCTTAGGTTCTTTCTTGTAGAAAACCTATTTAGGTTTGACTTGTGGGTTATGGGTAGAATTCGGGGTTAGGTTTTGTTCAGTTTGATTTTCTGTTCAGCTATATTCAAATCTGTCTCTAATCTATTTTGCTGATATTCGTTAATTTGTTCTTAGATGGCTCGTCGATCTGTTAGAGTTGCTGGGAGGAGAGATAACAATAGGGGAAGAGGTGATGGTCAGCCCGATGGACAACCTAATGACCAGATTAATGCTCAATTGGCTAACTTGGTGAATTAGGCGGTTAATCAGGTTTTACCGTAGTTGGTGGCACAGGTTGTACAGGCAATGCAGCAGCCGCCAGAAATTCCTGAGCAGGGGAACTCGGGAAATAATGGTCCGCATGCAAACGAAGAGGAAGGGAATGCGGATGGTCTTGATCAACAGGTGGTTCCAATGTACGTATGGTTGGAGAGGTTTCAGAAGCAGAAGCCACAGCCATTCAGTTCAGCTCCGACTCCAATTGATGCGGAGAATTGGATTGCACACCTAGAGAAGATTTTTGATGTGTTGGGCTGCTCAGATAATCAGAGAGTGTTGCTTGCTGCTTATAAGCTGGAGGGGGATGCACAGAGGTGGTGGAAAGCGCTGAAAACAACCAAGGGTGATGGGTACGTGGAGACACTTCGTTGGGCAGAGTTTTGTGAGGTCTTTTATCAGCAGTACTTTCCAGCTGCTGATAAAGAGGCCTATTCCAGAGAGTATCTGTCTATTCGATAGAAAGATGATGAGTACATCACAGATTTTATGACGAGGTTCACCAGGTTGGCAGGTTTTGCGGGAACCTCTGCAGGGACCGTAGCGGAACAGGCGGAGAAGTTCAAGTGGCGGATTCATTATAGGTATCGGCAACATCTCATTAACACCAAGTTTGCGGATGTATCGGTTGTGGCTAATGCGGCCAAGAACATTGAGATGGAGCGGCAGGACTTTCGGTCTTCTAGATCAGAAGGGAATCGGAAGAGGGACAGAGATGACCAGCATGGTCAAGCTTCAGGTCAGCATGGGAGAAATCAAGGTGGTCAGTGGAACAGAAATCGTGGTGTCCAGCAAGGGCAGTGGCCTGGTCAAAATCAGAACAGGGGTAATCAACAGATGCCTCAGCAAGGACAGAATTGTCAGCTTCAGTTACCTTGGTATGGACAGAATCTACAGCAAGGGCAGAATCGTCAGCTTCAGCTACCTTGGTATGGACAGAATCCTCAGCAAGGGCAGAATCGTCAGCAGGGGCAGAATCAGGGTTGTTATCCGGGACCAGCTGGTGAGGGTAACCCAAATCTTATTCCGATAGTTCCTTGTGCTATGTGTGGGGCTAATCATCCGAGGAGACAGTGTCATAGAGTTACTGGTGCATGCTTCTTGTGTGGACAGATGGGTCACATGGCTAGAGATTGTACCGGGCCACATGGCAATGGTGGAGGCGATGATCATGGTGGCAATGGTGGTCAGCGTCAAGGTGGTCGAGTGTTTGCCTTGACACATAATCAGGCGGCAGGTGCGCCAGGTACTGTTTCTAGCACTCTTTTAGTTGGTAGTCATGAGGCTTCTATTTTATTTGATACTGGTTCTACTCATTCTGTTGTGGCTCAGTCTTTTGTTCGGCACCTGGGTGTGCCATCTCTGTCTTTAGATTCTGTTATGTCTATTGCTACCTCGATGGGGACTTCTGTTATTATTTCTGATTTATATGGATGGTGTCCGATCAGTTTTGGGGATAAGATTCGTAGTGCTAATCTTCTTCCAATGTGTATGTACGATTTTGATGTTATTCTCGGGATGGACTGGTTGGATAAGCACCAGGCCACTATCGACTGCCAGGCGAGGAAGGTTATATTTGGAGATGTGAAGTCTCCGAAATTCGTATTTCAGGGTTCACAACCGAGTAGAGTGGTGAAATTTATTTCAGCCTTGAAGGCTGGGAAGTTAGTGACAAAGGGTTGTGAGGGGTATTTGGCATTTGTGAAGGATACCTCTAAGGGCGAGTCTCGTATTGAGGATATTTCAGTGGTTCGTGACTTTCCCGATGTGTTTCCTGAGGAGTTGTCAGGGTTACCACCGCAACGGGAAGTTGAGTTTACTATTGAGCTCATTCCTGGTGCGGGTCCTATTTTTAAAGCGCCGTATCGGATGGCACCATTGGAGTTGCAGGAGTTGAAGGAGCAGTTGCAAGAGCTGTTAGATCGTGGTGTGATTCGGCCGAGTGTTTCGCCATGGGGTGCTCCGATTTTATTTGTGAAAAAGAAAGATGGGTCTATGAGGTTGTGCATAGACTACAGGGAGTTGAACAAGATTACTATTAGGAATCGGTATCTATTGCCGAGGATTGAAGACTTGTTTGACCAATTTCAGGGGGCGAATTATTTTTCAAAGATAGACTTGAGGTCGGGTTACCATCAGTTGAGGGTGAGAGATGAGGATGTCTCTAAGACAGCTTTTCGTACTCGCTATGGGCATTACGAGTTTCTGGTGATGCCATTTGGGTTGACTAACGCTCCGGTAGTGTTTATGGATTTGATGAACCGGGTGTTCAAGGAGTACTTGGACCAATATGTTATTGTCTTTATTGATGACATTTGGTTTACTCCAAGTCTAGGGAGGAGCATGAAGAACATCTTCAAACAGTGTTGGGAATTTTGCAGAAAGAGAAATTGTATGCTAAATTCTCTAAATGCGAGTTTTGGTTGGGGCAGATTACATTTTTGGGCCACGTTGTTTCTGCTGAAGGCATTAAGGTGGATCCTGCGAAGTTTGAGGCTATCACTAAGTGGCCGAGACCTACTACTGTGACAGAGATTAGGAGTTTCTTGGGTTTAGCAGGGTATTATAGGAGATTTGTGGAAGGATTCTCTTTGCTTGCTTTGCCATTAACTCAGTTGATGAAAAAGGGCACGAAGTTTGTGTGGAATGAGGAGCGCGAGAAGAGTTTTGAGGAGTTGAAGAAACGACTTGTGATAGCTCCAATACTTACATTGCCTTCGGGAATAGGAGGTTATCAGATTTATAGTGATGCTTCTAAGAAGGGCTTGGGGTGTGTTTTGATGCAACACGGTAAGGTGATTGCTTACGCTTCTAGGCAACTTAAACCTTATGAGGTGAATTACCCCACACATGATTTGGAGTTGGCAGTGGTGATATTTGCTCTAAAGATTTAGAGGCACTATTTGTATGGAGAGACTTGTGATATCTTCATCGATCAGAAAAGTCTTAAATACATTTTCACTCAAAAGGAGCTTAACATGAGGCAGAGGCGTTGGTTGGAGCTTCTAAAAGATTATGATGCGATGATTCAGTATCACCCGGGGAAGACAAATGTGGTTGCAGATGCTCTTAGCCGAAAAAGTTTAGGAAGTGTAGCAGCTCTTATTACACAACCTCAGCTTATTTCGGATATGGAGCGACTAGAGTTGGAGTTTTATGTCCAAGGTTCAAATGGGCATTTGGCAGGTATGAGAGTGGAGCCCTCTCTTATTTCAAGGGTTAAGGAAGCTCAAAAGGAAGATGGAGAATTGTGGAGTATGTTACAGAATATGGAGGAGGGCAAGCAGCCCGACTTTCGTATTGATGACCATGGTGTGATTTGGTTGGGTGAGCGGTTGTGTGTACTGTCTGATCCAATCATTCGGGAGTCGGTTTTGGCGGAGGCTCATAGTCCGCCATTTTCTATTCATCCAGGTTCTACAAAAATGTACAGGGATTTGAAGAAATTTTTTTGGTGGAATGGGATGAAGCGAGATGTGGCTGAATATGTTGGAAGTGCCTCACTTGTCAACAAGTGAAGATAGAACATCAACGAGCTAGTGGGTTGCTGCAACAGTTAGACATTCCATTGTGGAAGTGGGAGGATATCACGATAGATTTTGTGACTGGTTTGCCAAAGACTTTCAGGAAGAATGATGCTATTTGGGTTGTGGTGGATCGGTTGACTAAATCGACACACTTTTTGGCAATCCACGAGGGTTACTCGGTGGATAGGTTGGCACAGATCTTTCAGCAGGAGATTGTTAGACTTCATGGTACTCCGGTGTCTATTATTTTGGATCGGGACCCACGATTCACTTCACGGTTCTGGAAAGGTTTTCAACGAGCTTGGGGTACTCGGCTCAACTTTAGTACTTTTTTTCATCCGCAGACTGATGGGCAATCCGAATGGACCATTCAAACGTTGGAGGACATGTTGAGGTCTTGTGCACTTGAGTGGTCAGGTAACTGGGATGATTACGTGAGCCTAGTTGAGTTTGCTTATAACAACAGTTGGCATGAGAGTATTGGGATGGTTCCATTTGAGGCATTGTATGGTAGGAAGTGTCGGGCACCAACTTGTTGGGATGAGGTTGGCGAGAGAGCCATAGAAGGGCCTGAGTTAGTTCAAATCACTACAGAGAAGGTAGCAGTGGCTAAGGAAAAATTGAAGTCGGCTCGATCACGGCAGAAGAGTTATGCTGATAAGCATAGGAGGACCTTAGAGTTTGAACCTGGTGAGCATATATTCCTAAAAGTTTCTCCTTGGAAGGGTATTCGGCGATTTGGTCTGAAAGGGAAGCTTAGTCCGCGTTATATTGGCCCATTCGAGATTTTGGAGAGGGTTGGTGAGGTTGCATATCGGTTAGCTTTGCCTCCACAGCTAGCTGTGCACAATGTGTTCCAAGTGTCGGTGTTGAGGAGTTATAAATATCACCCGTTGCATGTGGTGCAATATCCGTTCGATAAGATTAGTGATGATCTTACTTGTGTAGAGCAAGCCGAGGCGATTTTGGATCGTCAAGAGCGGGTTATGAGGAGGAAGACAATTCCGTTTGTTAAGGTTTTGTGGAGAAACCATTCGGAGCGAGAAGCTACATGGGAGATGGAGGAGTCTATTCGAGCGGAGTATCCACATCTTTTTGACAATTAGGTTCGTTCTTTTCTTTTGATTCCGGGGAGGGAATCCTTTTTTAAGGGGTAGGTGATGTAATACCCAGATATTTAAAAAAATAAAAAAAAATGATATTTTAAATTTATGTTTAAATATTTTTAATTTGGGTTTTTCTTGTGTTTGAGTCAAATTATATTTAAGTATGTGGACTACATTAATTGGGTCTTAAAACTTATTGGGTCTAATTTATAATTGTGAAATATTAAAATCCTATTAAAATTTGGAGAGTTAATAAGATATATAAATAAATACCTAAAACCTAACTATTATATACGGAAGAGAGAAAAGAAGGGGGAGTAGTGGCGGCATAAGAACCGAAGAAGGAAATTCATCAACCTTCAAATTTGGCAATATACATTTAGTAAGTTATTATTAGTTTTTCAAAACTGTTAGATCTGTTGTGTTGGAAGTTCACTGATTCATAAGAAAGTTTAAATATATATTTTATATGTATAGTACTTTTGCCAAGTGATTACCGAATTGGTTAACTGGTTGCAGGAAGTGGGTATATGTATATGAACATGTCAGGAGGGAGTATGTATATATTATATGTACTGTAATCATAGGCAATAGGAAAATTTAGGTGGATCATCAATAAAAAAAAACGGAAGCAGCCTAATTTGTGTATGTGTTGGTTTATATTGTATAATAATAATAATAATAATAATAATGAGTTAATTAACAAATTAAAGATGGAAGGAATATTTTGCAAACATACTTATATTTATTTATTTTTTTTGTTTAGTTCGGACGGAAGAAGTTTAACGAATAAATTTTGGAATATAATTTGGGTATTACATTGCTTATTTCAGGTACGAATTCCGTACTCCTTCAGCGATACTCTTATAAAATTTAATTAGTTCGTTTTGTTACTCGTTTCTAATTTCGTTATTATTTCACATAATTGTTCCTTGTGAAATTAATATATTTGTTTCATGTTAGTGTTGATTTATAGAATTCGTATTTGTACTCTTGAATTATGTTAACATATTTAGTATTTATTTTAAATCTTTTAGAGATGTACATATTAACGTATCTTGGGAGTTTCGTATTTATTTTTACTTCGATGTTACATGTACACTTAGAACCCTTTGTGTTGATATTGTGTCGTATGTGTTGTGACATGGTATCTTTGTTAGAATATATCGTAGGGTATACCTGAGCTATAACCACCTGTGGGGGTACCATAGGCATGTCGTCTTGGCACGAGAGACATGACACTTTCCGTGGCGATGTGATCAGTCCACGGCGTCTCCGTTTTGTGCTCTGGTGGGAGTTGGCCATTTGGTGTTTTGTTGTGGGAGGCGTATGGGTCGACCCTAGTTTTCTGTTCTGTTCTGTTCTGCGGAGTGGCGATGTTTGTGCCAAACACGCCTTCTGATTTTGCATGCATTAGATTCGCGGTCCAATGTGTGCGACTTGCCTGTGTGGCATTGTTTGACCTCGCCTGTGTGGCAAGGTATATTTCTGTTTTGTTTTGAGCTCGGTATAAAATAACACCCAACCATTTGATTTAGCCTATTATTTCATTGTGTTAGTTTTGTTCGTTTCAGTTCAGTTTAGTTCATTTATTGGGTTAGTTATTTCGTTTCATTATTCTTGTATTCTATATCCGTACTGGGCGTTTGGCTCATGCTGTGTTTTTCCTCCGACAGGTATTCAGGGGAATCAAGGGCAACTGTGATGAGAGCTCCTTTCAATCCAATGCTCTAGCAATATTCTGTTTAGGCTGGACATATTAATTTCTTTGGAGTTGTAATAATTATTTCAGATTATGGTTTGGGCCAGTTTGACATTTATTCTGGTTTGACCTTGTTGATATTTATTAGTTTTAAATACTGTTCTTTTGTGATTTAGAGCTTTAGTATTATTTTCTTTTGTTCTGTTGTATTTGAGTAACCTCCCTTTCTATTTCGGGAAGGGGGTGTTACAGGGTATATTCCCCTGTTTATGTTGCATTAGATATTCGCACTAAACTAACATGTGATGTTTACTTTGATGCAAAGCATTTAGACTTTTAAAAGCTATTTTTTATCGAATTATAAAATTCAAAATTGATATGAATTTGTCTAAGTTTAATTAAAAACAATTATAAATATTGTAAAGTATTTTAAAAAAATATTCCTCGATATAAATTGTGTTTTTTTAAAACTTAAACGAATTAAATTAAGACTTTAAATAGTTAAAATGAAGCTATTTTTGTGAGATGGATTGATTTAATTTTATTAGACGACTTTCATTTTAAAACTCCACCTAAAACTGTACTTATTTTCCATTTCTCTCATTGAGTCGAGAAATATTTTGAGAACTTCCAATTTAATTACTTCAATTTCTTTCTCTCATAGTTTACCTTTAAAACTTTACAAGTAGACAATATATAGAAGATGCAAGAGAATAGAGGTAGTGAGGAGAAAATTGACTTAATCCCAACTAATCCTCGAATTCAGATTTCTGGATTCTTCTAAATTCTTCTTGGAAGTTCTTTCATATTTGTTTACAAATAAAAATTAAAAATATTACTAATACTATATATTATACTAATTAATATCATGGTTTATATATTATATCGTTTCCAAAATTAGAGATATATTTTCTTTTTAAATCTGTTTTAAAATTAAATATACATTTTTATTTTAAGATCATAAAGTGACAATCTTCTTAATTTGCCGTTACTTTTTAACTATCATTTTTAATATCAAATCACCACACTTGAATTCCTATCTAATACTAAGACTATTTGAGAATATATAATTGTCTTTAAAAGTCGTCGTTTTACAAATGTATCTCTAATTATGGAATAGAGTGAGTACTAAATTACTAATACTATTTATAAAATTTGTAGTATATATTTTCTAAGTTTCTAACTAGTACTCGTTAGTTTTTAAATTTTTGTGTTTCTTGATTATTTGTAAAATATTTTATCATGAGTTACACAATTTTTGTGAGTTTAGAGAGAGAAGAAAAGAAAGGAATCTAATTTTTTTGTGAGAAAAGATAGTGAAGGAAAGGAAATTTACTTTCTTTCCTTGAGTTTATGAGTTTTGGAAAGAAATTTTAACTTAAAATAGCATATACTATTTTACCCTTATGACTTTATATTTTAGAAATTATTATAAGGGTACTTTTGGTATTTTAGTACGCAAGTATTTAGTAAATTTCCTTTCAAAATTTTCCCACTTTGGAAGGAATTTTTTTGGGAAGATTCTTTTTTTAAAAAATCTCCTCTTTTCTTCTCTCCTCCAAACTCACAAGATTTTTATTCTCCTTCCTAAGTTTCCTTCTTTCTCCTTTCTTTTCTCTCCATTTTAAAACTCACAAGCATAGTGTTACATTGTGTTTATGAGTTTAGGGAGAGAAGAAAAAAAGAAATTTAAAAATTTTGATAGAAAAGAGAATGAAGGAAAGGAAATTTACTTTCCTTGTGTTTGTGAGTTTTGAAAAGAAATTGTAACTTAAAATAACATATTACTATTTTACCCTTATGAAATTATATTTTATAAATTATTATAAGGGTAGTTTTGATATTTTACTTTGGAAGCTGAGTGTTTAGCAAATTTCCTTCTAAATTTTTCCAACTTTGGTTGGAAATTTTTGGGAGGAAATTTTAAAAAAATCTCCTTCCATCTCTTTTCTGTTCTCTTCTCCAAACTCATAAACAAGATATTTTTATTCTTCTTCTTAAATTTCTTTTCTTCTCTTTTCTTTCTTTTTATATTAAAACTTTCAAACACAGGGTTAATGTTTATTGGCAATGAAATGTTGATGAATGTACGTATAATTATGTGTATATAAAAAAACTATTTAATATGTAAATATGTGCCCAATTTTTGAATTTTCATTTTTTCAAAATTGTTGAACTCCTGAATCACTATAAAGAGAACCCCTGATGGACTCCACGACATCTTGTGTGAGGTGGTCGTCACCTAGATTGTTTCTAGCAAAATCGTAAGGTAGAACGCTCATGACACCTCAACCCAACGTCTAGATTGAGACGAGAATCTTGGTACAATCGATTCGCGCAAGGAAGTTGCGTTGAATGGAACATCAATGACACCTTGACCCCTCGCTTATATGTAAGCGGTAACCTTGATACAATCAACGATTGATGTATGGTAGAAGACGCCACACACAACTATCTATTGTTGTATGATAAGTCGATAATGAATCTCACAGAAAACTATGAACAATTCAGGAGTTCTCAAAGAACCAAAAGAAAAAAAATCTCACAAGTTTTATTTATCAAAGTTGTCTATCATTACATATGCCATGTATTCTATTTATACTAATAGAATAAACCCTAAAGAAACCCTAAATCATAAAAGGAATATAATTTGAATGTAAATAAAAATCCTAGCTAATAAAATAATATGGAATCAACTCCTATCTAATAAATATCCTATATACATTAGAATTATGAAAGATATGAAAGATCTCCTAAACATAAGGAAAGAGATCTGGTCAAATAGTCAAAGTTGCGTTCCTCGATTTCTATGTAGCGTGATGGCGCGGGACGCGCCTAAATTACAAAGGACCCGACGCGAGGAGCGCTGCTCTTCTAGAAGCCCAGCCTCCCTGGCGCGGGGAACGCTGCTGCTAGTACAAAATCGGCGCAGGGCGCGCTGTGCTGCACCTGCAGAACCTCCCTGATGCCTTAGCGCGGGACGCGCTAACTCTAGTAGAAAAACGGCGCGGGGCGCGCCAGTTAGTCAGGACCCTTTTCTTGGCCACTTTTGACGCGTTTAAATCCCGAACTTGATCCTTATTCCATCCTTTAATCCCTCCGTCAAACTCTAACCTTTTTATGAGCCAAACTATTGAACTAAAAACCATATTCCAAAATGACTGCTTGGACGGTTCCCTAGAATTGGACTTCACAATAAATACTCTCGAGTAGTTTTCCGTCCAATCACTTGAAATAATTTGTTGAACTCTTGAAGCTTGAATCTGAAAGTAGTATGCATACAAAGCAATCATGTATGATGATAAAATATATACTTTGGAGACGATCTTATTTATTTATTAATAAAAGTATTCATTTAATAAAGGCATTTAATTATCTACATGATGCTGTTTTTATAATATGTAAATAACCCATAGTTTTAAGCAATGCTTTTAGAATCATGATGTTGATCATGCTAATGAGATCTAAATTCTTAGAAAGCTTAAAACTAAAATAGTTCCCAATTGAGAGATTACTAAAAAGGGGATTAGTAAATCCGGATAGATTGGTACATATGTTACTTGCTCATTGGAAGAGGATGATTGATCTCATGATCATTTGTGTGGAGACACTAAAGCAAGTATGTAGATGCTTATTGGATAATAAGTTCACTGAACGTGACTCGCTATGGAATACCTAATGGAGTTTTACTTGCATGTCAATAGGAATTCCTAATGTGATAGTAGTACAAGTGATCCTTGGACTTGAGATCATCATAGTATCTTGTGTGTAATGAATTATACTTTGACTTATTTTTTAAGACCCTTGGGGTATATCAAAGGGTATGCTTGGGTATAATAAATTACATATGGAGATAATGAATGGTCAATAAAGAATCTACCACTTCTAGTAAAAGAAGAGATATGTCCTATGTGATTCGTTAAATGACAGCCCAGTAGTCCTTGGCCAAGGCAGAATGAAATAAGAAAAGAGTTTCTAATTTGTATTATTTGGAGTTGTGCATTTTCTAATCGAAATATATATGATTAAATAAAATAAGACTTGACAGTAATTTCATGTCTTATATTTAATTGGAACATTGTATGGTGGAAGGATTGAATTATACGGTAACTATTTACTTACAAGTTCTTTTATGATTAATGTTGAAATCTTTATTATCTAGAAAGTCGTTGATCGCTAGAAAGGCTTATCCCTATTGTAGAATAAATATTATTTATTTAAATAGATTATTAATTTAATTTATTTATTTAAATAAGATTAGAATTGTTCTAATTGATTTATTTACAACCGGTTTAATATGGAGAACCTAAAGGGTCACACTATAAAAGGAAGAATAATTATTTAAGAAGGTAGAGTCATAATCGTAACAATGCATTAAATATAATTAATTTAATCTATGTTGATAGAATAAATTAAATAGCTTAATATTTATTGTAAGGACCCCAAAATTTATACAATAATATTTTCCTTCTCGATCGTTAACAATACAACTTTAATATCTCATTACATCATTATTCGATATTAAAAATCACTAAAAATGTGAAATATTTAAAATTTTATAAACTTTCTTTCTATATTACCCTGAATCGCAACCTTCACATTACATCTCTTCGATTCAAATTTATATCATGAATCGTTACAACAAAATGACTATACAAAGTCTTACATCACTAAGCAATATCCATTACACGTCGGATAGCTCAACTTACAACTTAACAACTAAGTTACAATCAAAACATCAACTAAAATTTGAAATTTAACATAACTAATATTCTTGAACATTGATCTCCATAAATCACTTAACACGTATCTTTACCTTGCTTCCTTGACCTGCAAAAATGGTTATTTGCAAGAGTGAGCTCGACAGCTCAGCAAGTGCTAACAGTTTTCATGCATCACATAGCACATAATTAACATGCTCAACATTAAAGTAACATGGCATACATACTTTAATCACATAACAAATATAAAGATTGAGTTCCTTACTCAATCAACATTATTAAATCAATTCAATGTAGTCTTAAATTGACTTTAACATTTCATGCTTGCAACATATATAACATAGCATACTCTTTGCAATATAATTTAAAACAGTTCATAATATCATCAAGTTCACATAGAAAATAGAAATCGAAAGACTTGCTGTAAGACCCCAATTTTTATGAATAAAGATTTAATTTTCTTTATATTATTTCGAAATAGTAAGGTGTTGATTTGATAAATATGAAAGTTATGGGTGAAATGTGCAAACATTTTTAAAATGAGCAAGTGGTTATAAAATATTCTTGTTGTCGGGGAATATTCGTTTGGTCGTGGAATATTCTTGTTGTCGGGGAATATTCGTACGACGGCGCAGCTATTTGTGGGCCCCCACAACGGAATAACTGTCGGATATAGAAAGCGACAGAAATAACTTTTTTACAAAATAACGGCGTGGTTACCGTTAGTACTGTTGAAATATCCGGTGGTTAAAATACAGTGATACACGGTGTTGCATAGTAGCACACGGTATTGCACAGTATTTCGAATTATTGAGTCTTACTTGAGAAGCCATTACTCAATTATTGTTACAGTAATTACTGTTCAATATTTTATATTATTGACTCAATAATTGCTACGTTGATATTTTATATTATTGATTCAATAATTGCTACGTTGATATTTTATATTATTGACTCAATAATTGTTACATTGATATTTTATTGACTCAATAATTGCTACGTTGCCATTTTATATGATTGATTCAATAATGGCTACAGTTGATATTTTGTAGTATTGATTCAATAATTGTCGTTGCACAGTATTTCACGTTATCAACTCAATAATTCATATTATTTGAATAATATTATTAGATAGCATTATTGACAATGTCTAAGAAAGTTCTGTCTAGGAGAGGTTATTTAATTGCGCGCTAGTAAGGAGAAGTCCTTATCGGAAGGCCCTCTCTTTCTTGGGAACGACCTGGTTGTCAATATTGTAGTTCTATAATATTATTTGTGAATAATTAATTATTGATTTATATGATAAGAAAATATTTATTTTGTGGATATTAAAAAAGGAATTGGCGCTGGTGAGTTTTTATCAATATTTTGGTGTGAGAAATCATCTGTTTTTGGATTTCGGATAATTTATGTTTGGAATTTGGAAAAACTTTCTTCTGCAAAGTTGTAGAGAATTAAATTTCCTATGGAAGGACATAGAATTTGTATTTTTCTGACGAAGGGGCTATTTTTTATGAATTATTGAAGTTTCAGAAAATATATATATTTTTTATGGGCGGGCCCCACTTTTGTTGGAAAAAAATTTTAGCCTCCAGGCGGCGAAAATTTTGAAAAAAAATATATTATTTTATTATTTTATTCTCCTTTGGCATCCTAAGCTTTTCCTATAAATAGGGTGCTTAGGTTAGAATTGAAAATCACACCAGAATCAGAAGTTTTCTCTCTCTATAATATCGAGCGTATTTTTGTGAGTATTTCAATACTTTGAGTATTAGTATTCAACGCAAGTTTTCTTCGGTATTATATCCGATATTCCAGTCAGAGGTACTATCTTTTTGAGGTAAGGGATGTTATTTTCTTTCGTAAATGATATTATTCTTTTCAATATCATTATACAGAAATATTGTCATGAATTTTATGTTGAAATTCTTACTTTTTCCGTCGGGGTTACTATTCACGTATACGACACTATTCACGTATACGGCACTATTCACGAAAAAATTAAATTTTCTTCTATTTGTCCAAATTGCTTGTTAAGGTTACTATCTTTGATTGTATCCAAGTTTTGAGCTCTATTCTTGAATTTTTCTCCATAATTGATTATTACGAGGTATTTTTGAATTGTATATACTAAAATACGAATCCTTAGTCTTTGTCTTTTATCTTATTGGATTCGTTTTTTTAAAATATTTTTCATCATTCTCAGTCCTAAAAGGTGATGTAACTGAATATCTTTTGCCTGTAGAGCAAAGATGAATGATTACTTGATGAATATCTTTGGCCTGTAGAGCAAAGATGAATGATTACCTGATGAATATCTTTGGCCTGTAGTGCAAAGATGACAGGTGTTGAGATGAATATGATCACTGATGATACAAATGAATATCTTTGGCCTGTAGAGCAAAGATGAATGATTACTTGATGAATATCTTTGGCCTGTAGAGCAAAGATGAATGATTACCTGATGAATATCTTTGGCCTGTAGTGCAAAGATGACAGGTGTTGAGATGAATATGATCACTGATGATACAAATGAATATCTTTGGCCTGTAGTGCAAAGATGAATATTTGATTCGAGATGTATATTGATTGATGTTACAGGGATAAAATATTGATGATGGACTTTTAAATCATAGAAGATAGTAGACTTTATTCTCTGCTTAATTCTTCTAATGAACTGTTATTTCCGCTGCGAATATTGATCTGAAGTTGGTTGTCCATTATATTTTATCTGATTTATTGAAGACTAACGATAATTTATTTTTCATTATCTTAGTCATAATATTCTTTACTGAGCTAGTTGAGCTCACCCTTTTCATCTGTTGTCCTCTTCAGGAAATGAGAATGTTGCGGGAACTAGTCGGGGGACAGAGTGATGGTCCGAGTTAGAGCAGTAGTAGTCCTCACTATTTTTGATAAATAGTGTGATAATAATTGTAATGAGGACTTAGTTTGAATCTTAATATTTTCTACATAGTTGTATTGACACTCACAGTTGTGTGGTCGTATTTTGCACGACCGTATGATATAAAGTTTGTATTTGAATTCTGTACCATGTATTTGGCGACTCAGAATGGGTTGGGTTGAATGGACCTATTCTGGGGGCGTCACACTTGCCTGGCTCGTAGATTACCAAATACCGAAAAACAGCTTAATATAATCTGCTTTATGATCCTACATAACGTATTACCATACGCATTAATTATTAGTTACCTAGCAACGCTTATCAAACGTCTAAGTAAATAATACTTTATACTTTCTAATTCTCTTCTATTTACTCGTTTGACACTCGCTGTCAAACCATATGTATAATTAACAATATCAGTTAATTATCACATAGCTAATTCTCATCGTTAGTTATCCACTTTAGGTTAACTCATTCCTCTTTAACTAATAAGTTAATAATTAATTACCACATAATTAATCACATCACATAATCATATTATATTTCACATAATTAATCAATTAATAATTACATGCTCATTTTAAATTATAATTAAATAAATTATAATTTAAAACATCCACTTTAATTATAACTAATCAAATTACATCTTATGTTAATCAAACTATCACTAAATAATTTATAATTTAATATAAACCATTACTCTAATTAATCAAATTATGATTAAATAAATTATAATTTATAATTAATCAAACCACATCATGTATTAAATTATAATTAAATCAATTATAATTTAAATTTAAACATTTACTTTGATTAAATCAATCAACTCAATTCATTATAATTTAACAATTATAATTTACATTAAACCTTTACTATAATTATTTCAAATTACAGTTACACGTCATGTTAACTAAATTATAACTAAATGAATTACAACTTAAGCTAACCATTTAGTTTAACAAATCAAATACTAATTTAAGGTTTTCACAACCTTCTTTCTTTTAAACTTTGAAATCGTCAAATACCTATTAACAATATCTTATTGAAAATCTTGGTTCATGTGTAACACATAACTATTGTCATTAACCTATACAATTTGGGTTTTAAAAATTGTACAATTAATTAAAATTTTCTGCCTCTGTTCAGGGTACAGCGCAGCTGCGCCACCTTTAGCCTTGACATCGGCGTAGCTGCGCTGGTGCACGATCTGGGAAACTCAGCCGGCGCAGCTGCGCTGCTTCTGCCCTTGCTGCCTGCGCAGCTGTGCCAGCACGGGGACAGAAACAGTGCAGACTGCTTCCTTGCTTCACTGTTCTTCCCCAATATATCAACAATTGACAATTCTAAACTACTCAGACAGTGTAAAGCATACATGTGCAACCATACACATGTACAATATAATTCAAATCACAAAAATCATATAAGTAATCAAAATCAAAAGTTTTAAAATCAAATTTTACTATTTTCACAAAAATTCATATTTTTCACAAAATAATTCACCATAAATCCAATTCTCAACCAATTAAATTCATAATTCATGTATTATCTTCGTTATTGAAGCTAGTATCATGAACAACTCCCAATTTGAATTTTAACACATGATAAATCCTCAATTTTTATTCTAAAATTCAACCAACATATGAAAATTTCTTAAGAACACAAATTCTTCATAAAAACTTATTTTATAACAAATTTTAATTTCTGAAAATCGTACATAGCATACAATTCACTTATATGAACACCACTTATATATTCAATTCATGGTTATACAAATTTCTCGTTAACTCACAAACACAGAGAACTAATACTTATGAAAGATCATAAAAACATATTTAAAAATAAGAATTGAGATTATAACCTTGCTTTGCTTAGAAGAACAAGATGAAGATGGTGATGTGTTGGACTCTCTCAAACTTCATCTTTCTCTTTCTTCTTTCTCCCTCCTTCTCTTTTCTCTCTATCGTTTCTTTGTGTTTTCTCTTCTCTTTCTCTGTATTTCTTTCTAACACAGACTAACCCTTTTGTTTTTCTAACTAACGCAGTTTTAACATATAACTAAAATGATATATATTATATATATAATTATATAATATATAACTCTCAATATTTAATCTTCCCATTTAATATCATAATTGTAATTAATATAAAGAAGTTACAATTTGAATTTTAAAAGCCCTAAGGCTTGTTTGGCAAAACAAGTTATTTTAAAAACAGATTTTTAGTAGTTAAGGCCATATTTGGGTAAAACAGTTTTAAAACAAAAGTAAGGGCCTTGTTTGGGAAAAATTATTTAAAAACTCTTTTCTTTATTTTAATAAATCCTTTTAACACATACTTTAATGTTACACTTTAATTAATTAAATCTTAACATTCTAATTTAATTAATTAAAATTCTAACATCAATTAAGCACATAAAATTTGCCACATAATTATAATTACTTGCTAATTATAATTCATGTAACACTAACACATAAATCATCTAATTTAATTCTCTCAATTAAATTAGAACTATAATATAAAATTAATATACATCAATTAAATTAAATATTACACATTCATTTAATCGATATATAACACTTAATTAAATTACTCCATAAATCACATAATTTATTTATTTAACTCAATAAATAAATCACATAAAATATTTATTTAACTCAATAAATATTTAAAATTATTATATAAAATCACAATCGTTATATTTTTTATTTAATATTTTAAAAATATTAAATACAAATTAATAAGAGGAGTCTTATTAATATTATTATAATTATTATTATTTTTAATTTCTAAAGGAGTTTAGGAATTAATTTAATATTAGTACTCTAATTTATTTCTAATAAGATTAGGAGACAAATTAATTAAATTAATTGAATTAATTATTTTCAATGTGGTGGAAAGCCTAAATTAATTAAAAGAGTTTAATTAATTAAATAAAATTTCATTTCTAATAGGATTAGAAGGATTGACCAATATCTATATAAGAGGAGTCTTATAATAGATATCAGTTGATGCAATTTCAATTGTTGGAGAGTACTCCTTTTCTATAGATGATAGAAAACTAGGGTTTAGCCAACCACCCTCCTTCTTGATAATTTCTCTTCTTTGGTGGATCACCTTTAGAGGCCAAACACTTAGGTGGCTAACGTTGATCAAAGAAAGGAATCTAACCCGAAAATTCAAGGAGATCACGAAGAACAAGGAGTTGAACTTGTACCTGTGGAAGCTTCGTTATACAAGGGTATGATTTCATAACTTCTTATTTATCGTTTTAAATTAATAATTTGCATAAAGAATGATCCGGATAATGATTTTGTATAAATTTTTTAAACTCTGATATACCATGCTTCCGCTATTTTGTGCAATTTGATTGCGCTACGATTTCGTACAAATCTAACAGTGGCATAAGAGCCAATCCTTTATGTAATTATTAATTATTTTGATTCTATATATGTATGAGTATGTATTTAAAATGATTTATTGAGCATAATTAATTGTATAAAATTATTATTTTTTTTGAAAGAAAAAAAAAATGAAAACAATTTTTTTTTATTTCGCCGCTGAGAATTTCGTGGCAGTGGGCATTAAAAAGTATTCTGATTATGATTAAAGGCAAAGTGATCCTTAGTCCAAAAAGGTATCCTGATTCAAGTGGTCTGATCATGGTCGGTTATATATATAGGTGATCCATCAGGATTTCTAAAGTAAAGGATTGCAAAATCATGTATATATATAAAGCAACGTGGAGGTTATCATCATATATATAAAGTAAAGGATTGCAAAATCATGTATATATATAAAACAACGTGGAGGTCATCATCGTATATATATATGGTTATAATGAAATCAAGAAGGATTGCTTGTAATCCTTGCGGACATGCATGGAACAGTAATCCTTGCGGACATGCATGGAACAGTTAATATATATATATATATATATATATATATATATATATATTAATCTTAATAATTTTATAATTAAAATAAAGTGTTTATTTTAATCTTGAAATTGAATTTCATGTAATTTAAAATTGCTCATTAAATGATACTCATATATATATAGAATGTTTTAATTCATGAGACGAGTATTTATTTATTGATGTATATGGTGATATGTATGAAAATAAATGGGGATTGATTATGGACTATTGATCAATGTGATTGAATTTTATTTTAGTTGAATGCTTGAATGGATGAGTTTTATTAAATGGGGTCTGCGTACCTCGTCTTCTCTAGTTTTTCTTGATGTAAAATTCTATCTCCCTCCTATGTACTTTTCCTTGACTGCTGATCAAGGTTTTTATTTAAATTAAATAGTTTAATGTAATAGAAATAGTTAGAATTATTTTGAAGAAACTGGAGACCAAGGAGCAAGGAGCAAGGAGCGCGTGAAGACCCGTTTGTATGGAGTCCGGATTTAAATGTAATAATTATGTTTAAAATTAAATTCTTACATTCCGAGGTTTGACCTTTTGGTTCACTTGGTGGCTCTAGTGAACCAACCTAGAATAAAAGTTCATAATCAATCCGGATAGAATATAGTATTCTATATGTGCATGCTAGTATTATATATATTATATTTTATGCAAACATGCTTCACATGTTTTAATAAAATGACGCGTATTTTATATATATATATATATATATATATGTGCATGCACGCTAAACAAGATGAGACAAATAATAACAAATCCCTCAAAGAAATTATATTAAGTCTAAAGCGTTCAGAGATAGTTGGTATATCGAACGTCGCCTTCTAGCATGATAAATTAATAGAGTATTAAATATTTAATACGAGTTTGTTGTGCTATCCACAAGACAAGTATTGCGTATTTAAGATATTAATTTAATCACATTTGATGCTTATCAAAAAAATTGAACAATATTATTTTGTTGTGCTATCTACAAGGACGATATTTTTTTTGAATTTATGGAAGTGCTAGGTTGGACTTAACTTAAATTATTTTAGTTCGGATGTGCACACACGTGACCATTATGATTTAAGAGGCAAAATAAAAAGGAGTTATATGTTGAAGTAATTGACAAAGAGTCGTCTACCTATTTATTTATATATCGTTTGTTGTGCTATCCACAAGGCTATATACATTTGAAATGGGATCCTTAATCTCACTAGTAAATCTTTAATTAGATGTTGTCAAATTATATAAGTGAGGGTAATATAGTTTGAAAAAAATAGTGGGAGATACCAATGTAAAATAAGACCTAATTTATTTTGGTATAGAAAATTAATTAAATGAATGTTTGCTAAAATGTTGTCTTTTCATATACAAAAATTTAAAAATATCGAAATCACTAATTTCACTGCGTAGCATACTTGATGCTAACAAACTGACCGGGCCGAATTACACGGACTGGTTAAAGAATCTGAGAATAGTTCTCACTGCTGAAAAGATTTCTTATGTCCTAAATTCACCTGTCCCTGGAACTGTTCCAGAATCAGCCTCTGAGGAAGAGATTGCCACCATTGTAAAGTGGCAAGACGATGCATCTGTGGCTCAATACATCATGCTCGCATCCATGAATAACGAGCTTCAGCGTCAGCATGAAAACATGGATGCTCCTACTATATTGCTTCACCTCAAGGAGTTGTATGGTAAACAAAGTAGGACTGCTAGATATGGGATATCTAAGGAGCTCTTCCGATCTCGGATGACCGAGGGCACTGCCGTAGAGACTCATGTCCTAAGGGTGATCAATTTGGTTGAATGACTAGGACAGCTTGGGTTCGTCATGGATGGAGAGTTGAGTCAAAACTTGGTGTTGCAGTCACTCCCTGAGACCTTCTCGCAGTTCGTCGTAAATTTCCACATGAATAAGTTAGATTTCAGCTTGCTTGAATTACTTAACATGTTGAAAACTGCAGAAGGTCACTTTCCATCCAAGAAGAACTATGTCTTAATGGTGGATTCTTCCAAGAAAAGGAAGAGGCCCAAGGTATCTTTTGAAAAGAAGAAATCTAAGAAGGCTAAGGGCAAGGTGAACACAAAGGAACAAAAGAAATCTGATCCAACTAGCAAAGGACTGTGCTTCCATCGCAACTAGCCGGGTCATTGAAAGAGGAACTGCAAGAAGTTTCTGGCAGAGAAGCTTGGAGAAGCTTCGACTTTCAATCAAGGTTTGTTCATGATTGAAATTATTTTTCAGAAAGTCAAAATTCTACTTGGGTATTGAATACCGGCTGTGGTTATCACATATGTAATACTGTGCAGGGACTGGTCAAAAATAGAATGCTGAACAAGGATGAGGTTGTTCTACGAGTGGGAAATAGAGCTAAGATTGTTGCATTAGCTGTAGACACTTATTGTTTAGCACTGCCTACGGGCAAGTCCATTTATTTAAATAATTGTTATTTTTTTGAATATCATTGAAAACATCATTTCTGTTTTCGTATTAGATATGGATGTATTTGACATTATAATAAAGAACAACAGTTGTTCTATTTATAATAACAATATTTTATATGGTGTTGATAATTTATGAAATGGACTTTACATACTTGACTTGCATGAAAATATATTTTAAATAGAACAAACAAAGAAAAGGAAAAGAGATAATATTAATTATACCTATATGTGGCACTGTAGACTCGGTCATATCAATGAAACAAGATTATCCAAGTTGCATAAGGATGGGCTCTTAGAGCTATCCGATTATGAATCATATCCAACTTGTGAATCTCGTCTCATGGGTAAAATGACTAAATCTTTTTTTAGTGAAAAAAGAGAAAAAGTTACAGAGTTGTTAGCGTTGGTTCACACAGACGTTTGTGGACCTATAACAACGAATGCACGAGGAGGGTATTCTTATTTTATTACTTTCACTGATGATCACTCAAAATTTGGATATATGTATTTGATGAAGTACAAATCTGAATCATTTGAAAAGTTCAAAGAGTTCAGAAGTGAAGTAGAAAATAAATGGGCAAGAGTATTAAGATTCTTCGATCAGATCGAGGTGGAGAATACTTAAGCTGTGAGTTTCTCACTTGTCTCAAAGATAATGATATAATCTCACAATGGACTTCACCAGGTACACCACAGTTGAATGAAGTATCTGAAAAGAAAAATTGAACATTGTTAGATATTGTTCGATCCATGATGAGTTTTACTGTTCTTCCAGTATCATTCTGGGGTTATGCCCTAGAATCGGCTGCATATCTACTAAATAAGGTCTCCTAGAAATCCGTTCCCAATACTCCATATGAGATGTAGATAGGGAGAAAACCTGGTCTTAAGCATGTTAAGATTTGGGGATGTCCAGCTTATGTGAAAAGGTTTCAAAATGATAAGCTTGGGACAAGATCTAATAAGTGCACGTTTGTGGGATATCCTAAAGAAAGTTTGGGATACTATTTCTATAATCCTACTGAGCAAAAGGTGTTTGTTGCGAAACACGTTACCTTCTTGGAAAAGGAGTTTATCCTTGAAGGGACTAGTGGGAGAAAAATAGATATTGAAGAAATTCAAGAACCACAAACCACTATATATAAATTGGATGAACCTGACCAAGTAGAGACACCTTCTGTACAACACCCTATTCGTAAATCTGAAAGAGTACCGAAGATACCTAAAAGGTATGGATTTGTCATAGAGGATGACAATGAGGTACACGTCATGAATGATGATGATCATTGAATTACGAACATGCTATGAGTAATTAAAACTCAGAGAAATGGTAGATGACCATAAAATCTAAAATGAATCTTTGAAGCAATGCTCAAGTCCATTTGGATTTTATTTGCGATTGCAGCTTATTATTATTAGATCTGGCAAAATGGACATGGAGACGCCTTTCCTCAAATATATTATTAGAGGAGAATGTATGTATGATACAACTAGATGGATTTGTTTTAATGGTTGAAGCAAATCATGTATATGAGCTATAACAATCCATTTATGGGTTGTAGCAAGTTTCTCAAAGATGGAACATTCATTTTGATGAGACAATCAAAGAGTTTGATTTTATCAAAAATGAGAATGAACCATGTGTGTACAAGAAGGTTAGTAGGAGCGCTGTTTCATTCCTTCTATTATATGTTGATGATATATTACTAATAGGGAATAACATTCCTATGCTATAATCGATCAAAATAAAGTTGTCTAAACATTCCTCCATGAATGATTTGGGTAGAACATCTTACATTGGGGATATAAATATGTATAGATAGATTTAAAAGGATGTTCGGCTTAACCCAAGGAACGTATACTTATTAGATGCTAAAGGCGTTTAGCATGACAAACTCCAAAAGGTGTCTCATGATGATGAGCCATAGAGTGTATCTCTCTAAAATTGTCCTCAATAATAGAGAGATCGCATGAATTACTATCATGTATGCAATAAAATATACGAGACTTGATGTTGATCAGTCATATTTTGGAGATGATCATTGTAAGACAGTGATAAACATCCTAAAGTACTTAACTGACACTAAAGATGTCATCATGTCACATGATGAATCTGAATCAAACTAGAGGACTTTATAGACTCAAGTTTTTAGACTGACCAGGACGACAACAAATCCACTTTAGGGTAAGTTGTTACCTTGAAAGGTGGTGCAGTGAATTGAAAAGGTTCCAAACATCAAAAGGTTGCTGGTTTAGTGACAAAGACAAAGTATATAACTGTAAGTGAAGCTGCAAATTGATGTTTCGGATGAAAAATTCATTACAGAACTAGAAATAGTTTCTAAGTCTCATCTTGAATCCAAACATGTGTTGCGGCACTTTGATTATAGAAATCATTAAAAGAGGAGACGTCACCTTAGAGCGTGTAGACTCTCAAGACAACATTGCAGATCCATTTACTAAAGCTTTGACACAACAACAGTTTGATCGTCACTTAGAGAAGATGGGTATGAGATTCCCTGGCGATTGGCTTTAGTGCAAGAAGGAGATTGAAAGTAGTATGCATACAAGCCAATCATGTATGATGATAAAGTATATACTTTGGAGACGATCTTATTTACTTATTAATAAAATTATTCATTTATTAAAGGTATTTAATTATCGACATGATACTGTTTTTATAATATATAAATAACCCATAGTTTTAAGCAATGCTTTTAGAATCATGATGTTGATCATGCTAATGAGATTTAAATTCTTAGAAAGCTTAAAAATAAAATAGTTCCCAATTGAGAGATTACTAAAAAGGAGATTAATAAATCCGGATAGATCGGTACATATGTTGCTTGCTCATTGGATGAGGATGATTGATCTCATGATCATTTGTGTGGAGACACTAAAGCAAGTATGTAGTTGCTTATTGGAGAATAAGTTCACTGAACGTGACTCACTATGGAATACCTAATGGAGTTTTACTTTTCTGTCAATAGGAATTACTAATGTGATAGTAGTACAAGTGATCCTTGGACTTAAGATCATCATAGTATCTTGCGTGTAATAAATTATACTTTGACTTATTCCTTAAGACCCTCAGGGTATATCAAAGGGTATGCTTGGGTGTAATGAGTTACATATGGAGATAATGAATGATCAATAAAGAATCTACTACTTCTAGTAAAAGAAGAGATATGTCCTATGTGATTCGTTAAATGATAGCCCAGTAGTCATTGACCAATGCAGAATGAAATTAGAAAGGAGTTTCTAATTTGTATTATTTGGAGTTGTACATTTTTCAATCGAAATACATATGATTAAATAAAATAAGACTTGACAGTAATTTCATGTCTTATATTTAATTGGGACATTGTATGGTGGAAGGATTGAATTATACGGTAACTATTTACTCACAGGTTCTTTTATGATTAATGTTGAAATCTATATTATCTAGAAAGTCGTTGATCGCTAGGGAGGCTTATCCCTATTGTAGAATAAATATTATTTATTTAAATAGATTATTAATTTAATTTATTTATTTAAATAAGATTAGAATTGTTCTAATTGATTTATTCACGACCGGTTTAATATGGAGAACCTAAAGGGTGACACCATAAAAGGAAGAATAATTATTTAAGAAGGTAATGGCATAATCGTAATAATGCATTAAGTGTAATTAATTTAATCTATGTTGATAGAATAAATTAAATAGCTTACTGTTTATTATTTAATATTTGGAAATATTAAGTATAAATTAATAAGAGGAGCCTTATTAATATTATTACAATTATTATTATTTTAATTTCTAAAGGAGTTTAAGAATTAATTTAATATTAGCACTCTCATTTATTTCTAATAAGATTAGGAGATAAATTAATTAAATAAATTAAATTAATTATTCCCAATGTGGTGGGAAGCCTAAATTAATTAAAAGAGTTTAATTAATTAAATGAAATCCCATGTCTAATAGGATTAGAAGGGTTGACCAATATTTATATAAGAGGAGTCTTATAATAGATATCAGATGATGCAATTCTAATTATTGGAGAGTACCCTTTTCTATAGAGGATAGAAACTAGGGTTTAGCCAACCATCCTCCTTCTTGATAATTCCTCTTCCTTGGTGGATCACCTCTAGAGGCCAAATATTTGGGTGGCTAACGTTGATCAAAGAAAGGAATCTAACCCGGAAATTCAAGGAGATCACGAAGAACAAGGAGTTGAACTTGTACCTGTGGAAGCTTCGTTCTACAAGGGTATGATTCCATAACTTCTTATTTATAGTTTTAAATTAATAATTTTCATAAAGGATGATCCGGGTAATGATTTTGTAGAAATTTTTTAAACTCTGATATACCATGCTTCCGCTATTTTGTGCAATTAGATTGCGCCACGATTTCGTACAAACACAACAGAATCGAAAAATCGTCAAAAAATTCCGACCCCCTCATACGTGTATCAACCCCAATCCTTACTTCTTAGTCAGCAGATTGATAGTTAAGGCTAGTAAAATTTATACAAGAAAATCTTTTGCTACATTGCGTAGCTCACTATTGGATTTTGGGTATCCAAATGGGGCACTCATAGACGGTCTGACCCATTTGGTTTATTAGTCAGCTTGTGATATTGACTAAATCATTTGCATAACTGAGAGTTCGAGAATTAGAGAGATTGTAGGGAAGTGGTTCAACTACTTCTGCCTATAAGACTCACATCTCTCTTCAGTTATTACGACGATTAGTTTCGGTTAGCCTAAAACCCTAGAAGCTTTTAATAGTAACCTCTTCCAATAAAGACCTAACCCTAACTGTTACGAATTATGGATTTGAGTTCCATTCTCGTATTATAGTTTGGGGATGCCATTGGGTTGCAGTGGCCGATCAATTGCAGAAAATTTTCCACTACCAAAATGTTCTATCACACTTCAAAGGTACATATTTAATTTTTGTTTTGAGTAAATATGTCGTAACATGGATCATATCACTACTACAAAACAGTAAAAAGACGACACTTAAACAACAACGTTTTTATAAAAAACGTTGTGGTTTTTTTTGCACGACGTTTTTTGAGAAAATGTTGTAGTTAGTTATACAAAAACGTTGTGGATTTAAAAGGAACAAATTTTCGTTTTAAAGTTATAACGTTTTCTTTAAGAAAACGTTATCTATTAAAAAAACATGGAGGGCTCAAATGTTTAATTGCGCTACTTCAATAGGCCTCTCGCTCTCTCTATGGTTCTCACTCTTCAAGTAAATTACTAAAATTTGGGAGAGTATTTGGCAGACTGTCACTCTCTGGTTCTCACTTTTCAATAGGGCTCTCGCTCTCTCTCTGATTCAATAGGGCTCTCGCTCTCTATGGTTCGCGGAGTCGATCTGGGATTCAATTTCTACAAAAATAACTGGTTGGTTCAATATTTACTTCTCTCCTTATAATTATATCAATCACCACTTTAATTGCATTGCTCGATTCCTGTTGAGCACTTTGTTTAATCGAACACACACTGAACTTTGTAATTCTGGTTGCTGAATTGTACAATTAGGTTTAAAGGTTTGTTTTCAGGGCTTTTCTAGACCGACTGTAATTAAATTTTTAGGGCATTCAATTTGGGGTTTTAGTTTTTTAAATTAGAAAATTCAATTCGAGTGTGTGTAATAACACTATTTTCGATACAATTAAATAAGAAATTTTGCGTATAATTTTTTTATATATATAACAATATTATTTTTACCAAGTACCAAAGTAAATATGGGAATGCGTGCATGATAAAGGAATGTGATTATGTGCTAATAAAGAATGTTAGTATGTAAGATTATACTAACCTAAGAGATAAATTTTATTATCTTAAGTTATTAATTATTTTAAACTTAATTGAGACATGTCTCATTGGGTTATGAGATTGAATGCATAAAAGCAAATATTTTAAATTCCAAATTGAATGGAATAGAAACCCTAAGTAACTAATTAGGGTAGGTAAGATAAGATTAAGGTTTTGGGTCTTATTAGTTTACCTAGCCCAAACAATTAAATTAGAAGTCCAAAAGAATTAAAAGAATGGCCCAAGCTTAGCCCACTTGAAGAGGGGTATTTTAGTCATTTGCTAAAGAACAATTTGACAAATAAAATAAAACAATATTGGAAGGAAAGGGGTGGAAAATTCGGCCGTTTAAGGGTAATTTGGGGAGAGAAATTTGGTTTGCAAAGCTTGTCCAAAAATTTGGTTAAAACTTACTAACTCTCCAACCACTCCCTTATGTGTCAATTTGTTACTTGTCCAACACTTATGCAATAGTGTGCAAGCAAGCTAGGAAGCAAAAAAATTGGTAGATACATTCATACTTACAATAAACCAAAATCAAATATACTTTATTTCCTCTCATTTTCTCTCTTCCTTTCTAAGTTGCTAACAAAAGAAAAAAAAACAAAACAACAAGAGAGAGAAAGGGGGCTGCTATTTTCGGCCAGCTCTAGGGGGTGCAAATAGGGGAGTTTGAACCTTGATGCACACAAGATCTATCACATATCTTGGTAGGAAAGAAGAACATCTCAAAGAAAAGATAAGAAATGGAAAATTTTCAAGATTAATACTCTCTTTTGTTAGATCTTTATGAATCAAGCGACTTTGTTTTGGATCTTTAAAAAATCATGATTTACTTGAGTATTGGTATTTTATATGTGTATCAAAGTATTTTTGAAATTAAAAGTTAGATCCAAAGTGAGAAAATCAAGTTTTGTACCAAAAGGTTTAAGAAAACGTTTTTCTTTGTATGCTATATATATTTTTATGTTAGATTCTTTGGGTTCAAGGGATAAATGGTTAGAAATATGTTAGGATGCTAGATCTTGAGTTTCATAAGTGAAACTTTTGGTTTTGTATGGGTTTATGTGAAAAAGTTTGGAAAAATGAAGCTATGTGGATTTTTATAAAAGTTTTGGTTAACTAGTGTGCTATAGCATGTTCATCTTGAGATTTACAAGTGATATTTGTGATTTTCTTTCTTGGCATGCTAGATACATGGATTAAGGGCAAAACCCCTTTGGAATCACTCAAATATGTTAAGAAATGAATAAGTTATGAATTAAATCCCAAACTACCCTAACTGTTGAACACAAGCTACTGATTAGTCACTTCTGTCCATTTTTAGGGGACCAAAATAGAACCAAAATGGATGTTTGATATATGAAAACTATAGTTCGGGAAAATACGAATCCAACAATACCTATTGGACCTAAATCCGATTTGTAAATTTCGTTTTACAAGCATTTTTGTTAAGGATCCCAAATCTAAAAAATGAACCAACTGTTGAAGAAAACCTTGCGGATCAGTTACTTTTGGCCTGATTTCTGGGACCTAGACAGATTGGAATTTGGTATTTGATAAATGAAAACTATAGTTCAAGAAGATACGGATCCAACGAGTCTGATTGGGCTTCAATCGGAGTTGTGGATCTCGTAATACAAGCGTTTTTGTAAAAGACTCCAAAACTGAAAATGTTTACAAGGCACAAATGGTCAGTGGGTAGTGGCCTATTTTCAGGGTGCTATATCTAGCCAAATGGACTGTTTCTTGACCCTAAAATGTAGCTCGGGAAGTCACGGTTCTAACGATACCAAGTGGCCCCAAATCAGACTTGTAGATTTCCGTCTATAAGCGTTTCCGTGGAGGACCACAACTTTGGACGAAAATTATAGAATAAATAGAAAATAAATATTAGAAATTCATAATAAAGTTTTAAAAATTATTTTAAGTTATAAAAATTAACTTTTATTATTTTGACATAAATTTTATTAATATTTTAATTTATTAATGATATCTAATTTATTTAATAATTATATTAAATAAATTAGTTAAAAATGGTTTTAATATTTTAAAAATTATTTAAAAATAATATAAAAGTTTTAAAAAGTATTTTAAGTTATAATGAATAACTTTTAATATTTTGATAAGAATTTTATTAATATTTTAATATTAATGATAATAAATTTATTTAATAATTATATTACATAAATTATTTTTATGTTTTATAAATCATTTAAAGGTAAAAATAATGTTTTAAAAATATTCTAAGTTATAATAAATAACTTTTAATATTTTGATATGAATAACATTAATATTTTAATATTAATGATAAATATTTAAAAATGATTTTAATACTTTAAAAATTATTTGAAAGTAATATTAATGTTTTAAAAATATTTTAAGTTATAATAAATAACTTTTAATATTTAAAAATAAAATAAATTAATATTTTAATATTAATGATAATTATTTTAATATCTTAAAAAAAATCATTTAAAGGTAATATTAAGGTTTTTAAAATATTTTTAGGTTATAATAAATAACTTTTAAAGTATTGACATGAAGTTCATTAATATTTTAAATTATTTAAATATTAATGATAATGAAATTATTTAACAATTAAATCATTAAAAATGATATAAGTGTTTGAAAAATCATTATAAATGATTTTAATGTTTGAAAAGATATTATAAATGATAATTAAATTATCTAATATAATATTTAAGTTCTTGAACAAAGTTTTAAATAGAAATAAATTCGTTAATTATCCGATAATACAATCGGGATGCCGAAACTATACCTAACTCAAACCAAATCGACATAGTTTGACTAGGTATACGTTCGTATGTGTTGCAATGACTGACATGAATATGTGACAACATATTTAAGTAGTATTATGTGTTAAGTTGTATTATTCTAATTAAAAGAATAATTCTATTGATGATAGGACTTCATATTAAAGATAAAAGCGTAAGCTATACTACGTAGCAGTAATCAGCTATCAAGGCAAGTATCCTAACTATTGCAATTACTTTATGCAATGAATCTTTGTAAGCAAGTTTCTTTACTCAATTTATTATTGAAAAAGTTTCTTTACTCAAATTCTTATTAATATTCGTGCAAACAGATATATTTATATATTATGCTAGTTTTCAACTCAACATAAGTTTATCAAATACAAAGCATTTTCATGAATAATTATTGTCAATTATTCATATCTGTAATGATATCCATGATTTGTTTATTTCTTATTAATATCACATTATTGTCTGTTATCATACAAGTGTTCCCACTTGTATGAGCTGTTGTATTAATGCAATTGAACTAGAAATTCTTTGATATAACAAATCCTGTTACATACTATTAATGTGACGCCCCCAAAAATAGGTTCAATACTCAACCCATTTTGAGTAGCCAAATATACTCAACAAAATTCAAATACAATCTTTCATATCACACGGTCGTGCAAAATACGACCACACAACTGTGAGTGTTAATACAGACATGTAGAAAATATTAACATTCAAACTAAGTCCTCATTACATTTATTATCACACTATTTTTAAAAAAAAATAGTGAGGACTTCTACAACTCTAACTCGGACCATCACTCCATTTCCTGACTAGTACCTGCGATATTCTCATTTCCTGAAGAGAACAATGGAAGAAAAGGGTGAGCTCAACTAGCCCAGTAAAGAATATTATGACTAAGATAATGAAAAAAAAATTATCGTTAGCCTTCAATAAATCAGATAAAATATTATGGACAACAAATTTTAGATCAATATTCGCAGTGAAAATAACAATTCATTAGAAGAGTTAAGTAGATAATGATGTCTATTATCTTCTTTGATTTAAAAGTCCATTATCAATATTTTATCCCTGTAACATCAATCAATATACATCTCGAATCAAATATCCATCTTTGCACTACGGCCAAAGATATTCATTTGTATCATCAGTTGGTCATGTTCATCTCAACACTTGTCCATCTTTGCACTACGGGCCAAAGATATTCATCAAGTAATCATTCATCTTTGCACTACAGGCTAAAGATATTCATCACGTAATTATTCATCTTTGCACTACAGGCCAAAGATATTCAGTTATATCACCATTTAGAACTGAGGATGATGAAAAATAATACGAATAACGGATCCAGTGAGATAAAGGACAAATATTAGAGAATTTATCCAGAGTTCAAGAATGAAAATCAAAACTTGGATCCAATCAAAGATGATTTGGAACAAGAATTTTTTTTTTGACCGTGAATATACCCCATGAATAGTAACTCGTGAATAGTAACTTGACATGAAAAGATAAAAATTTCACAAGAAAGTTCAGACCAATATTCCAGTGAAATAATATTAGATGAAGCGCAAAACTCAAGTAATATCTGATCATTTCAGGAATTATAGAAGCAATACTTACCGTAGTAAGTTTAGAGTTAAGAATCTGAAATGAAACAATATACGAAACTGCAATTGGATTTTCACCCGTCTGGTGGTAGTCCGCTCAGACAGATTATTTCCACAATTTAATAACAACTGAATACGAAGGGTTATTCACCCGTCTGGCGGTAGTACGCTCAGACAGATTATTTCCACAATTTAATAACAACTGAATACGAAGATTCACCCGTCTGGCGGTAGTCCGCTCAGACAGATTATTCCAACAGAATAATAGGAATGGAATAACAACCCTTACGAGTATTGAAAGAAAATAACTCTCTTCATGAATACGAAAGAAATAATATCCCTTACCTTAAAATTTGGAGGCTGCACTAGCGTAATTGCAGAATACTTTTCTTATTTCTCTCTTATTCTCTCTATACTTTCTCTCTCTATAGCTTTAGTGAATTGGTGAGAATAATGAAGAAATGAGCTTCTATTTATAGGCTCGACAGAGTAAGGGTAAAATAGTCTTTTCGCCATAATTTATGACATCATCGCTTACATCATCGATCTATGACATCATTGCTTATCTCATCGCTCCGATGACATCATTGCTTACCTCATCGCTCCGATGACATCATTGCTTACCTCATCGCTACGATGACATCATTGTTTGCATCATAAGAGTTCAAATTCAATTTGTACTTTTTCACCTCGTTTAACTTTTATACCATGAATTTACTATAATAATGTTACCATTCTAATCATACTATTATATAATCACATCATACTACTATAATGTAATATTATAACAATATATTTGAATGAATTATTTTATCGAAAAAGATAAAATACCAACTTTCAACAAATGTCACATGTTAAAAATTTCTCCGTTTAAATCCGCATTGAATAAATATTTTCTTATCATATATATCAAAAATTAATTATTCACAAATAATATTATAGAACTACAATATTGACAACCAGATCGTTCCTAGGAAAGAGGGGGCATTCCGATAAGGATTTTTCCTTACTGGCGCGCAATTAATCAACCCCTTTCCTAGACAGAACTTCCTTAGACATTGCCAATAATGCTATCTAATAATATTATTCAAATAATATGAATTATTAATTTGATAATTTGAAATAATGTGTAATGACAATTATTGAATCAATAATATAAAATAGCAAAGTAGCACTTATTGATATAAAATATCAACGTAGCAAATATTGAATAAATAAAATATTATGCAATTATTGAATCAATAATATAAAATATTGAACAGTAATTACTGTAACAATAATTGAGTAAGTGCCTTCCTACGTAAGAATCAATAATTCGAAATACTGTTCAATACCGTGTGCTACCGTGCAACACCGCGTATTACTGTATTTTAACCACCGGGTATTTCAACAGTACTAACGGTAATAATTTTGTCGTTATTATATAAAAAGGTTATTTCTGTCACTTTCTATATCCGACATTCATTCTGTTGTGGAGTCCACCAATGACTGCGCCGTCGTATGAATATTCTCCGACAAAAAGAATATTCCTCGACCAAACGAATATTTCCCGACACAACGAATATTTTATAACCACTTGCTTACTTTGTGAACTCTGCACATCTTACCCATAACTTATCACATTCATCAAATCAACACCTTACTATTTCAAAATAATATATAAAGAAAATTAAATCTTATTCATAAAATTTGGGGTCTTACAACCTCCCCTCCTTATGAAATTTCGTTCTCGAAATTGACGTACGTACCTGGTATGTCGAAAAGGTGAGGATACCTCGTTTTCATTTCCGATTCTAACTCCCAGGTCATTTCCTCAATATCATGGTTCCTCCACAAAACTTTAACTTGAGGTATAACCTTTGAGCGTAGGATATGTTCCTTCCTATCCAAGATCTTAACAGGTACCTCCTCGTATGTTAAATCTTCGGCTATCTCGTCTGGTTCTAACTTAATAATGTGGTTTGGATCTTTCACATATTTACAAAGCACGGATATGTGAAAAACGTTATGAACACGAGACATGCTTGGAGGTAAGGCGAGTCTATAGGCCACATTTCCTACTCGGTCAAGGATTTCAAATGGACCAATGAATCGTGGGTTAAGCTTTCCTCTCTTTCCGAATCTCGTAACTCCTTTCCATGGAGCAACACGTAATAATACATGATCTCCGACATTAAACTCCACGTCCCTTCGATGAAGATCAGCATAACTCTTTTGTCGATCTTGTGCAGTTTGTATACGTTGTCGGATCATTTGAATCTTTTCCGTAGTCATATGTACTAACTCCGGTCCCAACAATGTTGCTTCACCCACCTCGTCCCAGCCTACTGGAGAACGACATTTTCATCCAAACAACGCCTCGAATGGAGCCATGCCTATACTTTCCTGATAACTGTTGTTGTAGGAGAATTCCACCAATGGTAGGTACTTATCCCAACTCCCTTTGAAGTCTAGAACACAGAGTCTTAATAGATCTTCAAGAGTTTGGATAGTTCTTTCCAATTGCCTGTCCGTTTGTGGATGATATGCCGAACTGAATCGTAAATCCATGCCCATAGCTTTCTGCAAGCTGACCCAAAATCGTGAAGTGAATCTTGGGTCACGATCCGAAACTATGGATACTGGCATGCAATGCAATCTCACAATCTCATTCACGTACATACAAGCAAGACGTTCAAGGGAATAAGTCTCTCGTATCGGCAAGAAATGAGCAGACTTGGTTAATCTATCAACAATAACCCAAATCGCATCTATGCCTTGAGAAACCTTGGGAAGACCCGTAACGAAATCCATGGTAATGTGTTCCCACTTCCACTTTGGAATCTCAAGTGGTTGCAATGGACCCTTTGGCACTTGATGCTCCGCCTTGACACGTTGACACGTTAAACACCTCGAGATAAATTTCGCGATCTCTCTTTTCATATTGCTCCACCAAAATGTATGTCAAAGATCACGATACATTTTGGTACTCCCAGGATGGATTGCAAACGGTGTGTTGTGTGCCTCCATCATGATTCTATACTTCAAATTAGAATCGTCAGGAACACAAAGTCTGGAGTTGACTCGAAGTATTCCTTCTTCATTAATCCTTGCTTCTGGAATAGCACCTTCTTGCATCTTCTTCCTCATATTCATCAGCTCCGAATCTGTAGCTTGAGCAGCTTTAACTTTATCAATCAAAGCTGGTTCTATGCGTATACTTGATATCATCGCATGGGTCCCCGAAGTCTTGAACTCTATCTCCATCTTTTGTAAATCACACAAAATAGGCCTTAAAAGTATCGCATTCGTTCCCGCATATGATCTTCTACTCAACGCGTCAACTACCACGTTCGCTTTACCAGGATGGTATGATTGTAATCTTTCAACAGCTCAAGCCAACTTCGTTGTCGCATGTTGAGTTCCTTCTGGGTGAAGAAATACTTGAGGCTCTTATGATCCGTATAGATCTCCACTTTCTCCCCATACAGGTAGTGTCTCCAGATCTTCAACGCGAAAACGACTGCTGCCAACTCTAGATCATGAGTAGGATAATTCCTCTCATATTCCTTGAGTTGTCACGAGGCATAGGCTATGACTTTCCCATGTTACATGAGGACACATCCTAACCCTTTGCCCGAAGCATCGCTATAAATGACAAATCCATCCGAACCAGATGGTATCGTCAGAATAGGTGCCAAATTGAGTCTCCTCTTGAACTCTTTAAAGCTCTTCTCGCATTCCTCGTTCCATATGAATTTTGTATCTTTCCGAGTCAGCTGAGTTAATGGAGTAGCGATTCGAGAAAATCCTTCCACGAATCTCCGATAATAACCAGATAAGCCTAGAAAGCTACGTACTTCGGTCGCCGACTTCGGTTGCTCCCAACTTTATATTACTTCAATCTTCGCCGGGTCCATAGATACTCCACGTTTTGATACTGCGTGCCCAAGGAATGCTACCTCCTTAAGCCAGAACTCGCAGTTCTTTAGCTTGGCATGTAGCTTGTTTTCACGAAGCCTTTGAAGTACCAGCTTCAAGTGGTACTCATGATCTTCACGGCTTTTGGAATAGATGAGGATGTCATCAATAAAGACAACCACGAACTGATCCAAATATTCCTTGAATACACGGTTCATCATATCCATAAAAGCAGCAGGAGCATTAGTCAATCCAAAAGACATGACTAAGAATTCATAATGCCCGTATCGAGTTCTGAAAGCAGTCTTCGGAATATCCTCAGTTTTAATTTTCAGCTGATGATATCCAGAACGAAGATCGATCTTTGAAAAAAATTGTGCACCTTGCAACTGGTTGAATAGGTCATCAATACGAGGTAACGGATACCTATTCTTGATGGTGACATGGTTTAACTCCCGATAGTCAATACAAAGTCGCATACTCCCGTCTTTCTTCTTTACGAATAAAACAGGAGCATGGCAGCAGTCATCGAAACAATGACAACCAGCAGGGAGGAAAGTATCATGCCAGAAGCGGTAACCACTCCGGTGGTAATCGTGGCCATGATAATAGAAGAACTGAGTCGGGGGGAGATTTCAAGAAGAGAAGGTACAACAATGAGAACGTGAAAGTATCGACAGCAGCACCAACATCAACTGTTTCTAGGGGAGGAGAACGACCACCAGTCGTATGCTATAAATGCGGGCAAGAGGGACACATTAGTCCCAACTGCACACAACAATCCAAGGTGTGTTATAACTGTGGAAAGGAAGGGCACATAGCTCGAGTGTGTCCTGTAGCGAAACCAAGTCCAGTAGAGATGGTGACTCCAAAGGCTATCCCTGACAAGTCAAAGTCAGTGGTTCCTGGAAGAGCTTTTGTCGTGACTGCCCAACAAGTAAGGAACCCGAACGAGGTTATTACGGGTAAGCTGATAATAAACTCTTGCAAAGTTTACACTTTATTAGATACTGGTGCTACCCATTCTTTTATTTCACCTGCTTGTGCTCAACGTTTGAACTTGACACCTGAGAAATTAGACTTTGACTTATCTGTTGAAACTCCATTAGGAGAAACCTTCGTTACATCTACAGTTTATAAATCTTGCTCGATTCAAATTAGTACCCTCACCCTACCTGTTGATCTTATATCGTTGAAAATACTTGCATTTGATGTGATTTTAGGAATTAACTGGTTGACCACTTATCATGCCAAAATTGATTATTTTCGTAAGGTTGTTAGTTTTCATATTCCTAACCAACCTATTGTGCGAATTCAAACAACCAAACCACTAAAATCAATCAATGTTATTTCAAGTCATAAAGCTATTCGTTTATTGAAAAACGGATGTCAAGCTTTCTTAGCCCATGTCACTGATCTAAACCAGAATACGTCAGGTTTGAATGATATTTCTGTTGTTAATGAGTTTCCTGATGTGTTTCCCGAAGAACTTCCCGGTCTACCCCCGGAACGTGAAGTTGAATTCTTTATTGACCTTGAACCCGGTACAAAACCCATTTCTAAAACCCCATATCGAATGGCTCCTATAGAACTTCAGGAGTTAAAGGTACAACTACAGGAGTTGTTAGACATCGGTTTTATACGTCCTAGTATAAATTTGGAGACTGCACTAGCGTAATTGCAAAATACTCTTCTTCTTTCTCTCTTATTCTCCATATACTTTCTCTCTCTATAGCTTTAGTGAATTGGTGAGAATAATGAAGAAATGAACTTCTATTTATAGGCTCGGCAGAGTAAGGGTAAAATAGTCTTTTTACAATAATTTATGATATCATCGCTTACATCATCGATCTATGACATCATTGCTTATCTCATCGCTCCGATGACATCATTGCTTACCTCATTGCTACGATGACATCATTGTTTGCATCATAAGAGTTCAAATTCAATTTGCACTCTTCCACCTCGTTTAACTTTTATACCATGAATTTACTATAATAATGTTACCATTCTAATCATACTATTATATAATCACATCATACTACTATAATGTAATATTATAATAATATATTTGAATGAATTATTTTATCAAAAAAGATAAAATACCAACTTTCAACAAATGCCACATGTTAAAAATTCCTCCGTTTAAATCCGCATTGAATAAATATTTTCTTATCAGATATATCAAAAATTAATTATTCACAAATAATATTACAGAACTATAATATTGACAACTAGGTCGTTCCCAGGAAAGAGGGGGCCTTCCGATAAGGATTTTTCCTTACTGGCGCGCAATTAATCAACCCCTTTCCTAGACAGAACTTCCTTAGACATTGCCAATAATGATATCTAATAATATTATTAAAATAATATAAATTATTAATTTGATAATTTGAAATAATGTGCAATGACAATTATTGAATCAATAATATAAAATAGCAAAGTAGCACTTATTGATATAAAATATCAACGTAGCAAATATTGAACAAATAAAATATTATGCAATTATTGAATCAATAATATAAAATATTGAACAGTAATTACTGTAACAATAATTGAGTAAGTGCCTTCCTACGTAAGAATCAATAATTCGAAATACTGTGCAATACCGTGTGCTACCGTGCAACACCGCGTATTACTGTATTTTAACCACCGGGTATTTCAACAGTACTAACGGTAACAGTTTTGTCGTTATTATATAAAAAGGTTATTTCTGTCGCTTTTTAAATCCGAAATTCATTCCGTTGTGGGGTCCACCAATGACTGCGCCGTCGTACGAATATTCTCCGACAAAAAGAATATTCCTCGACCAAACGAATATTTCCCGACACAACGAATATTTTATAACCACTTGCTTACTTTGTGAACTTTGCACATCTTACCCATAACTTATCACATTCATCAAATCAACACCTTACTATTTCAAAATAATATATAAAGAAAATTAAATCTTATTCATAAAATTTGGGGTCTTACAATTAAATTTTGGTATGTGTTTATGGTTTAAAGGATGTCTAAGTTATTTGACTCGCTAGACATAGTTTGAATTGTATTGTTGAATAGTATTGGTTATGATAAAGTCGTCCAACTGAATTGTTTAGTTAGGACTCTAAACTGAGTATGAACAACCCGTAATGAGGAAATTATTTATGTGCCCAAAGCGAACAGAGTGAACGAATTTATCGTTCAAACAGATAGTATTGATTAATACAGGACATAACGGGGCCGATCACCCTACATGTCCGTAAGACCAGAGCGGTTTGCAGATGAATTTCTGTTTAAACCTTTTTGAAAATGAAAAATAAAAGTCCATGGTCCAGTGACCACTCAACATATATAGTCACTACGTCGTTTCAAAATTTTAAACGATTTGATATGTTATTAAGATATGTTTCGAAAGACTTCACAACTATTGATTCGTTGTAGAAGTATACCTCAAAGAAAATATTTACTTCTTTCAGCTAAAGTTTATTAACTGCTATTATTTTCTGGGCAATTGAATGCTCATTCTTCCTTTAAATTAAATGTTTTCTGTCAAGGGCGATCAACCAGAAGGCTCTGGCAAAAACAAAGGAAAAGGAAAACTGCAAGAATAATTTTCATGGTATCTTGTGTAATAGTTAGACTTTATTAAGACGATAATATTTATTATCTATCATGTAATGAAATGCTTTAAAGGTCGTGTACCTGGAATTAGAGAACTCTGATATGTATATTAATTTGTTAAATTATATTATCCCGCTCAAAGAAATGATATCGTGTAGCACCAAGTTCGGGTTTCAAGTACCTGGATTTGGGGGCGTCACAGTGTGTTTCGTCAAAGCACATAAATATTTATGGCATATATAAAATTATAAAATTTGGGGTTATGATAAAACTAAAACATAAATAGTGAAGAAAAAGAAGTAATGTTTTATTAAAATGGTTTTTTCTTTAAATACTTTGTTTATCAACTAGTCTAAAAATTCAGTACTATGAAAGGGTATTCTGCTACCACAGTAGAATTTTTTTTCATCTCTATCTGTTTTCAATAGCAAAGAACTGAACTTTATGGTTATGGTTGTTGAATTGTACAATTGGGTCCAAAGGTTTGTTTGTTGTGGATTCTATAGACCATCTGCTTGATTGTCTGTTGGGAGCTTGAAGTTTAGACAATGCCCACCTCATAAATTAAAACAAAGCCTGTTTGTGATTTAGGTGAAATATTTGATCAGTTTGGAAAACATGTCACAATTGTACATCCTTTATATATTCCCTGGCTGCACACGTCCCTTGGTTTTCAACAACTATAAGAGCAACTCAAGCTTATACATTTATTGGTCACTAGTAATCACCATCAAAACCATTTGATATAATGATGCTCTTGCCCTTGGATTTGTGATAGTGGGGATTGCGTACCAATATTGATAGATGCCTAATGCCTCACCTTTTACCTTCTTTATTTGTCAATGTTAAACCCATTAAGATTATTGTTAGTGTAATATCCGAGAATTTTCTGATTAGTATTAATAATTATATTAATAAAAGTTGAATATTTATTTGAATATAAATAAACATTGTTGTGACATGGGATATAGAAATTCTATTAAATTAAGTTAAGTAGGTGACAACCATGTGTTATGATGGAATTGATGGAAAGCTTAATTTAAAGCTTATGGAAATTGCCTAGCGTGACATAATGGAAGATTAAGAAATTCATTATGTAAATTAATGAAGGAATGATTTAATAATGAGATCGATTAATATTAGTATATTAAAGTAATGAAGAAAGGATTTGATGATGGAATTAATTTATATGATTATATTAAATTTATGAGTAAATAATTAAATAATGAGAGACTAATTTTTATTATTATTAATTATTGGCTATGAATAATAGTATGTAATGTGTAGTAATCTATAATAGAGTTAATACATCCTGTAGACACTCGAAATTTTCTTCAGTTCTGTTGTAGACAATCGAGATTTTGTGTTCCTGTTACTAACCTCGCAGGAGGGCAAAACTGTCAACTCAACCCCGGTCTCAACACCAGGATGCCGACTTAACCCCGGTCTTAATACCTGGATGCCAGTTCAACCCCGGTCTCAATACCGGGATGCCAGCTCAACCCCAGTCTCAATACCGAGATGCCAGTTCAACCCCGATCTCAACACCGGGATGCCAACTCAACCTCGATCTCAACACCGGGATGCCAGTTCAACCTCGGTCTCAATACCGGGATGCAAGTTCAAACCCGATCTCAATACCGGGATGCCAGCACAACTCCGGTCTCAATACCGGGATGCCAGTTCAACCCTGGTCACAACCCGGGAGGAACAGGTCAGCCCCGATCACAACCCAGGAGGTACAGGTCAGCCCCGGTCACATCTCGGGAGGTACAGGTCAGCCCCGGTCACAACCCGGGAGGTACAGGTCAGCCCCGGTCTCAACCCGGGAGGTCAAATCAACTTCGGAGACAACCCCAAAGCCTTACATCATCTCCAAAGACAAACCTGGAAGGACCAAGTCAGCCTCAGAGACAACCCTGAGGACAAACAGAATTAGCTGGGATCCAAACCTCGGAGACAAACCTGGGAAATCAGCCGAAGACCATGCCAGCACTAAAGGCAACCCTGGGAGGGGTAAAATGGTTATCTTGCAAACTTGAAGCTTATTCGGTCAAACTCAAGCCGAATTAATGCCACCAAGGTCAGAAAGAACCATAATGGTGATCCCGAGTGGAAATAGCGCAAGACAGCTCAACGGACAAATTGCAAGGAATACCTGGTTATGAACCTGTCTTTTTGAACTCGGAAAAGGTTTAATCCAATGTCATTGTGACACTCTCGGCGAGGGCTTTCCGAAAAGGTACAAAACGCCTCAAACGAACGCTTCGATTAAAAGTTAGAAAGTTTTGAATCTGACCTCGTGTTGCTCAGAGTGCACGTACTTCGAGACGATAGGACCCACCACGTGGGCCCTATCATGTGGAGCCGCATATAGAGTGGAGGCAGCCGCAGGTAGGCCTGCTTCCATCAGGTCTATATATATGAGTGCACCCCCAGCTCATTTTATATTGAAAAACGCTCTGGAACTCTGCCCGTTTTGTTTCTCAGCCCCACTCTTGTACTCCAAACCCAAATTTTATTACTCTAACACGTAGGTATACTCATATACTACCACATATCAAAAATTAACAGGTGGAAATGGACGTTTGAAGTCTACTAAGTGGCAAAAAGCCCGTGTAGCAGTCCATTGTGAGTATTTTTACAATCAGAAAGTTCATACTACTTCATTGCGCATTTATACACTTGCACATTAAGTTTCGTGTTTGCTTACGTTTTCGTACATTTTAGTACATTTACGCGTTTTCTGGCATTCTATAGCTTAGATCGTCGATCTGTCGCTTTTAAAAGCTTTCTATATATATACACGTATATATTGACTTCACCGGACTGGGTTATCTTCCCAGTCCCGGTTTGACTTTTTTTGTATATATTTAACTATATATATATTAACTTCTCAATTCTGTTAAGTCCGGATGTCAAATCTGTGGCAGTTTACTACTTTTATATATATAACTATATATATATAAATTTTTCTGACTTATTTGGGCCTAGATTTCTATTTCGTGGCGTTTTTATTTCTTTAATATATATACTAACTGTATATATTAATATTTTACATTCCAGTTTGGCCTGGATCATGCTATGACCTTTTTACTGCTTTTATATATATATATATATATATATATATTTACATTTCTGTCCAGGCAAAGGATAGAACGTCCGTCGCCCTTTACAGTTTTTTATATATATATTTACATTATGTAGAGCCTAGATCTTCCCGTGGCTCTTTTCCAGCTTTTATATATATTTTAATTCTGTCCAGCCTGGATTACTCCGTGACTTTTTACATCTTTTATAAATATATATATTTTCATTCCAGTCCGGACATAGGATTTGAAATTCTTCGCCCTTTATTGCTTTTATATATATTTCCATTCTGTTAGGCCTGGATTACTCCGTGGCTTTTTACAGCTTTTATAAATATATATATATATATATATATATATATATATATATATATATATATATATATTTACATTATTGTTCCAGGCATCGGAGTGAAAACCCATCGCCCTTTACAGCTTTCGTATATATATAACTATATATATATATATATCCTGTTTTCATTATGATAAAATTGCTGCTGTAAATATTCATTTGATATGAATCGGCGCTGACACCTATTTGGGCGAACTAGATTTCTTTAAATCTTGCCAATTCTATCTTTTAAATGGTTCAAAATAGGTTCAGACAGAACCGAGAAGCTAGAATGGCTGAGATTTACTTAAATCTAGTAGTTTTTCTAGTTTTATTCATTCGAAAAGCAACCACGCGGCTCTTAGATCGCTATCTAGTGGGAACGAGATGCTTCAGCTACGAGCATACCAGGATTTACTGATGAATCCTTGGTTCTTGCGATATCTGGATATAAATATACTTTTTCTGTGCATATTTGAGATGTGCAGGTTTATTGGCTTCCCTCTATGAGCCTAGGAATCGTGGGATTCATGATCAAGTTGATCAGAATCTGATTCCCACAATGGATAAACTCTACTTTACAAATGTACCCTGCCAGTTTTTCTGTAAAAAATGTACATCCAAAAGACCTTAAAACAGTTATCCGGGTTTAAGGTCTCAACATAGTAAAAATATGGCTTGTCGTGTCAGAGTCACTCCGATGGCTGTCATGCCCATGAGAAGACCAACACTTGTATATATGTTGTGGTCGAGGATGCTTCGCAGCCCGACAATCACCATTCAAATTGTGCCAAAAGGCTAAAAAGATAAAAAATGGAAGTATCAACATGCTTCAATTCCTATGTTAGCATAAAGGTTTGATAATCTGCTTTCAAAACCTCATCTTAATCTTGTCTAAAAAAGTGACTTTTGCAAATTAAATCAAACCCTTCGTATGTAGGCTCAACAAAGCATGCCCATACTTTCAAAATCAAACAAAATATAGGCCCAATTTCTTCTAGCATTCATACACACATTGCAAATAAAAAGAGAAATATTAAAAAGATGTGGTACCGTGTTTTCACGGGTGTTGTGGGGTGCCTAACACCTTCCCCACACTTAACTAAGCCTCTGAACTTAGAACTTCAGTTTCAAAGATCAAGTTTCGACAGTGTCTAGCAATTGGGCCTCTCTTCAAACAAAACTCGGTTGAGTTGGTACAACCATTTCAAAATCTACTAACTAGCGACTCTGTAAAACTTTCAAATTGTCGACATGATACATGTTGGCATTTTTCTAAAAAACCCCTTTAAAACCTTTTTCACAAAAAAGATAAAATAAGGGTAGAAACAAAACTTAGGAAGAGAGAAAGATTCGTGTCCAACTCGAACGAAATTATTTCCAACGTCGACAGGTGGCGACTCTGCTGGGGACAGTAGAGGGCTTAGGCCGCGTTCAAATCTTTTTAAAATTACCCTTTCATATCTGCATATGTGAATACTGCGTCTCTACATTGAATGAATGCGTGAATGTTGCGTCTTTACTTTGAATGAATGTGAATGAATGCTTTATTGCTTTATATTAGTGCTTCTCACAAATGTCATCATATGCATACGGTGAGACGCAATGTATGTGAATGTATGTTGTGTGATTCCTCCACCAGGGGGCAAACCCGTCGGTGACAGAGTAATGTCTTCGAGGGCAAATAAGTCTTCGAGCTTATGAAAAAGCACCACTCAGATCTGCTCCAGTTGAAAGATTAGATTAATTTCCCCTCTAGTAGATTGCGATGATCTGGGGACCTTCATGCCGAAAAGCCGCGAAAGTAGCCTAAGATAGGTCAGCCTCTAATTAACCAAACTCGAAGGAAAGCTTCTTCATACCTTCCTCTTTTAATTCAATGTCAAGTTTTCAATTTCCAATGTAAATATCATAATGTACATTCCATGTTTTGTAAATTCTATCATATTATCTTGTCATCAAAACAACTGACCTCTGTTTTGAAGGATAAGATTAAAAAACATTAAAAACACATCATGGCATGCATCCTATCCATACCTACCTCAGGAAATTGACACGCCTACATTTGTTGTAGGTGAAAAATTGGTCTTGTCACTAGATCTAAGTCTAAGAAAGCACTAAGTCCATCTCCGGACATGGCTTCCAGTGCTCAGCCAGAATCTACCCGTATTTAGGGAAGAGTTTGAAGGACTGAAGAACCAGATAGCTGAATTAGCCACTTTCTTGAGAGAACAGAGTAAAGCTCATAAAGGTAAACAAGTACAGGGTCATACAGAACCAGGTACACCCGGTGGCAGTCAAGAGACCGGGAAGAAGGACACTCAAATTCCTGAACCAAAAAATCAGGATACTACCAATAAAACCCCTGAAATCACCATCCTTAACAAATAATAGGGAGCTAATGACATTATAAAGAAAGTCCAACAGATAGAAGAAACTATCCGGTCTATCAAAGAGACAGGGGCATTTAGCAGTGTCAATTATTCAGACTTATGTATTTTCTCGAAAAATTTTAAGTCCCTAATTTTGAGAAATACGATGGATTGGGAGGCCCTTACACTCACTTAAAGGTGTTCATTGGAGAGCTCGAATCCTATGCAGAGGACGAGAAACTCTGAATGCAGTTATTCCAAAAAAGTCTGACCGGAGAGGCTAGAGCCTGGTATGTCCGTCTGGACAACTCTAAAATTCACAGTTGGGAAGAGCTGGAACATACCTTCCTTAATCAATATAGTTTTCAGTCTCAACTAGCTCCAAACAGATATCAAATAACAAAAATCAAGAAACAAAACACTGAGTCATTCAGAGAATATGCTCAAAGCTGGAGATGAATGGCGGCACAAGTCACTCCACCTATGACTAAGTCTAAGATAGTCATGACCTTCATCGACATTCAAGAAGCTCCATATTATGAAAGGGTCCTAGCAGGCATAGGAAAGCCATTCTCGGAGATGATCAAACATGGCGAGATGGCAGAAATGGGGCTCAAATCTGGGAAGATAAAGGATCTGATCGCCTTAGAAGCTGTTGCCGAGCATATTCAATCTGGGAGTTATGGGAATAATCCCCGGAGGACACACAAGAAGAAAGACGAAGAAGTGTCCTTGATATTGCAAGGACAGAATCAGAGGAGCGAGTCGAGCAGCTTTCCCATTCAAAGGAGGAACTATTCCCCTTTTCAACCTTCAGCACAACCTTCAAACCCGCCATTCCAGAAAAATTTGGAGGCCATGCGTCAAAGAACGTTCACCCCCCTAGGGGATTCACTCAAAAATATGCTAAAACTGTTGACGGCACAGAAAAAAGATTGTGCAACTCCTTCCACCAACCAACACCGGCGGACGAAATTTTAACCCAAGTAAGAAGTGCGCATACCATTCCGGATCTCCAGGCCATGATACACAAGATTACTGGTCTCTCAAGCACAAAATCCAGGACTTGATAGACAATGGAGAGATCGTGGTGACCAAACCAGAGCAACTGCACGTGCAAGATAATCCCATCCCTCAACACAAAGAGGAGGGTGTCAACATGATTAGCACGCAAAATGGAGAAGGATCCAAATACCTCCGATACGTCGGAGAAACAACTCAATCCAGCAACAATAACCCAGATAGTTGGGAGTTATCAGAAAGGCGATTCCTGATAGAACATGAGATTAAGTCTATCAAGGAATAGATTGGACAGTTAGCAGAGCTGATCGTATATCAGCATCAGGTAACCAGACAGCTGATAAACCAATCCAACCAGTTTGGAGCAAGTCCTCCTACACCGGAGATCAGCCCCATCGCTATGAGGGATCACTACCGGTTTCATAAGCATGAACTATGGGCCGACAAGGTGGCCAAGGAAGAAAAGTTTCAAGTTGATAGGGAATTCGCCTTTCAGAGGAATTTCACTAACCTAAACCAGCCGAGGAAGGAAATCCTCCAGATGTTGATCAATGAGGGGATGGTTACAGATCTGTTACCCCAAGTAAATCCTCGATCCAGGAAATTCAAGCCTGACCGAATCTGTCAGTATCACTCCAATGCACCCGGTCATGACACCAAAGATTGCTGGGGACTTCGTCACTGAATTCAGAATATGATTGAAAATGGTGAACTGATAAGAGGGAATCAAGATTATGGTCTTCCTAATGAAGAAACACTCTTTATTCCCATATCTTGGAATCAAGAAACAGTGGCTGTTATCTCCTGTGAGAAGGAGCTAGCCGGAGCACCCTTAGTACTGCCGGAGAAAGGGGTCCAAGAAATATAAAATCCTATGAAGTTGGCGGCGCCAGAACCTTTGATATTTCCTTTCAGACCCTAGTATCCAGTGACCAGTCTAAAAAGAGTTCCCTGGAACTATGGGAAGGAGGAAGGGTCAACTTCAAACTACATTGCCAACATATCCAAGGAGAATCCATTGTACCTGCCTCAGCGGGTGATCAATTTAGTTATCAACGCCAAAGGGAAGGTGGCTGAAGAGAAAGTCGAAGAGTTCCTCAGTAAAATGGGACACAATAAAATCAAGGTGGTGCAAAGTTTGAAGGATGCACCCAAGCAGATGTCCATCCTATATTTGGTCTTATCTTCAGTGGATCATCGCAACATTCTGGTGATAGTACTGGAAGAAGCCCATATGCCAAAGACAGTGAATGCTGAGAAATTCTGTAACGTGATAGAACACATCTTTAACAGTAATGTGATATCTTTCACTGACGACGGGTCATCGCAAGTCCCTGCATATAGCAGTAATGTCATCCGGGTATGTGATCGGAGGGGTGCTAATAGATGGAGGATCGTCCCTAAACATCTGTCCCTACGATACCTTGGAGAGAATGAAGATTAACCCAAACCTGATCAAGAGCAGTAATGTGGTTATCCAGGCCTTCGATGGATCTCGCTGAGAGGCTATGGGAGAAATTGATCTTCCTCTAGATATTGGTCCGCACACTTTCTATGTATCTTTCCAGGTGCTCAACATCACCACCGGATACAACTTGTTGCTGTGAAGGCCATAGATCCACATGGCAGGAGCAGTTCCATCCACCCTCCATTAGCAGCTCAAGTACATTATCAATGACAATCTGATTACAGTCAATGCCAAACCAGAATACCCTGTCTGCATACAGGGAGACATGCCAGTGATTAGTCTGGATGCAGGGATTGAACCTGCAAGTTTTCAAGCTTTGGAGGTAAGCGATACTCAGTACCTACCAGTTGGGGCACCAGCCTTAAAGCCTAAAGTCACCCCCGAAGTGATGACAGTCGGCCAGAAGATGGTATCTTTGGATTTCCGCCCTAGAAAAGGGTTAGGAAAAAATCAGCAAGGTATCAAAAGTCCAGTGCAGATCCCGAGCCAGTCGGGGAGAGTCGGATTGGGTTATTCATCTGGGTCAAACCACCGGAACCCATATAAGCATTCAAACGCTCATGCTGCCACTATACTATTGCCAAACCTCATTGATGCAGGATTTGTGGAGCCAATGAGGAAAATTCCTGTTGTTGTGTCAGCCATGTTGTTTCCTCCAATCATACTGGTAGGTGAGAGAAAGACACCAAAGCCTGAAGGGGATAGCAAAAAAGGAAAAGAAAAGCTCCTGTACGAAGGACGAGACCCATTTGCTAACATGCGTGTTCTCATACACTACGAAGGTATGAATGATGATATCCCAGACAGTGATGAAGAGGATCAGATCCAAATTCCTCGCATCAAGAAAGAGAAGGGAGGCAGTTCAAAGAAGAATCCTGGCTCTAATCTAAAGGATGTTTTAGTCATCATCACAGATGAGGCAGACAACCGCTAATCTTGTATCCTTCTTATTCATAAGGATATGACCCTGGATAACTTGAGCAGCGTCCATTGCCTCATTCAAAAAGGGTAAAAGGGCAGAAGGTCCATCTGCGTAACATGCTTTCATTTACTACTTATTTTTTTTGTTGCACAGCTATAGCAATAACTTTTGTCATGCTTTGCCAAATGCTTTGTATGTTTGAACAGTCGCATATATTAAAGTGAAAGCATTTTGTTTTTAGGACTCCAGAATTGGATGTGCTTGTCTCTGCTGATGAGATGCCAACCTGTCACAGTGACTACAACTTTGATGTAGAACTGAACTTCGACTTGATGGAAATTGATCAAGATGACTATGAGGTGCCCGAGGAGATCAAAGAATGGGTCAAAGACAAACCCAAACCAAACCTCAACCAAACCACCACTGTCAATATCGGAACCTCAGAAAACCTCAAAGAAATCTAGATAGGTATAGACCTCACACAAAATCAAAAAGCCAACCTGATTGAACTTCTAACATAGTTCCAGGATATTTTTGAATGGTCATATAAAGACATAATTTGCCTGTCTACTGATATTATCATCCATCGAATGCCCATCAAAGATGGATTCAAGCCAGTTAAACAAAAGCTCAGGCGATTGAAACCTGAATAGAGTTTGAAAGTCAAAGAAGAGGTTGTCAAATAATTCAAAGTCGGCATCATCATGGTATCAACATACCCGGAGTGGCTGTCAAACATAGTTCCCGTGCCAAAGCCCAGAGGGAAAGTACGAGTATGTGTAGATTACAGGGATTTGAACAAAGCCTGCCTCAAGGATAATTTCCCGGTACCTTTCATCCACATCTTGATAGACAACACGACGCAGTATGGCATGTATTCTTTTGTGGATTGCTTTGCTGGTTACCATCAAATCATGGTCACTGAAGAAGACAGGGAGAAAATAGCTTTCATCACTCCCTGGGGAACCTTCTGCTACAGTTGTTTGTCCTTCGGCCTCATCAATGTCGGGGCCATATATCAGTGAGCAATGATGGCCCTGTTTCATGATATGATGCATAAGGAAATAGAGGTCTATGTGGATGACATCATCATCAAATCCCGGAAGGAGGACGATCACATTGACTATCTCAAGAAGCTGTTCAACAGGTTGCGCAAGTACAACCTCAAGCTGAATCCAGCCAAATGTATTTTGGCTTCAAGTCAGGCAAGTTGTTGGGATTTTTAGTGCGCAACAGAGACATTGAGCTGGATCCTGCCAAGATAAAAGCCATCACTAAGATGCCCGTACCACGAACAAAGAAGGAGATACGCGGGTTGCTGGGGAGAATTAATTTTATAAGCCGATTCATTTCCCAGCTCACGGCAACTTGCGAAGCCATCTTTAAGCTACTAAGGAAGAATTCCTCCACGAAATGGAAATAGGATTGTCAGAAAGCCTCCCTTGCCATCAAGAAGCAGCTGATCGTAGCTCCTGTCTTGGTAACCCCGAGGGATGGAGTTCCCCTATTTATGTACCTGTCTGTCAATGCCAATACAATGGACTGTATGCTGGGATAGAAAGATGATAGCAGCAAGGAGAGAGCCATCTACTACATCAGCAAAAGATTCAGTAGTAACGAACAGAAGGACACCCTGATCAAGAAGACCTGCTGTGCGGTTGCATGGGCCACCATGAGGTTACAACACTATCTGCATGGGCATACGACCTATCTCATATCCCGTATGGATCCGCTGAAATACGTATTCAACAAGCCAATGTTGAATTATCGATTGTCCAAATGGCAGTTGTTCCTCCAATAGTTTGACATTGTCTACGTGACTCAGAAGTCCATCAAAGGTCAAGGCATTGCAGATCAACTAGCCGAGGCACCATCAGGAGGGTTTGAACCCTTGGAGACTTATTTCCCAGATGATGGGATCATGACAATTCAACAAATTCGACAAGAGAATGCAGTCCAACCATGGAGAATGTATTTCGATGGAGTGATAAACATGGACGGTGCCGGAGTTGGGGTAGTCCTCATCTCTGGCACAAGAGAGTAGTATTCTGTGGCTACCAAGCTGTAGTTTGTCAACACCAACAACACGGCTGAGTATGAAGGCTACATAATGGGGTTGAAACTAGCCCAATCCATGGGTGTCAAGCATCTATTGGTCTTTGGAGATTCTGAGTTGGCCATCAGATAAACCACCGGTGCATATCACACCAAAGAACTGTATTTGCTGCCCTATCACTGGCAGGTCGTCAAAATATCTATGGAGTTTGAAGACATAACTTTCATCCATATACCTCGAGGAAGGAATGACTTTGCAGACGCATTAGCAACGTTGGCTTCCTTGATCAACATATCCGATAGGAGGGGAATTCCCGACATCAAATTCACAAACTAAAAGACCCCAACATACGAGAATTATATTGGAGAAGTATCAGATGAAATTCCTCATATCAAATAGCCTTGGTATCAAGACATCAAGGAATATCTCTGAGATGGATCTACACCCGCTGGGGCAAGCTAAGCTGAACAAAAGCGGATCACAAGATGGCCATGAAGTTCTATCTAAGGGGAGACACACTCTACAAAATGGATACTGGAATAGGCCTGTTACGATGCCTCGATAAAAAGCAAACCCAGAGATTGATGGATGAAGTCCACGATGGAGTCTGCGGTCCACACATAAGCGATCATTTGCTGACTAAGAAAATATTAAGAATTGGGCATTACTGGATCTCTCTCAAAGCCGACTGTGATGATCACGTCAGAAGATGCTATCAATGCCAAGTTTATGGAAATGCTATTCACGCTCCTCCAAATGAGTTGCACAATATGAGTTCGCCATAGCATTTCTCCATGTGGGGAATGGATGTGATAGGTCCAGTAGAACCCAAAGCCAGTAACGGTCATCGTTTCATCTTCACTATGATCAATTATTTTACCAAGTGGGTTGAATCGGCCTCTTTTCCCAAAGTCACCCAGGAGGTAATCATCGATTTCATCAGAAATAATGTCGTATGTCGATATGGACAACCAGAGGTGATCGTCTTAGATAACGCCAAGAACTTAAACAATCAGATGATGAGAGACTTATGCAGCAAGTTTTACATCAAGCATCTCAATTCCGTCATTTATCGGCCCAAGATGAATGGTGCTGTCGAAGCGGCCAACAAGAACATCAAAAAGATCATGCAAAAAATGTCCGCCAATCACAAAGAATGGCCTAACCTGCTGCCTCTAACCTTGTTAGCATACAGGAGGTCAATGTGTACCTCTACTGGGGCTACCCCCTATTTATTGGTCTATGGCATAGAAGCAGTCCTTCCCATAGAAGTAGAGATGGAGTCCTTGAGAATATTAATAGACGCTAAGATGGATGAAGACTAGTGGTTGCAAGAGCGGTACCACCAGCTGTCCTTGATAGATGAAAAGAGGGCTACAACCATTTTCCACGGGCAGTTATATTAGCAAAGGATTGCTCGATCATATAACAAGAAAGCTCGAATCCGGCAATTCAAAAAAAATAACTTGGTGCTGAATAAAGTTTTGGCCAATCAAGACGAAGCCAAAGGAAAGTTTGCCCCTAATTGGGAAGGCCCTTTCATTGTCAAGGAAGTGTTGAAAAGAGGAGCTATCAGATTACAAGAAATGGAAGGAAGCAAATTTCCCCAACTCACCAATTCAGACACCGTGAAAAGGTACTATGTCTGAGACACATGCATACTAGCATCCTGGTCTTGCGAATTGATCAAATCAGTTTTGGTTTTCACAAAAAACTGAACTACGAATGACCTGATCTCCCTCAATCCGGGAGTGCGTAGGCAGCCATTTCTGGTGGGGTCAAACCAAACAAAAAACTCAAAAAACTCATCAAACCAAACTCAAAAGAGACATTTCTCAAACCTCTCACACTAAAAAACTGAACTACAAATGACCTGATCTCCCTCAACTCGGGAGTACATAGACAGCCATTCGCGGTGCGGTATGACCTTTAAAGAATTATAAAAAACTAATAAAAACAAGTCTTAAGACACCTAAACATAAATCCTATCAAGACTCCTTGATCAATAGGCCCATCTGAGATATTCTCCGACATCTCAATGTCAATCCGTCAAGAAAAAGCTCATGATACATCAACAACAACAAGTCATGAAAGAAGTGGTAATCACTCAGCAATGACAATACATATCCAAACAGGAAAGTGAATCAAAATATATTTCTCTGATATATAATACTGTTTGATATATACACTGTGTCCTGTACATGACAAAAATGGCTGATCTAGTATGTGTAGGAAAAATAAAGCTAGTCTATAGGGCCATGGACAAGCAGGATAGCAATGCCAACATGGTGTCTCTCTCTAAAGATGGAGGAGCTGCTGCAAGCGCAATACCCTCAGCCTCCATATGAGCCAGAACATCTACAGCCATCTGTATAGTGGCACTATGATCATCAATATAAGCACTCATATCGGCAACCAGGCAATGAGTATATGATCAGAGAGTAGTACTATCAGCAATGTGGAGATCCAAGGAAGCTATGGCTTCATCCCTCTCTACAAAAGTAGCATCCCTGGCAATCAAAGTCTCCTCAATCTAGACAAAAACAGCTTCTCGAGAAGATCGAGCCTCATCTCTCTCGAATAATGTCGTATTTCGAGTGGCTCGAGCCTCATCTCTATCAGCAAAAGCTATATCTCTACCGGACAGGGCAGTCAACATCAGTGCCCTATCCCGATCTCTCTCAAAAGTCATCCTAGCTAATGAATCTGCTATAGCTGGATCTGTCCCGGCAGGAATGATCGGCGGGTCACTAACTAACGCTGCTGTCAGACCAATGAACAAATCGTCCTCCATAAGAGAATGAGGATCCTCCATAGGCTCCTCCTCATCTGAATCCACAATTAGAGTTGACTAGAGGAGTGCTGCTGCTGCTATATCAGCCTCTAACCACGCTAAATACTCCAGAGAGCGATCCCGATGGCTAGTAGAGAAATCAGCCTTCTCCCTATGAGTCCAACACTCATAAATCCGGATCAGGTCGGCTAACGATAATAATGAAGCTGATATCCGCTGATCAATAGCCCCTTTCAAACTGGTGTAGGCTCTGGAACTGATCAAACTGACCCATAACTGCCAATGGATGGTATGTGGTCACCCCTCTCAATCCTGCCAGGGGCAAGTTGTCCATGCCGGATGCATGGGTGATGAAGCTATAAAGGGAGACTATCCCTGAGCATGACAGAATCGAAAACGGATGCTCAATATCTGACAGAAAAGCTGACCATGTCTCTGCATCAGAACACTCCGCTGGCTAAAAGGAGTAGGGCATAACTATCTTGTGGGTGAAGCAGTACCCCTGATGTTTGAAGAAGCCAATCGGGTACAAATGGGTCATGAGCCATACATACAACAAGACAGAGCTGCCTCTAAAAAACCCCTCTGGATGGGTATTACAATTGGTAGCTGACCTCAATGTCTCGGCCAGTATCATCGACAGGATGGTGCTACCCTGTCTAAGGGCACGAACCATGACCATTAAACCAACATCTAAGTGGCCCAAGTATAGTGGCATATATAAGTAAGCTGTGATGCACATCAGTGGCCGATTGCCACTCCTCTACTAAGATAGCAAAATCACCAGCGTGTCGATCATAGCTATCCAGTCTGCCAAAATGATCGATCAAAAAGTTAATAGAGATCACATATCCTGAAATGATCTCATCCATGACTACTCTGTGACGCCCCCAAATCCACGTTCCTTTGAAACCTCGGATTCGGTGCAGTCACGATACTACTAACGCCAAACTATTATATCTTTTATTCATTACTAAAAGAATACATCTTAACTTATTACAATTTAGAATATAAATTCTATTTATATCCAAGATCTCATCTTTACATCATATTCAATGTTACTAAAATGCGAAATAATTTAAACTTTTCAATATCCTTTGAATAAATTCTTCTTATTAATTCCATAACTTTGAATCAATTACAACCCTTGAATCAATTATAAAATATGATTCATTATATTTGAGTTATCGTATAACGTTTACAACTCGACTTTATATCCTCTATGTATTAACTAATACATCTTTACAACACCACATGTATTAAACAGTGTAAACAACTATCAAGTACAACTTCTAGAACCTAAACAGGGTTCAAGCAATAATCTAAATAGTACTCTTCAATTCGATACTATCTATCTTTATCAATCAAGAAGCACGAAATCTTTACCGTGAATCTTTAACCTGCAAAAGTGGTTATTTGCAAGAGTGAGCTCGACAGCTCAGCAATTCTAACAGTCCTCATGCATCACATATAACATCATACTCAGTTTATGCATTTATAAACAGTTTATATTTACTACGCATGTTACTTTTCACATAACAAGTATATCATCAAAGATCAACTTTCAATCTCATTTATATCTCATATACAGTTCATATATAAGTTCACATTATCACAGCATAATATAATTCAACTAACAGTTATTAAATTCATATATCAAATAGGAATTGAAAGACTTGCCTGATTCGTAGTTTAACAACTACGACTTAACTGCTTAAGAATATCTGCACTTCGTGTAATCCTACACAGTTATATTAATCATAGAGATCACACTTATCAGTTATACACTTCCATACATTCTCAATATAATAATTAGTATTACATTGTTGTCTAACTTGGTTCGTAGAACCTTCGTCTTACTTTCTTATCGTATTCTTATAATAACTATGTACGTATAAGTATACTTTAACCATACGTACTTACTACCATTCTCTACATATACATATGTCCGTCTACCACTAATCTATTTACATATAGCTAGTGTAGTCCATCTTTTGAGTTAATCATTCTCATATATCATTACTAACACATAAGGCCATAACAAAGCAAATATACGCTATTAACCGTCGAAGTCGGATTCAAGTATTAACATATGGTCCTACATAGCATGTATACACATTAAAGGATACTTTCATGCTCGTTTAACCTTTTCACGTCCAATTTACATGATATAGGTTCTAAATTAATACCCGTAAAAACTTAAGTCCATAAACATCAAAATCTAAATCTTAGGGTAACATGTTAACGTTCACGTTCAAGACTCGTGTTTTCATTAGTGAAGCTCACTAACAAGTCCAACATGTTCATGCTTCATTATGAAATCCATATCCATAAGTTAATATGTCCGTCATGCATTTCAAGGCCATATAAACATGCCCAAAAAAAATCAGAATACGTATAGGATCTTTATATGTCAAAGTTCACATTTAAAACTTATACTTTTGTTAAAAATGTTCACTAGTGAGGTTCATCATGCTCGTACTATACTATGAAACATATGTACGCAAGTCAACATGCATTTCACGTGTTTCTAGGTCATACAAACATGTCTCAAAAGTCAGAATGTTTAAAACGGATATAATAAGTTAATGTAAATTTTGAAACTCTAAGTTTATTGTGAAATCTATAACTTCACTATTGAAGCAAGCGATTCTAATATAGCATGCTCATGTTAGTTTAAAGTACTCTTATATACACATTACACATGCTTGCGCGCTAGTTATAGCAATTGTCCAACAGTTAGCAGATTTGCAACAAAACAGAAAACAAAAATCTGGTTCCAGGACCCTGCGCAGCTGCGCAGGCACCAGGTACAAACCCGGCGCAGCTGCGCCGGTGTCCGGCCAGTCCAGGAATTTTTCTGCTTCGCCAGAAACCAGTCCAAACTCAGAATTTTCTTACTTATCATGCTCAATATCAATAACAATGTATTTCTAACATGTATAACAGCTTATATAACAACTAACCATCATTCTCCAATTCAATTACCATCTAATTTAACATAATCAATAACTTAAGAAATTCAAGAACTCTCCAATTATCAAACTATGGACACTGTAAAAGTTTTACCTTTGTGAATTGAAATTCTAAGCTTGTTGACATCTCCAATTCTTAGTCTCCTTCTCCAATTAGTACACTTACTCTATATCTTACACTTGACAGAAAACTCAGCAACATCAAATGAGAAGGAGGGAGCTTCATTTATAGAAAACTCACTACACAGACAATAGCTTTGCCTCTTATTACAAACTAATGGAATGAAGGAGAGTCCATTGTGCAAGAAAGAGTTGGTGGTATCCATCATGATACCCATTCCCCATCTCATCATTAGCTACAATTGCTGAGTTTGAGAGAGATAGGCATAGCTCCTAGCCATTCACGTGAGGAGAAATAAGGAGGGACTCACAATTAGGGACAAGAAGTAATCTCAGCATTTGCAACTAGCAAGTGTACTACACTAATGTTATACACTTATACACCTTATATATACACTTAGGGTACACAAATTTCATTTTATAAACACATAGGCTATAAAATATATATACACCTTCATTTCATATAGCTTAGGTTATAAATGAATTATAATTGTAATCTTTATTTACAATGTATCATATACCACCCATATATATCTTATCCTTCCGGATATAATTCTATCGCGTATCATCACCTTTACTATCCCAACTCTATTATTCCAATTATTGAAATCCTTATCGATGAACAATTGTTTACTTGTTATAACATTCACATGGTACTAAATAAGGTTCACCCACACACATGTAATCACATAAACATTATTATGTAACCTACAATTAACCTTACTATATAGTCTATATATAATATATAGCTATATTAATGCGTCACATTGCATTATACTTAATAAAGATAACCACACTTCATACTTCATACAATATATAGTTAGTTACTATACGCTATACATTTTATTCGCATGCTTGCATATAGAAGTAAATAATTTACTTATCTCATCAATTAATTAATAATAATATTAATTAATCTATTTCTCATTAATCAATGGAATTATAATTTTCATAACAATTAATTAACATTTATATAGTTAATTATCACAATAAATAAATATAAGTCTTATTATATTTATAACAAATATACTTATTATCATGCTATCACTCGCAATAATAATAATTCAACATATTATTATAATAACAATTAATATAGATTAATTGTTTAATTAATAATTCTTTCATCTTTGAATTAATCAATCCATTACCGAATCTATTATCGTGCCACACAAGGTATTTCTCACAAGCTTAATCTCAAGCTTATTATTATTCTCATCACTTACTCATTTCTCACCACATTACTACTCATAACATGTTCAATTAAATTAGAACTATTAAATCCAAGGTCCACATATAAATATTTTACAAATCGAATATTCAAATATTATATATAACCTTTACGGAAATATAATAACTCAAGCTATTAAAATGTTAAATTACTTCAATTAATTATACTTATAATAAGTATAACCTTTACGCTTATAATAATTAATATATATACTCTATTAAATATTTAACTAATAATATTCACGATCAAATAATAACTTAAGTTATTTAATTAAAATAACTTAGTTTTCTTTCATTAATTGAACTCCCCTGAAAATACATTATGTATTTATCCATATCATAAAATATTATGTTTTCTCCAAATAAAGATATTCATTATTAGAAAATACTTTATTTATTAACTCAAGATATTATAATATAATATAATATCGAATAATTACATGTACATATATTATATATAAAAAATTGATAATAAGTTTATTTTCTATTATAAGAAATTGTTTCTATCAATTTATTTACATATAGCAAATATGTAATATATCTATCATATTAATCAATCACACCTTATACAAAATATATAAGGTAATATTACTATTCAAAAATAACATTTCCTCCTTTTATTAAAATAATTCAATATTAAAAATTATTTTAATATCCTTTATTAAAATATATAATAACCATTTCTCTTTCTTTTCTATAAATTGTTCCCAAAACAATTTTTTCAAATATTCATTTAAAGATATAATGATTTCCATCTCCCGTTATTATAACGTTATTCGTACATTAGACTTTATCACATATTACTATTCTAAGTAATATATATAAAAGTACCAACTATAATTACATATTCAACACACATATTAATTCACTCCTTTACTTAAGTAAATTAAACATTGTACTATATCATCATAGTTAATTAAGATTCAATATTGACATTATATTATTCCATAATATAACTCACAACTTATATTAACTAATATTTATTCTTATTAGTTAATTCCCTTAACTAACTCATGCTTCACTATCCAAACCTATTCACGGATAGCTTAAGTGCTATTAATAACTTATATTATAAACATACTAGTTATTAATACACATACATAAGAATATGGTGATTTATACATTAAGGATATTTAATGTCACCAACTTACTATGATAAAATAATTCTATAAATTATTTAATATCTATAGATAATTTTATCCACTCCCTTTATCTCAACTGAAACGTCTCTACGCTAAGTAACAAATATATATTAATAATATATTTATAAAACACATATTACATAGTCCATATTATCCTATGTAATATAATACCACATACCTTATATCACACAAAAAAATACTCTTATTCGAGCCCATCTCACAGTTTAAGAATTTTATTTATTAAATCCTTATTTAATAATATCTAAAAATTCGGGTTCTTACATACTCTATGGCGCAGACCCGACATCCGCATAGATGGTCTCCTCATGTCACTAATAGCAGTGCGAGCGCAAGGCAAGTCCAAAGCCAAACCTGTAAGCCTCTCTTACTCCTCCAAAGTCGGTGTCAACTCATACCGCCTGAAGTGGAAAACTTGCCGCTCAGGTATCCAACAGGATAGAATGCTGTCTATGAACCCCTATGGAACCTGGAAGTCCACAAGGGCCAATAAATGCCCCAACATCAGATCCACTGTCGCTCTGGCTGGAAGGGCAAACTATAGTACCACGACCTCAACGACAATGCTACCACGAATGGTGGTAAATGCTCGATACGGCTGACTGTCGAGGACGACATCTGTATCACCATATCATAAGACCATCCAGGGAATCTAAACTCATCTGTCTAAGTGCATATCCATGACATAATACATGCATAATGACAATGATAAACATGATGCAATAGATAGGAAATATCATGCATATCTATAATAAACTATCTACTGCAAGCATCTCTTTCTGATAATATAATTCAAAATAAAAAGTACAGGGATATGGGGCACAGCCGCCCAACTACTAAAAGAGGCCTATCAAAATAGGGCATCGCCGCCCAATAACTAAACAGAGGCCTATCAAAAGATATAGCGAGGAAAGCTATCAAAAGAGATCCAGAATATCTGTCTCCAGGTTATCAACCTGCTCCAGCTCCTCCTGAGACATAAAATCTCAGCCAGTGGGAATGTCCGGTAGATATAAGGGAGGATCAGCACCGGCAAAACTGCTAGAAAATGGACCTGATGAGGGGCCCGCTCCGGAGCAGGAAGGATCAAAAGAAGATGCCTCTAATGGATCTCGACCAAGATGCCTGATAAATAAATGAGCTATCTCCAACTGCTAGGTCAGTCCGGTAATCTGGTCCAAGTGGGTAGGCTCTCGAAGGCACGCTATCCAGTCTATCATCATCACAGACCCTAACACCATATCTGCCATGAACTGGGTAGCACGAGTCTGAGCCCTAATAGTATGAGGGCTCCACCAGCTGCTAAATGCCTCTTGGCTGTAAGGACACTCTGACAGGGTAAAGCCATCTACGCCAACCATAGGAATTTCTATGAGTGGCTGAGCTAGTGGCCAATGATGCCAAGCAAGAGGAACAAAGGGAATGCGGATCTACCTCGTGATGCTCCTGATAGTACGCTCTCCTAAATAAAGCTACCAACCTCCCTCTGTCAAAAATGGAACTCTGCGGGTGGATAATGCAAACTCTCGACCAGTGGGGAAACCACCCTCAAACCCGACTGTCAAAAAGTCTGAGGTATACGGTACCCATGAGATCGATCTGGTTGTCAAAAGCTCAAGCTGCAGGTGAGAATGGGTGAATCCCTCAACTACAGGGACCTCCGTCAAAGTGGAGTGGTGCCAACGTCGTCCCCTCGGATATGTCTCCAGGTGAAATTCGGTAAACTACTGGGATTTCTCGTGAGCAACCGGGGCATTGAATTGGATTATACCAAAATCAAAGCCATCACGAAAATGCCTGAACCAAAGACAAAGAAGAAATCCGAGGTTTCCTGGGAAGAATAAACTTCATCAGCCGGTTCATATCGTAGTTGACAGCAACCTTCGAGCCCATTTTCAAACTATTAAGGAAGAATTCTTCGGGAAAATGGAATGAAGACTGCCGAAAATCCTTCCACATCATCCAGAAGAGGTTGATTGAAGCACCTATTTTGGTACCCCCAAAGGATGGGATTCCGTTGTTCATGTATATCTCAATCAACTCCAACGCTATGGGTTGTCTACTGGGGCAGAAGGATGACATGGGGAAAGAAAGAGGTAAAATGTCTGCCAGACAAGGCGACCAACATCTGTGCTCTAGATGAGTCTTGCTCAAAGGTCATCCTGAATAGTGAGTCTGATAAAGACGGATCGTAGGAGAATCTGGACCCTCCATTGGTTCCTCCTCGTCAGAGTCCACACTAGGAGATGAAGAAGCCTCTGCTACCACTCCTGTCTCTGCCTCCAACCACACAGAATACTCCTGAGAATAGCCCGGATGGCTACTGGATAAATCAGCCCTCTCTCGATGAGTCCAATACTCATATACTCTGACCAAGTCGGCGGATGACATGGAAGAAGTCGACATCCTCTGATCAGCAGACCCCCCGAAATGGTGCAAACTCTGCCGCTGATCAAACTGACACATGACAGCGACTGCCAAAGGATGATAGGTAGTCATTCCACTCAAACCTGCTAGGGGAAAATAATCCAGGCCAGATGCATGAGTGATAAAGCTATATGGGGATGCTAGCCCTGAGCATGGCAAGATCACAAATGAGTGCTCAATATCCGACAGAAATGCTGACCAAGACTCTGCATCAATGCACTCTGCAGGCTGAAAAGAGAAAGCTCTGGATGTCTCGTGAGTAAAGCAAAAACCACTAGGCCTGAAGGATCCAATCGGTCGTATATGAGACATCAGTCATATATACAGCAAGACCGAGCTGCCCCTAAAAAACCCCTCTAGATGGGTACTACAATACGTGGTAGATCTAAATGTCTAAGCCAATATCATCGGGATGATGGTGCTACCCTGTCCAAGGGCTTTAACCACTACTACCAATCCCACATCTAGATGATCCAATCGTAACGGAATGTAGACATATGCCACAACACACATCAGCAGGATGTCTATCCTGGCCGCATGACATACCTCTGCTGAACAAATAAAATCTCCGACGTGGCGACCATAGCTGTCAATCTTGCCAAAGCGATCAATCAAGAAGTCCATAGAGATCACGTGCCCCAAAATGATCTCGTCCATGACTACACTCTGACGGAGACCGGACAGCTTGATAAATGACCTCCTCATATCACTAATCGCCGTTCGAGTGCACGAAAACTCTAAATCCAAGCCAGTAAATCTCTGGTACTCCTCCAGAGTCGGCGTTAGCTCACGCCGTCTGAAGCGAAACATCTGCCTATTGGTAATCCAGCAGGGTAGAAGGCCCTCAACAAATCTGATCGAAACCCAAAAATTCGCAAGGGCCAATGAATGCCCCAACATCTGGTCCACAGTCCCCCTAGCAGGAAAGGGCAAACTATCATACCAGGACCTCAATGATGCTACCACTGCAGATGGTGGTAAATGCTCAATACGGCTTACTACAGACGACGTCATCTGTAGCACCGTACCACAAGACCGTCCAGAGGTCAAGTCAAAACACAACTGTCTGAATGCATACATATGACATAATACATGCATGATGACAGTAATAAAAATATGATGCAGAAGATAAGATATGGCAAGAATATCCATAAAAAACTATATACTGCATACAACATCCCTGTATCTTGATACAAAGTGAAAGGAAAAATACAGGGAAAATGGGGCACCACCACCCAACTACTACAGTGGTCTATCAAAATGATGGCACAAACGCCGAATAGCCAAAACAGTGGCTGACCAAAAAGTATAGCTCCAATAACTATTAGAGGAAGTCGTAGACATCAGTGTCGAATCGATCAACCTGCTCCAACTCCTCTGTCTGCACAAAGCTGCTAGGATCAGGCATATCTGGGCGGTATAAGGGAGGATCTGCCCTTATATAACTGCTGCTAAATAGACCTAAAGAGGGACCTTCCCCTGAGCTAGATGGGTCAAAAGAAGATACCTCTGACGGATCTTGGCTAAGGTGCCTGATAAAGAAATGAGCCTGCTTCAACTCCCTGGTCAGATCTGTTATCTGGTTTGCATGAGTCGGCTCCCTGAGGCAAGCTATCCAATCCGTCATCATCACGGATCCTGGCACCAAGTCTGCCATAAAATGGGTAGCACGGGTCTAAGGTCTAATAGTACGAGAGCTCCACCATCTGCCAAATGCCTCCTGGCTGTACGAACCCTCTGATAGGGTGAAGCCATCAATGCCCTCCAAAGGGATGTCTGTTAAAGGCACAGTCAATGGCCAATGATGCCAAGCTGGAGGAATAATGAGAATGCGGATCACCCCCATGATGCTCCTAATAGCACGCTCTCCAAGATAGAGCTCCCAACCTCCCTCCGTCAACAACGGTACCCTACGGGTCGATCAGTCAAACTCCCGGCCAATAGAGATACCTCCCTCGAATCAGACGATCAAGTGCTTGGATGTGTACAGCGGCTAGGTGATCAAACCCGCCGTCAAAAGCTCCAACTGAAGACGGGCATGAGTGAATCCCTCAGCAACAGGTACCTCCATCAAAATGGAGTGATGCCATCTCCGTCCTCGAGGATAGGTCTCCAGACCTAAAGCAGTAGCACGCCGTAGGCAAGGAAGCCTCTCAAATGCCCAAAGCTGATCATGCAAATATCAAAAGTCCTCAGTGATCAAGACTGACAAAAATGTTGAAATCAAAAAGGTACAGAAAGATGTACTCAGCAGCAGGAATGGATAAAATCCTGGAAATGTGATTGATAAGGACGGAATTTTGGTATATCCCTCAAAGGTTGAATCTGTGATGAACTGGGATCAGCCAAAGATACCTTCAGAAGTGAGAAGTTTTCTCGGATTGGTAGAATATTACAGAAGGTTTATTCAGGACTTTTCCAAAATTGCGACTCTGCTGACGAATTTGACTAGGAAATTGGTGAAATTTATTTGGACGGAGAAGTGTGAGGAAATCTTCCAAGAGCTAAAAAAGAGGTTGAGTACAGCACCGGTGTTATCTCTTCCGGATAGCACAAAAAATTTCGTGGTGTATAGTGATGCGTCGCATAAAGGACTAGGTTGTGTGCTGATACAAAACGGCAAGGTCATTGCGTATGCGTCACGACAACTGAAGGATTATGAGAAGAGGTATCCGACCCATGATTTGGAGTTGGCCGCATTAGTATTTTCTTTGAAGATATGTGTAGACACTCGAAATTTTGCTTTTATCGTACTAACCCTGCAGGAGGGTAAAAGCGCCATTTTACTTTAGAGACAACCCCAAAGTAGGGTAAAAGATCCCGGTCATCTCGAAGATAACCCCGGGAATGATGAAGAGGACCAATGAAGTCCGAACACACTGCAACCCGATCGAAGATCGACGAGCTGAGACAGTGATCATCGAAAATCACCTCCGCAAATCTCGAACGGCGTGCCATCAAAAGACAAGCCTACGAACTGATATCTGGATTGGGAGGATATCTCGGCTACGAGTATCAATTTCTCGAATCCAAATTCAGTCAGACTCGATCTTATCTCGCTTCATTCGTCAAAGACGGTCCGAAAGATCAAGCGGCAGACGTCAACTTCTATCGAATCGAGACCGAAAGATAAATAGCCGAGCCGAGGGGGGACTTGGGTAGCCTCAACCATGTATGCGACTGGCCGCATACATGTGTGCGGCTACCCAGGACAGATTATAATCCCCCACTTAGTTCATTTTAGAAAAAAAAAGAGAGACATTTAGAGAGTGAAGTACATTTCTAGAGAGAGAAGAGCTCGGGTGGAACATAAACCAAGCAACTTGAAGCTCAAATCTTTCATCTAGCATCTACTTGAAGCCATTTTAGTGTTCTTAGTTCATCCCGAGAGTCAAAACGCTTGTTCACGAGTCCCCCAAGGTGAAATAATGCACTTTTAGCTTCGTTTCCTTTGTAAACTTGGATCAAATGATAGATTGATGAAGTATCTTGTTTGAATATAGTTAAACTTGTTGTATTTTAAGCATATTGTGTAATAGTTCATAGATTTTATGTTTTTATCGATTTTTGTGTACTTAATACGTTGTATATTGACTTCGGAGGCTAGATATACCTAAATCTAAGCCTAATCTAGTCCCCGAGAGGTTATTAAGAATGAAGCTTTAACCCGGGGGCTATAACGGCTTAGATTCATGGTATATCTATGGATTTATTACTTTGGAAGGTCCCGATTAACCCGTATAATCCTAAATCTATATTTAGAGGCGAAAGGGGGGCCGAATTGGCACGACCGATGATTTTAAATGATGAAATCGCTTAGTATCGAGGCCGTGGACATTATGTATATGTTATTTTGTATAAATCATGTGAGCCTAGGAATCCCGATGTAGAGATCCCCGAATGGATCCGACTTGATTCCCACAATGGACCGGTTTTTATGTTGTAAATGCTTTAAATAACGTAAATATCGATGTACATGTAATATTTGGATCTTGAAAATGAACTCAAAGGGTTAGTCTCGAGAGCTCGGGTTCAAGGTCCCGTGATAGTAAAAACTTTAATTACGGGAGCTCAGTTCATCGAGATGGCTTTCATGCCCGATGATGATCCGAACCTTCTTAACTCTTTAGCAAGCATATCATCAAAATGATTTCTCAAAGAAAAACCACAAAGAGCTTTTGATAAAATAAAGCAATTCGGGGTAGATCACGTAATTAACGTAAAGAATAAAAGGAAGTATCGAAGTCTTCGATTCCTAGTTGGGCAAAGGATTTGAAAACCTTACTTTCTAAAACCTCATTTTAATTTTCATATCTTGTTAAAAATGAACTTTTGATTAAATCAAATCCTTCGTACCTAGGCGCAAAAGAGGTACAGCACTACTTTCAAGTCACCAAAAAGACTTAAAAACTAACTAATAAAGCATTTAAAATCAAAAACATACACACCTACACACGTTTTGCATAGAAAATTAACAAGATGCTGTACCCTGCTTGCACGGGAGTCGGGGGGTGCCTAACACCTTCCCCCCGCTTAACCTAGCCCTCAGGATTCCACAAATCTCAGATTTCAAGACCAATCAAAGAGTCACGCATTGGACGATCTTGCGAAAAACTATTAAAACCCGGATGAGTTGGTACATCCATTTCCAAAATACCAACTGGAGACTCTGTCTCAATTAGTCCAATCAATAAAATCAAACTTTTCAAAATCGTCGACATATATGTCGGTACCAGTTTCCTACGAAATTCACCCTTTAAAATTGAACCCCAAAGACAAAGCGAAAGCGAAAGGGAAAAGAATAAAATTAGGAAATCGGGGCACTTCTTTCTCGTCCCACGGATAAGAGACGATGGCAAACAACCAAAGAGAAATAAACCCCCCCTTTCAACGAAAGGGAGGGCAAGAAGGGGGATTTTTTTTCCCGCCCGGCGTCGACAGGTGGTGACTCCGCTGGGGATCAAAGAGGGCTTAAGTCACGATCAAACTTTTTTATTTTCATTCTGCATATGCATTTGTATGAATGATCTTTGTGTGTATCAATCTTTTAGCATCTTATATTAGTGCCTCGCACAATATATTAGTGCTTCGCACAATGTCATCATATTACATACGGTGAGGACGTGAATGTATGTGAATGTATGTTGTGTGGTACCTCCATTAGGGGGCAATCCCGTCGGTTGTTTATTACTGGACTCCTATGGATAATTCCATTGTGAGGCTCAGGAAAGGCATCATTCAGATCCACTCCAATCAAAACATGGATGTTTTCATCAAGTAGATTGCGAAGATCAGGGAACCAATTTCAAACATCCCGTGAGAGTAACCCTAAGATAGGTCAGCCTCAGATAAACCAAACGTGCGGTGTGCTTCTTTATGCCCTATTTAATCTTCCATGTATGTAAATGACCGTTATCTTGAACTGTCATACATACATCTTTCACATCCTGTCATCAATTCGACTAACCCATTGTATTACAGGAAAAAATTAAAAAACCATTAAACTGATGCATAGCATGTCATGCATCCCTATCCACTAATATCCAGTCTAAACTAGATATCGATTGTTGTGCAGATTGGTCCTAAAACCCGATCGCGAGCCAAAAAGGCTTTTTCACCAGCCCAAATGGCTGAAGGAAGTTCATCAGAACCCATCCCAGTATCTCGAGATGAATTCGAGGAGTTTAAGAAGCAAATGGCTGAGATGACGACCCTGTTAAAAGAACAGTACAAAGTATCTCAGGAATCTAAGCACAAGAGTCCGACTGAATCCTCTGTGCAAGGAGACATGAAAGTACCCGAGAAGGAAGGTGATGCCCATATGTCCACACCTATATCTCCCCTCGATGTTAAAGTACCCAAGGAGGCCCCGATCCAGAAGATGACACGGGACATCACAAACATCCGGAAGGACAAAGACACTTGAGACATTAGGCAAAAAGTTAGACAGATGGAAGACACTATCCGGTCTATGAAAGGGACAGGATCCCACGGAAGTGTGAATTACTCGGATCTGTGTATTTTTCCAAAAGCGAGATACCCGGATAAGTTTTAAATCCCCAAGTTCGAGAAATACAACGGACTGGGAGACCCATACACTCACTTGAAAGTCTACATAGGTGAACTTAGAACTTACGCAGAGGATGAAAACCTCAGGATGTAGCTGTTCCAGAAGAGCCTTACCGGTGAAGCCCGAACGTGGTACGCACTGATTGACAATTCCAAAGTCAGAGGTTAGGATGATTTGGCCCATGCTTTCCTCAACCAATACAGTTTTCAATCCCAGATGGCACCTGATCGTTATCAAGTTACCAAAGTTAAGAAACTGGGTAATGAATCGTTCAGAGAATACGCGCAGCGGTGGAGGCGAATGGCTGCCCAAGTAAACCCACCAATGGATGAGGGTGAGATGGTGACCACCTTCATTGATATACAAGAAGCCCCTTTCTATGAGAGAGTCCTTGCCGGGTTAGGAAAATCCTTTTTTGAAATGATCAAACACTGGGAAATGGCAGAAATGGGTTTGAAGTCTGGAAAAATCAAAGACCTCACTACTGTGGAAGCTGTAGCCGAGCACATACAATCGGGAAATTATGCAAGCGCTCCCAAAAGAGGATCAAAGAGGAAGGAAGAAGATGTCTCGTTAGTATTGCAAGGACAATCTGCTAACAAGAACCCTAACTCCACTATCCAGAGGCAGAACCATCATCCCACGAATTTTTGAAATCCTACAGCAATGAAAGTTGGGGAAAATAAGCGAAGAAGGATATTTACTCCTTTGGGAGACTCCTTGGAAAATATATTAGCCCTGCTGATCTCCCAGAAAAAGATCTTTGAGCTTGCTCCACCTTTCGATCCAAATGGAAGGTAATTCAATTCCAGCAAGAAATACGCCTACCATTCCAACTCACCGTGGCATGATACTCAGGAGTGTTGGACTCTGAAGCACAAAATTCAAAACTTGATTGACAGCAGGGAGATTATAGTCAAAAGCCCTGAGCAACCGAATGTCAACAACAACCCTCTGCCTCAGCATGCGGAGGAAGGAGTCAACATGATCAGTGCCGGAAGCAGAGAAAACCGTAAATACATGAGGAAGATGGGAAAGTTACCCTCGGCACATGACCCTACAATATGGGGATACCCTGAAGAAAAGTCCGGGGTAGAGCAAGAATTAGTTTCAATCAGAGCGTAGGTGGATCAGCTAGCTGAATTGGTGGTATACCAACACCAGTTGACCCGACAGCTCATCGACCAGGTCTTATCAAAGCCAAATGACCCCATATCTGTCCAAGATGTTTCCACCTCCAGAAGGGATCGAATCCGTTGCCCAGAGCAGAACAAATAGATTGAAAAGATGGCTCGAGAAGCTAGATTGCAGAGTCGTCGAGTTTTTGCCACCAAACAGAAATTCACCCCGTTAAGGCAATCCAGGGAGGAGATTATCTGTACCTTGATCGAGGAGGGGAAGATTACAGAATTTTTGCCACCCCCAGATACGAGATCGAAGTGTTTCGATCCTTCCAGATCCTGCCTTTACCATTCGAATGCCCCTGGACATGCCACGGAAGAATGTTGGGCCCTGCAACATCTAATCCAGAACTTGATTGAATCAGGAGAACTGGATTCAATGAACAAAGCTGAGATCTTCTTCGAGGAAGAGATAAACTACCCTCGGGGATCGAGGAATTTAGAAGGTATGATAGTCGTTATCCTTTGCATGGAAGGAATATCCGGCGGACCCATAACCATCCAAGGAGTATCTGAGCAGAGAAAGAAAGCCACTCTCTACGATACCAGTGCTTAAACCCCTGATGTTGGCCCCTTAGCCACAACTCCCAATTCTCAGCCTAAAGAAGGTACCATGGAATTACGGAGAAGGTATAAAATTGGCACCTGACTGTACCGCCATCATACATAGGGAGAATACATGTTACCTCCTAGGGCGTTTGGCGAAACTGGCAACCAAGGTATTGGGGAAGACATCTACTGGAAAGATCACAGAGTTCCTCCATAAGATGGGACACGGTGAAGCCAGGACGGTGAGGCAATTAGAGGTTGAACCCCATCAAATCTCCATATTGGATTTGGTTTTAGATTCTGACGACCATCGTCAAATCCTGATCTAAGTATTGGAGGAAGCACACTTACCCAAGAATATCGATACTGAGAAATTCCAGCACTTGATCAGCCATGTACTGGACAGTAATGTGATATCCTTCACTGACAACGATATACCCGCCGAAGGAACTAGGCATCACAAACCATTGCATATCGCTGTCGTTTCATCAGGATATATGGTAGGTGGCATGCTAATCGACAGAGGGTCGTCTTTAAACATCTGTCCACAAGATACTCTGGAGAAGATGAAGATCAACCCGAACCAAATTTGGGAAAGCCATGTCGTGGTACTGGCTTTTTATGGATCAAGAAGGGATACCGTGGGGGAGATTGAGCTTTCTGTGGAGATTGGCCCTTTCACTTTCAACATACATTTTCAGATCCTGAAGATCACTACCGGGTATAATCTGTTGTTAGGACGACCATAGATCCATATGGCTGGTGCCGTTCCTTCAACTCTTCATCAACAACTGAAATATATCGTCAATGGAAATCTTGTGACTATCGATGCAGAACCTGATTATCCTGTTCATGACCTGGTAGATATGCCCCTGATAGGTGTGAATGAAGGTGTCGAGCCTGCCAGTTTTCAAGCCTTCGAAATCAGCAATCTGCGATATAACTCTGTGGGGGCCCCGGTCTTAATTCCTAGATATCTCCAGAGGTGTTGGCCGTTGGCCAAGAGATGTTGTCCCAAGGACATCGACTAGGCCGGGGATTGGGGAAGAATGGCCAAAGAATCAGGAACCCAATCCGTATACCCACGCAGTTGGGAAAGGCTGGACTCGGATATTCTGGTGGATCCAAGCATCAGAATCCTCACAAGCATAAAACAGTTAATCATCTGATTCACCTCAAGCTAAACCTTGGTAAAGCTGGATTTAAAGAGCCACTCAAGAAGATCCCCCTCATTATTTCAAAACCTCTGATTCTTAATGTCAATCAAAGAGGACATCAGACCGACGGGGATGAAAAGCCTATCCAGAAGTTGGCCCGAAAGGCCAAAGATAAGAAGTTTCTGGAAGAAATTCAGTTGCAATTCCTGAGCAGTTTTTGCCACTCTCAAGAGGACCTGAAGCAGTCTGTCGGGGCAGATCTGTCAAGTGATCAACCTATTCTCCCAGTCCTTAATTGGGGAAATATAAACATCCCGAGCGAGGATCCAGGGACCAGTTCCAAACCAGTTATGGCCATCTTGGAAGACTACAACTTCAGTAGCGCGTCTATCTCAGCGATTCCCCAGGAGCTCATGACCAGCAATTGGACGATCACCCCACAGATCGTCCATAAAGGGTAAAAACTAGGAAGCGACCGCTGACAGGGAGCTTTACCTTTATCTATATTTATGTCTATTTTATGTCACTTGTAGCTTGTTATTGCTTGTTGTCATATTAACTGATGAATCATTTTGTAATTGACAACTACGTGTATATATTTAGCAATCAAGTTTTTGTATCAGGTTTCCCAATTTACATGTTTCTAGCCACATCCATGGTTTGCCGAATTTGAGTAATGATTATGATTTCGACATAGAATTGGACTTTGACTTGATGGGAATCGAGCAGGAGGAAGGGGATGATGACGAGGTGCCTGAGGAAATCAAAGCATGGGTCAAAGATAAACCTAAGCCCAACCTCGATCAAACCACCACCATAAATATTAGAACCCCCGGCGATCCCAAAGAAATACAGATCAGAACCAACCTTCCCTCTAACCAAGAAAAATAACTAATCCAACTCTTAACCAAATTCAAGGATGTTTTTGCCTGGTCTTATGAAGACATGATAGGTCTATCCACTGACATCGTCGTCCATCGACTACCAATTAAAGAAGGGTTCAAACCAGTCAAGCAGAAACTGAGATGGTTGAAACCAAAATGGAGCCTGAAGGTCAAAGAGGAAATTAACAAACAGTTCAAAGCGGGAATCATTATGGTGTCAACATACCCTGAATGGTTGTCCAACGTAGTCCCAGTGCCGAAATCTAGAGGAAAGGTGTGAGTTTGTGTAGATTATCGAGATCTTAACAAAGCCAGCGTTAAGGATGACTTCCCAGTGCTGTTCATCCACTTATTAATCGACAACACTGTACAGTTCGAGATGTATTCTTTCACTGATTGCTTTGCTGGATATCACCAGATCATGGTTGCTGAAGAAGACAGGGAAAAGACCACCTTCATTACCTCGTGGGGAACCTTTTGTTATCGAAGACTAGCTTTTGGCCTTACCAATGCTGGCGCTACTTATCAAAGAGCTATGATGATCTTATTCCACGATATGATGCACAAAGAAGTCGAGGTGTATGTGGATGATATCATCATAAAGTCCTGACAGGCTGATGATCATTGCGGAGCATTATGCAAAGTGTCATAAGCAATTCTCATAGTGACAATGATGTAATGATCCTCCGACCTGAAATTACTATATTACTACACGAGAATTTATGTACTTTGATATCATCAAAGATCACCTTTAATAGGGTGGACAATAAAGGTGATTAATGGGTACATCATGAATCGTGTAAGGAATATAAGTGATCTAGATGTAATTTAACCCTCCTATCTATTAGGGGTGATATCCATAGGCCTCTTGATTGAGTAGGACTATGAAATGCATAACCATGCTCAAATAGTGATTTGTTTCATATATTCTACTCATTGATCAAGAAAACTCAGATTAAATTATGAAGAGTATGACACATTCCATGACTCGAGTTTAATCTATGATGTCAAGGTTAAAAGGATTAAATTACATTGAAACATTGGTCACGAAAAGGTTGCATCGAATCACCGATCTTATTATTATTTTGGTAGCAGTGATGCATTACTAGATGCCGCTCACTGTTTATAATTTTATAATATGACTTTAAAGTTATTGCCAACGTAATAATAACCTATAGGGTCACACACTTAGAACGTAATTAAAAGAGAATTAATTTAAATTGTAAGGATTTAAATATATCAATATGATTGATAGTATTTAAATTACGAATTAGACGTATGCCACAATGCACATCAGCAGAATATCTACCCTGGCCAAATGCCATGGCTCTACCGAAACAATAAAATCCCCATTAAAGTCAAAACTGCATGTTTTCAAAAGCTAAGTCCTAGAACATGCATGGGATAGTCAAAAATCCCCAGTAGAGTCAAAAAATAATCCACCTACGGCACCCCAGGGTGGGTCCTAATCCCCCGGGCTCGATCCGGTTCAAGTTGAAACGGAGTTTGTAGGAGCTGCCAAGTCAAGTCTGAGAAAAATCGCTACTGCGATTGAGCAGTTTGTCCTGAAATCCTGCGTTTAAGCAGCGGGAATCTGACAAAATGGGAAACCCCATAAAAGCTCTTGGTATTTATCCCAGAGCCATGTCCGGGGATCAACGATGCAAACTATGGAAAAACTGCGCGGAAACTGCGTAAAACTATCGAAAACTGACCCTTTCGAAGTTCGGGTACATATCGAATCCAGTTTCAACCGTTGGTTCATCCCCAGCAAAGTTCAGGTACAAACCAAATCCAGTTTCAGGCGTTGCTTCCACTCCTGCGAAGTTCGGGTACGGACCGAATCCAGTTTCAACCGTTGCTTCAGCCCCAGCGAAGTTCGGGTACAGACCGAATCTAGTTTCAACAGTTGGTTCAGCCCCAGCGAATTTCGGGTACAGACCGAATCCAGTTTCAACCATTGGTTCAGCCCCATCGAAGTTCAGGTACAGATCGAATCTAGTTTTAGCCGTTGGTTCTAGTCCAGTGAAGTTCGGATACAGACCGAATCCAGTTTCAATCGTTGGTTCAGCCCCAGCGAAGTTCGGGTACAGACCGAAATCCAGTTTCAATCGTTAGTTCAGCCCCCAGTGAAGTTCGGGTACAGACCAAAATCCATTTCAGCCGTTGGTTCAGTCCCAGTGAAGTTCGAGTATAGACCGAATCCAGTTTAAACCGTTGGTTCATCCCCAGCGAAGTTCGGGTACAGACCGAAGTCCAATTTCAACCGTTGGTTCAGCCCCAGCGAAGTTCGGGTATAGACTGAAGTCCAGTTCCGCCGTTGGTTCAGCCCCAGTGAAGTTCGGGTACAGACCAAAGTTCAGTTTAAACCGTTGGTTCATCCCCAGCGAAGTTCAGGTATAGACTGAAATCCATTTCAGCTGTTGGCTCAGCCTTAGCGAAGTTCAGGTATAAACCGAATCCAGTTCAGCCGTTGGCTTCAGTCCCAGCGAAGTTCGGGTACAAACCAAAGTCCAATTCAACCGTTGGTTCAGCCCCAGTGAAGTTAGGGTACAGACCGAATCCAGTTTCAACCGTTGGCACAACCCCAGCATTGTTCGGGTACAGACCGAAGTCCAGTTCAGCCGTTGGCACAACCCCAGTGAAGTTCGGGTACAGACCGAAGTCCAATTTCAACCGTTGGTTCAGCCCCAGCGAAGTTCGGGTATAGACTGAAGTCCAGTTCCGCCGTTGGTTCAGCCCCAGCGAAGTTTGGGTACATTCCAAAGTCTAGTTTCAACCATTGGTTCAGCCCCAGTGAAGTTCGGGTACAGACCAAAGTTCAGTTTAAACCGTTGGTTCATCCCGAGCGAATTTTAGGTACAGACTGAAATCCATTTCAGCTGTTGGCTCAGCCTTAGCGAAGTTCAGGTATAAACCGAATCCAGTTCAGCCGTTGGCTCAGTCCTAGTGAAGTTCGGGTACAAACCAAAGTCCAATTCAACCGTTGGTTCAGCCCTAGTGAAGTTAGGGTACAGACCGAATCCAGTTTCAACCGTTGGCACAACCCCAGCAATGTTCGGGTACAGACCGAAATCCAGTTCAGCCGTTGGTACAACCCCAGCGAAGTTCGGGTACAGACCGAAGTCCAGTTTCAACCGTTGACATAACCCCAGCGAAGTTTGGGTACAGGCCGAAGCCAGTTTCAACCGTTGGCACAACCCCAGCAATGTTCGGGTATAGACCGAAGTCCAGTTCGACAGTTGGCACAACCCCAGCGAAGTTCGGGTACAGACCGAAGCCAGTTTCAGCCGTTGGCACAACCCCAATGAATTTTGGGTACAGACCGAAGCCTGTTTCAGTTGTTGGCACAACCCTAGGGAAGTTCAGGTACAGACTGAAGCCAGTTTCAACCATTGGCACATCCCCAGCGAAGTTTCGGATACAGACCGAAGTCAGTTTCAGCTGTTGGCAGCAAAGTTCGGGTACAGACCGAAATCCAGTTTCCGCCGTTGGCCAACCCAATGACATTTTAACCGTCAGAATAGCCCCATAAGACATAGGGGAATGATCCAGTGGCGAAAGCCATATAATACTCTATCCCCACAAAGGACAGATGATGGAATCTGTTATACACATCCTCAAAAGGGAATAAGGCGAAAGATTGAAGATTCAGCCTCCTATTGCTAACTGCCAAGTATAGATTATCATCCAGATAGGCGTCGAAACTTCTGCTTAGGTAACTCGATAGCCGAAGGATATCCTCAGCGGAGGAGCCTTTAGAGATGAGCAATAGCACTTGCCCAAAAGGAAATAAATCCTACAGAGAACACCGATGGGTACGGGAAACCATGAAATGCAAGACAAGGTTGCATTCATAATAGCATCCCCATCAGAGTCAAACAGGCTACCATGACAACGGTATCCCCAGCAGATAATGACATAAGCAGTCAGGAATAGCCTCATTCCACTCAAAGATATCCAGCCTTTGGAACACATCTAATATGTGTCATATTTCCAGTGTCTATTAATCTTTATCCTGTTCATTCCGTTACACTGCATGAATATGATAAAGAGGGGCATCTGTAGACATTCAAAATTTTGTAGCCCTATTACTAACACTGCAGGAGGGCAAAGCTATCTTTTTAAACCAAATTCGGTCTAAATACCGGTCCTTCAACTCAAATCCGGCCACTAATACCGGTCCTTCAACTCAAATTCGACCACCAATGCCGGTCACTCAAGTCAAATCTGATCACTTATATCAGTAAGTCAAGTCAAATCCGATTACCAATATCGGTAACTTAAGTCAAATCCGATCACCAATATCGGTAACTCAAGTCAAATTCGATCACCAATATCGGTAACTCAAGTCATATCCGATCACCAATATCAGTAACTCAAGTCAAATCCAATCACCAATATCAGTAACTCAAGTCAAATCCGATCACCAATATCGGTAACTCAAGTCACATTCGATCACCAATATCGGTAACTCAAGTTAAATCCAATCACCAATATCGGTAATACAAGTTAAATCCGATCACCAATATCGGTAACTCAAGTCAAATTTGATCACCAATATCAGTAACTCAAGTTAAATTCGATCACCAATATCGATAACTCAAGTCAGCTCCGATCTCCAATCGGACCATCCATCCAGCTTTGATCTCCAATCGAACAGTCAATCCAGCTCCGATCTCCAATCGAAACGTCCATCCAGCTGCGATCTCTAATCGGACCATCAATCCAGCTGCGATCTCTAATCGGACCGTCAATCCAGCTCCGATCTCCAATCGGACAATCAATCTAGCTCTGATCTCCAATCGAACAGTCAATCTAGCTCCAATATCCAATCGAACTGTCAATCCAGCTCCGATCTCCAATCGGACCGTCAATCCTGAACCGATCTCCAATCGGACCGTTAATCCAACTCCGATCTCCAATCGGACGGTCCATCCAGCTCCGATCTCCAATCAAACCATCAATCCAACTCTGATCTCCAATCAAACCATCCATCCAGCTCTGATCTCTAATCAGACAGTTAATCCAGCTCCTATCTCTAATCGGACAGTCAATCCAGCTCCGATCTCCAATCGGACCATCAATCTAGCTCTAATCTCCAATCGAACAATCAATCCAGCTCTGATCTCGAATTGTACCGTTAAACTCAACCCCGGTCTCAATATTGGGCCATCAAGTCAGCCTCAGCATCAACCCGGGAAGTACAGATTAGTCCCGACAACAACCCGGGAGGTACAGGTCATCCCCGATCTCAACCTAGTAAATCAGGACAACTTCTTACATCAACCTGAAGCATCATAACAGCTCTAGAGGAAAACCTGGAATGACCATGTCATCCTCAAAGACAACACTGAGGACAAACAGACTCGAATGGGATCCAAGTCTTGGAAACAGCTCCCGGAAGTCAACCGAAGGCAGCTCTAAAACTAAAATAGTTCCCAATCGTGGGATTACTAAAAAGGGGATTTGTAAATCCGGATAGATTGGTACATATATTGCTTGCTCATTGGATTAGGATGATTGATCTCATGATCATTTGTGTGGAGACACTAAAGCAAGTATGTAGGTGCTTATTGGAGAATAAGTTCACTAAACGTGACTTGCTATGGAATACCTAATGGAGTTTTACTCGCCTGTCAAGAGGAATTCCTAATGTGATAGTAGTACAAGTGATCCTTGGACTTGAGATCATCATAGTATCTTGTATGTAATGAATTATACTTTGACTTATTCCTTAAAGTCCTTTAGGGTATATAAAAGGGTATGCTTGGGTATAATGAGTTACATATGGAGATAATGAATGATCAATAAAGAATCTACCACCTCTAGTAAAAGAGGAGATATGTCCTATGTGATTCGTTAAATGACAACCCAGGAATCCTTGGCCAAGGTAAAATGAAATTAGAAAGGAGTTTCTAATTTGCATTATTTGGAGTTGTGCATTTTCTAATCGAAATACATATAATTAAATAAAATAAGACTTGACAGTAAATTCATGTCTTATATTTAATTGGGATATTGTATGGTGGAAGGATTGAATTGTATGGTAACTATTTACTCACAGGTTCTTTTATGATTAATGTTGAAATCTATATTATCTGGAAAGTCGTTGATCGCTAGGGAGGCTTATCCCTATTGTAGAATAAATATTATTTATTTAAATAGATTATTAGTTTAATTTAACTATCCTTGTAAGAGTATAGTATTATTGTTGTAATGGAATGTATGAGTAGATAATAGCACCATGTAGCACCTTATCCGTGGTTTGAAAGTACCCGAATTTTGGGGCATCACAGGTTGGTATCAAAGCTTTAGGTTATAAAACTTAAGGGGGGGGGGGGAACCTTAAGCTATAACCTTGAGAAGAGAAGTAGAAGTTAGAAGTGAATAGACTCGGGTAGAGTTTTAAAGAAGAAAGTAACCATAAACATATTAAATATGATATATGTTTATAATATTTTGAATGTATACTAATCAAGTTATTGTGTCTTATTGTAGATGTCAGGAGATATGGCTATGTATAGCGATGAAGAATCTGTCAATCTCATAGAGATGGTACTGATGCCTGTGGCAGAGGTATCTATAGTGAATATAGAAGAGACTGATCCAAAAAAGGAGGATCCGTCTAAATACTCTGATAACTTTGACTTTTCATCATTATTTGATGGTATGTCAGAGGAGGAGGTGGAGACAACACTGATTAAACCGGTATTGCCTATTAAGGACGAGGAGGATGTGACACCGGCAGGGTCCATGAAGGATTTAATTCATGGTAGTGTTAGACCGGAACGTCTAGTTAACAAAGAGGTCCGGGATCTAAAATTAGCGGTCCAGGAACTAAAAGCCGAGCTTCTGAACAAGTAGCAAAAGATTAGCCAAATGTCCTATATACATAGGAGTTTGTACGAGGATTACCAACACCAGATTGCTGAGTATCCTGTGGATGAGGGACAGACTTAGCATACCATTAGCTGGGATATTGTGGCCAACATGGCTGATGCAAATTACGAAAATGCCGTTAGGCAGATGTAATCCAGCAGTATGTATAGAAGGAATAGCTATGTAAATATTGTGTACCTGTGATTTATTGTTCACTATCTAAATAAAAAATAACTAACTGCCCATAAATAAGGAATGCAAAATAAATTACAACCTTAATAGATAAAATCTTCATTCAAAAGGATACAACGGCAACTCCGGGAGGGATAAAATGGTCATTTCACCAACTCTCAGTCGATTCAGTCAAACTCAAGCTGAATTGATGCCATCAAAGTCAGAATAAACCATAACGATGATCCTGAGTGCAAACGACGCAATACAGCTCAACGGATAAACTGCGGGGAATCGAAGACCTGGTTATGAACCCGTCTTCCTGGACTTGAAAAATGTTTTATCCCATGTCATTGTGCCACCCTCGGCGAGAGCTTTCCAGAAAGGTACAACATGCCTCAAACGAACGCTCCGATCAAAAGTTGGAAAGTTTCTAGCCTGACATCACATTTCTCAGAGTGCACGTACTTCGAGACGACCAAGCCGGGCATGTGGGCCCCACTCATGGGAGCCGCACCTCTACCTGCGACAGCAGTAGGTAGAGTGGAGGCTCCCTGACCATACGTACACCCCCCTCATTTTCAAAAAATTCAAAACGCAGCGAAGCTTTGCCAGTTTGTTTTCTGACCTTTTTTACCTCTTCCAAACCCAAATATTTTTACTCGCCCACGTAGACAGTCCCACATACTAACACATATCAAAAATTAACCTGTAAATTTGGACGTTTAAAGCCCACTAAGTGGCAAAAAGTTTATATTACTTCTTTGCACTGTTTTGCACTTACATATACATTTTCGCTTTCTAAATATGCCCGGAACTTAGTTCTGTGGCCGTTTTCGTCTAAATTTGGTACATTTTTATACATAAACTCAAATTTTGGCATTTTTACAACTCGAATTGACGATCTGTAACCTCCAGCAGCTTCAATACACTAAACTCTTCATTTTGGCAACTTCGCCGGACTGGGTCACCTTCCCAGTCCGGGTTTGGCCCTTTTTTGTGTTTATTTAACTGTATATATATTAACATTTCAATTTTGTCAAGCCCGAATTTCCAATCCGCGGTAGTTTACTACTTTTATATATATTTATGCATATATAAACAAATTCACCACCACTGGGTTCCCTTCCCAGTCTTAGTTGACTACATTTCTGTCAATATATATATATATATATATATATTTACTTTTCAGTACTACCTGGATTATTTTGTGGCCTTTTTACTGCTTTTGCACTCCTCACCATACTGGGTGATCTTCCCAGTCCCTGGTTGACTACTTTTATGTACATTTACATTTCAGCACGGCCTGGATCATTTCGTGGCCTTTTTACTGCTTTTGCACTCCTCACCATACTGAGTGATCTTCCCAGTCACTAGTTGACTACTTTTCTGTCAATTTCAATTTCAGTACGGGCACTGGCGTGAAAACCCATCGCCCTTTTTACTGTTTTTCTATATATATATATATATATATCTTTATTTACATTTCAGCACGGCCTGGATCATTTCGTGGCCTTTTTACTGCTTTTGCACTCCTCACCATACTGGGTGATCTCCCCAGTCACTGGTTGACTACTTTTCGGTCAATTTCAATTCCAGTCCGGGCATAGGCGTGAAAACCCATTGCCCTTTTTACTGTTCTTCTATGTATATATATATTTCAATTCTAGTTCTGGCCTGCGAGTGAAAATCCACTGCCCTTTTACAGTTTTTATATATAAAACTATATATATATTGCTTTACTCAATTTATTCAATTGCTGCATTAAATATTCATTTTTATATGAATTGATACTGACATATCTGTGGGCAGACTAGATTTCTTTAAATCTCGCCAATTCTAGCTTTCAAATGGTTCAAACAGGTTCAAACAGAACCTGGAAGCTATAATGGCTGAGTTTTACTTCAATCTAGTTATTTTTATAGTTTCAGTTCAAAAAAGCAAACTCGCGACCCTTAGATCGTTATCTAGTGGGAACGAGACTCTTTGGCCATGCGCAACAAGATTTACTGATGAATCTTTGGTTCCATTGCGACGTGAGGACGTATATATCTATTTTTGTGCAAATTTGAGCCGTGCAGGTTTATTGTCTAGTCACATGTGAGCCTAGGAATCGTGGGATTCACGATCAAATTAATCAGAATCTGATTTTCACGATGGTCAAACTCCGATTTACGAATGTACCCTGCTGGTTTTTCTGTAAATGTACATACAACAGATCTTAAAATGATTATCCGGATTTAAGGTCTCAACATAGTGAAAATGTGGATTGTCGTGTCAGCGTCCCTCCGATGGCTTTCACGCCCATGAGGAGACCGATACTTGTATATATTTTGTGGTCAATGATGCTTCGCAACCCGACAATCACCATTCAAATCATGCCTTAAGGCTCAGGAGATAAATTTGGAAGTATCAATAGGCTTCAATTCCTATGCTAGCGTAAGGGTTTGAAAACCAACTTTCAAAACATCACTTTAACCAAAAGAAAAGCTTTTGCAAATCTAATCAAAATCCTTTTGCAAATCAAATCAAAGACTATTTTACAAAATAGAATCAAACCCTTCGTATATAGGTTCAACGAAGCAAAGCACTACTTTCAAATTAATCAAACATAGGCCCAATTTGAAGGCAGCATTCACACACGCATTTTAGTTTTAAGGAAAATATTGAAAAGATGCAGTACCGTGTTTACACGGGAGTCATGGGGTGCCTAACACCTTCCCCACACTTAACCAAGCCCCCAAACTCAATCTCTGTTTTCAAAGATCAAGTTTTGATAGTGTCCAGCAATTGGGCCTTTTTCAAACAAACTCAATCTCTGTTGAGTTGGTACAACCATTTCAAAAGTACCAACTGGCGACTCTGTGAAATGAACAAATCGTTGATATGATACATGTTGGCCTTTTCCTAAAAAACCCTTCAAAACCTATTTTGCAATAAAAAGAGTGAGGGTAGAGATAACTTAGGAAGAGATGAAAACCCGGGTTGTGACCCGACCCGCAAATTTTTTCCAACGTCGACACCGTGATAGGAAAATTTATGTGAATATCTATGGTAGTTAATAATGTAAATTCCACTGTGGTTATAAACAATGAAATATGATGATTTAAATCTTGAAGATTCTTTATCTCGGGATAGTTGATGTAAATAGTAGTGATGCTATCTTATTTATGTTAAAATTTTGAATGAATAAAATATCAAAATTTATTTGAGATGTTATGTGTTAAGTGATAATCTTAAAATGTTTAAGCTAAGTCTTAAATACTTAAGAAATTGAGTAATGATCTAATAAACATATATTTTGAACTGAAAAATGTCGCCAAGAAGACGCCAAACCCTTCGACAAGCTCAAGAAGGATCGACTAATAACAACAACAATGACGCCAACGCTAATTTCATGCAGCAATTGGTTAACCTATTAATGGGAGCACTTGCGAACCAGCCGCAAGCTCCACAAGCCACGTCGTTTAAGGATTTCAATGCAGTAGGACCGCCAGAGTTTAGGGGATCTATGAATCCGATCAAAGCCCAGACTTGGGTGATGGAGATGGAGAAGGTGTTTGATATTGCTAGGGTTAGTGACGACCAGAAGACTGCCTTCATAACATTTATGCTGAAGTCAGAGGCCAGCTATTGGTTGCAGGCGAACAAGGTTTGAGGAGGACATGGTGTTATCACATGAGATAGATTCAAGGAGATGTTCTTTGAGAAGTACTTCCCAACAAGCTCTTAGAACCAAATGGAGGTTCAATTTCTGGAGTTGAAGCAGGATAACATATCTGTACCAGATTATGTTGCAAAGTTCAACGAGTTGGCTAGGTTTACAACCTATCAGGTGAATACTGATGAGAGGAAGGCGAGAAGGTTAGAATAAGAATTGAAGCCATTGTTGTACATTAAGGTGTCAATGTTCCAATTGAACACTTTTACAGGAGTTTTGAAAAATACAATCATCGCAAAAGGTGGAAGCGATGCTCTGACAAGGTATAATCAGGAATAGAAGAAGAAGAAGAATGAAGGTGAAAACAGCAAAGCTAGTGGCAGTAATAGTGGTGGTGGTAATAGTCAGAAGATGAGGTGTAATGATAATATATTTATTGAGAATCAGCAAGGAAGTCAGAAGAAGAAGGTGGAGGCTTGTACTACCTGCGGGAAGAATCACCTGGGGGTATGCATGAAGGGGAAGAGGGTTTGCTACAACTGTGGTTAAGAAGGCCACATAGCACTAAATTGCCCTAATCCTAAGAAGGGCGCTTGCTTCACTTGTGGGTCAAGGGACCATCTATCTAGGGATTGTCCCAAGACGGCAGTAGGAAGAGCAGGAGTAGGTGGAGGTAGAGGAACCAGTGATGGTAGCACTCTGGCTATCACTAGATCAACACCGTCCAACCGACCCACCGCCTAAACTTTCAACATGACCGTGCAGGATGCTGTTCATTCACGTGATATGGTGTCAGGTACCATTCCGCTTAATAATATAAATGCTTATGTGTTATATGATTAGGGTGTTACTTGCTCATTTATATCCGCTGACTTTGCTAAGAATCTAGACTTGCCTAAGGAGGAATTAAATTACCCTTTGAACATAGAAATATTGAATAGGGAAGTAATTCTTGTTAGGTTTGTACACAATAACTGTAGAGTGGATATTAAGGGAAACGTGATGATCGCATATCTAATCCCTATTAAGCTTGGGGAATTCAACGTTATTTTGGGGATGGATTGGCTATTTAATTATGTGGCGATAATTAATTGCCAAAAGAAGTGTATTAACCTTATGGCCCCGTCAAAGGTTGTATTTTATGGTAGCAAGTCACCTAAACAAGCGAGTTGTCTAACGATGATGCAGGTCATAAAGTTGTTGAGGCAAGGTTGTGTGGGGTATTTAGCCTACATAATCGATAGCCGAAAGGAGAGTCCGAAACCAGAGGAGATACCTATCATTAGAGAATTTGTAGACGTATTTCCAGATGACTTACCAGGACTTATGCCAAATAAGGAAGTTGAATTTGTGATCGATTTAGCTACAAGATCTGCCCCTATATCAAACGTCTCGTACCGTATGGCTCCGATGGAGATGAAAGAATTGATGGTGCAGCTGCAAGAGCTATTGGATAAGAAGTATATTCAGCAAAGTGTATCGCCATGGGGAGCGCCGATGTTGTTCGTTAAGAAGAAGGATGGATTGATGATGCGGCTTTGCATTGACTACAAGGAGTTGAAAAAGGTTACGATTAAGAATAAGTATCTGTTGCCAAGGATCGACGACTTGTTTGACCAACTGAAGGAAGCTAGGTATTTCTCAAGGATAGATTTGAGAAGTTAGTATCATCTGTTGAAGGTGAGGAAGGAAGATGTTCAGAAGACAGCGTTCAGGACTCGTTATGGTTATTATGAGTTTCTGGTGATGTCATTTGGTCTAACGACTGCTCCTGCAGCATTTATGGAGCTAATGAACATGGTTTTTAAACTGTTTTTGGACAAATTTATGGTTGTGTTTATCGACTATATTTTGGTGTATTCCAAAACTAAGGAAGAGCATGTAAAACATCTAAAGGTAAAATTGGAGACGTTAAGAAGAGAGAAGTTGTACGCTAAGTTTTTGAAATTTGAATTCTGGATAGAGCGGGTGCAATTTCTTAGACATGTGATTAACAAGAACGGAATTTTAGTAGATCCATCAACAGTTGAAGCTGTGATGAATTGGGATCGGCCGAAGACACTATCGAAAGTAAGGAGTTTTCTAGGATTGGCATGTTATTACAGAAGGTTCATTCAGGACTTTTCCAAAATCGCGACTCCGCTAACGAATTTGACTAGGAAATCGGTGAAGTTTGTCTGGACGGAGATGTGTGAGGAAAAGTTTCCAAGAGCTGAAGAAAAGGATGAGTACGGCACCTGTGTTGTCTCTTCTCGATAGCACAGGAAATTTTGTGGTGTAAAGTGATGCATCGCATAAAGGACTAGGATGTGTGCTTATGCAAAACGACAAGGTCGTTGCATATGCATCACGACAACTGAAGGATTATGGGTATCTGACCCATAATTTGGAGTTGGTCGTGGTAGTGTTTGCTTTAAAGATATGGATGCACTATCTTTATGGGGAGAAGTGTGAAATTTATATAGACCATAAGAGTCTGAAATATATTTTTACACAAAATGATTTGAACATACGTCAGAGAAGATGGTTGGAGTTGATAAAGGACTACGACTGCGAGATTTTATACTATCCGGGGAAAGCGAATGTTGTTGTCGACGCCTTAAGTAGGAAGGGTCGGGAGAAAATGTCAATGTTAACCGCTAAGGAGGAGCTAATTTTAGCAATGGTGAAACTGGAGTTGGAGGTGAAATATCCTAAAGAGTCTGACGAAAAACTATTTTAATTGGGAACCGGTACAACTTTGGTGGATAAGGTTAAGGACTCACAACTTAAGGATGAGGAATGTGAGAAAATCAGGAAAAGTTTATCTAAAGGTGATGAAGCAAAATTTAAAATCAATAACGAAGGGTTATTGAGATTTGAGGGAATAATTTGGGTTCCACCATTACCAGAGATTAAAGAGGAAATTTAGAGCGAGACTCATAGTTCAAGGTATTCGATTCACCCGAGGAGTGCGAAGATATACCAGGATCTCCGATAACATTTCTGGTGGCTGAATATGAAAAAAGACATTGCTGATTGTGTAGCCAAATGTTTGACATGTCAGAAAGTTAAAGCAGAACATCAGAGACCGAGCAGATTGTTACAAATGAAAATGGGAACATATTAGAATGGATTTCGTAGTAGGTCTTCCGACGACTCAGAGAGGTTTTGACGCAGTTTGGTTATCGTAGATCGATTGAAGAAATCAGATTTAACCTAGATCAGTTGTCAAAGTTGTATGTAAAGAAGATTGTGTCAAGGCATGGAGTTTCAATGTCAATAGTCTCTGATCAAGATATGCGGTTCACATCGAACTTCTGGAAGCAACTTCAGGAATGCATGGGAACGCAACTGCAAATGAGTATGGCATATCATCCGAAGACGGACGGACAGAGCGAAAGGATGATTCAGACATTGGATATGTTAAGAGCTTGTATCATGGATTTCAAAAGAAATTGGGACGATCATCTACCATTAGTGGAATTCCCTTACAATAACAGTTATCACACAAGTATTGGCGGCGCCTTACGAAGCGTTGTACGGCAAAAAGTTCAGAACTCATTATGTTGGGATGAAGTTGGCGAACGTCAATTGCTAAGACCAGAATTGGTACAACGAACCGCCGAAATTGTCAAGATGATTAGAACAAGATTAATAGCTGCTCAGGACAGATAGAAGAAATACACCGATCAACATCGGCAGAAGCTAGAATTTGAGACTAGTAGTTTCGTTTTCTTGAAGGTGTCTCCCTAGAAGGAAAAAATCAGATTTGGCAAGAAGGGGAAACTGAGCCCGAGGTTCATCGGAACCTTCGAAGTGTTGCGGAGAATTGGTGAAGTTGCGTATGAGGTAGCCCTACCTCCGGTGTTAGAACATATCCATAATGTTTTTTATGTTTCCTTATTATGGCCGTATAAGCCCGAGTACAAGCATGTCATAGAATATGAACCCCTACAATTTGAGAAAGATTTATCTTATGAAGAAGTTCATGTTTAGATAGTCGACATGAAAGAACAAGTACTCAGAAATAAAGTAATACCTTCTGTTAAGGTAATTTGGGGAATCACAACGCTGAAGAAGCTACGTGGGAACTCGAAGATCAAATGATGAAAAATTTTCCTCATTTATTTTCTTAATCTATGTGTAGCGATTCTGGGGACATAATCTTTGTAAGGGGATAGAATGTAACGGGACGAATTAATTGAGTCGTGATTCTGGGGACAGAATCCTTTTAAGGATGGAAGGATGTGACGAACGAGAGTTTTGTAATTGATTTTAAATATTTATTGAATTAAATAAATATTTTTGTTGATTTATTTATTGAGTTAAATAAATATGATGGAATTGTGGTAGAATAATTTAATTAAATGTGTTACATTAATTAAATTAATGCTGGATAATTTTATAATTCGTGTGAATTTAATTGGGATAATTAAATTAATTGAGTTGTTAAATAATTATGATATTTTTCTAATTAATTTAATAATTAATGAGAGATTTAATAATTTGTCATAATTAAAAAATAAGAATTTTAATTATGTGATATTTGATTCACTGAGTAATATTGCCTTTAATTTAATTGAATTTAAATAATATAATTTGATTAATTAAAGTGTGACGAATAAACTATATAATAAACAAATTAATTAAAATTGTGACGCCCCCAAATTCTCTACATTTTCTGTAGCAGATTTGGTGCTCACGTAAATATTCTATAAGATAATAACTTCTCTAAATTCAAAATGCACAGTATCCCAATCAGTAAAGAGTTCTCGTCAGAACAATTACCATAGCTGAATACCCTCACTTGGATGTATAGATTTATGATCTTACAGATATTTCTTACATATCAATAATTCCTATCTATCTGACATTCACAGTACAAATGATAAGATTGTTCTTGGAATTGAGGAGCGACCTCAGTGCTTACAGAACTCCCAAGATCATTCAATACCCTCATTTAGATGTATAGTTCATATAGATACTGTACTTGATACTGTTTGCAATTAATAATGTAAAACCATTCAACTAATAGACTAACAACATAATAATATCTGGTTACATTTTGTTCCACCATTACATCAGAGAAATATTAATTTACATTTTTAGTCTTAATATAATAATCATTTATTCTTATAGATTTACTTCTACCCACAACTATGATTTCCTGAACCTCTTGGGGTGTTGGATGCAGCTGTAAAGGAAAGAATAATTGTAAGGATGAGCTTTAAAAGGCTCAGCAAGTTTTAAAGATTTACAGTTTATACTCACACCATATCTAAAATAAAGGAACATATAGTTCAGAGTATTTTTCACATATATATACTGAGGTTTGATTTGCCAAACCCCACATATAACGAGTTTATGTCAATCATATAGACTTAGCAACTCGGGTTGATTTGGCCAACCACACCATCTAGGAGTATGCATATCATCCTACCACAACCACCCGGTCAGTGTAAAACTGCCGGTCATTCATAACTGAAAGTCCAATAATAATCTAAAAGGGGGGGTTGAATAGATTATTACCTTTTAAAAATTGTCTTTGGCCTTTTTGAATTTTAATGGGTTAATTTTTATCAAATTAATAAGCATTTTAAAATTCAATCACACAATGCACAGATATTTATCTGGTTCACAACATACAGCCCGGGTATGTTACTACGCCCAGTCTCAAGCTCCTCTCTAGGACTTTAGATCCTATTACTCCCTATAATAAATACTCCTTCAATAGGCGGAGAAGCCTGTACAAAGTTTTAAAGATAAACTTACAACTAACTATCTTGGACAGCGAACTCCCAGCTCCTTCCTCAAGCTTAGTTGAATCTTCTTTTGAGCTTAGTACTATTTTATACTTTGGTCTTGAAACAACAATCTCTTCCTCACCTCACAAGTACACTAGAGACCCAACTCCCAGCTGACCTCTCTAAGACTCTGGTCTTGGTCAAAGAATTCTTGTCTTTCTCACAAATATAAAATAAACTAACTCAACCCTTTTTCCTTTTACAAAAAGTTTGTTTGAATATTTACTTCTAACAATAAGCAGATAAAATTGTAGAACAGATACTTCTCAGATAAGCAGATATAGAATTTAAATATATGATAAACGTTCAAAGACTTTTGTAATGTGCTTCTGTGAAAGCAGATAAAATATTTAAGCACTTATAATAAAGATTTTTCTTTTTCTTTAAAGAATATTTTTCTATGGATTAAGAAAAAGATTTTTCTTTATAAAGAGTGTGTTTCTTTGGTGTTAAACAAATATAACTTTGAATTTAAACAACCAAGCACACTTGTATAATGCAACAATAATTTATGAGCAATTATTTAAGTAGTATATTTGATAACAGCTTATCAAATATGATAATATGATTCACTTTAGATAATACTTGAACAAACTTGTTTCACCCACTTATATATATTATATTATATTTGATCTACGTTGCGAATAATTTGGCCACTTGGGATTTTAAAGACCGTCCAAAGTATTTCAAGGAAATATCATCCAAATTGCATATCGGTATCCAACTACTGATTAAATTTTTTGATTCACAACTTGATAATTGTATATAAAATATTAAAGAATATTTATATAGATTATATATATCAGTAAAGGGCCACTTGGGATTTTAAACACCGTTTGGAGAATTTCAAAAAAATAACATCCAAATTGTATATCGGTGTCCAAGTACTGACTCTTTACTAGATATGATAGATTATATATAAGATATATATATATATATAAATATGTATCTGAGGTTATATCTGATTATCTAAATCTATATATTGATTATACCAGTAAAGGGCCACTTGAGATTTTAAAGACCATTTGGAGAATTTCAAAGAAATAACATCCAAATTATATCGGTGTCCAAGTACTGACTCTTTACTAATATGGATATATAGATATATGAATGTATATGCCAATTTATAACAGAATATCTATATATATGAGCAAGTATGAGATGATATTAATAGTTATAATTTAACAACTTATCTCAAATACTTGGACCAATTTTTCTCTTCCAATAGAATTATAACTTTGATTGAGAGAAGAGAGTAAAAGCTTGTTTAGATAATATGTAGGCAAGGAGAGTAAGCTTTTTGGTTTATAGAATTGGTAAATTGAAATGAATAGAAAAGCTTCCTATTTATAGAATTTTTGAGGTTAGGGCATAACCGTAATTTTGAAAATTATTTTTTGAAATAGAAGGTTCGGATTATATGTTTCAAAAATGAGGGGCTCAGATTACTTCTTAATTGTGCCGAATATGAAATTGAAATGGCCCAACACATATGAGTCATAACATGCTTTGTGCTCATTATTTAAATCAAAGGCATAAGCCTTTTCTCTTTGCAGCAAAACAAACATTTCGGCACATACACCAATACAAGCATTGCATATTCAAATTACACTCCCATGCATACACTCGGCACACACACACCAATTCGACACACACTTCTATGCACACACAAATATATACTTAACATATATATATATATATATATATATATTATATACTTTTACATATATAATATATTTAAACATATATATATATATATATATATATATATTTAGAAATAGTTTTTGCCGATAAAAGAGTTTGAAATTATTTTGAAAAGAAATAGGAATCTCTTTACCTTAGAAAATGTTACTATATGGACTCATTTTATTAACACTTGATATTAAATTATCAAGGTCATAAAATAAATTCAAAAGAAGTTTTTAGAAAATAAATATTTTTGGTCAAAATATTAGAGGTAATTAATAAATCAATTTTAACATTTTAATCCTATGGAGAGGATTCTACCCTTTTGACCTTTAATCTTAATTTGTTATCATCAAAATTAAATACTCAGATTTGGAGTCCTATCAATCTCCCCCTTTTTGATGATGACAACAAGTAAAAATATTTGTTTGTCAAAACTCCCCCTTAATTCATGATGCTCCCCCTCAGATCATAAATCGGGTTTTTATAAGAATTTTAAAATTTTAAAAAACTATCAGACGGTCATACCAACTATTTATGCAGTTATAACCATCCAGGCAGTTGTATAACAGTTGTATTTGATATGTAAACCATTCAACAATAAAACCATCTTATCTGTCCAGACAGATAATTATAGCAGTAATATCCTGTCAATCTCATCCAAACCATCCAGGTAGTTAATAGCAGTTCCTATCAATCTCATGTAAACCATTCAGACCATAGCAGGTTATAACAGGTTATTAGCAGATCCATTTCTGCTCTCATATCAGATTATTACTTAGTAATAATCTGATATTTTTTTTAGTACTGATATTTTTCTTCTCATATGATATTTTTCTTCTCCCCCTTTGTCATTAACAAAAATGGAGGGGTTTAAAGAAAATACCAAATCACCTGCAGAAACTGTTAGTTTCAGAAATTACCAGTAAGTTAGAATAATAATTAAACATATAGTAATAACCCTAATTATTAGTTAGTGTTTAGTGTTTATTACAGTCATCCAGAATAGTTAGTAATTAGTTTACATTTTTCCTCAAAGCACATCAAAGTTAAGTGGGGAGAAATTCATACCCATGTTTATGAGATGCAGATCAAGAGGGTTTTGACCATAAAGGTCAGGCTGGGTAGAGCTGGTAGTGGTAGTGAAATTGTAAGGCGGGATTGACACCTTGTGGTGCCCCATCAATATACTCACCATATCTTGTAAGTGTTGTACAGACAATTGTAAAGCCTCTAACTGACTCAAAATTTCAGACTGATTCTTCAAAAATAGTTGACTCATGCTGTTTAAAGAATCAATTTGGGACAGTAGATTAAAATGTGTCTCTATGTGGTCAGTGTCATTAGGTTGGAAGATAATTAAAGGCTTAGAAGGAAGATTTAAATGTGACACAATATTGCTATTGTGAATCATTTAAACCTTGTGAAGATGAACAGGAACACCCAAGTGTATAAAGATTCTAGTCAACAAAAGTCCATACCCCATGCAGTTATTAGAATGACAGAATTCAAAGGATGTTAAGAGAAAAAATGGCAGACTATATGGTATGCATTCAGTCAGAACACATTTCATAAGTTCTAAATCAAAGGGACTTAACAGTTTATCATTTCTGACAGGCATGAAATTATGACTCAGAATTTTTCCTAAAAACTAACACTCAACAGTGAAGTAATCAATATGCACTTTGCATGGATATTCAAACAAATTGGTAGGCACAAGTTGATCAGTAGTAAGTGCAAGATTGTGTTTAAAAGTAAGACACTCAGTAGTGGTGATTCCTATGGGAAAGGTGTACTCATTAATCTTGGGATAATCTAAGAATTCTTTTCTAAGATTAAGAGCATGCAAAAGAAGAATTTCATCTATCACATAGTCTTGACCTTGTATACAGGTCTTAATACAAGTTAGAAAACCAATTGAATCATGAACAAAAGATATATGAGCATAGAATTCAGCAATCAAGCTAGGATATATCTTTCTACTTATAAAAGAGATAAGACAGTCCCATCCTATACTTGTTATCTTTTCTAACAGACCCGGAAAGCTATTGAAAGAAGTTCCTTCCCCAGGAAGCAAGTTATGTTTTATGTGTTCATATTTAGTTTTGGTAGTAGGTGTGACCAACAATGGAGTGTATAAATCAGGATGTGGGTCAGTAAAAATCTCAGACCTTTTTCTTTTTGAAGAATGGACAGGTTTCAAGTTCTGAAAGTAAGTGAATACACAAAACTGCAGACAAGTAGTAGAAGAGGTTTGAAAGTAAAAATGAAACTACTGCAGACATAGTAGAATAGGTTTGAAAGACTGTCCTTTTATAGAAAAAGTTCAATTAAAAACTTAGTTTAATTAATATGGCATGACCTAAATGTCAAAAACTAAACAGTTCTCAAGTGATGACTGTGCACAGTGAGCAGTAATGGACTAGATATGTGTAATACTGTATGCAGATTTAAATCTTTTGTCAGATTTTCCCTTTTTGAAAAATTTGTCCAGAAGTCCAATTAGAAGACATAACCAAATTTCAGAAATATGCAGGTTATTGACATATCAGGTATGATCTAATATCAAACAAAGATATATGCTATCATGACTTATTGGCCCATATCAGACTGTAGCAAATCAACATGGATAAGTTATCACAGATATCATAGATATGCCCACATCAAACTGTTACAAATTAACACAGAGATATAACCAGTCAATGTTACACAACACTAACATGTTGTTATTGTTAGAAGCCCATATCAAGATGTAGTGTGTCAACACATTGATTCAACAAGTCAGTGTTATATAAATTGAGATAGCACATGATCTCTATTAGACATGTCAGCATATAACAGTAGTAGCATATAATTACATAACATGATGATTATTTTCATCACCTAATGTCTATATTTAAGTAGACATAATTTTTTTTTTATTTCCACCCAAGTTATACTCACATAGACAGTCTCATATATAGCCAGTGGCTTTCAGATAGCCACACATGCAGAACATAAACATGAAACTCATTTTTATCACAGTTATCCAATTTCAGATAGACAATAAGATTGTAGAGTCTAGACATAGAAGTTATCAAGTTCATCTAATGTTTATATTCACATAGACAGACATATATATAGCCAGTGGCTCTCAGACAGCCACAAATATCAATTATATTCACAGTTTTAGAGAGAGTGAAGGGATTACCTTAGCACAGCTATTCACAAAACTTAACAGCTTTCAAGTTGATCCAGAATAAGTGTATCAGTAGGAGAAGAACCACATTCACACACATACATCAGAAATTTCAGACTCACACAACCCAGGTATATATATATATATATATATATATATATATATATATATATATATATATATATATATATATATATATATATATATATATATAATACACAACAGTCATCACGCACATATATGTATATTCTGATAAGTAAGCATATGAAAATAGATAATAATTTTAAAATTTTTGTGAAATTTTAGGTTTTTTTTAAATATATATATATATATATATATATATATATATATATATATGTGTGTGTGTGTGTGTGTGTGTGTGTGTGTGAAAAATTAGGGTTTGTAAAAATAATTTCAGAAATTATCATTAAAAATTAGACAGAAACATTAACGTTTTCAAAAGTCTATTTAAAAAAAATTATTTACAAAAATTTGGATTTGACAAAAATTAGGGTTTGACACAAACACATTTGTAAACATAATTTTTTTTTATTACAAAAAGTAAAAAGAATGGGTTTAAACACATCAGCAAAAAAAAATTAACTGAAAAAGTTTAGTATTTCATACACATTTATATATATATATATATATATATATATATATATGTTTGAAAAATATTTATATCTAATATAAAATTTTGGTATATATAAAAAATTTCAAAAACTAGAAAGTTCTCTTATAAAAATTTTAACAGTCGAAACACATCAAATATATATATATATGAACCTTTACGAAATTTTATCGGAAGATAAATTTTGTATGGATCTAGGGTTAAAAAAAATTTGTCAGAGAAGATGAATAGAAGAAGAACAGGCAAACAAACAAAAAATATGGATCTAGATTTAAGAACAAAAAAAAATCAGAAAGAGAGAGAATCACAGAACCAAATTTTTTTTTAAGTTTTTTTGATAGACGAATAAAAAAAACAAATTTTTACTAAAAACATTTATAGATCTAGGGTTTTGAAATTGTTTAAAAAGAATTCTCTGTTAAGAGACAGAATCGAACCCAGAAACAAAATATATACATATGATTTTGTAAGAAAAAAATTTTAAGAACAGAAACATTTTTGGTTTAAAAAAAACGACCCTATAAACACTAAGAACAACATAATTAAATCGACATAAATATATAGAAGAATCATTTAGATGAAAGGAATAGATAGAGAACTAACTTGAATCACTCGAATTTGGCTGGTAAGTGTTAGGGTTTGAGAGGGTTAGGGTTTGAAGGTAGAGTGAGAAGAGAACGTCTGGGTTTAGAGAGAGAGAGAGAGAGAGAGAGAGAGAGAGAGAGAGAGAGAGAGAGAGAGAGAGAGAGAGAGAGAGAGAAAGTAAAAAATGATTTAAGTTTTGATTTTTGGTTTTTATATTTAGTTTATTTAAAGTGATCGTGTGGCTGAAAACAAACCTCAGATTTGATCAACGGTCAGGATTGATTGCGCGTTTGAGCCGGATCGGCTGACCCGTTTGACATTGATCAGATGGCTGTGATGTATTTGTGTTTTTCTGTATTGATAGAATGTTTAATGAGCGTGATCCGTGTGCTTAGGCTGGCTAGCTTCTGATTGGTTGAATTGAATAGGCGTGGATCGTGCTTTATGTTGACCATTGGATGAGTTTGGTTGATGGACGGCTTAGATCAGATCAGTTAAATAATTATATAAAAATGTTATACAATGTAATTTTTTGATATAAATATTAAAAAAATTCTAAAATATTTGAATTAAAATTAGTAAATTAATAATTTTTATTTTTATGAATATATGTACATTTTTAATAAAAATTTATAATAATAAAATTTTTGATAATTAAGAGAGAGTATAAATATGAAATTTTAATATATAAAATGCATATTTAAATATATTAACATATATAAATAAATAAATTATATATATATTTACATGTATAATTATGAGTTTATATATATATAAATTAGTAGAAAATTATAAAATTATATTAGTATAATTTTTGATATATAATATGTAATTGAGAAAGATTGTAAATATAAAATCTTATATAAAAATATACATAATATAAGTATATTAACATATAAAGAAGAAAATAATTTATATAATTATAAACTAATAATATTAATAGTTTTTTAAAAAAATTATATTTATATATTACAAAAAAATAGATTTTAAATAAGAGAAAATTTAAATATTTTATGAGACAATATCTAACATTCCCAAGTCTAAACGTAATTTACAAAATCTATCAGAACTTAATGGTTTAGTAAATATGTCAGCAATATTTAATTCTGTGTTAATATGTTCTAGTTTAATAATACCATTGTTTACACGATCTCGTAAGAAATGGTGTCTAACATCAATGTGTTTTGATCTAGCATGTAATACGGTATTTTTACTTAAGTTAATAGTGCTTGTATTATCACATAATATTGACACACAGTTAAATTTTATATTGTAATCAGCAAGGGTCTGTTTCATCCACAATATCTGTGCACAACATCGTGTAGCAGCTATATATTCGGCTTCAGTGGTTGAAATAGATACCGAATTTTGTTTCTTAGAAAACCAGGAGACTAAACATCCGCCTAAGAACTGACAAGTGCCACTTGTGCTTTTTCGATCAACATAATGACCAGCATAGTCAGAGTCAGAGAAACACACAAGATTGAATGGTTGACCTTTAGGATACCATAGACCTAAGTCTGTAGTTCCTTTAAGGTATCAAAATATTCTTTTTACTACAATCAAGTGAGATTCTTTAGGATTTTCTTAGAATTTGGCACATTTACAAGGCACTGAACATAATGTCAATCATTCCTCGATACTTCTTTATGTCAATACTTTTTCCATTTTCATCAGCAGTTAGTTTATCAGTAGTTGACATAGGAGTATTAAGAGGTTTTACAGACTCTAAACCAAATTTCTTAATCATTTTTTGCAATATTTAGATTGAGAGATGTGAATACCTTTTTCTCCTTGCTTGATTTGTAGTCCTAGGAAGAAATTAAATTCTCCCATCATGCTCATTTCAAATTCCTTACTCATGCTTTCAGAAAACTCATTACGCATATTTATGTTAGTAGATCAAAAAATGATGTCATCAACATATATTTATAAAATAAGAATATCATCATTTTTATATTTTGTAAAAAGAGTAGTATCAACTGTGCCCCTTTTATAACCATTTTCTAATAAAAACTTACTCAGTCTTTTATACCATGCCCTAGGAGCTTGTTTTAGACCGTATAAAGCTTTGTGTAGGTTATACACATAATCAAGATGATCAAAGTCTTCAAAGCCAGGGGGTTGTTTAACATAGACTTCTTCTTCAATAACACCATTTAGAAAAGCAGATTTCACATCTATTTGAAATAATTTAAAATCTTTATGGCATGCAAAAGCTAATAACATTCATATAGACTCAATTCTAGCAACAGGAGCATATGTTTCATCATAGTCAATTCCTTCAAGTTGATTATACCCTTGTGCAACTAATCATGCCTTATTACGTATAACAGTTCCATTTTCATCTAATTTGTTACGAAACACCCATCGAGTTCCAATAATGGAGGTCTATTCGGGAGTTGGAACTAATTCCCAGACTTTGTTTCTTGTGAACTGTTCAAGTTCTTCTTGCATAGCTATTATCTAGTTTTCATCAATCAAAGCATCTTTTATATTTTTAGGCTCAATTTGTGACAGAAAGGATAGATGACTGGCCATGTTTTGTGCTTGTGATCTTGTAAGAATCCCTTTATCGATATCACCAATGACATTTTCTATTGGATGATTTCTTACAGCATGTGATTCCTTAGGTAAGTCATTTAGCTGGGGATTAGGATTTTCAAGAGGATTAATATTGACATAAGGAGAAATATCATCAATTTTTAGTTCTTCCATATTTCTGAGAATATCTTCAATAACTGTATCGTTTTTTGTCAATTCGTTATATTTTGGAAGAGGTTTAGATTCATCAAAGGTTACATTCATTGATAATTCCACGACTAGAGTTCTTTTATTAAAGACTCTATATGCTTTACTATTTAGTGAATATCCCAGGAAAATTCCTTCATCAGATTTGGGATCGAATTTCACTAGATATTGTTTAGTATTTAGAATAAAGCATTTACTCCCAAAGACACGAAAGTAGTTTATTTTTGGAGTTCTTTGATAAAAGAGTTCATAGGGAGTTTTGAGAAGAATTGGTCTAAGAAAGACACGATTTAAAATATAACAAGAAGTTGCAATTGCTTCGGCCCAAAAATATTTAGGAATTCGATATTCATTGAGCATAGTATTGGCCATTTCTTGTAGAGTGCGATTTTTTCTTTCAACAACACCATTTGATTGAGGTGTGTAAGGTGCAGAAAAGTTATGACTTATACCGTGCTCATCACAGAAAATTATGAAATCAAAATTGTCAAATTTTCTTCCGTGATCAGACCGAATATAAACAATAGAGCTTCCCTGTTGATTCTAAATTTTCTTATATAGAGCAGAGAAGGAGTTTATCGCTTTATTTTTGAATTTTAGAAAATTAACCCAAGTGAATCTTGAATAATCATCAACTAGGACTAAAATATAGACAGCACCACCCATACTATGTTTAGGTATAGGTCCAACTAAGTCCATATGCAAGAGTTCAAGTGGTCGAGAGGTTGAAACTGTGAGTTTAGGTTTATGAGATGCATGAATTTGTTTTCCTAATTCACAGGCTTCACAAATATGGTCTTTAAGAAATTTAAGTTTAGGAAGACCACGAACATGTTCTTTAGAAGATATGTTGTTAATTAATTTCATGTTAATGTGTCCTAATCTACAATGCCAAAGCCAATGATCGTCATTTGCAGATACAAGACACATATTATCCATGTGTGAGTATGTATCTAAATCACACGTGTATATATTTTGACTTCTGGGACAAAGTAGAATTAATTTTCCAGTTTGGTCGTATATTGAACAGTTATGAGGAATGAATGTTATTTTAAAACCACTATCACATAGTTGACTGATGGATAGAAGATTATACCTGAGTCCTGTGATCAATTGAAAGTTAGAGATTGTTATGTGTTTACTGTACACATTTCCAATTCCAACAACTTTACCTTTGTTGCTATCTTCGAATGTTACCTCGTTACAGTCTATAGCTTGTAGATTGCTCAATTTAGTTTTTTCGCCTGTCATGTGTCTTGAACAACCGCTATCAAGGTACCATTTATTTTTACTAGAATCAGCTATGAGACATACATGCAACATGTATTAAATTCAAAAACTGGTACCCTTTAATGAGAAGGATCCTTTGGGTAAGTTTTTCAATTTGTATAAGGATTGTTCGTGTCTTCCTTTACAAAGGTTGGTACAGGATAATAATCACTTGTAGATACACATGTTCTATGAGTAGCAGATTTATAATATGCATGACTAACTCTTTTAAATGAAGGATTTTGACGAGAGTCTCTAGATGGTTTTTCATGAAAAAAGAAATTCTCTTTTTATGATAATAGGTGCAGTGTAACTTCCTTTTGGTACCCAAATCATTTTTCCTGTGTAGTTTCCATTCTTGGCATTACATGAGTAAATTGAATGACCATTTCTGTTACAGTAAGAGCATTTATCAAAAGGAGATGCATGACCTTTTTCTTTACTTTTATTATGATAGAGTTTCTTATGTTTTATCTTATTGGATTCTCTGATATACCCTAAACCTTCTTTATTAAAATTACATCTTTGTTGACTGAGCATAATGTCAAGATTTTCTTTCGCTTTTGTAAATTAAATAATTGTAGATTTTAAGTCATCACGTTCTAAAGTCAACACTTTAATTTGATTCATTAAAGAAGATTCTTCATTTTATTTTTCTATTTGTTGAGATGAACTTATTTCTTGTTTTTGAGAATCTTCTATAATCACAGTAAGAACTGAATTTTTAGTTTCAAGATTTTCAATAGAAATAATAAGTGTAGAATTTTCCTTTTCAAGATTTTCATTTGTTTTTCTTAATTTTTCTAGTTTTCTTTTACTGCAGAATTTCTTGAAGAGTTATTTTCTAATTTCTCATTTTCATGTTTTAAGACTTCATTATCCATGATTAAATTAAAATTTTCTATTTTAAGATTTTTATTTACTTCAATTAATTTTCTTAATGATGCTTTTAATTTAATAAAATCTTCTTTAATAATTTCATTATCTTTATATAGAAAATTATATGCTTCTTGTAAATGATGTTCCGAATTTACCTCAGATTTTGGTGATGAGTCATTATCCGCCATTAAACATAGATTTGTTGTTTCTTCGGTTGGCTCAGTAGGTTCTTCTTCATCACTTAGATCCCAGCTTTCTTCAGCTACTAGAACTTTGTTGTTGCCTAGTTTTGGACAATCCTTCTTGAAGTGTCCTGGCTGGTTGCATTCAAAATAGTTATTTGAATTTTCATTAGAGCCAGCATTTCTGAAGTTGCTGTTGGTAGCCTTGAAATTCCCTCCTGAAACTTTTGGCTTGAAGGCTTGCTTGTTTCGGAAGTTGTTGAAGTTGTTATTTATTTTCATGAAGCCTTTGCCATATCTCTTTGCATTGTTTTGAATTACTCTTCTTAGTTGTTTTAATAATAATGAAACTTCGTTATTATTTAGACTCAAGAGTTCTTCATTCAGTTCATCATCATCGCTTTCTTGATCAACAAGTAAGGCTTTGAAAGTGATTCCTTTCTTTTTGAGGTCTGTGTCTGATCCTGCTTTTTCGACTAGCATGTCGACTTCGTGGGCACGAAGATTTCCAGTGAGGCTATCAAGAGGATAAGCAGTTAGATCTTGCATTTCCTTGATGGCTATAACTTTCATTTTTCACACAGATGGAAGAGCTTTGAGAACCCTTCTGTTCTTCTCATTTGTTGTGTAAGCTTTTCCCAGTTGTTCTAGCTCATCAATGATTCTGGAAAAATGAGTTTCCATATTAATGATCTTTTCACCTTCTTCCAGTTTGAAGCTTTCATACTCTTGGATTAGAGCATCTTTTCAGGTTTCTTTGATATGATTGGTTCCTACATAGGTTACAATCAATTTTTCCCAGATTTCTTTAGTATTCTTGCAGTTGCTAACTCTTTTGTATTCTTTTTCTATAAGAGCACTGGTTAGCACTTCTTCAGATTTGGAGGCGATATTCATAATCTCCTCATCCTCGGTGGTGAATTCCCCAGCATCTTTTTCAACGAGCTTTTCATTTTTGACTTTTGTGGGAATCTTTACACCTCGTTCAATTGCTAGCCAAATTTTGATTCTTTGTGACTTGGTGTAGATTTTGAATCTATTTTTCCAGGTGGCAAAGTTTGTGCTATCAAATAGTGGAGGTCTGGACATTGATAGTCCTTCACCGCAACCGGTAGCATTTGTGTAGGCCATAGATGGATCAATTCTTAGATATTCCTGTAATCACTTAACAAACAAGTTAAAGAGCATCGCTTTGATACCAATTGAAAGTCCAATAATAATCTAGAAGCGGGATTGAATAGATTATTACCTTTTAAAAATTATCTTTGGTCTTTTTGAATTTTAATGGGTTAATTTTATCAAATTAATAAACAGTTTAAAATTCTATTACACAATGCACAGATATTTATCTGGTTCACAACATACAGCCCGGGTATGTTGCTACGTCCAGTCTCAAGCTTCTCTCCAGGACTTGAGATCCTATTACTCCCTGTAATAAATACTCCTTCAATAGGCGGATAAGCCTGTACAAAGTTTTAAAGATAAACTTACAACTATCCTCAACTAACTATCTTGGACAACGAACTCCCAGCTCCTTCCTCAAGCATAGTTGAATCTTCTTTTGAGCTTAGTACTATTTTATACTTTGGTCTTGAAACAACAATCTCTTCCTCACCTCACAAGTACACTAGAGACCCAACTCCCAGCTGACCTCTCTAAGACTCTGGTCTTGGTTAAATAATTCTTGTCTTTCTCATAAATATAAAATAAACTAACTCAACCCTTTTTCCTTTTACAAAAAGTTTGTTTGAATATTTGCTTCTAACAATAAGCAGATAAAATTGTAGAATAGATACTTCTCAGATAAGCAGATATAGAATTTAAGTATATGATAAAAGTTTAAAGACTTTTGTAATGTGCTTCTGTGAAAGCAAATAAAATATTTAAGCACTTGTAATAAAGAATTTCTTTTTCTTTAAAGAATATTTTTCTATGGATTAAGAAAAAGATTTTTTTTATAAAGAGTGTGTTTCTTTGGTGTTAAATAAATATAACTTTGAATTTAAACAACCACGCACACTTGTATAATGCAACAATAATTTATGAGCAATTATATAAGCAGTATATTTGATGACAGTTTATCAAGTATGATAATATGATTCACTTTAGATAATACTTGAACAAGTTTGTTTCACCCACTTATATATATTATATTATATTTGATCTACGTTGCGAATAATTTGACCACTTGGGATTTTAAAGACCGTCCAGAGTATTTCAAGGAAATATTATCCAAATTGCATATCGGTATCCAACTACTGACTAAATTTTTCGATTCACAACTTAATAATCGTATATAAAATATTAAAGAATATTTATATCAGTAAAGGGCCACTTGGGATTTTAAAGACCGTTTGGAGAATTTTAAAAAAATAACATCCAAATTGTATATTGGTGTCCAAGTACTGACTCTTTACTAGATATGATAGATCATATATAAGATATATATAAATGTGTATCGCAAGTTATATTTGATTATCTAAATCTACATATTGATTATACTAGTAAAGGGCCACTTGGAATTTTAAAGACCGTTTAGAGAAATTCAAAGAAATAACATCCAAATTATATCGGTGTCCAAGTACTGACTCTTTACTAATATGGATATATAGATATATGAATGTATATGATAATTTATAACAGAATATCTATATATATGAGCAAGTATGAGATGATATGAACAGTTATAATTTAACAACTTATCTCAAATACTTGGATCAATTTTTCTCTTCCAATAGAATTATAACTTTGATTGAGATAAGAGAGTAAAAGCTTGTTTAGATAATATGTAGGCAATGAGAGTAAGCTTTTTGGTTTATAGAATTGGTAAATTAAAATGAATAGAAAAGCTTCCTATTTATAGAATTTTTGAGGTTAGGTCATAACCGTAATTTTGAAAATCATTTTTTGAAATAGAAGGTCCGGATTGTATGTTTCAAAAATGAGGGGCTCGGATTGCTTCTTGATTGTGCCGAATATAAAATTGAAATGGCCCAACACATATGAGTCATAACATGCTTTGTGCCCATTGTTTAAATCAAAGGCATATGCCTTTTCTCTTTGCAGCAAAACAAACATTTTGGCACATACATCGATACAAGCATTGCATATTCAAATTACACTCCCATGCATACACTCGGCACACACACACCAATTCGACACACTTTTATGCACACACAAATATATACTTAACATATATATATATATATATTCGGTTTATATATATATATATATATATTATATACTTTTACATATATAATATATTTAAACATATATATATATATATATATATATATATATATTTAGAAATAGTTTTTGCCCATAAAAGAATTTGAAATTATTTTGAAAAGAAATAGGAAACTCCTTGCCTTAGGAAATGTTACTATGTGAACTCATTTTATTAACACTTGATATTAAATTATCAAGGTCATAAAATAAATTCAAAAGAAGTTTTTAGAAAATAAATATTTTTGGTCAAAATATTAGAGGTAATTAATAAATCAATTTTAACATTTTAATCATATGGAGAGGATTCTACCCTTTTGACCTTTAATCCTAATTTGTTATCATCAAAATTAAATACTCAGATTTGGAGACCTATCAATAACTACCCGGTCAATGTAAAACTGCCGGTCATTGATAGTATCAGTATATATATTTGTACCAAATAATATTTATTTCACCACAGTCTATGCTTTGATATCAAATCAAAAACAATTTACGTAAGTAATAATTCATATGTCTTGGTTATGCTTGAACAATAAGTCATAACCCTTTTTAAATCACAGATATCACGAATAATATTTATAACAAGTTCGTATATCATTATATATGACTTTCATTTAATATAAAAATTAAATGAAGTTAGAAAACTTTCCTGAGCCGTCGATTACTGTTACACAATCTATTTTAGCTTCATCTGAAGGACCTAATATTGATAATATCGATCTCTCAATTAGAATAATATTATCACATACACTACTGTTAATTACAGTCATAATATAACTTAAACACATAAGCACATATCCCTATCAATCACTAAAACCATAAGACCTAGTGTCAAGTCCAACTATTTTAGTCTGATTTGAGTTCGGTACTATTTCAACGTCCCGATTGCCCTATCGGATAATTATCGAGTTTATTTTCAATTAAACTCTACTTAACTACTTCACAATTATATTTAGATAATTCAATCATTAGTCATAATATTTTTCAGTAACTCATAATAATTTTCAATTAATTATTATCATTTATAGTGATTTTTCAATCATTAATATCATTTTTAAATAATTTAAATAACAAATAATTCCATCATCATTAATATTTAATTAATATCAAATATTAATGAAATACAAGTCATAATATTAAAAGTTATTTATTATAACTCATAATACTTCTAATACCTTAATATCAACTTTAAATAATTTTTAAAATATTTAAAATCATTCGTTAATAATTGTCAATAATATTAAAATATTAATGTATTTTATGTCCATATATTAAAAGTTATATATTATAACTTTAAAATATTTTTAAAATATTTAAATTATTTTTAAATGATTGTTAGAACATTAAAACTATTTTTACATAGTTTATTTAATATAATTATTAAATAAATTTATTATCATTAATATTAAATTATTAATGAATTTTCATCCCAAAATATTAAAAGTTATTCAATATAAATTGAAATGTTTTCTAACATTTTAATATAATTTTAAATGATTTTTAAAATATTAAAATCATTTTTAAGTAATTTATTTAATACAATTATTAAATAAACTTAATATCATTAATATTTAAATAAATTAAATTATTAATGAAATATATCTCAAATTATTAAAAGTTAATTTTTATAACTTAAAATAATTTTTAAAACTAATTTATGAATTTTTCATAATTAATTTCTATTTATTTTAATTAATTTAATTAATTTTTATTTCAAACCGTTGCTAAAGGTGTTCTTGAGCATTCATAGGCAGTTTTATGGGTACCTAGTTTGACCGACTTTAATTCCTTGTTCATAATGTTTCTGGGTCTGATAATGTATTGGTTATGTAGTAGTGATGTAATACTACAAGCACAAACCAAGTTCAGGGTCAAACTACATCATAACGTGAAGATATAAGCCATCAAACTGGTTGTCAGACCTGTTCTTGAGTTTCTGGGTTACCCAGAAACTTGAATAGTGGCGAGGGTCCATATTGGAGCCTTAATAACTTGCATTTTTGGCTTCCTTAAAGTGTTAAAGTGCTACACTTATATAGTCGGTATATCAAGGTACAAATGTAATACACTTAAGTGGCTTAATCAACATTACACAATAAAGATCTGGCTTGGTCAAAGTACCAGCCAGAAACTGTTCTTGAAGCTTTCTGGGTTTCCCAGAAAGTTTATCGTGCCAGTTGGTCAACCCAATTTTGACCATCAATATCTTTGATTTCGTTAATGATCTAGGTGTTCTAGTCGTCGGGCCATGTAGGCTAAGTACCAGGGTAAGATGTGGGAGCACTAACAGAGTCTAACTATCAACAAGAAGCAGGATCTAAGCCCATCAATATGCCGTCAGACGCTGCCTAGAAAATTCTGGGTTACTTAGATCGCCAGGCTTAACGGTCAACGCCGTTTGACCATTTACTACGTTCGATCTTTATTAATTAAGTCTCTAGAGTGCTCTCGTGCTGTAGAGCTCATGTCAGGGTATAATCTAAACACAATCTAACATCCTAATATACTGTCAGTAGCGAGATTAAGGCGGTCAAAGTGACTGTCAGACTGTTCTGGGCAGTTTCTGGGTAACCTAGAAAATGGTCAGTCAACGGGGTTTGACCCCTTATAACTTTTGATTTGTTATTCCGATTGCTATTCTACCACTTCCAGTCGATTAACAACCTAACAGACTATAACTATCAACATTTAAAACATCTAAACAATTAATAGGTAGAGATCTACGAGGCCTGACATTCACTGTCAGAACCATAATTTCCATTTTGGCAGCTTGCTTAAAATTAAAATTTTCATGCATTTAGATGTTATGGGTCATTGTTTTATCATCATAGATCATCATATAACATGTCATAGCACATATATAAACATTCAAATTATAAAATCTACCTAAGCATATAAGATCTAAGCTAGAGTTAGGGTTTATACCTTTTCTTGCTTAATCTTGATTTCTGATCTTTATGATCTGTTATTGGATAGCTAAGAGGTGTTATGGGTTTATCTTATCACTGATATTAACTCCCAATTTCGTGGGTTAGAGAGAGAAAAAAACTTTTTCTTATAAAAGTAAATAATTTCTTAACTATTGTTTCCTATCTTTGATTCAATGAACAGAGATGTTGCTAGGTGGCCAATTTTGGTTGGTTTGAGTTGATATGGAGCACATGGCGTATCTCCCTTAATCACCCACCAAGATATGGCAAGATTTGGCTATATCCTTAACCTAAAACATAAGCAAAGGGGTATTTTGGTCATTTCGCATATAAAAGGGTATTTTTGGTAATTTCCCACATAATTTTAAGGGTAGTTTGGCCATTTCATATGTTTCCCTTAAAATTTAACCCTTAGGGTTTGATAATCACCATTAGAGTTTATAAATTAGGGTTTAAGATTTCTAAAGTTGGAATTAGGATTTCTAATCTACCATCAGGGTTTACTAAGGTTATACCTTATCTGATCAACATTTGATCATTAATCCTTTACTATACAAACACATAATCGTAGAGACAATTATAATAACTATATTAACTATCAAATCCCTATTCCTAGTTAGGGTTAGTTCATCCACTGAACTAGGGTTTCAAATCAATAGTTAGGGTTTCTTATCTGAATATTAAGGTTCTTAATATAACATTAGAGTTTGTCAATGCTATAACTTATCTGATTCATACTTAACCCTTAGCCATATACTATACACATATATAATCACAAAAACATATAAGTCTTTCACAATTTTTTTTAAATCCATACCCTATTTCCAGTCTAGGTCTTATTATTTAACTTTTATTTAATCATTTAAGATTTTATTAATCTTATAAATTCTTGGGTTGTCATAAAAATAAACTAAAAAGAAGTTTTAAGCGACAAACCAAACATAACCTTAAGAACATGGGAGCAGCTAAGGCCATGAAGCACTTAACCGCTACGCATGTTGCGCCAGTTAGTTTATACGTATAATTATATTAGCTTATTATCAGTCTTTTTGAAAACACAAGTTAGAGAATACAGAGAGAAAAGGGAGAGAGCTTGAGAGAAATTGTGAGTTTAAGAAGGAGGTTTAGAGAATCAAAAAGGAGTTTCTATCATCTTCTAGCAATCTAAACAAAAAATCAAGGGTAATTTCTTATATTCAAACTTTAATTTACGTTCTTGAGTTTTCTCCATGAAAATTTATTTTAGTTCTCTATAAACAAAGTTTGATGGTTAATTTGTTAAAAAATTGATTATATATGTCTATTTGTATGGATAATCCATTTGTATATGATTTGTATGTGATTCAGAGCAATCAAATCTATGAAATTATGTTTAAAATGGAGTTTTGAAATTTACAAAGAAATATTTACGAATATGGCTTATATGTACAAAACTTTATGCTTAAACTGCATATTAATCGGTAAATTGATGATTGATTATGTTTATACATGTAAAAATGAAAAGAACGAAACTTGTATGGACTGATTTGGTGTTATAATGAAGCTGTTATGTGTGATTTCATCAGTATTTGTCGAAACTTTGAAAAATAGCAAGAACATGGAAATTATGGGTTTAAATTTGAAGGTTTGTGCTATTTTGTTAGTCATAATCATGTCATATACGCTTAGTATTGATTATGTAAAGATTACATAGTTTGGGTATGAGTAATTTGTGCTATGAACAAAGAAATTGGAGTTTATTGGCCATGTTCTGTGTTTTTCGTGAACTTGAGAGTCTGATTCTGCGACGCAGCGCTGCAGCGCCCCTTAAAGGGCTTGTCTGCGCACCGCAGCACTGGCTGCAGGCCTTTTGGCCACGTCGCAGTGCCTACAACATCTGCAAGGCTTTGGGGCCGCGTCGCAGCGCCGGTCTGCAGAAATGCCCAGAAAATTTATTTAATCTTTCAAGTCCAAAAAATGAAATTTAAACCTAATCTAATGAACAGGAAAATGTGTTAATCATATATTGATCTGTTAAAACAGATAAACAACATGTCAATGATGTTTTTATGTGATTAATTGATAAGTCGAATGCGTATTTAAACCCGTTGTTCGTGAATTCTAATAATATGTTTAAGAGTTAATGTTTGTGGGTTTGATTAATATAATCAGACTTAGAGTTAAGCTAAGTTAAAGGAGAATATACTCACGATGCTAGTTATGTTGTAATTAATTAGTATTGTGACTTTAAATGGTATGTAGGATTAATTAGAGAATGTGAGTTGTAATTTGTAGCTTACACTCGAGGCAAGTTTCTAAACTCAAATCTTTAGTTGAGCAAGTTTCCTTACCCCTATCTTGATTACAATTACGCAAGTCTTAAATCATATTCTTATATCGATCAAGTTCATATTCTTATTTATTCAAGGTTGTGATTCTGAATGAAATGTTCTAATTCTTATATTCATCCATTTATATACATTTAAGATTCAATCTTTGATTTAAATATTGTTTACATTATTATATTAAAACCTTGAATGGCTAGCGAACCCTTTTTGATTCGACTAGTCCATAGTTGATGAGCGTTCTAAATTCTAGAACTTTAATTGGAAGTTAATCCAAACTAAACTTCCTTTGGTGCAGACTCTTATGTCAAACTGAGATGAACAAAACTACTATAGGGGATTATTTATGCGTTAGCGTTAAGATGTTGTGCATATACATAGTACAAAGGGCTGATCCCCCTAAGTACGAGAAGTAAGGAACATATAGTTTTACGACTGTTAAAGGTTGAAAGTAGAAATACTTGATAACCTGGGACACAGTTCATGGTCTTGTGACCCTCAAAAAAGCCGAGTTTTTATTATCCAGTATCCATTGTTCCCTCGCATGTTATTATTATTATCATTGTTATACTTGTGGGCAATTGTTGTTCACTCTTTCATAATAACATTGCATCTAAGGTTGAAAGAGTTGACGAGTCATCCACTAGTAAAAGAAAGGGCATGGAAAACAAGTGATGAAGACTTATTTATTATTATTTGAGAATGTTGATGTATTTTTTGTTTATGTTGTTTCTGCATTGATGTATTAAGGTTAGATAACTTGGGATTGTTTATTGTTTAAGATGTTGTAACCCTTATGAGAGAATTTCTATTTTATTTATGAGTTTCATTTGTTTATGGGTAGTTAGATGTGTTATAATTGGACAGTGAACACCAAATCCTACAGAATTGAAGTACTCAGATTTGGGGGTGTCACAGGGCCCAATATTACCTACAATAAAAGTAGGTAGTTTAGTCTTTGATAAACCCGAACAATATGCACGCTATGCAATGTGTCAGGTTTAGGTTATTTTTTTAATATTTTTTTCTGCAAAATAGAGGTTAGTTGTTTTTATGACAGGTTATTATGACAGGACTTGATATTTGACAATAAATTTACAATTTATAATCTTTGATATTTACAACATTTGATATTTTGACATGGAATTGAAAGGGAAAGGTATAAAGGGCCTTCCCTTTGCATTTGGTTTATCAGAGGCTGACCTATCTTAGGTTTACTCTCACGAGCTTTTTGGCATGGAGGTTCCCAGATCATCTCAATCTACTAGATGGGAAGCTAATCCGATCTTTCAACTTGAACGGATCTGAGTGGTACCTTTCCTGAGCCTCACTTGGATTTAATCTCCACCGGAGCCTAGTAAACAGTGATCGACGGGTTCGCCTCCTGGTGGAGGAACACACAACATGCATTCATCGCGTCTCACTGCATGCAAAATGTTGACACTATGCAAAGCACTAATATAAAGCGTGGTAAAAGAGACATTCACATCCATTCAATGTAAAGATGTCATTTCACACATACACACAAGAAGGGCATTGAAAAGTTTTGAAAATGCAACTTAA